>CM038677.1:520237946-521470012 GCA_021605205.1 Aegilops longissima | reverse complement strand
GTTCATAACGGGAGAATCGGCCCGATAATGATGTCTTGTTTGGTGGGCTCTTGCGGTCGAGAGATTGCTAATGTTTGGGTGGGCGGGTGGCACTAAATCCGGACCCTCGTCAATTTAGGACTCAAGGGCGGAAGTTTCGAACTTCGGAAGTTTGGATTTTTGAGTGCTATCAATTAGTCGACCCGCCGCTGACTTTAAGTTCAGGGCTTGATCGACATCCGTCCCTCGCGAGGAATCCGGCATGGAGGATCGGGAATCGGACGTAGCTAGTCCTTAAGATAGGAGAAGAGTCACCGCATTGTTCCTCTATCACAGCAACATGATGGGTAGCACAGGGAGAGTTGATCACTCTCGGATCGGTTTAGGCCCGATCCGATTAAATGGCTATGGCGACTCGAGTAGCGATCACGATCAAGAGCTTGTTCTACGGAGGAGAGCTCGGCCGGATCTAACTGTTCGGAAAGTTCGAACTAATATGGAAGATTGGTTTGGATGACTCGAGAGGTCATCGTCGGTAGCAGCGGCGAACTTCATGGTCATGAAAACCCGCCTAGCGAAGAGTCGGCGGTGGCCAAGGCTTCTTTGGCGATGGTATCGTCTTTAAAAGATGAGATGAGGCATCCTACGATGGCGGCAACGCGGAAGAACTCTCAATGAAAGCACGATGTCGATGTCAAAACCAGCGGATCTCGGGTAGGGGTCCCGGCGTATGCGTCGGCGGATGGTAACGAGGAGACAAGGGACGATGTTTTTACCCAGTTCGGGCCGCTCGATGTAGGTAATACCCTACTCCTGCTTGATTAATATTGACGATATGGGTAGTACAAGAGTAGATCTACCACGAGATCAAGGCTAAACCCTAGAAGCTAGCCTATGGTATGATTGTTGTTAGTCCTCGGACTAAAACCCTCCGGTTTATATAGACACCTGGGATAGGTTAGGGTTACAGTCGGTTACAATGGTAGGATATCTACATATCCGTATCCCAAGCTTGCCTTCCGCCAAGGAAAGTCCCATCCGGACACGGGGCCGAAGTCTTCAATCTTGTATCTTCATAGTCTTAGAGTCGGCCGTGGCGATAGTCCGGCTATCCGGACACCCTAGTCAGGGACTCCCTCACCGGCGAGGCGGCGGGATGGAGGTCATCGTGGAGCCGAGGACGGCGTCACCGTCAGAGCCTTTGGCAGCCGAAGACTAACTTTAGTGAGGATAAGTGTACTAGATGTTCCCCTTTAAAATGGCCGATTGTTGGCGCCCTTCCCGCTCATTATTTGGGAAGAGGCCCAGGGCCTCCCTCTATAAATAGGACTAGCCACCAAACGAAGAGGAGGAGGACACACACATCGATCGATCGATCGGATAGAGCCCTAACACAGAGAGAGAAGCGACTGAACTCACCCAAGCTGTTCATCGCACCAGCCCAAGAACACCCCTCGCGAGGCTATTCTTCCTTTGTACTGTTCTTCATCAGCCCCTGAGGCAATCCACCACACCACAAACTAGAGTAGGGTATTACACCACAATGGTGGCCCGAACTAGTATAAACCTCGCGTCTTTGTGTTGTTCTTTGTTCGTAGTTTACATCCCTCGCAAACCATCGACGCGTGAGCTGGTAGGGGAAAGATCTCCCGTGCACGGTGTTGAACCTCAAAGTCTGCGGAACCCGAAATCCGACATTTGGCGCGCCGGTAGGTGCACGGAATCTTTCTTCCGCTGGTGGTGTGTGATCTTACATCGTGTCCATAGGCGCTACACTCGCCGAGCTTCGCGCGGCCTATCAGGGCTGCTTTCGCGCCGCTTCGAGTCGCCAGGCGGCTCCGTCGGCGGACACCGTCGCTCCGTCGCTGCCGTAACGCCGCCACCGGCCAGCGAAACGAAATGCGAGCCTCGTCCTGCATCCATCGGTGGCGAGAAAGCGCACCGCTACTCCTCCGCTTCGCCCGGCTGGTTCTTAAATCCTTGCGCGCGCGCTCCATGAAACTCGAGCCACACTCGCCGCGGCAAGCGAGCTCCTGCGCTACCGCCCGTCGGCGACATCTGTGAGTGGCTCGACCAGCGTCCTTCTGGCTTCGTCCCGCGCGCGAAGGCTCCCCGCCGTCCCTCTCGCTGCCTCGCCCGCACCATCTGCGGGGGGCGAAGTCGGAAATGCCCGCCACCTCCTTCCCAAGCGCCTGGCTCCAGGCGTGGCCCGGCGGAGACCCTTGGCGTCCGGCGCCCGCGCACCAAGAAAGGCTGCCGGGAGATCCCTGCGTCCCCAGAAGGTGCTCGCGTGCTCCAGCACGGGCGCCGCGACCACGCTCAGCGCCACCGTGTCAAGACCCAGCGCTGCTCCGGGCAGCGTCGCGAGAACCCACGAGCAAGCTCCACATCAGCGAGCCACGGTAGCCACTGCTTGCTGCCGCGCCTTCACCACCGAGCTCACGCGGCATCGCGTGGCCAGCAAGTTCAAGCGGACCTGCCTCCTCGCTTCTGACGGCAGCGCCCGACCTGCGGAGTTCCTTGACTCTGAGCTGGGCATCGAGCCATAAGCAGGGGGCGAAAAGGTCATGGCCAATTGGTTCCCCATGGTCTTTGAAGGGCGGGCCGAACCTGGCTCCTAAACACTGGCTCCGGCACGATCTCCTCTGGGGCGAGATCGCACCGCTTCATCGCCAACTTCAAGGCACTCGTGACCGGCCCCGGCCTTAGTGACATCGCCGCATCAGCGGCAGCCGGGAGACCTGCGGAAGTACATCGGCGCTTCAACAACGCCCGCCTCAAAACCCCAAGGTGGTGAGAAGCCATCATCTCAACCTTCTCCGATGGCGTCGCGTGATGTCAAGATGAAGGAGGAGCTAGCAATGCATGAAGACATGTGCACATCTGGAGCTGTTCAACTTGGCGACCAAAATGCGCGGAGGGAAGGCGCCTCTCCTCCTCGAGCTTAGGCTACCGATCGAAGAAGAAGCCCAAGGCCAGGGCGTGAGCGCAAGGATGCCGTGCTGGCGAACCGGAGACACCAAGTGAGGCAGGGATCAGCCCGGAGTCATCCAAGGGCAGCCGGTCTGTGTGTACCACGACCTCCACACCACAACACCAGCGAATGCCGGGAGCTCGGGGCCATGCGAGAAGAGGCGTGTCGGCCGACACCCAGCGCAATGATCGGGGCTACAACCCGAGGAGGAGGAGGCGCGGGGCCAGGAAGACCATGGCCCTCGCCAAGGATGGCGTGTGAGACCTCGCGAGGCGTTGGCGGGACAAGCCTCGCAAGGAGGTGGAGGGACCAACCTCGCGAGATCGCCCTCAAGGCAGCAGGGCTCCCACCTCTGCTTGCAGCCGCCAAGGAAGTCTGAATACAATCATCGGGGCCAGGGGGCTGGGGGCTTAGGGAGCCGTCTTGTGATCGCTTGCATCTGGGTGGCGCTCAGGCCTTAGCCTCTCAGCGCATCTTCAAGCAGTTTGCTCGCGAGGTGAATGCAGTCCTCCCCAAGCCAGAGGCCACGCGCCCTCTCAGGTGGTTGTCGTGCGCTATCACGTTCAGCTCAGCGGATCAGCTCAAAGTCTTGGCAACAGCGAGAGTCCTCCCATGCTTTGCTCACGGTCATCGACAACGTGCAAGTCACGGGACCCTCATCGGCGGAGGGCGGGACTCAACGTCCTATCCGTCAAAACATTCAACGATCTCCAAGTACCATATGATCAGCTTCAGCCGACCACTCTGGAGTCACCGATGGCTCCACCATCCCGATAGGAGCAAGTTAGCCTTCCGTCACCTTCGGACAACACAACAACTACCGCACCGAGCTCGCCGACTTGGCGTCGCCCACATTACGCACCATACAATGCCATCCTCGGGTACCCAGCTTTGGCCAAGTTCATGGCGGTGACTCACCATAGCTACAATGTCCTCAAGATGCCGAGCGGAGGAGTCATCCGCAGTGCCTTGTGAGGAAAGGGATGTAGTGTGCTCTCTTGGCGTGCCTTCAAGCAGCGGCAATCGAAGACCAGATCACGAGGCGGGAGACTTCAGGCGACCCCTAAGAAGAAGAAGCCGCCTAGTCCAAGCCCTCGTGGGGCGAGGCACCTCCGGGCGTGTAGCAGGACCCGCGCCCGTTCAAGGCGCCACCCTGTCGCATAGGGAGGCGCGCGGCACCCTCCTCGGCGGGGCTCGGGGCTCTTTCATGG
The DNA here is from genome assembly GCA_021605205.1 of Aegilops longissima. NCBI lineage: Eukaryota > Viridiplantae > Streptophyta > Magnoliopsida > Poales > Poaceae > Aegilops > Aegilops longissima. The sequence goes on along the minus strand of CM038677.1, from coordinate 521,465,848 downwards.
CGAGCCACCGACCTGGCCGGGGTCACGAGGCGCTCGGGAATCACAGGCGTGCTTCAAGGCACGTTTCCCTCGAGGAAGGTATGAGGCAGAAGGGCCAAACCCTCGGGAGTTCATCGCGAGGAGCACCAGGTGCTGAGATTCAAGAAGTCATGCCGCGGTTGTTGCGCTTGCCCGCCTTAGCCCGCATCCGGCGAGGATCTTTGGGCTGCGAATCTGCATCGACATACCGAGGCTCAACAGGCTGTGTCTCGGGGCGCCTCTGGCCCTCCTGCGTGGGGCGTTGCGAGGTCCGCCTCACAGCCTACGTTCGCATGCCTTTCGGCCTGCCGAGCAGTCGCCGCCATCGGCGCTTGCTGGCGCTCTGGAAGCTTCGAGGCCGCGGTCTGGCGAGATGGAGATGGCTCTCGAGAACCCCGTGCCCCGTAGCCTCCCGAGGCTCCAGGTCCGGAGGGCTCGTGAGGGCCGGCGTCCTCATCGTGCGTCGTCCGCTACCTCAACATCCTGTCATCTCCGACCATATCAGGTGACACCTTTCCAAGTTCTGCTTTCAGCTGGGAGTGCCCCTCGGGCTGCATCATTCCCAAGCCGTGTGGGTCCGCCCCTGCGGCATGTATCCGTTTTGCTTATGTTCTTTACTTACCTTGTTGGGGGCGCCCCTCGGGCTGCATTATCCCCAGGCTGCTCAGGCCAGACCTAGCGGCATGTGCTTTCTCCGCACCTATCTAGATGGCTTTGCTTATTCATACATAACGTGCTTGACCTAATCGCCTGCTCGATTGACACCTACCTTTGGAGCCGCTCGCTCAGGCACGGTACTTGTGCACGGGTCTGTCCCTGCAATGCCGATAAATCTGAGTGGCTGAGCTCACGCGCGGCAGCCCATGGCGCCACCTCACCAAGCCCTCGGTGCCCTGATCACTCCCTCGGGCGACCAATGGTTGGCTGGCAACCGTAACAACGAATCTTGTTTCCCCTCATGATTGGTACACAGGACCTGCTCCAGGAGTAGTGCTAGCGGCATCACGAGCCTTCTCTCCTCCTCTCCGGCGTGAACCACTTGCACGTTAAAGAGAATACCTAAGCATCGCGACTCATGGGCTCTTCTTGGCTCTCGGCCCTCACCCCTAGCCTTGACCCATGGCATCATGACTGTCATACCAGGCGGTGAGCTCGCTCGAGGCAGGACACGGGGCGTAGAGCATTAAGGAAAGCGGGGAGAGGGAAGAAGCTTGCGAGGTCTCGACCCAGCAGCACCTCGGCTTCAAATCCTTGAGCCAGCGGCACATCATCGAGCACCGCTCCAAACTTCGCATAAGATAAGTCCGCGGCTGTCGACTCAGCGCTAAACCCTCGCCTACTGCGGCTCTGTCACGACAAAGCTGCCTACCTTTCTTGCCCTACGGAGGCTGCTTGAGCGCTAAAGGGGACCTTCTGAGCATCGCGACTCAGGGGCTCTAACTGGACCTCGGGCCACTCACCTCCTGGCCTTGACCCACGGCATCGCGACCTGTCATACCCGGACAATGAAGCCTACAGGGACCCGGGACACATCGTATGAGCACCATGCCCTCATGAGGAAAGAAAGGGGGAGTTGAGCTGGGGCAGAACAAGCATCTCGCACCGATTCATCATGAGGATATAACATTCACAAAAACATGGCCATCGCCCACATACCCAGAGGTGCTACTTGATTCTTTGTAGGAAATAAAGCGTGCTAATCCTAAGGGCGCCTACTCATAAGCCTCATGAGCGCCCATCATCAGCAGTGGGCGCGGTGTGGCTTCAACCCATCGAGATCACCGGCGTCAATAGCTGGGCGCGCCCGCCCGGCTCCAAGCGCGGCAGCGAGCTCGAGGCTCGTAGCTATCGTCACTAGTCTGGTCGCGGGCTTCGGCGGAGGCTGGACCCTCGGCCCCTTCGCTGCTGCTCGAGAGCTGCCGAGGCGACCGTGAGCCTAGTCCTTGCGGCAGCGGCGCCCGAACCGCCCTTCTCGGGGCAGCATTCCAGCCGGCGTCCTTCGCGTTGAAGACCTTGAAGAACATCGAGGCGCCATCATATTCCAGAGTGGATCACGGCGCCCTCGTCCGGCGGAACCAGGCGATCTCGCCCCACCTCGGGTCATGAAGACCTTGCCGGGCGGCGACCGCAACCTCCGCTCTGGTCGCGAGGTGCTGCAGCCAGCGTGCTGCAACGAGCTCGAAGAGCCCCTGCGTGATCTCGGCGAAGGAGGAGAAGGCCAATCAAGATTGTGGAGTCATGGCGGCATGAAGCACAAGCTCTCAGGAGGAGCCCTCAGCATGGACTCCAGGGGGAACAACACGCACCGCCGTGACCCGCCGGCGCCGACGGCGACGTCGTCCGTGGCGCTCGGCGTCAACTCCTCTAGGGCCCTCAATGCGAGCGTACAAGGCAGCGGGAACCCTGGCAGTGGCCGCTCATACCAGGGCCTCGACACCTCCTGCCGGGCGCCCTCATCTCGGCGGCAGAGGACTAGCTGTTTCTTCGGTGGAAGCGGATCGGAACCCTCTCGTGGGCCTTTCCCTTCTCTTCTGCAGAAAATCGGCGGATCGGAGCCATTGTCGCAATGTGGAGAAAGGGCAAGGATGGAGAGGAAGGAGTAGCAAGAAGAGATGGACTGGAAGGGCTCGCGTCGTTCCATACTTATAGCCGGAGGAGGACAACCGTCGGCCTCCATGATTGCAGGTAATCATAACCCATTTCTGCATGCAGGGACTTGTCAAGTCATGCAGTTGCCGAGGCATCGTGGGGAAGTGGAGCGCCCGACCAATCACTATCGCCTTGGCGCCCAAGGCCTTGAGCTGTTAGAGCCCGTTAACGCCGGACTGCCTTAGCTTCTCTGTTAAGCCAGGTCAGGCGCGCCTTGGGCCGGGGAGCTCTGTCGGCGTTACAGCAGCGGGGTCCCCGGACTTGCACCTTGCGGCCTGCGGCGTGGCTCAAGTGGGGGCCCAGTAGCGGCCCAGCTTCATCGGCTCAAGCTCAAGACCCTCGTGAGGCCAAGCCTCGGCTGGTGGGGCAGCAGAGAACCTTCCTCGAGGGCAGCCTCGTCGAGGCAGGCTCACGAGGCGGAGATATCAAGGCAGGGTACCTCATGAGGGTGCCTGTGGCATAGCCATGACGATCGAGGCTAGGCGGGCGCCCGGCTCACTTGATGTCCTCATTTCCCCTTTGGTGCAAAGGAGGCAAGCATAGGCCAAGGCATCGAGGCAAAGGTTACGCTTGATTGCAACAAGACCAAGACCAGCGTGAGGCGGCAGGATATGGAGGTCATCGTGGAGCCCAGGACGGCGTCACCGTCAGAGCCTTTGGCAGCCGAAGATCAACTTTAGTCAGGATAAGTGTACTAGATGTTCCCCTTCAAAATGGCCAATTGTTGGCGCCCTTCCCGCTCATTATTTGGGAAGAGGCCAAGGTCCTCCCTCTATAAATAGGACTAGACACCAAACGAAGAGGAGGAGGACACACACATCGATCGATCAATCGGATAGAGCCCTAGCAGAGAGAGCGAGAAGCGACTGAACTCACCCAAGCAGTTCATCGCACCAGCCCAAGAACACCCTCATGAGGCTATTCTTCCTTTGTCTTGTTCTTCATCAGCCCACAGGGCAATCCACCACACCACAAACTAGAGTGGTATTACACCACAATGGTGGCCCGAACTAGTATAAACCTAGATAATACGTGTGTTGTTCTTAGTTAAATAGTTTAGATCCCTCGCAAACCATCGGCGTGAGCTGGTAGGGAAAGATCTCGTCGCACCCAGTGTTGAACCTCAAAGTCTGCGGAACCCTAAATCCGACAGCGGTGTGCTCTCTTGAGCGTGCCTTTCAAGCTGCAGCAATCGATGACCCCGACGGCACAAGCGAAGGCCCTCCGGAGACCATCCCCAAGAAGAAGTTGCTGCGCCGCGCAGGACCCCAAGGAGATGGCGCCGCGTCAAGAGCCTTGTCAGGATCAGCGCCCTTTCCAGGGGCGCCTCCCTCCATCGCATAGGAAGGCGCGCCCGGGGCCCTCCTCGGGTAGGGCTCAGGGGCTCTCTTCTGGAGGGCCTCAGACCTTGCCAACCTCACGAGGGAGGCGCTTGGGCACCACTTGGAAGCGTGCTTCATGGCATGCCTTCCTCAAGAGAGCACAGGGCAAGGAGTGCCCAACACTCAGGAGTTCATCACCAAGACCACCCAGGAACTGCAAGAAGCAAGAGCCATGCGCGGCAACAACCGCACACAGGGCGCAGCACCCCATTCGGGCGAGGATGTCGGGCTGCGTCTCTGCGTCGATGTCCCAGGGCTCAACAACGCCGCATCCCAGGAGCGCTTCTTGCCGTCACGTGCGGGCCGCTGTGAGGGCCCACCACACAGCTACGTTCGCATGCCCTTCGGCTTGCCGAGCATGGCGTCGGCCCATCAGCGCAACTTGCGGCAGGTCCTGGTGTCTCAGGAGGCCAGGATCTGCGCCGTTCAGGAGGAGATGGAGATGCTCCTCAGGGAACCTCCCGAGCCCCCAGAGCCTCCCGAGGCTCAGGGTCCCGGCGGATCATGAGGAGTCATCCCTTCAACGCATGGCTTCAGCTACATCAACTCTACTTCATCTATAGAACCAGGTGACAACTTCCAAGTTCGTTTAAGCTGGGAGCGCCCCTCGGGCTGCATTATTCCCAGACCGCATGGGTCCGTCCCTGCGGCATGTATCCATTTTGCTTAAGTCTTTAGCTCACCTTGCTAGGGGCACCCCTCGGGCTACATCATCCCCAAGCCGCTCGGGCCAGACCCAGTGGCGTGTATCTTCCTGCATTTATCCAAGTCGATCTACTCTTTATGCTTAACCTGCCAACGGCTATCACCTGCTCGATAATCGCCTCCCCCGGGGGCCTTCACAGATGCACGGCGCTAGCGCATGGGTCCGTCCCTGCCACGACCGACAAATCTGAGTGGTCGAGCTCTGGCTCACGGCACGCGCGCGCTGCGTCACCTCACGGGCCCTCGGTGCCTTCGCCTCACCCAGAGCAACTAGCGGCAGGCTAACAGCTGTAACAGTCAACCGTGTTCCTTCTTGTGCCTGTTCACAGGAGTCCCGAGGGAAGGATAGCACGCGACACCGCAAGTCTCCTTTCCCTCGTGTGATCCGCTTGCGTGTTAAAAGGGGGGCTCCTGAGCATCGCGACTCAGGAGCTCTTCGGCTCTCGACCCTCACCACGGCCTTGTCCACGGCATCGCGACACAGCATACCGTGGCTGAGCTTGCTCTGCGCCGGGACTGAGGCGTAGAGCACTAAGGAAACGCAGGGTAAGGAAACTTCGTCTTGGCGGCCTGTCTATGCCGCATTAATTGGCGCACAACACCAGCGCAACGTCATGAGTCGTCGCGAATTCAACAAGATAAGTCTTGCTCCCGGATTGACTAAGCGTTTAGGCCTAAAGTTCGCTCACGCCTTGCCGTAACCCCATTGTGGCCACGTCAACTCCCTTTCTCACCTTACCATGGCTGCTTGAGCGCTTAGGGGGACCTCCTGAGCATCGCGTCTCAGGGGCTCTTACTGGACCTCGGGCCGTGCACCTCCTGGCCTTGACCACGGCACGCGACCTGGCATACTAGCGACGGTTGTGGCCGCCTTGGGACCGGGACCTGTCAGTGTAGAGCAACAAGCTATCGCGAGGAAAGAAAGGGGGAGACCGAGCCTTAACGGGTCGTACGCTCACCAAGTTTTCATAACGAGGAAGATAAGCGCGAAAGACATTACAGACACTTCCAAGCCCCCACGGGGTGATTTGTGATCCTTCGCAGGGAACAAAAGCTGTTAATAAGAGGAATCCTATCTACACCCTCCCGTGGCGGACACCGCCGTCAGCGATGGTCCACGGAGGCGGCGCCAACCCTATCGAGATCAGCGGCGGCTGCAGACGCCGTGGCCCTGCTCTCTGGCGCGCGAGCTTCGGAGGGATGTAGATGTAAATCGCTCGTCTCTGAGTCTCCTAAAGCTCGGGAGAACTGCTGGACTCCCAAAGGCTCTTCTTCTTTGGAGTGCTCCTGGCGGGATGCCGTCAACGGCGCTCCCCTCGAGGAAGCATTCGGTGACCCTCCACATCGGAGACCTTGAAGAAGAGTGTGGAGGCGCCATCGTACTTGAAGTGGATCGCAAGGGCTCCCCTTGCACGATAAACCCACGCGATCTCGCCCATGAGTCATGAAGATCTTGCGGTGGGGACGCTTGATCTCCTCTCGCCGGGGCACTGCGGTCGGCGTGCGCGGCCGAGCTCGAGTGGCCCCTCGGCGGCATCCGTCGGAGAAGAACGCGGGAAGCGGATCCGGGGCTTCGGTGGCATCGGCGCCTACGGCACCAACTTCGCGAGAGTCAGGCGTGGACCCGAAGGCGATGGCGCGTGGCGCCGTGCAGCGGCGACCTGGGCAGCGGCTGGCGGCGCTTCAAATCCTCCGTCCTCCACGAGCCCTCGGCTCGGGCGTACAAAGTGGCGGGAACCCGGTGGGGCGCTTTCGCACAAAGCCTCGTCACCACTTGCGCCGCCGCCTCGTCCGGCGATGGATCGACCGCTTCTTGGCGGAAGGGCTCTGGATAAATCACGGGGAGCTTTCCCTTTCTCTTGGTGGAAAACCTTCTAATGGGCGCCATTGTTGTCGGAGGAGGCGAGGAGGGCGAAGCAAGCAAGCAAGGAGAAGATGGGCAGCGGGGCCCGCCCCTCCCATTATATAGAAAAGAAGGCCAACCGGCGTCTCCCACGATCGCAGGTAATGATGGTTCTCCCTGCATATCACAAGGACTCGTAAAATTGTGTAGTTGCCGAGGCAGCGTGGGGAAGCGGAGACTACCACGTCAATCAACATACCACGCTCGACCGAGGCCGCGAGCTTTTAGGGCCTGACGCTCGAACTTGACCCTTAGCCGCCCCGCGAAGCCAAGCGAGCGCACCTTGGGCCGGGGCTCTGTCGGCGTCACAGGAGCAGGGGTCCCCGGACTTTCCTGCACTGCGGCCTGGCGTGGCTAGGCAGCGGGACGTCTGACCCATCTTCATCAACAAGGCATCAAGACCTTGGCGAGGGTCCAAGCCTCATGGCCAGACTGACTGAGGATCTCCTCAGGTGGCCCTAGCCGGCGGCATCACGGCGGCCCGGAGATATCAAAGGCGGGGCTATTGGGGGCGTAGTAATTTCAAAAAATTCCTCGCTACATAAGATCATGGTGATGCATAGCAGAGAGGGAGAGTGTTGTCCGCGTACCCTCGTAGACCAAAAGCGGGCGTTATAACAACAGCGGTTGATGTAGTAAATGCGTCTTCACGGCCCGACCGATCAAGCACGAAACTCGGCACCTCAGAGTTCTAGCACACGTTCAGCTCGATGGCGTTCGGGACTCGATCCAGCAAAGTGTCGGGGAAGAGTTCCGTCAAGGCGGCAGCGTGGTGGCGATCTTGATGTTCTACCGTCGCGGGGCTTCGCCTAAGCACCGCTACAATAATATCGAGGACTATGGTGGAGGGGGCACCGCACGGCTAAGAGATCTCAGGATCAATTGTTGTGTCTAGGGTGCCCCCTGCCCCATATATAAAGAGCAAGGGGGAGGCGGCGGCCCTTGCTAGGCGTGCGGGAGGAGAGTCCTCCTCCTGGTAGAGTGGGACTCCCTCTTTCCTACTCAACTAGGAGGGAAAGGAAGGGGGAGAGGAGAGAGGAAAGGGCGCCCCCTCTCCTAGTCCAATTCGGACCAGAGGGGGAGGGGCGCGCGGCCCACCCTAGCTGCCCCTATCTCTCTCCACTAAGGCCCATAGGGCCCATTACTTCTCCCGGGGGGTTCCGGTAACCCTGCGACACTCCGGTTTTCTCCGAAATCACCCGGAACACTTCCGGTGTCCGAACATAGTCGTCCAATATATCATTCTTTATGTCTCAACCATTTCGAGACTCTTCGTCATGTCCGTGATCACATCCGAGACTCCAAACAACCTTCGGTACATCTAAACATATAAACTCATAATATAACTGTCATCATAACGTTAAGCGTGCGGACCCTACGGGTTCGAGAACTATGTAGACATGACCTAGAACTGTTTCCGGTCAATAACCAATAGCAGAAACTGGATGCTCATATTGGCTCCTACATATTCTATGAAGATCTTTATCGGTCAAACCGCATAACAACATACGTTGTTCCCTTTATCATCGGTATGTTACTTGCCCGAGATTCGATCGTCGGTATCTCAATACCTAGTTCAATCTCGTTACCGGCAAGTCTCTTTACTCGTTACGTAATGCATCATTCCTTAACTAACTCATTAGTTACATTGCTTGCAAGGCTTATAGTGATGTGCATTACAGAGGCAACCAGAGATACCTCTCCAGGCAATCGGTGACAAAACCTAATCTCGAAATATGCCAACTCAACATGTACCTTTGGAGACACCTGTAGAGATCCTTTATAATCACCCAGTTACATTGTGACATTTGGTAGCACACAAAGTGTTCCTTCGGTAAACGGGAGTTGCATAATCTCATAGTTATAAGAACTTGTATAAGTCATGAAAAAAGCAATAGCAACATACTAAACGATCAAGTGCTAAGCTAACGGAATGGGTCAAGTCAATCACATCATTCTCCTAATGATGTGATCCCATTAATCAAATGACAACACATGTCTATGGTTAGGAAACATAACCATCTTTTATCAATGAGCTAGTCAAGTAGAGGCATACTAGTGACATTAAGTTTGTCTATGTATTCACACATGTATCATGTTTCCGGTTAATACAATTCTAGCATGAATAATAAACACATGATATGAGGAAATAAATAATAACTTTATTATTGCCTCTAGGGAATATTTCTTTCAGTCTCCCACTTGCACTAGAGTCAATAATCTAGATTACACAGTAATGATTCTAACACCCATGGAGTCTTGGTGCTGATCATGTTTTGCTCGTGGAAGAGGCTTAGTCAGCGAGGTACGCAATATTCAGATCCGTATGTATCTTGCAAATCTCTATGTCTCCCATGGACTTGGTCCGGATGGAATTGAAGCATCTCTTGATGTGCTTGGTCCTCATGTGAAATCTGGATTCCTTTGCCAAGGCAATTGCACGATATTGTCACGGAAGATCTTCATTGGTACCGATGCACTAGGTATGACACCTAGATGGAAATGAACTCTTTCATCGAGACTCCTTCATTTGATGCTTCGAAGCAGCTATGTACTCCGCTTAGCATGTAGATCCCGCCACGGCGCTTTGTTTAGAACTGCACCAACTTACAGCTCCACCATTCAATATAAACACGTATCCGGTTTGCGATTTAGAATCGTCCGGATCGATGTCAAAACTTACATCGGCGTAACCATTTCGACTAGCTCTTTGTCACCTCCATAAGCGAAAACATATCCTTAGTCCTTTTCGGTATTTCAGGATATTCTTGACGCTGTCGATGATCCACTCTGGATTACTTTGGCACCTACCTGCCAAGCTTATTGCTAAGCACGTCAGTGCGGTACACAGCATTGCATACATTATAGAGCCTATGGCTGAAGCATAGGAACATCTTTCATTTTCTCTCTATCTTACTGCTATGGTGGGGCATTGAGTCGACTCAACTTCACACCTTGTAACACGGGCAAGAACCCTTTCTTTGCACGATCCATTTGAAATTTTTCAAAACTTTATCAAGGTATGTGCTTTGTCAAAGTACAATTAAGCGTCTTGATCTATCTCTATAGATCTTGATGCCCAATATATAAGTAGCTTCACGAGGTCTTTCATTGAAAACTTTTATTCAAGTATCCCTTTATGCCATCAAGAAATTCTATATCATTTCCAATTAACAATATGTAATCTACATATAATATCGAAATGCTACTGAGCTTCCACTCACTTTCTTGTAAATCTGAGGCTTCTCCAAAAGTCATATAAAACCATATCTTGATCACACTATCAAAGCGTTTATTCCAACTCGAGAGGCTTGCACCAGTCCATAAGTGGATCGATGGAGCTTGCACACTTTATTAGCACCTTTTGGATCAACAAAACCTTCGGTTGCATCATATACAACTCTTCTTCGAAATCCATTCAGAATGCAGTTTTGACATCCATTTGCCAAATTTCATAATCATAAAATCGGCAATTTCTAACATGATTCGGATAGACTTAAGCATCGCTCTGGGTGAGAAAGTCTCATCGTAGTCAACCCCTTGAACTTGTCGAAAACCTTTTGCAACAAGTCGAGCTTTGTAGACAGTTACATTACCATCAGCGTCAGTCTTCTTCTTGAAGATCCATTTATTTTCTATTGCTTGCCGATCATCGGGCAAGTCAACCAAAGTCCATACTTTGTTCTCATACATGGATCCCATCTCAGATTTCATGGTCTCAAGCCATTTTGCGGAATCTGGGCTCATCATCGCTTCCTCATAGTTCGTAGGTTCGCCATGGTCGAGTAACATGACTTCCAGAACAGAATTACCGGACCACTCTGGTGTGGATGTTACTCTGGTAGACCTACGAGGTTCGGTAGTAACTTGATCTGAAGTTTCATGATCAATATCATTAGCTTCCTCACTGATTGGTGTAGTTGTCACGAGGAGCAGGTTCTTGTGATGAACTACTTTCAATAAGGGAGCAGATACGATTACCTCATCAAGTTCTACTTTCCTCCCACTCATTTCTTTCGAGAGAAACTCCTTCTCTAGAAAGGATCCGAATTTTGCAACAAAAATCTTGCCCTCAGATCTGTGATAGAAGGTGTACCCAATAGTCTCTTTTGGGTATCCTATGAAGACACATTTCTCCGATTTGGGTTCGAGCTTATCTGGTTGAAGTTTCTTCACATAAGCATCGCAGCCCCAAACTTTAAGCGACAACTTTGGTTTCTTGCCAAACCACAGTTCATAAGGCGTCATCTCAGCAGTTTTGATGGTGCCCTATTTAACGTGAATACGGTCATCTCTAAAGCATAACCCCAAAACGATAGCTGTAAATCAGTAAGAGACATCATAGATCGCACCATGTCTAGTAAAGTACGATTACGATGTTCGGACACACCATTTCGTTGTGGTGTTCCGGGTGGCGTGAGTTGTGAAACTATTCCACATTGCTTCAAATGTAAACCAAACTCGTAACTCAAATATTCTCCTCCACGATCAGATCGTAGAAATTTTATTCTCTTGTTACGATGATTTTCCACTTCACTCTGAAATTCTTTGAATTTTTCAAATGTTTCAGACTTGTGTTTCATCAAGTAGATATACCCATATCTGCTCAAATCATCTATGAAGGTAAGAAAATAACGATACCCGCCGCAAGCCTCAATATTCATTGGACCACATACATCAGTATGTATGATTTCCAACAAATCAGTTGCTCGCTCCATAGTTCGGAGAAACGGCGTTTTAGTCATCTTGCCCATGAGGCACGGTTCGCAAGTACCAAGTGATTCATAATCAAGTGATTCCAGAAGTCCATCGGTATGGAGTTTCTTCATGCGTTTTACACCAATATGACCCAAACGGTAGTGCCACAAATAAATTGCACTATCATTATCAACTCTGCATCTTTTGGCTTCAACATTATGAATATGTGTATCACTACTATTGAGATTCAATAAGAATAGACCAATCTTCAAGGGTGCATGACCATAAAATATATTACTCATACAAATAGAACAACCATTATTCTCTGATTTAAATGAATAACCGTCTCGCATCAAACAAGATCCAGAAATAATGTTCATGCTTAACGCTGGCACCAAATAACAATTATTTAAGTCTAAAACTAATCCCGATGGTAGATGTAGAGGTAGCGTGCCGACCGCGATCACATCGACTTTGGAACCATTTCCCACACGCATCGTCACCTGTCCTTAGCCAATCTTAAGCAATCGTAGTCCTGTTTGAGTTGCAAATATTAGCAGAACCGTATCAAATACCAGTGCTCTGCGAGCATTAGTAAGGTACACATCAATAACATGTATATCACATATACCTTTGTTCACCTTGCCATCCTTCTTATCGCCAAATACTTGGGGCAGTTCCGCTTCCGATGTCGATCGCTTGCGGTAGAAGCACTCGATTTCAGGCTTAGGTCCAGACTTGGGTTTCTTCTCTGACGCAGCAACTTGCTTGCTGTTCTTCTTGAAGTTCCTTCTTCTTCCCTTTGCCCTTCTTCTTGAAACTGGTGGTCTTATTGACCATCAACACTTGATGCTCCTTCTTGATTTCTACCTCCATGCCTTTAACATTGCGAAGAGCTCGGGAATAGTCTTGTCCATCCCTTGCATATTATAGTTCATCACGAAACTCTTGTAGCTTGGTGGCGGTGATTGAAGAATTACATCAATGACACTATCATCGGAAGATTAACTCCCAGTTGAATCAAGTGATTATTATACCCAGACATTTTGAGTATATGTTCCTTGTGAACTATTCTCCTCCATCTTATAGCTATAGAACTTATTGGAACTTCATATCTCTCAATCCGGGCATTTGCTTGAAATATTAACTTCAACTCTGGAACATCTCATATGCTCCATGGCGTTGAGCGTCGTTGAAGACCGGTTCTAAGCCGTAAAGCATGGCACCTTGAACTATCGAGTAGTCATCGGCTTTGCTCGCCATACGTTCTTAACGTCGTCGATTGCATCTGGCGGGCACTGGCACCCAGCGGTGCTTCGGGGCGTAATTCTTACGTGCAGCAATGAGGATAATCCTCAAATTCACGGACCCAGTCCGTGTAGTTGCTACCATCATCTTTCAACTTAGCTTTCTCAAGGCGCATTAAAATTCAACGGAACAACGGCCACGAGCCATCTATCTACAACAAACATAGACAAGCAAAATACTATCGGTACTAAGTTCATGATAAATTTAAGTTCAATTAATCATATTACTTAGAACTCCCACTTAGACAGACATCTCTCTAGTCATCTAAGTGATCACATGATCCAAATCAACTAAACCATGTCCGATCATCACGTGAGATGGAGTAGTTTCAATGGTGAACATCACTATGTTGATCATATCTACTATATGATTCACGTTCAACCTTTCGGTCTCCGTGTTCGAGGCCATATCTGTATATGCTAGGCTCGTCAAGTTTAACTTTGAGTATTCAGCGTGTGCAGCTGTTTTGCACCATTGTATTTGAGCGTAGAGCCTATCACCCGATCATCACGTGGTGTCTCGTACGAAGAACTTTTACAGCGGTGCATACTCAGGGAGAACACTTCTTGATAATTAGTGAGAGATCATCTTAAAATGCTACCATCAATCAAAGCAAGATAAGATGCATAAGGGATAAACATCACATGCAATCAATATAAAGTGATATGATATGGCCATCATCATCTTGTGCTTGTGATCTCCATCTCCGAAGCACCGTCGTGATCACCATCGTCACCGGCGCGACACCTTGATCTCCATCGTAGCATCGTTGTCGTCTCTCCAATCTTATGCTTCTATGACTATCGCTACCGCTTAGTGATAAAGTAAAGCATTACAGGGCGATTGCATTGCATACAATAAAGCGACAACCATATGGCTCCTGCCAGTTGCCGATAACTCGCTTACAAAACATGATCATCTCATACAATAAAATATAGCATCACGTCTTGACCATATCACATCACAACATTCCCTGCAAAAACAAGTTAGAAGTCTTCTACTTTGTTGTTGCAAGTTTTACGTGGCTGCTACGGGCTTAGCAAGAATCGTTCTTACCTACGCATCAAAACCACAACGATAGTTCGTCAAGTTAGTGCTGTTTTAACCTTCGCAAGGACCGGGCGTAGCCATACTCGGTTCAACAAAAGTTGGAGAAACTGACACCGCTAGCCACCTCTGTGCAAAACACGTCGGAGAACGGTCTCGCGTAAGCATCTGGCGTAATGTCGGTCGGGCCGCTTCATCCAACAATACCGCCCGAACCAAAGTATGACATCTTTGGTAAGCAGTATGACTTGTATCGCCCACAACTCACTTATGTTCTACTCGTGCATACAACATCTACGCATAAAACCAAGCTCTGATACCACTGTTGGGGAACATAGTAATTTCAAAAAAATTCCTACGCACACGGAAGATCATGGTGATGCATAGCAACAAGAGGGGAGAGTGTTGTCCACGTACCCTCGTAGACCAAAAGCGGAGCGTTATAACAACGCGATCGATGTAGTAAATGCGTCTTCATGGCCCGACCGATCAAGCACCGAAACTCGACACCTCCGAGTTCTAGCACCGTTCAGCTCGATGGCGTTCCCGGACTCGATCCAGCAAAGTGTCGGGAAGAGTTCCGTCGACCTGACGGTGTGGTGGCGATCTTGATGTTCTACCGTCACGGGGCTTCGCCTAAGCACCGCTACAATAATATCGAGGACTATGGTGGAGGGGGGCACCGCACACGGCTAAGAGATCTCAAGGATCAATTGTTGTGTCTAGGGTGCCCCCCTGACCCCGTATATAAAGGAGCAAGGGGGGAGGCCGGCCGACCCTAGCTAGGCGTGCCAGGAGGAGGAGTCCTCCTCCTAGTAGGAGTAGGACTCCCCTCTTTCCTACTCCTACTAGGAGGGGAAAGGAATGGGGAGAGGGAGAGGGAAAGGGGGGCGCCGCCCCCCCCCCCCTCTCCTAGTACAATTCGGACCAGAGGGGGAGGGGGCGCGCGGCCCACCCTAGCTGCCCCTCTCTCTCTCCACTATGGCCCATAGGGCCCATTACTTCTCCCGGGTGGGTTCCCGTAACCCTCCGGCACTCCGGTTTTCTCCAAAATCACCCGGAACACTTCCGGTGTCCGAATATAGTCGTCCAATATATCAATCTTTATGTCTCGACCATTTTGAGACTCCTCGTCATGTCCGTGACCACATCCAGGACTCCGAACAACCTTCGGTACATCAAAACATATAAACTCATAATATAACTGTCATCGTAACGTTAAGCATGCGGACCCTACGGGTTCGAGAACTATGTAGACATGACCTAGAACTGTTTCCGGTCAATAACCAATAGCACAAGCTGGATTCTCATATTGGCTCCTACATATTCTACGAAGATCTTTATCGGTTAAACCGCATAACAACATACGTTGTTCCCTTTATCAGCGGTATGTTACTTGCCCGAGATTCGATCGTCGGTATCTCAATACCTAGTTCAATCTCGTTACCGGCAAGTCTCTTTACTTGTTACGTAATGCATCATTCTGTAACTAACTCATTAGTTACATTGCTTGCAAGGCTTATAGTGATGTGCATTACCGAGAGGGCCTAGAGATACCTCTCCGACAATCGGAGTGACAAAACCTAATCTCGAAATATGCCAACTCAACATGTACCTTTGGAGACACCTGTAGAGCTCCTTTATAATCACCCGGTTATGTTGTGACGTTTGGTAGCACACAACGTGTTCCTCCGGTAAATGGGAGTTGCATAATCTCATAGTTATAGGAACTTGTATAAGTCATGAAGAAAGCAATATCAACATACTAAACGATCAAGTGCTAAGCTAACGGAATGGGTCAAGTCAATCACATCATTCTCCTAATGATGTGATCCCATTAATCAAATGACAACATGTCTATGGTTAGGAAACATAACCATCTTTGATCAATGACCTAGTCAAGTAGAGGCATACTAGTGACATTAAGTTTGTCCATGTATTCACACATGTATCATGTTTCCGGTTAATACAATTCTAGCATGAATAATAAACATTTATCATGATATGAGGAAATAAATAATAAATTTATTATTGCCTCTAGGGCATATTTCCTTCAGGGGCAAACCTCACGAGGCACTCGTGACGTAAGCCATAATGAGCGGTGCTTGGGCGGGTGCGGTAGAGCGCGAGTCGCTGGCGTCCACATTTCCTCTTTGGTGCTAAGGAGGCAAGCGTAGACGAAGAGTACCGAGGTATCACGCAAAGGTTGCCATATTGGTGCAACAAGACCAAGACCAGTAGGACGACCAGGTGGAGATCATCGTGGAGCCCAAGACAGCGTCACCCCAGGGCTTTCCGGAGGCGAAGACCGCTTTTGTCAGGATAGCTTGTACTAGCTGCCCCCCTTCAAATTTGCCCGCAGTTGTTGGCTCCCTTCCCGCTCAACATTTGGGAAGAGGACCAGGGCCTATATAAGTAGAGCTAGCCACCACTGTAGGGGAAATCGGATCCGAGCTTGATCCAACAGATCGAGAGCCTAGTCACAAGAACACATCAACCTCAGGAGGCTGTTCTTCCCTGTCTTTGTTCATCATTATCAGCCCAGAGGTAATCCACCACCACCACCTTTGGGTAGGGTATTACACCTGGCAATGGCCCGAACCAGTACCAACCCGTGTCTCTTTACGTGTTGTGAGTTCGTCCATAAGATCTTAGCGAGCTAGAGCATAGATCGGTAGGGAAAACTTCGCGCACCCGGTGTTGAACCTTAAGGGTTTGCGGAACCCCACATCCGGCGGTCGTGGGTTCGTGAGTGCATGTGTGCGTGTCGGTGTTGCGCCCGGCATGCGTGTGTGTATGCGTATGTATGCGTGTCGGTGTTGCATGCACGCATGCGTGCGGGTGTTCGTCACGAATGTTGCATGCGTGCATGTATGCGTTTGGGGTGAGGCTACGTCGGTCGGTGACTTTTTCATCTCTGTCGATAGATTTTCCAGCCGTTGGATCTGAAATCAAGGGCCTGCAGTTTATCTTCAACCTCCACCCCGAGCCGCCACCACGCCGGCGAACCACTGTCGCATGCCGCCAGCGGCTGGCCCACATATTCCACGCCGCCCGAAACCACTCCGCACCGCCGGTCCGCCACCGCCCTGCCATCCCTCTAGCCCCCAGCAAGCTTTTTCTCGAGCATTCCCCGCCACCGCCCAATCACGCGCCCCCCCATGGCGGACGCCAACAAGAGGTCTCACGACTTGAATCCCCATCGACCACTAATTTATTACCATTTCTATCCTTCATATCTGTTGTGGTGAGCTCTATGGTAATGTCGCTGCTGAATGTGGATCGTTTGGTAGTCGATTGATCATGTCATCAACAAATTACGGAGTTGTTTGGTGAGCGGTGACCGTATGATCACCCTAAAATGTATTTTATTAACAGTACAGACTCAAACTACCATTTATTTCTTTCATATCTGCGTTGGCAGGTGGGCCCCACGATTCTGGCGCCCGATGGTGCAACACTAGTTGCGCCACGTGGAAACGTTGACTGGTCAATTGATTGTGTCATCAAAAAAGATGGAGTTATGCGGGTGAGCGGTGACCGTATAATCACGTCATGTATTTTTTAACATGAGTGCAGACGCAAGTGCTCATATATCTGCGCAAGCACTCACGCTATAAGCGCACACACGCAGACCCTACCCCTATGAGCACCTTGAGAGAATGAGCCAGCATATGATCTTGAGATTTTACGAAGTCACCATAGGTGCCTCGTAGTCGAGTGGAATGTCTCCTCCCCTTTGAGCATATCGCGGAAAAATACTAAAATTAACCCGGGATAAATCACGAGCACCGGGACTTTAACCTGGTGGGCTCGAGAAACCTTGTCCTCCTAACCATCCAACCACAGGTTGGTTAGCACCACAAAATGTATGTGTTGACCGTGATGAGCTTATTCTGAAGTCCAGTGACCATATGCTTCCGCTTCAAATACAATGACCGTAAGTGTCATCAACAAAATACGGAGCATGCATCAAATACAATGTCTGTTAGTGTCATCAACAAAATACGAAGACATATCGTGAGATAGATACCGTATGATCACCACGAGAATATATACGGTGACGGTAATGAGCATATTCTGAAGTCCACCGACCGTATAGTGCTTTCTCTTGAAATATAGTGACCGTCACGCGTGAATATGTCATGGGCATGCATACTTTTAGAGGACCGAGAGATAGTTTGTGTGCGTACGTGAAAGTGGTGTAGAAAGAGGGGGTGTCCAGTGGATTCAAGGAGAGATATGCCCTTCGTTTCTCTTTCCCGTGACTAATATTTTAGGAGAAAATATAAACATTCACAATGCGGAACAAATATTTTTGGATGCACCATGCAATTAAATTTCATGTATTAGTGGCCGATTGCGTGTGTGGTGTGGTGGGCACATCATTTTTAGTTGGGGTGGGCACATCATTTCTAGTTGTGGTGGGTCAACATGAGGACTCATGGGTCGGTTCCATCCTGTGCCACATAAGTTGGACCGAGACGCATTATACGAAGACCCTGTGGAGGACTCGGCGTACAACACGACGCTACCAGAGTCGTGGAGGACTCTATCCCCATTGGTGATAAGCCGACTATATATGATTTGTAACCCTAGGCCACGAGTATGTTATAGAAGCCTGGGGGCTAGTTCGTCGATAGTATACACACACGCACAATGCCTAGTATTCACGTGTACTTTGTACACACGCCTATCACTAATATACAGTACCAGGAGTAGGATTTTTCCTCAACTGCAAGGGTCCAAACTTGGTTAAAACCTTGCCTCGTATTACCATCCAGCCTAACAGTCAGGGATATCCTACCGAATGATCTGATGGAATCATACCTTCCAACAACTAAGAGAGAGGTGTGTCTGTGGGGGGGGGGGGGATGTGTGCGAGAGAGGCCTAAATATAATGTGCGTGCGGGAGACACGTAGGCATAGGCACATATATGTGCGTATAGAGGACTAGTAGAGACCGTGTGTGTGTATATATGCATGTGAGAGAAATAGTGTTTTCCAACTGAGATTAATGAAAAGAGTGGTAAATGGTAGTCCGAAGAGAGAGAGAGAGAGAGAGAGAGAGAGAGAGAGAGAGAGAGAGAGAGAGAGAGAGAGAGAGAGAGAGAGAGAGAGTGAGACACCCCGACACCCCGGCAGAGATTGTGAGCATGTGTGAAAGAGAAATGAGATGTATATAAAGTGTGTGCACTTATGCGTTAGATAGAGAGATATATAGCACGTTTGTGAGAACTGGCCGAGGCATAGTGCATTTACATGTAAAAGGCGGTTCTACGCATTAAATTAAAATATAAATGGCATTATTATTTTTGGATGAGATCTTGACTTCTGCAATTTGCATATGAACGAAAATTGGTCTATCAGACACCCATAATCTATTGAATTCTAACATGTGCATGTGTTTATTTCATATTATCGATCCATAGAGTGAGAGCGGTTTGAAATACAGGAAATGCATTGCTTTTGCAATTCATATATAAACATTAATTAGTGCACTCCATGTTGTTAGTGTGAAGCACTTTATACATCTGTCACTTACATGGATACATTCCAAATTGCTAGCTACGAAATAGAATACATGTTGAATTCAACATAAAGGGGGTTTCAAAGATTCGAATTCATAGGAAGTGTATTCATCTATTTGAACCCGAGATAATGGCATTTGTAGATCAGATCTAAAAGGGGGGTCAATCTTTGTTGTGCGTTTGAACATGCTATATATTCATACGCATGTCTAACTATTTTTTTGCAACCAAGGAGATTATATCTGGAACCATGCATGAACTGAGGTAAGTTGCATATTTTTTAATATATACTCGTGTGCAATGTATATTCAAATGTACCCCATCCATTCAAAAATAATCATAGTTTTAGGACTTTCAAGAGTAAAGATTTGTGAAGTTCGACAAATCCTGAAAGTTCAATTCAAGAGAACCGAAAACGTTAATGCTTATGCTCCCAAATATTCAATGAAACGCCAAATAAGCCTCTGGTCACCCGAAACCGCGCGAGACTAATGTTTGGTGGTAGGAAATTACTATCCTATCTCTGGCACGTGTAGCCTATCGGCCCGATGTCCAAAGGTCTATACCGGGATAGGTTTGTAACTTCACCAAGATGCCGGTCTCAACCGCCTCCTAGAATCAATCATACGCCGTGGGCGCTTAAACACCCATGCGCTCAGCCAAAATCTATCCCGCCCACCATTTGGGACACCTGAGATTACTCTCCTACCCCCAACCCACAATATGTCCGAAATTTTAGATGGGGGCAAAGTTTGTAACTTTCCCCAAATTTCAAACAAGCACGTCCCAAACCGAAACATTGTTCACCCTTAGTTCCCCCTCCCTCCGTTCCCCACTCATACTCCGTGGGCGCCAAAATGCCCGCACCACCAGCCGCGAAACCCCAGCCTCATCCGTCCTCCACCCCATCACGCCCAATCCACTGCCGCCCACCTCCATCACGCCGGAGCCGGTACCCCAACGTCGTCGTCCAACGCAACCGCAACCGCAACACCCTCAAGGACTTAGCAGCTGAAGCCGAGACAGAGCTGCCTCCACGAAGCCCACGCCGACATGCGTCGTACCAGAACCACTTCGACCACACCGTCCTCGCCTCACCACTGCCGCTCCACTGTCGCAACCGTCCACAACACTGGAGCTGTTCCCGCTATGCCGTCGTTCGCCGCCTCGGATCTGGTTCCCCGCAGCCGACAGACGGCCACCGCACCACACTCAAAAACTTGGCCATCGGTTCATCCAAGGCTCCACCGTCCTCCACAACTTCTCGTTTCTAGTGAACCACAAGAAGATCCTTGGAAAAACAGAAGGAGGACACAGCACTGCCAGCAGAAAGAGGTACTCCTCTTCCCTTATTCGTGCAAATCTTACGTCTGTGCTCACATCGTATTCATCCCATGAAAGAAACTAGTTGAGCGCTTCGTACTGCATCTTCTTCGTGATACTAAATGCACAAGGTTTCCTCCCATTTACTATTTCACCTTTGCTAGAGGTCAGTAGCCCGCCTAGATTTCAATTCAGGGTCAGTCGAATCGCAACTAAAATAAGCAGCACCTACTTAGGTGCGCGGAGCACCTACTCCGCCTATTCGCCGGGGAAGCGGCGCATCAGTGTATCATAGGGGTGTGGGGCGCAGGAGCTGCTTGCGCCGATCTAGAGGTCGGCGGGGCTTGAAGTGATGGCCGGTGCGATATCAAGCACAGCGGTGCGGTGAGGTCGAGGGGAGGGCGGAGGCAGGGGACTGGGCCGGTGGTCGCTTGCGTTTCGAGGAAGATCGTATTGCTGACTGGCTGGAGGTAGATGAAGGCGATCTGCCCGTTCTTTGTACATCGGACGGTGTAGAAAAATGGATGACCTATTTGTTTCGATCATTGTTATTTTCATAGGACCACATCTTGTGGTGTCTTTGGAGAACATCTGCATTTCCCAGCCATCCACATGCTCATATTTCAAAATCCAAGAATCTAGTAATTTAGTGTGCCATGCATGTTGTAGAGCTATCATATGTCTCCGTCATTTATTTCTCATGACCTGCCATACTGCTACCTTTACCTTTGTACTACTTGTGCACACACTTCACCCATACTCACACTATTATTTTTTATGCATGGGTATTTCAGACTACGGCCTTGTCTTGATGAATACAAAAAAAGAAAAGACAAAAATCGCTCGATGTAATTGAAGATAAGCACTAAGCGTCTCAGCGCTCTAAAGGGTGCAGTGCTAGCAGATGGAGACAGTAAACGTAGCTCTGCAGTTGATGATCTCAATTGCCACACACAATCATACCAGGTGCTTGCTTTAACTTTTCGCTGTCAAATGTGGTTGCGTGTTGCATATGGTGTCTAGCTTGTATTGCTTCAATTTGGTTAAATTGCATCAGCTTACTTTACGTTATACCTTTGATAATGACATGCCTTCCTGTTTTTGATACATACTACATATGTCTATTAACCATGTTCATACATCAAACTAATGCTCTTTTGTATCCCCCATCAATCACTTATGATGAGGCAGTCACCCGAGTGGAGTTCTTGTGAGACGCCTTCTCGTTTAAAGAGTGCGGTGTCATCCTTCCATGATTCTCAAGAAACAGTAAGGCTAAATGAAGATAGTCAACGTAGCTCTCTAGTTGATGACCGCAATCCCCCACACCACCATCGCAGGTGCTTGCTCTTACTTGGCAGTGTGATATGTGGTTGGATGTTGCATATGGTGTCTACCTTGTAATGCTTCTAATTAGGGTAAATTGCATCTGCTTAGTTAACACATTATACCTGTGAATATGACATGTGTTCCTGTTTTTGGTACATATTACGTCTTTGTATTAACCATGTGCTTAATCAAACTACTTTTCTTGTGTATCCCTCATCAATCACTTCTGACGAGACACCTTCAAGTTGACAATGTAATATTGGTTGCATCTTGCATATCATTTCAAACATGTATTGCCTCTAATTTGTTGAAGTGCCACTTATAATGAGACACATCTAACTTTGTAGAGTGAATTTTGTTGGATCTTTCATATGGTGTCTAGATTGCATTGCTTCCAATTTGTTGAAATGCTTTCTGCTTAGCGTTTTTCGTACATATTCCATCCTCCTACAATGTGGTTGCCATACATAAAAGTTGTGTTTGTCAGTATCATGCATCAACGAATTTGGAAGTGCGAATTTCATTCCTTTTTCTTGTGTGTTTACTTGACTATTGTTCTTGTGTATCCTGCATCTATCGCTTATGATGAGACAGTCACGCATGTGGGTTAGTATGAGACGCGCTACTCTTATAAAGAGTGCAGTTTCATCCTCTCCACATGATTATCAAGAAACAACAAGCCTAATTGAAGTTATTGAACGTAGCACTATACTTGAAGACCGCACTTCCCCTACACCACCATCACAGGTGCTTGCTCTAACTTCGTAGTGTGATATGTGGTTGCATGTTGCATACGGTGTCTAGCTTGTAATGCTTGTAATTAGGGTAAATTGCATCTGCTTAGTTTACACATTATACCTGTGAATATGACATGCCTTCCTATTTTTGGTACACACTACATCTATGTGTTAACCATGTTCTTACATGAAACTACCTCTCTTCTGTATCATGCATCAATCACTTATGATGAGACACCTTTATTCGTTGCATATTGCATATTATTTCTAGCCTGTTGTGATGTATTGCTTCTAATTTGGTCAAATACATTTGTTAGGCCACCCTTTTAATTTGGCAGAGTGATATTGGTTTCATCTTTCATATGGTTTATAGCTTGCATTGCTTCTAACTAGTTCAATCACCTTGTGCTTAGTTTACACTTTATACATCATACATGTCAATATGTCATCCCGTCTTGTTTTTCATACATATTCCATCCTCCCATCATGCGGTTGTCTTACATGAAAGTAGTGCTCGTCAGTATCATGCATCAATGAGTTCTGAAGAGCAAATTTTATTCCTTTTTTTTGTGGGTTTGACTTGACAAGGCAAAATCAAAAAGAGGAAGGAAAAAGTAAGAAAGGCGATGATGGTGTTCCTCTCTGACAACATAAGCAGACATCTGTCGGATTCTCCTTGTCTTGCTAGTGCATTACAAGTTCCAAGTCTCAGGTCCCCTACTCCACCATCCAAGGTGTTGCATATGGTGTCTAGCTTGTATTGCTCCTAATTAGTGTAAACTGCATCTGCTTAGCTTACACATGATACGTGTGAATATGACATGCTTTCCCGTTTTTGGTACATACTATATCTGTCTATCACACCATGTTCTTACATTAAACTACTCTTCTTGTGTATCCTGCATCAGTCACATATGATGGGACACCTTTAAGTTAGCAATGTGATATTGTTTTGCGTCTTGAATATGATTTCTAGCATGCAGTGCTTCTAGTTTGACGAACGTCACCTATGACGAGACAGTTTTAACTTGGCAGAGTGATATTGGTTGCACCTTCCATATATGTCTAGCTTGCAGTGCTTCTAATTTGTTGAAGTGCCTTCTGTTTAGTTACCACATCATAGGTGTGAATATGTCAAGCCGTCCAGTTTTTCGTACATATTCCATCCTCGTATCATGACTTTGCCTTTCATCAGAGTAGTGTTCGCCAGTATCATGCATTCCTTTTTCTTGTCGGTTTGACCTCAATGCAAAATCAATAAAGCGGAAGCAAATTGGTAAGGCATTGGATGATGGTGGTCCTTCCGAGCAACTGAAACGGAGGGTCTCTACAGATTCTACTCCGCCATCCTCCCAACAAGATTCGCAAGACAACGCAAGGCTAGACAGTCAACGTAGCTGTGTAGATGATGAGCACATCTCCCCTACTCAACCATCACAGGTGCTTGCTCTAACTTGGCACTATTATATGTGGTTGCGTGTTGCTTATGATGTCTAGCTTGTATCGCTTCTAACTTTGTTGAATTGCATCTGCTTACTTTACACATAATGAATATGACACGTGTTCCTGTTTCAAGAACATACTATATCTAATCACACCATGTTCTGACATCAGACTACTTTTCTTTCATATTCCGCATCAGTCACTTATGACAAGGCATCTTTAAGTCGCCATTGTGGTATTGGTTGTGTCTTGCATATGATTTCTAGCATGTACTGCTTCTAATTTGTTGAAACGCCAGACAGTTTGAACTTGGCAGAGTGATATTTGGTTGCACCTTTCATATGGTGTCTAGCTTGCAGTGCTTCTAATTTGTTGAAATCCCTTCTGCTTAGTTACCACATCATAGGTGTGAATATGTCACGTGTCCTGTTTTTCGTACATATTCCATCCTCGTATCATGTGTTTGCCATTCATCCGAGTAGTGTTCGTCAGTATCATGCATGAATGAGTTCTGAAGAGCGAATTTTATTCCTTTTTCTTATCGGTTTGACTTCACAATGCAAAATCAATACAGCTGAAGGAAATTAGTCCGGCAGTGGATGATGATGGTTCTTCGGAGCAACTCAAATAGAGGGGCGCCATCCTACCAACAAGATTTGCAAGACAACACAAGGCTGGACAGTCAACGTAGCTGTGTAGATGATGAGCACATCTCCCCTACTCCACCATCACAGGTGCTTGCTCTAACTTGGCACTGTTATATGTGGTTGCATGTTGCGTATGATGTCTAGCTTGTATTGCTTCTAACTTTGTTGAATTGCATCTGCTTACTTTACACATAATTCCTGTGAATATGACACATGTTCCTGTTTCTAGAACATACGTGTAGATGATGAGCACATCTGCCCTACTCCACCATCACAGGTGCTTGCTCTAACTTGGAACTGTTATATGTGGTTGCATGTTCCATATGATGTCTAGTTTGTATTGCTTCTGATTTTGTTGAATTGCATCTGCATAGCTTACAACTTATACCTACAACGATCACTTACCCATAAGACACATTTAACTTGGGAGTGTGATGTAGGTTGCATCCTGCATTGTCTTCTAGCTTGTACTGCTTCTAATTTCTTGAAATGGCACTTACGACGAGATACTTTTTACCTGATAGAGTGATATTGGTTGCATGTTCATATGGTGTGTCGGATTTCGGATTCCGGCAAAACCCTTGAGGTTCGAACACTGGGCTGCACACGAAGATTCCCCCCTACCTAATCACGCCCTCAGCCTTACCGTGATCTCAAAGCCTACCTCGACGAACTCGCAACACAAGGGACACGAGATTTATACTGGTTCGGGCCACCATTGTGGTGTAATACCCTACTCCAGTGTGGTGTGGTTGATTGCCTCTTGGGCCAAGGATGAACAGTACAATGGGAAGAACAGCCTCCTGAGGAGAGGTGTTCTTGTGCTTGGTGTGTTTGTGTGGGTGAGGATGATCTGAATGATTCGTCCCCCTCTATGGTGGTCGCTAGCCCTATTTATAGAGGCCCTGGTCCTCTCCCCAAATATTGAGCGGGAAGGGAGCCAACAACGGCCAAATTTGAAGGGGGACAGCTAGTGCAAGCTATCCTGACTAAAGGTGGTCTTCGCCTGCCAAAGGCTCTGGTGGTGACACCGTCTTGGGCTCCACGTTGACCTCCGTCCTGCTGGCCTTGGTTTTGTTGCCCCGATATGGAAACCTTTGCATGATGCCTCGGTACTCCTCGCCTGCGCTTGCCTCCTTAGCACCAAAGAGGAAAGCGAGGACCTTTGTCTTGTGTGGCGCCCTTTGGCGCCTACACGCGTTGGTCGTCATGGCTTACGTCATTGGAACCTCGCGAGGTTCGCCTTGCCTTGATCTCTCCGCCCCTTGCGAGCCAGCCTGGTGAGGCTGCTCCCGGGGAGGTCTTGTGTCGTCCGCCTCTCAAGGCTTGGCCCCTCGCGAGGGTCTTGAGTGTTTGTTGGTGAAGATGGGCTGTACTGGGCCGCGAGTGGAGCCACGCCGTGGGCTGCAAGCGAGCAAGTCAGGGACCCAGCTCCCGAGCCGGCAGTAGCCCCGGGCCCAAAGCGGCGCTTCGTGCCCAGCTTCAAAGGCGAAGCCAAAGGGCAAGTGCGGAGCGTCGCGGGCCCCAACCACCTGCGTCCTTGGTTGATGCGTGGCGGTTGATTGGACGTGGGCAGCCCTGCTTCCCCACGCAGCCTTGAAATCCACCTGGCTAGGCGGCCACGACATCGTACACAGTTATTTCCCCATAGCTAGCAACGCACTCCCCAATCTCTTTGCTTCCTCGTACCGCTGCTTCCTCTTCCTATCCAACTCGAGCTCAGTCCTCTCTATCGCCATGGCGTCAAACCGGATGGAGAAAGGGAAGAAGCCCCAGTCCTCAGCCAGCCCACCGGCCGTCGAGCCCGCCGTCGGCCGATCGCGGGTGCTCAACTAGGAAGCCAAGGATAAAGTCCGCCCTGCACTCGCTACTAGCTTCAACGAGTGGGGAGGGACGGTGGCCTGGCCCGCATCCCGAGCCAACATCGATAGGACGGCCACCGAGGTCCAGTTCTTCATCGACGCCCTATGGGCTGGCCTGGTTCCTCCCTTCTCTGCCTTATTCGATGCCATGCTTTCCCATTACCAGATCCATATGCTGCACATTGATCCCCAATCTGTCGCCCTTCTTGTCGTCTTTGCCTTTGTTTGCTAGGCCATGGTGGGCATTGCTCCCTCTGTGGCCCTCTTGCGCCATTTCTTCTTGTTGCACTTGACCAACCCCCGGTAGTGCTCGGGGTGCCTGAGCTTGCAGGCCGTGGCGGCGACAGCCGGCTCGGGGATTGACTTTGATCTCCCGTCGTCTACGAGCGAGTTTCGGACGCGGTGGGTGTATGTTGATGTCGGAGTACTCAGCCCCCTGCTCCCGCCTCCGTCGTCACCCGCCGTCCCTAGCTCCGGCTGGGGTCACGAGGAGCTCGTGAGTTCCCGTCTCGTTTTCGTCTGGCTCTAGCTGACGAGGCTGAAGGATCATGGTGTGACCGCACCCAAGGTGATGAAGGAGTTCCTCCGACGCCGTATCGCCCCACTCCAGCACCATTTCCAGCCGATGTGGGCCCTAACTGGCAACCAGGATCGCATGAGGCTTCAGGAGTCGGGGCTTCCGGCCGAGGCACGAAGAACGGTGCTCAAAGTCTTGGCCGGTGACCCCTCGCCGGGTGATTTGCCGCAGGAG
The DNA here is from genome assembly GCA_021605205.1 of Aegilops longissima. Taxonomy (NCBI): domain Eukaryota; kingdom Viridiplantae; phylum Streptophyta; class Magnoliopsida; order Poales; family Poaceae; genus Aegilops; species Aegilops longissima. The sequence goes on along the minus strand of CM038677.1, from coordinate 521,438,515 downwards.
GATTGTTGCTTGTACAGCTGCTCGAACAGGGCGGAGTTCGCGGGGCCGATGCCCTCCTTTGATGAATGGGGGCTGCGTCCAGTCGACCTTGTGGGGCCTCGTGAGAATCCCGTCACCGTGGTTCCTCTCCTTGTCGTCGACGACGAGCTTGCCCCAAGAGTGGGTGCAGGGAGGCAAGCACCGCTAGAGGCCGGAGGCACGGGTGCCAAGGTGTCGATGCTGCCTGAGGTGCCCGAGGCGTCATCCTCTGGAACCACTGATTCTCGTCCTGGGGCGGCATGCTGAGGGGGCGACGCAGTCCACTGCTCCTGAGGCTGAAGCTCCTGAGGCCTCGGCAGGTCGTCAGGAGGCGGGGCCCGATAGCTCTCCCCAGCCTGGCGCTCCTGAGGTCATCTCCTTCGGTGCTTCACCAGCCACGCACCGCGTTGGTCGCATGTACAACGCTTGGACCGGTTCCGCGTGGACTTCGCGGCGCTCCGTAAGAGGAAGGGGTCTCCATCCTGCAGGAGTGGAACCTTTCGGCCGTTGAAACATATGAAGTACATCGCCATAGATGAGTAAGTACCTTATCTTTGTAATTCCTCGAGTGCCGCTTCCCTTCCTGACGGTGGCTCTTCAGGATCCCTTCTGCCAAGGCCGTGGAGTCTCCTGAGGAGCAACCTCCTCTTGCCTCAACTCCCCCGCTAGACTTGAGCGCCCCAAGCCCGCGCACCGCCCCCGGCGCGGGGTGGGCTGGAGAAGAAAGCCTGCCTGCAATGCGCCTCGAGCCCGTCCCTTTGCCATCTTCTCCTTCGCGGCCTTGCTTGGAGTGCGGCTGACATGCCAAGGGCTCCTCCTTTGGTCGTGGACGGCGGCTGGATGGCTTCAATCCTGGGATCCTCTTCAAGCAGCGGGTCTACGCCTACCCGGGTCCCTCTCGGGGCCTGGCTAGCATCCGAGGGGGCGCCAGCCCCAGCCCCTGCTAGAGGCGGCGGCTTTGGACCCGTTGGAAACTCCGTGGCGGGCAGCGGAATCAGCAGCGCTTAAGTTCTTGTCTGAGCGAAGCATCGTCCGCCACGAGCTTTTTTCTGGGGGCGATGGACGGGATGAACCAGCTAGGTGGAGAATTCGCAGACGTAGACGCGCGCCTCGAGGCCGAGGGTCTTTGGCTGATGGAGGAGCGGCATAACCTGAAGGTGGCTATCGGTGTCAAAACCGGCGGATCTCGGGTAGGGGGTCCCGAACTATGCGTCTAAGGCGGATGGTAACAGGAGGCAAGGGACACAATGTTTACCCAGGTTCGGGCCCTCTCTATGGAGGTAATACCCTACTTCCTGCTTGATTGATCTTGATGAATATGAGTATTACAAGAGTTGATCTACCACGAGATCATAGAGGCTAAACCCTAGAAGCTAGCCTATGGTATGATTGTTGTTGTCCTCATGGACTAAACCCTCCGGTTTATATAGACACCGAGAGGGGCTCGGTTACACAGTCGGTTACAACAGAAGGAGATCTACATATCCGTATCGCCAAGCTTGCCTTCCACGCCATGAGAGTCCCATCCGGACACAAGACGAAGTCTTCAATCTTGTATCTTCATAGTCCAACAGTCCGGCCAAAGGATATAGTCCGGCTGTCCGGATACCCCCTAATCCAGGACTCCCTCAGTAGCCCCTGAACCAGGCTTCAATGACGATGAGTCCGGCGCGCAGATTGTTTTCGGAATTGCAAGGCGGGTTCCTCCTCCGAATACTCCATAGAAGATCTTGAACACCAGGATAGTGTTGGGCTCTGCAAAACAAGTTCCACATTCCACCGTAGAGAGAATAATATTCACGAATCCGACCTGCTGACGTATTTGACACCATGACATCATGCCATGGCCCAGTTATTATCGAACCGTGTTTTTCGACCAGCCTTGGCGCATATCGCGAGGCGGTTTCCTTGGCACGTCTTGTCAAAGCAGAGATCATGTCCCCTTATCACGGGATTCTCATCAATACGGGCGTGGGTAACCCAATCGTGCCCGTTGGTATGACTCCTCGATTATAGGCAAGTCCCAAACGGTCACGAGGAGGACACCTGGTATTCACCCTCTTTATAAATAGACCAAGGCCTATCCTTTTTTATTCCTTGAACTAAATCGAATCCCTCCCCCGCCTCGAGTTCCAACACCCAAAGCTCAGGTCAGGCTCTTCGGACCTTCAACCATGTCCGGATCCAACCTTCAAGGTCGGTGGATTCCCTCCTCCGTAACGGAGGAAGACGTCAGAAAGTTAAGAGAGGCCAGGTTCTTGACCGGCGAGATTGCGCACCGGCTGCCTGCTCAAGGTCAGGTCATACCTACTCCCAAACCTGGCGAGAGCGTAGTATTCATATCTCACTTACTTCGAGGGCTAGGTCTGGCTCTAGATCCTTTCGTGAGGGGGCTCATGTTCTATTATGGGCTGGACTTCCATGATTTAGCTCCGGATTCTATTCTCCACATCTCGTCTTTTATTGTCGTGTATGAAGCTTTCTCCGCATCACCCTCACTTGACACTGTGGCTCAAGACCTTCAAGTGGGCGAAGACAATCGAGGGAGGTATGCGAGAATCTTGAGGTGCTGTAATAAGCAAAAGCGCCCGATGCCCCATGGCCGAGGGTTCTTTCGGAGGTGTCCAGCTTATGGCAACAAGAATGGTTTCGTCCACAGCTCCGGGGTTCCAAATGGGTGGCCCCACCTGCCTTTCGCTCGGGTCACCCTCCACGACTAACGTCATGGATCAACAAGGGGCTAAACTGGGGGCCAGTGAAGGACGTGCCCATACTGCAGGGCCGCATCCGAGATCTTCTCGAAAGAGATATTGATCTGGTCACAGTAACGCAAGTAATGTTGCTTCGCCGAACCCTGCCCTGTAAACGTCGTCCCCTCCGTCTGTGGGAATTCAATCCGGAGGGACCGCGAGCTATTCAGCACTTCCTCAGCATGACGCACGAGGAGATGTACAAATTGTACTTCGGACCACAAGCAGTGTGTCCGGATTCCACCGAGGACGCGGGTCTGAGCTGCAATCGTCCTATGGACGAACACGTTGTATTTCTATTCATCACGACATCATTCTGAAAAGTCGCTCTTTGACCAGGACTGAATAACAAAGGCAAAGATGATCAGGTGTCCGGCCCCCCTCCCCGAGGTCTCACCGGATCCGATACTAGTCCGGATGTTGGAGCTTGCGCCCTACCAAGCGCCCTCAGGGGAGGATAAAGGTGGGAAGAAAGAGGCTGACGCCTCCACGAAGGCGGACAACCGGGGAGAAGAAGCCAAAGCTCCCTCTCCCCAAGGAAGGAAAAGGACCGCCTCTAAAGGCCCGGAGACAATAGTCTCTAAACGGGGGAAGAAATCTTCGCGGAAGGTCTGGCCGAGGGATATCCGGCCGTCTGATGCCCCGCAAGGATCATCCCTCCATTGAGCTGTAAGTAAAAGAAAGGGTTTAATAGTAAAAAAACGTCCTACTTTACTTCTGAGGAAAATAACCGAATTATCCGTTTTGTTGTCCGGATCGTGGCCCTTCTCGGCAGAGTTCGTCTTCGGGGGATCTTCCTCCAGAGATGATGGAGAGCGTCGCCTCCCCGCCATCCGCCTTACGAGGCGGCGACCCCGAGTGTCGTCTCGGAGGGCTTCTCCCGATCCGGCAAGGCCAGAGGGTGATTCTTTGGCCACCCGAAGTCCTCAGTATCCGGCTCTTGAAGAGAGCAATCGGAAGGGTCCGGCTCTGCCTGTCATGCGGTCGGATGCACTGAAGAATCTGCTAGAGCAGGCGGCTATCTCAGAAGCGCACCATGCACTAATGGGTGCGGTGGTTGAGAGGGTTTCATCCGCAGAAAGCAGGTTGCATGAAGCCTTTATGAGTCTGCTGAAAGGTTTTGAGGTATGCGAAGTGACGTGTATTTTTGACAGTGCCGCACATGTTTTAAATGTGCCATGTGCAGATAGTAGCCCTTGAGACTCTGGTTGCCGTCGGAAACGGCGGTAAACGGAGGATCATAGTCGCAGGTAATAATCCAGTCGTCTTCATATGCAGGCGGCAGGAGGACCGGTGGCTAGCGGACTTGTGAGGTTGCCGAGCTAACGCGGCGACTTGATCGGGCGAATCTTGACATCGTGCTTGTCAACAAAGCGGCTTGACGAGGCGCAGGTATGTAATTTCTCCAGTGATCAACATATGGTAAGAGGAGAGTAATGCCAGTATCTTGAACATGTTGTGAAATGCAGATGGAGCTGCGGCAGTGGAGACCCTCCGGGCGGAACTTGCCCGAGCCAAATAGCAAGCCAGGAATAGTGATGCGGCCGCTCTAAAGGCGGCTGAAGAGCTAAGGGCCGAACAAGCTGCCCATTGCCAGAGTAAGGAGAAGATGGCCAAGATGGCCGTTGAGTTAAGTGATGCCTCCGACCGATACCGGCTTCTTGAGAAGGAAAGACGAGCGAAGGCTACTGAGGTGGAGAAGGCCATGGTAGCAGCCAAGGAATCCCGCTCTACAATTGGAGCGATGAAGGAGGAGCTGCGTCAAGCCGGGGATATCGCGGCTGGGAAGCCCTTTATGCTGCGGATGAAGTTCGTAGATCCTAAGTATGCTCCTCTGGACTGGTTGTGGAGTTCTGCAGACGCCTATCTGGATTTCGCAGCGAGTGTTGTTGACGCGGCCGAGTTCTTCAAGGATCAAAGAGATCGTGAACTGGAGAAGCTGTTCTGGTCGCAATTTAATGGTCCAACGCGTCCGCTTCCTCTGAATGAGCGGATGGCCGAATGGGCCGAACTCCATAGGTTGTCCGGACTCGCCGTGAGGTCTATTGTGGATCACCTGTGGCTGGCGGGGCCAAGGCCGAACAGTTACTTCAGCTTGGTGCAGAAGTTCCTTGGTGTTGTGTCGCGCATCGACGCTATGAAGAGTTTGGCATGCATCGAGGGTGCGCGGATGGCGCTTGCCCGTGTCAAAACACACTGGGCGGAGATGGAAGCCACCGCGATTGCAGCCCCTAGTTTAGCAATTAGCCGAGTAGCTGGCGAGCACTACTTTGATGAGGTCCTTGAAGGCGCACGTTCAATAGAAGCGCAGTGCTCGAATAATATTATGTTCGAATGACATGTATTCCCATTGAAAAACAATGTTTTACTAAATTATATGAAGGCTATTTTTATACTTTTGCCTAAAAGTGTTATGATGCCTCATGTGCGGCCGTTTATGTATATGTGTATATAACCTGAAAGTTTGCAGTCATCGGCTTCAGCCCCCACACATATAATGCGGGGGTGTTTGCAGAAGACGTGTGTTCACACTTGATCCAACGTCTTGGTCCATTAAGGAGGTGATAGCGCAGCGAACTAGGCAATCGGACTATATTGCTTTAACACTTTCACTTAGCCATAGGAGTTTGACAGTGGGGCTACTATATAGCCCTGGTGGCTCCAGCTCATCCGAATATGGGCGCGGTCGAGCCTGGCGAGAAGCGGCCCTTCGTTGATCGGAGGAATCGAAGATTCGATAAGTCATCAGTGGTTGACCAGTCTCGCTTTATCATGACAGTCGGTTTTCGGCTTTCTCTCGAGGTGCTCGTCCGGGCTAGCGAGGCACTGTCGCGATAGTTCTCCAGGTGCCACCTTAGCCGATAGAGCGGAACGTAAGGTAGCAAAACACAGAGCCGGGCAAACCCAACATTTGACCAAAGACATGATTCGGAGCTGATGCATATAAGGCCTAACTCGCGACGCCGAACACTCCCTAAGGTGTTTGCTCTTTGAAACATATACTGGGCTTAGGTGATGCCCGTTGATAATGAACCCATAGTGTCCAGTGCGAGCAATATTACGGCGTGGCCACATGCTAAGGCGTCAAGATCCTTCTCGGTTGTATTGAGAATCCGGAGGATGTGAACAACAAAAGACAGTAAAAAAGGTTTACGCAGGGTCTTAATCTAAAGAGAAACCTTTGCACGGGTCCCTGCTGCACGTCTGCGCCTGTGTCTCTGTTGTGCCGTATCCTGGACGGATGTAGCACGATCGTCATCTGTAAAAGAGAGGTGCTTAGTGAAAAGTTGTTGTACAAAATTTTGGTTATTATAAATAAACCATGAAAAAGTCAAGATGGGTAAAGATGAGCCGAATTATTGCGGTGAAGCTCCTGGTACCATCAATATGGGTGTAACCATCGAACCAATATCTATCCAATGATTGGCCGGACTTGTCTAACCGTGTCCGCGGTCCTAACGACCGGTCATCATCTCTGGTGGTGAGGCCGTCTAGTGTTCGGCTGTTAAAGCAGCCGTGCGTTCTTCTGCTCGGAACGAACGCTCAACATTTCCACGTACTGTGATGGTGCCGCGTGGACCGTGCATTTTAAGTTGGAGTAAAGCGTAATGCAGTATTGCGTTGAAGCGGGCGAAATCCTCTCGTCCGAGTAATGCTTGATAGCCACTTCGGAATGGAGCAATGTCGAAGGTTAACCTTTAGCTCCGGAGGTTGTCGGGCGAGCCGAACACAACCTCTAGTACTAGAGAGCCCGTGTAGTGAGCCTCTATGCCTGGTATTACTCCCTTGAAGGTAGTATTACTGTGGCTGATGTTTGTTGGGTTTATCCCCATTTTGCGGACAGTGTCCTGGTATATCAGATTTAGACTACTGCCGCCGTCCATAAGGACTCGTGTAAGGTGGTATCCGTTTACTATTGGGTCCAGCACCAAGGCGGTTGATTCTTCCTGCCGGATACCTATTAGGTGATCCCTGCGATTGAAAGTGATCGGGCAGGCCGACCAGTGGCAGGACTCATGGGTGACGGGCTCTATGGCTCGTGTATTTCAGAGTGCGTATTTGCATCTCCTCTTTGTCACGTGGATAACATTTACTATTTTGACTCTTGGCGGAATTTTTTACGTCCCCGTGTCTTCTTTGGTGAGGCGATCCCGTCCTCGCTCGGAGTGTCCTCCCCCTTGTGTTCGGCGTTTAGCTTGCCAGCCTGCTTGAAGACCCAGCAATCTCTGTGGGTATGACTTGCAGGCTTGCCGGGGGTGCCGTGGATCTGACATAGTTTGTCTAGAATTTTGTTTAGGCCGGTCGGTTCATCTCTGTTGCCTTTAGAGGGATTTTTCCGCTGACCCAGTCAAGAGCCTCTAAATCCGGCGTTTACCGCCGTGTTGTCTTGGCTGTCTTCTTTATTCTGGCGCTTGTTTTTACTGCTTCGCGGTTTTCCATTGCCGTCCCAGACCTTGGATGTGCTTGGGTCGCTGGTGCTGCTGTGAGCTAACCAGCTGTCCTCGCCCGCGCAAAAGCGGGTCATGAGGCTTGTTAGGGCTGTCATTGGTCTCGGCTTTTCTTGGCCAAGGTGTCTGGCAAGCCATTCGTCTCGAACGCTGTGCTTGAAAGCTGCTAGGGCTTCAGCGTCCAGACAGTCGACAATTTGGTTCTTCTTAGTGAGAAACCTATTCCAAAGCTTTCGGGCTGACTCTCCAGGCTATTGAATTATATGGCTCAAATCATCAGCGTCCGGGGGTCGGACATAAGTCCCTTGAAAGTTAGTCCGGAAAGCGTCCTCGAGCTCCTCCCAACTTCCAATGGAATTTTCGGGGAGGCTTTTCAGCCAGTGCCGAGATGGTCTTTTGAGCTTGAGGGGTAAGTATTTGATGGCGTGGAGATCGTCTCCACGAGCCATGTGAATATGGAGGATGAAGTCCTCGATCCGCACCCTGTGGTGCGTGGTTCCGTCGTATGCCTCTATATTAGCTGGTTTGTACCCATACGGAAATTCATGGTCTAATACCTCGTCCGGAGAAACATAGGGGTGTGCAGCATCCTCATATTTAGGCTGTGCCATGGCGTTCGGACATTTGTGGTATTTGGTGTTGGCTGAGTGTTGGAGCGCGTTTCCTTGATCCGTAGATGGATCTGGTTCGCGCCCGCCCATTGATCGGGTCCTCGCGTCGGTCATGTATTGACTTATGTGCGGCCTCGTTGGCCACCCTATCGCAGACCACGAGTCGTCGATCCGACCGATCGGCGGTTTTGCTTTTGGCCGAGAGGTTCAAAGGCCTCGTCGTTGAACTCCGGCAGCAGCTTCCTTTTGGTAGCTCTTCGTGCGGCGGCGCCACCGTACTTTTCTGCCGTGTCGAGCACTTTATTCCATCTACTATTGAGTGTGTTTTGTGCGGCCTTGAGCCTTTGTTTCTGCTTCTTCAAATTTCTTGCAGTGGCCATAAGCCATTCTTGCTCCAGCTGCCCTTCCAGGATGATGCGCTCGTCGTCGTCCAAACTGTTCTCCTGACCGGAGACGGGTTGGTTGTCTTGATTCTCGGTGTCGCCATGCTCGGACAGCGGCTCCGCACTTTGTTCATCATCCGCTGGCTTACCCTGCTCTATCGCTGGGTCAATTTGGCTTCTTGTTGCGCTGTTGTCGCTGTTTTTGCCAAGGCGGGATTTAGAGCGGCGCCTATGGCGTTGTTTTGAATGCTTGTCGTGGGAGCTATCTTTCGCTGCATCCTTGTTATTATTTTCTTTGGGTGTATCCACCATATATACGTCATATGCTGAGGTGGCGGTCCGAGTGCCACGTAGGCGATGGTTCTGTTAAATCTCCGCATCGGTGTCCATACCATCGATGTCTTGGTCGAAGTCGAGCATGTCGGTTAAATCGTTGACAGTGGCTACGAAGTGGGTGGTGGGTGGGGATTGAATTTCTTCGTCGTCCGCGTCCCACTCTAGCCGGACATAGTTTGGCCGAGGTTCTTTAGACAGGGAGAGATATTTCAGTGAGTTTAGTATGTTGCCGAAGGGCGAGTGCTGAAAGATATCTGCGGAGGTGAACTCCATGATCAGCGCCCAATCGGATTCGATAGGTATGGGCGCGGGTGGTACGGAGTCCGTGACCGAGGACGAGTCCAACAGTTCGGCAACATGGCTCTCGTGAAGGGTAAGGTCAGTATTTGGCTCTATCGCCGCTGAGGGCGCGGCCCCCATGGCGGAGTCTATCCTCCCGTCCTCGGATGGCGGGATCTGCTCCGGACTAGAGGCCGGAGTAGTTGCTGGGGTGATCTCCCAAACACCGTCCGACGGCAGAGCTATATCATGCTCGTCGTGATCGTGCGGCACACCTGGCATGGGGCCGAACCCGTCGAAGATCAAGTCTTCGCGGATATCGGCAGTGTAATTCAAGTTTCCAAATCTGACCTAATGGCCAGGGGCGTAGCTTTCGATCTGCTCTAGATGGCCAAACGAATTGGCCCGCAGTGCAAAGCCGCCGAACACGAAGATCTGTCCGGCGAGGAAAACCTCACCCTGGACCGCATCGTTGTCGATGATCGAAGGGGCCATCGAACCTTGCAGCAACGACACAGTGGAACTCTCAATGAAATCACCAATGTTGGTGTCAAAACCGGCGGATCTCGGGTAGGGGGTCCCGAACTATGCGTCTAAGGCGGATGGTAACAGGAGGCAAGGGACACAATGTTTACCCAGGTTCGGGCCCTCTCTATTGAGGTCATACCCTACTTCCTGCTTGATTGATCTTGATGAATATGAGTATTACAAGAGTTGATCTACCACGAGATCGTAGAGGCTAAACCCTAGAAGCTAGCTTATGGTATGATTGTTGTTGTCCTACGGGCTGAACCCTCCGGTTTATATAGACACCGGAGGGAGGCTAGGGTTACATAGAGTCGGTTACAACAGAAGGAGATCTACATATCCGTATTGCCAAGTTTGCCATACACGCCAAGAGATTCCCATCCGGACACGAGACGAAGTCTTCAATCTTGTATCTTCATAGTCCAACAGTCCGGCCAAAGGATATGGTCCGGCTGTCCAGATACCCCCTAATCCAGGACTCCCTCAGTGGCCATCAACCTCGGGCGCCACCAGCGCGAGCTTGACAATCACGAAGGCGAGCGTCTCTGCGACCTCAGCGCAGGCCTGCTCGAGCCTTGGAAGAGCACAGGGAAGCCGACCGCCCCTTGAGATCATGAGAGAAACACGCGTGGGAGCTCCAGGCCTGGGGCGCCTCCTTGGAGCGGCAGGTGGAGGCGCGCCAAGCCGCCCTTGCGTCGATGAGGGGGACGCGTGCCGAGTAGGAAGAGATCTTGAAGCATGAGGAAGCACTGGCGCTGGAAGCCATTGAGAGCAGCCACGAGCGTCAGCGGTTGGAGACGAGGGAGCACCAAGTTGCTCTAGTGGAGGATCTTGTCGGTATGACGCCTGGCCCCAGAGGATGTCGACCGCCACGTGGCCGAGGCTCGCGTGGATCTTGTGGGCAGGTACGACTTGAAGCTAAAGCTCATAGAGGCTGAGGCTGCGGGCAGGACTGCTGCCCTCAAGTCTAGGCTGACTGAGGCGGAATGGTGCGAGGAGGCCGCCGCAGCCGCCTTGGTCCAGGCGCAGGCTGAGCTGGCCTCTGCCCGCGCCAAGCCGCTTCCTCTTCAGCAGCGGGTCGCCAACATCGTGTCCTTCGCGCAGCAGGGAAGGGAGGAAGTGCTTCAACGGTGGATGCTGGAGCGCGTGCATGCCCCCATGCTCCAAGACCTTAGGAACAGGGCCAACACGGCGCTGGGCTACATCTGCAATGAAAATGCCCCTCATCCCCACGTGAATGATTGCGCCAGTCACCTCCGCTTCTTCACCGACGTGGTGATGCGTCTGGAGAGCCGGTCTGAGAGGGCTCACCAGCTTGTTGAAGAGAGGAGTCACGGCTTGCTCGGGCGCGCATTCTCCCGCATCTTCAGCCACCTTCAAAACACTTACTCTAACTTTGATTTTGATGCCGCCATTGCTTCCGTACCCGAGGCCATCTGGGGTGACCTGGCACGATGGGTGGAAGACAATGTGGACGCGCTTGTCAGGGCCTTCACTTCCGATGATGATGCGGTGGTGGTCACAGCGGATGAAAGCAACATGGTCAACGACGGCGAGGGCGGCGTCGGTGACGGTGACGGGGATGCCAGCGACAGCGGCAGCGACACTAGTGACGTGTCTGAAGGCGACCTGGGGGACGCCGTGAGCGACATGTCCGATTGAACCCGTGCTTCCCTGTTGTTTATCCTGCATGCACAAACTCGGGCACGGCCCTGGAGGTTGTAAGAGCATTTTGGGAGGGGAAGCCCCTCATGTAAACAGATTGCTGTCTCTATTCCTTAGGGCAAGCTAGATATATGTCTTTATGAACCCGTGAATCCTGCGGCGAGTTCGTTGTTGTAATTTACCTTAGCCAGAACAGGTTTTGAACTGGCTCGTGACGTTGCGAGTTTCTGAGGAGCCTACCGATCCGTCCGAGGGGGCCTCGCGAGAAGCAAGCGCCAGTCATGGCAGGGCATGCATGCAGCGTTCGCATGCTATGCCCAGCCCCCGCTCATGAGGGGCTCGCGAGGAGGAGGCTGCAGGCGCAAACTCTATTGGATTTCGGGTTCCGGCAAAACCCTTGAGGTTCGAACACTGGGGTGCGCGTGAAGATCTCCCCCTACCTAATCACGCCCTCGAAGCCTCGCCACGATCTCGAAGGCTAGCTTGACGAACCCGCAACACAAGAGACACAAGATTTATACTGGTTCGGGCCATCGTTGTGGTGTAATACCCTACTCCAGTGTGGTGTGGTGGATTGCCTCTTGGGCAGAGGATGAACAGTACAAGGAGAAGAACAGCCTCCTGAGGAGAGGTGTTCTTGTGCTTGGTGAACTTGTGTGGGTGAGGGTGGATCTGAATTCGTTCGGGATGAGTCCTCCTACTGTGGTGGCTAGTCCTATTTATAGAGGCCCTGGTCCTCTCCCCAAATATTGAGCGGGAAGGGATCCAATAACGGCCAATTTGAAAGGGGACAACTAGTACAAGCTATCCTAACTAAAGGTGGTCTCCACCTGCCAAAGGCTCTGGTGGTGACGCCGTATTCGGCTCCACGGTGACCTCCATCCTACCGTCCTGCTGGTCTTGGTCTCATTGCACCGATAAGGAAACCTTTGTGTGATGCCTCGGTACTCATCGCCTGTGCTTGCCTCCTTAGCACCAAAGAGGAAGCGAGGACACTGTGCGCGCTGGCGCCCTCCTGGCCTTGCTCGTCATGGCTGACGTCGGAGGAACCTCGCGAGGTTCGCCTTGCCTTGATCTCTCTACCCCTCGCGAGCCAGCCTGGAGAGGCTACTCCCGAGGAGGTCTTGTGTCGTCCGCCTCGCGAGGCTTGGCCCCTCGCGAGGGTCTTGAGCACTTGTTGGTGAACACGGGCCGTCTTGGGCATGGCGAGCTCACGCCATGGGCCTTGGTAGGCAAGTCTGGGGACCCCCGTTCCCAGAACATCGACAGTAGCCCCCGGGCCCAAAGCGCGCTTCGGACTTGGCTTCGAAGCCAAGGGCAAGTCTTGAGCGCCATAGGCCCCAACAGCCTGCGGCCTTGGTCTACGCGTGGTGATTGATTGGACGTGGGCGTCTCCGCATCCCCATGCTACGTCGGCAACTGCCCGACTTGATGAGTCCCTACTGCATGCAGAAAAATATCATCATTACCTGTGATCGTGGGGATTGCCGGTTGGCCTTCTCCTGCTATTAATGAGGAGGGGGCAGAGCTCCCATCGCCCATCTCTTCCCATTCCGCTCGTTCTCCTCCCTTGCTCCATTGCCAATAGTGATTCCCAGGGCGCCTGCGAAGAGGTTTTCGGCCACGGAGAAGGGGAAGGCTCGCCAGGAGGGACCCGGCTCTCCGCCTCCCAAGCGCGGATGCGGTCATCCTCGCAAGCACTCCGCGACCCCCGCCGTGGGCCCCCGCGGCATCCCGGCGGTGCCCCTTCGCGTGGTGGGAACCGCCTATGTCGAAGCAGTCACGTCGACGAAGGGAGGCGCGCCATGGTTGCGCGGCCTCCCCGTCCGTACTTCCACTCAGCGGAGGTGCTGCCGGAGTTCGTGGTGTGGTTGGAGAACCCTGCCGGCTCGTGGCTTCAGCTCCCGCGCTTCTTCGATGGTGAACTGTCGGCCACGGGTCCAGGCGGGCTCTGGCTGCAGGCGGACGGCTGTTGTAGCAAAGCTTCATGGGTCGCGGTCGAGACCTCTGTTGCTGGCAATGTGGCTCTGGCTCACGGCTTGCAGACGTTTGCCCGCGCGTGTGCCTGGGCAGGCGGTGCACCCTCCACTTCAAGTACGACGGCAACGCGACCCTCTACGTGAGGGTGTTCGGAGAAGATGGCCGGCGCGCCGGGTGCTGCCCTGAGGACAACGATGGCGACGAAGTGCTTGGCCTTGGCGACGGTCGGGATGATGGTGAGGACTATCTCGCGCCCAGCTACGGCGGCTCTCCCTCCGGTGACAGCTCCAGCAGCGGTGGCTACGACCAGCCACCACGCCATTGCGCTTGCTTCGAAGGTGGCAGTGGGTCGTCTCGCCGCCGGGACACGGTGAAGCGCGAAAAAGGGTCCGACTGAGCTCAAGAGAGCGCCATGGGCCCGTCCTCGTAGGCTGCTGCAGGGGCATGCGCCACTTTTGTTTCGTTCTTCTTTTCCTTCCTGCATTGAGAGAGACAAGTATAGGGCCCCGTGGGGGCGTGCAACAAACTACGATTTCCAAGATATGTTGTGTTTATCATTCCCATGCCCCGTCACAATATCAATGTTTTATATAGGAACTTAGGAATAACTTAGCTTGACGCGCTTTGAAGTAGTTTCCGCCTCACGAGGCGCGCTTTTCCCAGTACCTGGCGAGGAGGAGGAACTGCAAAAATTTGTTAGGAGATCTGTCACGCCCAATATGCGACCCTATCCAAAAGGAACTCGAAGGTCCCACCAAGGATAGACCCGCATATTGAAACGCTTTTGCAAGGTGGATATCATTACATCAACATTACATAATAGTGGGGATACATACATAAGGCATACAATGCCACAAGAATACATCAACAACATATACAAGAGATCAACATCCGACTACGGATGGAACATAAACAGAAACTCAAACGACATCCACCACCGCTAGCCCAACTGCCGACCGGAACCTAACCCCGATCAAGAAGAAGCGAAGAAGAACTCCAATACAAGCAACATCGCCTCACGTCATGATCATCGCACAACCTGTACACCTGAATGGTGGTGTAGTAATCTGTGAGCCACGAGGACTCAGCAATCCCATTACCATGGGTATCAAGACTAGCAAAGCTTAAAGGGAAAGGAAGGGATAAGGTGGTGAGGTTGCAGCAGCGACTAAGCATATAGGGTGGCTAACTTACGCAAATGAGAGCGAGAAGAGAAACAAAGGAACGATCGCCAACTAGTAATGATCAAGAAGTGATCTGAACTCCTACTTACGTCAAACATAACCCGAAACCGTGTTCTCCTCTCGATCAACCCCCGAAAAGAGACACTCCGCAGTTACGCATTACGGTTGGTGTATTTTAGAAGAGTTTGCTTCAAGTTTACTACAACCGGATATTAACAAATTCCATCGCCACATAACCGCTGGCACGGCTCTCGAAAGTTTATACCTGCAGAGGTGTCCCAACTTAGCCCATGATAAGCTCTCGCGATCAACGAAGGATATTCCTTCTCCCCGGAAGACCCGATCAGTCTCGAATCCGGCTGCAAGACATTTCGACAAAGAATAAAACAAGAATAGCAAAGCCGCCTGGATGTGCCGACAAATCTGATAGGAGCTGCACATATCTCGGTCTCAGGGCACACCGGATTGTCCAAACTTCCGATAGGTGAACCCATAGTTGCCCCTAGTGGCCACCGGCGTTGACGGCCTTGGACCAGCACACACGACGCAGCACCGGCCGGGGGTAATAAGATGACCCTCGGGCTCCGAAACCCAAGGGAAAAAGGGCTAGGTGAGGCAAATGGTAAAACCAATGTTGGGCCTTGCCGGAGGAGTCTTATTCAAAGCGAACTGTCAAGGGGTCCATAAATCACCCGACCGCGTTAGGGACGCAAAATCCGGGAACATAATACCGATATGACGGAAACTAGGGCGGCAAGAGTGGAACAAAACACTGCATAAGGCCGAGCCTTCCACCCTTTACCAAGTATATAGATGCATTAATAATATAAGATATATTGTGATAACCCAACAAGTAAACATGTTCCAACAAGGAACAACATCTCCATGTTCCAACAAGGAACAAACTTCATCTTCACCTGCAACTAACAACGCTATAAGAGGGCTGAGCAAAGCGGTAACATAGCCAAACAACGGTTTGCTATGAAGGGTGCAAAAGGTTAGAGGCTGACATGGCAATTTGGGATGGCTTGATAAACAGGTAATAGGTAGCGCAGCATAGCGATAGAACGAAGCAGCTAGCATAGCAATGATAGTAGTGAGATCCAGGGTAGCGATCATCTTGCCTGAAATCCCGCAAGGAAGAAGAACGAGTCCATGAAGAAGACGAACGGATGAAGCCGAACCAAGCGAAGACGAACGAATCCTCACGATCGCAACGAAACAGGAACTAACAAGAAGAAGCACACAACATAGTAAACACACCCCACATGAACAAGGCATGATGCACAACAAGCATGATGCATGACAAAGCTACATGAAGCTACTCATGGCAAGGGATGATGCAAACAAGAGCAACACATCAAAGCAAGTTTAAATGAGGCTGGGAACAACATATAACAATTCCGGTAAGTCCTCATATGCAAATTTCGAAATTGGTCCAGATCTGAATAAACCTTATGTTCAAGTTGTTAAACAGCAAGTTAAAATGCACCATGATGATCTACACGAAATTCTAGTCAAGTTACATATAAAGTTCATTAGATTCGGAGATACGGCCTAGAAGATATGAGCAAAACAAGTTAAACATGGCATTGATGCAAAATGCATTCAAACATCAAACAAACACCTCAAAACAAGGATGCAACATTTTAATGTGAAACTACATGCAAAATCAAGCAAGTTTCATATAGAGCACACTCAAAACGGAGCAACGGTTCAACACATACACCCTATACAAGTTTAAAGGACAAGCTGTCCAAAACAGCAACTAGGCATATTGCAAGCATCAAAACAACATGCTAAAGCATCTAAACATAATAACAAAAGGCATGAGCATGATGTACAGGTAAAGCATTACAAAACATGAACACTGAGCTATCTCCAGAAACAACTAGAACATGCTCAAAATGACATGGCAAGATTGCAAATAATAACAGTTTCAGACTTAGCAGGAATAACATCAGGTTGCAATGTTTAGAGCTATCAAACAACATGTTACAGGAACTTATCATGACAAACAAAGGCATGGCATGAATCTACTATATGCATAGAACAAAAGTCCCTTACTGACCATAGGCCAAAAAGGATCAGAAAATATGATGGCACCCATGTAAACATGGAAAGTTATATTACAGATTCATACATGGCAGAAACAACGATAAGTAGGCATGTTGGTGAGCTTGAACCACTCACCACAGAGCAATACATGGCATGGCAAGGCAACCAACAGTAAGAAGGCATGGCATAGAAGCCATACATGGCAAGAACAACATCATAGCATGCAAGGATCAACTACAACAACCTTGGCAAAATTGAATAACATGTAAACAATCTGCCAAGAAACATTTTATAGCAAAAGTAGAGCTCGATTGACTCAAGCTATGGCACTCCATAATTGCAAACAAGGGCATGTATAGATAGAGCAAGACATGTATAACAAAACATCCTTACTTAAGTATCTCAAAATAAGCATGGATCTCTCTGTAGCATCAAGTTAACATGGCATGAAAATAACAGCAGAACAGGGACTAAAACAGCAACATCAAGAAGCCTAGTTTGCATGCTTGTGCTAGTCACTACAGAGATCACAAAAATACATGGAATACACCCTTGTAAAGATGGCATGGCATATTAGAAAACACATGTAGGACTCAAGTCCATAGGGTGCACACATCAATCATGGCAAAAATGACAAAAGTGCATGTTCTGATAAGAATCTGGAACTAACATCACATAGCACTCTTCCAAAAGCATTTCGGGCATCAAGATGAGCTCAAATGAAAATGATGCAATGAGATGAAATGATCTACTCTTCGGGTCGAACAATTTGACATATTATACGCAAAAAACGGACCTACGGATGCAGAGTTATGACATGATGAAAATGAATAAAAATAATCACAGAATAAAAGACTTAAGAGGGAACTTCGGGGGGAAAGAGGTCAACCGAGGCACGGATTATGAGGCGAGGCGGATCTCGCCGGGACACTCGCCGGAGATGGCGGGGATCGCCGGAGACGGCCGGATCCGGGGCCGGGGAGGTCGGGGCGCCGGGCGAGGTGGCGGGGCACGGAGGAGAGGCGGCCAACTAGGCGGCGGCGGCAAGGCCGGCTGGCGGGCAAGGGGGACGGATCTGGCGCGGCAGGCGCGACGATGCGAGGAGCGGCGGCGGCGCTCGGGCGGCGCTGGGCGGAGCGGGTGCGAGGCGGCGGCGACTCGCCGGGGATGCAAGGGGCGGGAGTAGCCTGGCGCGGCGAGGGAACCGGGCGGCGGCGAAGCGCTGCCGGAGGCGCGCGGCGAGTTGCTGGAGGCGCGGCGCGGCGCGGGCGGCGGCGGGCGCCGCGAAGGCGGCAGGGAGTATGGGCGGCACCAGGGGCGGGCGCCGCGACCGGCCGGAGGGCTGGACGGTTCCGCGGGCTCGCGGTCTGGGCGGCGAGGGGGCGGCGCGTCAGCCGAGGTGGCGAAGCGTGATTGGCCCAGAGGCGGCGGGGCGATGTGGTGTTCCTATTGGTCGGGCGACGTGGCTGGCTGGACGGGTCCGGCCGGGCGGATGCGTCCTGCGCGAGAGAGAAAGGCTAGGGTTTCGGGGATTGACCGCGATTTTTGAGGGGAGGTGTTTATATAGGTAGAAGGAGCTAGAGAGTCCAAATGAGGTGCGGTTTTGGCCACGCGATCGTGATCGAACGACCGAGAGCATGGAGGGAGTTTGTGGGTTTTGGGCCACTTTGAAAGGAGTTGGGCTGCAACTCAAAGAGGCTTTTACGGTTACTCGCTAACTGTTGAGTACCAAACGACTCCAAATGATCCGAGACTTGACAAAGCGGTTCACCGGCGGTATATCAAGGCCGCTTGACAAACCTCGGTCCATTCCGAGAACGGCTTAACACCCGCATTACCTAAAAGAGGTAAAAGGGGGTACCGGGAGACATAGGAGTGCCGGATTTGAAAACGGACAACGGGGAAAATGCTCGGATGCATGAGACGAACACGTATGCAAAATGAAATGCACATGATGACATGATATGAAATGTAGATGATGACATGGCAAAGTGCAACACGCAAGAAAATGACATGGCAACGACGGCGAATAACTGGCGGACACCTGGCGCATCGAATCCGGGGCGTTACAAGATCCAAGCCCTGGTCGCAGGCGCCTCTGGCCACGACACAACGCCTCATATCGCGGTACCCGAGGGGCACGGATTGAGAGAGGTGTGCCAGCTTGAGGCTCGAACGAGGGTGCCTCGCGAAAAACAGACAAGATGCTCACGAGGGCACGAGGGCACCTGTCTAGCCCCCTCGCGAGGGACGCGAGAGAAGGTACAGGTCAAACAAAGAACCAAAGGCAGAAACAGAGGCAGAAGTCGTCGAAACAAGACCAGCAAGCGACACCAGAAAGCAAATTTCGGTTAAAGAGGGGCAAGCCAACTACAAAAAGCAAATGAAAAGCCGCGTCTAGCACTTAGTCTAGTCTTCTTGTCTTCTCAGCAGCACGGAGCTAAGTGCTGCCAGTAGGACGTGGGAGGGAGCCCCAGAGGCCCGAGGGCGGCACTCCTGAGACTCCGGGGCGTGTACAGCCCAACTCATTATTACATGAGAGTGTCACGAGCGGAGACCTTCACAAGCACGGGCCTTCTTCACAAAGGCGCTGGCCTTCTTCATGGGTAGAACTTCGGAGGTGCTGGATGTTCCAGACGCTCGATGGGTACTGCCCTGCTCTCTGTGCACGCTGTGCCAGTTCGGAGACGTGGCAACCCTAAACGGGCCTCCCACACGGGAGAGAGCTTACGCAACCCTTCCCCGGAGAGCACTCTGCGAGGATGAGGTCACCCACCGAAGCGCCCTTAGAGCGGACGCTAAGCGACAAGGTACCATCGCAGCTACCGCTGATATCTTGCCACCCGCAGCGCGGTTTCACGGGCGGCGTTTCCTCCCCAAAGACGAGGTCCATCGCTCGCATGGCGCCCTACCACGCCTCATCAAACGCCAGGACCCACGTGGAGCGATGCTTGACCTCGTGAGGGAGAACCGCTTCAGCTCTGTAGACGAGGAAGGATGGGGTCTCTCCCGTTGGCTTGGTGGCGAATGGTGCGGATGGACCACAACACTTAACCGGAGCTCGCTGCCAGCCCCTGCCGCAGCCTCGAGCTTCTTCTTGAAGGTCCTGGTCTTGAGGCCTCTCAGACCTCTCGGCTGGTGCGCTTTGGCCCGCCATTGCTCCGAGGGTGCGCCACCGAAGCGTAGCAGATATGCGTTCCAAGGTTAGCACAATATGTCTTGAAGAGGTTACTAGTGAACTACGAGCCATTGTCAAAGATGATGCGGTTGGGGACCCCAATTCGGCTCACGAGACCTTTGATGAACTTGACCTGAACCGTCCCTAATGGTGCGACGGCTTCTACCTCCACCCACTTGGTGAACTTGTCGATGGCGACGAGAGGTAGCAGAGCCCCAGCATCGAGGAACGGGCCCAAGATGTCTAGCCCCTGCACCGTAATGGCCATGAGAGTGGATGGTCTCGAGGTCCCGACCCGGCCGATGGATCTGTTTACGGAATCGGCAGGCTTCGCAGACTTCACCAGCTCAGCCGCTGCTGCTGAGTGCCGAGGCCAAGAGAATCCGCTGCGAAACACTTTGCCGACGAGGGTCCATGATGACGAGTGGTGCCCGTAGTCTCCGCCGTGTATGTCAGCCAGCAACTCTTTCCCCTGCTCCCTAGAGATGCAACGCAGGGAAACGTCATTCGGCCGCTTCCTGTACAACTCACCGTCATGGATGAATTATGTCGTGGCTTGTGGGGCCACACGCTCCGCGTCCTCCTCCTTCTCCGGCAGCGTCCCTTGCGTCAGGTACTCCTTGAATTCCTTGGTCCAGCTCCCCTCCTGAGGCTCGAGCGCCAAGAGCAAGCGCGCTCCTGCGGTCGGGACACAAGCCGGGGCTCCCGAGGCAGGAGATTGGGGGAGTTCCTCCCGAGGCAGCGTTGTTCTTGAGAGCGGTGGTGTTGCCGATGGCTTGAAGAGCCGCTCCTCGAAGACGCCAGGCTCTTGAGGTAGCCGCTTGGATGCTCTCCTGGCGATGTCGTCGGCTTCCTTGTTGGTGCCATGGGGTACATGCTACAATTCCAGGCCTAAGAACTACTTCTCCATCTTGCGCACCTCCGTGAGGTATGCCTCCATGTGCTCGTCCTTTGGATCGTACACCTTGTTGGAGAAGTTGACGAGGAGCTGCGAATCGCCCTTGATGGTGAGGCACTTCACCCCCAGGGCCACCGCAGCATTGAGGCCAGCTATGAGGCCTTTGTACTCTGCTATGTTGTTGGAGACCTTCTTGCCCTGCTAGAAGCAGAGCTGCACGGCGTAGTAAAGCTTGTCCTGAGTAGGTGAGATGAGCACTGCTCCAGCCTCCGTGCCCTGGCCCGCAAAGGCGCCATCGAATTACATAACCCAGCCGTCCGGCGCTTCACTCCCTAGCGAGAGGGATCTATCCTCGCCTTTTCCGAGCTGCGGGGCGTTTGTCCATTCTGCCACGAAGTCAGTGAGCGCAGCCCCCTTGATGACCCTGTTGGTCGTGCTGAACTCCAACAGGAATGCCTGTAGCTCGATGTTCCACTCGGCGACTCTCCCAATGGAGTTGGGGCTCCTGAGCACCCTCTCCAACGGGTAGGCCGAGATGACCTTGATGGGGTGACCTTGAAAGTAGTGTCGCAGCTTGCGCGAGGCCACCAGGAGCGCGAGCAGAAGATTCTGAGGCATGGGGTACCATGCCCTCGCGTCCCGCAGCACCGTGCTGACAGAATACACAGGGTGCTCGATGAGAGCGGGTGCGTTGACGACGCTCGCGGCTTCCAGAGGCTGGGAAGCCTCCTGAGGCGACGAAGCCGCCAAAGCCGGGTCGCCCGTTGGGGCTTCCGCAAGCCCAAGTGTGCCGTCTTGTTGAGCCTGGTCCTTTCTAGCCGCCAAGAGCTCCAAGCAGAGCCTTCCTGGGTCTTACACCGCCCCGCCGAGGGAGCGGCTTGCGCGACGATCCTTGGCTCGGCGCCTCCCTGACCGCTATCGAGCAGCGCCATGGAGTAAGGGGGCGCAAGGTACAGCACCGAGGCTCGAGAGGTCGGGCGCCACCATAACCGAGGGCTGGTCAGGTATCTCTTGAGGTCTTGAAATGCTTGGTCGGCCTCCGGAGTCCACTCGAATGGGCCCTTTTTCTTCATCAGCTTGAAGAACGGCAGGGCACGCTCTCCCAACTTGGAGATAAAACGCCCCAACGCGGTCACGCGACCGACGAGTTTCTGCATTTCCTTGAGGGTTTGTGGTTGACTCATGTCCTCGATTGCCTTGACCTTCTCCAGGGTTCGCCTCGATCCCTCTATGGGACACGAGGAAACCTAGCAGCTTGCCAGAAGGGACGCCAAACACGCATTTCTCTGGGTTAAGCCGCAAGTCTACCTGGCGCAGGCTTTCGAAGGTCTCCACCAGGTCTTGAATCAAGGTTCTCGCCTCCTGAGACTTCACCACAATGTCGTCGACATAGGCTTCAAAGATTCCTCCCGAGCTGCCGCCCAGGCGTATGGCGTGCATCACCGCTGAAAGGTCGCGCTACTGCCCATGAGCCGAACGGCATGCAAGTGTAGCAAGATACCCTGCACGGGGTCAGAAGGCCGCTCTTCTCGACGCCTTCAACTGCCATCTTGATCTGGTGGTAGCCTGAGAACGCATCTAGGAAGCACAACAGGTCACACTCGGCGGTGGAGTGGACGAACTGGTCAATGCGTGGAAGCAGGAACGAATCTTGGGGGCAGGCCTTACTGAGGTTGGTGAAGTCAACACACATGCACTCCTTCCCACCTTTCTTGGGCACAACGACGGGGTTTGCCAACCATTCAGGGTACCGAACCTCGCGAATGACGCCTGCTGCTTCCAGCTTGCTGGTTTCTTGGACGATGAAGGTCTGCTTCTCCGTGGACTGCCGCCATGCCCTCCGCTTCATAGGGCGTACGTTGGGGCACACCTTCAAGTGATGCTCAATCACTCCTCTTGGGACCCCTACTAGCTGATCCGGCTCCCAAGCGAATACTTCCTTGTTTGTGCGCAAGAACTTCACCAGCGCTTCCTCTTGGTCGGGGTCGAGGTTGGCGCCTATGGTGAAGGTGGCCCCTGAGGACCAGTCTTCCTCGACCGGCACCTGCTTGGTTTCTGCCTGGTCTTGAGTGAACAACTGCTTCTTCTTGATCTGTGCGGCCGCCTTAGCTCCGGAGGTGCCCGCATCGTCTGGTCTCACTGTCGCAGCGGTCTTGAGGGCAAGCTTGAGTGCCGCCAGAGCCTCCTTGATATCCCCCACTATGGTGAGGACGTCCTTGCTCCCAGGCATCTTCATGAGGTTGTAGGCCGGATGGGTCGCCGCCATGAACTGAGCCAGAGCCGGGTACCCAAGGATAGCATTGTACGGGAGGCCGATGTGGGCGACATCGAAATCGATCAGCTCGGTGCGCTAGTTGTCGCGAGTGCCGAAGGTCACGGGAAGACGGATCTACCCCAGGGGGCAGGAGGAGCCGCCTCTGACGCCGCAGAAGGGCTTGCTGGGGCGGATCCCCTCGAGTGGTACGTGAAGGAGGCTGAAGGCCTCCACCGAGAGCACATTGAGGCCGGTGCCGCCGTTGATGAGGGTCTTGGTGACGGCTACGTGGCAGATGGTGGGCGTGCAAAGCATTGGGAGCATGCCCGAGCCGATGGTGGTGAGAGGGTGATCTTCCGAATCGAAGGTCAGGTCGGCCTTGGGCGCCACCCAACCCAGGGGAGCCCCCTGCCGTGCGGAAGCGGCGCTGATCTGGTGAAAGAAGGGCTTGGCGTGGCGGTCCGAGGGTGGCGCCTGCGAGCCGCCGAGGAGGGCCGCGATCAAGGGCGCCGGTAGCATGGGTTGCCGAAGGGCGAAGAGGCCGCGCAGCCCATCCCAAGACGCCAGCATAGATGCAGGAAGGTTGAGGAGCCAGGCATGCGGCATGCCAGTGAGGGCCATGGGAAGCCAGTTGGTCATGACCTTGTCGTCGCCCCCGGCGTGAAGGACGGCCTCCTCGTACGCCAGCAGGAAAGCCACCGAGTCCGCCACGCCGTCATAACGCGGCGGCATCTCCGGGTTGAACTTGGGCGGCCACCGTACCTGCCGCAAGGCGGGGGCCAAGGCTCGGAGCCCCCTGGCCCCGCTGCTGGCATCGATCGTCAGAGCGGGAAGCACGGTGCCTGCTATGGGGGAGAAGCGCAGTGGTGGCGAACCGCAGATCGACAGAAGGGAAGCTCCAGCGCACCCCTACCTGGCGCACCAAATGTCAGATTTCGGGTTCCGGCAAAACCCTTGAGGTTCAAACACTGGGGTGCGTGCGAAGATCTCCCCCTACCTAATCACGCCCTCGAAACCTCGCCATGATCTTGCAGGCTAGCTCGACGAACCCGCAACACAAGAGACACAAGATTTATACTGGTTCGGGCCACCATTGTGGTGTAATACCCTACTCCAGTGTGGTGTGGTGGATTGCCTCTTGGGCTGAGGATGAACAGTACAACGGGAAGAACAGCCTCCTGAGGAGAGGTGTTCTTGTGCGTGGTGAACTTGTGTGGGTGAGGGTGGATCTGAATCCGTTCGGGATGAGTTGCCTCCTACTGTGGTGCATAGTCCTATTTATAGAGGCCCTGGTCCTCTCCCCAAATATTGAGCGGGAAGGCCTCCAACAATGGTCAATTTGAAAGGGGACAGCTAGTACAAGCTATCATGACTAAAGGTGGTCTCCGCCTGCCAAAGGCTCTAGTGGTGACGCCGTCTTGGGCTCTACGGTGACCTCCGTCCTGCCGTCCTGCTGGTCTTGATCTCGTTGCACCGATAAGGAAACCTTTGCCTGATGCCTCGGTACTCATCGCCTGTGCTTGCCTCCTTAGCACCAAAGAGGAAGTGAGGACACTTTGCGCGCTGGCGCCCGCCTGGCCTTGGTCGTCATGGCTGATGTCGGAGGAACCTCGCGACGTTCGCCTTGCCTTGATCCCTCCGCCCCTCGCGAGCCAGCCTGGGGAGGCCACTCCCGAGGAGGTCTTGTGTCATCCGCCTCGCGAGGCTTGGCCCCTCGCGATGGTCTTGAGCGCTTGTTGGTGAAGACGAGCCGTACTGGGCCGCAGGCGGAGCCACGCCGTGGGCCGCGGGCCGGCAAGTCTGGGGACCCCCATTCCAAGAACGCCAACAAACTTTGAATTAAGGCAGCAACCAGATTGCAAGAAATCACACGAACGAGAAAAGGCACCCCCCGCGCACATCAATGAAAATTCAACTTCAACTTAAATCCAAAGCGGGAAAGCAAGGCTACAGAAAAGAGGTTAAAAGCAAATGGCCACGTCCGGCGCCTAGTCTAGTCTTCTTGTCTTCTCACCAGCGCGGAGCTAAGTGCTGCCACTTGGACTTGGGAGGGAGCCCTCGAGGCCCGAGGGCGGCAATCCTGAGACTCCGGGGCATGTACAGTCCCACTCATTATTACGTGAGAGTGTCACGAGCGGAGATCTTCACTGGCGCGAGCCTTACTTCATATCGCCAGACGAGGGGCCCGCCTTGCGCCGCCCTCGACCACCATTGGGGGCGTCAAGAAACCAGGACGTCACGAAGGGGCAAAGGGGACGCCAGCGGCGACCACGGGTCCTCTCACTGGGAAGGCTCTAGCGCCTCCCGGCAGAGGGCCTACCTCCGGACACCTTGTCCGCGCAGGCTGGGAGGCCTTGCTCCCGCCCCTCTCCCCTGCAGCCCCAAGGCGCCTCCTCTGGCGTAAGGGGAGGTTGTCGAGCTAGGGCTGCCATCCGCTGCTGTGACATGATCCTCCTGCGACCCATGGTTAGCGTAAGCTTGCTCCGGAGAGACTAGTGATACCCTGTAGCTATTGTTGCCGGCGTGGTTGGTGAGTGAGGGAGTTCCGGACTAGGGGTGTCCGGATAGCCGAACTATCATCATCGGCCGACTCCAAGACTATGAAGATACAAGATTGAAGACTTCGTTCCCATGTCCGGATGGGACTTTCCTTGGCGTGGAAGGCAAGCTTGGCGATACGGATATGTAGATCTCCTACCATTCTAACCGACTGTAACCCTAACCCTATCCGTGTCTATATAAACCGGAGGGTTTTAGTCCGAGGATCTAACAACAATCATACCATAGGCTAGCTTCTAGGGTTTAGCCTCTTTGATCTCGTGGTAGATCCACTCTTGTAACACACATCATCAATATTAATCTAGCAGGACGAGGGTTTTACCTCCATCAAGAGGGCCCAAACCTGGGTAAAACATCGTGTCCCTTGTCTCCTGTTACCATCCGCCTAGACGCACAGCCTCGGGACCCCCTTACCCGAGATCCGCCCGGTTTTGACACCGACATTGGTGCTTTCATTGAGAGTTCCTCCGTATGCGCCACCGATAGGCCCAATGGCTCCTCCGATCATCAACAACGACGCCGGTCCAGGTGAGACTTTTCTCCCGGACAGATCTTTGTGTTCATGCGGCTTTGCACTACGGGCCAATTCGCTGGCCATCCGGAGCAGATCGAAGCTATGCCCCCGCCATCGTGTCAGATTTGGAAGTTTAAACTATACGGCCGATATCCGCGGAGACTTGATCTTCGACGGATTCGAGCCGCAGCTAAGCGTGCCGCCTGCCTCGATGGGCATGATCTAGCTCGCAGTCGAGCAAAGGCCTCGAGGCCGCACGACAGATCCGGCCCGACCCTTAATCCGGAGCAGGATTCCCGACCGAGGATGAGTGGTTGGACACCGCCTCGGGGCTGCAATCTCTCACGGCGATCGAGCCGAACTCCATCCCTGTCCTTGCGAAGACTCGACTCTGGGCGCGGACTCCTATCCGGACTCAACCTCCGCGCCCTTGCCGATCGAATCCGATTGGGCGCCCGTTATGGAGTTCACGACACGGACATCTTTCAAAGACTCGCCTTTTGGCGACATCCTGAATTCACTAAAGTCTCTCTGTTTATCCGGAGAGCCCCGGCCGACTACGGTCGGGGAAGGTTGGGATGCGGTCGACGAAGAAATTCGACGCCCACCCACCACCCACTTGGTAGCCGTCGGCGATCTAACCGACATGCTAGACTACGACCAAGACATCGACGGTATGGACGACGATGCCGGAGACAACCAAGACCCAGCGCCTATGTGGCACCGGAAGGCCACCTCATCATACGACATATACATGGTGGACATCCCAAAAGATGGAACGGCGATGGAACAACGGAGGATGACCCTCCAAGAAGCAGCCCAAGCGCCGGCGCCGGAGCCGCCTAAATCCCGCCACAACAAGAATGAAGATTCCGCACCGAGATAATAATACACGGACGGCGCCGAAGACAATCCACTCCAGAAGATCCAAATGCAGGAGGATGGAGACGCCAGCCTCCGAGAGAGCGGCGTAAGAAGAGGTAGAGGATTATATGCCTCCTTCCAAGACGAAGCAAGCCTCGACGACAATGAATTCGCGTGCCTGAGAATCCCGCCGAACAAGAGCGCTTTTAGACGCAGGCTTATGGCCACGGCGAACAGCCTAAAGAAAAAGCAGCAACAGCTTAGAGCTGATCAGATCTGCTAGCCGACGATGGACCAAGTCCTCGCGTCAAGAGCATGAGCTCTAACGCCCCTCCAAAGCTACCCTAAACGCAAGCTTCCCCGATTAGAGGAGGAGGCTTACGAACCCGCATCACCAGGAGACAATATGGCTGACCGACCACCCCGTGGTCGCGACAGAGAGGCCTCTAGGCTCTTCACTAGAACCGCACTCAAAGATCGCTCAAAAAGCACATGGCCAAAGGGGAACGCCCGACCTGCGAGATATATTGGAGGATAAGGCAAGACAATCAAGATCGATCTATGGATCGCATGCGCCCCACGATGCGTGATTTACAACCGTCATACCCGGACACAAGAAGTCCGCCGGGCCGAACAAAACAATCCAAGCTCTTTTGAGCTCCGTCGTGATATCGCCAAAGATGTAGGCGCCAAGACCACCACTATGCTTCACGCATGCGAAGTAATGGATCATCAAATCCTCAAGGGTTTAAACCCGTCAATATTGAATCCTATGATGGCACAACAGACCCGCGGTTTGGATCAAGACTATCTCCTTCACATCCACATGGCCCGCGGTGACAATCTTCACGCCATCAAATACCTCCCCTCAAGCTTAAAGGACCAGCCCGCATTGGCTCAACAGCTTGCCAACAGAGTCAATTGGGAGCTGGAGGACTGTAAGCCGCATTCCTCGATAACTTCCAGGGCACTTATGTGCGACCACCGATGCTGATGACCTAAGCCACATAATTCAGCAGCCAGACGAATCGCCGCAGACAATTCAGACACGGTTCTTAACCAAGAAAACCAAATCGCCGATTGTCCGGGATGAGGCCCTCGCGGCCTTCAAGCATAACATCCGCGACGTGTGGATTGCCCGCACCTAGGACAGGAAAAGCCGAAATCCATGGCAGCCCTCACATCACTCATGACCCGCTTGCGCAGTGGGTGAGGACAGCTAGCACGCAGCAACAACCTCAAAAAAAATTCGGCAGTCCGGACTTCAAGGACCAAAACGGCAGGCAGCGTCGTAACAAAACAAAGCGCCGCACTAACGGCGACAATATTGAGGATACGACGGTCAATGCCGGATTCAAAGGCTCTAAACCTGGTCGGCGAAAAAAGCCATTCAAACGAACTACTCCGGTCCGTCCAATTTGGACCGAATACTCGACCGCTTGTGCGGATACGGCAAGCCCGAAAAGCCAGCTAACCACACCAACAGGGGCTGTTTGGTATACAAGAAGGCAGGCAAGTTAATTGCGAAAACAATGACAAGGGCTGCATAGCGATGACGAGGACGAGACCCAACCGCCCGAACAATAGAGGATGAAGGTTTCCCCCACGAGTGCGAGCGGTGAACATGATATACGCAACGCACATACCCAAAAGGGAGCGGCGTGCACTCGTGGATGTCTACGCGATGGAGCCAGTTGCCAAGTTCAATCCATGGTCCTCTGCCCGATAACTTTTGACCAAGGGACCACCTCACCAAAGATCCGCCCACGGCGGATTCGCCAGCACCGGTCTTAGACCCAATCGTCGATGGAAATCACCTAACCAGAGTCCCGATGGATTACGGCGGCAGCCTGAACCTGCTTTACCCGTGATACAAGTCGCTAAAATGGGCATAGACCCCTCAAGGATTAAATCTACCAAAGCGACCTTTAAAGGCGCCATACCAGTGTAAAGCCAATTGTACAGGCTCACTTACACCGAAGTGGTCTTCGGATCCCGGATAACTTCCGGCGAGGAGTTAATCTTCGACATAGTCCCGCTCCGCAGGCTATCATGCCTTGCTCGGACGCACGCGCTTGCAAAGTTCAACGCGGCCGCACCACGCATACCTCAAGCTCAAGATGCCAGCCCTCGAGGAGTCATTACGGTCAACGGAAACACCGAACGCTCTCTCCCACGGAGGAACATACAGCGACTCTCGCGCGGAAGTGCAATGCAGCCTCTTAAGGCAATTATCGAATCCGTCCGTTAAGCGGCGGACACACCAAGCGCCGCCGGAGTAACTTACAACAAGACCACCGGCACGCCCGAGCATGCGTAGAGGCGATGCCCCAACCCTAGCTCCCCGCGAAACGTCAAAGCAGGTCCTTCGCAGACACCATTACGCCTCAAGATACCATGGGCATGGGGAGGGGGCACGACCACAATACACCCAGCATCAAGGCTCAACCACACAAGGGGCTCTCAAGTGTGTCGTTCCTTTTTCTTTTCTTTTTACCTTTTACTTTTTAACCACAGACTCCGCTTGTCGAAGCCCTGTCCGGCAGAGACCTGCCAACTCACGATGCAACAGCCTGGGAAGGATAAAGGCTACAACGAATATACAGGTGGTCTCCATTACGAGCATTTTCATACACCAATCAGCAGCCTACCCCGGAGGGGACATGTTTAACAGCCTCCTACCTTGCTTATCGTGACTATTTGTATCGTTCGCATTCGTAGCAGCACTTATTGAATAAAACAATGCAGCACCTTTTTGCTTATAATTGCATTTCTTTTTCATACATATGTTCATTCACGACATGTTGCATCCAGACACTTTGGTACGCCTAATATACACCGGGGCTTATGTTTCCAGCGTTATGGTGTGATGAGTCCAACACTTTCACAAGTGCGGCACCCCAACTCATAGCACTATATGCATCGGCTCAATCATGTCTTGGGTCAATAGTTGGGTTTTCCCGGCTCCGTGTTTTGGTACCTTACGCCCGCTATATCGGCTAAGGTAGCACCGGAGAACCATCGCGATTCCGCCCAGCCTCGGCTGGGTTAACGCCTCGAGAAAGCTAAACTGACCGCCATGATGAGGCGAGAGACCGTCGCTGTTCGAGAGGTTTTCATGCGAGTCCTAAAGACTTATGCCGCTTAGAGCGAGGAGCCGATATCGTCCGCCAAAGGCGTGGATAGCGCCCCAAATTCGCCTTCCAAGACTAGGGCTTCACCAAATTTAAAATTATAGAATTCTATGGCTAAGTGAGAGTGTTCAAGCATTATAAGTCCGGTTGCCTTGTTCATTGTGTTGAGCGCCTCCCTAGATGGACCCAAAATGGGAACAAGAGAGCTCAAGTTTATCCCTAACACCCCAAAGACTCGTGGCATGGGGGCTGAAGCCGATGACTTGCCATCTCTCAGATTTGATAAACAGCCGCACTAAGGTAATATTTTAAATTAACAAGCGTTGCTTAAGCGATATGAACTAAGTTTTCATGCACAGGATAACAAAATGCGAGTCTACTCAAATATTACATCTTTGGAGCACTCACCCGCAATAGTGCGGGCGCCTTCAAGACACTCTTATAATACATCTCGGGCGTCGATGCTCCTTGCCCTCCGGTGGCGGGTCCGTCACGAGCTTGGCATCCATCTTGCCCCAAAGCACCTTTATGCGGGCAAGGCCCGACAGGCACCCTCGATACAAGCGAATGCTTGATAACTTCAACCACGGACAAGCATCCACCAGCCGCCAAGACCAGGGCCAAGTAGCTCCTGTGCATGGCCTCCTTAGGCCACAACCAACTATGAGGCCCTTCATGGCCTGTTCGCCGCCTTGGAGCTCGACCAGCTGCTTCACCTGGTCGCTAAGGCACTCGGATGTCCGCCTCGGATATCGAGACCAAAGACCTTCTCCGCCGAGCTCCCTCCTCGCCCGGTAGAATGCGGCAACATCGGACACGCTATGAGGAAGATCTGCGAACGCCTCGAGATCCCAGAATTCGGTAAGCAATGTGTAATTAACACTCACATGCTTACTCGCATGAAAAATGCCTTACCGCTGCTATTTTCTTCACCGCCTCAATCTCCGGAGGGCCTTGTAGGCTTCGGCCTTAGCGGCTTTGGCACTCTCAAGAGTCGCAAGCTCGAGACTCTCAAGTCTTCGAGTCACACTCCAAGTTCTCATGTTTTTTCACGAGATCCTGGAGCTCTTGCTGTACCTCCGCCACCCGCCTCCTCGCTTCTCTCGCTCGGTGCGTTCCACGGCAGATTACGCTCGCCACTGCCACCGCCTCCTTCGTGGTCGCCACCTCGTTAGCGACCCTACAATACCCACGTTATCCTTGTCATTTTTCTTGCAACCAAATCCTTTTCTGTAAGGTACAATTTTTATAAGGTATTACTCACCTTCTTTTTCCTCGAGCTGCTTATTGGCATGGCCGAGCTCGTTCTCGGACCGCTCGAGGTTTTCCTTCAAAGAATTGACCTCCAGCCAAGACGGCGGAGGTCAAGAACACAGCCTGCAATCCCATATTGACATATTTTTATGACTCCTGCGCTTATCTTTCTAAAGATCCTCACCGCTTTTCTTTCCGAACACGGAACCGAGCATCGGGGCTACCGCCTATGCGTACCATTTTACATATATCGAAATTCTTACCTCAAAGCCTGTTAGAAGGCTATGCAGGCTTCGTCAGCCCGCCTTGGCGAGCTGAACCTTCAATCACCGCACTCATAATAAAGGCGGTGTTCCTCTTTGATGGAGGCGCCATTGAGCGCCTCAAAGAATTATCCGCACCTCCGATTGACCGGAGGCAGCCGGCGTCTCGGTCTTGCCCTTCTTACGAAGGGTCGCCACGGACTCGAGCCACCGCGGCCTCCGGGCTGAGTCCGTGCACAGTCCGGAGGGTGTCCTGCAACACCACCGGGGCCTCCTCCTCCTGGTAGGTCCTTTTCTGGGATCCCACCTCGGCGTCGTCCGCGGCACGGGGGGTGGAGGCAGTCGGAAGGGAATCCATATCTGACGCACCCAAGGACCCGCTCGACGAAACGGGAAGATCATCCTTGGGCGGCATTAGAAAGACGTTATGTGGCGAAAATAAAAACCTTGAGGTCATTCGGGAGTCCGGATACTTACGATCTCGCCAGGGGCTTGGCCCTTGGATGCCAGTCTTTGTCGTCGTCACTGGCATTGGCGGAGCAGTCCGGAGGAAGAGTTTTTCCCTTCTTGGACCCTTCGGCCTCCCTTGTTGGGGAGGCCTTCCTTTTCTTTCCTCCCCCTGCTGGGGGAGAGGCTTTCTTCTTCTCCCCCTCACATTGGTGGGAGGAGTCGGCCTCGGATTCATCATCCGATAGCACCTGAAAACGGGAACTCTCCGAGTCCCGTGGCCGCCTTCTTGGCCTTCTTCTCCGCACCACGGGTGCCGCGAGCCAGCAGCCCTTAGGCGGCGGCGTCCGCCGGGTCCTCCGGCAATGGGGCTGGACAGGTATCCGCTCGCCTTCGCCAGCCATTCCTGTCAAAGGCAAGGGAGTTTAGATCCCGCATAGAGCCAAACTATGGAAAATAAGTGGTGAAATCACTTACCTCGTCACCTGGACACTGCGGCGAATCCGCGATCTTGATGGCGGATGCGGAGCTTCGCTTATGAACAGCACCTTCCGCACATCTTCGTGCGTAGTGTCAAGAGCCCGCCAGAGTGCGTGCTGCGCCGGATCAAACTCCCACATATTAAAGCCCGTCGCTGCACGGAGAATCCGCGGATGAGCATGACTGGACTACGCTGACAAGCTTGAGCTTCTTGTCCACCAGCTTGGATACAGGCTTGGAGTCCGGTCGGCTCCTCGAATCCCCAAATTCGCCACTCTCTTTCCAGGAGGAGAGCCGTGTGGGGATGCCAGATCTGAATTCGTGGGCGCTGCCCAATCAGGGTCACGCTGCTCGGTGATGTAGAACCACCCCGATTGCCACCCTTGATGGTTTCCACGAAGTACCCTCCACCACGTAACGTGGGACATCCCGCCCACCATGGCGCCCAAGACTCCGCTTGGCTGCCCATCACAACCTTCGACTTGACATCAAGGTCTTGAGCCACAAGCGAAGTGGGGCTGGATGCGAGGAATGTTTCGCACACGACGATAAACGCCGAGATGTTGAGGATGAAATTGGGGCAGATCATGGAAATCTAGGCCGTAGTAGAACATGAGCCCCCGGACAAAGGGATGAAGTGGGAAGCCCAGTCCACGGAGGAAATGGGGAAGAAATACTACCCTCTCATGGGTCCTGGGGTTGGGGACGAGCTCTCCCTCGTCGGGGAGCCGATGCGCGATGTTGCTGGACAGATATCTGGCGTCGCGCAGCTTCTGGATCTGCCCCTCCGTGACGGAGGAGGCCATCCACTTGCCTCCCGCTCCGGACATAGTTGGAGAAGGTTGAGGTGAGAAGTGCGGACTTGGGCGCTGGAGCTCGAGTTCATGGAGATGGATAAGCCAAGGAGGAAGAAGGCGCAGGTAAAAGGGTTGGATCCTTATCCCCTTATATGGGCGGACAAAAACATGTGTCCCCACCGGCCTGGTAAAACTCGCTTATCTCCCAAGCGTCACAATCGATGGCGCGGTTGGGTTACCCACGTCCGTATTGATGAGAATCCCAGAATGAGGGGAACACGATCTCTGCCTCAACAAGACATGCCAAGGAAACCGCTTCGCTAAACGCGCTGAGGTGGAACAGTAAAAACAATTTGAATAAAGGCTTGGTAGTGGTGCGACGTCACGCCACAAAATACGTCAGCAGATTGATCTTGTGCAATATTATTCTCTCTACGGTGGTATGTGGAATTTAATTTTGCAGAGCCGGACACTATCCTGGTGTTCACACTCTTCTATGAATTATTCGGAGGAGGAACCCGCCTTGCAATGCCGAAGACAACATGCGCGCCGGACTCATCGTCATTGAAGCCTGGTTCAGGGGCTACTGAGGGAGTTCCGGACTAGGGGGTGTCCGGATAGCCGAACTATCATCATCCGACGGACTCCAAGACTATGAAGATACAAGATTGAAGACTTCGTCCCGTGTCCGGATGGGACTTTCCTTGGCGTGGAAGGCAAGCTTGGCGATACAGATATGTAGATCTCCTACCATTGTAACCGACTCTGTGTAACCCTAACCCTATCCGGTGTCTATATAAACCGGAGGGTTTTAGTCCGTAGGACGAACAACAATCATACCATAGGCTAGCTTCTAGGGTTTAGCCTCTTTGATCTCGTGGTAGATCCACTCTTGTAACACACATCATCAATATTAATCTAGCAGGGCGTGGGTTTTACCTCCATCAAGAGGGCCCACACAGGTAAAACATCGTGTCCCTTGTCTCCTGTTACCATCCGCCTAGACGCACAGTTAGGGACCCCCTACCCGAGATCCGCCGGTTTTGACACCGATAGTGAGGCTCCCGAGAGGCTCCTGGAAGGTCTCAGCTTCTAGCACCTCCTCTTCCCAGTCCGGCTCGAGGAACGAGCTGAGGTCGTCTTCCAGCACGTACTCCTGGTCCATCATGCGGGGCACGTAGGCCTCCGAGGCCGTCGCCTAGAATACCTCGCCGTAGTGCCCCACGCTCCATGTCCCCCGGCCCAGCGCACCACCTTGACGATGGTAGGGTGGCATCCCGCCGGGGCCGTAGGTGGCAATGCTCGTACCTGCGCTCATTGGAGGTGGCGTGTGTGCAATTGCGCGTCCGGTGCCGTTGGTCACGCCGGTGTCGATGAAGCCTAGGGGTGCGCCCAGGGGCGCGCGAGTGCGGCGAGGCCCGACATGCGATCCGGTCGCGGCCTGAGGTGTGAGCAGGGAGCAGAAGGGCGGTGCTCCCGAGGCCGTGGCGTCTAGGAGCTCGGCGACGCGCTCCAGCAACGCATCCCGGCCGCTCTCCATTAACCGGCATCGCAGCAGCCCCTGCGCCATCGTGAGCGCGGCCCTCATGTTTGCTTGTTCCCGTTGGGTGTGCGGCGTCGTGGCCGCGGCATGGCTTGAGGCCCTAGCGGCTACCCACGCTTGTCGTGGAGTAAGGGTGGATGGCGTGTGACCGCGCCGCCCGCGCCCCGCAGCGTTTTGCGGTGCGCGCGCTACCTGGGGCACGGGGTTGGGGTCTTCTTGGGCAGACGGGGCCGCCCGGGCTGGCCAAGCTCCCCAGCGGACGATGTTGGTCCTCGGGTCGCCGGACATTAGAGTTGCGGAGTGTCGGCGGATCAACTGGCTGAAGGAAAGCTCCGGCGCAGCCCTACCTGGCGCGCCAAATGTCGGATTTCGGGTTCTGGCAAAACCCTTGAGGTTCGAACACTGGGGTGCGCACGAAGATTTCCCCCTACCTAATCACGCCCTCAGCCTCACCGCGATCTCAAAGCCTAGCTCGACGAACTCGCAACACAAGGGACACGAGATTTATACTGGTTTGGGCCACCGTTGTGGTGTAATACCCTACTCCTGTGTGGTGTGGTGGATTGCCTCTTGGGCTGAGGATGAACAGTACAAGGGGAAGAACAGCCTCCTGAGGAGAGGTGTTCTTGTGCTTGGTGTGTTTGTGTGGGTGAGGATGATCTGAATGATTCGTCCCCGCAAAAAAGAAGAAGAGGATGATCTGAATGATTCGTCCCCCTCTATGGTGGTGGCTAGCCCTATTTATAGAGGCCCTGGTCCTCTCCCCAAATATTGAGTGGGAAGGGAGCCAACAACGGCCAAATTCAAAGGGGGGCAGCTAGTACAAGCTATCCTGACTAAAGGTGGTCTTCGCCTGCCAAAGGCTCTGGTGGTGACACCGTATTTGGCTCCACAGTGACCGCCGTCCTGCTGTCCTGCTGGCCTTGGTCTTGTTGCTCCGATATGGAAACCTTTGCCTGATGTATCGGTACTCCTCGCCTGCGCTTGCCTCCTTTGCACCAAAGAGGAAACGAGGACACTGTGCACGCTGGCGCCCGCCTGGCCTTGGTCGTCATGGCTTACGTCATTGGAACCTCTCAAGGTTCGACTTGCCTTGATCTCTCCGCCCCTCGCGAGCCAGCCTGGTGAGGCTGCTCCCGGAGAGGTCTTGTTCGTCCGCCTCGCGAGGGTCTTGAGTGTTTGTTGGTGAAGACGGGCCGTACTGGGCCGCGAGTGGAGCCACGTCGTGTGCCGCAGTCAGGCAAGTCTGGGGACCCCCGCTCCCAGAACGCCGTGCCTAGCTTTCATTTCTTCTAATTTTGTTGAAATGCGTTCTGCTTACTGTTTTTCATACATATTCCCTCCTCCTATCGTACGTCTGAATATGCAATGTTGTCTTCTTTTTGTATATATTCCATCCTCCTATCCTACGCTTGCCTTACATCAAAGTAGTTTTCGTCTGTATCATGCATCGACCAGTTATGCAGAGCTAATTTTATTCATCTTATTTTGGTTTTGACTTCATAAGGCAATATCGGAAAATAGGATGGAAAAGAGTAAGTTAGGGGATGTTGGTGGTCCTCCGGACCGACGCAAACAGAGACTCTCTAGATTTGCCACTACCACTGCTAATGAAGTTGAAGTCCCAAGTCTACATGATGAGTTCATCTCCCGTACTCCACCATCGCAGGTGCTTGCTCTAACCTGACAGTGTGATAATTGGTTTCATGTTGCATATGTTGTCTAGCCTGTATTTATTCTATTTTGATTAAATTGCACCTGCTGAGTTTATACGTTATACATGTGCATATGACATGCCTTTCTGTGTCTAGAATACACTGCATCTATCAATCATACCATGTTCTTACATCAAAGTACTGCTGTTGTGGATCCCGCATCAGTCACTCATGATTGGACGCTTTTAACATGGCGGTTTGATAGTGGTTGCATCTTGCATTGATTTCTACGTTGTACTGCTTCTAACTTTTCGAAATGCCACTTATGACAAGACACTTTTAAGTAGGCAGAGTGATATTGGTTGCATCTTTTATATGGTGTCTAGCTTGCATTACTTCTATTTTCTCAAAAATCCTTCTGCTTAGTTTACACATCATAGCTATCAATATGTCACGCCGTCTTGTTTTTTTACATATTCCATCCTCATACGGTTGTCTTGCATCAAAGTATTGCTTGTCTGTATCATGCATCAATGAGTTCTGAAGAGCGATTTTATTCTTTTGTGTTGTGGGTATGCATTGACATGGCAAAGTCAAAAAAGATCAAGGAAAAGAATATAGTAGGGAATGGTGTTACTCGTCGGGTGAAACGGAAAAGGATCTACCCTCGAGATTCTGCTGGTACTTATAGTGCAATAGAAGGTCCAAGTCCATTGGCTAAATCTACAAACACAAGATATCACTGCTCCACCACTGCGACATCTGCTTCAACTGCACCCAAAGATCTCAACGAGTTACTCGTTCGTTTGCTCCGGAACTGGCCGGTTCCCAAGCTGAATTCACACATAACACTACTTCCGAAGCACTGCTGACACAACAGGACTTGGCAAGACCAGATGAACCTCATGAGCATCAACACCAAGATGGTACCTGACCGAGTCAAGTTGCAGTTGCATGCTCCTTTATATGTACTCTCACAGTTTGATGTGCACTAACACTTTCCATATTCATTGTTGAACTAGCACCACGGCAAGCGAAACATACATCGTGGATAATGCTTGACAGTTAACAAAATCTAAAGGAGGAAGAATGGAGATCCATTTTGAGGCAGGTTTAAAAGGCCATGTGATGCTACAGAGTCACCAAGTTAGTATCGAGGCAGCCATTGTCGTTAGGGTGTCATGCACGTATCCTCCCAACGTGGATCGATGCACAGAATGAGAAAGACAATAGCCAGCTTAACATCTTCCTTGACCATTTATCCGTAAGTAATGTTATTCATCGCAATTTGTAATATTGTCTTGCTCATGCCATACTTTCTAGCTTCACGCTAATAAGACTCACATTCTTTTTCAATGAGATGAGGTTCAAGTTGGATCCGAAAGATGATGTAACTAAACAAGCATGCACTCATGTTTTTCGATGCGCTCATGACAATATCGGTACCACCTTAGAAAGTCTCACTTTGAAGGCAAGGCTAACTATGAAATTGCCCAAACATCTCCATGGAATATATTACGATGAAGACTGTACAACCCTTGTTAAACACCGGTCCGATCCAAAGTATCGGTAGGGTATATGTATTTGATCGCACCACATATTGAACTTGTATTTATGTATGTGCCTTAAAAGTGTATCTTCTTCTAGGCTAACTGTTTGAAGAACAAGACCAACCGTTCTAAAGTGAAATTCCAACGAGACAACGTGATCTCGTAGCTATATTGCACATCTGCGAGGCTCTTGTAAATAGCTGCTACTTCCTTCTTTTTACATGCCATATTATCGTATCTATATTGACTTGTTCCAAATCTGAGAGGAAAACCCGTGCGGACCAAAAAGAACATGAACCAAATGCAGTGCAAATCTTCAAGGATTGCCACACCAGCAAGATGAAGGGCATGAGCACACCCGATTCGAGCCGCGTTGTAAGTCCTTACTCCTCCCGCCTTTGAACTGATTAGTCTTGTGATGTGTTCATTTAACTGCTTGGTTTGTAGCCAATGTCAAGACTCCGTTCACTTTTATACACAGTTGTCTTAACATATCATTTCACCTTACATGGTTTAAAAGAGATGAAGGATATTCTTTTGGTCTTGATCTGTAATCTAGTTGTGATGTTCACGTGCGCACACAATGATAGAATAGCCTGTTTGTTTTATATTTGTTTGCACATGATATGAATGATGTCATACTATGTTCATCCTACTTTAAACAGTGTCTCTTTATCCTTAGATGTCAACGAATGTGAGGAAATAGACAATACAGTAGGCATGCTACATGGACATATGTTCCGAAAGTGATTTTATTATGTAGTGGGCACTACAATACATGTTAATATATTACAGTAGTTCACCAAAATAAGTTATGTATAAATGTGAAACCTACTTTGTTTGTTTTTGTCTCATTAGTAACTTATCTGGTACACTAATCTACAAGTTCAAACTTTCAGCAACCTATGGAACAAATGATTGAACAGCCACAACCACCTAAGGTGACGAGGCTACCACAGCACAATGTCACCTCTTGTCTGCGATGGCATCGAATCTCTCCACTAACGATTGCAAAAGCACCTTCCTCGTAATTACGGGTTGGTTGTCAAGGTAACCTCGTCCAAATCGCCTACTGAACAAAATCTTCCGGCTAGACAAAGTGATATATCTGTGCTCCAGACACAAGTCCAATCCCTAATGGACGTTGTGTCGGAAACAAAAATAGTGGTTGACAAATGTTGTGAAGATATGAATGGTTTTGAAACCAGACTATCAGACATTTGCTTCGTTGTTCAAGAGCAATGGCGGAAAAAGGGGAAGATCGTACTGCTCCCTCAGATTCTACAGCCTGAAACATAAGCACTCAGGTCAAATGAGATGTGCTACTATACATCTCATGGTGCTTTTATCTGCAAGGACTGTAAACTTTATGCCAACAGGCCTTTTGTTATATGGTTGGAATTTATTTTGTTGTGATACAGCATTTATGATGCTGCCAAAGGCTGTAGTAATTAGGACGCTATTTTTGTATAGTGTAGGTTCATCTTAGTAATGTACTCGGCCGAAAGCTTCGTAGGAGCCCAACATGCCAACATTCGTCGGGCCCATTCCAATTGGGCTAAAAACGATTCTGGGCCGAAATTTGCATGTAGCCCACTAAAAATATTTGGGCCTAAATCAGCATAAGCTTTCATATTTTTCAGGTAGGCCTGTGCCCATAGTGGGCCTTTAACAGGCGTAAATATAATTTGGGCCCTCAGTAATAATAGGGCGTTTACATGTGTAAATATCTCGAGCCCATAAAAAACATGGGCCTTTAATAGGCCGAAAGGTAGATTGGGCCTGATTGTGCCAAAACCCATTGGTCTCAAGAAATCAAATGGTGGCCCATTTACAATGCGGATCATCCACATGCCGAAATTCAGACGGGCCGTAAATGTGCTGACCTACTACACGGGCCTTTAACAGGCCGGAAGTTCGGTCGGGCTTGATTAGTGTCATTTTTTATGGGTCGTTAGTAGGCCCGATGTGGCTTTGGGCCACATATGGCCCATGGATTTCGTCCGACGTTAACAGGCCAAAAGTCACAACAGGCTGAAAGTGGCCCAAATCTGTAGCCGGCCTCTAACAGGCCGAATGTCAGACATGGCTGAATATGACCCATATTCTTCATGGTCATCTATGGGCCGAAAGTTTCAGTTGCCTATAAATGAGCCCAAATGAAGCAGGACCTTTAACAGGCCGGAAAGACATCGGGCCGTAATTCGGCCCAAATTCTTAGCGGACTGTTAACGGGCCAGAAGTGACAATGGGCCGCGATGATGACAAGTTTAGGACAGGCCGTTGACGGGCCGATTTGACACTAGCCGTACGGGCCTTAACTGAGAATGTTGGGCCTTTAGCTGGGCTGGCCCATTATGGTCTGCAAAATCTTGTGGGCCTTTAGCTGGGCCGGCCCATTATGGCCCGCTAAATCTTGTGGACCATTTGTTGGGCTGGCCCATTATGGCCCACTAAATTTTGTGGGCCTTTAGTTGGGCCGGCCCATTTAATCTTAATGGGCCACTTTTGGGCCGGTCCACGTGTCAACGTATTATAGGCGCATCTCGCCCATTGGATGAGTGACACCTGTCCCAACGGTGAGCAAACATGTGTTTCCTCCGGCCAATGAGTATTTTACACGTGGAAAATCCCCATTGGTCCGGGCTGTTAACGGGTTATCGGATCCAAAACCGGACCCAATAGCTTAACGGCGTTCCGGTGGATGCTACATGTCGGTCACCCTTGACGAAAGCACTTCCATGAAGCGACATTTATCGTCATGGAAGTGAACACTTCCGTGATAATAATTTTGGTAATGTCATGGAACACTTCTACGACAGCACGGGTATGACTATCTTGATTCTGTCATAAAATCATCATGGATGTACATGCATGACAGAAAACGTGAACTACTGTGACAAACACGTATCATCACGAAAGTGTCTTTTTTCTGTAGTGAAGGTCAGGATAAGTTTGGACCTAAGTTGTTAACTGCTGGGTTGTACAAAATTTAGCATCCTACACACATCTAAAATGGCAAAACTACAATGCAAATAAAATATTGGGTAACATGATCAAAGTGGAACTTGCCTGGTATTGATGATTCTTCAAACTCACAGTCGTGATCATGTTACTCTTTGCTCTCTGTACAATCTAACGTAAGTAAAGAGCAATCATAAATAGCCATATAATGCAATCAAACATACAACAAGTGTTTTGCATGGTGTCGGTGTCATCGTGCTGCAAGATCATGTGTCAAGGTTAACTTGTAAGGGTTCTGGGAAAACAACATAGTGGTTTTTAATTGGAATACATGTGACATAAGGTTTCACATGCAAGTTTCAGTGAGGGTTCATCACATAAGAAGTATGTGATGCCAAGTTGTGGTTGTCAGATCCAATCGAAAGGAATCATAACAACAGAGTCATGGTCTATGAATCTTGGATAGCCAAGTTCATGTTCAAGTTTGAATGACAATTCAAACTTGTTAACCTTTCATGATATTGAATACACTAAGGTCTGAAAATGATAACTTGTTCTGGCATCCAATTCATTTTGGATTCAAATTAGCGTTCATCTTATTTGAATTCAAATTGAATTGAGTTCATAATTTGTATTGGTTCTACTAAGTTAAATTGAGTTATGAATTATTTGGCTAAGCTGGTCAAGAATTCATTTACAAATTATTTCTTTTAATTTAGATTTATTAAATGACTTCTATGTATCACTTGGGTTTAACTAAATTCAAATTATGTTTGAACTTTTCCTAAAGTAAAATACAAATCCAATGTAACCACTAAAGTTTATTTATTCCAAATTTAATCCAAAGTCAAATATACATCCAACAATACGACTAAGCTCATTTCTTAATTTGAACTAAAGTCTAATACAATCCCAAAATGATTTACTATGTGCAATAGTTTTCAAGTGGTATTTGAGTTTGAACTAAATTTAATTTGAGTTAATTTTTCCTAAAGTCAATTATTAACTCCATATATAACTAATGAGTTTAATTCAATTCACTATACTATATTGCATTAGTTTTACTTAAATTAAACCTAGGGTTTCAGAGTTATAATTAAAATATGTTGAATTTAATTCAAATTTTATTTTGATTTCCTAAAGTCAAATAATAATCCAAGAATATCTACTAAAGTTCATCTTAGGTTTATGAACTCATTTGTGTCACAATTATTCTAATAAACATTTTACTACCCAATTAACTAGAATTTGATTTGAATATTATTTGAATTATAGCTACTATTCAACTGTGTGCAAATTCAATTTTTAAATTATTGTAAAATTAGACTAC
This sequence comes from Aegilops longissima, assembly GCA_021605205.1. Classification (NCBI taxonomy): domain Eukaryota; kingdom Viridiplantae; phylum Streptophyta; class Magnoliopsida; order Poales; family Poaceae; genus Aegilops; species Aegilops longissima. The sequence continues at coordinate 521,396,591 of CM038677.1, read as the reverse complement.
AATAGCTAAGATGAACTACATGTTACTAGCTTCAATTTGCAAGAAGAATCACTTAAATTAGATTTCTAAATTGCAAGTTATGCCCATTTTAAGTTTGAATCCATTCTGTTTGAAATCAAATTTTCAGGGTGATGGTACATTTCATAAGGATCATTTTGCAAAAATAATCACTCAATTTGCACTTATAGATAATTAGTTATGAGTGTTTAAGTTTAGGGGGGTTTCTGTAAAATTACCATTTCAATTTAATTAACTAATTTTCTTCTAGATAATGTTTCAGATAAGGCTGTGACGTGGCTTGTTTTGATCGTGTACCGATTCGCTCAAGTGGGTGCGTGTGGTGCATTTGATCTAGATGGAAGACTAAGATTAGAAGCTCACCGAGGGGCGGCGTTAGGTCACCGGAGATCTGCCGGATCTTCGTCGAAAAACGCGAAGACGACGGCGCTAGCCTCGGCGGTGGTCGAGGACGGTGATGCGAGGGTCTTGGGCTGCACGAGGGGCACGGCTGGATGACTGCAGCGATGTCGGGGCCTCGCCGGAGTTCGTGCGAGCGACGGAGGTCTCGGGTGAGGCCACTGTGCTCAAAACCATGCACTTTGGCGAATGGGTTCTCAAGATTCAGACGACCACGGGGAACGCGATGGATAAGTCGAGAGGGTCATGTGCGTGCTCACCTCGCCCGGAGTCAATGGCGCGGCGGCAGAGGGGCTCGGGTTCCAGTGAAGTGGGGGTTGCAATGGACTTCAAGCACGACGAGTTTGCCTGGGTGATGCGCCATGGAGTGGCGGATCTAATGGTGGCAGCGGTGGTCGCCAGAATTTTGCCGAAGTAAAACTAGGTCAGCGGTGGACACGGGGGTCGGCAGTGAGGCAGCTTGACAGGAAGGAGGGTTGCGGGTTGGGGCAAAACGAAGAGGGCGACGGGGTGGATTTATAGGACATGGCGGCTGGGGCCGGCATGCACGATCGACATGCGTGATGTAGGATCGTGGGTGCGGGCATGTGGCATGCACGAGGTGGGGAGCGATTGCGGGAGGTGGGGATGACGCATGGGGCCGGGGCGTCAGTGAGAGAGAGGGGGTAGGGAGGGAGGGGTGTGGTGCGCTAGTCTGGCTGAGCTGGCTACTTGGGCTTCGACCTGGCTGGCTGGCTCGGCTGAGCCTTTTTTCTGTTTTCTGTTTTTCTGTTTTCCTCTTTTCCTTTTCTGTTTGTTTCTGTAAATTCGAATGGACTTTTAACTTGAAACAATGAATCTTTCCTAAATTTCAAATGGAATATTTGTGAACATGTCAACTTTTTGTCATGGTAGTTTGGACATGTTTATTTTTATGCACTTATATTTTCTTTTGAATTTGAATTTGATTTCAAAACCAAATATGTTTCAAATTCATTTTAGAAAAATGGCAGAGGGTCAAGGTCATTATTTGGACTCATGGAATTCATCTTCCTGCCAAAATAAGTGCAAATCCTTCTTCAATAATTTCCCTTTGGGTTTGAATTGATTTCAAAATGAATCCAACTCAAATATTTTCTTAGGAGAAACAAATTATCTTGGATATTCTTGGTACTTATTAAGAATACTTTTTCCCAACAATATTTCAATTGCCTTGGGTTCCTACCAGGCTAGCTAGGTTTCACTAGTTGCATTGAGCTTTCACCCTTCCTAGGCAAACAAACAATCAATCAAGATACTCAAGGTCAACCACAAGCTATCCTAGGCAAAATTTAGCTAAAGTCAAACAAGCAAAAAAATTCCAAAGAAAACTTTAATTCCCTATGATTTTTTACAGCGTTAAACCGTGTTTGACTTTTCCTAATCGAATGTAATCTTGTCATTTGACATTTTCATTCTTGTTTACAACATGGATTACATAGCCTTGCGCGGAGAAAGAAAATGTAATATCTAAATAATTGGACATGGCCTATTTCTATGAGTTGAACTAAGAGCATCTTCAACGGTGACCCACAAACCACCTGCATACATACGGACCGTGTTGTTCGGACCATGGAAGCCATCCAACGCGGACATGTATCGGTCTGCAAGGTTGTACCAGACGCGTTTTTTCCCGCAAACCAATGATAAACGTAGGGGCTTTGCGGAAATCTAGATCGCTACCACGCCCACTTCTACCGCCTTGACCCACCCCCCCCCCGCTCTTCTTGCTATGCACCCACCGCTTACCACGCCGCATTAATGCCGGCCCAGAGCGCACAACAGCCAAAATTAGTACCGCGGTGTGACCAGATGGAGAGAGAGTGGCGCTGACTGACTTGACCTCTTAGGAGCCGCCACTTCAATGCGGATGCAGCTTCCCGAGGAACTGTGACACCCCAAAAAAATTTAACCTTGTTTTGTTAATTAAAATTTTTGCCAGGAAACTTAAACTTTTGTTCTCTGGATTTTCTTTTGATTTCAGAACCTTTCTGTTCTTTACTTTTATGAAGTTTTACCCCCAAGTGAAAACTTCCCAATTTTATTGGACTTGTTTACCCTCTCAAGAAAAACACTTCTAGTGTCACTAGATTTATTTGCATAATTCTTGGTATCTGAGCTTTATTCCTTAAAGTGGGTTTTCATTAGTTTTGAAGCCCTATTTGAACTACAACCATTTGATAAATTTGTTTAAAATTCCAACCAAAATTTGGGGATGTCATGTGATGTTTTTAAATCACTTTTATGCAAAAATATCTTCTGTTCATTGGAGAATTTGAGCTCTACACCAAATTTTCAAATCTGGTCCAGTGGGCAATTTTGCACTACAACCTATTTAAATATCTCTTTAAGACTTTCACCAAAATTTTGGGATGTAAATAGGAGTATATTATTCAACTTTATGCAAAAACCCAGTTATGTTCTTTGAAAAATTTAAGTGAATCAACCTCATTTTCATTCTGGTCCAACTTGATGATTTGTACAGCAACCACATTTTAACTTGCTCCTTTACCCAAGATTCCTTTTCCTACTTATAGTCCTTCCTGCAAAACCCTTAAGACCAGGAGCATGAACCCATAGGAATATTTTTAGCCCATGAAATGACAGCCTTTAGTTTCTGCCCAAAATTGGTTTTCTCAAAGACTTGCACTAACAAGTTTCTTCTCTTGGCAAAGTAACCTTGCCACCCTCTTTACCTTCTAAAGAGACTAGGATCGGTAGATTTTGGCCACTCCAAGAACTGCCTAGATGCCTTTAGCATTTTGCCAAACACCTTGTGTGCATGGCCACTTTTGGCATAGTTTTTGGTTAGCATTGCAAGCTTGGTCTCCTGGCCTAACCCCCTTGTCCATTAACTTCCTTGCAAACCCTAGCCTAGTCCTGTTAATTATCAGCCCCACTCGAGCACTCTAAATCACCCTGGCATTCTGTCAAACATGTCACGCGCATGCTCTGGGCGCACCCAGAGTGCACGTTTTGCACGCGCGCACACAACCGAGCCGCCGCGTTCGCTCGCTCGCGCCCCTGGCCTTTGGTCGCCTGCAGAGCCGGGCCTCGCCCTTGACCACTCGCCAGAACGAGCCAAGCTGCCCTGGTGCCCTACAGTGCCGCCTTCAGAGCCCCTTGGCAGCACGCCGACGTCCGTAGTGCGCTTCTGCCACGGACGGCGCCGCCCGAGCCACAACTCCTCGCCATCTGGCCTCGTGAGCAGGCCGCCCTTAGCTCCGAGTCGTCCGCTAGCGCCGACCCTGCTCCGGCCATCGCCATGCCGCTCTGCCACAGCAGAATCGGTCGGTCGGCGATCTTATCCCCGGCGATGCCGGAACCGACCTTCCCCGGCTATATATAGCCCCAGTCCTCGCTCGAGCCTCCTCAGCAGCCCCGTACCACCCCTCTAGCGTGCCCACGACCAGCAAGCAACGACGGGAGACCTCCTTCCTCGCCTCCGACCGATTCGGCCGCCGTCGCCCACTGGTCCGTTTCGTCGCATCCAGGCCTTTCCCCGTCCACCAAAGCCGCCAACCTTCTCCCCTTGACCATACGGATCCGCCCAGCCGCTCAAACACGATCGGAGTCCGCCATAGCCCAAACCCCCATTGCATCTCGAAGCTACTTCCGCCGCGGAGCTCGCCGCCGGTGACTCCCTCCATCCCCACCTGCCTAGCGACCACCGGGAGGGCCGCCCTGGACCCGCGGATCCATCCCAGCCCTCCGGAACCCGCAGGGAGCCGCCAATCACCGGCGACGATCGTCGGAGTTCCGCCCCGCTCGGACAAAGGAAGAGGATGGAGGAGGAGACTAGTCAAACCTGACCAGTGGGCCCCTGGACCACTGCTGGCGATTACCACGCAGTCCACGCAGGATAAGTGGAGACGTAAACTCGGAATACGCCTCCGACGTGGTCAATTTTCGAAATGTTTTTCCTTTTTCTGTTTTATTTTAAAAACAGATTTTTGACCAAAACTTTGACCGGCTATAAATTTTTAAATACAACTCCAAATGAGTTGATTCTTTTTCCTACCTATCTCAAATATTGCCTAGTTTATTTTAAGATTTATTTGAAAAAAATTCAGACAACTAGTTTTGTACCATTTTTAAACTATGTGTTAATTCGAATATTTTCAAAAATAGGATTGTTGGAGAGAGAAGAAAACTTTCAAAGTATTGGAATGCACCCTGCCTACCCACAACTTGAAGGCAAGCATTTTGAACCCTGGCATAATATTATGTGTGTTATTTGTACGGATACAACACCACCTCGACACGGAGTATCCGTTATTTCATGTGATGATACGTTTCTACTCATGAGTGCATATTGATGAATGCATGCTATTGGAGTTAGATATGTTTGTGATAATAATCACCATCGAATGCCATCCATGCATACCGGAAGGAATCCGGGGAAGCCTCTGTCTTGGGTAGACATGGGTTTGTCCCTGGTCCTCCGTCGAGACGGTTGTGTCCGGTACGGCATGGTGAGGTATGTCGAGTGGTGATTCTGTCTGTTGGTTGAAGTATATATTGTTATGCTAATCATGCAGGGAATATTTAAACCTCCTGGGTCGACCATAGATCAAGTCTTGTTCTGGTAACCCCCTTACTTGTCTCGTACTACCACTTGTCCCTGCCATAGGTAGGGTACGGTTCAGTAAGTTGTCAACCTCTTTCCTAGCACACACCATACAGAGAGGCCATGGTGGAAGATACTGGAGGCATCCGGTAGGCATGCCACCTGGCCCGGGCGCATGGGTGTTTTCGGTTGTAGCCGAAGGGGTAGCTCCCCTAGTTTGCGCGCAGTATAAATTTTGTGATCCCATGCTAAGTCGAGGTTGTAGCCTCCCCACTTAGAGTTTCGCTTAACGGGTGTCGTGGGTGATTCCTGACACCGGTAAGTTAGGCTGGTGTGTGCGGATAGGTGTGTTTTCAATCAAAAGGCCGTAGACGGAATTAGTCCCGATGGACTAAAGGAATCCGTTACTCGTGGGTAAAGAGTACACCCTCTGTGGAGATTTAACATCTATTCGAATAGCCGTGTCCATGGTTAAGGACTACAGTCTGGGATGGGTCAAGTGTCGGTCTTAGTGTCGGTCTTTGGAGGAGAAATTGTTAAACCAAAACTTGGATCGTGACTTGTGACTTGTGATGATCATGATTATTATTTGTTATGGACTAACCCGTTATATTATTAGAATTATCGAGTATCCCTGGGATGGTTCTACCTCCTGGATATTCACTGTGATTATTTATAAGCCCTTTATGTGGTGTCGTTGAGACGCCCGACTGTGGCATGCTTGTGATTTATTTACCTTATAAGCCCTTTATGTGGTGTCGCTGAGACGCCCGACTGTGGCATGCTCGTTATTTATTTACTTTATAAGCCCTTTATGTGGTGTCATTGAGACGCCCGACTGTGGCATGCTTGTTATTTATTTACTTTATAAGCCCTTTATGTGGTGTCGCTGAGACGCCTCGATGTGGCATGCTTGTTATTTATTTACTTTATAAGCCCTTTATGTGGTGTCGCTCAGACGCCCGACTGAGGCATGCTCGTTGATTACTAACCTTTCGAGGCGTCGCTTCAGACACCCGATCAGTGCATTTCATTACTACTCTGTTATTGCATATTCATGTATATAAATAACCTGCTTGTACGCATAAGAGATTTTATTTCGTGACTGACGTTGTGATCATAAAATATTTCAGAACATGATTATCGTTCGTTATATTATACCCGTGTTCATAATGTTTGTGAGTACATTCAAAGTACTCACTGGCTTGTCCCTGGCTATTGTCTTGGCCAGATTGCTTGCATGGAGAGGAGCGATGCGATGACAGCCCCGGAACCTACGCAATGATGATAGCAGCCTCGCGAAGATAGGAGTTACCCTGGTCAGCTGTTCTTGTGGGAAATGTAGTCCCATAGACGCTGATGATCCACAAACCGCTTCCGCCATCAACCACTAGAAACCATTTGTTGTACTCATAGGCCAAAATGGTCTTGTACTACATAGTTTGCTATTTGCTTGGAATTTCTGTATCAAGTTGGTGCCTCATCAGCTAACAGTAATCCTGGGGCTGGTGAGCACAAGGGCCATTTTCTGGAAATTAATATCCCGAAAATCCGATCCTGACAAACTTGGTACCAGAGCCAGGCTGACCATTGGCTAATCCTATCTTAGCCAGGTCGAAAAACCTAGGTTAACCAACCCACCAGACCTTAACCTAAACCCGACCAAGCTTCTCGTGTAAGATAGCCACACAGTGAGCCTGACACCCTTTTGATAGTTGGTGCCCAACCTATCAGCCTAGCATGTCGATCACGCGCCAGTGACCGACGCCTGAGATGTCTCATTCGCAAGCGTGCGAAGGAAGACTTCGTCCCCTTTTTCTATAAAAAGGGCACGCTAGCCTCAACCCAGCACAGCACAGCCCTACCCCAAACCGAGCCATAATGCCTGGCCCCGTCGTGCACAATGAAACCACAGCAAACAACCTTGGAGGATTTGTGACCGTGCTAGCCAACCTCACCCGTCGTGCCTTTGCATTAGAGGAGCCCCCAGAATATGTTGTGTACCAAGGGCCAATGAGCGGTGAGAGCCGTCAATTCTGGGCCATTGTGCACATCTACGGTGAGGGTCTATCGCCAACGCCTTACTGTGTTCACCGGAAGGACAACTTCCTTTGAGCCTCAAGCCATCCAACTAGCTGCTCGAGAGGCTATAGTTCAACTACGGCACTTGTCGCCCAGAGTTAACTGTCGCTCCTTCTACTACTACCCCAGCCGTGAAGGGTATGGTAGGCCACGCCAGGTTGCCAACGGAGATCACAAAATGGATCCTGCATTGTTGCACCTAGTATGCTATGTAGGTGCACTAGAGGAACTGTCGGATCAAATCACCCTTGATCTAATCGCAGCTCGTGGAGAACTGGTTCGCCGAGCCCCAGCGAGAGGAGAGAACGAGCCCGACGCCGACAACCCAGTCGTGCTGTTCGGACACCCGATCGAGTCCCTGAGGTCTACCCCAGCCATCGACCAAGGTGCTTTGATGACCCCAGAAGTGCTTCGTCGCCTTTTGGGAGCACGCTCCAACGGGATTGTGGCCAACAATCCCCGAGATGGTTATCATCGCTACCCCGACCCTGCAGCCCCTCAACCCCCTCCAGCTAATCCCGACAGTGAGACCCGAGGAGAAGCCTCGACATCCGCAAGGCAAGCCCGCTTGGATATAAACGAGGTAGACTAAGTCACCCGAGTAGTGCTGAGTCTTAGTGTATCCTCGCATTGTAATCATGTGACCTTGTAAATAAACGCATCCTGTTATTGTGCCTCTGTTTTTTTAAATTAGTAACCTCGCATGAATATGTCAGCATATAGTGTACTTTTTATCCCTGGCACAGCTACCAAAACCAACCCCGACGACACCCACAGTACCACGTCACTCTTGTGAGATATGTGTATCTGTGGCTTTGACCCCGACCCCATGAGAGGAGAACCGACAAACTAGTACCCCTCACCGCGGTAAATAACCCAGCCCGGATGCTATATAAAAGGGCCACCTCATGACCTTGCCAAGCACCTCTCACCTTGTGCACCGCCCTCACAAACCATTTCTTGCCATGCCAACCCCTAGCATTTATCTGAGGACCCCAGATGCAACCCCGGGTAGCTTTGTCAAAATATTGTGGGACTTTACCTGCAGTACCATGGGTTCTACCAAGCCACCCCAGTACGAGCTGCTCAAATCGAGAATCACCCCATCCACCTCGAAATATTGGGCAGCAGTACACATCCCTCCCGTAAACCCGAACCAAGACCCAACGGAGGTCTCCTTTGTGGGGAAATCCATGCCGACCCCTAATATGGCCATAGATGTTGTTGCGTACGAAGCGCTTGCTCGCCTTCGATTCGCGGTACCCTACGCCAGTGAACGAGGGTATTATTACTTTCCGAGCCGTGCAACACCCGGAGAAATAACATCTTTTCGGTGGACTAATTGAGAGACCCAAAGATCTTGCCAACCTTGTCCAAGACGTCATCGCCAAGAACGTTTGACCCACCGAGTAATGGGTTATTTCCAGTCTCGCTGATTTGAATCCTCAGTTGCCATCGGCGCACCACGAGGCCGACCAGAGAGACGATTCATCGATGGTCAATCCACTTCCCGATAGAAGAGGAGTGTCCCAGATGCAGACGTTTTCGGGACCCCATCCGCTACTGCTTTCATTATAGACGCCACTGCTGTGTTTATTGTTGCAACATTTATTTATGTGTTGTAACTTATGCGTGGTACTCTGAGTTTGTGCGACGAGTCAATTATTTGGTTTCTACTAATATGAGTAGTTTTTGTTGTGGTTTATTTTTCTTTTAATTAACTGATTTCCCTCACGAAAAAAAAATCCCGGAGTAAGATTTCTTTTCCCTGAGCTGCTGCATCGTATGCCTTCTCATGACATGGGATTTTTTTATTCACGCAGCACCATGGCAGCAGACTCACAACCACAACCACTCGAACACATGCACTGCTTGCAAAACCTTGCAACCGTGTTGCATCTAACTGAACACCTCCCGACAATAGTTAGCACCCGACACACCCCAATTACTCCTCGTGATCACCGCCACCGCGGAGAGCCAACACTCGAGCGGCAGCATCGCGACGATCATCGAGGATCATCGCGCACAGGAGCACGGAGAGCCCCAGCACTGCTGCCAGCCCCCCGCACACCAGGATCACGTACCAGTCCGGCACCACCTCCGCCATTAGAGCCTCGCCTCGAGCTTCGGCAAACGGAAACAGAGGAGAAGGAAGGAGAAGGAGGGACGAGGCCAGGTGTGAGGAAGAAGAAAGGAGCACCCGATCGTTTTATAGCTCGAGATCGATGTACAGTGGGCGAGGTCCACCAGCGCCGCTCGTCACTCGACCGCCGGTGTTCGGAGGTGAATCATGGCGGTGCCGACAGCGCAAGACTGCTCATGAGGTGGGTGCACGCTGCACCGGCAGCTAGCACGCCACAAGACTACCGCAGATCGGCCTAGATGCCCTCTGCGCTAGACGTCGCCGGTGGAGAAAGCATGGGAAAGCGCGCGGGAGAGAGGAAGAAGAGAGAGCTAGAGGTAGAAGAAGAGACTGACAGTGGGCCCCGGTCCACTGTCACCAGAGGGAGCATGTGTGTTTCGAGCACGACCAGCGATTTTAGAAATTCAGAATTTATTCTAAATTTATCAAGTCCGACGAGAAATCGCTTCGTTTTCCCCAAACCGTGGATTTCTCCACGCAGCACCAGTGTCCCACACTGTAGTTTTACACCACTTATTGCCCTCTCACTGTAGCCGCATTTTTACCGCTTAAGTAAAGTAATTGTTTTGATTTGGTAAAAATAATATTTTCAAAAACAATCCTTAGCAAATCTCGAGGACGAGATTTTTCTTAAGGGGGGTAGTGTTGTGACACCCAAAAAAAAAATTAACCTTGTTTTGTTAATTAAATTTTTTGCCAGGAAACTTAAACTTTTGTTCTCTGGATTTTCTTTTGATTTCAGAACCTTTCTGTTCTTTACTTTTATGGAGTTTTACCCCCAAGTGAAAACTTCCCAATTTTATTGGACTTTTTTACCCTCTCAAGAAAAACACTTCTAGTGTCAGTAGATTTATTTGCATAATTCTTGCTCTCTGAGCTTTATTCCTTAAAGTGGGTTTTCATTAGTTTTGAAGCCCTTTTTGAACTACAACCATTTGATAAATTTTTTTAAAATTCCAACCAAAATTTGGGGATGTCATGTGATGTTTTTAAATCACTTTTATGCAAAAATATCTTCTGTTCATTGGAGAATTTGAGCTCTACACCAAATTTTCAAATCTGGTCCAGTGGGCAATTTTGCACTACAACCTATTTAAATAGTTCTTTAAGACTTTCACCAAAATTTTGGAATGTCAATAGGAGTATATTATTCAACTTTATGCAAAAACCCAGTTATGTTCTTTGAAAAAATTAAGTGAATCAACCTCATTTTCATTCTGGTCCAACTTGATGATTTGTACAGCAACCACATTTTAACTTGCTCCTTTACCCAAGATTCCTTTTCCTACTTGTAGTCCTTCCTGCAAAACCCTTAAGACCAGGAGCATGAACCCATTGGAATATTTTTAGCCCATGAAATGACAGCCTTTAGTTTCTGCCCAAAATTGGTTTTCTCAAAGACTTGCACTAACAAGTTTCTTCTCTTGGCAAACTAACCTTGCCACCCTCTTTACCTTCTAAAGAGACTAGGATCTCCAGATTCTGGCCACTCCAAGAACTGCCTAGATGCCTTTACCATTTTGCCAAACACCTTGTGTGCATGGCCAGTTTTGGCATGGTTTTTGGTTAGCATTGAAAGCTTGGTCTCCTGGCCTAACCCCCTTGTCCATTAACTTCCTTGCAAACCCTATCCTAGTCCTGTTAATTACCAGCCCCACTCGAGCACTCTAAATCACCCTGGCATTCTGTCGAACATGTCGCGCGCGTGCTCTGGGCGCGCCCAGAGCGACGCTTTGCATCGCCACAAGACAACCGAGCCGCCGTTGCTCGCCGCTCACGCCCGGCCTTTGCTCGCTGAAGAGCCGTGCCTCGCCGACCACTCGCCGTAATCGCGCCAAGTGCCCTCTACGCCGCCGTCGATCCCTTGGCGGCACGCCGGCGTCGCGCATCGCGCTTCGCCATTTAACGACGCCGCCCGAGCCACAACTCTCGCCTCGTGAGCAGGCCGCCCTTAGCTCCGAGTCGTCCGCTAGCGCCGACCCTGCTCCGGCCATCGCCATGTCGCTCTGCCGCAGCAGAATCGGTCAGCCGGCGATCTTATCCCCGGCGATGGCGGAACCGACCTTCCCCGGCTATATATAGCCCCAGTTCTCGCTCGAGCCTCCTCAGCAGCCCCGTACCACCCCTCTAGCGTGCCCACGACCAGCAAGCAACGGCGGGAGACCTCCTTCCTCGCCTCCGACCGATTCCGCCGCCGCCGCCCACCGGTCCGTTTCGTCGCAACCAGGCCTTTCCCCGTCCACCCAGCGCCGCCAACCTTCTCCCCTTGACCATAAGAATCCGCCCAGCCGCTCAAACACGATCGGAGGCCACCATAGCCCAAACCCTCATTGCATCCCGAAGCTACCTCCGCCACGGAGCTCGCCGCCGGCAACTCCCTCCGTCCCCACCTGCCTAGCGACCACCGGGAGGACCGCCCTGGACCCGCGGATCCATCCCAGCCCTCCGGAACCCGCGTAGAGCCACCAATCGCCAGCGACGATCGCGGAGTTCCGCCCCGCTCGGACAAAGGAAGAGGAGGGAGGAGTAGACTAGTCAAACCTGACCAGTGGGCCCCCTGGACCCACTGTCAGTGACCCACGCGCGGTCCACGCTGGATAAGTGGAGACTTAACTTGGAATACGCCTCCGACGTGGTCAGTTTACGAAACGTTTTTCCTTTTTCTGTTTTATTTTAAAAACAGATTTTTGACCAAAACTTTGACCAGCTATAAATTTTTAAATACAACTCCAAATGAGTTGATTCTTTTTCCTACCTCTCTCAAATATTGCCTAGTTTATTTTAAGATTTATTTGAAAAAAATTCAGACAACTTGTTTTGTACCATTTTTAAACTATGTGTTAATTCGAATATTTTCAAAAATAGGATTGTCGGAGAGAGAAGAAAACTTTCAAAGTATTGGAATGCACCCTGCCTCCCCACAACTTGAAGGCAAGCATTTTGAACCCTGGCATAATATTATGTGTGTTATTTGTACGGATACAACACCACCTCGACACGGAGTATCCGTTATTTCATGTGATGATACGTTTCTACTCATGAGTGCATATTGATGAATCCATGCTATTGGAGTTAGATATGTTTGTGATAATAATCACCATTGAATGCCATCCATGCATATCGGAAGGAATCCGGGGAAGCCTCTGTCTTGGGTAGACACGGGTTTGTCCCTGGTCCTCCGTCGAGACGGTTGTGTCCGGTACGGCATGGTGAGGTATGTCGAGTGGTGATTCTGTCTGTTGGTTGAAGTATATATTGTTATGCTAATCATGCAGGGAATATCTAAACCTCCTGGGTCGACCATAGATCGAGTCTTGTTCCGGTAACCCCCTTACTTGTCTCGTACTACCACTTGTCCCTGCCATAGGCCGGGTACGGTTCAGTAAGTTGTCAACCCCTTTCATAGCACACACCATACAGAGAGGCCATGGTGGAAGATACCAGAGGCATCCGGTAGGCATGCCACCTGGCCCGGGGGCATGGGTGTTTTCTGCTGTAGCCGAAGGGGTAGCTCCCCTAGTTTGCGCGCGGTATAAATTTTGTGATCCCATGCTAAGTCGAGGTTGTAGCCTCCCCACTTAGAGTTTCGCTTAACGGGTGTCGTGGGTGATTTCTGACACCGGTAAGTTAGGCTGGTGTCTGCGGATAGGTGTGTTTTCAATCAAAAGGCCGTAGACGGAATTAGTCCCGATGGACTAAAGGAATCTGTTACTCATGGGTAAAGAGTACACCCTCTGCAGAGATTTAACATCTATTCGAATAGTCGTGTCCATGGTTAAGGACTACAGTCTGGGATGGGTGAAGTGTCGGTCTTAGGAGGAGAAACTGTTAAACCAAAACTTGGATCGTGACTTGTGACTTGTGATGATCATGATTATTATTTGTTATGGACTAACCCGTTATATTATTAGAATTATCGAGTATCCCTGGGATGGTTCTACCTCCTGGATATTCACTGTGATTATTTCTAAGCCCTTTATGTGGTGTCGCTGAGACGCCCGACTGTGGCATGCTTGTGATTTATTTACCTTATAAGCCCTTTATGTGGTGTCGCTGAGACGCCCGACTGTGGTATGCTCGTTATTTATTTACTTTATAAGCCCTTTATGTGGTGTCGCTGAGACGCCCGACTGTGGCATGCTTGTTATTTATTTACTTTATAAGCCCTTTATGTGGTGCCGCAGAGACGCCCGACTGTGGCATGCTTGTTATTTATTTACTTTATAAGTCCTTTATGTTGTGTCGCTCAGACGCCCGACTGAGGCATGCTCGTTGATTACTAACCTTTCGAGGCGTCGCTTCAGACACCCGATCAGTGCATTTCATTACTACTCTCTTATTGCATATTCATGTATATAAATAACGTGCTTGCACGAATAAGAGATTTTATTTCGTGACTGACGTTGTGATCATAAAATATTTCAGAAGATGATTATCGTTCGTTATATTATACCGGTGTTCATAATGTTTGCGAGTACATTCAAAGTACTCACTGGCTTGTCCCTGGCTATTGTCTTGGCCAGATTGCTTGCATGGAGAGGAGCGATGCGATGACAGCCCCGGAACCTACGCAATGATGATAGCAGCCTCGCGAAGATAGGAGTTACCCTGGTCAGCTGTTCCTGTGGGAAATGAAGTCCCATAGACGCTGATGATCCACAAACCGCTTCCGCCATCAACCACTAGAAACCATTTGTTGTACTCATATATCAAAATCGTCTTGTACTACATATTTTGCTATTTGCTTGGAATTTCTGTATCAAGTTGGTGCCTCATCAGCTAACAGTAATCCTGGGGCTGGTGAGCACAAGGGCCATTTTCTGGAAATTAATATCCCGAAAATCCGGTCCTGACAGGAACCAACTCTAGCCGCTGCGCTACATTGAAGCGGCTGACCGGCCCTTCACATTGTCTGGCCGCGGCTATATAAGTCGCACTCTGGCGCCTTCCACATCGCAATCTATCCTCCTCGTCCGCCTTCCCTCTCCTCGCCCATCTTCATCCACAACTCCGACGATGGGCAAGTCATGGGCGCCGCGCCGGCAGGCAGAGGTTCCAGGGCGGGGTTGGGTGGATCATGGCGACGTCGCCCTCGAACTCCGGGGTCATCGTCCTCATCGGCGGGCGGCTCTTCGACGAAGGCAGGGACCATTATCTCCTCTGGCGACGAGGAGGACCAGCCGCCTCGGCAGCAACAGTCCGCGCCCACGGTGGCAGGCCAGGTGTACGTCGCCACCGACGCGGAGTACGAGGAGCAGATGGCGTTGATGCTCCATAGCTCCGTGCTCCACCTCAATGGTCGGGTTGTGCCCCTCTAGACTCTCCTTCCCGTGAAGCCGGAGCTGGCATCCCCTCGGCGTTCTTCGCCGCGCAACCGCGATGTTTAAATCGGACGCCGCGTGAAGGAAGAGTGACTCTCGCCGTCGGCCCAACGCGTCAAGGACGAGCGGCTCTCTCCATCGCCCCGGCGCTCAAGGAGGAGCAGCTCTCGCTGCCACCCGGCGCTTCGTCAAGGAGGAGCGCCGCTCGCCGCCGCCCCGACGCGTCGTCAAGGAGGAGCGCCGCTCTCCGCCGCCCCGACGCGTCGTCAAGGAGGAGCACCGCCTGCCACCGCCTCGACGCGTAAAGGAGGAGCGGCGAGAGCCTGGGGCTTCGTCAAGTAGGAGCGTCGCTCGCAGCTTTCCCAACGCATCGTCAAGGAGGAGCGCCACGCGCCGCTGCCCAATGCGATCGCGGCGAAGGCGTGCAGTCGTATTCTCCACTACCTCGGCAGCGGCGGGGCCAAGGGTAGTTGTTCGTCGTCCCGGAATGCCATGACGGTTTACAACCTGATGCGCACAATTATGAGAGACTCCACGGAGATCTCTCGAAATATGATAAACTTGTGCATGTATATTTTGGATGCTTGGACATAATCTGCAATGTATTTCCTGTCTGCCAGCTTGTATTCTTTGATGATATACTTCTAAGGGTCGCTGCTCTGGCTAGGGATGATAGTTTTGCCCATGAGTATGGATACCCGCGGGTACCCTACCTGAAAACAATGGGCACGGGCAAAACATGGAGAGATTTTGTACCCACGGGTAATGAGAACCCATACCCGCAAAATATGGGTAGGGTATGGGCATAAAATCTTACCCATAGGTAACCCAATGGATATCAAGAAAAAATTAATTAATGAAAATAACTGCTATGACATGTGGGGGACAACATCCAACTCTCATGGCCCACCCTAAATCTTGTATTCCTTAAACCGGCCATATCTCATAGGCTCGTAATCACCTGCCCACCACTCCTCCTACGTCCTATATAACTTCTCGAAAAGATGAAATATCGACTCTTCGCTACCGGACTCCTGTGTCCAACTATTGATCCAGCGACCCCGTCCCCCCCAATTCCCACCACCGCCTTCCACTGTGTTGGGCTTCCACCAACCATTGATCATACTCCTAGACGCCTCCAAGAGACCACCCACTAGAGGAACCCGCGCTAGTGGTGCTCGTCCATCATCACTTGAATTTTAAACTCATTTCTATACCGTTTAAATTTTTTAATGTTATATATTGTACCTACTAGATACCCGATGAGTATCGGCATGGGTATTAATTTATGCCCATAGGTATTGAAGTGGGTGGGTGTATAAATTTTCTGTGGGTTTGGGTTTGGGCAGAAGGAGGTTGTACCCGCTCATGCCCTACCCGTTGCCATCCCTAGCTCTGGCTAGTGATAAATTGTCCATCAGCAATGATCACTAAACACCTTTAAATCACTCGGGTCACATTCTTAACAGACAATTCATTCTTGTTAAATGGTGCTTGCATGGCATTTGCATAGCTGCACTTATGTTTAAGCACGCGCCGTAAGGAGCAAAACACAGTCGCAGAGAGGATGATGATGACGCCCAAGTCCCAAAACATGTGCAACAACGTGGGGAGGGCAGAGTAGGGCGGGAGTGGAGGTGAGCTAGGTAGGGGGCAAAAAGCTCAAGCTGCATCAATCCGTCCGTGAGTGCTGGAAGCAATTTACTACTGTAAGCAGGAGGTGTGTGCAGGCGGCGAAATGATACCCCGGGTCAGCTTTTTGATCCTGGCAAGCAAACAAAACCGAAAGCTGAAAGCCAGCCCAGCAGGGAAGGGAAGGGACGACAAGATGTGAGCTACCTGACTCATCAGACCAGGCTACAAAAAAAGAAGATAGGGTTCCTCCCTCTGCTTATCCCTACACGCCATAGCTACCCTGTCGCCGATCGGCGAAAAATACTGTTGTTACCATGTTACTACTGGAACCCAGTCATTTCCTTTCATCTCGAACAAAAGAAGAAGCAACGAACGCTGTAGATACATACGGCACCATGCCTCGCTGATCCCTCGGAAATACTGACGAGGAAGGGGACATGAGAAAGGCGGAGGCAGGATGTGGAGGAGACGGGGGAGGGGCATTGATTGCCGCTCCATCCAACCCCATCAACCGCCCCTGACATCACGCGCGGGTGGCAGATCGATCAGGCGCGGCGCGGGCATGCAGCTTACGTGCGAGATAAGCTTCGCATGACCGCCCTGGCACACAAGGGAAGGGAAGGGAAGCCAAGAGATCCACCAAAATCCATTCCAGTACCGGTACCATCACCAGCAGAAAAAATTATGCCCGACACCTACCAAAATCCACGTACGTACTACTCCTACACACATAGTGCGTGGTAAGTACTACCAGCCGAGCCGCGAGATCTGTACGTAACCACACGCATCACGGATATCCTCTTCTCTTTATTACGCCCGGCTGCCGATCGAGTGACCCGGTCTCGTTATCCCCACTGTAGCGTACTGGATGGACGGATGGATTGGTTGCAGGTGCGAGCGAGCGCCGTGTGACGGGCTTGAATGAGCGCCCGTATTCATTGCGGCTCAGCTGCAACAGCAAATGGTCCGAGCCCTAAACTTTCTGTTTATGGCGAAGCCGCTCATCAGCGGTAACGCGTGATCGAGCAGCTCTTGGCCTCGCAGTAATGGTGTTTACTGTTTAGCCTGCCCGCGCTCCATCCATGGGCGGAGCAAGTGGGGTTTGTCCTCCCGCCCTGCTTAGATTCCGGTCGAACCAACACGGATCGAATTAATACAGTGCGCGACAGCCAATGTGGTGCATAGGTACCGTTGGACACTCAAGAATTGAAACACCCTCGCAGTAAGTACAAGAGGGTCTTTTTTTCTTTGAAAACTGATTAAACCAACACTAGAGTTTTGGGCGCGGACTTGGTTTTCCAGTGGGACCCTCTTGTATGGCAAACGTGAGCTGGTAAGGCCAACTCCACCGCAGGACCCCAAACTTCCTTCCTTTGAATGACTTGCCAATGATCTTTCACAATTTATAGCGTTTTACTTTATTTCTGTAACTGATATCCTTTAAATTCAGTTTGTTTTAAAGGTTCATCAAGTTTCTGTAACCAAATTTATCCAGTGAATTGGTATGTCTGCTCCACTGGGCAGCAGCTGCAACCTTTCAACTTTGGCCCTTGCACCATTGTCTCATATGTGTATGCTCTATTTTCCTGTCTAGTCATTTGGTCTTTATATTCAGCTTGTGTTTGTCAAGAGCTTATTCGGTCAAAGGTTATAAGAGATATGACATTGCCGTTGTTCCGCTAAGGGATACTGGGTCATGAAAAATCAAGGTTTGTTCGTGTTTCCATCAATTGTTTTGTTATACACCCTGTTCTTACTACTTGCATGTGACAGCCCGAACAGCAGGCAAAATTCTATTTCTTCTTCTAGATTGCTATACCATTGTGCAAGAATCAGAATACCAATGCAAATGTGCCTTTTCAGTCCATATTTAACAATGACAAAAAAATATTTTCCTTTTGTTTCTGTTGCACTTGTGTCTGCACCGGAGAATGTTCATCCTTGCCTTCCATCACCGGAGAATATTCATCCTTACCTTCCATCACTTGCTCTACTGTAACAATGCTAATTTCTCTGCCATCTAATTGCTCCATACACTTAGTTTGTTTATATCTAGAGTTCACATAGGGGTTAGTAAACAGATAGTCTTTTTTAACCAAACGGCCATGCAGGTTTGAGCAAGCTCAAAGTAGGCTGGGAGATGACCAATGATTATACTGATGCTGGTCAAAGCCATGTTTTTTGTGCAGGTCCTAGCAAGCTCATCGCCCACATAAAATATTCCTTGATGGTGGTCCATATTTTTTGTGCATATTTAGCTCAGTATTCGGCCAAACACTTTAACTTGTATATCATAAGAAAGAAAATGTACATTTTTTACTTGAGAAGCAGTAAATCTCTTGATTACTAAAATTGTCAGACACCTTTATGATTCAGAAGTATACTTGTCTACGATCGCGGCCGCCCATGCATTCGAGCCACCAGGACCGTTAAGGAGACCTTGCAAGGCAATACTTGGGCGCTGGACTTGGGACCAGTCATTGATTTGCCATGCCTGCAACAGTTTTGAATGCTATGGCCATGGATTGCTGATGTTCAGCTCACGGGAGGAGCAGAGGACCCCATAAGATGGGCGTGGAAGAGTAGTGGCATGTTCTCCGTTCGCCCTGCATATGCCTCAAAATTCGGAGGAAGCGATGTGGTACCGTACTCGGACGTCACATGGAACTCGAAGGCCGCCCTTCAATGTCGGTTCTTCACTTGGTTAGCCATGTGAAACCGTTGTTGGACGTCCGTTCGACTCACCAAGAGAGGCTTGCCCACCACGACACATGCCCCTTCTACTTAAACCGACGAGACCATTAACCGCTTATCATCGATGCACCTTCACACGATCATCGATCGTGGGCATATGGTGTGTTCGGCTATTGAAATTCGGACCAAGCTCCCATCGTTGATTTATAACTTGGGAAATGAAACGAAGACCATTCTTTTTCTTTTTTGCAAAATGAAACAAGGACCATTCTCTCGCCCATCACTTGGGAACTTTGTAAACACCGCAATGCTATTGTCTTTGGCGGAGCAACACTTTTTGTGCTTACGATCATCAAGAAAATTGTGACCGAAGGGAGGACATGGCAGCAAGCCAGGCTACTCAAGGGTAGGTGGGTTAGTAGAGAGTAGTCAATCATTGTGGTCGATAGATGGTGGGCTACCATGTCCTCCGTTCCAAAATAGATGACCCAACTTTGTACTAACTTTGTACTAAAGTTGAGTCATCTATTTTAGAACGGAGTGAGTAATATATGATAAGCACACTCTCCGTGAAAAAGATGTATATGTATAATCTGGTCTTTTTTCTACTTGTGATTTTCCGCACTAAATTTTCTGTGGACCTTGGATCATGCCGAGTCAGCTAGAAATGCTATATCATTAGTACCTTAGCTATTATTTTCATTTATTACCAATACATTAAAGACCCAGTTGGTGATGCTATATGTCATTTCTGACCATATGAGCGAACGCACGTGAGGTAAATTGCATGAACGAGCAGTTCATATTTTTTACATAAAGTCGTATAATTTTTTGATTAGGATACAAGGGTAAATGTGTTGGTTGATTGTGTCAAGAGTTAATAACGAGCATGGTGGTGTATCAGTCGCATGCCCAACACTGGATATGATATTTTTGTTTCCTGGTAATGCTCGACATTAAACTGTATGTTAGAACGTGACAATGGCTCATGAGACGTCGGATCTGCCTTCTTGGCTCGGGGGCATCAAGGTGCACACCTCGTCGCCCTTGATGGCGGCGACGGATCGAAATGAATACGGGAGGGATCAAGGGAGAGCGGGTAGTTGGTGGGGATTCTCTTTAGCGATCCGTCGGGAAGTATGGTGTGAAGGAGAGGGGGCGCCATGGCAAATGTGAGGTCGGCGTCATCTGATTTTTAAGAAGTGGACTCCAGCGAGTAGTGTCTAGCTACGGTGGGAAACCTAGCGGGAAATGGAGGGTCCGGCAGGAAGAGAGAAGGGTGCGTCGTTGGGAGTTTTTTTTATGAAACCGTGTGTTGGAGATAACATGACGGATAGTTCGAACAACCATATTTCTCTCCCAAATATAGGCCAAATTTCTAGGAGCCGGGACTATCCATATAGTTCCATTTTGTGGAGCCCGCTAGGCATCATTTGATGTCCGAACTTGTTCGAATGTACGACGGAGAAATGAGATTTGACCTTGAAGACGATCCTAATTATTTCGTTGATTCATTTATATGTATTGTAGCCCGTAGCAAAGCACGGGCGTTCTACTAGTTAATACAGTGCGCGACAGCCAATGTGGTGCATAGGTGTAACGCCCCGGATTCGATGCGCCAGGTGTCTGCCAGTTATTCGCCGTCTTTGCCATGGCATGTGCTTGCGTGTTGCACTTTTCCATGTCATCATCTGCATTTCATATCATGTCGTCATGTGCATCGCATTTGCATACGTGTTCGTCTCATGCATCCGAGCATTTTCCCGTTGTCCGCTTTTGCAATCCGCACTCCTATGTCTCCTACGCCTCTTTTACCTCTTTTTGTGTGCGGGTGTTAAATGGTCTCGGAATGGACCGAGGTTTGTCAAGCGGCCTTGGTATAGCACCGGTAGACCGCCTGTCAAGTTTCGTGCCATTTGGAGGTCGTTTGATACTCCAACGGTTAACCGGGTAACCGCAAAAGCCTCCTTCTCTTTGCAGCCCAACACCCCTTTCAAACTGGCACAAAACTCAGCAAACTCCCCTCCATGCTCTCGGTTGTTCGATCACGATCGCGTGGCCGAAAACCGCACCTCATTTGGAGTCTCCTAGCTCCCTCTATCTATAAATAAGTCTCCTCCCCCGAAATTCGCTGTGCAAACCCTAGTCTAGCCTCTCTCTCTCTCCCGCCGGACACATCCAGCCGCAACCGGACATGTCCGCCGCCCTCAGCCACATCACCCCGTCCAATAGGACGCCGACACCTCAGCGCCGCCCCTCCTCCACTCCCACACCACGTGGCGCCGCTGCCTCTCCTCCACCGCCCGCCTCAGCCCGCCAGCAGCAGTTCACAAGGGCTCTGCTTCCGCCCGCCGCTGGCTGCGCTGCCTGCCACGCCAGCCTGCTGCACGCCGCCGACCGCCTCGCCAGGCCGCCTCCGACGCCCGCCGGGGTCGCGCCGGCCTCGCCGCCACCTTGCCGGCGCGCCCACGCCGCCCGGGTCTGCAGAATCGCTGCATCATACCCGGTGCCTGGCCCCATGCCTCGGCCTCTCGTCTCGCCACGGCTGCCGTGCCGTCTCGCCTCACACGCCCGAGGCTGGCCTCCGGCCAGATCCCGGCCGCCTCGGCTTCTCCGCCTGCCCCGAGCCTCCGGCGACCCTCCCTCGTCGTCCTCCGGCGCCGCCCCGTCCTCCGGCGACCCAGCTCCGTCCGTCCTCGTTCCCCGTGCGACTAGAGGTTGACTTTTCCCCCCCTCTGAAAACTGCTAAGTCCCCGTAGTTTCCAGTATTTTTATGCATTTTCTTCGCATCATAACGCTGCATCCGTAGCTCCGTTTTGGGCGTGTAATATGTCGAATTGTTCGTCTCGATGAGTACATCATTTCATTCCATTGCATCATGTTCATTTGAGGTCATCTTGATGCCTGAATCTTTGTTGCAAGAGGGCTATGTGATGTTAGTTTTAGATTCTTATCAGAACATGCACTTTTGTCATTTTTGCCATGATTGATGTGTGCACCCTATGAACTTGAGTCCTACATGTGTTTTGTAATATGACATGCCATCTTTACAGGGGTGTATGCCATGTATTTTTTTGGTCTCTGTGGTGACTAGCACAAGCATGCAAACTAGGCTTCATGATGTTACTGATTTCAGCCCCTGTTCTGCTGATATTTTTATGCCATGTAAACTTGATGCTACCGAGAGATCCATGCTTATTTTGAGATACTTAAGTAAGGATGTTTTGAACATATGGTTATTCTCTATCCATCCATGCCCTTGTTTGCAATTATGGAGCACCCTAGCTTGTCCCAATCGAGCTCTACTTTTGCTATAGAATGTTTCCTGGCAGATTGTTTGCATGTTATTCAATTTTGCCAAGGTTGTTGTAGTTGATCCGTGTATGCTATGATGTTGTTCTTGCCATGTATAACTTCTATGCCATGTCTGCTTACTGTTGGTTGCCTTGCCATGCCATGTATTGCTCTGTGGTGAGTGGTTCAAGCTCACCAACATGCCTACTTATTGTTGTTCCTGCCATGTATGAATCTGTAATATAACTTGCCATGTTTACATGGGTGCCATCATATTTTCTTATCCTTTTTGGCTTATGGTCAGTAAAGGACATTTGTTCTATGCAATTAGTAGATTTATGCCATGCCTTTGTTTTGCCATAATAAGTTCCTGTAGCATGTTGTTTGATAGCTCTAAACATTGCAACCTGATGTTATTTCTGCAAAGTCTGAAACTGTTATTATTTGCAATCTTGCCATGTGTGTTTGAGCATGTTCTAGTTGTTTCTGGAGATAGCTCAGTGTTCATGTTTTGTCATGCTTTACCTGTACATCATGCCCATGACTTTTGTTATTACGTTGGGATGCTGTAGCTTGTTGTTTTGATGCTTACAATATGCCTAGTTGCTTTTTTGGACAGATTGTTGCTATAACTTGTATAGTGCGTGGGTGTTGAACCGTTGCTCCGTTTTGAGTGTGCTCTATATGAAACTTGCTTGATTTTGCATGTAGTTTCATATTATCATGTTGCATCCATGTTTTGGGATGTTTTCTTGATGTTTGTATGCATTTTGCATTAATGCCATGTTTAACTTGTTTTGCTCATATCTTCTAGGCCGTAGCTCCGAATCTAATGAACTTTATATGTAACTTGACTAGAATTTCGTGTAGATCATCTTGGTGCATCTTAACTTGCTGTTTAACAACTTGAACATAAGGTTTATTCAGATCTGGACCAATTTCGAAATTTGTATATGAGGACTTACCGGAATTGTTCTATCTATGTTGTTTCCGGCCTCATTTAAACTTGCTTTGATGTGTTGTTCTTGTTTGTATCATCTCTTGCCATGAGTAGCTTCATGTAGCTTTGTCATGCATCATGCTTGTTGTGCATCATGCCTTGTTCATGTGTGGTGTGTTTACTATGTTGTGTGCTTCTTCTTGTTAGTTCCCGCTTTCGCTATGCGATCGTGAGGATTCGCTTCGCTCACGCTTGGTTCGTCTTCGTGGCTTCATCTTCTTCATGGACCCCCTTGACAGTTCGCTTTGAATAAGACTTTTCCAGCAAGGCCCAACCTTGGTTTTACATTTGCCTCACCTAGCCCTTTTTCCCTTGGGAGTCGCGCTCTCAAGGTTCATCTTTATTTTACCCCCCCGGACCAGTGCTTCTCCAAGTGCTGGCCCAAACCGAAGCGATGTCCGGCGCCCCTGGCAATCGTGGTCTATGCCAACCCGACGCCTTGCTCATCCGGTGTGCCTCGAGACCGAGATATGTGCAGCTCCTATCAGATTTGTCGGCACATCCGGCGGCTTTGCTGGTCTTGTTTTATTGCTGTCGAAATGTCTTGTAGCCGCATTCCGAGACTGATCGGGTCTTCCCGGGAGAAGGAATATCCTTCGTTGATCGCGAGAGCTTATCATGGGTTGTTGGGACACCCTGCAGGGTTTGAACTTTCAAAGCCGTGCCTGCGGTTATGTGGCGATGGGAATTTGTTAATATCCGGTTGTAGTAAACTCAAGCAAACTCTTCTAAAATACACCAACCGTAAAGCGTAACCGTGAGTGTCTCTTTTCGGGTTGATCGAGAGGAGAACACAGTTTCGGGTTATGTCTAACGTAAGTAGGAGTTCGTGATCATTTCTTGATCATTACTAGTTGACGACCGCCTTTGTTTCTCTTCTCGCCTCATTTGCGTATGTTAGCCACCATATATGCTTAGTCGCTGCTGCAACCTCACCACTTTACCTCTTCCTTACCCATTAAGCTTTGCTAGTCTTGATACCCATGGTAATGGGATTGCTGAGTCCTCGTGGCTCACAGATTACTACACAACAGTAGCAGGTACAGGTTAGGCGGTGATCATGACGTGAGAGCGATGTTTGCTTGCTTTGGAGTTCTTCTTCGCTTCTTCTTCGATCGGGGATAGGTTCCGTGTCGGCAGCCCTGGCTAGCAGGTGGTGGATATTGTTTGAGTTTCGTTTATGTTCCATCCGTAGTCGGATGTTGATCTCTTGTATATGATGTTGATGTATTCTTGTGGCATTTGTGCCTTATGTATGCATCCCCATCTATTATGTAATGTTGATGTAATGATATCCACCTTGCAAAAGCGCTTCAATATGCGGGTCTATCCTTGGTGGGACCTTCGAGTTCCTTTTGGATAGGGTCGCATATTGGGCGTGATAAGTTGGTATCGAGCCTCGACCGACCTTAGGAGCCCCTTGATTGATCGTGTAGTTGGCCGTTGTTGAGTCTAGAAGAAAACTATTTTCGAGTTTAGTTATATCGAGAGTAGGAATTCTTTTACTCCTCCGCCTTCGCCGCCTCGTGAGGAATCCTGACGAGGTGTTTTGAATTACTTCTCTCTCGCTCAAATTTTTCTTTAGGATCACGTGGTTAGTTTCATGAGTTGTGCATCCTCTTTGTCCGGTGCATTTCTCGTCAAGTCGACTCGACCATCTTCATCTTTGCCAAGTTCAATCCTCGCTCTTCCTCCGACGCCGTTGTTTTTCCTTGTCCGGTTGTCCTTGTTTTTCCCACCGCCTCCCTTCTTCCTCTCGAACCGAGTCCGCTATTGAGTATCCTTCTACTCGTATGAAGTCTTTGCTTTCTTTCCTCAATTATTTCAACCGTGTTTTCTTCAAGATATTCGCCGGTTTCCTTCCAAGTTGCTTTTGTTTTCCGCCTCCCACCCTTTTTTCTTCCCGGAGTTTGAGTCTGTTTCACCATCAATTTCATTAGTAAGGAGTCTCTTCAAGATTCCTCAATCATTTCAACCGTGAATTCTCGCCTTGTTCGCTATTCTTCATCCCTTTCTTTTTCCGGTGCACTCAATTCAAGTTTTTCGGGTGATCACATTCTTTTCCTTAGATCAAGTGTTTTCCCTGCTCGTTCGCCTCTCGCCAGTTTATCCGGAGTTCCGAAGACATCTCAGGAGATTCGTATGTGTTCCAATTAATTCGAGGTTGTCACCTCATCCAAATATTTCAATTGTTCCGGTGCATCACCTATCTCTTCAACAATCCTTTCCAACGGTGTTTTCTTTTTCAGTGGGCCCTAACCCACAGGTCTTTTCCCAGGATCTTACCTGACTCTTCTAATTCCCCCGGAGTTTTTCTCAATTCTTTTCATTTGTGACGTAAGAATGAATTTCATCAGTCACATGCCTTCTCCAAGATTGCTTTCAAATTCTTTTCATTGTTGGCTCAACCTCTTCGCTTTTCATTCTTCCGGAGTATCTTAGTAATTTTGGTGGTGTTTATCGTCGTCCTTTGAAAACCGAAGAAGAGTTTTTCCTCTAAATCTTGTCCGTTCTCTCGAAGATTCGCGGTTCTAGCTTCGCGTTATCCTCTTGAATTATTCCATTTGTCAGAGATTCCTTTTCTTACCCATCCGGAGTATGCCAGGAGTTGTTTTTGCATTTCTTTTCACCGGAGGCCATCATTCCAGTTATCGTTCTCTATTTATCCCGGTGCTTCATTCAAGTGTTCTTTAATCAGCTCATGATCTCTTTGTTCTTTTGCATCTAAATCCCCTCTAGCTTATTTGTTCTTCTAATTTTTCCCGGCAATTCTTCCATCAGTCATTTTCGAATTCTTACGGTGGTTCGTTCAAGATTCTTTTTCTTTGAGTATCATATTAATCCATTCGTTCTTTCCAATCCTACCGGTGGTTCATGAAGACCTTCTCAAGTCTGCGATATGTCACTTCTCAATCCTTTTCAAGACGAATAAGTAGTATGCAAATCCATTGCTTCGCATCAATTTAATTGGTGGAGGATAAGCATAAAGTAATTCTTATTCTCTTTCATCAAGTTGATTAATTCCTTCCTTCGGAGATTGTTCATCATAAATAATCTCTCGGTTCAAAGTGTTTTTCATTTTCTTATCCGGAGTTCATTTTCCTTGGCCATTTCGTCGGAACCTCCATCTAAATCATCGCAATGCTCATCTTATTCTTTCATCCTTCAATTTTATCTCATCATCCTTTTGTCACCGGAGTTTTTCATGGTGGTTCTTCATGATTTAATTCATTCTTCAAGTGTTCATCAAGATTCTTGTTGGTGGAGTTCAAGTATCTTTTCTTCTCGCGTCTGGAAGTGTAATTAATTCTCCGTATTCTTTTGAAGTGGAGTTTTGCATTTCTTAGTTCTTCTCAGCCTTTCAATCATTTCCGTTTGCGGCCGGTTATCACCTCATCAATTTCGAGATGTTTTCCATAAGTCCACAACAAGCTTATTCTTTCGTTGTTGATTTTCTCAACAACTCCAGTCAATCCTTCCTTCTAAGTTCTTTTCATTCAATTTTTCCCATTCTTCCGGAGGTATTGCGTTGTTTATCTCGTCAAGTGTCATTCCATCTTCTGAAGCTCATGTTCTATTCTTTCCTTGTTCAACCGGTGTGCTGCCTAAATCCTTTCAGCCTTATTCGTTTCTTTTCACATTCTAACCACTCCGGTTAGAATGAGTTGTTTCTGAGTCTATCGCGATTCCGTGAGCTTTCGATTCCCGTCATTCTCGTCATTCCTCTCTTCCTCTCGAGTGCTCTCGATTCTTTGCTTCTTCTCCTGAGTTCTTGTTTCACCTCATCCCTTTTCCCTTCCGTCTCGGTCCTAAGATCTCGGGACGAGATCTCTTGTTAGTGGAGGAGTGTTGTAACGCCCCGGATTCGATGCGCCAGGTGTCTTCCAGTTATTTGCCGTCTTTGCCATGGCATGTGCTTGCGTGTTGCACTTTGCCATGTCATCATCTACATTTCATATCATGTCGTCATGTGCATCGCATTTGCATACGTGTTGGTCTCATGCATCCGAGCATTTTCCCGTTGTCCGCTTTTGCAATCCGCACTCCAATGTCTCCCGCCGCCTCTTTTACCTCTTTTCGTGTGCGGGTGTTAAATGGTCTCGGAATGGACCGAGGTTTGTCAAGCGGCCTTGGTATAGCACCGGTAGACCACCTGTCAAGTTTCGTTCCATTTGGAGGTCGTTTGATACTCCAAGGGTTAACCGGGTAACCGCAAAAGCCTCCTTCTCTTTGCAGCCCAACACCCCTTTCAAATTGGCCCAAAACCCAGCAAACTCCCCTCCATGCTCTCGGTCGTTCGATCACGATCGCGTGGCCGAAAACCGCACCTCATTTGGAGTCTCCTAGCTCCCTCTATCTATAAATAAGTCTCCTCCCCCGAAATTCGCGGTGCAAACCCTAGCCTAGCCCCTCTCTCTCCCGCCGGACACGTCCAACCGCAACCGGACATGTCCGCCGCCCTCAGCCACATCACCCCGTCCAATAGGACGCCGACACCTCAGCGCCGCCGCCTCCTCCACTCCCCACGCCACGTGGCGCGCTGCTCCTCACGCCAGCCCGCCAGCAGCAGTTTGCAGAGCCACAGGCCTGGCCCGCCCGCCTCCGCCGCTGCTTGCCGCCGCCCAGCCGCGTCGGCTGCCGACCGCCGCTCGCCAGGTTGCCTCCGACGCCGCTGCCAGGTCAGCGCCTGCCTTGTTGCCACCTCGCCGGGCGCGCCCACACCAAGCCATGCTCAGAACCGCCGCGCCAGCGCCTCGGTGCCTGCCCCGCCTCGGCCTCGTCCTCGCCACCGCCGCCGCCCGCCCTCGCCAGAGGCTTGGCTGCCTCCGGCCAGATCCTGCGCCGCCTCGGCTTCCTCCGCCTGGCCCCGAGCCTCCGGCGACCTCCTCGCTGTCCTCCGCCGCCCGCCCTCCGGCGACCCAGCTCCGTCCGTCCTCGCTCCCCGTGCGACTAGAGGTTGACTTTCCTCTCTCTGAAAACTGCTAAGTCCCCGTAGTTTCCAGTATTTTTATGCATTTTCTTCGCATCATAACTCTGCATCCGTAGCTCCGTTTTGGGCGTGTAATATGTCGAATTGTTCGTATCGATGATTACATCATTTCATTCCATTGCATCATGTTCATTTGAGGTCATATTGTTGCCTGAATCTTTGTTGCAAGAGGGCTATGTGATGTTAGTTTCAGATTTTATCAGAACATGCACTTTTGTCATTTTTGCCATGATTGATGTGTGCACCCTATGAACTTGAGTCCTACATGTGTTTTGTAGTATGCCATGCCATCTTTACATGGGTGTATGCCATGTATTTTTGTGATCTCTGTGGTTACTAGCACAAGCATGCAAACTAGGCTTAATGATGTTGCTGATTTCAGCCCCTGTTCTGCTGATATTTTTATGCCATGTAAACTTGATACTACCGAGAGATCCATGCTTATTTTGAGATACTTCAGTAAGGATGTTTTGAACATACGGTTATTCTCTATCCATCCATGCCCTTGTTTGCAATTATGGAGCACCCTAGCTTGTCTCAATCGAGCTCTACTTTTGCTATAAAATGTTTCTTGGCAGATTGTTTACATGTTATTCAATTTTGCCAAGGTTGTTGTAGTTGATCCGTGTATGCTATGATGTTGTTCTTGCCATGTATAGCTTCTACGCCATGTCTTCTTACTGTTGGTTGCCTTGCCATGCCATTTATTGCTCTGTGGTGAGTGGTTCGAGCTCACCAACATGCCTACTTATTGTTGTTGCTGCCATGTATGAATCTGTAATATAACTTGCCATGTTTACATTGGTGCCATCATATTTTCTGATCCTTTTTGGCTTATGGTCAGTAAAGGACATTTGTTCTATGCAATTAGTAGATTCATGCCATGCCTTTGTTTGCCATGATATGTTCCTGTAGCATGTTGTTTGATAGCTCTAAACATTGCAACCTGATGTTATTTCTGCAAAGTCCGAAACTGTTATTATTTGCAATCTTGCCATGTGTGTTTGAGCATGTTCTAGTTGTTTCTGGAGATAGCTCAGTGTTCATGTTTTGTCATGCTTTACCTGTACATCATGCCCATGACTTTTGTTATTACGTTGGGATGCTGTAGCTTGTTGTTTTGATGCTTGCAATATGCCTAGTTGCTTTTTTGGACAGATTGTTGCTATAACTTGTATAGTGCGTGGGTGTTGAACCGTTGCTCCGTTTTGAGTGTGCTCTATATGAAACTTGCTTGATTTTGCATGTAGTTTCATATTATCATGTTGCATCCATGTTTTGGGATGTTTGCTTGATGTTTGTATGCATTTTGCATCAATGCCATGTTTAACTTGTTTTGCTCATATCTTCTAGGCCGTAGCTCCGAATCTAATGAACTTTATATGTAACTTGACTAAAATTTCGTGTAGATCATCTTGGTGCATCTTAACTTGCTGTTTAACAACTTGAACATAAAGTTTATTCAGATCTGGACCAATTTCGAAATTTGTATATAAGGACTTACCGGAATTGTTCTATCTATGTTGTTTCCGGCCTCATTTAAACTTGCTTTGATGTGTTGTTCTTGTTTGTACCATCTCTTGCCATGAGTAGCTTCATGTAGCTTTGTCATGCATCATGCTTGTTGTGCATCATGCCTTGTTCATGTGTGGTGTGTTTACTATGTTGTGTGCTTCTTCTTGTTAGTTCCTGCTTGCTATGATCGTGAGGATTCGCTCGCTCACGCTTGGTTCGCCTTCGTGGCTTCATCTTCTTCATGGACTCGTTCTTCTTCCTTGCGGGATTTCAGGCAAGATGACCATCACCTTGGATCTCATTACTATCATTGCTATGCTAGTTGCTTCGTTCTTTCGCTATGCTGCGCTACCTATCACTTGTTCCTCAAGCCTCCCAAATTGCCATGTCAGCCTCTAACCTTTTGCACCCTTCCTAGCAAACCGTTGTTTGGCTATGTTACCGCTTTGCTCAGCCCCTCTTATAGCGTTGTTATTTGCAGGTGAAGATGAAGTTTGTTCCTTGTTGGAACATGGAGATGTTGTTCCTTGTTGGAACATGTTTACTTGTTGGGATATCACAATATCTATTGTTTAATTAATGCATCTATATACTTGGTAAAGGGTGGAAGGCTCGGCCTTATGCCTGGTGTTTTGTTCCACTCTTGCCGCCTCTAGTTTCCGCCATATCGGTATTATGTTCCCGGATTTTGCGCCCCTAACGCTGTCGGGTGATTTGGGGACCCCTTGACAGTTCGCTTTGAATAAGACTTTTCCAAAGAAGGCCCAACCTTGGTTTTACATTTGCCTCACCTAGCCCTTTTTCCCTTGGGAGTCGCGCTCTCAAGGGTCATCTTTATTTTACCCCGGACCAAGCTTCTCCAAGTGCTGGCCCAAACCGAAGCGATGTCCGGCGCCTCGGGCAATCGTGGTCTATGCCAACCCGACGTCTTGCTCATCCGATGTGCCCTGAGACCGAGATATGTGCAGCTCCTATCAGGATTTGTCGGCACATCCGGGCGGATTTGCTGGTCTTGTTTTATTGCTGTCAAAATGTCTTGTAGCCGAGATTCCGAGACTGATCGGGTCTTCCCGGGGAGAAGGAATATCCTTCGTTGATCGCGAGAGCTTATCATGGGCTGTTGGGACACCCCGCAGGTTTGAACTTTCAAAGCCGTGCCTGCGGTTATGTGGCGATGGGAATTTGTTAATATCTGTTGTAGTAAACTCAAGCAAACTCTTCTAAAATACACCAACCGTAGCGTAACGTGAGTGTCTCTTTTCGGGTTGATCGAGAGGAGAACATGGTTTCGGGTTATGTCCGACGTAAGTAGGAGTTCGTGATCACTTCTTGATCATTACTAGTTGACGACTGCCTTTGTTTCTCTTCTCGCCTCATTTGCGTATGTTAGCCACCATATATGCTTAGTCGCTGCTGCAACCTCACCACTTTACCTCTTCCTTACCCATTAAGCTTTGCTAGTCTTGATACCCATGGTAATGGGATTGCTGAGTCCTCGTGGCTCACAGATTACTACACAACAGTTGCAGGTACAGGTTAGGCGGTGATCATGACGTGAGAGCGATGTTTTCTTGCTTTGGAGTTCTTCTTTTGCTTCTTCTTCGATCAGGGGATAGGTTCCAGGTCGGCAGCCTGGGCTAGCAGGGTGGATATTGTTTGAGTTTCTGTTTATGTTCCATCCGTAGTCGGATGTTGATCTCTTGTATATGATGTTGATGTATTCTTGTGGAATTTGTGCCTTATGTATGTATCCCCATCTATTATGTAAAATTGATGTAATGATATCCACCTTGCAAAAGCGTTTCAATATGCGGGTCTATCCTTGGTGGGACCTTCGAGTTCCTTTTGGATAGAGTCGCATATTGGGCGTGACAATAGGTACCATTGGACACTCAAGAATTGAAACACCCTCGCAGTAAGTACAAGAGGGTCTTTTTTTCTTTGAAAACTGATTAAACCAACACTTGAGTTTTGGGCGTGGACTTGGTTTTCCAGTGGGACCCTCTTGTATGGCAAACGTGAGCTGGTAAGGCCAACTCCAACGCAGGACCCCAAACAGGCGTCCTTTTTATATGGATTTTGTTGATAGGGTAATAAGGCGGCATCCGGCTGCTTTTCTGGATCAGCCATCGTGCGCCCAACACGCAGACGCATCTCGTCCGGCCACCTGAAAATTTAGCAAATGAAATTTTGACACCGCGGCCGTAGTTCATTGCCAACGGCCATACTTCATGCCGGCAACAAAGCCAGTGGTCGGCAAACATATGCCGGCCTATTAAATGATCAACCCTCAAGTTTTTACGCCGGCAACAAAGCCAGCGACCGGTGCACTATCCGGCCTTCAAAATGAACAACCCCAAGTTTTCTCGTCAGCAACAAAGTCAGTGGTCGGCACACTTGTCAGCCTTCAAAGAGAACGGCTATAGTCCATGGCCGAGGCCTCACTAGTTCATGCCGTCTTGGTTGAACATCTCCTTTTGCCGGTTCGCGAACGAACTTCTTCTCTTCGGGGATCTTCAGGGACATGTTGGTCAAGTCCACACTCATGATTGCTAGCGCCACCTCTTTCGCTTTGGTGCCGACATTGGTAGCCTCGATCACGAGCTTCTTCGATTGGGCGGCCTCCTCCATGTCGAGCTTCCTCCTCTTGGCGGCCTACTTCATGTCAAGCTTCTTCGTTTGGAGCTCCAAGTGTATCTTCGGGCCTGTTCTGGAGTCCTCCCAACTCTCTCAACTCCAAAAATTCAGCTTCCCAGCCTAGCTTCTCACTCCACACAGCAATTCATGTCTGTTCGAGAGCGAAAACAACTTCTCCGTCGCTAGCTTGGGCTGGTAGCAGTTGCTCACCTGCCTAGCGCCATATTAGGCTGGATGGAGATGGTTCCATGGGCTGGTAGCCCAATTTGAAGGCGAGCATGCAGCCCAAAAAAGAAGGAGAGGCAGGTTTTGTATGAGGAAGGAGCCCTGAGCCAGTTTTCACAAAAGAAAGAAGGGAGGAGAGAGGTTAAACAAAACATTTTCTTCACTTGGCGGTCGCATACCTGGTAATTTCTTCCAACTCCATGTTTTAGAGGATTCCTGGAGCTGCGATTTCCCAGCTTCGGTAACTCCACGTTTATTACACTACGATGGACCACAAGTTCTCGAAGTTAGCTTCTAGGAGCGAAAACGTTCGGCTCGGCTCTGCACATGGATTTTGTGAAGCATGGAGCTAGAGGACTTCAGAACAGGCCCTGCTCCTTCTTTCCTTAGTGCTTCCTCTCCTCCCTCACTTCCTTTTGAGTCATCATGCCACGCAAAGTTTTTTGCAAGGCAATAGATGCCGCATCGCACTTCTCGTCAAGCTCCAACTTGATCTTGCCCCTCGGCCTCTTGACCACATCTCCATTCCTAGCCACGGCCGTCGGCCCTATTTTCTTCTTTAGAGCGGCATATTGATCTTTGAACTTGGGAAAATCTTTGATGAGCGACCAACAATGGGTGAGAGTGCATGACTTGTTCTTATGTCGGGCTGTCGGTGTCAAAACCGGCGGATCTCGGGTAGGGGATCCCGAACTGTGCGTCTAGGCAGATGGTAACACGAGACAAGGGACACGATGTTTTTACCCAGGTTCGGGCCCTCTCGATGGAGGTAAAACCCTACTCCTGCTTGATTAATATTGATGATATGGGTAGTACAAGAGTAGATCTACCACGAGATCAGAGAGGCTAAACCCTAGAAGCTAGCCTATGGTATGATTGTTGTTCGTCCTATGGACTAAAACCCTCCGGTTTATATAGGCACCAAGAGGGTTAGGGTTACACAGAGTCGGTTACAATGGTAGGAGATCTACATATCCGTATCACCAAGCTTGCCTTCCACGCCAAGGAAAGTCCCATCCGACACGGACGAAGTCTTCAATCTTTTATCTTCATAGTCCAGAGTCCGCCAAAGGTCATAGTCCGCTATCCGACACCCCTAATCCAGACTCCTCAAGAGTCCCTGAACCAGGCTTCAATGACGATTTAGTCCGGGCGCGATATTGTCTTCGCATTGCAAGGTGGGTTCCTCCTCCAATTCTTCATAGAAGATTTTGAACACAAGGATAGTGTCCGCTCTGCAAAATAAGTTCCACATACCGCCAGAGAGAGAATACTATTTACACAAACTCAATCTGCCGACGATTCCGCAGCTGCGTGACACCACACCACGGCCAAGCCTTTATTCAATCGCTTTTCACCGTCCCCACCTCAACGCGCTTAGCGAGGCGGTTTCCTTGGCACGCCTTGTCAAAGCAGAGATCGTGTCCCCTTATTCCGGATTCTCATCAATACGGGCGTAGTAACCCAACCGCACCATTGATTACGGCGCTTGGGAGATAAGTGAGTTTTATCAGTCGTGGGGACGCATAGCTTTGTCCGTCCATATAAGGGATAAGGATCCAATTTTTCACACACGCCTTCTTCCTCCTTTGCTCATCCATTTCACAAGACTTGAGCTCTAGCGCCTAAGTCCGCACATCCCACCTCAACCTTCTCCAACTATGTCCGGAGCGGAGGCAAGTGGATGGCCTCCTCCGTGTGAGGGGCGATCAAAAGCTGAGAAAGGCCGGATACTTGTCCGACGACATCGCATCGGCGGCCCCGACAAGGCAGCTCATCCCCACCCCCAGTGCCCCATGAGAGGGTGGTGTTCCTCCCCACTTCCTCCGCTGGACTAGGTTTTCCACTTCACCCATTTGTCCGGGGCTCATGTTCTACTACGGCCTGGATTTCCACGATCCGCCCTGAATTTCATCCTCAACATCTCGGTGTTCATCGTCGAAAAGTAGGCCTTCCTTCAGATCCAGCCCCACTTCGCATATGGTCAAGACCTTCAATGTCAAGTCAAGGTAGTGGGCGGCCGCCAAGCGGAGTGCGGAGGTGCCATGGTGGGCAAGATGGCCAACGCCCTATGGCTCGAGGGCTCCTTCGTGGAGACCATAAAGGTGGCAATCGGGTGGTTCTACATCACCGAGTCGGGCGACTCTAAATGGGCAGCGCCCCGACTCTGATCCGCTTCCTACACGGTTCACCTCATGGAAAGAGACGGTCCGACGGGGTAATTCGAAGAGCTGGCCGGACTCCAAACCTCAAGGCCCCAAACCTGGTGGACAAGAAGCTCAAGCTTGTCAACGTAGTCCGTGTTATGCTCATCCGCCGGATCCTCCCATGCCAAAGAACGGGCCTTCAACTTGTGGGAGTTTGATCCGCACAGACCGAATTCTGAGCCGGCTCTTCGACACTACGCACGAAGATGCCCGGAAGGTGATGTTCAAGGGCGCCGAGGCTCCCGTGATCCGCCACCAAGATCCTGATTCAGCTCATGCATCAAGCCAGCGAGGTAAGATATTTTACCCTTTACGGACTCTTTTTCATAGTTTGACTCTATGCGGATCTAAAACTCCTCACCTTTGACAGATCGAAAGACGTCCGGACAGGTTGACCGTCCGGCCCTTGCCGAAGACTCCAGCGGACGCCTGATTGACGGGTTAGCTGGTTCCGCACCTTACGTGGTGCCGAGAAGAAGGCTAAGAAGAAGGCCACGGAACTCAAGGAGTTCCCGCGCCAGTGTTGTCGGACTCATCGTCCAATGACTCGAGGCGGACTCTCCCGCCAAGACGAGGAGGAGGAAAAGAGGCCTATCCCCAATGGGGAGAGAAGAAAAGGAAGGCCGCCTAACCGGGAGGACGGAGGGTCCAATAAGGGAAGGACCTTCCTCCGGACTACACCACCAACGCCAACGATGGCGAAGAGGGTGGCCACCGAGGACCAAGCCCCGGCGAAATCGTAAGTGTCCGGACACCGTAATAACTCATGGCTCCATTCGTCGCACAAAGATCTTCTAACGCCGAATATAACCATGCAGCCCGCCTAAGGACGGGCTCGGCGCTTCGACGAGCGGCTCCTCGGATTCGCTCGGATGTGAATAGAACTCACTTCCGACCGCCTGCCTCCTCCCGACGCGGATGACGCCGAGGTGGAGTCCCAAAGGGGCCCAGCCAGGAGGAGGTGGCCTCGAGGCGCCAGAAGGCGACCTCCTGACTCGGGCGCAAGGGATAAAACCTCAAGGGCTTTAAGTCCGCCTCGTGCCGACTCGCATCGAACCTTCAGGTTCCGAGTCCGCAGCGACCCTTCGTGAAGAAGGGCAAGATCGCGACGCTGGTGACCTCCGGCCCAACCGAGGCACCGGATAATTTGATGGAGGCGCTTAACGGTGCTTCCATCGACGAGGAGCACCGCATCATATGAGTGTGGTGATCCAAAGTTCAGTCCGCCAAGAGCGGGCTGATCAAGCTCGTGCCAGCCTTCTAACAGCTTTGAGGTATGTATTTAACATATGTAAAAATATTACCGCATAGACAGTAGCCCCTGATGCTTAGTTTGGTGTTCGGAAAGAAAAAGCCGAACTGAGGATCTAAAAGATATACACAGGAGTCTAACATAAGTATGTCAATATGGGAATGCAGGCTGCGCTGCTGACCTCTGCCGCACTGACTGCGGAGGTTGATGCATTGAAGCAGAGCCTCAAGCGGTCCGAGAACAAGCTCGGCCTTGCCAAAAGGCAGCTTGAGGACAAGGAAGGTAAGTAATACCTTATGGGAGTATTTAAAAGATGTGGTTGCAAAAAAGGACAGGAATAACGTGAATATTGCAAGGGCCACGAACGAGGTGGCGACCCTGAAGGAAGCGGTGTCCAAGGCCGAAAGCAATGCGGCCGCGGAGCGCACCGAGCGAGAGAAGCAGGAGGCGCGGGTGGAGGAGGTGCGGCAAGAGCTCCAGGCTCTCGTGGAAAAACACGAGAGTTTGGAGCGTGACTCAAAAGACTCGAGAGTCCGAGCTCGCCTCGGCCCTTGAGAGCGCCAAAGCCGCTAAGGCCGAAGCCCAAAAAGCCCTTCAGAAAATTGAGGCGATGAAGAAGATAGCAGCGGGTAAGGCATTCTTTATGCAAAGCAAGCATGTGAAAGTGAATTATCTGTTACTTACCTGAATCCGGAGCACTCCAAGAGCATTCGCAGATCTGCCCCGCAGTGTGTCCGATGCTACCGCATCCTACCGAGCCGAGGAGGGAAGCTCGACGGAGAAGGTGTTCTGTCTCAAGATGTCGAGGCGGACACCCGTGCCCTTAAGCCACCAGTTGAAGCAGTTGGTCGAGCTCCATAAGGTGGCCGAACAGGCCATGAAGGGCCTCATAGTTCGGCTGTGGCCTAAGGAAGCCATGCCTGGAGCTACTGGCTGGTGAGGCGGCCGGTGGATGCCTCGTCCATGGGTTGAAGTCGCCAAGCGCCCGCGTCTGCATTGAAGGTGCTCAGGGGCCTTTGCCCGTGCTAAGGTGCACTGGGCAAGATGGACACTGAGAAGCTTGTGATGGACGGACCACCACCGGGCAAGGAGCATCGCAAGTCTGAAATGTATTATGAGGGCATCCTGAAGGGTGCCCACCTTATAGCGGGTGAATGCTCCAAAGATGTAATTTTTGAGTAGACTCACATTTGTTATCATGTACGCTGAAAACTTGTTCATATGCGCTAAGCAACACTTTTGAATTTAAAATATTACCTTTTGTGCGGCCGTGTATTAAATTTGAGAGATGGCGAGTCGTCGGCTTCAGCCCCCATGCCACGAGTGCTGGGGTGTTCGGGATAAACTTGACCGCTCTTGTTCCCATTCTTGGGTCCTTCGAGGGAGGCGCTCAACGCAACGAACAAGGCAACTGGACTATAATGCTTGAACACTCTCACTTAGCCATAGAATTCTATAATTTTAAGTTTCGGCGAAGCCCCTGGTATTTGGAAGACCGAGTTAGGGGCACTATCCACGCCTAGGCCGGACAATGCCGACTCCTCGCTCTAAGTGGCATACGTCTTTAGGGACTCGAAAACCTCTCGAACAGCGACCAGCTCTCGCCCTATCATGACGGTCAGTTTTAGCTTTCTCCACTGAGGTGCTTAACCCAGCTCAACCGGGGCACCATCGCAGTGGTTCTCCCAGCGCTACCTTAGCCTATATAATGAAACATAAGGTACCAAAACATGGGAGCCGAGCAAACCCAACTGTTGACCCAAGACATGATTCGAAGCCGATGCATATAATGCTATAAGTTCGGGGTGCCGCACTTGTGAAAGTGTTCGGACTTATCACACCATATTGTGGGGTACTTAAGCCCTCGGTGTATTGCCCGCACTAAAGTGTACGGTTGCACAATGTCATAATCGAATATATATATATATATATATATATATATATATATATATATATATATATATATATATATATATATAGAGAGAGAGAGAGAGAGAGAGAGAAAAGGAGTTCAATAATAGGCGTAAGCTCAGATTGTTTATTCAAAAGGGCTGCAGAAGAGCAGAACGATACAAATAGTGCGAGAAGCAAGGGACGGACTTTTAACATGTCCTTCTCCAGGGTAAGCTGCATGGATGGTATGTAAAACAGGTATACCGCTCGTAATAGAGACCACCGACACTCGACGAAGCTTTCGCTTCCTCGCTGTTGCATCGTGTGTTTGGCGATTCTATCACGGACAGGGCTTCGTGAGAACGGAGTCCCGAAAGTAAAAAAGAAAGAAGAAAAGAAAAGAATGACACAATCGGAGCCCCGGTGCGGTTGAGCCGCATTTTGGGCATGCCGTGGTCGTGTTCTCCCCTATGCCCATGGTATTTCCAGAGCATAATTATGTACGCCAGAGTAATCGGTTTCGCAATTTTGCGAGGGCTGGGGTTTGGGCGCATTGCTATGCGTGTTCGAACGTGCAGCGGTCTTGTTGTAGGTTACTCCGGCGCTTTGACGGTGTCCGAACGCTTAATAGCCGGATTCGATAATTGCCTTAAGAGGCTGCTTTGTACTTCCGACGCGAGGGTCGCCAGATGCTCCTCCGTCCGAGAGAGCGCTCGTGTTTCCATTGACCGTAATGACTCGAGGACCTGCATCTTGAGCTTGAGATATGCGTGGTGCGGCACCGCATTGAACTTCGCGAATGCGGTTCGTCCGAGCAGGCGTGATAGCCGCCATGAACGGGACT
The DNA here is from genome assembly GCA_021605205.1 of Aegilops longissima. Taxonomy (NCBI): domain Eukaryota; kingdom Viridiplantae; phylum Streptophyta; class Magnoliopsida; order Poales; family Poaceae; genus Aegilops; species Aegilops longissima. Next base: position 521,357,854 of record CM038677.1, on the reverse strand, counting down.
ATGTCAAGATTAACTCTCGCTTCGAAGTTATCCGGGATCCAAGACCACTTAAAGTGTAACGAGCCTGCATAGCTTGGCCTCTACACCTGGTATGACGCCTTTAAAGGTCGCTTCGTGATTTAATCCTTGATGGGTCTATGCCCATTTTATGCACTATATCCCGATAAAGGTGTTCAGCTCGCCGCCGCCCATTAGGACTCTAGTGAGGTGAAATCCGCCAATGATTGGGTCTAGAACCACGCGCGAATCCGCCATGGCGGATGCTAGTGGGTGGTCCTTCGATCAAAAGTGATCGGGCAGAAGACCACGGGTTGAACTTTGGGGCGATCGCTCCATCGCATATACGCCCCTTTAGTGCACGCTCCGCCCCTTTGGGTATGTGGGTTGCGATATCATGTTCACCGTCCGCACTTGTGGGGGAAGCCCTTCTATCCTCTATTATTCGGGCGGCCGGGCTCCTCCTCGCCATCGCTATGCAGCCCTTGTCATTGTTTTCGCATTTACCTTGCTCGCTCGCTTGAACACCCAATAATCCCTGTTGGTGTGGTTGGCTGGTTTTTCGGGTGCCGTACATCCGCACGAAGCGATCGAGTATTCGGTCCAAATTGGACGGGCCCGAGTATTTTTTTAAATGGCTTTTTCCGCGACTGGTTTACCGCATTGATCGCCAGATCTCAAAGATTATCGCCAGCACGCGGCGCTTGTGCTTGTTGCGACGCCGACCTGCCATTGATGTCCTTGGTATCCGAATTACCAGGCTCTTGGTCATGTTGTTACTACGAGCTAGCCAGCTGTCCTCTCCCCGCAAAAGCGGTCATGAGTGTTGTGAGGGCTGCCATGGATTTCGCTTTTCCTGTCCTAGGTGCCGCAAGCCACTCGTCATGGATGTTGTGTTTGAAGGCTGCAAGGGCCTCGTGATCCGCATAATGACGATTTGATTTTTTCTGGTTAGGAACCGTGTCCGTAATTGTCCGCCGGTTCCTCCGCTGCTGAATTATGTGGCTTAGGTCATCGGCGTTCGTGGTCGCATATATGTGCCCTGGAAATTGTCGAGAATGCGGCTTGCAGGTCTTCCCAACAACCAATTGACTATGCCGGCAAGCTGTTAAGCCAATGTTGGGCTAGTCCTTGCTTGAGGGAGGTATTTGATGGCGTAGATCATCACCAAGGGCCGCTTGGATGTGAAGGAGATAGTCCTTGATCCAAACCGCGGATCTGTTGTGCCATCGTGATGATTCAATGTTTACGGGTTTGAAACCCTCAGATTTGATGATCCATCACTTCATCCGTGAAGCATAGTGGTGTGTGGTGCCTCAGATATTATATCACGACGCAGCTCAAATGAGCTTTGTTCATCGTGTTCGCCCGCCGAGTTGCTATATCCGCGTGATTTGTTATCGCCATGTGTCGTGGCGCCCACGCGATCTGTAGATCGATCTTGTTTGCCTTGCCTTGTCCTCCAATATATCTCGCAGTCCGGCGATTTCGCCTTTGGTATTTTTTGAGCGGCGCCGGGTGCGGCTTGAGTTGAGGGCCGAGAGGCTTCTTCGTCGCGCCCACGAGGTGGCCGTCAGCAGATTACATGCGCTGGTGATGTAGGTTTGGGTGCTTCCTCCTCTAATCGGGTAGCAGCTCTGCTTTGGGTAGCTCTTGGTGGGCGCCGAGTTCATACTCTTTGGCCGCAAGGACTTAAGCCCATCTATCAGCTAGCAAGTCTTGGCCAGCTCTAAGTCGTTGCTGCTTTTTCTTGAGGCTGCTTGCCGTGGCTATGAGCCCGCTTGAAACGCTCTTGTTCGACGGATCCTCGGCACGATTTAATTCATCGTTGTCAAGGCTTGCCTCATCTTCGAGGGAGGCATGTAATTATCGCCCTCTACCTCTCTTTCGCCGCCTCTCATGAGGGCTGGCTTCTCCATCCTCCCGTGTTGAATCCTCTGCCGAGGGGGGTTGTCTTCGCACCGCCTGTGGTGTTATTGTCTCCCGTGCCGAATCACCGCTTTTGCTGTGGCGGATTTAGAGCGGCGCCACGACGCCGACGCTTAGGCTGTTTCTTGAGGGGTCATCCTCCGTTGTTCCTCGCCATTCCATCTTTTGGGATGTCCACCATGTATATGTCGATGATGAGGTGGCCTTCCAAGACTTCGTATGCTGGTTCTGGTCGCCTCCTCGCATCGTCGCCCATACCGCCGATGTCTTCGGAGTCGAATTCGAGCATGTCGGTTAAATCATCGACAGTGGCTACGGCGGGTGGTGGGTGGGCTTTGAATTTCTTCGTCATCCACATCCCAACCTTCCCGACCATAATCTGGACAGGCTCTCCGAGCAAAGAGAGAGACTTTAGTGAATTCAGATGTCGCCAAAGGGCGAAAAGCCGAAAGATGTCCGCGGCGGTGAATTTATGATCAGCGCCAATCGATTCGATTGGGGGCGCTGAAGGCGGAGTCCGGAGAGGAGTCCGCACTGAGTCACGAAGCCGCAGGACGGGTAGGTGTATGGCTCAATCGTCAGAGATCGCAGCCCTCGAGGCGGTGTCCAGCCACCCGCCCTCGATCGACGTAGTCGGCTCCGAGCTAAAGGTCGGAGCGACACCGGTGCGGCTCTAGGACACCGCTCAGCCGCAGAGCTAGATCATGCCCTCGTGATAAAGGCGGGCGCGCTTTGGTTGTGGCTCGAACCCGTCAAGATCAAGTCTCATGCGACGCCAGCCATGTAGTTCAAACTTCCAAATCTGACCTGGTGGCCAGGGCGAGCTTTCAATCTGCTCCAGATGGCTGCTTAATTGCCCGCAGCAAAGCCGCCAATACGTAAGATCTGTCCGGGGAGAAAAGTCTCACCGAGCGCATCGTTGTCGATGGTCGGAGGAGCCATCAGCCTAAAGATGACGCACACGTAGGAACTCTCAATGAAAGCACCAATGTCGGTGTCAAAACCGCGGATCTCGGTAGGGGTCCCGAATCGGCGCTTAGGCGGATGGTAACAGGAGACAAGGGACACGATGTTTTTACCTGTGTTCGGTCCCTCTCGATGGAGGTAAAACCCTACTCCGCTTGATTAGTATTGATGATATGGGTAGTACAAGAGTAGATCTACCACGAGATCGAGAGGCTAAACCCTAGAAGCTAGCCTATGGTATGATTGTTGTTCGTCCCACGGACTAAAACCCTCCGGTTTATATAGGCACCAAGAGGTTAGGGTTACACAGAGTCGGTTACAATGGTAGGAGATCTACATATCCAGACGCCAAGCTTGCCTTCCACGCCAAGGAAAGTCCCATCCGGACACGGGACGAAGTCTTCAATCTTGTATCTTCATAGTCCAGGAGTCCGGCCAAAGGTCATAGTCCGGCGATCCGGACACCCCCTAATCCAGGACTCCCTCATGGGCCTTGAAGGCTTCCAAGGATTGGAATGCCTACACAATGAAAGACAAGCCCAGAAGTGTAATAGTGAAGGACACAAGATGCAACAAAGATGAACATGGAATAGAAATGAAATAGGAGAGGTCATACCAAGTCACCCACTCCCAAGCCAATCACGGGACGGGCTTCGACGCTCTCAAGCGCGGCATAATACTTGTTGTATTCTTGTTGAATGAACCCCCTTCTCTTTCTCAATTGAGTTGATGCCACGGGTGCTCGCAAACTTGTAGGGCGGTAACTTCCTTCTTTCATGAAAGGGTGTATGAACTCTCGTCCAAAAAAAAGATATTTTTTGCTCGACACCAGTCTTGGGATCTTGGCCTATCTCCATCCAAATCTCGCAAATCAACGTCTCCTCTACTTTGGTGTATGATCCCGTGCGAATGCTTTGCCTCCTTTGTGTGTCGGCTCTTTGGGTGAGCTTGTCGGCGCTTCGGGAACGGGGTACCTGACTTGCTCGCTCGGCCCGCGCGTGGCTCAAGGGGTGGCCCAAAGACGCCCATCTTCATCAAGACAAGCTCAAGACCTCCCGAGGGGCCAGATTGCAGGCGGACGACAGAAGCTTCCTGTGCACGGCCTCATCAGCCGGCTCACGAGGAGGCGGAGAGATCGAGGCGGGTACCTCACGAGGTGCCCATGACGCAAGCCATGACGACTAAGGGTGCCAGGGCGCCAGCCCGCTGAAGGTCCTCATTTCCTCTTTGGTGCAAAGGAGGCAAGCGCAGCGAGAGTATCAAGTAAAGGCATCCGCTTCAAAGGCAACAAGACCAAGACCATCGCGAACGGCAGGAAGGAGGTCATCGTGGAGCCCAAGCCGACGCCACCACTCGTGAGCCTTTGACAAAGCGAGGACCAACTTTAGTCGTGGTAAGTGTACTAGATGTTCCCTTCAAATGGCCAATTGTTGGCGCCTCTTCCCGCTAATATTTGGGAAGAGGCCCAGGCCCCCGCCTATAAGTAGAGCTAGCCACCACAAAGAGAGGGGGCCGAAAAGGATTCGGACATCTCACCTCATCTTAGCTTGATCCAATCCGATCGAGAGCCTAGCCACAAGAACACCTCACCTCGCGAGGTTGTTCTTCCTTGTATTGTTCATCATCAGCCCAAGAGGCAATCCACCGCACCACACACCGGAGTAGGGTGTTACACCACAATGGTGGCCCAACCAAGATAAACCTTATGCCTCTTGTGTTGTTCCTTGGTAGTTTAGATCCTAGCGAGGCGACGAGGTGCGGTAGGTAGGGGTGAGATCTCCGCACCCAAGAGTTCGAACCTAGAGGGTCCGCCGAACCCGAATCGACATTTGGCGCGCCTGTAGGTGCACCGAACCGCCTTCCGCCGCTTCGTTTTTCGCCGCCCATCGCATCCATGTCGATGCTCGTTGGGCTCACTGAAGCGCCGGGTCATTTAGCTACCTGTCGCCAGACGTTTCGCCGGCGTCCGCTTCGCCATTCTCGCCGCCGCCACAACGCCGCCACTGCCCGGCGGGAACGAGCAGCAAGCATCGCCCCAAAGATTCGTCTGAAGGCGAGACGGCAGATTGCCACTCCTTCACTCGCCTCACTGGTTCTTTCGCTCGCGGTTCGCGCCCATGGAGGTTTCGGGCAGGCCATCGCGCAAACGAGCTCCTGCTTACCGCCTAATCGACGACGCTCACGAAGAGTGGCTCGACTGCTGCCGCTGAGCTCGTCCGCGCCAGCGGGGCTCCTCACGCTGCCCTTCTCGCCAGATCAAGCCTCGCCCTGCGCTGGGCGATGAAGCTCCAGGGCGCCACCGCCCCCTCAAGAAGGCGCTTTGGCCTCAAATGCGCGGGCCCCGGCGGAACCCACTCCGTCCGGCACCAACAAGCAGCAAGAGCAGAGCTGTCAAGAGGTCCTCGCCTCAAGAAGCTGCCCGAGTGCTCCTCGCACCGCCCGGCCACGATCAAGGCCCCGCCTCCAAAGATGCTAAGACCTCGGCTGCTCTAACGGTAGCGCATGGGGACACGCAAGACCAGGCTCTTCGTCACCAAAGTCCCCCATGGCTACAGCCGCTGCCGCTTTCAACACCGAAGGCGCAGCGTCACAGGGTCCGGCAAGTTCAAGCCAGACCTGCCTCGCCACGACGGCACGCCCGACCTGGAGTTCCTCCAGCTCTACGAGCTAGGCATCGGCCGCCAACGGAGACGAGAAGGTCATGGCGAACTGGTTTCCCATGGCACTCAAGGACGGGCCCGCACTGCTCCTCGAACCTCGCTCTCGCACGATCTCCTCCTCGACGAGATGCGCACCCGCTTCATCGCCAACTTCCAAGGTACTCGTGATGTGCCTCCCGCCAGGAGCGACATGCGCCGATGAAGCAGCAGCCTGGAGACCCTGCAGAAGTACATCCAGCGCTTCAACAATGCATGCCTCAAGATTCCTAAGGTGACCGAGGAGGCCATCATCTCGCCTTCTCCGACGGTGTGCGGACGCCAAGATGAAGGAGGAGCTGGCAATGCATGAAGACCTGTGCACATCCTTGAGTTGTTCAACTTGGCTACCAAGTGCGCCAGGATGAGGAAGGACGCCTTTCCTCCTCGAGCTGCCACCGCAGACCTGTAGAGAAGAAGCCCAAGGCCAAGGACGTGAAGTTCAAGGGGCTGCCATGCTCATGCGTAACCAGATACCAAGCGAGGAAGAGATCAGCCCGAGTCTTCCAAGGGCAGCCGGTATCAGGTGTACCACGACCTCTGCACTCCACAACACCAACGAATGTCAAGAGCTCCGAGCCGCGAGAAGGAGATCGGCCGACGCCCGATCGCAAGAACGGGTCGAGGCTACGCCGAGGAGGAGGAAGAAACGCAGACGCTGGCAAGACTGCGGCCTCGCCAAGGGTGGCGTGATCGACCTCGCGAGGGAGGCCGAGGGATCAGCCTCGCGAGGATCGCCCGCAAGGAAACACAGGCCACCCTCCCCGCAGCCGCAGCCAAGGAGAAATGAGGACCATCATCGACGAGGGGTTGGGGCTTCAGGAGCCGCGATTGCTTGCATCCTAGGCGGAGCTCAAGCCCCAGCCTCTCAACGATCTTCAAGCAGTTCGCCCACAAGTGAATGCAGTCCTCCCAAGCTCGGGCCACGCGCCTCAGTGGTCAGCGCGCCATCACGCTCAGCTCAGCAGATCAGCTCAAGCGCGCGCCACAGCCGAGTCCTCCCGATGCTTTGTTCCCCAATCATCAAGAACGCAAAGTCAACAAGACCTCATCGATGGCGGCAGGGCTCAATGTCCTGTCCAGAGACATTCAACAATCTCCAAGTGCTCATAATCAGCTTCAGCCAACCAAGCCTTTCTCCAGTGGTCACCGATGGCTCCACAGTTCCGATTGGGCAGGTCCGCCTCGTCACCTTTGGGGCGCGACAACCATCAAGACCGAGCTCATCGACTTCGATGTCGCCCACATTCGCTGCATACAATGCCACCTCGGTACCCAGCTCGCCAAGTTCATGGTCGTGACTCATCACGGCTACAACGCCCTCAAGATGCCAGAAGTGGCGGAGTCATCACGGTGCCTTGTGAAGAGAGAGACGCAGCAGGCTCGGAGCGAGCTTTCAAGCCGCCACTTGAAGACCCAGATCGCAGGAGCGGAGGCTCCCCGAGACTGCTCCCAAGAAGAAGAAGACATTGCTGTGCCCAACCCCTCGGGAGGCAGGCCCTCGTGGTCCGTGCCTGCTCAGGGGCACCTCCTTCGTCAGATAGGAAGGCGCGCCTGGGCCTCCTCAAGCAAGGCTCGGGGCTCTCCCGAGGGCCACCGACCTGCTAAGGTCACAAGGGAGGCGCTTGGGCACCACTTGGAGGCGTGTTTCAAAGCACGCTTCCCTCAGAAGGAGAGAGGCAAGGAGGGCCAAACCTCGGGAGTTCGTTAGCCGATCATTCAGAGCTGCGGAGTCAAGAGTCATGAGTGGCAGCCGCCACTCCGCCAGAGCTCCCCATCCAGCGAGGATGGTGGGCTGCACGCCCAGATCGACATACCAGGCTCAACCGAGCCGCCTCAGAGCGCTTCGCCCTCACGCTGGGCACGCGGGGTCCACCCCACAGCCACGTCAGATGCCCCCACGGCGCGGCCGAACGCTGCCGCCACGCCGCCAGCCGCCTCATGGGAGCATCCCGAGGCTCAAGAGGCCAGGCTCCGCAGTCCCGGGCGGAGATAGAGATGGTCCGAGGAGCCACTAGCCTCCCGAGCCTCCCGAGGCTCCTGGGCCCGGGGCTCGTGAAGATCGGCTTCGCAGCCCACGACGCTCTGCATTTCAGCATTCCTTCGCTTCAACGCTATCGTGACATCCTTCAAGTTTCGCTTAGCTGGGAGCGCCTCGTGGCTGCATCATTCCCATGCCGCGGGTCCGCCCCTCGCGCGTATCCTTTTACTTCCTGTTCCTAGCTTACCTTATCGGGCGCCTCGGCTGCATCATCCCCAAGTCGCCGGGCTAGACCCGCGACGCCCGCCTTCCCTGCACCTATCTAAATGAACTTGCTCCTTTGTGATTAACATGCTTGACCTAGTTACCCGCCGATTGACACCAATCGATGGAGCTGCTCCTCAACGGCACGACGCTATGCATGGGTCCGCCCCGCAACACCGATAAACCTGAATGGCTGAGCTCGATCACGCTGCAGCCCTCGCACGGCGCCACCTCGTAAAGCCTTCAATGCCTCGTCACCCCTCCAAAGCAACCAACGGCTGACCGTCGCTTGTCATGGCGGACTCTTGTTCTTCTTGTGATGAGCTTGCAGGATCTCTTCAAGGCGCAGCGCCAGGCGAGGCCCTCACGGCGTCTTCTTCACTCTCGCCCACGCCAACCGCTTGCACGCTAAAGGGGGTACCGAGCATCGCGACTCATGGGCTCCCATCGCTCTCCAGCCCTCACCCTCCGGCCTTGTCCACGCATCACGACCGGCATACCAGCGACGGCCGAGACCCGCTTGAGGGCTGGGACCCGAGGACGAGAGCAGAAAGGGAGCAAAGGCGAGAGGGAAGAGGCACGCGGGGACCTCGCCAGCAACCTCGCCGCCGATGCGCGGACCTAACGTCGCACCAGAAGCGGTTCCTCGACTCCCGAGATAAGTCACCGAAACACTAGCTATCGCAGCACCGACCTCGCACCTAATGCAATCCCTGTTAGCAACGCCGCGCCCTTCCTCATCGAACGATGGCTGCTTGAGCGCTAAAGGGACCTCCAGAGCATCATGACTCGGGGGCTCTTATCGACCCCGGCCGCCACCTCCGCCTTGACCACGGCATCGCGACCTGACATACCAGCGACGGCTGAAGCCTGCCTTGGGACCGGGACCTGTCGGCGCAGAGCACTAGGCCCTCGTGAGGTTTGAAAGGGGGAACTAAGCTAAGACGGAATGAGCATCTCACACTACTTCACGACAAGGATCATATTAACAAACAGAACCACAGGCACCTTACAGGCCCCCACGGGGCGCGCTTTTCGATTCCTCACAGGGAACAGAGGGAGCAGATCCTAAAGAACGCTAACTACACGCGCCTCCGCAAGAGACGCCATCATCAATAGTGGGCCATCAGGCACCGGCGCCAACCTCATCCAGATCAGAGGCAGCGGCGGCCAGACGAGCACGCCCTGCTCTAAGAGTGGCGCAAGCTCGGGGCTCGTAGCTGTCGTCGCTCGTCTCCAGAGTCGCGAAGAGCTCGGCGGAGTCGCTGGATCCTCCGCCGCATCCGCCGCCTGAGGAGCTGCTGAGGGAGCGATCGGCGTGCCTGGTCCTTGCTGCGGGAGGGCCCCGACCACCTCTCTCAGGGCAGCACTCTAGCCGGCGTCCTTCCGCATCGAAGACCTTGAAGAGCATCATGGAAGCACCGTCGTACTCCAGGTGGATCGCGAGGGCGCCCCTCGTCCTGCAGACCCGGGCGATCTCGCCCCAGCCTCGAGTCAAGAAGACCTTGCCCGGAGCAACGACCGCGACCTCCACTTCGGTCGCGAGGGTGCTGCGGTCGACGTGCTGCAACCAGAGCTCCAAATATCCCCCCTGCGGCATCACCAAGGCGAAGAAGGGAGGAAGGCGAGTCCAAGACTGAGGAGGCATGGCGGCGTGGAGCACAAACTCGAGAGGAGCCTCGCATGGACTCCAGAGGGACAACGCAGACCGCCGGACTCCGCCGACGCCGACGGGCGGCGTCGTCCATGGCGCTCGACGTCAACTCCTTCAGGGCCCTCAAAGTGGGCGTACATGGGCAGCGGGAACCCCGGCGGCGGCCGCTCGCACCAGGGCCTCGACACCTCCTGCCGGGCGCCCTCATCTCGACGACATAGGGCTAGCTGTTTCTTCGACGGAAGCGGGTCGGGACCCTCTCGGGGAGCCTTTCCCTTCTCTTCCGCGGAGAACCGGCGGATCGGAGCCATTGCCACAAAGTGGAGCAAGGACGGAGAAGAAGGGGAAGCAAGAAGAGATGGACTAGAAGGGCACGCACCATTCCGTACTTATAACCGGGGAAGGCCAACCGTCGACCTCCACGATCGCAGGTAATCCTGACCCGCTTTGCATGCAGGGACTTGTCAATTCGTGCAGTCGCCGAGGCGTCGTGGGGAAGCAGGGGCGCCCACGTCCAATCAACCGCCATGCAGCGCCCAAGGCCGCAGGCTGTTAGGGCCCGCGGCGTTTCGCACTTTCCCCTTCGCTTCTCTGCTCAGCCAAGTCCAGGCGCGCCTTGGGCCCGGGGGCTATTGTCGGCGTTCTGGGAATGGGGGTACCCAGACTTGCTCGCCATGGCCTACAGCTGCGGGCGAGGCTCAAGGGGTGGCCCAACACGGCCCATCTTTATCAAGACAAGCTCAAGACCCTTGCGAGGGGCCAGACTGCATGGGCGGATGACAGAAGCTTCTCGTGCACGGCCTTGTCAGCTGGCTCATGAGGAGGCGGAGAGATCAAGGCGGTACCACACGAGGTGCCCATGACGCAAGCCATGACGACTAAGGGCGCCAGTGGGCGCCAGCCAGCAGAGTGTCCCTCATTTCCTCTTTGGTGCAAAGGAGGCAAGCGCAGCGAGAGTGTCAAGCAAAGGCATCCGCTTCGTGCAACAAGACCAAGACCGTCAGAACGGCAGGAAGGAGGTCATCTTGGAGCCCAAGCCGGCCACCACCAGAGCCTTTGACAGCGAGGACCAACTTTAGTCAGATAAGTGTACTAGATGTTCCCCTTCAAAATGGCCAATTGTTGGCGCCCTTCCCGCTCAATATTTGGGAAGAGGCCCAGGGCCCCTGCCTATAAGTAGAGCTAGCCACCACAGTAGAGGGGGGCCGAAAAGGATTCGGACATCTCACCTTATCTTAGCTTGATCCAATCCGATCGAGAGCCTAGCCACAAGAACACCTCACCCTCGCGAGGCTGTTCTTCCTTGTATTGTTCATCATCAGCCCAAGAGGCAATCCACCGCAGCACACACTGGAGTAGGGTGTTACACCACAATGGTGGCCCGAACCAGTATAAACCTTGCGTCTCTTGTGTTGTTCCTTGTTAGTTTAGATCCTAGCGAGGCAACGAGGTGCAGGTAGGTAGGGGGTGAGATCTCCGCGTGCACCCCAGAGTTCGAACCTAGAGGGTCTGCCGGAACGCGAAATCCTACAGAGCTCATCGATAAACAATGTCTCCTCCGCAATGTCGACCTCTTCTTCCTCACCTTCGCAATACATGTCCTCGTTTTCATGCCATGAGTTGCCATGGTTGTCGACCTCTTCTTCTTCATGGACACCCTAGTAGGAGTGGTCGTCACCATCTTGGTCGCGGACGTCTTGGCTTTGGGACTCGTTGGGATCGAAGCCTTGGCCTTGGCCGGTGATACGTCTCCAAAATATCTATAATGTTTCATTGTTCCAAGCTATTATAGTATCAATCTTGAATGTTTTATATGCATTTATATGCTATTTTATATCATTTTTAGGACTAAGCTATTAACCTAGTGCCTAGTGCCACTTTCTGGATTTTTTTGCTTATTTTGGGCTTTTTAGAAAATCAATATCAAACGGAGTTCAAATAGAGAAAAATCTTTGGATTAATTTTTCTGAACCAGAAGGGTCCCATGAACGTTCAAAATAAAATCAGAAGAGTCATGAGGGAGTGACAAGCTCACCAGGCGTGCCCCAGGGGGCGCCCCCTGAGCTTGCGGCCCCTCATGGCACCTCTTGACCTAATTCCGCCTCTATAAATTCCCAAATATTCCCAATATGTTGGGAAATGTAGCATGCAATTTGAAAAAAAATCCTACGCTCACGCAAGATCTATCTAAGAGATGCATAACAAAGAGGGGGAGAGTGTGTCTACGTACCCTCGTAGACCGAAAGCGGAAGCGTTTGACAACGTGGTTGATGTAGTCGAACTTCTTCTTGTTGGAGAACGTTGCAGAAAATTAAAATTTTTCCTAAGGTTTCACCAAGATCCATCTATGAGTTCATCTAAGCAACGAGTCATGGGAGAGAGATTGCATCTACATACCAGTTGTAGATCACGTGCGGAAGCTGCTCAAGGAACGGGATGATGGAGTCGCACTCGCCGTGATCCAAATCACCGATGACCAAGTGCCGAACGGACAGCACCTCCGCTCAACACACGACGGAGCGGATGACGTCTCCTCCTTCTTGATCCAGCAAGGGGGAAGGAGAGGTTGAGGAAGAAGGCTCCAGCAGCAGCACGACGGCGTGGTGATGGTGGAGAGGCAAGATCTCGGCAGGGCTTCGCCAAGCACTTAACGGAGGAGGAGAGGTGTTGGGAGGGAGGGCTGCGCCTTGGATGTGTGTTGCAGCCTCCCTCGCCTCTATTTATAGAGGAAGGGGAAGGGGCCGCCCCTCTAAATGAGATCTAGAGGGGGCGGCAGGGAGGGGGCTTGCCCCCAAGCAAGGGGCGCCCCACTAGGGTTCCCCCAACCCTAGGCGATGGGGCCAAGGGGCGCCCAGCCCTACAGGGGCTGGTTCCTGCCCTTGCGGCCCATGAGGCCCTCCGAGAAGGGTGGCCCTCCCGTGGACCCGGAACCCCTCCGGTGGCCCCTACAATACCGATATGCCCCCAAACTTTCCGGTGTCCGTATGACAACTTCCCATATATAAATCTTCACCTCCAGACCATTCCGAACTCCTCGTGACGTTCGGGATCTCATCCGGACTCAACAACATTCGTAATCACATACAAGTCTTCCTAATCACCCTAGCGCCACCGAACCTTATGTGTAGACCCTACGGGTTCGGAGACATGCGATATGACCGAGATGGCTCTCCGTCAATAACCAACAGCAGGATCTGGATACCCATGTTGGCTCCCACATGCTCCTTGATGATCTCATCGGATGAACCACGATGTCGAGGATTCAATCAACCCCAGATACAATTCCCTTTGTCAATCGGTACGTTACATGCCCGAGAATCGATCGTCGGTATCCCAATACCTCGCTCAGTCTCGTTATCGCAAGTCACTTTACTCGCATCAGTAATGCATGATCACGTGACCAAACACTTGGTCACTTTGAGCTCATTATGATGATGCATTACCGAGGGCCCGAGATACCTCTCGTCATACGGAGTGACAAATCCCAATCTCGATCCATGTCAACCCAATGACACTTTCGGAGATACCCGTAGTGCACCTTTATAGTCACCCAGCATACGCCAGACGCTTGGTACACCCAAAGCACTCCTACGGTATCCGGAGTTACACGATCTCATGGTCTAAGGAAAAGATACTTGACATTGGAAAAGCTCTAGCAAAACGAACTACACGATCTTGTGCTATGCTTAGGATTGGGTCTTGTCCATCACATCATTCTCCTAATGATGTGATCCCGTTGTCAATGACATCTAATGTCCATAGTCAGGAAACCATGACTATCTGTTGACCAACGAGCTAGTCAACTAGAGGCTTACTAGGGATGTATTTGGTCTAAGTATTCACACGTGTATTACGATTTCCGGATAATACAATTATAGCATGAATAAAAGACAATTATCATGAACAAGGAAATATAATAATAATCCTTTTATTATTGCCTCTAGGGCATATTTCCAACAGTCTCCCACTTGCACTAGAGTCAATAATCTAGTTACATTGTGATGAATCGAACACCCATAGAGTTCTGGTGTTGATCATGTTTTGCTCGCGGAAGAGGTTTAGTCAATGGATCTGTGACATTCAGATCCGTATGCACTTTGTAAATTTCTATGTCTCCATCTTGAACATTTTCACGAATGGAGTTGAAGCGACGCTTGATGTGCTCGGTCTTCTTGTGAAACCTGGGCTCCTTGGCAAGTGCAATAGCTCCAGTGTTGTCACGAAGAGTTTGATCGGCCCCGACGTATTGGGTATGACTCCTAGGTCGGTGATGAACTCCTTCACCCAAATTGCTTCATGCGCTGCCTCCGAGGCTGCCATGTACTCCGCTTCACATGTAGATCCCGCCACGACGCTCTGCTTGCAGCTGCACCAGCCATCGCTCCACCATTCAACATATACACGTATCCAGTTTGTGACTTAGAGTCATCTAGATCTGTGTCAAAGCTAGCGTCGACGTAACCCTTTACGACGAGCTCTTCGTCACCTCCATAAACGAGAAACATATCCTTAGTCCTTTTCGGTACTTCAGATATTCTTGACCGCTGTCCAAAGTTGTTCCTTGTCGGGATTACTTTGGTACCTTCCTACCAAACTTACGGCAAGGTTTACATCAGGTCTGGTACACAGCATGGCATACATAATAGATCCTATGGTTGATGCATAGGGGATGACACTCATCTCTTCTATATCTTCTGCCGTGGTCGGGCATTGAGCCGAGCTCAATCTCACACCTTGTAATACAGGCAAGAACCCTTTCTTGGACTGATCCATTTTGAACTTCTTCAATATCTTATCAAGGTATGTGCTTTGTGAAAGACCTATGAGGCGTCTCGATCTATCTCTATAGATCTTGATGCCTAATATATAAGCAGCTTCTCCAAGGTCCTTCATTGAAAAACTTTTATTCAAGTAGGCCTTAATGTTGTCCAAGAGTTCTATATCATTTCCCATCAAAAGTATGTCATCTACATATAATATGAGAAATGCTACAGAGCTCCCACTCACTTTCTTGTAAACGCAGGCTTCTCCATAAGTCTCAGATAAACCCAAACGCTTTGATCATCTCATCAAAGCGAATGTTCCAACTCCGAGATGCTTGCACCAGCCCATAAATGGATCGCTGGAGCTTGCATACCTTGTTAGCATTCTTAGGGTCGACAAAACCTTACGGCTGCATCATATACAGTTCTTCCTTAAGATAGCCGTTAAGGAATGCCGCTTTTGACGTCCATTTGCCATATCTCATAATCATAGTATGCGCAATTGCTAACATGATTCGGACGGACTTCAGCTTCGCTACGGAGAGAAAGTCTCATTGTAGTCAACCCTTTCACTTGCCGATAACCTTTAGCGACAAGTCGAGCTTTATAGATGGTAACATTACCATCCGCGTCCGCCTTCTTCTTAAAGATCCATTTGTTTTCTATCGCCACCGATCATCGGGCAAGTCTCACAAAGTCCATACTTTGTTTTCATACATGGATCCTAACTCGGATTGCATGGCTTCAAGCCATTTGTTGGAATCTGGGCCCGCCATCGCTTCTTCATAGTTCAAGGTTCACCGTTGTCTAACAACATGATTTCTAGGACAGGGTTGCCATACCACTGGTGTGGAACAGGTCCTTGTGGACCCACGAAGTTCAAGAGCAACTTGATCCAAGTACCTTGATCATCATCATTAATTTCCTCTCCAAGAGGTGTAGGCACCACAGAACATTTTCCGAGCTGCACTACTTTCCGTTCAAGAGGTAGTACTTCATCGAAGTTCTACTTTCCTCCCACTTACTCCTTTCGAGAGAAACTCTTTTTCCGTAAAGGATCTGTTCTTGGCAACAAAGATCTTGCCTTCGGATCTAAGGTAGAAGGTATACCCAATGGTTTCCTTAGGGTATCCTATGAAGACGCATTTTTCCGACTTGGGTTCGAGCTTTTCAGGTTGAAGTTTCTTGACATAAGCATCGCATCCCCAAACTTTTAGAAACGACAACTTAGGTTTCTTCCCAAACCATAATTCATACGGTGTCGTCTCAACGGATTTAGACGGTGCCCTATTTAAAGTGAATGTAGCTGTCTCTAGAGCGTATCCCCAAAATGATAGCGGTAAATCTGTAAGAGACATCATAGATCGCACCATATCTAATAGAGTGTGATTACGACGTTCGGACACACCGTTACGCTGAGGTGTTCCAGGCGGCGTGAGTTGTGAAACGATTCCACATTTCCTTAAGTGTGTACCAAACTGCGTGACTTAAATATTCTCCTCCATGATCTGATCGAAGAACTTTATTTTTCGGTCACGCTGATTCTCCACCTCATTCTGAAATTCCTTGAACTTTTCAAAAGTCTCGGACTTGTGTTTCATCAAGTAGACATACCCATATCTACTTAAGTCGTCGTGAGAGTGAGAACATAACGATATCCTCCATGAGCCTCAACGCCATTGGACCACACACATCGGTATGTATGATTTCCAACAAGTTGGTTGCTCGCCCATTGTTCCGGAGAACGGAGTCTTGGTCATTTTGCCCATAAGGCATGGTTCGCATGTGTCAAATGATTCATAATCGAGAGACTCTAAAAGTCCATCGAATGGAGCTTCTTCATGCGCTTGACACCAATGTGACCAAGACGGCAAGGCCACAAGTATGTGGGACTATCGTTATCAACTTTACATCTTTTGGTATTCACAATATGAATATGTGTAATATTACGCTCGAGATTCATTAAGAATAAACCATTGACCATCGGAGCATGACCATAAAACATATCTCTCATATAAATAGAACAACCATTATTCTCGGTTTAAATGAGTAGCCATCTCGCATTAAACAAGATCCGGATACAATGTTCATGCTCAAACTTGGCACTAAATAACAATTATTGAGGTTTAAAATAATCCCGTAGGTAAATGTAGAGGTAGCGTGCGGCGGCGATCACATCGACCTTGGAACCATTCCCGACGCCAAGATCGTCACCTCGTCCTTTGCCGCCTCCGCTTATTCCGCAGCTCCTGCTGTGAGTTACAAATATGAGCAACGGCACCGGTATCAAATACCCAGGAGTTACTACGAGTGCTGGTAAGGTACACATCAATTACATGTATATCAAATATACCTTTAGTGTTGCCGGCCTTCTTGTCTGCTAAGTATTTGGGGCAGTTCCGCTTCCAGTGACCCTTCCCTTTGCAATAAAAGCACTCTGTCTCAGGCTTGGGTCCATTCTTTGACTTCTTCCCGGCAACTGGCTTACCGGGCGCGGCAACATCCTTGCCGTCCTTCTTGAAGTTCTTCTTACCCTTGCCCTTGTTGAACTTAGTGGTTTTATTAACCATCAACACTTGATGTTCTTTCTTGATTTCAACCTCTGCTGACTTCAGCATTGAGAATACTTTAGGAATGGTCTTCACCATCCCCTGCATATTTTAGTTCATCACAAAGCTCTTGTAGCTCGGTGGGAGCGATCTGTCAATGACCGCCTCGTCCGGGAGGTTAATGTCCAGCTGGGACAGGCGGTTGTGCAACCCAGACATTTTGAGTATGTGCTCACTGACAGAGCTATTTTGCTCCATTTTACAACTATAGAACTTGTCGGAGACTTCATATCTCTCGACCCGGGCATGAGCTTGCCAAACCATTTTCAGCTCCTGGAACATCTCATATGCTCCGTGTTGCTCAAAACGCTTTTGGAGCCTCGATGATGAGGACATGATTACCTTGGATACGACCAAAAATATTGCATACATGTATATTTGTGAGGTGATTTTTAATGCAAACTATGCAATAATTTATTTATGTCATCCAGGACAAAAATACTTCACAAACTTTTGTGCCATCTCTAATTGCAGGTGTATGGGACATTTGTACAATCCACATATGAAGATAAGGGAGAAAGAGATGTTTACCTGCTGTTCAAAAAGTTCTCTCACGTCACTTTTGGCCCAAGAGAAGATAGAGTCCAAGTCTCTCACGTTCTGGACTCAGATTCGGACTACACGTACATACTCGACTCAAAACGTCAATAACTTTTTCATACGGACTCCAAATTGGTTGATTCTTTTTTGTTGGAAAATAGATTTCGTGCATTTTCCAACTCAATTGAATCACCTTAAAATCCGTCCGGAGCGTTGAGTTATGGACGAAACAATCTGATGCTGCAGCAGAATCCGAGTCAAACTACAAGTCCAAAGGTGTTACGTCACCTCCGCTTGGGCCCATTGGCCTTGTACGACCTAGGGTTAGTTTTAGGCTGCCTTGGGACGTCCTACCACCTCCTTGGCCGCCACCCCTTGCTCCTATATAAGTAGATCCATCTAGTAGCTTTTTCCTTGGGATTTGTTTAGTTAAAAGTTAGCCATTGCAACTTCGTACTTTGTTTGTGTCCAACGACCAGACCAAGACCGCTACGGATCCCCACCTTTATCAATACTTCATATATACTCAATATTCAGATTGCTTTATCATATTCTTGCTTGTTCTTCGATTGCTTGCAGGAATAGACCTTCGTGGTCAGGTTGATTGTGCTCCGCGTAGTCAATAACCTCTCGGAGTTGGTTTAGCGATTGCTAAGGCGCAATGTCGCACGCGTTTGTAGTCGGATCGCCAAAGTCGCTCCACCAAATCGATAGTTATCATCTCATCGAAGATCGGGACACCCTCGCCTATCAAGTGGTATCAGTTTTCAGGTTGCTCGGTGAGAATTTTCAATTATCCCTAGATTAGATTTATTTTCTTACCTATTGTCCAAGAAAAAGCCACAAAAAAGTTAGATCTATTCATCCTTTGTCCAAGCCAGTCTGAGCCTTTGCAGTTTTTTTTTCATTGTTTGCATTGTTGAATTATCGGTTGCATCGTCGTGTCGAGTTGCTGGTCTTAGTGTCTAGTTCGTTTAGAGTTTCGAGTTCTGTTTACATTAGTCACGCCGCCGCTGCATCGTTATCCCTTCCGCTGACCACCATCCATCCATCAATTTCCACCACGTGCTACCCACCGCTCATTGTCATAATCATAGTTGAGATCGCTCACATCTTCACTTGATCCAATCTGCATCTTATCTAGTTTGTTTGGAAAGAGGAGAGAGAAAAAGAGAGAAAAAAAGAAAAAAAGTCAGAGAAAAAAGAGAAAGAAAAGGAAAAAAGTGTGAGAAAAAAGAGAAGAAAAAAAACAAAGTTCAGATCTATCTAGACTCAATCTCGTAGCTGAATTCGGATTGAATCTGTTTTGTGCACTATTCAGTAAAACAGGCATAACTTCCTCATACGAAGTCCGTTTTGGCTCATGAGTACTCAAATTAAAGCTAGAGACGAGCCGCATCTAAATAGTTGCAGAAGCTAGTTCAATATTTGGCACCTCAAAATCGGCTTCTAAATAGGTCTTTTGCCCTCCAAGTTCGGGAACACATCTTATTCCAGTTTTTCAAACCAGTTTTAGAATTTTTGACTCCTCATATCAACTCGGGATTGAGTGATTCTTTTGCATTGGAAAGCTTGAGTTAGTAGCATTCTTTGAAAAAGTTATCAGAAAATTGGCTCAAACTTTTAAGAGGAAAATTGAGAGAGAATTGTTGTATATCCTGCTTGGCGTTGTTTTCATCATTATCTTCGCTACCATTGTGATCTTCACTTATATCTTGCTGTCCAGAGCTACTTAGTATCCTTCATTGATGCAAGTTGTGCTACGCCGTGACCTCATTAGTGTTCTAGGCTCGCGTCTCTAGTCCGGTCTAGCCTAGGACCAGCACAGTACCGTCGTTGAGCGTTTATTCAACATTGCATCTTTGAATTGATTATTGCTAAAAAAAATTTGCTACCATATATAGCCAACCCAGCTCTACATATTTCTACACCGTGTATACGTACGTTCCCCTGGCAATCGCTATACACAATCTTCAGAGTTACTTGACACCGCTGGTTGTCTGTCACCACCTGCTGCATGGTAAGAACTTGTAAGATATTGATATTTGCTTTACTGTGAGCACTTTACAACCACATCCTAGTAGTTCATAGGAACATTATTCTCTAATTTTGTTTCTTGTTTCTACTAATCATGACAGGTTCCGGAGATAGAAGTTCTTGGACGACGGACACATCTTCACCATCACGAGAGTTGGGACAACACACACAAGCATATGGTCAAGTTATGTCTTTACCATTATTTGAGGGTAGATTTAATCCTGCTATTTATCTAGATTGGGAGCTTGAATTAGAAGAAGTTTTTAGTCACCATGATTTTTCTGAACTTGAGAGAGTACGAGCTACCACTAGAGCATTTACTGGTTTTGCTTCTGTTTGGTGGAGTGTACATTGTAAGAAAAACATTGATAACCAACCCACAACTTGGAAAGTTTTGAAAGCTGTAATGAGACAACAATTTTTCCTCCTTATTATCGCCGTGAATTGCTTCAAATTGGAACAATTAAAACAAGGCAGTAACACTGTTCATGCTTACTACCAAGAGTTCAAATCTTATATGCATCATTGTGACATAGAAGAATCTGAGAATGATACAATGAATAGATTTTTTGGTGGTTTGAACCATGATATTCAGGCACGATTTCAGTATATTCCTCGTTGCATTATTGGCATGTATGTTCGTGCTTGTACCTTTGAGAGACAGTTACAGGAGGATGCGTTGGATGACTACAACACCTACTATTCTAGTTCATGCTCACCACCACAACTTGGTTCCTCCACCGGTGCACCTACTAGAGCAGCCACACCTCAGATTGTGAGCACGACATCATCTCAAGAGTATGGTACATTGCCATCATCCGTACCTACATCAGCTACATCTTTGCAACAAGGTAACTGTAAAGGTATTGATGATATAACTTCACATGAGAATGATGCATGTCTAGTTAACTTGAATACATCATGTGTTGAGTTACCTGTTGATTTGAGCGCATCACCTATTTTAGAGAATCATGTTACTCTCATGAATGCGTCATGTGATCAAACAACTGAAATACCAACAATTTTGAGTGCACCCAATGAATTAACTATTGATGCAAAAGAACCAATGTTTAATCATTTTGATATGACCTCTAATCTTAGTGATGATTCTGTGTCAAATGACGTATTGCATGTTTGCTTATTTAAGCATGTTGTAGCATGTAAATTTGATGCAAGTAAGGTTTATTCACCAATGTTGGGACGGTTTAATGATGAACATTGTCAATCTTTTGAAATGAATAAGAGCTTCACTTATATGTGCAAACTGAGTTGCAATATTTTCATGCCTTCTACTTCTTGTGATAATGTTTTGGCTTTAGATTTTATGAACTATGCAAATTACTCATCTATTCATGTGTCATATGTGCAAAAATCAAGGGAAGTAAAAATGGATGACATATACATATACAACATGTACACCTTGTCTCTTTTGTTAGCCATATTTCAGACTAAGCAACGCCGAGGACGGCTTTGTTTTCAAGAAGGGGAGGATGATGAGGACATGATTACCTTGGATACGACCAAAAATATTGCATACATGTATATTTGTGAGGTGATTTTTAATGCAAACTATGCAATAATTTATTTATGTCATCCAGGACAAAAATACTTCACAAACTTTTGTGCCATCTCTAATTGCAGGTGTATGGGACATTTGTACAATCCACATATGAAGATAAGGGAGAAAGAGATGTTTACCTGCTGTTCAAAAAGTTCTCTCACGTCACTTTTGGCCCAAGAGAAGATAGAGTCCAAGTCTCTCACGTTCGACTCAGATTCGGACTACATGCATACATACCTGACTCAAAACGTCAATAACTTTTTCATACGGACTCCAAATTGGTTGATTCTTTTTTGTTGGAAAATAGATTTCGTGCATTTTCCAACCCAATTGAATCACCTTAAAATCCGTCCGAGCGCCGAGTTATGGACGAAACAATCTGATGCTGCAGCAGAATCCGAGTCAAACTACAAGTCCAAAGGTGTTACGTCACCTCCGCTTGGGCCCATTGGCCTTGTACGACCTAGGGTTAGTTTTAGGCTGCCTTGGGACGCCCTACCACCTCCTTGGCCGCCACCCTTGCTCCTATATAAGTAGATCCATCTAGTAGCTTTTTCCTTGGGATTTGTTTAGTTAAAGTTAGCCATTGCAACTTCGTACTTTGTTTGTGTCCAACGACTGCACCAAGACCGCTTACGGATCCCCACCTTTATCAATACTTCATATATACTCACAATATTCAGATTGCTTTATCATATTCTTGCTTGTTCTTCGATTGCTTGCAGGAATAGACCTTTGTGGTCAGGTTGATTGTGCTCCGCGTAGTCAATAACCTCTCGGAGTTGGTTTAGCGATTGCTAAGGCGCAACGTCGTGCACGCTTGTAGTCGGATCGTCAAAGTCGCTCCACCAAATCGATAGTTATCATCTCATCGAAGATCGGGACACCTCGCCTATCAGAGCCCCGGTTCTAAGCTGTAAAGCATGCCGCACTAAACGAGGGAGTAATCATCAGCACGAGACTGCCAAGCATTCATAATGTCTTGGTTCTCTGGGATGGGTGCTTCACCTAGCGGTGCTTCTAGGACATATTGTTTCTTGGCTGCTATGAGGATGATCCTCAGGTTCCGGACCCAGTTTGAATAGTTGCTGCCATCATCTTTCAGCTTGGTTTTCTCTAGGAACGCGTTGAAGTTCATGGTGACATGAGCGTTGGCCATTTGATCAACACGACATTTTGCAAAGATTTTAGACTAATGTTCATGATAATTAAGTTCATCTAATCAAATTATTTAATGAACTCCCACTCAGATTTGACATCCCTCTAGTCATCTGAGTGTTACATGATCCGAGTCGACTAGGCCGTGTCCGATCATCACGTGAGACGGACTAGTCATCGTCGGTGAACATCTCCATGTTGATCGTATCTACCATACGACTCATGTTCGACCTTTCGGTCTCTTGTGTTCCGAGGCCATGTCTGTACATGCTAGGCTCGTCAAGTTAACCCTAAGTGTTTTGCATGTGTAAAACTGTCTTACACCCGTTGTATGTGAACGTAAGGATCTATCACACCCGATCATCACGTGGTGCTTCGAAACGACGAATTTTAGCAACGGTGCACAGTTAGGGGGAACACTTTCTTGAAATTATTATAAGGGATCATCTTATTTACTACCATCGTTCTAAGTAAACAAGATGCATAAACATAATAAACATCACATGCAATTATATAAAGTAGTGACATGATATGGCCAATATCATATAGCTCCTTCGATCTCCATCTTCGGGGCTCCATGATCATCTTCGTCACCGGCATGACACGATCTCCATCATCATGATCTCCATCATCGTGTCTTCATGAAGTTGTCACGGCAACGACTACTTCTACTTCTATGGCTAACACGTTTAGCAATAAAGTAAAGTAATTTACATGGCGTTCTTCAATGACACGCAGGTCATACAAAAATAAGACAACTCCTATGGCTCCTGTCGGTTGTCATACTCATCGACATGCAAGTCGTGATTCCTATTACAAGAACATGATCTCATACATCACAATATATCATTCATCATTCATCACAACTTCTGTCCATATCACATCACATGACAATTGCTGCAAAAACAAGTTAGACGTCCTCTAATTGTTGTTGCATCTTTTACGTGGCTGCAATTGGGTTCTAGCAAGAACGCTTTCTTACCTACGAATAACCACAACGTGATTTTGTCAACTTCTATTTACCCTTCATAAGGACCCTTTTCATATAATCCGCTCCAACTAAAGTAGGAGAGACAGACACCCGCTAGCCACCTTATGCAACTAGTGCATGTCGACCGGTGGAACCTGTCTCACGTAAGCGTCACGTAAGGTCGGTCCGGCCGCTTCATCCCACAATACCGCTGAAGCAAGAAAAGACTAGTAGCGGCAAGCAAGTTGACAAGATCTACGCCCATAACAAAATTGGGTTCTACTCGTGCAATAGAGAACTACGCATAGACCTAGCTCATGATGCCACTGTTGGAGAACGCTGCGAAAATTAAAAATTTCCTACGGTTTCACCAAGATCCATCTATGAGTTCATCTAAGCAACGAGTCATGGGAGAGAGATTGCATCTACATACCACTTGTAGATCACGTGCGGAAGCGTTCAAGGGAACGGGGATGATGGAGTCGTGCTCGCCGTGATCCAACTCACCGATGACCAAGTGCCGAACGGACAGCACCTCCGCTGCTCAACACACGCGTGCGGAGCGGATGACGTCTCCTCCTTCTTGATCCAGCAAGGGGAAGGAGAGGTTGAGGAAGAAGGCTCCAGCAGCAGCAAAGACGACGCGTGGTGATGGTGGAGAGGCAAGATCTCGGCAGGCTTCGCCAAGCACTTAACGGAGGAGGAGAGGTGTTGGGAGGGAGGCTGCGCATTGGATGTGTGTTGCAGCGCTCCCTCGCCCCTCTATTTATAGGGAAGGGGAAGGGCGGCCCCTCTAGATGAGATCTAGAGGGGCGGCGTGAAGGAGGGGGCTTGCCCCCAAGCAAGGCGCCCCACTAGGGTTCCCCCAACCCTAGGCGCATGGGCCCAGGGGCGCCCAGCCCTCCAGGCTGGTTCCCTGCCCCTTGCGGCCGATGAGGCCCTCCGAGAAGGGTGGCCCTCCCGTGGACCCGGAACCCCTCCGTGGCCCGGTACAATACCGATATGCCTCCAAACTTTTCGGTGTCCGTATGACAACTTCCCATATATAAATCTTCACCTCCGGACCATTCGGGAGCTCCTCGTGACGTCCGGGATCTCATCCGGGACTCCGAACAACATTCGGTAATCACATACAAGTCTTCCTAATAACCCTAGCATCACCGAACCTTAAGTGTGTAGACCCTACGGGTTCGGGAGACATGCAGACATGACCGAGATGGCTCTCCGGTCAATAACCAACAGCGGGATCTGGATACCCATGTTGGCTCCCACATGCTCCTCGATGATCTCATCGGATGAACCACGATGTTGAGGATTCAATCAACCCCGTATACAATTCCCTTTGTCAATCGGTACGTTACATGCCCGAGACTCGATCACCGGTATCCCAATACCTCATTCAGTCTCATTCGCAAGTCACTTTACTCGTACTGTAATGCATGATCCCGTGACCAAACACTTGGTCACTTTGAGCTCATTATGATGATGCATTACCGAGTGGGCCCAGAGATACCTCTCCGTCATACAGAGTGACAAATCCCAGTCTCGATCCGTGTCAACCCAACAGACACTTTCGGAGATACCTGTAGTGCACCTTTATAGTCACCCAGTTTCGTTGTGACGTTTGGTACACCCAAAGCACTCCTACGGTATCCGGGAGTTACACGATCTCATGGTCTAAGGAAAAGATAATTGACATTGGAAAAGCTCTAGCAAAACGAACTACACGATCTTGTGCTATGCTTAAGATTGGGTCTTGTCCATCACATCATTCTCCTAATGATGTGATCCCGTTGTCAATGACATCTAATGTCCATAGTCAGGAAACCATGACTATCTGTTGACCAACGAGCTAGTCAACTAGAGGCTTACTAGGGACGTATTTGGTCTAAGTATTCACACGTGTATTACGATTTCCGGATAATACAATTATAGCATGAATAAAAGACTATTATCATGAACAAGGAAATATAATAATAATCCTTTTATTATTGCCTCTAGGGCATATTTCCAACACTTCTAGCTCCGAGCGATCAAGTACCGAATGTACGGCAACTCCGAGTTCTGCACACGTTCAGCTCGGTGATATCCCTCGTCTTCTTGATCCAGCAAGGCGTCGAGGTAGTAGATGAGTTCCGTCAGCACGACGGCATGGTGACGGTGATGATGAAGTGATCAGCACAGGGCTTCGCCTAAGCACTATGAGGATATGACCGTGGGAGTAAACGGTGGAGGGGGCGCCACACACGGCTATGCAATAGTCTGGGGTGTGCTAGGGCGCCCACACACACACACACACACACACACACACACACACACACACACACACACACACACACACACACACACATATATATATATATATATATATATATATATATATATATATATATATATATATATATAGGTGGGAGGGGAGGGGAGGCAGCCAGTGCGCCCTAGGGTTGGCCGCTGCCCCCTAGGAGCCCTGCCTTGCCCTGTGCCCCCCCTTTCCATGTATGAATGAAGGGGAAGGAAAGAGGGGGGTGAGGGAGGGAAGTGGTAGTCCTAATTCACACTTTCCTTTCCCTCCCCCCTTTCCTTCTCCTCCTCCTATGGCCTTATAGGGCGCACCGGCCCCTTGTGGGCTGGTGTGTTCCTTCACAAGGCCCATATGGCCCACAGGATTGCCGGGGGTACCCGAAACACCTTCGGGTGACCCGATAAGTACATGATATCCTCCGGAACACTTCCGGTGTCCGAATACCATCGTCCTATATATCAATATTTACCTATCGACCATTTCGAGACTCCTCGTCATGTCCATAATCTCATCTGGGACCCCGAACAACATTCGGTCACCAAATCACATAACTCATATAATACTATATCATCATCAAACGTTAAGTGTGCACACCCTACAAGTTCGAGAACTATGTAGACATGACTGAGACACCTCTCTGGTCAATAACCAATAGCGGAACCTGGATTCTCCTATTGGCTCCTACATATTCTACGAAGATCTTTATCGGTTGAACCGTTAAGACAACATACGTTATTCCCTTCGTCCATCGGCATGTTACTTGCCCGACATACGATCGTCGGTATCCACATACCTAGTTCAATCTCGTTACCGGCAAGTCTCTTTACTCATTCCGTAATACATCACCTCGCGACTAACTCCTTAGTCATTTGCTTGCAAGCTTATGATGTGTATTACTGAGAGGGCCCGGAGATACCTCTTCGATACTCGGGGTGACAAATCCTAATCTCGATCTATGCCAACCCAACAAACACCTTCGAAGATACCTGTAGAGCATCTTTATAATCACTCAATTACGTTGTGACGTTTGATAGCACACAAGGTATTCCTCCGGTATCCAGGAGTTGCATAATCTCATAGTCGAAGGAATATGTATTTGACATGAAGAAAGCAATAGCAATAAAACTGATCAATATGCTAAGCTAATGAATGGGTCTTGTCCTTCACATCATTCTCCTAATGATGTGATCTCGTTCATCAAATGACAACACATGTCTATGGTTAGGAAACTTAACCATCTTTGATTAACGAGCTAGTCTAGTAGAGGCTTACTAGGGACACGGTGTTTTATATATGTATCCCCACATGTATCAAGTTTCCGGTTAATACAATTCTAGCATGAATAATAAACATTTATCATGATATAAGGAAATATAAAATAACAAATTCATTATTGCCTCGAGGGCATATTTCCTTCACAATATACCAAGGAGCCACCCGAAACACTTTTTTCATCACCGCAAGTTTCTGTTCTTTCATGGTCCCATCTGGAGGCCTCTTCCGGTACTCTGCCAGAGGGGGAATCGATCACGGAGGGCTTCTACATCATCCTTGTTGCCTTCCGATGATGCATGAGTAGTTCATTATAGACCTACGGGTCCATAGCTAATAGCTAGATGGCTTTTTCTCTCTCTTTGATCTTCAATACAATGTTCTCCTCGATTTTCTTGGAGTTCTATCTGATGTAATATTCTTTTGTGTGTTGGGAAATGTTGCATGGAAAACAAAAAGAAATCTATGCACACGCAAGATCTATGAAGGAGATGCATAGAAACTAGAGGCAAAGAGTGTGTCTACGTACCCTCGTAGACCATAAGCGCAAGCGTTTCACAATGTGGTTGATGTAGTCGAACTTTCTTCGTGATCCAACCGATCTAGTACCGAATGTACGACACCTTCGCGTTCTGCGCACGTTCAGCTCGGTGACGTCCTCCGCATTCTTGATCCAGCAAGATGGTGAGGTAGTAGATGAGTTCCGGCAGCACGATGTCATGGTGACGATGATGGTGATGTGATCTCCGCAGGGCTTCACCTAAGCACTACGAAAATATGACCGAGGGAGTGAACGGTGGACGGGGGGCGCCGCACATGGCTAAGACATTGTTGTATCCTTGTGTAGCGCCCCACCCCATGTATATATAGGTGGGAGGGGAGAGGGAGGCTGCCAGGGCAGCCAGGGCGTGCCCCTAGGGGTTGGCCGGCGGCCCTAGGGCTCCTGCCCTCCTGCGCCCCCCCTTTCCTTGTATGAACAAGGGGGAAAGGAAAGAGGGGGGAGAGGGAAGGAAGTGGAGTCCAACTCCACACTTTCCTTTCCTCATCCCCTTTCCTTGCCCACCCCATATGGCCGGCCCTATAGGAGGTGCATAAGGCCCATAAGGCCCATAAGGCCCATATCTTTGCCGGGGATGCCCGAAACTCCTTCCGGTGACCCGATAAGTGCCCGGTACCCACCAAAACACTTCCGGTGTCTGAATACCATCGTCCTATATATCAATCTTTACCTCTCGGCCATTTCAAGACTCCTCATCATGTCTGTGATCTCATCTGGGACTCCGAACATTCAGTTACCAAATCATACAACTCATATAACACTATATCGTCAATGAACGTGAAGCGTGCGGACTCTACCGGATCGAGAACTGTGCAGACATGACTGAGACACCTCTCCGGTCAATAAACAATAGCGGAACCTGGATGTCATACTAGCTCCTACATATTCTTCAAAGATCTTTATCGGTCGAACCGCTATGATAACATACATAATTCCCTTTGTCCATCGGTATGTTACTTGCCCGAGGTTCGATCGTTGGTATCTTCTTACCTAGTTCAATCTCGTTATTGGCAAGTCTCTTTACTCGTACCGTAATACATCATCCTATAACTAACTAATTAGTCAATTTGCTTGCAAGGCTTCTTATGATGTGTATTACCGAGAGGGCCTAGAGATACCTCTCCAATACTCAGAGTGACAAATCCTAATCTCGATCTATGCCAACTCAACAAACATCTTCGGAGATACCTGTAGAGCATATATATGATCACCCAGTTACGTTGTGAAGTTTGATAGCACACAAGGTATTCCTCCGGTATCCGGGAGTTGCATAATCTCATAGTCGAAGGAATATGTATTTGACATGAAGAAAGCAATAGCAATAAACTGGACGATCAATATGCTAAGCTAACGGATGGGTCTTGTCCATCACATCATTCTCCTAATGATGCGATCCTGTTATCAAATGACAACACATGTCTATGGTTAGGAAACCTGAACCATCTTTGATCAACGAGCTAGTCTAGTGGAGGCTTACTAGGGACACGATATTTGTTTATGTGTTCACACATGTATTTAAGTTTCCGATCAATACAATTCTAGCATGAATAATAAACCTTTATCATGAATAAGGAAATATAAATTAACAACTTTATTATTGCCTCTTGGGCATATTTCCTTAGGTGTGTTTGTTGAGATCCGATGAATTGTAGGTTTATGATCTGAATATTAATCAGAAGTAATAGAGTCTTTTTTGAACTTTATTATGTATGATTTTTATAGCTTTGTATTCCTATCTGATCTATCCATTTGGTTTGGCAAGTAGATTGATTTATCTTCAGTGGGAGAGGCGCTTTGTGATGGGTTCAATCTTGCAGTGCTCTATCCCAGTGTCAAAAGGGGACAAGACACGTATTTGTATTGTTGCCATTAAGGCTAAAACGATGGGGTTTATTCATATTAGTTGAGTTTATTTGTCTACATCATGTCATCTTTCTTATGGCGTTACTTTATTTTTATTAACTTAATACCCTAGATGCATGTTAGATAGTGGTCTATGGGTGGAGTAATAGTAGTAGATGCATGCATGAGTCGGTCTACTTGTGTCGGACGTGATGCCTATATACATGGTCATTGCCTTGAATATCATCATAACTATCGGTTTTCTTATCAATTTCCCAACAATAAATTGTTTACTCAGCGTATGATCTATGTTCGAGAGAGAAGCCTCTAGTGAAAACTATGGCCCCATGTCTACTCTTATCATATATATATATATATATATATATATATATATATATATATATATATATATATATATATATATATATATATATATATATATAAAATCCCAAATATCCTTGCTGTAATTTTATCTGTTTTATTTTTTTTGCAATTTGTCCATCTACCTATAGAAGATTTGATCCTTGAAAGTGAAGAGTTCAAGGGGATTGACAACCCTCTTGCCCGCGTTGGGTGCACGTATTTGTTTTTGTGTGAGCATGTGTTGTTCACGAGGCTTTGCGTGACTCTCCTACTAGATTGATACATTGGTTCTCACACAGGAAAATACTTATCTCTACTGTGTTTCATCTCCTCTCCTCTTTGGGGAAATCCCAACGCAACTCACAAGTAGCAGGAAGAATTTCCGACGCCGTTGCCGAAAGACATCATTAAAACCTATCAAGTACCTTCGCACAAACTATCATCTACTTGCTCTAATTTTTATTTGCCTTTGCCTATCGTTTTTATCTCCCCCACTTCTCATAAAAAATTGCAAAAACACGCAAAAAAAAAATTTGCTCGTTTGTTTGCTTGAAGTTGCTACCATGTCTGAATTTGTTATTGCTAAGGGAGAGAATGAGGATAGTAAAACTCCTAAGATGGAAATACCCATAAATTTGGATACTAAAACTTTAGTGATGGGAAGTGGGGACATAATAGTAAAAAGTATTATTCAAGAGTTCTTCACTTGTACGGGAACATTGGTTTGTAATGATATCCTCATTCTTAAAAGAACCGATAGTTATGCCCAAGCTATTCTGCACTTATTCTTAAACTTGAAAGAAGATCCATATGCACTCATCCTACTTTGAAAAGATTGTTCTATGAGCTACCTGTCATAAACAAACCTAAGGTTAAAAAGATAGCTACTCTTACTCACATGGATGAATTTGACTATATTATGCCAGAAGCTAGAGAATTTTTTTACTTTTACAACGTGAGTTATCAAAGTCCTATGATAGATAAAAATTTATATGATGGAGATTTTATGAGGAGTTATATATTTCAGTAATCACCATACTTTTGATGAAAATACTAAAAAGAAAGTTCCTCCTTTACATATTATCCAAGAAGTTTTCAATGGTATTAATCACCAATATTCTTAGATCATAATAGGGAATCAACAAGGATTTGAAGAAAGTTGCCTTAAAATGCTAAAAATTTAATAGACGATGTGTTCACCATTACTTTTGAAAATTCACATATATCAAGATGTTAAAACTAAGGATGAAAATACTTGAAACTATGCCTTACGCCTAAGCTAGGGGCGTAAAACAATAGCGCTTGCCAGGAGGAAACCCAATAGTTATCTTTTATTTTCCTCTATCTTTTCTGTTTTTGAGTGTTCACACAATTGAGCTACTGTTATGATTTTGTTTTTATGTTTTGATTAGTGTTTGTGCAAAGTAAAACCTTTGGGACGATTTTTGTTGATAGTTGACTTGATTCTATGAAAAAGCAGAAACTTTTGCACCCAGTTCTGGAATTTTTAAAATTCGCTGAAACGTGATAAAATTCTAATTTTTTACACATGATTGATATACAAATTTCCCATGTTGTTCTAAGTTTTCAGATTTTTTTGAGTTACATAACTATTGTTGTCGGGGGAAATCGACACCTATGGGATCACTGGGATCCCTTCTACGGTTGGCGGGCGCGTGGTTGTGCAAAGAGCGGGTCTGACAGGAAGCACACAGATCGTTTACCCAGGTTCGGGCCGCGAGCGTAATACCCTAGTCCTGCTTTGGTGGATGTATTTGAGTGTTCTCGTGTTCTTGAGCTAGCTACGGGGTGTGACTTGCTCAAAAGATCGGAATCCTTCTCCTGGACGCCTCGGGCCTCCTTTTATAGACAAAAGGGATTGCCACAGTGGCACACAGGAGGTGGAAAGTTGTACAGTGGATGAGTCTATCTCTGGCACCGTCGGACAAACACATTTAATGCGCTGCCGACGTGCTCCTCTCGCTTTATCGGGGTCGGCAAGGAAGCCTGTCCCAGCTGTCGCCGCCTCGCCTGGCTGCGACGCGCGTCCGAGCTGATGAGGCATCGTGGCGCAACGTTGGCTGGCTGCTGGGCTGGCACGGAGGTGGAGCCTTCACAAAGTTCTGCATGCCACCACGCAGGTGCTTGCTGGGTCGGTGTAGAGGCCGCTCGTCGCCACGCAGGTGCCTGCCCAGCTGGTTGAGCTAGCAGCTGCACGGGGACGGCGGTGGAGTCCTGGTAGGCGCGGCCCTGGCTGCGGCCCAGCTGGTGTCCTCGGCAGGGATCTTGCCGTGGCGTCGTGATCGTCCCCGGTAAGGATCTTGCCGGGGGTCTTGTGTATTTCCTCGGCAAGGATCTCGCCGAGGGTCGTCGTCTTCTGGTTCTCATCTGATCATGTGTGTTTATGATCTTGACGAAGATCTGTATGCCACCACGGAGGTGCCTCCTGAGCCTTGGTTCCAAGGTGGTTGGTTGGTGGTGTTGGAACCCGCGGGCTCAAGGGTGGCTTGCTCTGCTGGCGTCGGGCAAGTCGCCCCGGCAAGGCTCTTGCTGGGGCTGCAGAGGCTGTCCTGGCAAGGGCCTTGCCGGGGGAGTCCGCCTCGCCCCTTGCTCTTTGTGTCTCTGGTCTTGGCATTGCCTTGCCTGTCTTGTGCTCCGGCTTCCCTCCTCTGCCCGGCTAAGTGTGGCAGCGGGCACGGCTCTGACTACCCGTGCACAAGTGAAGGGGTCAAAAGGAGAGCCCCTACTTTTGTACACCGACTGGAGCCCCCGGGCTTGGGCCACACATAAGCGCGACGCGTTGGGCTAGGCCCGGAATGGTGCGCGGGCAGGCGGGGCGGATTTTTACCGTAGTAACTTTTTGTTCGATGTGCTTCCCCACGACCCGCGTTGAACGCGCGACGTGGAGGGCCGTGCGTGACGTGGGGGTCGTGCGTGGGGTGGTCTCCGCATGCATGCGTCACATCATGGTAAAGAGGCGGCTCGTACCTTCCCCATAAAAATAGGAAAACGCAGAGGCGCGGCTCATTTACTGAATGGGCTCGGGTCATGGTCTTCAAGGCGTCCGCGCCCCATGATCACGGGGTGGAGAACGGTCGCCTCACCCGTCTTCTCGATTCTGCTTGCTCGCCACGTGTCCCCCACGCAGGTGGCAGGCGGTGGAGGTGGGAAACCGGGTCGTCGCTGATTGGGGCAGTGGGTCGGTCTCGATTCCCTGCGCCCCCGATGGCTGGATTGGTCGAGTGGGGCGGCCGAACCCCGACCCCACCCCTTTATAAGAAGGGGGAGGGGGTGGCATCCCACATCCTTTCATCATCCGCCTCCATTCAATTCGGCTTCTTTCTTCCAACTGCCATGGCGAGAGGAGGCGCCGGCCCTTCACGGTGGCGGCGAGGGTTGCTGCTCGACAACGCGTCCCCCCTCCGCAAGAGCTCGCAGCAGCGGAGCCGGCCACGAGAGGAAGGGGGAGGGGGCAAGGCCGAGGTCGCCGTGGCGCTCGGGGAAGAGGGGGACAGGAAGGCGCACCGGCCTTGCCTCCGCCAGCGATTCCTCCCCCGATGGAGGGTCACGTCGGGGACCAGCCCTGTGAGTTCTTCATCAGGCTGCGGCGGCCACCGCGACGTCGTCTTCGTCTCCCTACCCCATTTGCTTGGGAGATGGAGCTCGATCCACCCCAGACCCTCAGGTTGCACATGAGGGGCTGCGGGAATGGCGGCAGGCGTGTCGACGTCGACTTCCCCGCTTCTCACGTCATGTACCTTCGTCGTGGATGGAAAACTTTTGCTCGTGTCCACAGCCTGACGGCGGGGCTCGTTCTCTACTTCAATTAGTGGAGAACGTCCTGCTCTCCGTCAAGGTCTTTGGAGATCTCGGAACTCGCCTACAGTGCTGCTGGAGAGTTCCTCCACGATGAAGATTCTTCCTCGAGCGGGAGTGACGAGGAGAACAGCGACATCAACGACGAGGGCGTCGAGCGGCGGGATGCCGACCTCGACTCTGACTTACTGCATCGCCCCTCCCTCGGCCACGTGCCCTGCCGAGGGCTTTCCTTGTCAAGCTCTCCATCGGCGCGTTCCCGGTCGCCTCCTTGGGTGGCTGGCATAGGAGGGTCGAAGAGGGTGAAGAAGGCGGGTGGCGGCCGTCAAGCCGGAGTATGCGGGGCACCGATGCCTTCGTCGCGTATTGTCGGCCTGCTGCCTCATCTTCCAGCTCCCCTCCCGACACAGGGATGTTCTCTTGGTGCCTTCTGCTCCTCGTACTTCGCCTAGGCGCTCTTTTTGCCCACCTGCTACCTTGTTCCATCTTCTGAGGGGAGGGACAAGAAAGGGATTACGGGCATATTATCTCTTTTTAGTTTGTAAGCCTGCAGACACTTTTTAGATTTAAATCTTGTAATCCCCTTGCTCTTGTTTTTCATCCCATATGAACTGTACCTGTATGGGACGTTTTTAATGAAAAAGGGTGCTTGCCGGGTTCTTTGTGCATGAGCGAGGCCCATGCCAAGGAAATAATCCTTGTTATTTTTAAAATAAACATTGTCGCCCGGCAACAGGCCTTGTCGTCCCCTTACTTCAGTCGACCATTCTCACGCTCTTGGCGGAGGCAGGGGAAAACTAGAGTTAGGCCCCTCGTTTATTTCCTCGCCACCGAGACTACGACTCGGTTCCGACCCAGGGACTTGGGTACAGAGAAAAAGGGGGAGCGCGGTGGTTTAGGAGCAAAACGAGGTTTCATATGTCCCAACTTCATATGGAAATGCACAACAGGGGATAAAAGACTTATCTGAATCTGCAGCCCCCGACAGACTTGGCTTGCCGTGGTTGGATTCTTGTATCTGCAGCCCCCGGCAACCTTGGCTTGCCGAGGCCGGAGCGCCGGCTCATTCTCTTTCTTCCAACCGGCTCAGCAGAAACGTCCATGTACCCTGCGAACCAAAGAGGACGGAAAGGAACAGAGAAACGCACAACCGACCTCTATGCTAGGGGTTAGTCGCTGCTAAGCACTATCAACCCTAACCGAGGGAGAGACTTAACCTAGCATGCATGCTAAAACTTAGGGCGCCAACGCTTCATTTATTTATGCTCAAGGTATGCGCCTGGCTTTGTACAGAGGGTTACATGCCTTGCCGGCAAGGCTTGTACAAAAGGTGGTTTGCCGGGGGGGCCGGCAACTGCGCCTTATGGGTAAAACTTGCAAAGATGTTCAATGTTCCGGGAGTTGCTCACTGGAATAGCATCTTCGGTCTCCAGGCGGACTGCGCGGGGCCTGGTGACTCGTATTACCCAATAAGGGCCTTCCCACTTTGGCGTCAACTTGTTGGAATTCTTGGCCGATTGAACGCGCCGAAGAACAAGGTCGCCTTCCTCAAAGCTTCGGGCATGAACCTTGCGGCTATGGTAGCGGCACAAAGCTTGCTGGTAGCGTGCTGCTCTCACAGCCGCCAGAAGACGATCTTCCTCGAGGAGCGTTGCATCATCTTGCCGCAACTGCTCTTGCTCAAGCTCGTCATAAGCGAGCACTCGAGGTGACCTGTATGTGAGTTCTGTGGGGAGAATTGCTTCTGCCCCGTATACCAGGGCAAAGGGTGTCTGGCCGGTGGCTCGATTTGGCGTCCTTCTGATTGACCAAAGAACTGCCGGCAACTCATCAATCCAGCGCCTTCCGCTCTGGTGCAGCCTGTCAAAAGTCTTGGTCCTCAGGCCTCGCAGTACTTCAGCATTTGCCCTCTCCGCCTGGCTGTTGCTCCGTGGGTGTGCCACGGAAGCGAAACAGACCTTGCTGCCGAGGTCTTGGATGTATTGCATGAAGGTGTGGCTTGTGAACTGTGTGCCGTTGTCGGTGATGACTCTTTTTGGCACACCAAAACGGCAGGCTAGCCCCTTGAAGAACTTGACGGCTGACTGTGATGTCACCTTCCTCACTGCTTCCACCTCTGGCAACTTTGTGAACTTGTCGATTGCAACGTACAAGTACTCAAAGCCCCCGACAGTGTGGGGGAAAGGGCCCAGTATGTCGAGCCCCCAGACCAAAAATGGCCAGGAGAGAGGAATTGTTTGAAGGGCTTGAGCTGATTGATGAGGTTTCTTCGAATGGAACGACATGCTTCACACTTGGTTACTAGTGCCATTGCATCCTGGAGGGCAATGGGCCAGAAGAAACCTTGCCGGAACGCCTTGTCGGCAAGGGCCCTCGACCCTATGTGGGAGCCACATATGCCTCCGTGTATCTTTGCCAATAGCTCCAGCCCTTCCTCCCGGGGAATGCACTTCAATTTCACACCGTTCGGTCTTTTCTTGTACAGGACGTCATCTACGAACTGATACATAGCAGACCGACTGGCTACTTTCTCTGCTTCTTCCTGCTCCTTGGGAAGCTCCCCTGCTTTGAGGAATCGACGATATGTTGTGCCCATGCCGGAGCCTGGGGCTCGACGGCAAGGACTAAAGGCATTTCTTCTGCCATGGGAGCGGCCATCTCTACGGACAGGGCTTGATGCCCTGCCGGAGTCAGTTTCCCCTCGGCAGGCTCAGTCCCCATGGCAACATCCTTGCCGGCGGCCCCAGGGGGCTCGGCGGGAAAGTACTTGCCGGGGCCTGATTTCCTCCGCTTGTTCTGGTCTGTTGATGGTTCAACGGATGGTTGAGTTAACTAAAGCACAAAAGTACCTGGTTCCACAGGTAGCTTGAACACAGCGCGCTTCGACAGGTAATCGGCGATGTCATTCTCCACTCGGGGAACGTGCTCCGCTTGTATACCGTCAAAGCACTCTTCCAGCTTCCTCACCTCATCTACGTAGCCTCCATCAACAGGCTCTGATAATCTTTGTTGACTTGCCTAACGATAAGCTGTGAATCACCCCTGACGACGAGCTTCTTAATCCCGAGGTCTACCGCGATCCTGAGACCGGCAAGCAACCCCTCGTATTCAGTAGTGTTGTTTGTGGACATCTCCCTGGGAAAGTGCATCTGGATTACATACTTGAGGTGCTCTCCGGTGGGTGCGACAAGCAGCACACCAGCACTGGCGCCTTGCAGCAAGAAAGCCCCATCAAAGTACATGATCAAGTTGTGACTTGCATCCTTGCCGGGGAGAGCGGTCTCCTGGATCTCTTCGTCAGGCGTCGGGGTCCATTCCGCAATGAACTCCGCCAAGACTCTGCTCTGGATTGTCGAAGTACTTTCAAACTTCAAACCGAAGCTCGACAGCTCCAAGGCCCACTCCACAATCCTCCCGGTTGCGTCTAGGTTATGCAATATCCGTTGCAACAGGATGCAGGTGACAACGGTGATTTCGAAGTAATGACGCAGCTTCCTCGAGGCCATAAGGAGGCCGAAGAGCAAATTTTGCACACCGGAGTACCTTGACCTAGCCCCCTGCAAGAGGGAGCTGACAAAGTAAACCGGGTGCTGCATCATCATCTTCTTCTTCACCACTTCATTTGGTCGCACGGGCCCTGTCTCGATGGTGTCAGACTCTGCCGGGGCCCTTGCCTTGGCGGCGCCAGGCCCTGCCGGAGGGAGATCTGGCTCGCCATCCGCCAGCCCGGCTGTTGCCACTGCCTCTTCATCGACCTCCCTCTGTGCCACTAGCACGGCGCTGACCACTTGATTCGTTGCCGCTAGATACATCAGCAATGGCTCTTGTGGCTTAGGCACAAGTAGTATTGGCGTAGAGGAGAGGTACCTCTTCAAATCTTGCAACGCTGCTTCAGCCTCTGGGGTCCATTCCATT
Source organism: Aegilops longissima (assembly GCA_021605205.1). Taxonomy (NCBI): domain Eukaryota; kingdom Viridiplantae; phylum Streptophyta; class Magnoliopsida; order Poales; family Poaceae; genus Aegilops; species Aegilops longissima. The sequence continues at coordinate 521,320,660 of CM038677.1, read as the reverse complement.
GGGCCCGCCTTTTTCAAGATTTTCAAAAAGGGAAGGGCACGCTCAGCAGACTTGGAGATGAATCTGCTCATGGTGGCAACGCAGCCAGTGAGCCGACGCACATCCTTGATCCGGTTGGGCGCCTCGATCTTCTCAATAGCCTTGATCTTGTCTGGATTCGCCTCAATCCCACGCTGTGACATTAAGAACCCGAAAAGTTTGCCGGATGGAACGCCGAAGACACACTTCTTATGGTTCAACTTGAGGTTGATCTTGCGCAGATTTGCAAACGTCTCTTATAAATCTTGTACAAGAGTTGCCCTGTCCTTGGTTTTGACCACTATGTCATCCATATAAGCGTCCATATTTCTATGTAGCTGGGGTTCAAAACCAATTTGGACCGGCCTTGCAAATGTTGAGCCAGCACTCTTCAACCCGAAAGGCATCCGTAAAAAGCAATACGTACCACATGGGGTGATGAATGTTGTCTTCTCTTCGTCTTCTCTTGTCATGAAGATCTGGTGATAGCCCGAGTAGGCGTCAAGGAATGAGAACAGATCACACCCGGCCGTGGAGTCAACAATCTGGTCGATGCACAACAACGGGAAGGGGTCCTAGTGTTTTGATACTTTTGTGTTTGCCCCGGTGGTTGGTGCTTCTAGTGGCATCCTAGTTGTTTGGAACTCGTCCATCTTCCATGGGACTCTTGTCCAAGTTCAGAGCTTTGGCATTGTGGTTTCTTTTCAGTCAGTTCATAATGCTGAGAAGTGGACCCTTGTGTCCGTTTATGGGCCCTGTGATGGCCCTCCTCGGGATAACTTTGTTAGTTGGCTTTACCACCTTAATATCCCAACGGATGAGAATTGGTTGCTTCTAGGAGATTTCAACTTCACTCGTTCCATTGATAATAGAAACAGACCAGGGGGTGATGTCACCGACATTTCCCTCTTTAATGAGATCATTGGTCATTTGGGTTTGCTGGAATTGCCTTTAAAGGGCAGGAGTTTCACTTTGTCCAATATGCAAGAGCAGCCATTGCTCGAACAGCTAGATTGGTTTTTTACCACCTCAGACTGGATTTCTATCTATCTCAACACTGTTGTTTTACCCCTGGCAAAAACATCGTCAGATCATGTCCCCTGCGTGGTTTAAATTGACACCAATATACCTAAATCCAGAGTTTTCAGGTTTGAGAACTACTGGGTAGACATGCCAGGGTTCTTGGACTATGTCAAGCTTTCTTGGATCCAGCCAGTTTTTGCTGATTTATCTCCTGTTGCAGTCCTGACAACCAAGTTTAAGCGCATGCGTTCTGCCCTCAAGGCTTGGAGCAAGAACATGTCGTTCATTAAACGACTGGCAATGGATTGTTCTCGAGTAATCTTATTCTTTGATAACTTGGAAGAGTTGAGGCCTCTCACCACACCTGAATTTAACTTTCGGAAGATTGTAAATTACACCATGAGAATCTGCTTAGAATACACTACATTTATTGGAAGCAGAGGTGTACCATCCGTTATATTAAGGTGGGGGAGGAGAATTCTAAGTTTTTTCATGCAATGGCTTCCGAACGTCTGTACAGAATACGATTGCAAGCCTCTCATTGCAGTCTTGACCAGGTTTCGATCACTCCCAAATGGCGGGAATCCTTTGGTCATCATTTAAAAACAGAATGGGCCAGGCCCAAGGTATTAATATGGGCTTTGATCTGCACACTCTTATTCAACATGTTTATGGCTTGAGCGATGCATGCGAACTGTTTTACGCTCAGAAATCAACACTGTCCTTAAAGATTTGCCGACTGATCGAGCTCCTGGGCCGGATGGTTTTAATGGTCTATTTGTTAAGAAGTGTTAGCCTATCATTGAGAAGGATTTTTTGTCTCTCATTCAGGGGTTTTACGATGGGAGGCTATCTTTGGAGAATATTAATGGCTCCCTTATCACCCTAATACCAAAGATGTTTTCTCCTGAAGGACCTGAGGATTTTAGACCAATCTCTCTTACTAACACATGCCTCAAGTTCCTAACTAAGCTTCTGGCAAATAGGCTTCAAAAGGTCATTCTGCAATGCATCCATAAGAATCAATATGGGTTTCTGAGGAGCAGAGCCATTCAGGACTGCCTGGCTTGGGCTTTTGAATATATACATCAATGCAATTAATCAAAAAGGCCAATCATCATTTTGAAATTGGATTTTGCCAAAGCTTTTGACACTGTGGAGCATGATCTCATCTTGCAAATTCTCCAGCACAAAGGTTTTGATGCCAAATGGATTTCTTGGATTAAAGAGATTCTTTCCTCAGGATCATCATCTGTTTTGCTTAATGGGGTGCCTGGCAAACAGTTCAAATGCAAATGCGGGGTCAGGCAGGGGGATCCACTATCCCCACTTTTATTTGTCATAGCTGCTGATCTCCTTCAAACAGTGGTCAATGACATGCTAGCTAAGGGAGTTCTAACATTTCCAATCCCATCTCAGGACCCTGACTTTCCTATCATTCAGTATGCAGATGACACAATAATTATCCTTTCTGCAGTAGAGGATCAGTTGGTGGCTCTCAAGAACATGCTCCATATTTTCCAACAGTCTACTGGCCTAAAGGTAAATTTCAGAAAGTCTTCAATGGTGCCACTAAATGTTGACCCCACAGAGGCACAGAGGTTGTCTTCCATCCTGGGATGTAAGCTGGAGCAGTTGCCTTTCACATATCTGGGTTTGCCACTTGGTACAACAAGACCTAGAATCATTAATTTCATGCCTCTAGTGGATAGTGTTGAAAGAAGATTGTCTGTTAGCTCTGCCATGCTCAACCAAGGATCCAGGTTGCAATTGCTCACATCTGTGCTTACTTCAATGCCCATATACTTCCAATGTAGTTTGCATATTCCACCTGGTATTATCAAGCAGTTGGATAGGATTTTCAGGCAGTGTTTGTGGAGAGGAAACTCTGATGTGCCAAAGCAATCCTTAGCTGCCTGGGATTTAGTTTGTAGACCAAAGGATAAGGGAGGCCTTGGCATTCTCAATCTCAATGTTCGAAATCAAGGCCTGCTTCTCAAACAAATGCATAAGTTTTACAACAAACAACAGGTTCCTTGGGTCCAGTTGATTTGGGATAGTTATTATGATGGAGTTTTGCCCCATGCAACAGTTCTCACTGGCTCCTTTTGGTGGAAGGACATTCTCAAGCTTGCTGACACTTATAGGTCAATTGCTTCAGTGCAAGTTAATATGGGTGATTTTGCTCTTTTCTGGTTGGATGCTTGGCATGTAGGTGGCTCTTCAAGGCCACTAAACCTCAGACTACCAAGGCTTTTCTCTTTTGTTTTGGATGATAAGGTTTTTGTCAGAGAGTTTATGCAAACTCAGGACTTGTACTCAATGTTCCACACCCAATTTCTCGTGAGCAGCAACAGAAATTGGAAACCTTGGAAGGATGGTTGTTCAATCTTCAGAGAGATCCAGCATTGCCTGATGTTTGGATTTGGCCTGGCAAATCTAGACAGTTTACAGCAAAGAGCTTCTATGACATCATGCATACACACCTCCCAACTATTCAACCCTGCGGGTGGCTTTGGCAGAGCAGATGTACTATGAAAATTAAGGGTTTTGGCTGGCTCCTCTTTTTTGACAGGCTCAACACAAAGGACATGCTGGTACGCAGGCACTGGAGCCCTGCTACGGCTGATAATCTATGTGTCATCTGTAATGCCTTTGTTTTGGAGGACAAGGCTCATCTTTTCTTTGAATGTAATTTCAGTGCCAGGGTTTGGAACTACCTGCAGATCGATTGGTCACATGGTTCTAATATTCAGCAATGTATATCTCAAGCAAGGCAGAGATTTGGGCATCCTTTCTTCTTTGAAGTTATGCTCACAGCTGCTTGGAATATATGGATTCTGAGAAATGGGAGAACTTTCAGGGGGGTACAGGCTACTTTTGCGGTCTGGAGGGGCAGCTTTGTACATGATATTCTCCTCCTGTGTCATAGGCTTAAGGATAGCTCTAAGTCTAGACTTGTAGATTGGGTTAACTCCCTCATGTAATTGTAAGTTCTTCTTTTCTTTTAGTTTAGGCTTGTAATCTTTATCTTTCTCTGTACAGTTTGTTTTTGAGACTGCAATAAAGGGTTGTGGGGTTTTTACCCTACAGTAAATATTCAAAAAACGGGAAGGGGTCCTTAGGAGAAGCCTTGTTGATATCTGTGTAGTCAATACACATCCTCCACTTCCCATTTGCCTTGCTCACCACCACCAGATTGGCCAACCACGGATGGAGCACTCCTCTCACCCAGCCTGCCGCTTCCAACTTCCTGATCTCATCTATGATGAACTCCTGCCGTTCCAAAGCTTGCTTCCTGACCTTATGCTTGACGGGTCGCGCATGGGGACAGACAACAAGATGGTGCTCAATCACTTCCCTGGGAATGCCGGGGATGTCGGATGCTTGCCATGCAAACACATCGACATTCGCCCAGAGAAAGTGACGAAAGCGCTTTCCTATTCTTTGTCGAGGGTGGAGCTTATGGTGAAAGCCCTCCGTGCCATCCTCTTTGACGGACACCTTCTTGGTCTCTGGTGGTGCAGCTCTGGATTTCTTGCTCTTGCCGGTGGAGCTCTCTGGCATGTCCTCAACGGTAGCGCAACACTCCGAAGAGGTGCGCCTGCCGGAGTGGGTGCGAGAGGTCTTGCCGGTCTTCTTCTTCCCTCCCGGGGCTTCAACGGCAGGAGCAAGTGCCTTGGCAGCAGTTGCTGCAACTGCTTCCCGGTAGAATAGGTCGGCGCATATCAGCGCATCCTTCTTGTCGCAGGGAACAGTGATGATGGTCATCGGCCCAGGCATCTTCAGCGTGTTGTAGGCGTAATGCGACGCCGCCATGAACTTGGCTAGTGTCGGGCGGCCGAGGATCCCATTGTAGGGCAAGGGGATCTCGGCTACATCGAAGACAATCCTCTCCGTCCTGTAGGTCAACTCGCCTCCAAATGTCACAGGCAGCGTGATCTTACCCTTCGGTTGGCTCCTTCCCGGGTTGACCCCTTGAAACGTGCCCGTCTCCTCGAGGTCTTCATCAGGAATTAGCAGCCTTTTGATCATAACGGGTGAGATCAAGTTCAGACCGCCCCGCCGTCAACTAGCATCTTTATCACCTTGAGGTTGCGTATCGTTGGTGAGACCAACAACGGCAAACACCCGACCGCAATTGTGCGATCAGGGTGGTCCTCGGTGTCAAACATGATAGGCGTGCTGGACCACTTCAGCGGCTTCCGAGCATCGAACAACGGCTCCGCTGTTGTGATCTCACGCGCCCACTGCTTGAGCTGGCGGTGAGAAGTATGCAGCGAGGCGCCACCATCGACGCACATGGCCTCAGTAGCCTTCTGGAACTCATGCTCGCCGGACTCGTCGTCCTCGTCATGATCGTCGTCTTCCTGCTTCTTGTCGCGGCCCCGAGCGGGCCTCTCTTGCTGGTTATCCTTGCCACGACGGCCTCCTTGGCTGCCATGCTTCTTGCCGGATCCTTCAGCACCATCCTGACCCTTCTCCTTGTCCCGCCTCTCATACATGGCTTTTTGCTTTTCAGCAAGCAGCTCGACTTGTCGGCAGTTCTGGAGGTCGTGGCCCTTGGTGCGATGGATCTTGCAATACTGTTTGTCGGAGCCTCCTGGCTTGTCGGCAGCCACCAAGGCTTGGCAAGCGGCGCACCCGGCAATCTCCTTGCCCAGGTCATCTGCCTTGGCCTTCTTGGCAGCGCCGGTGTCGTCAGATCCCTCGACGGCAAGCACGGCCTTGCCCTTGCATTTCCTGTTGCGGCGCCGACCCTTCTTCATCGGGGCGGCACTGTCTTCGTTCGTAGAGTCGATTTCCGCGCCGACGTCCTCGCTGGGGTACTTCCTTCCCTCTTCAGCTCGGGCGCATCTATCGGCCAGAACATAAAGTTCGGCCACATCCTTGACCTTGTTCATCGCCAGCTCTTCGCGCATCTTGCGGTTGCGCACATTCTGATGGAACACGCTGATGACGGTGGCGGGATGAACATCTGGGATGTTGTATTGCACCCGGCTGAACCTCTGTATGTACTTGCACAGGTTTTCACCTTCCTTCTGGGGAATGATATGCAAATCGCTTGCCTGGCCATGGGCTCGGTGGCCTCCAGTGAAGGCACCAACGAACTCATGACACAGATCCGACCAAGAAGAAATGGAATCCGCCGGCAAGTGCATCAACCAAGACATGACATTGGGTTTCAGCGCCAACGGGAAGTAATTGGCAAGCACCTTGTCGTCGCGAGCTCCAGCGGCTTGCATCGCGATGGTGTAGATGCTAAGGAACTCCGACGGGTGGGTCTTGCCGTTGTACTTCTCGCCAATGTCGGGCTTGAACATGCGGTGGGAGGACCACTCGAACTGCCGCAGTTCACGGGTAAAGGCTGGGCAACCCACCTCGTAAGGTAGGCTGCCAGAGCCTCCCGGTGCTGGGTGGTCCATAGCAGGCCCCGCCCGCCTATCTGACTGGTGGCGTGTATCGTGCCGGTGCTCGATGGTGGTCCGAGCGTCTTCATGGGCTCGCTCCCGAAGAACTTGGCGCTGGTCGTGGAGGTTCCGTGGTCGGACGATGCTATGGAAATGTTATCACATGCGTCATCACGACGGATCGACACCCGCGGTGGCTGGCGTGGAGGAGGAGAGTGCACCGTGGCTGCAGCACCCCTGGCCCCTCCACCACTGGCGTCCGATGGTTCGACGGAGCGCCGACCATGGCTCGTCTTTGTTGGCGACGCCAACGAGGCTCCGAATGGTGGCTCTCCACTCGTCGAGCTTTTCCGCGGCAGGAGGGAAGTCGAGGAGCAGCTGCGCGCACGCCAAAGCTTCCGCTGGCGTGGGTGGCGGCGAAAGCTGCATGGACCGTGATGCACTCCGACTTCTAACCACGTTAGAAGGAGCTCTATCACGGCCTGACGGTTGTGCGCCATTTTCGCCAGCACCTCGGCGGGCATGCTGGCCTCCTTCGTCCCACAAATGATGCACAGGGCTCTTCCCATGGCGGCGCCCTGGGTCACCAGCGTGGCGATGCTGCTCGTCGCGCACACCCTGGGAAGAGTGCTACCTCTTGAGCACTGTGTTGGTTTTTCCCTTGAAGAGGAAAGGGTGATGCAACAAAGTAGCGTAAGTATTTCCCTCAGTTTTTGAGAACCAAGGTATCAATCCAGTAGGAGGCCACACGCAAGTCCCTCGTACCTACACAAACAAATAAGAACCTTGCAACCAATGCAATAAAGGGGTTGTCAATCCCTTCACGGCCACTTGCAAAAGTGAGATCTGATAGAGATGATAAGATAATATTTTTGGTATTTTTATGATAAAGACTAAAAGTAAAGAAAGCAAAATAAACGGCGACAGAAATAGCTTGTTGACGAGAGATTAATATGATGGAAAATAGACCCGAGGCCATAGGTTTCACTAGTGGCTTCTCTCAAGATAGCATAAGTATTATGGTGGGTGAACAAATTACTGTCGAGCAATTGATAGAAAAGTGCATAATTATGAGAATGTAGACCAACTCCTGCCTGCATCTACTACTATTACTCCACACATCGACCGCTATCCAGCATGCATCTAGAGTATTAAGTTCATAAGAACATAGTAACGCATTTGGTAAGATGACATGATGTAGAAGGATAAACTCAAGCAATATGATATAAACCCCATCTTTTTATCCTCGATGGCAACAATACAATACGTGTCGTTTACCCTACTGTCACTCGGATCGAGCACCGCATGATTGAACCCAAAGCTAAGCACTTCTCCCATTGCAAGAAAGATCAATCTAGTGGGCCAAACCAAACTGATAATTCGAACAGACTTGCAAAGATAACCAATCATACATAAATGAATTCAGAAAAGATTCAAATATTGTTCATAGATAATCTTGATCATAAACCCACAATTCATCGGATCTCGACAAACACACCACAAAAAGAGTTACATCAAATAGATCTCCAAGAAGATCGAGGAGAACTTTGTATTGAGATCCAAAGAGAGAGAAGAAGCCATCTAGCTAATAACTATGGACCTAAAGGTCTGTGGTAAACTACTCACACATCATCGGAGAGGCTATGGTGTTGATGTAGAAGCCCTCTGTGATCGATGCCCCCTCCGGCAGAGCACCGGAAAAGGCCCCAAGATGGGATCTCACGGGTACAGAAGGTTGCGGCGGTGGAATTAGGTTTTCGTTGTGCTCCTCGATGGTTTTGGGTACGTAGGTATATATAGGAGGAAGAAGTAGGTCGGTGGAGGCACGAGGGGCCCACGAGGGTGGAGGGCGCGCCCCCTGCCTCGTGGCCTCCTCGGTGATTTCTTGACGTCCACTCCAAGTCCTCTGGATCACGTTTGTTCCAAAAATAACTCTCCCGAAGGTTTCATTCCGTTTGGACTCCATTTGATATTCCTTTTCTGCGAAACACTGAAATAGGCAAAAAAACAACAATTTGCACTGGGCCTTGGGTTAATAGGTTAGTCCCAAAAATAATATAAAAGTGTATAAATAAGCCCATTAAACATCCAAAACAGAATATATAATAGCATGAAACAATAAAAAATTATAGATATGTTGGAGATGTATCAAAGAGCGTGTTGTGGTCGTGGTCGCCGGCGTAGGCATCTTGGAGGTTGAACTTTAGGCTTTTTGGTGAGACCGGATGGAACGGCTGGGTGAAACTGAATGGTGATGACCTAATCAATTTCCACACTTCGGTGAGACCAATTGAAACCAAGCGGAAATTCTGAGATGAAATTGATAGGTTACATAAGGTTGGCAAGTGCTCTTTGGTGGGGCCGAAGGGTCATCTCGGTGGGACCGAGTTTTTAGGGTTCAGGTAGTGAGTGTGTGAAGTGTTTCTCGGTAGGTCTGGTCAGATGTGTTCGATGGGACCGAGATAGACTTTAGGGTTTTGGACATAGATGAATGTGAGTAGTTATTCCCCTTCTAATATTATTAGCTTTCCTATGTGCTCAATGTGATCTTGGATCACTAGACCAAAAATGTAGAGTCTTGGAAATTTTCAATGTTTGTCCTTTCCATTTTGAGGGGTCCACATTCACATCCATCTGCTTGCCTAAGTTGAACTTATCCTAAAGTGTACTCAAGAGAAACACTAGTTCAACAATGTGTATGTTGACATGAATTATCAAAACCATCAAGGGAGAAAATGTGCTTTCGACGATGGAGACACAAGCTTCTACGAGCACGGGTAGGTGGATGACTTAGAGCCTGAGGCGCATGCCTAGCAACCGAGAACATACACTCGATCAAGCACGTACACCTAGCCGGACACATACATCGAGTAGTCGAATTCATACATCGACCAGCAGGAGAAGGACGACGACGGCAACATTGATCCGGAGGAATGACCGGACGATCACAAGAAGATGGGTAGAGGAGAAAGTTTAAACATGAAAATTGATGAATAGTTCTACGATGTGTGATTGACCACTAGCATTGATTACATCCATGGCACGGAGCAAAAAGGCACCACATATTGGGCCAACATTCATACTTGGTTCCATGAGCACAAGAATTTCGAGCCTACCTCAATAAACCCATCCACAATCGTGGAACAAAGTCGCTCAACATTGATGGTACACAATCCAAGAGGCCATGAGCAAGTATTCCAGCCATTTGAAACAACTAATCAGTCGGTGGCCAAGTGGTGCGCTAATCACTGAGTAAGCAAGTGTTACATGTGTGTTGGTCATTTAGCTGGATATACAACTTATTGACAATATTTTTCTTTCTAGCACTCCCGTGCGTGTCACTTGTTCTTGAAGGCGGAGAAGAGGAGATTCGTCGTCGTGCATTGTTGGTTGAAGTTGAATGGGACATGTAGGTGTCAGCTACCCATTGCCAACTCCATCAAGACCGCCCACATCGACACCAAGGAAGAAGAGGGTGATTCAACCGACCCAATAAAAAAGAGTTGACCAAGAAGATTAGAAGAAGGTTCAGGAGAAAGAAAGTCGAAGGAGGAGGAGGAGGAGTATCGAGAAGAGGCAGTGGCCAAAATGATAGAGTGGTTCAGGACATCTTGCCGAAGAAGGAGCGATGTGTCAAGAACTCTAACATGGAGGAGGAAAAGAAGGTCGAGAGATTACACATCTTGATGGCGGCGACTAAGAAGAAGCTCAACTTCAAAGAGAAGAAAACCAAACTCGAAGAAAGGAGGGTTGAGCTCGTGTCCGCTCCGGATGATACGAAGATGTTGACCATGAAGATGGACGAGTCGGAGGATTATGTAGCGATGATCGTGCACGTCGTGTGTCAAGATGTTGAAGTGCTTGGCGACGGAGCTGAAGGCCGCGTAGAAGGAGGCGGTCAAGGAGACGGATGGTGAGGAGGAGGCGGTGACAGAGTAAGCACGAAGGCTCGGATAGCTGGTTTGATAGGGCAAAAATTTCATTTTTTGCACTGACTGATGGACTGATACTTTTGTGATCGGATACATGTAAAAACTATAGACACCCGTTTCTTTTGTGATTGGAGTTATAAAAACCTCAATTTAGCTTGCTCTCGTATTGATATGCTTTTTTTTTTTTTTTTTTGCGAATAGTATTGATATGCTTTGATATGAAAAGAGGTGGGGTTTTGACAGACGTTTAAAAAATGCGGTTCGATGGCCGGCTTCTACATCCATGTTAGTAAACTAATCAATGTGTGCGGATAAATAATGTGTTAGTTTTAGGAGACGGTGCCTAATGGGTGGCAATTGCGAACGTTTTGGCCGGTAATTTATGTTGTAGAGGCATTTTTTTCTTCAGAAAGACACGAGAACTTCTGGGGAGGAGAGTTTTTTTCACTGCAAAAGGAAGAATTTGTCATTTTCGACAACGTAAACTTGTGCTTGTTTGCACCCTTATCAGCTGACGTTCGCGTGATATAGTACTGTTAGTCTGACAATAACCTACTACTAACATGGACACCGAAGTTGGAGAAATCCACGCTGACATTCGAGTCCCGTGACGTGCCATATTTTCTGTGCCGTGTAATTAAATCAGCTGCAAAGATCGTGATCTACTAATTGACAGGGAGTAACAAGATTGGAGCTAGAACCCCCTGGCAACAGGACCGGGCAGGCAAACACTGGGCACAGAAGATCAGGTAAGATGCCGTACCCCACGGCCGCTTGGGTGGCAGTTAGCCCATACCTCATCTCCCCGTCCGATCGCATCAGGGCCGTCCGTCCGCGGAGGTCCCATCATCATCTGACGCCGAGTAGGACACCACGGCACCCTCACGTGGCGGGCCCGAGCGGTTACTGTTGTGGTAGTAACAATGGTTCCGGCCCCAATGCCGGGTCGACACGTTGCCGCTGTTACCACCCTTCGTCGAGTCCCGTCTCACGTGGCGCCTGCAGGCACCCCTTCCCGCTTCCACGTGGCACCGCGCACCAACGTGATCTCGCCGCCTCACCATCAACTAACACAAAAGCATAGCCTCAGTCTCTGAGTAAATTGGTTAACAGATGAGCTTTACTTACTGTACGACGTAAATTAAATACTTTTTTGCGGTTAGACGTAAAAATATTGCTTTTACTATGTGTAGGTACTGCCAGTACTTCTTTCCAGTACCTATAGTCAAATTAATTATTCTCATTCTGTATCAGGGCCAAAGTCGTCGCATTAACTAACGAGCTAATTTACGCTTCACACCTGATGGCTGACGGTGGTCCGCGCGCAGATAAAACCCCCTAGCTCCTCCCCTCCTTGCTTGGCCGGTGGTCGCTTCTACCGCTGCTGCGAAAGCGATACGCCTTCCTTTCCTTCTTCTAGCGAGCGAGCGAGAGTGGCCACGCGCGAGTGGGTGGGTGAGCGAGCGAGCGCGTGAGTGGTGGTGGTGGGAAGGGAGCGAGCTCTCCTCTCGTGCGGACATGATGGATCACCTGAGCCTGGTGCCCTACGAGGGAGGCAGCGGCGCCGGGGGCGACGCCGGGGCCAAGTACAAGGAGTGCATGCGCAACCACGCGGCTGCCATGGGCGGCCAGGCCTTCGACGGCTGCGGGGAGTACATGCCGGCCTCGCCCGACTCGCTCAAGTGCGCCGCGTGCGGCTGCCACCGCAGCTTCCACCGCCGCGCGGGTAGCCTCACTGGTGGGGCGTGCCCGGCGCCCTTCTTCTTCAGCCCGCCCCCGCCGCCGCCCCCGCACCATCACCCGCCGCCGCACCACCCCGTGCTGCAGGGCTTCCTCCCGTCGGCTCCCACGCGGCCGCCCCAGCTCGCGCTGCCGTACCACGCCGTGCCCGCCGCGTGGCACCACGCCCTGCTGGACCCCGCGCGCGCCAGCTCGGAGACGCCTCCCCGGGCGGACGACTGCAGCCCCGGGTACGGGAGCGGGAGCTTCTCGAGGAAGCGGCACAGGACCAAGTTCACCCCGGAGCAGAAGGAGAGGATGCGCGCCTTCGCCGAGAAGCAGGGGTGGCGCATCAACCGCGACGACGGCGGCGCCCTCGAGCGCTTCTGCCTCGAGATCGGCGTCAAGCGGAACGTCCTCAAGGTCTGGATGCACAACCACAAGCACCAGCTCGCCTCGCCGACCTCCGCCGCGGCCGGCATGGGCATGGGCATGGGGATGGGCATCGGCATCAACCCAGGAGTCCTCGGCACTGGCACTGGGACCGGCGCTGGCGCTGGCGCTGGCGTTGGCGTTGGAGCGGGCACCGGCGACGGAGACGGAGACGACGACGACACGGACGACGACTCGCCTCCACGCGCCGCGGTCTCATCGCCCTCCCCCTCCCCCATCAGCGTCTAGCCGTGCTAGCGCTAGCTAATGAGTACCCAGTTCCTTTGATCCCCAGGGCTTTAGATTTAATTAATGCACTGTCAGTCAGTTGTGAGCAAGCAGGTGGTGTAAACGAACCCCTGATCCCCCGCATGCCTCCCCCGCAGCGGCCGTGCCGTACATCGTGGTACCGGACCGAGGGCATATTTGTACCCCCACTCTAATTCTAGCTAGGCGCCGCTGTTTGTAGGTTCATTATCTTTCTTGTCTTGCTTTAATCCTAGTACTACTACCAGTGCTAGACTAGTGTAGTAGCTGCAGTGAGTGACTAATCATCGTGCCCTGTCAAGTGTCAAGATTAATGCCGCATTAATTTGTCCCTGGCAGTAGAGTGCATCGGGATTTGTGCCTGGAAGCTTCTCTAAATTGCAGTTGCAGTGTTTTGGTTTGGCGTACTCGTGTGGCTTTAGGCTGGAGTGCCACCTCGTAATCGGCCGGCCTGCTCTCCAGCCAGCATCGCCGCCTCCTGCCTTGGCCGGTGGTGGCCGTAGATTTTTGTTCCCATTTGCGCCCTCCGGTCCGGCCGGCCGGGCCGAGTGGTAGGCCGCGCCGCGGTGGTGGAGCCGGCCGGAGCTTGGCCGAGCACGCCGCCCGGCTTGGCGCTCTAATGCTGCTGCTGTTGCGTGGGGTCGAACGTTGCCCTTGTGTCCGTCCGTGCCGACTGAGTTGTCTCATCGGCTTGGGTGTGGTGTGTGATGATGGCGATTAGGCACGGTCTGTGGCTTTCGGTGCGGGGCAGGATCCGACACGATCTCTCCCCTCTCCCCTCTCCCTTCTCCTCGTCCTCGGTGGGATTTGGCCTCTCGCACCTCGTGGTTTTGTTGTCGCCTAAAACTTCGTACCTCTGCCGTGTCGCCCGGATCTGGATCCAGCAATGCCCTGTGTTTGGGTGGCAGGAAACCGGCCCCTGTGTGCATGCAGTGCCCGGTTTGGCTAGGTTTGAGTACTCGTCTAGTCTTTCGCTGCTATTTGTAGCAGGGTTGAGCGAGTCGTGCGCGGTGCACGCGGGGCGCCAACGATCCGCTGGACTGATTGCACGAGCACACGAGCGCCGGCCAAGGCGCTACCGGACCCAGCACCGGGTCGCCCCGTGCTCTGCTGCATCGGCGTGGCGCGCGCACCGGCACGACGACGACGCTGTCAAGAGCCCTGGCGTTGCCGCTCCACCAGCCAACAGCGCTGTTCCACTGTTTGTTTCAACTCGTCCCGTCTCGTCGCGTCAAAGCACGACCGCATGAGTGCATCCCTCTTGTAGAGGCAGTGGCGTCTGACAGTGTGTTTGGGCACCCAGAGACGGCAATGGACTGTGCGGTGCTACAGTGCTACTCTGGTCTTCTCGTCAATATTTCTTGCTATTTTGTATGTGCTGTTTTCAAGTTGATCTCTACTATTTTCTTTTATTTTTATTCTTTTAGGGAGAAAGTTGATCTCTAGTACTCCTATTAAAGAGGGGAAAGTGGTATCTAGCCATCACCGTTTATTTTCGCCTTATCTCCCACCGTTCTTCATCAATTTATTTTCACTTCACACCGTTCATTACCGGAACCTAAACTGGGCAGATCTCAAAAGATGTCTTGAACGAAGGTAACAGACACATGGATTTTAACCAGACCCGAACTCCGAGAATATAACACCCTACGTCTTGCTTTATTTTGTTGTCCTGGAGTAAAGTACAGAGTACATTTTCGATATAAGATGGATTTTATTGACTCAAAGTAAAGTATCAAGGGGATATAAATACAATAAGCGCACACACAGTCTCTGCATAAAGGATGCACACGGCCAACACCGGCGCACACACAAAAGCTCATCGGTGAATAACATACTCATGTAAGACCAAATCTATGCATGGACAAGGGAAAATGAAAAGGAACCCTAAGCGATCGGATTGGTAATCGGCAAATTACAACAATGACCATATCCGCACCGACCATCTCATGACATCACAGAGACGTCAAAATTCTTCAACAACAACACCACCTCAACCAAACCGAGCGTGAAAAACGGACCGCTCCCTTGACACGCCTGGTGAGCGCGTCACAGGAGGTTATCCAGTCGCGGCCAGAGTAGCGTCCCCCTCTCCATCCTATACCCTCGCCGCCGCCGGTTCGCCCCGTTGGCCAAAGCCCGGCTGGTGCTGGCGGCGGCGGGGCCCTCTCACCTGCCCGCATGTGGGGGCTCGGCGCGGGCCAGCGATCCCGGGCGGGGGCGTGGCGCTGGGCTAGGGCGTGGAGCGCTGGGCAGAGCTTGGAGACGGCCGGTCTTCGATTCTTCGTCCCGGACGTGGAGGGTTGGTCGCGGCGGGGGCTCTCTCCTGGGTTGGCGGCCGGCTGCTGCACTGCCCAGATCCGGCTCGTCGGGATCCAGGGGAGTCTTGTGGTGGTTGGCCCTGCTATTCTTCATGCTTCAAAATTTTGATCTGCTTCATGCCGGCCTCCTTGATATGGACACCAACGGGTTCCGGCCTTTCGCTCGGAGATCTCAGCTTTTGGCACATGGCACCACTAGATATCTAGATCAAAATTGATCCGGTCGGGCGTGCCCTCATCTTTGGCTAGAGAGGCTTCATGAGGGCGTGGCGCGAAGCTTCACTGCCTTGCCAGTGCCATGGGACATGTCTAAGTATAATTCCACGGCGTTGACAGTGGTGAAGAAAGTCATGGTGGCTGCGATTGGAGACTTGTAACGGCAAAGAGGAGTTTTGGTTGTGTTGAATAATGGCGGGACAAGTTTTTCCATGTGTGTCGAGTGTTGAAGACTTGCAGCGGCGGCCTTGGCAGGAGGGGGCGGCAACACATGTGGATAACGTTTTTGGGGTGCTTCCCGAGTACCGAGTTGCGATCTCGAGGGTGAAAGCCCAAGGCCTGGCCTTCATTGGTTGTACCTGGCAATGGTCTTGCAAAGAAATTGTTTTTGGGATCTCGGACTCTCTCTAGGGTGAAAACTGAAGATCCTTGATCGAGCGACGACAGCGCTTGTGCATTGTTTCCTTCTTGAGGCGTCGCTTTTGGAGAACCTCTCATGTAGTCTAGGTGTTGTCTTTGGTGGTGGTTAGTGTGTTGCTGTTGTGAGTGTATCATCACTGCGACGGGGTCGTTGTTTTTATATTTCTCTCTTTTTTTGTTCTTGGTTGTGTGCATCCTTGATGCCTTTCTATGTCTTGTTGTTGCAGAGGCTGGGTGTAATTAGTATCTTCATGATATTAATGTATTCCCTTTATCGAAAAAGGAAGGGAGCGACGCTCAATCACCGTCACCGGATCCAACCATCGAAGGCCAAAATCTAGATTTTCAGTCTGAAGAACCAGTTCAAGCACATCCGAGCAATGCCTTCAACAAGGTAACAACGTAAAAACCTCGCCATTGCTAGGTATACCTAAAACAAGCCAGACCTAGGCTTTCACCCTAGAGCTCGAGACCAGGTGCACGAGTATCACCGTCATCTACATCACTTGTCACCACCACTTCTCCATGATCCCAAAAACTACATGTCTTATGCGACCGCCACCATTGCACAACCCTTTCTCCGCGTCAAGTCACCACAGTTCGCAACTCACCGCCGACGACAACCATCAAATCTAGAGAGAGGACCCTCACAAAGATCTTTCGATGGAAAAAGTACATATATCTACCAAGAGAATTTTTTATGTTCTCTACTAGCCAGGCACCTAGGTTTATATGGCTACCGGGGAGGTCCTAGGGTTGCAAAATTCTAGTCGGCTACGATAGGGAGTGAGAGTTCTCCACGAATCCAGCGTATTGTCGTGTATGTCCAGTCTTCTGGAACCTTTTGATTATATGTCATGGGCCGACCTATGTGGCCAAGGTCGGAACCGACAAGGGATCCCCAGCCCGGCCAACTAGGCTAGGAGTCTACATGGTGAGAGGCCCCCAGTCGGGACACCATGAGTAGCCCCTGAATTGGTCTTCAAGTTAGGACGACCTCGGCTCATCCGGGCTGCACTTCATTTTTAATCGCCGGTCTTGAAACTCTTTCAACGAAAGCATCCTTCTGCAACCAAGTATTGATGTCAAATTGCATCCGAGGTGACCAGTACCACCTATGTATTCTGACGAGCGTTGGAAGAATTCGGGCCAAGCTGTGCATCGGAAATTTTTCCAGTGCAGCCGCTCTGTGGGGGTGAAGTATTCCCGCGCTCCAGGTGTGATGATTATTCGGTCTGGTTCTAATAATACAAACCTGTCTTATCTACGGCCCCACCTAGCCATGTGTCGTACTTGATTTGACGGTCATGAAGGAAATATGCCCTAGAGGCAATAATAAAGTTGTTATTTTATATTTCCTTATTGATGATAAAGGTTTATTATTCATGCTATAATTGTATTGATCGGAAACCTAAATACATGTGTGAATACATAAACAAATACCGTGTCCCTAGTAAGCCTCTACTAGACTAGCTCGTTGATCAAAGATGGTTAAGGTTTCCTAACCATTTACATGAGTTGTCATTTGATAACGGGATCACATCATTAGGAGAATGATGTGATGGACAAGACCCATCCGTTAGCTTAGCATTATGATCGTTAAGTTTTATTGCTATTGCTTTCTTCATGTCAAATACATATTCCTTCGACTATGAGATTATGCAACTCCCGGATACCGGAGAATGCCTTGTGTACTATCAAACGTCACAACGTAACTGGGTGATTATAAAGACGCTCTACAGGTATCTCCGAAGGTGTTTGTTGAGTTGGCATAGATCAAGATTAGGATAGTCACTTCGAGTATCAGAGAGGTATCTCTGGGCCCTCTCGGTAATACACATCATAAGCTTGCAAGCAAACGACTAAGGAGTTGGACACGAGGTGATGTATTACAGAACGAGTAAAGAGACTTGGCGGTAACAAGATTGAACTAGGTATGAAGATACCGACGATCGAATCTCGGGCAAGTAACATACCGACAGACGAAAGGAATTACGTATGTCGTCATTACGGTTCAACCGATAAAGATCTTCATAGAATATGTAGGCGCCAATATGGGCATCCAGGTTCCGCTATTGGTTATTGACCGGAGAGGTGTCTCGGTCATGTCTACATAGTTCTCAAACCCTGCTACTTCTTGAGCTTGCGTTGGTTTTTGCCTTGAAGAAGAAAGGGTGATGCAGCAAAGTAGAGATAAGTATTTCCCTCAGTTTGAGAATCAAGGTATCAATCCACTAGGAGACAACGCACAAATCACCAATACCTGCACAAACAATCAAAACAGCTTGCGCCCAACGCGATAAAGGGGCTGTCAATCCCTTCACGGTTACTTGCAAAAGTGAGATCTGATAGAGATAGATGAACCTAAACAAAAGGTAAAGTAAATATTTTTGGTTTATAGATCGGAAAGTAAAAGATTGCAAAATAGTAGATCGAAAACTTATATGATGGAAAATAGACCCCGGGGCCATAGGTTTCACTAGAGGCTTCTCTCAAGATAGCAAATAATACGGTGGGTGAACAAACTACTGCCGAGCAATTGATAGAAAAGCGCAAAGTTATGACGATATCTAAGGCAATGATTATGAAATATAGGCATCATGTATGTGTCAACTAGACTGAAATGATTCCGCATCTACTATTATTACTCCACACATCGACCGACTCCTGCCTGCATCTAGAGTATTAAGTTCATGAAGAAACGAGTAACACATTAAGTAAGATGACATGATGTAGAGGAATTAACTCAAGCAATATGATGAAAAACTCATTTTTATCCTCGGTGGCAACAATACAATGTGTGCCTTGCTGCCCCTACTGTCACGGGGAAATGACACCGCAAGATTGAACCGAAAGCTAAGCACTTCTCTTATTGCAACAAAAACCAATCTAGTTGGCCAAACCAAACTGATAGTTCGAAGAGAATTACAAAGATATAAAATCATGCATAAAAGAATTCAGAGAAGATTCAAATAATATTCATAGATAAGCTGATCATAAATCCACAATTCATCGGATCTCGGCAAACACACCGCAAAAGAGTATTACATCGGATAGATCTCCAAGAACATCAAGGGAAACATGGTATTGAGAATCAAAGAGAGGGGAGAAGCCATCTAGCTACTGGCTATGGACCCGTAGGTCCGAGGTAAACTACTCACGCTTCATCGAAAGGGCAATAGAGTTGATGTAGAAGCCCTCCGTGACCGAATCCCCCTCCGGCAGGGTGCCAGAAAAGGTCCCTAGATGGGATCTCACGGGTACAAAAGATTCGGCGGTGGAAAAGTGTTTTCATGGATACTTCTGGTGGTTTGGGAATATATGTGAGTATATAGGTGAAGGAATTAGTTCAGGGGAGTCACGGGGGGGCCCACAAGGCAGGGGGCGCGCCCTCCACCCTTTGTGGCCGCCTCGTGGCTCCTTCGACTTGATCTCCCTGGGTGTCTTCTGGTCCAAGAAAAATCATCGCGAAGGTTTTATTCCGTTTGGTATTCCTTTTCTGCGAAACTCAAAAACAAGGAAAACAAATAGAAACTGGCACTGGGCTCTAGGTTTATAGGTTAGTCTCAAAAATAATATAAAATAGCATATTAATGCATATAAAACATCCAAAACAGATTATATAATAGCATGGAACAATAAAAATTATAGATACGTTGGAGACGTATCAAGCATCCCCAAGCTTAATTTCTGCTCGTTCTCAAGTAGGTAAATGATAAAAACAGATTTTTTGATGTGGAATGCTACCTAACAATTTTATCCATGTATTTTTCTTTATTGTGGCATGAATGTTCAGATCCATAAGATTCAAAACAAAAGTTTAATATTGACATAAAAACAATAATACTTCAAGCATACTAACAAGGCAATTATGTCTTCTCAAAATAACATGGCCAAAGAAAGCTTACCCCTATAAAATCGTATAGTCTGGCTATGCTCCATCTTCATCACACAAAATATTCAAATCATGCACAACCTCGATGACAAGCCAAGCAATTGTTTCATACTTTTGATGTTCTCAAACCTTTTCAACCTTCACGCAATACATGAGCGTTAGCCATGGACATAGCACTATAGGTGGAATAGAATATGGTGGTTGTGGAGAAGACAAAAAGAAGGAGATAGTCTCACATCAACTAGGCGTATCAACGGGCTATGGAGATGCCCATCAATAGATATCGATGTGAGTGAGTAGGGATTGCCATGCAGCGGATGCACTAGAGCTATAAGTTTATGAAAGCTCAAAAAGAAACACTACAAAAAAAAACCACTTCCGTGATGATACGTGTTTGTCACAGTAGGTCACCTTTTCTGTCATGCATGTACATCCATGACAATTTGATGACAGAATCAAGATAGTCATTCCTGTGCTGTCGTAGAAGTGTTCCATGACATTACCAAAATTATCATTACAGAAGTGTCCACTTCCATGACGATAAATCGCGCGTCATAGAAGTGCTTTCGTCAAGGGTAACCGACACATGGCATCCACCATAACGGGTCGCCGTTAAGCTATCGGGTTCTGGTTTGGATCCGATAACCGGTTAACAGCCCAGACCAATGGGGATTTTCCACGTGTAAAATTCTCATTCACCGGTAGATCCACGTGTCGGCCCGGCGTTCGCACGGTTGTCATCCAGCGAATGGACGGAACGCGCCAATGATACGTCGACACGTGTCTCGGCCCAACAGTGGCCCATTCAGGTTAAAAGGTCGGGCCTGTCAAAATAAGCGGGCCGACCCATTAGCGGCCTACTTAAGTCTGGCCCATTCACAAGAACGGACCATATAAGTTACATAGAATCGGCCCATCAAAGGCCCATTCTAGATTTGACAATTTCCAGCCCATCATCAGTTTCTACCCGTTAACGGCCCGCTACGTCTTTGGGCCCAATTATGGCCTGAGCTTCTTTCGGCCTGTTAGCAGCCCATCATTAGTTCCAGCCCGTTAACATCCCGGAACGTCTTTCGGCCTTTTCTTGGCCCATTCTGCAGTTGGGCCAACTTCTAGCCCATTGTGACTTTAGGCCTGTCCTCGGCCCATTCGGTAAATGGGCCAATTCCTAACCCATTTTGTCTTTTGGCCTGTTAACGGCCCGCACAACAGTTGGGCCTTTGACTGTGCAACCTAATTTTGGGTCCATTAGGGGCCCACGTTCCGCAGGGCAAAATTTCAGCCCGACGCGATTTTCGACCTGTTAAAAGCCTAGTTTGCAAACTGGGCCTCCTCTGGTCTAACACTTTCGGCCTCTTAGCCCGTAAAGTGAAAGGGCCGAGACAAAATTGACATTTATTTCGGCCTGCTAGAGGCCCGCGGGCCATTTCCATTTATACGGCCCTATCGAGCTTTCGGCCTGTTAACGGCCTGCTAAGAGCCGTTTTTAAGGTGGGCCACATCATTTGGGGTCCACTAAATATTATTTTGACCAGCCCAATTAAGGCCCGCTTTGACTATACATGTTTGTTCGTTCGTATGGCGTCCAGGAAATGTTTGGGCATGTTGGACCTCGTTTCAACGATATAGCATATTTAAAGAATTATCCTACTCTATACTATCGCCTCTAAAAAACATGCACTATACAATAGAAAGACTAAGTCATAGAAACGTAGAATAATCCTACACTATAAAATAAATAAATTACAGCCGGTTATACCCACTGGGCATTATAGTTCGCACCAGTGATAATAAAGCATACACAAACAACAAATTACATACATTGGGCAAATAAAGCTCATACATCATGGACACGCATCAAAAGAACTTACCATTTGAACTATAATCTCTTCAGAAAATAGGATTGGCCGGATTTAGATAGCACAAATTTTAGTCTGAAAATCTCCAATTCCTTCATTGTTACGTCAGTGTCTCATTTCATTTTTTTGACTCCTGCACGTTGAGAATCATGTACATGTTGTCTTGCCACCTCTAGTTGATGCTCGAGAACATCAACACATTACAATTCCAATCCATAATCATTTGGTAATGGCCATGCCGCACTGCTCGCAGATCTTTGTGTTGATGTCACTTCATCCTGAAATGTTTCTCTAAGTACACATGACTAGGGCAAAAATATAGTTACAACAGTGAAGTGAGAAAGACAAACTATTTTGTACATGGCAAAACAGGACGAACAATAATGTTACATGTCATGAAGCATAAGCAGGTGATATTTTAAAAATTATAAAAATGGTAGTATGTGCAGCCTGCATATAGAAATCTCTCTTATCTCACTAGAGGAGCATGATGTTGGGAAATCCAAAACACAAACGGGTTACAAATTTAGACAACATGTTGCGTATAAGTAAGCAAGCATTTGGCCATTCTGTAGCTCAATTAAAGTCTTAGGGAGCATAATGAATAGCACAGGGATTCATACAAACCTACTACAGCAAGCAAAACTATGCAATCATTAGCCTAGTATAAACTAGATTGTGAGTCTCATGCAGTAATAGTTGGTTAATAGACTTCAAAGCTTCAGGCACACTTCGCCAGAGTAATTAAATGGTAAGGCCTTTAATTATGTCAACTAATAATTATACAAGTACCCAACATGAGGCATCATTGCTTGGGCATCTCATTAACTGAGGAGAAATAAAGCAATTAACTATGCCTGAAACAAACAAGCAATTGAACTGTTGAGTTGGCAGCATGCATACATGCACGCCTCAATAACATCCATTGCCTAGCTACATTTACTATATAAAGGAACAAGTAATGTAATATTATTTGCCCCCTATGAAGTATCTCGACTAGTATGTAATCAATATCCTAGTAATGATAGGGAGGCTAATGATGTGAAGATGCGTTTGGTTATGACATTGATGACATCGACAACTCTACCATGGCAGGAAACAGTTTCACACTGTTCACCACTATAAGATGTTTTAGACATTTAAAAATAGACTACATCCGTAATGAGTGAACAGACACATTAAAATGTGTTTACATACATCTGATTTACAAAAAAGTTAGAACATTATATAGTAGTGAGTGGAGGGGTTTTCAATCAATGGCCCAATGACTCGGTTACAGGTGAAGAACCCAACGCAAGCACAATGTCAGACAAATAGGGCGTCCCGGTAATTGTAATACAGTGTGACTTACCTTAACTGGTTGAACAGGCTCAGCACTACTCCTCCTTCTCTTGCAAGGCTCCTTCCTAACATCTTGTACTTGGAAATCCTCAATCTTATCTTCAATGCACCCCCTCTGCAGGGTGACACAAACTAGTTACTGGTCTCCTTGGAAGATAAATATGCATACTTTCCAGTCTGTGAACAACACAAAAGGATGATATTATAACAAAACAACACCACATAATGAAACATGCCACATCTCTTGCACACATTGAAATGAGCATTTACTATGTGTGCACCATGTAAAAACTAGGCATGCCTTTGAACTGGACCTCCAGGTACTCTTGGAGAGCCTACTTTAGAGTACAGCCAAACCTTTATATCAGCTATCAGTTATACAAGACCCCACTACAACAAACCTTGGTGTTTAAATCGTTGACAAGCTCTGTTAGGTCAAGAACAACAAGTAATCAAAGCAAACAGTCCTAGTATGGCTGGCTGACACAAACAAGCAATTGAACAGATGTGTGAGCAAATCTTACATATCAAGAAAAGAAGCATAGAAGGAGGCTTAAAGACCATCACTTGACTGACCAGATTTAAGGGGCATTTAAACATCATGTGCAACGTATGAATTAACATAAACAATGCATATTTCAGATTCTATAACGAAATGCACATGTATTAGGTTATGCCATGTATGATGATGCCTAAATGTACAATATAGCAGGCAGGAGTGATTCATCATTGCACGCACGATTGAATTGCAGGTTAAGGGCCAGTTCTATACCGCCTTTTCAGAGCTTATTGTCAAAATAAGCCATAAAAGATGTAAAGAAGTCATTTTTGAGTTATGGGCTTGGTCTTAACTTATTTCCCTTTGGAAGGGGGGGTGTTTCGGTTAGAAGCTCACTAAAAATTGAAGGGAAGGGGAATAGTGAAATGACTCTGTTGTCTGCCTATATTACACTGAAAATGCCACTTCTCACGCACGCGTCACACCTGACCCTCAAGTAAAACAAACACATAGCGTTCATTGCCCTGCCGCTTGCATCTCCTCTCCCCTTTCCCTCTACCTCGATCCCCTGCATGCAGCACTAGGGTTCCTCCAGCGAGCCATCGCAACTGGTCCCATCTAGCCTGGTCCTTGATGATGCTCTGTCCAGCTAGGCTACATGGCCGGCGGGTAGGGCCAAATCTCCCTTGCTGCTCCTCCGTCTGGCGCCGCCCCTCATTCATGGTCTCCAGCAGCTACTCCGCTGTGGTCCGTCCAACACAGTACTCCGACGGGTGCTGCACAACTACGGCCGATGGCACACTGCGGAAGAAGGCACCTCGTTCCCCCTCCCCTCCTCCCAGGCCGTAGCCTTGAGGTGCTGTTGAAGGATGAGATCATCCAACAGGGTGAGGATCTCCTCTAAATTTTTTGCCAAATTTTCATTCTGATCCACTATACGATGAATTGCTATGAGCTGCTTCTGCTGCTGCTATATGATGAATTGCGATGAGCTGCTCCTGCTGCTGCTATATGATGAATTGCTATGAGCTGCTGCTATATGATGAATTGCTATGAGCTGCTGCTGCTATATGATGAGATGCTATAAGCTGCTCCTGCTGCTGCTATATGATGAATTGCTATGAGCTGCTCCTGCTGCTGCTATATGATGAGTTGCTATAAGCTACTCCTGCCGCTGCAATATGATGAATTGCACACTGCTGCTGTTGTTGTTGTATGATGAGTTTCTATGAGCTGTTGCTGCTGCTATATGATGCTTTCAGGTGGTGCCGCTATATGATAATAACCAACCACTTGGACCATTGAATTTTGATAAATAATTGTTCTTCATTTAAATTTAGGTCATGCGTTCTTTGTTTAAATTAGGCAATGGGATCTCTGTGGAAGACATTGACCAAAGTAGATTGTGCCAAGTAGATGGTATCTTTGTATTTGCATTTTGAACAAATATTGATGGTCTATTTAATTTGTAATGTTTGCAAGTCAAATTAATTTTCATATGGGCAGCAAAATAACAAAATATAATGCAATCTAGACTTTTCACTGATCATACCACAGATAAGCTGAAAAGGCGGGCAATGAAAAGAACTGGTTGACTTATTACCTGGAGCTTATATTCAAAGGTGCTTATTTTCTTAGGATAACTCGAAATAACTGTCTCTAAGAAACTTGGCCAATAGAACTGACATACGAATAACATGTCACGATGATTGCAATGGAGGCCCAGTTCTTTTGCCAGATTCTCCCAAAATCTGACCCCTACCCAGATTCTCACAGAATCTTTGAGCCCCATTTGTTTTACAATCTTATCTAGTTAGGGTCTAATTAGGTTGGATTGTAAAACAAAAGGGGGTCAAAGATTCTAGGAGAAGCTAGAGAGGGGCAGATTTCGGGAGAATCCTGCAAAAGAACTCGGCCGGAGTGACCTACCATAGCACACTGTATAGGCTCACCACTTCCTCTTTTTTTTGCGATGTTCCATGAAATTGCCACATACATCTTGTACTTTTTCATTGCGTAACCCTATCTGCAAGTTGATACGGCTAATTTCAGACATGTCTACATGATAATACATTGCATATCCCTTGCGCATATTTAAACCACCAATTAACGATTGTGTGCGTAGCATAAACTAGCCATGACTCTGTGTGCTGGACTAGCAGGCACTCTAAGGGAGCCTAATGTAGTGCACTAGAATTCCTACATGCCACCTACGATTTTGTGTAATGTACTACCTTTGTTCCTAAATATATGTTTTTGTAGAGATTCCAGTATGGACCATATACAGTTGTATATAGATGCATTTTCGAGTGTAGATTCACTCATTTTGCTCTGTATGTAGCCTACAGTGGAATCTCTAGAAAGACTTATATTTAGGAATGGAGGGAGTATCATGTATGACATCTACATATCTAATTTAGCAGCCAGTAGTAGAAAATCATTGTCTGCACAAAGGGATTACTGGTCGAAAATCCTAGCAAAGCACGCTGGCAGGCACACAACAATACAAGAGAGAGAGACACACTTACAAGATCATAGCAATGCCTCAGTCCAGGATCTTGGTTGGCCAAGCTGTTAGATCCAGAAGAAACATCGTCCTTGTAGTTTTTGCCAACTACATAACATGGAACAGCGACCTGTTAGTACATTTGAAGTACATCGGGCAGGTGATGTTGGACGGGTTTAAAGGTGACAAGTACCTAGGTCGTGGCGGGTGCTTGGCATCTTGCCAGACGGTGGGAATCAGGTTAGAAACGTCAAGGGTGATGATGCTGCGCTGGCTGTCGGGGTCTGATACGTTTCCAACGTATCTATAATTTTTGTTTGTTCCATGTTGTTATATTATCAATCTTGGATGTTCTATAATCATTTTATATTCATTTTATATCATTTTTTGGTATTAACCTATTGACATAGTGCCAAGCGCCAGTTGCTGTTTTCTGCATGTTTTTTACATCGCAGCAAATCAATACCAAACGGAGTCCAAATGCAACGAAACTTCACGGAGATTTTTTGTGGACCAGAAGACACCCAATGGGCAAAGGCAGCGCCTGGGGGTGCTCCGAGGGGAGCACAACCCACTAGGGCGCGCCAGGAGGCCCAGGCGCGCCCTGGTGGGTTATGCCCACCTAGGGTGCCCCCCGGACCGACTCTTTTGCTCTATAAATACCCCAATATTCCGAAACCCTAGGGTAGTCAACGAAAATCAATTCCAGCCGCCCAGAGTCCGAACCACGGATCAATCTAGACACCATCACGGAGGATTCACCACTTCAATGGTGCCTCTCCGATGATGCGTGAGTAGTTCTTTGTAGACCTTGGTCCGTAGTTAGTAGCTAGATGGCTTCTGTAGGATCAAAAGTATGTCTAGAGGGGGGGGGGGGTGATTAGACTACTTGACCAAATAAAAACTTATCCATTTCCCAATTTTAGTCTTTGGCAGATTTTAGCTAATTTAGCACAAGTCAAGCAATCTTAACACAATTCAAGAAAACATGCAAAGAGTATATGAGCAGCGGAAAGTAAAGCATGCAACTTGCACGAATGTAAAGGGAAGGGTTTGGAGAATTCAAACGCACTTGGAGACACGGATGTTTTTGTCGTGGTTCCGATAGGTGGTGCTATCGTACATCCACGTTGATGGACACTTCAACCCACGAAGGGTAGCAGTTGCTTGCTGAGTCCACGGAGGGCTCCACCCACGAAGGGTCCACGAAGAAGCAACCTTGTCTATCCCACCATGGCCGTCGCCCACGAAGGACTTGCCTCACTAGCGGTAGATCTTCACGAAGTAGGCGATCTCCTTGCCCTTACAAACTCCTTGGTTCAACTCCACAATCTTGTCGGAGGCTCCCAAGTGACACCTAGCCAATCTAGGATACACCACTCTCCAAGAAGTAACAAATGGTGTGTTGATGATGAACTCCTTGCTCTTGTGCTTCAAATGATAGTCTCCCCAACACTCAACTCTCTCTCACAGAATCTGGATTTGGTGGAAAGAAGATTTGAGTGGAAAGCAACTTGGGGAAGGCTAGAGATCAAGATTCATATGGTAGGAATGGAATATCTTGGCCTCAACACATGAGTAGGTGGTTCTCTCTCAGAAAATGTGTATTGGAAGTGTAGGTTCGTTCTGATGGCTCTCTCCACGAATGAAGAGGAGGTGGAGGGGTATATATAGCTTCCACACAAAATCTAACCGTTACACACAACTTACTAATCTCGGTGGGACCGAATTGAAAAACTCGGTTGGACCGATTTAGCAAATAGTGACCGTTAGTATTTTCGGTGGGACCGACATGCAACTCGGTACGACCGATATGGTTAGGGTTAGGGCATGACGTAATCTCGGTGAGACCGATTACGCAAACTCGGTGGGACCGATTTTGGTAATAAGCTAACCAGAGAGTTGGTCAGGTAAACTCGGTGGGACCGATTTGCTCATTTCGGTGAGAACGAAATGTTACAAAAGGGAAACAGAGAGTTTACATTGCAATCTCGGTGGGACCGATCGCTCATCTCTGTAGGACCGAAATGTTACCAAGGGAAACAGAGAGATTACAATCCCATCTTGGTGAGACCGAGATCCCTATCGGTGAGACCGATTTGCCTAGGGTTTGTGGCAGTGGCTATGACATCTGAACTTGGTGGCGCCAGATAGAAAGAATCGGTGGGGTCGAGTTAGACTTTTGGTTTAGGTCATATGTGGATGTGGGAAAGTAGTTGAGGGTTTTGGAGCATATCACTAAGCACTATCAAGCAAGAACCTCATTAAGCAACACCTCATCCCTCCTTGATAGTCTTGGCTTTTCCTATAGACTCAATGTGATCTTGGATCACTAAAATATAAAATGTAGAGTCTTGAGCTTTGAGCTTGATCCAATGCTTTTATCCTTAGTATTTTGAGGGGTCCACTTTTCTCATCCATGCCATGCCATTCATTGAGGTTTTCCTGAAATATTTATCTTGGAATAATGTTAGCTCAATGAGCTATATGTTGTTAGGAATTACCAAAACCACCTAGGGATAGTTGCACTTTCACTTCCTCTCTCTCGTTTGATTCTCAATACAATGGTCTCTTAGAGATCCATATGATGTAACTCTTTCTGCGGTGTGTTTGTTGGGATTAGATGAACTTTGAGTTTATGATCAGATCTATCTTTTTATATCCATGAAAGTTATTTGAGTTTCTTTGATCACTTATATGCATGATTGCTTATAGCCTCGTATTTCTTCTCCGATATTTGGGTTTTGTTTGGCCAACTTGATCTATTTATCTTGCAATGGGAAGAGGTGCTTTGTAGTGGGTTCGATCTTACAGTGCTTGATCCAAGTGACAGAAGGGGAACCGACACGTATGTATCGTTGCTACTAAGGGTAAAACAATGTGGTCTATCTCTACATAGATAGATCTTGTCTACATCATGTCATCATTCTTATTGCATTACTCCATTTCTCCATGAACTTAATTCACTAGATGCATGCTGGATAGCGGTCGATGTGTGGAGTAATAGTAGTAGTTGCAGGCAGGAGTCGGTCTACTAATCTTGGATTTCATGCCTATATAATGATCATTGCCTGGATATCGTCATGATTATTTGAAGTTCTATCAATTGCCCAACAGTAATTTGTTTACCCATCGTTTGTTATTTTTCTCGAGAGAAGCCACTAGTGAAACCTACGGCCCCCGGGTCTCTATCTCATACTATTTGCCTTTGTGATCTACTTTTCCTTTGCTTTTATTTTCAGATCTATTAAACCAGAAATACAAAAATACCTTGCTGCAATTTATTCTTATTTATTTTATTTGGCGTTCGATCTATCAATCTACTAAAATTTATTTCACGTCTGTTTGCCTATCTTAGGGTGCCACTACCCGAAAGGGATTGACAACCCCTTTTACACGTCGGGTTGCGAGTATTTGTTATTTGTGTGCAGGGGCTATTTATGTTGTGTTGCTTGGTTCTCCTACTGGTTCGATAACCTTGGTCTCATAACTGAGGGAAATACCTACCGCCGCTGTGCTGCGTCATCCCTTCCTCTTTGGGGAAATACCGACGTAGCTTCAAGCCGCATCAGGGTCCGGTAAGGAGATCTAGAACCGTCGAGTAGGGTGTTTGTGGAGCGGCTCCGGTAGGGTGGACTACGTTGTGGACGAAGCATATCTGAGGCCGTGGATGAGGGTGTCGGTGAAGCTGCTCCGATGGTTGGGTTCAGGATGGTGTCGATGATGCGTTCTGCGGTCGTGGATGGGGCGTCAGAAGCTGCTCCGGTAGGTTGGACGAGGGTGTGACGAAGCGTATCTGAGGCCGTGGACTTGTGTGTTGGAAAAGCGGCCCCGGTAGGGTTGAGAATGGTATAGGCAAAGCTATTCCGATAGGGTTGACGATGGTGTCGGCGAAGCGCCTCCAGTAGGGTCGAGGAAGGTGTCGGCAAAGAGGATCAGAGGCCGTCGACGAGGCGTCGATGGGGCGGCCGAAGGGGGGTGGACGAGCGTCTTGATGGGGAATCTGAAGGAGCCGCTGCATATGCGCTGCAGTTGACGAGAGTACCGGCGAAGCAGATCCCGTGTCGTGGACAAGGACGACACTGAATGGGCTGTGGTACAGTGGTGGATGAGCAGTCTACTTGTTTCTAGGGGAGGTGGGAGGGGTAGATGCGGCCGCAGAAGAAGATCCGGCGAGGCGGACGCCGCTGGCAGTGAATGGGCTCTGGTACGCCGGTGGATGACCAGTCTAGGGTTTCGAGAGAGGAGGGGTAGAAAGGCCGATGAAGTACGGACGACGTGATGTAAGATGCTCTGGTGCTATGGAGTGAGTCGTTTTTGCGGGAGGGGGAGAGCAAATGGGGGTGCCGTGTGGTGGGGGAACCGGAAGTTATCAAAGCAGCCCCGACCTATTATGTAAATGAGGGCCATATTGTAACTGTTGTTCTCTGTGCACCAAGGACAAAAGGGGAATTTCGCATGCTAAAGACTAGGTGGAGGAAATTTTAGAAGGAGGCGGGAGATTTTGCCGCCCGCGGGATCGCTCGTATCCAGTTTCAACTAATTTTTGATAGTGCTAGCAGGAAGGTCATGCGAGACTGTGTACACGGCGCACACGTCAGCAGTTAATAACTGGTGTGAGTCCACCCCAGAAAAAAGACAATAACTCAGGATGATGCACCGATAACTTGGACGTTCACACGGGCGCGGCCAATCGTACGGGTGTAGAGGCGCATCCAAAAAAGGGATCAAACGCTTAGCCTATGTATTTCTCGTGTAAATAGATAATTTAGTGCCTTTGGTTATCTACTTTAAACATAATGCATTGACATGTTATTGTAGAGGCACACAAAAAGAAATGGATATTGTAGTCCCACAAAATAAATTGATATTGTAGTCCGCTACTTAAAAGTGTTACCTCATATGATTACATAGCCTCCATCTCATAAATTGCCTACCCGTTGAATTCATATATGAATATTACATACATTACTTCATAATAGAATCTTAAATCATCCAAGACTAATGAATTTGAATGCAAGACTAACAATGGTGCATCTATATGATAGCTACATTGGTTGTTTGAAGAAACATCACTGTAACTTTGGCATGCACAATTGAAAAGGATTATTTAGAAAAAATGTGATATGCGAGTGTCCAATCTTTATAGTGTTGAATCGATATTGTATATTTAGCCACGATACGAAGTAGATATTGATTTATGTTCAAGCGATGCACGTCCACGATCGCTAGATAGTGATACATGAATGAATTATGCAATCTCTCTCACACACGTACATATCTCATTTCTCTGTGGGCATCGAAATCGCACACGCGCACTTCATGTATTTCTCTCCCTCCATCAAGGTTAGAATTCGTCTTTCTACCCCATCCTACAAGTCTCTCACACAGAAACACACACGCTCTCTCTGTCGAACACACCCACACTTTTAATTCCGCCCACCCGCCGCCACTAATGTCTCAAAGTATAATTATGTCTCTCACACATACGCCTAAGGTTAACTCGAGTCCCGGAACCATATTAATACATACAATGGGATTCCGGCAGAGCAACTTTTGTTTTGAGATTTCGCTCTCTCTCTCTCTCTCTCTCTCTCACACACACACACACACACACACACACACACACACACACACACATGCGCGCGCGCCTGTAGACACTGTTTCTCTTCATTTTTTCGGGCACTTGCATGTGCACCGCTTGTTTATCTCCGTGATGCTTTAAGTATGCCTCGCACACATGCTATTACCTATCCCTTAATATAGATATCTGTCACACAAACTCCTTCTCCCTATATCTAAGTATCACTGCTCCCCCCACACCCACACATACACACTTCTCGACACCAAGGAGTAGGGTGACACCTCGATCTTGATACTAAATCTATCTACTGGCTTCTCTCTCTCTCTCTCTCTCTCTCACACACACACACACACACACACACACACATACCCGACACCAAAGGAGTAGGGTGGCACCTCAATCTTGATAGTAATCTATCTACTGGCTTCTCTCTCAAACACACACACATACACACACACTCGCTAGTTGTGCCTTTGTGCCTACCATGCACACACTCTCGATACATATTTCTCTCCCTCCCCCTCCCCACCCCCAACAATGACAGCAGAAGGGTGATAACTCGATCTTGATCTTAATCTATCAATTGGTTTCTCTCTCAACACACACACACACGCTAGTTGTGTCTCTGTGCCTCGCTCACACACACTCGATACGTCTTTCTCTCCGTAGCCCCCTCGATATGTAGACTTCTCACGTGCGCACAGCTGTAGTGACGATGACGCTGAACCCAGTGTGCCTTGTTTTTACCGACCTCATGTGATAGTTTTCACCCTGTTTTCTGTTAATTAACAAGGCAACCTTTTCTTTGTTAGTACTAGTGAACCTGAGATCATTCGGGGCCGACATAAAATATATCACTTCAACCCAACTATCGCAGTAAATATTTTAAAAGAAACTAACTAGAAGCCCATGCATTGCACGGAACATCAAGATGCATTTGTATGAGTAGTTTATCTTGTGAGAGAAAAGGATGAATGAGGGAAGGCCTTATCTGCAAATGTGGAGAGGGGTGTGGGCGTCTTTTTGAAAAATTGCCATAGTTTCCTTCCTATCCGTTAGATATAAATCTGACGGCGTATATTGCAGGATGGCAGGCACACCATCATCACCCACTCTGTTTTCTACTCCCTCCATTCCTAAGTCTTTTTAGAGATTTCAAAAAGTGACTACAGACGGAGCAAAATGAGTGAATCTGCACTCTAAAATATATCTATATACACATCCGTATGTGGTAGTCCATTTGAAATCTGAAAAAGACAAATATTTAGGAACGGAGGAAGTATAAGAGTAGACATAGAGATATATCTCCAGCATCGTCCATAACGAAAATGTGCTGGACTGGTAAGCGCCGGATGCTCGCAACGCGATGACCTGAGTTCGAATTCTGTCTTTAACTTTAGATTTTTTATATTATATATTATTTAATATATACTTCTTTCACTACTGTACTGACAGCGGATCCGACAGAGTACTTAGAATACAAGATTAAGGATGGAATTGTTTCCTTTTAACTTTCTATATGAAGCTGTAGCCACCCTGCAAGTCATGTGTACACTATACATGCAATTAACTTTTTATAGAGGGAGAATCATACACGCAATTAACTCAAATGGATTGGATGTGACTCTGTTATTTCCAGCATAAGATCATCTCCAACGGCAGCTGGCAAATTTCCTCCCGCTTCCTTCCGCGGAGGACGACATCCAACGCCAGCGGCATACATTTTCACAACTCTAACCAACCAGAGGAAATTCGTGCAAACACGGACAAATTTCATATAAGCATGAAGGATTTCGTATAAAAAAGTCGGATCTTCATATAAACATGATGGATTTCATTACATTTACATGAACTAAGCGGTGCTAATCCGGCTCGCGTGGTATAATTAATACCTAATCTAAATGGCCGCCCATGGATCCCTTTGTCTTCCTCATGTCCGGCAGACACTTGCGGGGTCGACGAAGGTCCTCAGAAGAGACGAAGCAGCAAAGAAACCACATGAATACGAAGTTGTCGCCTCGGCGGTGGCCTTCATGGGACCCAAGTGGCGGCGGCCTCCCGTGTTCTACTTCTCCTCGATGATGGCGGCGGACACGGAGAAGCTGGCCACCGACACGTCGCTCCCCACACACCCGGATTCTGTCTCTTCCTGCATGGCGCTGCCGCAGGCACGGGAGGCGCACCCACAAACATGGGAGGCACGAGCACCGCAGACACTGGTGGTGCGATACGACGCGGCAGCGATGACGCCTGTCGGTGTCAAAACCGGCGGATCTCGGGCAGGGGGTCCCGAATTGTGCGTCTAGGCGGATGGTAACAGGAGACAAGGGACACGATGTTTTTACCCAGGTTCGGGCCCTCTCGATGGAGGTAAAACCCTACTCCTGCTTGATTAATATTGATGATATGGGTAGTACAAGAGTAGATCTACCACGAGATCAGAGAGGCTAAACCCTAGAAGCTAGCCTATGGTATGATTGTTGTTCGTCTTACTGACTAAAACCCTCTGGTTTATATAGACACCGGAGAGGGCTAGGGTTACACAGAGTCGGTTACAATGGGAGGAGATCTACATATCCGTATCGCCAAGCTTGCCTTCCACACCAAGGAAAGTCTCATCCGGACACGGGACGAAGTCTTCAATCTTGTATCTTCATAGTCCAGGAGTCCGGCCAATGGTTATAGTTCGGCTATCCGGACACCCCCTAATCCGGGACTCCCTCAGTAGCCCCCGAACCAGGCTTCAATGGCGATGAGTCCGGTGCACAGATTTATCTTCGGCATTGCAAGGCGGGTTCTTCTCCAAATTCTGTGTACCTGTTGAATAGTGTCCGGATTCTCGTGAATATTGTGCTCCTTGTCTTCCACGCCCAATAATTGTCGTCTTCCACATGTCAAACGAATGCGAAAAGCCAGGGTGTTTTTACTTTTGCTCCCCTAGCTGCGCAAATAAGCTGCCTTATAAAAGAGACGAGGATTTAGATCCGAATCACACCATCTTCCCTTCGCGAGCATTCATCGGAGCGCATCCGACAGAGATCCATTCCATCATGGCCAGTCGACGCAGCTCCTCCTCTCGCCCTCCCAGTCCTCAGCCTGGAGATTGGAGAGATGTTCCGTCCCACACAGCGAGCTAGTGACGCTCCAAACCAAGAGATTCCTTCCCCCAGCCTTCATGGTCCCGGTTCGAGCCGGACTTGCCACCTATAATGGCCGAGAGCGTCCCCAGTCCCTCCAAAGGAGAGCGGGTATGCCTTGTCCCTTATCTGATAGGAGGGCTCGGATTTCCAATTCATCCGTTTCTCCGGGGCTCCTGGAGTTCTCGGACCTCGGTGCACAACCTTCGCCTGCCTCCACATTGCATATTGCGGGCTTCGTAGCCCTTTGCGAGCTGTTCTTGGGCGTCGAGGCTCATTTCGCTGTGGAAGAAGCTGTTACGCCTTGTGCCCGTTCTCGGGAGGGGTCGATATATCAAGTGGGCGGAGCGAACTATGGCGCATCGCCGGGACGGATATCTATCCGGAACCCCAAGGAAGGCGTCCAAGACCGGCCTTGAAATGGTTTTATATAGAAGATGTCCCCTGCGGACCACGCTCAGATCGGCCTCCCGAGTTCAATAATGCTCCCTTGAAGAAGCGCCTAAGTGGCGTCCACGGAGCCCTCGGAGGAAAATGACAATGGCGTCCTTTACGATGAGCGGATAAGGTTGTTAGCTCATTACGGCTGACCATGATCGGGTCATGGCCACATGCATTATCGGGGTGCAGCCGCTTCATTATAGAGGCCACCCATGTGGGATTTCAACAGGAGGATGATGCCACCCGCTGCGGCCGTAAGGGGCGGGATCGATTCTTTGCTTTCGGCGAAGGCCTTGTCCGCATTGTACAAGGGAGAAGAGGAGGAGTTCCTCCGCGTCAATCCACAGGGTGGATTTTCTACGTACAATCCTCCAAGCTGGTAAGCAGACACTTCTTTTTGCCCATCCGTTCCATATTCCCATGGTTAAGTACCTTATCTTGTGATTTCGACGCAGGAATTTCTCCGGGCCGTAAAGGATATAAACAGCCCTCCTCCACAACCCGAGGATCCGGAACGGTCCCTCGATCCGGCCTCCCAAGAGGATCCGGACATATCCGTGGAGCTGATCGATGGGGTATTTTACCAACTGAGCATCGACAATGGCTTGGTCGCCATTACGACCGATTACCCCGGAATACTTCCCGCCTCACAGGTAACTGAGACCGAAGTCCCAATACTTTGAAAATGATCCATCCGTGCTTATTTTTGATCACCATATACCAATGGTGTTTTGCAGGGGGAGCCCTTGAGGTGGAAGGCCGAGCCTGCGGTGGCTAGCCAACAAGGGGCAGCAAGGCCCAGCAGGCTGAAAAGAAGTGCGGTCCGGATTGAGATGCCTGCGCAACGGTATGGCGTGCCATCTTATTCCCAGGTTTTATTCCCGGAAGGCACACTAACGCCCGTGCTCTTTTCAGGAAAAAGAGCGCTCGCGCTGGACTATATCCGGAGAGGTTGCCAATCGAGCCTCCACCAGCCAGCTCCAAAGCCGAGTCGAAGCGGAGGCAAACACGAGGCGTCGTCGGACGCTCCTCCGACGAGGATGCCGACAGATGCGCCACCAATTCCGAGGTGGAAGTGCCATGAATCACAGGCGTCGCCGGACAGTTCTTCGTGGCATGTTTCTCCCAAGAGGCATTGGATGCCTTCAATTCGGAGATGCGCACCTCCGTGCCGCTCAAAATGGTCTAGCGAGCCATGGAGCAGTATGTGAAAGACATACTGGTGAGAAAATTTTGATGGTTATATATGCGAGTAGCCCCCGAGACTAGAAGCAGTTAAAATAACTGATTTAAGGATCATTTGTTATGCAGGACCTTACAAAAAAGAATACCCAACTGTCCCGGGAGCTGGAAGAGTGCAAAGCCCAACTTGAGGCCGCACTAGCCGCTGCAGGGGAGGCCAAGGAGACCCCCTCTGGTAATAGAGTTATGTCTGTAGGTATGCTCACAGGTTGTTCTGCAGAGGAAATGCCCGGTTCTGGTGACCTTCTTCCCGAGCTCTTACAACTGCATTTAACGAGTTCGGCAGTGATGAAAGGCGTCGCCCAGTGCCTTGTGGCCATCTGCCTCCCCTGCCGAAGGCCTTGGAGAGCTTGCGAGAGAGGCTTAAGGAGCGGCGGCGCTTCCGATTATGGAAGATATCAGCCTGCCGTCAAAGGCGCCAGGAGGCTCAGGCCATGGTGAAGACGCGGTACACGGTTGTGACCCAAACCACATGGCCGAGGTCCCACTGTGGGGCACGATGGGAAGGAGATCCCGTGAGCTTAGTGTGCGGCCAAGTAGAATTGGCATAAAGTATTCCCAATAGGACCGTAAACTAGACAGCCTATTAGATGGTATTGAGGAGGAATACACCCAGTCAAATTGACAATGTAATTTAAGATGACATGTAAAAATGCCTTCTAGCCGGATTGTAGATCGTTTGTCATGCCAGACCTTTTCGCTTCAACCTCGGGACCCTATAGTCCGGAGTGTGTCCGAATACCCTCACGGTTATGTAAGAACCGAGGCATGCGTGGAGACCAGGCGTAGGGGTCATTAGTGCTGGAACAGAGAAGTGCCCAACTAGTTATGTTATATTACATGGTTAGTAAGAAACATCTTCCAGGAGAATAGTTCCGTTAGGGGTTCCTTTCCACAGGAGGCATGCCTTAAAGTGCATGTCGGACTGCGAAAAAGCGTAAAAGCATCTGGGGCAGATAAATAAATAAGTGAGAAATCATCTTTAGTTCACCGACCGAATATTCCCTTAAGAACGCTAGCTTTCGGCTTCACCCGTCGAGGTACACATCCGGCTGACCCGGCGAGAACAATCGCAGAGGTGCTCCTTTACCACCTAGCCGAACAATCGGCAGCGTGGGGTAAGCACAGGAGCCACGCAACCCAGCTTGGTCAAAACTTAAGTCATATCGATGCATATAATGGTGAATAAAAGGTACATGCGGGAGCGTGACACATGTGTTAGGCATGAAGCCCGTACAAATAAGCTTCTGTTAAAGAAGCCCCCAGGTATCATGAGCGCGGATAGCGCGTCAAGTGTGTGCGAACAATGCGCGAACGAGCCTTTAAAGGCTGTAAGAGAAAAATAGGGAGAAGAAGAGAAATATAAGACAGCTAATGTGTAAAAAATAGACAGAGGAAGGAGACGAACTCAGAATCCGGCGCTAGGCGTAGAATCTTCGGAGACGGGTTGCGTTCCATGGGTTCAGCTCGAGTCGGTTATCCGATGCATCTCGCAGACGGTACGCTCCACCGGTCAGGACTTGGTCGATAATAAAGGGACCTTCCCATTTGGGCTTGAGTTTGTCCTTTTTTTTTGTCCGTGAGCGTAGAACTAACTCGCCAACATTGTAAGTTTTGGCCCGTACTTCTCTGCTTTGATATCTTTGAGCCTGCTGTTGATAGAATGCGGAACAGGCTTTTTCCACGTCCTGCTCCTCCTCCAAGGCGTCCAAACTGTCCTGCCGATCGAGCTCGACTTCTCTTTCTTCGTACATGCGCACGCGAGGTGAGTCATGAATTATGTCGTAGGGCAGAACTGCCTATGCGCCGTATACCATAAAGAATGGTGTGAATCCGGTGGTGCGATTCGGCGTGGTCCGCAGCCCCAGTCTGGTCGAGCTCCTCTACCCGGTCGTGTTAGATTCCTTGAGGACCGCACTAATCTGGGTTTGATGCCGCTCATGATTAGACCATTTGCTCGCTTCGACTTGACCGTTAGTTTGAGGGTGATAGGCGAAGCATAGTCGAGCTTGATGCCCATGTTTTTGCACTAGAGTTTGACCTCGTCGGCCGTGAAGTTCATGCCGTTATCGGTGATGATCTTTGTGGGGGACGCCAGTAACGATGTACGACCCTCGATATGAAGTCTATCACGGTCCGGATTCGGCCGTCTTAACGAGCTTGGCCTCTATCCATTTGGTGAATTTATCCACCATGACCTGTAGGTATTTTTGCTTGTGGGTTCCTCCTTTAAGGGGTCCAACCATGTCAAGCCCCCAGACCGCGAAGGGCCAGGTGATGGGTATAGTTTGGAGGGCGGTGGGTGGCATGTGGCTTTGATTAGCAAAGAGCTGGCAACCGACGCATCGTTGGACTAAGTCTGAGCATCTGCCGGGCCGTCGGCCAATAAAATCCTGTCGGAAGGCCTTGCTTACAAGGGCCGAGGCTGCGGCGTGGTGCCCGCCGAGTCCGGCATGAATTTCAGCCAGAAGATTCCGCCCTTCCTCTTCGGAGATACATCTTTGAAGGACTCCGGTCGTGCTTTTCTTATAAAGATCTCCCTCATGGACTTTATAGGCTTTAGATCGCCGCACTATGCAGCGTGCCTCGTTTTGGTCCTCGGGAAGTTCTTGCCTGGTTAGGTAGGCTAGGAATGGTTCCGTCCATGGGGCAATGACTGCCATTATTACATGGGCTGAAGATGTTACTTCGTTGCCAGAGCCTCCATTTGTGTCAGAATGTTCGGTGTTGGGCAGTGCTGTTGGGTCCGGGCTATTATTTCCGGACTCCCCTTCCCATACTACGGATGGCTTGAACAGCCTCTCTAAGAAGATATTGGGGGGAAGGCATCGCGCTTTGCGCCAATGCATGCCAAGACGTCAGCTGCCTGATTTTTCCCGAGCTATATGGTGAAATTCGAGCCCTTCGAAACGAGCTGACATTTTTAGGACGACGTTGCGATAAGCTGCCATTTTCGGATCCTTGGCATCAAAGTCTCCATTTATTTGAGATATCGCGAGGTTAGAATCCCCGCGCACCTCTAGGCGTTGAATGCCCATGGATACTGCCATCCGGAGACCATGTAGAAGGACCTCGTATTCGGCTGCGTTGTTGGAGTCCGTATACATTATCTGGAGTACGTATTGAATCTGTATCTCTGTTGGGGACGTCGAGCAGCGCCAAACCCCAGACCAGCCAACATTTTGGAGTTGTCGAAGTGCATGATCCAGTTGGAATATGTGCCGTACTCTTTAGGGAGTTTGGCTTCAGTCCATTCGGCGACGAAATCGGCCAAAACTTGCGACTTAATAGCTCGCTGTGGCTTATAGGTTATGTAGAATGGGAGGAGCTCAATGGCCCATTTGGCAATCCGGCCCGTAGCGTCGCGGTTGTTTATAATGTCGTTAAGAGGTACTTCGGAGGCTACTGTTATCGAACACTCTTGAAAGTAGTGTCGCAGCTTCCGAGATGCCATGAACACCGCGTACGCGATCTTTTGATAATGCGGATACCGTGACTTGCATGGAATGAGGACAGTGGACACATAGTAAACTGGTTTTTGAAGGGGGAACTTGTGTCCGTCCGTTTCTCGTTTGACAACGAGCACCGCGCTTACAACTTGATGAGTTGCCATGATGTATAATAGCATTGGTTCGCCTATGTTGGGCGCGGCCAGGACCGGGTTTGTTGCCAATATGGCTTTTATTTCTTCGAGTCCGGCCGTGGCGTGCATCCGTACACTCGAAGTGTTCGTCTTGCGGAGGAGGCGATAAAGGGGTAATGCCTTTTCTCCCAAACGGGAGATAAAGCGGCTTAGAGCCGCCACACATCCAGTCAATTTTTGTATTTGTTTGAGGTCCTTTGGGATATCCAATTGTGACAGAGCTCGAATCTTGGCTGGATTTGCTTCAATTCCTCTACCGGATACAATGAAGCCCAAGAGCTTTCCGGCTGGTACGCCGAAAATGCATTTTTCCGGGTTAAGCTTGATGTCATATGTTCGGAGATTATCGAATGTGAGCCACAAGTCGTCTACTAGAGTTTCGACATGCTTGGTTTTGACGACCACATCATCTACGTATGCCTCCACTGTTTTGCTGATCTGGTTTGCCAGACATGTCTGAATCATGCGCTGATATGTTGCACCGGCGTTTTGAGCCCTAAGGGCATTGTGTTGAAGCAGAATGGGCCGTATGGGGTGATAAATGCCGTTGCGGCTTGGTCAGGCTCGGCCATCTTAATTTGATGGTAGCCGGACTATGCGTCGAGGAAACACAATGAATCATGTCCTGCGGTAGCGTCGATAATTTGATCGATGCGGGGGAGGGGGAAGGGATCCTTTGGGAAAGCCTTGTTGAGGTCCTTGAAATCGGCGATAGGCGCCGGATTTGTCCTTCTTTGGTACCATCACCAGTTTGCTAGCCAGTCCGGATGTTTTATATCTCGATGAATCCGGTCTCCAATGGTTTGGCTAGCTCCTCTCCCATGGCTTGTCTCTTAGGTTCGAGAAACGCCAAGAGCCTGTTTGATTGGCTTGAATCCTTTTAGGATGTTTAGGCTGTGCTCGGCCACCGGCGTGGGATTCTGGCATGTCTGAAGGGTGCCGAGCAAAATGCCCCATTTTCGCGTAGGAATTCTCGTGGTCGGCGTCTACATCGGGGTTTAATTGTGCCCGATGGAGGCCATTTTGTAGGGTCCGTTGGGTGGACTTGGAATTTGACTATTTCGTCCGCTGGTTTAAAGGAGGTGGACTTGGATCTTTTATCGAGTATCCGTCATCCCTGCTTCACCGTGGGCGCAGTGATCAGTTCCTCGGCCGCTAGGGCTTCGGATAGTGCCTCAAGGGCTAGTGCGGTTGTCTTATTTTCGGCGCAGAGTGCTATGTCTGGGTCACTAGCAAGAGTGATGATTCTGTTGGGCCCGTGCATTTTGAGCTTCATGTACCCGTAATGGGGTATAGCTTGAAAAATTATGAATGCCTCTCGCCCTAATAGAGCGTGGTATCCGCTGCTGAACGGGGCCACTTGGAACGTGACCTCCTCAGACCTGTAATTATCCGGCGTGCCGAACACCACATCCAGTGTGATTTTTCTTGTGCAGCATGCTTCCCGACTGGGTATTATTCCTCTAAAGGTTGTGCTGCTTCGCTCAATGCGGCTCCAGTCTATTTCCATTTTTCGAAGGAT
Organism: Aegilops longissima; assembly: GCA_021605205.1. Classification (NCBI taxonomy): domain Eukaryota; kingdom Viridiplantae; phylum Streptophyta; class Magnoliopsida; order Poales; family Poaceae; genus Aegilops; species Aegilops longissima. The sequence goes on along the minus strand of CM038677.1, from coordinate 521,279,232 downwards.
TTCCTCATAAATGAGGTTCAATCCACTGCCACCGCCCATGAGTACCTTGGTAAGGCGAAAGCCGCCCACTATTGGACCGAGGACCATCTTCTTTGGTGCTCGGGCTGTTCGAATTTAGGTTCATCAACGGCATTAAAGGTAATAGCCGTGTCCTCCATGGATTTATTGTTGCTACTTGGTAGACTTGACAAGGCTGCGGAGTGTTCGTTTTCGCATATTATTTGATCACGAAATTCTCAAGACTGTTAATACCGTCTTGGTATCCCTTGGCTGGTCTTGTGTGGATCTTTGGGGTTAGAAGCTCTTCGCCACTTTTGGCCACCTGCCGGAGTATCCAACATGCTGTAAGGCCATGAGTTGGTGTGGCGCCCTCTGTACTTTGAATTTTACAGGGTCCGTTGAGCCATACCTCCAGTACGGTTCCATGCCCCGTAGGTGTTTTTTGTTTTTTGGTGTTTAACCCGGGTGATTGGCGATAATGCACCCTTTTATTTCGGACTGGGTTTGTATTCAGGGCCGGATTGTCCCAAAATCTTACTTCAATTTTCCAAGCGCTTTCCATCACACAGTACTTTCGCACTATGGACGCCAAGTTAGCAAAGTGTGTAATTTCACGGCGACCTATGGCGTTGAGGATTCCCTTGTCCATGCAATTATTGCAGAAAAATGAAATTGCGTCTTCGTCGCGGCAGTCCTTTATCCTGTAAATAACCAGGAGGAATCTGGCCCAGTAATGATGTACTGTTTCCTTGGGCTCTTGCCTAATATTGGATAGATCGCCTATGTTCGGGTGGGTGGGTGGAATTAGATCCGAAACCTCACCCAATCTGAGGCTCAAGGGCCAAGGAGTTTCCGAACTCGGAAGCTTGGATTCTTGGATGTTGTCCACTGAATCTAGCCCATTTCCTGACTCTAAGTTCAGGTCTTGAGTGACGTCCTCCCCTCCGCGGGTATCCGGCTTGGAGGGATCGCGAATCCGGACATAGCTAGTCCTTAAGATAGATGAAGGGTCGCCACATTGTTCCTCCACCACAACAACGTGATGGGTGACCTGGGGAGAGTTAATCTCTCTCAGATCGGGTTTAAGCCCAATCTGATCGTACTCTGTAGCGACTCCTAGGGCGGCGATGCGATCTAGGAGCTCGTTTAAGGAATAAAGCTCCGTCGTATCTAACTGCTCGGCGTTCCGAGTTGACGTGAATATTGCTTTCGATGACCCGAGAAGTCATCGTCGGCGCGGCGGCCGAACAGGCGGTCATAAGAAAACCGCCTAGCCTGAGAGTTTGGCCGATAGCCAAAGCTCCTTTTGCAACAGTAGCGTCTTTAAAGACGGGATGAGGCATCCTTCTTGATGGCGATGACACAGAGTAACTCTCAATGAAAGCACCAATGTCGGTGTCAAAACCGGCGGATCTCGGGTAGGGGGTCCCGAACTGTGCGTCTAGGCGGATGGTAACAGGAGACAAGGGACACGATGCTTTTACCCAGGTTCGGGCCCTCTCGATGGAGGTAAAACCCTACTCCTGCTTGATTAATATTGATGATATGGGTAGTACAAGAGTAGATCTACCACGAGATCAGAGAGGCTAAACCCTAGAAGCTAGCCTATGGTATGATTGTTGTTCGTCCTATGGACTAAAACCCTCCGGTTTATATAGACATCGGAGAGGGCTATGGTTACACAGAGTCGGTTACAATGGGAGGAGATCTACATATCCGTATCGCCAAGCTTGCCTTCCACGCCAAGGAAAGTCCCATCCGGACAAGGGACGAAGTCTTCAATCTTGTGTCTTCATAGTCCAAGAGTCTGGCCAATGGTTATAGTTCGGCTATCCGGACACCCCCTAATTCGGGACTCCCTCAACGCCCGTGCCACCGTGCTTGCCGCCGTGCCGACATGGAGAAACTCGCCACTCCTCATCGAGCTGAACTGGAGCGGCGAGTTGCTGAACCACGCGCCGGCTTGGGGCGGCAACTGGCTCCGTTGGGCGAAGCGAGGTTGGTGAAGCACCGAGCGGCCTCGCTCGTATCCGGAGGGCTCGGCGGGCCACCCAGCCGGGTAGTATATCAGAGAACGGCTCCTCAGAAGGCATCGGAAGAGTGGAGAAAATGATGAAGGAGGAGATGGGGGAGCGGCGGAGGGGTGCGATTCTTGCACGCTATCTGTCTGGCCACATTTAAATAGAGGGCGGACGCTAGGAGCTTGGCCGGCGTCTGACCGCATTTAAACTGAGGGTGGATGGGAGGAGCTCGGCCGACATTGTGTTTAATTCCGGCCCGCTCATGAACGGACGTGTGGCCAGAGTAGGTTTCTCGGTTTGCATGCGGGTTTAACGGAGGCGTTTGATGGTGGCGATGAGGCGTGTTCAGTCGGGCGTGCAGCGGGCGGTGCAGTACTATTCGATTTGACAGGTACTCCCTCCATTCCAAAATAGATGACCCAACTTTATACTAACTTTGTACTAAAGTTAATACAAAGTTGAGTCATCTATTTTGGAACGGAGGGAGTACTAGTAAACCAGGACAGTTCGCGATACGGCTTTAATGCATGCGAGGGAGAGGGTAGCGGTTCCCGAAATGTTGAACGACCAATGATGCATCCTCCTTCAATTAGCATCCTGAATGCATGATGGAAGTAATGGGAGGAGGACGGGGAAAAGAGGAAGCACGATGTAAATGCAACCCAGTTTGCACTCATATAAAGGCGCCCCTCCGTTCCAATGCATCTACCACATTGTACGCACCTAAGCACCTACACTAAGCTACGACTCTCAGTTGCACCAGATGATCGTTGCCACCATCAACAAGTTCACTGTCGTCAAGAAGCTTGAGGACGACATCGCCGTACTCCTCCAGCCTGCGCGCCCGGGCTCCTCATTGCCTACCACCCTAATCGGCCTCCATGGCGAGAACCTCTTTCAAGCACTGGTGGCCCTGCGACTGCCCGACAATGCAACAAAGAATGTCCACCTGGAGGTCGTGCTCGCCGCGAGGCGCCTCGCCCTGCAAGAATTCATCTACCTACACATCCACGTGTACGAGAAAGTCGTGTACATAGGTATCTACAAGGCCGGTGAGGACGCTGCAACGTTGGCCTTCGTCAACCGGCTGGAAGCATTGGACGCCTTTGTTGAGAAGCACCTTGACCTTGCCACAAAAGCCGTCGCTCCTAAGCCGCTGGTCGGTGGCCCGGCGCACTGGGTCGAGGAGGAGGAGGTCATACGTTGATGGATGCATCTTTCTTCTTGCCTCCTGTAACCACCACATGCGATCGTATCTTCATGGCCTTAATTCTTATTGCGCTATTGCATTCTCGTTCCAGTTAATACATACATTTGCGATCGCTTTGCTCACATTTGGAGGCAATTTTACGCGTCACTGTAATTAGTACTCCATTCGTCAATTTATAAGTTGTGCTTACCTTTTCCATCAACTTCGTGCAACGCACGGGCATCTTGCTAGAAACACTACAACATGTCGAACCGCATGTGATCAAACCGACGATGCGCCAACCTAGCTACTACCCTGCTTATCTGGCGGAAAAAGCCCCGCCCTAGTGTTTCCAATCGTTATTTCTATCTATCGATCGTGCCAAGGAGCATAACCAAATTTAAAATTTATACATGTTTCTCTATATCTACTCTTTTAAAAAATAGAGTTGGTGATGATGGTGTGCCTGCCATCCTGCAATATAGGTCGTCCGATTTATATCTGACGGAGAGGAAGGGAACTATGGCAATTTTGCAAAAAATACCTACACCCCTCTCCACATTTGCAAATAAGGCCTTCCATCGTACATCATGTTCTCCCACAAGATAAACTACTCATACAAATGCATCTTGATGTTTTGTGCAACGTATGGGCATCTTGCTAGTCTCCACTAAAAGAATCAGTTGGTGATGGTGGTGTGTCTGCCATCCGTCATTTCTGACCATTAGATCTGCATCTAACGGCTGTGAGGTAAGTTGTGGCATTTTTGCAACAATAGCCCACTTATCTGCTCCAATTTGCAGAAAACCCCTTATTATCTTAAAAGCAACCTTATCCCTCCCTCACGTCATCAACACAACCTGAGAAATATATTTTGAGTGAAAAGTAATATATTTTTAGTGGTATATATGTATATAGAAACAAGAGTGTTTTCTTTCAAGTCTGTGAACAAGTACTATTCTACTTTGGATCCGTCGCAACACACGGGCACATTGCTAGTAAAAGAAAAAGGCCTGCCGCGTTCGCGTCGCACCCCCACACGCCCGGGAATCGGGAGAACTCCACGGCCCGTCCGGCACGCCACATAGCTAGGGAAGGCGAGTTGCCTAGCATTTTCACTTTCATGTGGGACCGTAGTTGAGCAAACCGACTATCGGCAAACCACACCCTAGTACATCTTCAACGTATTTATAATTTTTGATTGTTCCATGTTGTTATATTATCATTCTTGGATGTTTTATAATCATTTTATAGTCATTTTATATCATTTTTGGTACTAACCTATTGGCATAGTGCCAAATGCCAGTTGCGGTTTTCTGCATGTTTTTTACATCACAGGAAATCAATACCAAATGGAGTCCAAACGCAGCGAAACTTTTTGTGGATTTTTTTGACCAGAAGGCATCCAGTGGGCTGGAGAAGCACCTAGGGGGGGGGGGTGCTCTGAGGGAGCACAACCCACCAGGGCGCGCCTGGAGGCCCAGGCGCGCCCAGGAGGGTTGTGCCCACCTCGGGTGCTCCCTGAACCACCTCTTTGCTCTATAAATACCCCAATATTCCAGAAACCCTAGGGATTCGACGAAAATCAATTCCAGCTGCCGCGGAGTCTAGAACCACTAGATCCAATCTAGACACCATCACGGCGGGGTTCATCATGCCCATTGGTGCCTCTCCAATGATGCGTGAGTAGTTATTTGTAGACCTACTGGTCCGTAGTTAGTAGCTAGATGGCTTCCTCTCTCTCTCTCTCTCTCTCTCTCTCTCTCTCTCTCTCTTGATTCTCAATACAATGGTCTCTTGGAGATCCATATGATGTAACTCCTTTTGCGGTGTGTTTGTTGGGATCCGATGAACTTTGAGTTCATGATCAGATCTATTTCTATCCATGAAAGTTATTTGAGTCTTCTTTGATCCCTTATATGCATGATTTCTTATAGCCTCGTATTTCTTCTCCGATATCTGGATTTTGATTGGCCAACTTGATCTATTTATCTTGCAATGGGAAGAGGTGCTTTGTGATGGGTTCAATCTTACGGTGCTTGATCCCTGTGACAGAAGGGGAACCGACACGTATGTATCGTTGCCATTAATGATAACAAGATGGGGTCTATTTGTACATAAATAGATCTTGTCTACATCATGTCACCATTCTTATTGCATTACTCCGTTTTTCCATGAACTTAATACACTAGATGCATGCTGGATAGCGGCCGATGTGTGGAGTAATAGTAGTAGATGCAGGAAGGAGTCGGTCTACCAATCTTGGACGTGATACCTATATAATGATCATTGCCTAGATATCGTCATGATTATTTGAAGTTCTATCAATTGCCCAACAGTAATTTTTTCACCCACTATTTGCTATTTTTCTCGAGAGAAGCCACTAGTGAAATCTACGGCCCCTGGGTCTCTTCTTTATTGTATTTGCCTTTGCGATCTATTTTTCTTTGCTTTTATTTTCAGATCTATTAAAGCAAAAATACGAAAATACCTTGGTGCACTTTATTTTTGGCGTTCGATCTATCAATATTTACACCTCTCTCATGTCCGTTTGCCAATTTCTGGCGCCGTTACCCGAAAGGGATTGACAACCCCTTTAACACGTCGGGTTGCGAGTATTTGTTACTCTTGTGCAGGTGCTGTTTACGTAGTGTTTCTTGGTTATCCTACTAGTTCTATAACCTTGGTCTCATCATTGAGGGAAATACCTACCGTCGTTGTGCTGCATCATCCCTTCTCTTTGGGGAAATACTGGCGTAGTCCTAGCCGACATCAAAAGGAATTTCTGGTGCCGTTGCCGGGGAGACATCATCAACATCTACCAGGTTCCTAATCACAAATCTCATCTCCTTGCAATTTACATTATTTGCCATTTGCCTCTTGTTTTCCTCTCACCCACTTCACAAAAATTTGCCATTTCATTTGCCCTTTTTTTCGTTCGGCTTTTTCTCATCGGATCTTTTGTTTGCTTATGTTGCCATGTGTCTTGTATTTTGTTGCATCTTCACTTGCTAAAAATCTATTGATATGGATCCTCATCCACTTGCTAATATTTTTCAAAGACCAAATTCTGATGAACCAATTTCTAGTAAGTTGAGTGCGTTAGATTATCTTTATGAAGTTTTGCTTGAGATTCATGAATCTGAAAATTGTGATGAAGTGTTAAAAGAAGGAATTTATAAAGTGATTCATGATAGCTCCTTGGATGAAAAGTATGATTGCAATGATGTTATTATAAATTCTATTAGTGTCAATTGTGCTAATAATATGTATAACCCCAAGCTTGGGGACGCTAATATTGCTATGTCCACTACTTACTGGAATGATCATGATTGGGGTGATAATGATTCTTATGATCTTGATAGTTTATTTAAGCCTCATGATGAATATGTTTGCAATAATATTTAAAGTGGGTTCGGAAGAGTGTCAACTCTAGGTAAAAATAATCCCACCTATTTGGAGAGTGTTCAATCTTGTGAAATTTTTGATAAAAGTGGGTTTGGAGAGGTCATGGCTTTATTGATAATCCCACTATTTTGGAAGAGTGTCAACTTTGCATGCATGTGGATCATGAAGAGAATATTTTGTGTGATAGTTATAGTGTTGAATTTGATTATGATCCTACATGTAATAATTATGAGAGAGGAAAATATGGCTGTAGAAATTTTCATGTTACTAAATTACCTCTCGCTATGTTGAGATCGTCAATGTTTTGTTCTTCTTCTTTGCATATGTTAGATGTTTCTTGTCTTGATAATTTGTCTGCTTATAAAATTCCTATGCATAGGAAGTCTGTTAGACTTAAATGTGTTTGTCATATGTTTCTTGATGCTCTCTTTGTGTTTCCATTCTTATCTTTCGTGTGAGCATTGTTGAAATCTTTTGCCTAGCTAGGGGCGTAAAACAATAGCGCTTGTTGGGAGGCAACCCGATGAATAATTTTTTTTCTTTCTGTTCTTAAGTGTTTGCACAATTATGCTACTGTTATGATTGTGTTTTTTGTGTTTTAATTAGTGTTTGTGCCAAGTAAAGCCTTTAGGATCTTCTTGGGTGATAGTTATTTGATCTTGCTGAAAAACAGAAACTTTCGTGCTCACGAAACAATTCTCATTTTTAATAGGAGCGTGATATTATACCAATTCTTTTTGCAGAAGATTAATATACAAATTGCTCAGGTCGTCCTAATTTCTCAAAAAAATTGGAGTTACATAAGTATTCGAAATATCCATATTGCTACAGACTGTTCTGTTTTTTACAGATTCTATTTCCTTGCATTGTGTGCTTGTTTTGATGATTCTATGGTTTTGTTTGATGAGTTTTTGCCATATAAAAGTTGGAATACAATAGATATAATGCAAGAATAAAATATGAATTGGTTTGCAACAGTACTTATAGTAGTGATTTGTTTTCTTATACTAACGGATCTTAGGAAGGTTTTGTTGAGTTTTGTGTGATTGGAGTTTTCAAATTTTGGGTTATATTACGATGGATGAAGGAATAAGGAGTAAGAAGAGCCTAAGTTTACTCGAAGTGGCATCCCCTATTTCTTCTAACAACCATCCCCTATTTCTTCTAACAACCATCGGTATTTTACTCGAAGCTATATTTTTATTGGTCACATACCATGAGTTTTGCTTGTAGCGTCTTGTATGATATGAGTCTTTGCTTGTTTTGTTTTTTTAAGTCATGAATACTTGCTGGACACACCTATTTGAGAGAGCCAAAATTATGCCATGACTTTTTAGAATTGCTCTCTATGGTTCACTTAAATTTTTTATGAGCTATGGAATTGCTCTAGTGCTTCACTTATACCTTTTTGAGCACGGTGTGCTTTAGTATTTTTGAAGAAATGCTCTCTTGCTTAAATTAGATTTATTTGTGGGTTAGTAAATTTTTTGATTAAATTCTCTCTAGCTTCACTTAAAGTAATTTGAGAGAAAGAAATATTATGCTCATCATCTTCACTTATATTTGTTTGAGCTTATCAAAAGCAACACATGAAAATTAGTTCCAAAGTGATAGATATCCAAGAAGGATATAATAAAACTTTCATGAAGATCATTGGAGAAAATAAACTTGATTCTTTGTAATAGTTTGAGATATGATGATGTGATATGTGAGTCATGTTGATGAGTAATTATGCTTTAGTAAGAATATTGGTGTTAAGGTTTGTGATTCTCTATGCAAGCACGAAAGTTAATAGTTATGCAATGAAATTACATCCTACTTGTGGTGCATTATTCAGTGTTAATTATGCTTAATGCTTGCTTATGAGATTATTCGTTTCTTGGTTGGTCGCTTCTCAATCTTTTGTTAGCCTTCATTTTGCACTAAGTATGATCACTACTTGTGCATCCAAAATCCTTTAAACCTGTTTTGCCACATGAGTCCACTATATGTACCTATATGCGGTATTCTTTTGCCATTCTAAGCAAATTTGCATGTGCCATCTCTAATTTTCAAAATAAATTTCTCTTTTGTGTGCTCGTACCGCTCGCGAGGCAGTGAGGGGTGGCTAACATTTTCCATGCTAGATGTGTTATTCTCACGATGAGTGTTTATTCACTTGTCATTGCACGAGAGTAAGGCAAAGGTATTAGGGATGCCCAGTCCCGAAATGAAAAAAAATGAATTTACTTTATGTTGTCAAATAATAAATTCCTTGGGAAGTGTTGGTATGGAGGGAAACCGTGGATACGGCTAGCCATGGAAAGTGAAAGTATGGTTGAAAAAGGAATAAACTTCATTTTCTGTTTGGGAACCACCTATGATATGTCTAGCATGGAAAGTGTTGGGAGCTCCAAGTCATTTTCATTGGTGGGAAAAGTATGCCACTCAAAATGTTTTTATCTCTCAATTTTCGCTTTGAGCTCTGGCACCTCTAGAAATCCCTACTTCCCTCCGAGAAGGGCCTTTCTTTTACTTTATGCAATTTTTATTTTTAATTTGAGTCTCCATCTTCTCTTATAAAGCACCAACTAGGGGGCACTATGATCGTACTTGAGCATTGGGTGTAGCTAATATGCGAGTGTGTTTAATGAATGGATCAATCAGAGAGCATGATGGGCTAGGGATAACTTATTTTAGCGTTGATATTTCAAAAGACAAGGTTGCTTGTTGATATGCTTGAGTATTTAAGTCTCATGTCAAAACTGGACTATTTCTTTGAACCATATAAAAGTCCAAATGTCCATGCTATAAAGAAAAGAATATGAGATAACATGTTAGGCAACATTCTGTTGGAAATATGCCCTAGAGGCAATAATAAAAGCATTATTATTATATTTCCTTGTTCATGGTAATTGTCTTTTATTCATGCTATAATTGTATTATCCGGAAATCATAATACATGTGTGAATACATAGACCACAATACGTCCCTAGTGAGCCTCTAGTTGACTAGCTCGTTGGTCAATAGATAGTCATGGTTTCCTGACTATGGACATTGGATGTCGTTGATAACGGGATCACATCATTAGGAGAATGATGTGATGGACAAGACCCAATCCCAAGCATAGCACAAGATCGTGTAGTTCGTTTTGCTAGAGCTTTTCCAATGTCAAGTATCTCTTCCTTAGACCATGAGATCGTGTAACTCCGGATACCGTAGGAGTGCTTTGGGTGTACCAAACGTCACAACGTAATCGGGTGACTATAAAGGTGCACTACAGGTATCTTGAAAGTATCTGCTGGGTTGACACGGATCGAGATCGGGATTTGTCACTCCGTATTACGGAGAGGTATCACTTGGGCCCGCTCGGTAGTGCATCATCATAATGAGCTCAAAGTGACCAAGTGTCGGTCACGGGATCATGCATTACGGTCGAGTAAAGTGACTTGCGTAACGAGGCCGAGCGAGGTATTGGGATACCGATGATCGAGTCTCGGGCAAGTAACATACCGTCGACAAAGGGAATAGTATATGGGGTTGCTTGAATCCTCGACATCGTGGTTCATCCGATGACATCATCGAGGAGCATGTAGAGCCAACATGGGTATCCAGATCTCGCTGTTGGTTATTGACCGAGGCGTCTCGGTCATGTTCGCATGTCTCCGAACCCGTAGGGTCTACACACTTAAGGTTCGGTGGCGCTAGGGTTATTAGGAAGACTTGTATGTGATTACCTAATGTTGTTGAGTCCCGGATGAGATCCCGGACGTCACGAGGAGTTCCTAAGGTCCGGAGGTAAAGATTTATATATGGGAAGTTGTCAAACGGACACCGGAAAGTTTCGAGGCGTCTGGTATTGTCTGGGGCCACCTAAGGGTTCCGGAGGTCCACTGGAGGGGCCACCTCCGGGGGCCACTTGGGCTGCGTGGGGAAGGAGCCAGCCCCTGGTGGGCTGGGCGCACCCCTTGGGCCCTTGCGCCTAGGGTTTGGGGGGAACCCTAGAGGGGGCCGCCCCTTGCTTGGGGGGCAAGCCACCCCTCCCTGGCCGCCGCCCCCCCTCTAGATCCCATCTAGAGGGGCCGGCCCCCCTTGCCCCTTCCCCTATAAATAGAGGGGTGAGGGGAGGGCAGCCGCACCACAAGCCAAGGCGCAGCCCTCCCCTCCCCAACACCTCTCCTCCTCCGTTGTGTGCTCGGGAAGCCTGCCGAGATCTTGCTTCTCCACCATCATCACGCTGTCGTGCTGCCGGTGGAGCTGTCTTCCTCAACCTCTCCTTCCTCCTTGCTGGATCAAGACGGAGGAGACGTCACCCGTACCGTACGTGTGTTGAACGCAGAGGTGCTGTCCGTTCAGCACTTGGTCATCGGTGATCTGAATCACATCGAGTACGACTCCATCATCACCGCTCCCTCGAACGCTTCCGTACGCGATCTACAAGTGGTATGTAGATGCAAACTCACTCCCTTGACTCGTTTCTTTGATGAACTCATAGATGGATCTTGGTGAAACCGTAGGAAAATTTTTAATTTTCTGCAACGTTCCCCAACACATTCCACATCAAAAATCTGTTTTTATCATTTACCTACTCGAGGACAAGCAGGAATTAAGCTTGGGGATGTTGATACGTCTCCAACGTATCTATTATTTTTGATTGTTCCATGCTGTTATATTATCATTCTTGGATGTTTTATAATCATTTTATATCATTTTTTGGTACTAACCTATTGACATAGTGCCAAGTGCCAGTTGCTGTTTTCTGCATGTTTTTTACATCGCAGGAAATCAATACCAAACGGAGTCAAAACGCAGTGAAACTTTTTGTGGATTTTTGGACCAGAAGACATTGATGGGCGGATAAGCACTGGGGGTGCTCGAGGAGAAAAACCCACCAGGCGCTGGAGGCTCAGCGCCGCCTGTGGGTTGTGCCCACCTCGGGTGCCCCCTGAACTGCCACTTTGCTCTATAAATACCCCAATATTCCAGAAACCCTAGGGGATTCGACCAAAATCAATTCCAGCCGCCAGAGAGTTCAGAATCTCCCGATCCAATCTAGACACCATCATAGAGGGGTTCATTATGCCCATTAGTGCCTCTCCGATTATGCGTGAGTAGTTCTTTGTAGACCTACAGGTCCGTAGTTAGTAGCTAGATGTCTTCCTATCTCTCTTTTGATTCTAAATACAATGGTCTCTTGGAGATCCATATGATGTAACTCTTTTTGCGGTGTGTTTGTTGGGATCCGATGAACTTTGAGTTTATGATCAGATCTATCTTTTTATCCATGAAAGTTATTTGAGTCTTCTTTGATCTCTTATATGCATGATTGCTTATAGCCTCGTATTTCTTCTTCGATATCTGGGATTTGTTTGGCCAACTTGATCTATTTATCTTGCAATGGGAAGAGGTGCTTTGTGATGGTTCGATCTTACAGTGCTTGATACCACTGACAGAAGGGGAACCGACACGTATGTATCTTTGCCATTAAGGATAACAAGATAGGGTCCATTTCTACATAAATAGATCTTGTATACATCATGTCATCGTTCTTATTGCATTACTCCATTTTTCCATGAACTTAATACAGTAGATGCATGCTGGATAGCGGTCGATGTGTGGAGTAATAGTAGTAGATGCAGGCAGGAATCGGTCTACTAATCTTGGAGTGATGCCTATATAATGACCATGCCTGGATATCGTCATGATTATTTGAAGTTCTATCAATTGCCCAACAGTAATTTGTGCACCCACCATTTGCTATTATTCTCGAAAGAAGCCACTAGTGAAATCTATGGCCCCCGGATCTCTTCTTTATTATATTTGTCTTTGCGATCTATTTTCCTTTGCTTTTATTTTCAGATCTATTAAACCAAAAATACAAAAATACCTTGCTGCACTTTATTTTATTTAGCGTTCGATCTATCAATATTTACAACTCTCGCATGTCCATTTGCCAATTTTTTCCGCTGTTACCCGAAAGGGATTGACAACCCCTTTAACACGCCGGGTTGCGAGTATTTGTTACTGGTGTGCACGTGCTGTTTACGTAGTGTTGCTTGGTTCTCTTACTGGTTCGGTATACTTGGTTTCCTCATTAAGGGAAATACCTAACGTCGCTGTGCTGCATCATCCCTTCCTCTCTGGGGAAATACCGACGTAGTCCTAGCCGACATCACACCCTGCCCGCCGCGTTGGAAAACCGAAACAAGGAGGGGAAGATCTAGCTGTAGCACGGAAGCCAAGAAATTTGGTGTCAGATGGGGCTCGTTCATAGAGTAGGAGCACTCCGTACTACTACTCCTACTGGTACGAAGTTTGTACTACAGCTAGTACTACCACTATACAACTAGGTATGTGCACAGCACAACATCGTAGGAACAAAAAACGGAAAGATATTTTTTTGGGTGATTTATCATTTTTTCAGTCAACGTAGTATGAATAATATGATGTGGGGGGCACCCATGAAGCTTATGCGGCTTGGTTGCATGGCTAGGAAAGGCTAGAGAAAAACAAATAGATAATGTGTTTAGAGTGCACTCCACTAAATAGATACTTTGGATCCATTGCAACGTACGGGCCGGCACTACATTGGTAGTAGTAAGAAAAAAATTCCGGGTTTGGCACGAGTTCGTACTACGGGAGCACCACAAGGCCTATAGCAGGAGTTACATTTCCCTCTCAGGGCCCATGGGATCGATCTTCAGTGGCTTAGTGCACCAGCCTATGAGTCAATGACATGTGGACCTTAAATGCGGCTGGCCCACATGTCATTCTCATGAAAGCAGAGTGGCGGTGGGACCGAGAGAGGTGAGGCGCAGGTCGGCAGACGAGGCTTGCCTGCTCCCATGCTCCGATCCGTACTCCCGCACCATTAATTTTTATCCAACGGTTATAATAGATTTCCTCGTGTGGGCCATCTATAGCCTCAAAGAAAGGTAAACAAAGGCCAAATTTCCAGGAAATAATTTCCTGCATGAATCTTTACACGCATGCAAGACCCTTTCCTTTCCTGCTCGTCCTCCTCCGGATCATCAGCTGCATTGACAATGCCGGTGCCAACGCCAGAGCACCGCAAGAGGTGCCTGCCTAAGCCATGTAGCACGCTGCGGCACCAGCGAGTACCACCTCCTCCACGCCAACATCAGCGTCTGGGCCATGCGCATGCAGCTGCTCCCGCGGTATTTTAGCTGCATGTTCGACTGCAGTACCACACCGATCTTGGGCGAGACCATTGAGCTTGTGGCCAAGAGAAGTCTCTGCCCAGCCGACGCATGGCAAGGTGCTTGACTGCTGTGACGTGTTGCACGATGTTTACTAGCTAACGCTCCGGATGAGCGGCAGGGTGCTGCTCCTGATCGTCAGTGGTGCGACAACAACGACGGCCGGGCCGTGTGCTATAATACCATCTTGTAGCGACCAGACCTCAAACAGTCTGATCTCTGTGCTTTAGTGTCATCCTCGGATCGAATGTCTTGACACGTAGTACTTGAAGGATTATAACAGAGTAGCAATCACACACTTATTACAGCGAATGTCTCAAAAGAGAGCTCATTACAATAAATATGGCTTAAGGCCATCTAATAACGATAACATCGGAAGGCTTGGAAGATAAGTGAGTCCATCAACTCCAACGGCATCACTGAGTATAGAACCACGACCTACAGCACCTTACTCGTCCTCTGAAAAGTCTGCAACATGAACGTTGCAGCCCGAAAACGGGTCATCACATGGAATATGCTGGCAATGTAACACATAGAGACTAATGAACTGAAATAGGCTATACTACGTGCATATATGGCTGGTGGAAAGCTCTATGGTTACAGTTTTGCATAAAGCCAATTTTTCCCTACTGCAAAGGAATAAATTTTATTTAACTATCATGGTGGTTGTTAAACATTGAGAGTGTAGACACCCTCTCAATCCCAATTAAGCATCATCATTAAACCCAACAATATTAATTAAAGTAACATGATGAGATTCACATGATAATCCTAGTACTAGATACTCAAGATGTCCATAACCGGGGATACGACTAATCATGACTAGTTTATACACTCTGCAGAGGTTTGTGCACTTTTCCCCACAAGACTTGATCTCCTCCGCTGGGATTCTCGCACTACATGGTGTGTGAGAAACGGATGACCGAGACATAGTCTTTCAGAAGCGCTAACACCTTACGATCGGGTAGATAGTTACACCTACTTTCCTCTACATTTGATAGTCTACCACCGTAAGAGTTCGCACGACTTAATCAACTATGCTAGAGCCCATAGTAGCTTGTGGCTGCACACGGAAGTTTCTAGCATGAATAATCCCTGATCCCTTTGAGCCTGGGTGGCGGTCCATAAAGGAAAACAGGCAATCGCTGGAATACCCAGGTGCCTCAATCCACCCAGATGTGTATTAAAGTTGCCACCTTGAATAAACCATTAAATTACCATATCACATCTGTCATGGATACACTCACCCAATCCACGTCTACTGGCATAGCATGGCATAAGCAAACGTAGAAGTAACTCCCAAGGGTTTGATAATAAAACAGGTAATAGGTACTACCTCATCTACTTCCCAAAACCCACATATTAATCAGATCCTAATCATGCAATTGTTTGAGGATTGATCTAATGCAATAAGACTGAGTAGTAAAGAGGTATGACCAAGGTGCTACTTGCCTTGCTGATGATCCGTGAATCCTAGAGATTCGAAGTAGCAAGCAACGCACTCCGGGTACTCTATCGCAAACAAACAAGCATACAATAAGTACTCATCTAATGCATGGGTAAAACTCAAATAAGAGATCTAACCAGAAAGTTCAACTTAAGAACTCCGGTCTGCAAAAAGAATCAAATCAAACGAAGCAACGAAAGTCAAACGGCGAAAAAAACAAGCTTCATTTACTTATCTGGACCTAAGTCAAATTTTACAGTAGCAAAAACTTGTTTGAGTTGGTTAAACGGAAAGAGGGTTTCGAGAAGAAACTCTAGGCGCTTGAATCGCCTGATTCCGATAAACGGGCGAAAAGTTATACTAAAACGAAAATCGGATCAGAAATCACGATCGAAAATAATCGCGGAAAATCCGAGAAAAAGAAAAACGGACGAACAGGCTAACGAACGAACGTTCGCTGTCTGCAGCTAAACGATGAAAATCGTTCGTTGAAACGAACGTACGGACGAACGTCCGCTAAATAAACTAAAACGAAAAAAAAGAAAAATAAACTGATCTAAAAAAAGGATCTCAGTTTTTTTGAAAAAAAACCGAACACCTATTTTTTTCCAATACCGGGGCTACCTCGGGATGCATGACGGCTACTATCTGACGAGGCGGCGGGCGGCGGCGGCGGCAAAGACAAGGGCGGCGAAACTACTGGGCTAGGGTTTCGGGGAGGGGGGGCAAGGCAGCGGCTCGGCTCCCGGCTTATAAGGCAGCCGGGCCTAGTGTCCTAGGAGGACACGGCCCGGTTAGGTCAGTTCGCGTTTTTTAAAGAAAAACATTACGCGTAGAAAACCAAATAAAAGAAATACTAAACGGACTCCAAAAATCCTGAAATAAATTTTCCCCGACTTCTAAAATCAAGCCGGACAAGATGAACATTTATTTGGGGCCTAAATGCGAATTTGAAAAACACGCATTTTCCTAAATTCAAATAAAATAGCAATAAACTCCAAAATAAAATCTTATTTGATTTTATTATTAAATCCTCAATATTTCTTTATTTTGGGAAAGTCATTTTATTCCCTCTCTCATATTTTTATAATAGAAATAATTGAAGATAAAATAATTAAAATCAAATGATCCTATTTTCAAAATTTGTGAAGACTCAAATATGAAAATAACGAAATCCCCAACTCTCTCCGTGGGTCCTTGAGTTGCGTAGAATTTCTAGGATCAAGCCAAAATGCAATAAAATATGATATGTAATGATGATCTAATGTATAACATTCCAAATTGAAAATTTGGGATGTTACAAACCTACCCCCCTTAAGATGAATCTCGCCCTCGAGATTCAGGTCGGCTAGAAAATAGGTGAGGGTGGTCCTTCAGCAGATCTTCCTCTCGCTCCCAGGTGGCTTCATCCTCGGTGTGGTGGCTCCACTGAACTTTGCAAAACTTGATAACCTTGTTGCGGGTGACTCGGCTGGCATAGT
Source organism: Aegilops longissima (assembly GCA_021605205.1). Taxonomy (NCBI): domain Eukaryota; kingdom Viridiplantae; phylum Streptophyta; class Magnoliopsida; order Poales; family Poaceae; genus Aegilops; species Aegilops longissima. Next base: position 521,262,487 of record CM038677.1, on the reverse strand, counting down.
CAAGAATCTTGATTGGTTTCTCCTCGTAGGTCAAATCACTATCCAACTGAATCGCTTCCAGCGACACTGTATCTCTTAGCGGTATATCAGCCATCTCTGCGTGGCATTTCTTCAACTGTGAAACGTGGAACACATCATGAACTCCTCACAATCCTTTGGGCAATTCCGACTTGTAAGCAACTTCTCCCATACGCTCCAAAACTTTGTATGGTCCCACAAAACGTGGCGCTAATTTTTCCTTAACTCCAAAGTGCTTAACTCCTCGAAGTGGAGATACACGAAGATAAACTCTATCTCCGACTTCGTACACTGTCTCCTTGCGTTTAGAATCTGCATAGCTCTTCTGCCTGGACTAGGCTACCTTGAGCCTATCGCGAATCAACTTCACCTTCTGTTCAAACTTTTTAATCAAATCTGGTCCAAACAACTGGCGGTCTCCAACTTCATCCCACAACAGCAGGGTTCTGCACCTCCTTTCGTACAAGGCTTCGAAAGGGGCCATCTTCAAACTGGATTGATAACTGCTGTTGTAAGAGAACTCTGCATATGGCTAGTTGTCATCCCAACTAGATCCATAATCTAGCGCACAAGCTCTCAGCATATCCTCCAAAACCTGATTTACTCTCTCGGTATGTCCATCTGTCTGCGGATGAAAGGCTGTACTGAACTCTAGTCTGGTACCCAAAGTTTCGTGCAACTGATTCCAGAACTTTGAGGTAAACTGGGTTCCTCTATCTGATACAATGCTCCTCGGAACTCCATGCAGACATAAGATCCTGGTCATGTATATCTTTGCTAACTTAGCATTGGTGTAAGTGGTCTTCACTAGGATGAAATGAGCTACTTTCGTCAAACGATCAACTACAAATCGAGTCATAGCCTGAACGAGTCCTGGGCAATCCCATGATAAAATCCATGCCTAGCTTATCCCACTTCCATTTGGGTATTGGCAATGGCTGTAACAATCCTGCTGGCTTCTGATGCTCTGCCTTTACTCTCTGACATATATCACAGACTGCTACATACTCCGCAATATCCTTCTTCATTCCGGTCCACCAGAATGTGTCCTTCAAATCCAAACACATCTTGGTATTTCCTGGGTGAATCGAATACGGTGAATCATGGGCCTCCTGCAGAATCAACTTCCTGATCTCTGGGTCATTAGGCACATAAACACGGTCTTCAAACCATAGGGTATCGTGCTCATCCTCACGAAATCCTTTAGCTTTTCCTTTGTTCATCTTCTCTTTAATAGAGGCAATCTCCTTGTCAGTCTTCTGAGCTTCTCTGATCTTATCCATCAAAGTAGACTGAATCTCCAATGTTGTTACATAGCCTCTCGGAACTATCTCCAAACATAGCTCTCGAAGATCCTCGGCTAACTCCTTTGGTAACTCTGCGGTCAAGAGTGTGTTGACATGGCTCTTGCGGCTCAACGTGTCAGCTACTACGTTAGCCTTTCCGGGATGATAATGCAATCTCATATCATAATCCTTGATGAGCTCTAACCATCTCCTTTGTTTGAGATTCAACTCCTTCTGCATGAAAATGTACTTCAAACTCTTGTGATCCGTGTACACCTCACAATGGTTTCCGATGAGAAAATGTCTCCACGTCTTCAATGCATGCACTACGGCTGCTAAATCCAAATCATGTGTAGCATAATTCAACTCATGGGGCTTAAGTTGTCGTGAGGCATACGAAACAACTCTTCCCTCCTGCATAAGCACTGCTCCAAGTCCTCGACGTGAAGCGTCGCAATACACCTCATAATCCTTGCGCTGATCCGCGTAATCAACACCGTGATGTAACCAAACGCTTTCTTCAACTCCCGAAACTGGCCTCGCATTCTTCAGTCCATTTGAACTTGGGTTCCTTCTTCAACTACTCCGTCATGGGTTTCGCAATTTTTGAGAAATTCTTAATGAATCTCCGGTAGTATCCCGCGAGTCCAAGAAAACTCCGGATCTCTCCAACTGTTGTTAGCTTCCCGCTTGTCACAAAGGACAACCTTGGTGGGATCTACTGCTATTCCTTTTCCGGATATAACATGTCCGAGGAATCCAACTTCTTTCAACCAAAACTCACATTTGCTGAACTTGGCATATAATTGATGTTCTCTGAGCTTCTCAAGTACCAAACGCAAATGCTCCTTATGCTCCTCTTCACTCTTCGAGTAGACCAAAATATCATCAATGAACACCACGACAAACTTATCCAAAAACTCCATAAACACCTTGTTCATCATGTTCATGAAATAGGCGGGTGCGTTAGTCAGACCAAATGACATAACGGTATACTCATACAGCCGTACCTGGTGGTAAAAGCCGTCTTAGGTATATCCTGCTCTCTAATCTTCAACTGATGGTATCCTGATCGCAGATCAATCTTGGAAAATACCTTAGCTCCTTGCAATTGGTCAAACAAATCGTTGATCATCGACAACGGGTACTTTTTCTTAATTGTTACTTCATTCAATCCTCAATAATCAACAACCATCCTTAATGATCCATCCTTCTTCTCCACTAGAAGTACTGGCGATCCCCAAGGCGAAGAACTTGGGCGAATAAAACCTTTATCCAGTAACTCCTTAATCTGCTTCTTAATTTCCTCCAAATCTTGTGCTGGCATCCTATACGGTCTCTTAGATATCGGCCCTGTGCCTGGCAAAAGCTCAATCAAAAACTCAATATCTCTATCCAGTGGCATGCCTGGCAACTCCTCTGGAAATACATCAGGGTAATCCTTCACCACTGGTACTTTCTCCTGCACAACTCCTGATAAGGGATTTACTTGTGTCCTCTTCGGCTCATGTCTTGATACATACTTGATTCTTCTCCTATCCGGGGTGGTAAGTAAAATCGACTTACTGGCGCAATTGATGTTTCCTCCATACATCAATAGCCAATCCATACCCAGAATCACATCCAAACCTTGCGATTCGAGAATGATTAAATCCGAGGGGAAAACATGCCTACCTATACTCAATGGCACTTGAAAACATCCTCGACTGGCCATATACTCCGCTCCTGGTGAGCTTACTAACATAGGTGTTCTAAGAACCTTGGTGGGCAGTTTATACTTATCCACAAATCCCCTTGATATGTATGAATGCGACACACCAGTATAAAAAGAACGATTGCGAGAAATGACTTAACCAAAACTTACCTATTATCGCATCCGCCTGGCTTCAACCTCCTCCACGTAAACGTGGTTCACCTGTCCCCTGTTGAAAGGGTTCGGCTTCTTCCCAGAGCTTCCATTGCCATTTCCATTCTGGGCTTTAGGACATTCATTGGCATAATGTCCAGTCTTCTGACACTTATAGCAAGTGACTTGGCTCAGGTCTCTCTTGGCTGGGGTTGACGGGTTGGCACGGTTCTGGACGTTGCTTCCTCCATTCCCGTTACCATTCTTGGGGCCATTATGATTATGCGAATTCCCTCCTCCATGGGTATGCTGAAAATGTCCTCCCGGGATAGGAGTAAAACGTGGCTTATGCTAAGCTCCAGAATTGTACTTCCCTTGCTCATACTTCCTCTTGCGGTTTTCAATTTGCTGCTGCTTCCCTTCAATCATAAGAGCACGATCTACCAACTCCTGGTAGTTGTTGAAGCTTGCTACCATCAACTGCATGCTAAGCTCATCATTCAGTCCTTCCAGAAACATCTCCTGCTTAGCTGCATCCGTAGCAACGTCATCTGGGGCATAACGTGCTAACTTACTAAAGTCATCCACATACTGGCCAACTGTCCGTCCTCCTTGGCGCAAGTTGCGAAACTCATGCTTCTTCATGGCCATAGCTCCTGCTGAAACATGGGTAGTACAGAAAGCCTGCTGAAACTGATCCCATGTGACAGTGTCGATAGGATAAGTGGCTATGAAATTCTCCCACCATGCTGCTGCGGGTCCTTCAAGTTGATGTGCGGCAAAATGCAGCTTTTCCGCATCTGTGCATCCTGCAGTGGTCTACTCCCTTGCTGTCTTGCGGAACCAATCATCTGCAACTATCGGCTCGGTGCTACTGGAGAACACCGGCGGATTCAGTCTAAGAAAACGGGTTAAGTGATCAATAGGTGGTGGCGGTGGTGGGTTACTGTTGTTGTTGTTGTTCCCCTGATTCTGATTCTGGACTAGCAACTGCATCAATGCATTCTGCTGCTGGATCAACTGAGTGAGCTCCGGTGGGAAAGCAAATCCATTGTCACGTCTCGGAGGCATATGAGGGTTTAGAAAAGATGAGAAAATAGAAAATAATGAGGTCTAGAGAGAAAACACTACCCATATACACATGAGACAAATTCAATCAATATCACTTCAATCAATTCAAACAAGGGCATACAACGGTCTAACTATCGTTATAAAAGTGCTCGAATTATACTAGATACATGGGGGAATACTACTACTGTTATGGTGGTCGACTAGAAAAACCGCTCCGATGAAGACTCCATGATATCCGCTCCAGCTTCATCAACATAGTCATCATCGCTGTCGTCTGGGTCTGAGTCGGTGTCGTCGATGATGATATAGTTCTCCGGGCAAGTGGAATCATCATCTTCTCCTCCTGGCGCGGGGTCTCCCATGAAAACTCCTAGCTTCCTGGTTAGGCCGTCATTCTTCTCTACTAATACTTTGATTTCCTCCATATAATCTTCGCGTGTAGCCTTGAGTTCTTCCTCCAGCTCCGTGATCTTGGTCAAGGCCTTCTGCAGATCTATCATGCTCAAGACATCCGGTTCTCCGGCGTCGAATGTGCTGGTTTAACTCCTGGATAAAAGCTGCGATTGATCTATCCTTCCTGGTACTGATCATCTCCCGTTGCTCATCTCGGCGCCCACAAATCATCTCGGCGCCCACAGATCATTGTGGTAAACTTCTCCAATGCGTCCCATGGTGATGTGGGCTGCCATACTCTTTCCTAGACTCTAGGTTGGCACATCAAAGGAAAACTCTACGGGCTCAGTGACTGGTGCGAATATCCTTCCTGGAACTTGAACTTGAATCATCCAGCGCTCCTCTTCAGGTAAAGTGGCGTTGTAGGTCCCGGTGAAGCTTGGTACTCCGATGTTCAGGTATCTAGTGACTTCCTTCAAGTGGCGTCCAAAGGGTGTATCTTCATCCGGTTGCATGAACTTGTTCCTTGCATCCGCCATCCTAAAAGAGTAGAAAAGATGAGGAGTCAGAAATGAGAAGAGTGAGTAGTGATCTAGGGCTTTTAGCTTAGTGGTCGGGTCCTACAGTCAGCGTGTGCTCTGATACCATCTTGTAGCGACCAGACCTCAAATAGTCTGATCTCTATGCTTTAGTGTCATCCCTGGATCAGTAATAGTGACACACACACTACTTGAAGGATTTATAACAGAGTAGCAATCACACACTTATTACAGCGAATGTCTCACAAGAGAGCTTATTACAATAAATATGGCTTAAGGTCATCTAATAACGATAACAACGGAAGGCTTGGAAGATAAGCGAGTCCATCAACTCCAACGGGATCACCGAGTATAGAACCACGACCTACAACATCTTACTCGTCGTTTGAAAAGTCTGCAACATGAACGTTGCAGCCCGAAAACGGGTCAGCACATGGAATATGCTAGCAATGTAACACATAGAGAGTAATGAACTGAAATAGGCTGTACTACATGCATATATGGCTGCTGGAAAGCTCTATGGTTACAGTTTTGCGTAAAGCCAATTTTTCCCTACTGCAAAGGAATAAATTTTATTTAACTATCATGGTGGTTGTTAAACATTGAGAGTGTAGACACCCTCTCAATCCCAATTAAGCATCATCATTAAACCCAACAATATTAATTAAAGTAACATGATGAGATTCACATGATAATCCAAGTACTAGATACTCAAGATGTCCATAACCGGGGACACGGCTAATCATGATTAGTTTATACACTCTGCAGAGGTTTGTGCACTTTTCCCCACAAGAATCGATCTCCTCCGTTGGGATTCTCACACTACATGGTGTTTGAGAAACGGATGACCGAGACATAGTCTTTCAGAAGCTCTAGCACCTTACGATCGGGTAGACAGTTACACCTACTTTCCACTACATCTGCTAGTCTACCACTGTAAGAGTTCGCACGACTTAATCAACTATGCTAGAGCCCATAGTAGCTTGTGGCTGCACATGGAAGGTTCTAGCATGAATAATCTCATGATCCCTTTGAGCCTGGGTGGCGGTCCATAAAGAAAAACAGGCAATCGCTGGAATACCCAGGTGCCTCAATCTACCCAGATGTGTATTAAAGTTGCCACCTTAAATAAACCATTAAATTACCATCTCACATCTGTCATGGATACACTCACCCAATCCACGTCTACTGGCATAGCATGGCATAAGCAAACGTAGAAGTAACTCCCAAGGACCTAAGTCAAATTTTACAGTAGCAAAAATTTGTTTGAGTTGGTTAAACGGAAAGAGGGTTTCGAGACGAAACTCTAGGCACTTGAATCGCCTGATTCTGATAAACGAGCGAAAAGTTGTACTAAAACGAAAATCAGATCAGAAATCGCGATCGAAAATAATCACGGAAAATCCGAGAAAAATAAAAACGGACGAACAGGCTAATGAACGAACGTTCGCTGTCTGCGGCTAAATGATGAAAACCGTTCGTTGAAACGAACGTACAGACGAACGTCCGCTAAATAAACTAAACCTGGAAAAAAAGAAAAATAAACCGATCTAAAAAAACGGATCTCTGTTTTTTGCAAAAAAAACTGAACACCTAATTTTTTTCTACAAAACCGGCGGCTACCTCGGGATGCGTGATGGCAGCGGCGGTGCCTACTCCGGAGAGGTGGCGGGGTCGGCGGCGGCGGCTGCGAGACGACGCGGCGGCGGCGGCAAGACGACTTCGGGCGGCGGGCGGGCGGATCGGGCGGCGGCGGCGCAGATCAGCGGCGGCGGCAAGATGCTGGCGATTTACCGGGCGGGTCCGAGGGCTAGGGTTTCAGGGGCTGGGCATGCTCGGCTCCCGGCTTATAAAGGCCGGCCGGGCCTAGAGTCATAGGCGGACACGGCCCGGTTAGGTCGGTCCGCGTTTTTTTTTAAAGAAAAACATTACGCGCAGAAAAACAAATAAAAGAAATACTAAACAGACTCCAAAAATCCCGAAATAAATTTTCCCCGACTTCTAAAATCAAGCCGGACAAGATGAAACATTTATTTGGGGCCTAAATGCAATTTTGAAAAACGTGCATTTTTCGTAAATTCAAATAAAATAGCAATAAACTCCGAAATAAAATCTTATTTGATTTTATTATTAAATCCTCAATATTTCTTTATTTTGGGAAAGTAATTTTATTCCCTATCTCATATTTTTATAATAGAAATAATTGAAGATAAAATAATTAAAATCAAATGATCCTATTTTCAAAATTTGAGAAGACTCAAATATGAAAATAACGAAATCCCCAACTCTCTCCATGGGTCCTTGAGTTGCTTAGAATTTCTAGGATCAAGCCAAAATGCAATAAAATATGATATGCAATGATGATCTAATGTATAACATTCCAAATTGAAAATTTGGGATGTTACAATGACATTACCAAAATTATCATCACAGAAGTGTTCACTTCCATGACGATAAATGCCGCGTCATGGAAGTGCTTTCATCAAGGGTGACCGACACGTGGCATCCACCGTAACGGGTCGCCGTTAAGCTATCGGGTCCGGTTTTGGATCCGATAACCCGCTAACAGCCACGACCAATGCCGATTTTCCATGTGTAAAATTCTCATTGGCCGGAGGAACCACGTGTCGGCTCACCGTTGGGACAGATGTCATCCACTCATTGGACAGGAGGCGGCTATGATAGATCGACACATGGCATGGCCCAACTGTGGCCCATTCCGGTGAAAAAGGCCGGCCCAGTAAGAATTAGCAAGCCGGCCCATATAAGGCCTACTTGTGTCAGGTGTCATGGTTCTAAGACTGAATGGGCGGTAGGTATGAGGAGGCAAGATCCCAGATATGGTGAAGTTGTACACACGAGGTTTACGAGTTCATGCCCTTCACGGTGGAAGTAATAGCCCTACGTCTCGTTGCCCAGAGGCGGTCGACTGGATTATATGTGTGGGAGTTACAGGGGGTGCGAACCCTTGTCCCTGAGGAGGGGTGTGGCTTATATAGAGTTCGCCAGACCCCTCCCGCCCTCAGTTTCACAGGGTTTAAGATACATAATGAGTGGGCGTTACTGGTAATGCTAGCAATAAAGATACATGAATGACCATTAAGTCTACAAAGTAAATGCCCGACCGTTGCTGTTCAGAGCGGCTTTAGACCTTCTAGTTGTCGAGTGACTGATGCTATGGTCGAGTGACATTGAACCTTCCGAGTGGAATTCTTCTAGTCGAGTGGATGATGCTATGCCTTGAATGCTTCTGACCTTAGGGTAATGTCCTTGGGGAGGGCGTCTAGGTCAGGCCTATGATCCTACCCTAGGTACATGTCGTCGTCATTAGCCCCCGAATGGTTCAGGGTTCGAGTGGAGAAGGAGTTGAAAATAATTCTGACTCAATTTTTGCGCTTCGGAAGCGTCTTGCTGGGATCAATGAACAACATGATGACTTCAACTTCTTTTTCAGTCGCCTTGATCCATTCTAAGTTTGTCGAGTGAACTTTGCTGCTAAGCTTCGGGTGTCCATATGAAAAAAATCCTCGGTCTGACAGACTGCTCTGCTGCCCCCGGATCTTGCGGGATTCAAAATTTTCGGAAGCGCATGGCGCGGAGGAGGCCGCAGTAATAGGGATGGATTAGGCAGGGACGCCTTGATATCCGCGCCACCTTTTTCGCCACGTACCGAGCTAGCGCCAGTAGCGGGATTTGATAGGATCCCCCGGGCCCAGTGGTCAGTCACTCGGAAACGAGTCCATATAAGGCATTGGATTGGGGAATTCTGCACAATGCGGCCCAACTCCCCTTTCTTCCTTCTCTGCTTCTCTGCCGCTGCCGCTTCCGTTCTCGACGCCACCTCCCGCTCGTGCTCCTCTTGTTTCGATGGCGAAGGACAAGACGGCGACGCTGGAACGCACAAAGAAGGGAGCGGCGAAGGGGAAGGGGAAGAAGACAGGCAGGAGTGGGTCATCGTCGAGATCCGGCTTGCTGCGCGGCTGGGTACAGGGTGACTGGATCCAGTCCACCATCGAGCTGGATGATCTGCGGGATCTGGCTGAGAGTGGGCTGATCGAGCATGGTTCTTGGAGGCTCCCGGGGGACGAAACTGAGCCACAGCCCCAGGAGGGTGAATGCGTCTTGCTCGCCACCCACGTCGACCGCGGTTTTTCCTTGCCCCCACATCCCCTTTTCCATGCCTTTCTGAACTTCTTCGGAGCTCAACTCCACCATTTCCCTCCCAATACTATCACGTACCTTGCTGCCTTTGTCTCGCTGTGTGAGAATTTCCTGGGCTGCCGACCGCACTGGGGTCTATTCAAGCATATCTTCACATGTCGCTCGCAGACTGTGAAAAAAGCCAGCCCGAGTGATGAGAAATCCAAGGTAATCCAGATGTGTGGGGGCTTAGGCATCCAGATGCGTGGGAAGAGCGCTTTTCTGCGATGACTCTCCCTGACTCGGTTAGAGGGTGGCAGTCGACTTGGTTTTATTGCAAAGACAAGTCGACTCCTGGCCACTCGACAGGTCTCCCTCCCTTTTCATTAGCGTGAGTCCAGAAATCCACCACCTTGAAAGTGACTCCAGCAAAGAAGGTGGAGGTGGCTATGTTGATGGAGCGAGTAGTTCAGCGGATTCATGAGGGTGTGACTAGAATGGATTTTCTTGAGGTATTTCTCAGTCGACGTATCCAGCCCCTCCAGGCTCGTGATCACTCGATGTGGATGTACTCGGGGATTGAAGATTCAACTTGGATCCACCCGGAGGACGTTGATGAGAAGACGGTGGCACAATGGGTGCAAGGCATCACAGGAAACAAGGATACCCCAGGGGGTCCTGAAGAGTTTTTCCATTCGACACCAACAACCAACCAGACAAGGTCCATTCTTTATTTACGAGTGTTTTTCATTCTGACTTGCATTTGTTTACTGAGTCGACCATCCTTTGTTCTCCTTTTTTGCTTCGCAGATCTATATAGATACATACTCAATGCCAAACGGGGAGCAAGAGCAGTACCAGGAAGTAGAAGAAAGCAGAGGCGAAAGCATGGATTATCAGTCTGATGGAGGAGAAGAGGAGGAGGAAAGCGAGCACACGAGCAGTGGCGAAGAGGTCGAGTCACCACCTCGCAACGAAAGGCGTTCCAAGAATAAGCACGACCCAGCAAGTGTACGTTGCCAAGTAGCTCCGTCGACTGGACAGTCTTCCAAGCGCACTCGGACTTATTCTCCATAGCCGAGTGAAAGGGCTTCAAAGCAGCCCAAAGTTGCGGCATCGAAGTCTCGGAAGACCCTGCCCAAGATCAAGATCGATGTTCCGGTCACTTCTGCGTAAGTGTCTTGCCTTCATTTTTTGCTCAAGGACCTGTGTTGTCGACTCTCTTCTTGATTTAACCGAGTGAATGTTGAAACTAGTAGTGCTGCTACCTCTGGGACTTCCGCTTATAGAGACGGTGACCAGGAAACGGGAGACGCGGTCACTTCCAACCCAGGTATGGTTTTTGCGATCTTGTCTTTACTTTCTCAGCCATTTTACTGGTCGACTGAATTCTGGCGATTGACTCTTTTGCAGCTCCTCCCGATGTCATTGATCTTCCAGATGACGACGAGGATGTGCCACTGAGGCCTATGGGAAGGAGAAGCAGGAAGACATCAACTGGCAAGGCGCCTCAGTCGACGCCGGTGACGGAACCGGTAATCTAGGAGACCGGCGATGCCAATCGGACTTCTGTTACTTTCACCGGACCATTGTCGAGTGCCCAGCCTTCAGCTTTGACTGTGCAGACTCCAGCCGATCCATCTTCACTCTTCACTACACATCACGTCCCAGAGGACCAAGTGGGTGCTGCCAAGAAGGCTATATGCCAAGCGGGCATCATGATGGAGCAGATGAAGGTGGTCCGGGAGGCCACCCAAGCTGCTTACGACGCCAGCTCAGCTCTCCAGAGCAACGTCCAGGTTGGTTGATCACCTACTAAACTTTTAGCTTGTCGCTTGTTCTGTTAGGATATGCTACCAGAAAACTTTGCTTGAGGGATCTTTCCATCAGTCTGCTTTTTGCATTTGTACACCCATTGGGTGTTTTAACTTACTGCTGAATAATTTTGTTTGTTGGGTCGACTAGGTTGTGTCGATTGAGTTTTTGAACCAGTGGGGGAACGCTGAGTGCACCCACTGGGTGTAGTCCCCGAGACCATAGTTGACTGCAGGCAGTCGATTGTGGTATGAGAATCGGAATTTTCTCACTCGGTCTGAATGGTCATGTCGAGTGGAACCTGAACTAGTGGGGGCACGCTGAATGCACCCACTTGGTGTAGTCCCCGAGACTGTAGTCGACTGCGGGCAGTCGACTATGGTTCGAGAACAACTTTCCTTTTTTTACACTCGGCCTAGACGAACTTTGTCGAGTGGAAACTGAACCAGTGGGGGCACGCTAAGTGCACCCACTGAGTGTAGTCCCCCGAGACTGCTGTTGGATGTTTGATTCGGCAGCAGTCTTAGAACTTGTTGAATTTATCACTCTATTGCTCTGCAGTAACCAATCTTTTCATCTGTCGACTGACCGTCCTTTGATTACAGAAATCCTGTGAACTTGGAGCTCGTTTAGATGACCTGGAGCAGAAGTAGATTCAGCTCAATCTTGATCTGGAGCTAGCCAAGGCAAACTTGCAGAAGGCCAAGGATGAAGCCGCTGGTACGGAAAACTTTGTCGACTGATTTGTTCCTGAACCAGGTGTTATTTGCTTTTTCTGATCCTAGCATTATTTCTTTCAAAAAAAATGAACCAGGCTCTGGCGAAGAAGGATCTGGACCTTGCAGCTGCACAGAAGGCGGCAGAAGAGAAAACCGCACTCGCCGACCAGAAGCTTGCTTCAGTCGGTAAACTGGAAGAAGAGAACGCCAAGTTGAAGACTGCCCTGGACGAAACCAACAAGGAGGAGACTCGTTTGAAGAAGGACAAGAGGGCCCTGACTGACAAGGTGGAAGACATCTCCCGCAAGAAAGATGACTTGGAGAATTATCTGGGAGGACTCGCCAAGAAGTTGTTCGTCATGCTTGAAGGTGTTTCCCTTTGTCCGACTGACTTGTTGTTGTCGACTCGGTATATAGCCTTTGACTCATCGTTGAATTGTGTGTGCAGAATTTTTTCAGAACTTCGAGGAAGAGACTGGGCAAGTTGAGACAAGCTTGGACCCCATCCTCTCTCCTGTGAAGGACGAAGCTGCCATGAACGTGCTCCGACTAGAATCCCGTGTCACTGGTGTTGTCGACAACCTTCCTCATCTGAAAGTTGCGGTGTCGCGCATCGACACAACACTCTGGCCAGGGCGACGCTTCAAAATGACCTCGAGTCTCTGATGGTTCGACTCAATGAGGTCCTTGGTCGTGTGCAGGAATGGAAGAAGTCTTCTGCCCGATGCGGTGCTGACGTGGCTTTGTTGCTGGTTTGTGTCCACTTCAAGGAAGCCCGAGAAGAGAAGCTGGTGGCGATCAAGGTTGCCAATACCAAAAGGCATGACTTCCAATCCTTCATGGAAACCTTCACCACTGCTGCCACTGGGATCTCTGACGGAATTGATCTGGATGAGTTCGTCGAGCCTGCTAGCCCTCCTCCTGCGGAGTGAACAAACTTTATGCCTCGCCTTAAATTTGCCCCAGAATGCCGAGTGATTTTGTAACCATTAAACTCCTTCGGGCCTGATGCCCGAGTACTTTAATCCGTGTTCTGGAACCCTAGGATTTATCTAAACTTGGTTTATCTTCTAAGTATGTTCGTGTTTGCCTTCGAGTGGAACTTGTTTCTTCACTCGGAATAGTCTTTGTACTTGCGATGCAACTCTGAGGAGAAGGTAATCAGTCGACCTGCACCTCGTCACCCTCGCGGATCAGGATGGAGCACACATTGTATTTATGGCGCAGCTCTGAGGAGAAGGTCGCAGTCGACCTGCACCTCGTCGTCCTTGCGATTCGGGATGGAGTGCACATTGTACTTATGTCGCAGCTCTGAGGATAAGGTCGTGGTCGACCTGCACCTCGTCGTCCTTGCGGATCAGGATGGAGTGCACATTGTACTTATGGCGCAGCTCTTAGGACAAGGTCGCGGTCGACCTGCACCTCATCGTCCTTGCGGATCAGGATGGAGCATGTGGCCAAGTCCCAGAGCGAGAAGACCGGTTCTCACTCGGAATGTGTTTTATACTTAGGCGAGTACAGGACTGCAGCTAAGCCTCCGAGTGAGAGGGTTGCTCACCACTCGGTAGGATTTTTCAAACTTAGGCGAGTACTGGACTGTAGCTTAGCCCCCGAGTGAGAGGGTTTCTCACCACTCGGTATGATTTTTTAAACTTAGGCGTGTACTGGACTGCAGCTAAGCCTCCGAGTGAGAGGGTTGCTCACCACTCGGTAGGATTTTTAAAACTTAGGCGAGTACTGGACTGCAGCTAAGTTTCCGAGTGAGAGGCTTGCTGACCACTTGGTAGGATTTTTTAAACTTAGGCGAGTACTGGACTGCAGCTAAGCCCCCGAGTGAGAGGCTTGCTCACCACTCTGTAGGATTTTTTAAACTTAGGCGAGTACTGGACTGCAGCTAAGTCCCCGAGTGAGAGGCTTGCTCACCACTCGGTAGGATTTTTTAAACTTAGGCGAGTGCTGGACTGCAGCTAAGCCCCTGAGTGAGAGGGTTGCTCACCACTCGGTAGGATTTTTTAAACTTAGGCAAGTACTGGACTGCAGCTAAGCCCACGAGTGAGAGGCTTGCTCACCACTCGATAGGATTTTTTAAACTTAGGCGACTACTGGACTGCAGCTAAGCCCCCGAGTGAGAGGGTTGCTCATCACTCGGTAGGATTTTTTAAACTTAGGAGAAACGGATTCGCAGCTAAGCCTCCGAGTGAGCGGGTTGCTCACCACTCGGTAAGATTTTATTTTTTGAAACTTAGGCGAAGCGGATTCACATCTAAGGCACCCACTGGGGATTTAGAATATATAAAAAAGGAACAACAATCATTTAGGAGATTATAAACTTGTGTCTTTGATAATCAAACTAGAAGGTATTTCTTATTACATCTCAACAGTCTGAATGCTTAAGTATAAAAGGGGCGGAGCAGCTCCGCATTCCAAGCGCGTGGCTCATCTTTATTGTGCTCAACATTGTGGAGGTGGTATGCTCCATTGTGGAGCACTTTGGTGACAATGAAGGGGCCTTCCCAAGCAGGAGCGAGCTTGTGTGGTTTCTGCTGATCCACTCGAAGAACCAAGTCTCCCTCTTGAAATGCTCGACCCCTCACGTTTCTGGCGTGGAATCGACGCAGGTCTTGCTGATAAATGGTCGACCACATCAGGGCCATCTCTCTTTCCTCTTCCAGGAGATCAATTGCATCTTGCCGAGCCTGTTCTGCTTCATCTTCTGAGAAAAGTTCGACTCGGGGTGCATTGTGAAGCAAGTCACTCGGAAGCACAGCTTCAGCCCCATATACTAAGAAGAATGGAGTTCGGCCAGTCGACCGATTAGGAGTTGTCCTCAATCCGCAAAGCACTGATGGAAGTTCATCGACCCAGGCGCCTGCTGCATGCTTGAGGTCACGCATCAATCGGGGTTTCAGTCCTTTGAGAATCAATCTGTTTGCTCTTTCAGCTTGTCCATTCGACTGGGGATGGGCGACGGAAGCATAGTCGACCCGAGTGCCTTGGGAAGCGCAAAAGGATCTAAACTCTTCAGAATCGAAGTTCGACCCATTATCTGTGATGATACTGTATGGGACACCATATCTGAATGTTAACTCTCTGATGAACCTGACAACAGTACTTGCTTCGAGGTTTTTGATAGGCTTGGCTTCAATCCATTTGGTGAACTTGTCGACTGCTATGAGCACATGAGTGAAGCCACTCCTACCAGTCCTCAGAGGTCCAACCATGTCTAATCTCCAATAGCAAAAGGCCAGACGAGCGGAATGGTCTTCAGGGCAGATGCAGGCTTGTGAGACATGTTGGAGTAGAACTGGCAACCTTCACATTTGTCGACTATGTCTTTTGCCATTTCATTCACTCGTGGCAAATAAACCCCCGCTCAGTATGCTTTGGTCACAATGGTCCGAGAGGACGCATGGTGACCACAGGTCCCCGAGTGGATGTCGTTGAGGATCACTCGACCTTCTTCCGGTGTTATGCACTTCTGAGCGACTCCGGTAACACTTTCTCTGTAAAGCTGTCCACCCATTACTGTGAAACCTTTAGATCGACGGAGAATCTGACGGGCCTCTTCTTCATCCTCTGGGAGCTCTTGCATGAGAATATATGCAATGTACGGCACTGTCCAATCGGGTATGACGATCAAAACTTCCATGACCAAGTCGACCACAACTGGGATTTCAACTTCAGTCGGATCAGTAGGGTTCTTAGGTTGTGGGGGCTCCTCCGTGAAGGGATCCTCTTGGACAGACGGCATGTGAAGATGCTCCAAGAACACATTACTGGGAATAGGCTCATGCTTGGAACCTATCTTTGCCAAATCATCAGCTGCTTGATTTTTCAGTCGGGGTATATGATGGAGCTCTAACCCCTCAAACTTCTTCTCTAACTTTCTCACTGCATTACAATAGCCAGTCATAGCCAGGCTCCTGACGTCCCACTCCTTCATTACTTGATTAACCACCAAATCAGAGTCGCCATAGACCATTAGGCAACGGGCGCCGAGTGAAATGGCCACTCGCAACCCGTACAAAAGTGCTTCATATTCAGCCTCATTGTTGGAGGAATCAAAATAAATCTGAAGAACAAAGCTGAGCCTGTCTCCTCGGGGGGATACCAATACCACCCCAGCACCAGAACAATTCAACATCTTGGATCCGTCAAAGAACATGGACAATGCTCCGAGTGAATCTGAGTCGGTTGTTGCTGCTCAACTCACTCGGCGAGGAAATCCGCTATTGCTTGGGACTTGATAGCTTTCTTTGCCTCAAACTTGATATCCAATGGAAGGAGTTCAATCGCCCACTTTGCCACTCGACCAGTTCCATCTCTGTTGTTCAGAATTTCTGACAATGGTGCGCCGCTGATGACTGTAGTGGAATGATCTGAAAAATAATGCACAACCTTCTTCGTGGTCATGTAAATTCCATTAACAAGCTTCTGATAATGCGGATATCTCTGCTTGGACGGAGTCAAGACTTCAGAAATATAATACACTTGGCGCTGAACTTTATAGGCTTTTCCTTCTTCTTCCCGCTCAATCGTGAGTACTATACTTACAACTTGTCCAGTGGCTGCAATATAAAGCAGTAAAGGCTCTTTGCTGATTGGGGTAGCAAGCACCGGCTGGGTGGAAAGAAGGGGTTTGAGCTTTGCAAACACTGCATCAGCTTCAGGAGTCCACTCGAACTTATCAGATTTCTTCATCAGTCGGTAAAGAGGCAATGCCTTTTCACCGAGGCGAGAGATGAATCGATTCAAGGCTGCCAAACAACCAGTAAGCTTCTGAACGTCATGCACACGCACAGGGCGTTTCATCCGGAGTATGGCCCCAACTTTCTGTGGGTTCGCGTCGATCCCTCATTCAGAAACAAGGAAACCGAGTAAATTTCCTCCTGGAACTCCGAATGTGCATTTCGACATATTAAGCTTGATACCATACCTTCTCAGGTTGGCAAAGGTTTCAGCGAGGTCAGTCAGCAGGTCGGAGCCTTTACGCGACTTGACCACAATGTCATCCATATATGCTTCCACATTCCGACTAATTTGAGTGAGCGGGCACTTCTGAATCATCCTCATAAATGTGGCACCAGCGTTCTTGAGACCAAATGGCATGGTGACATGACAAAAGCACCCGAATGGAGTGATGAAAGTTGTTTTTATCTCATCGGGTCCATACAGTCGGATCTATGATACCCGAAATAGGCGTCCAGAAAAGACAAAGGCTCACACCCCGCAGTTGAGTCGACGATTTGGTCGATACAGGGGAGAGGGAAATGATCTTTCGGGCAGGCCCGATTGATATGCTTGAAGTCAATGCACATACGAAGTGAGTCATCCTTCTTGGGGACCATGACAACATTGGCAAGCCACTCGGAGTGGTAAATCTCTCGGATGAACTCAACTGCCAGGAGCCGAGCCACTTCCTCGCCAATTGCCTTTCTCTTCTGTACGGCGGACCGTCGAAGATGTTCCTTGACTGGTTTCACTTTTGAGTCGACTCGCAAACGGTGCTCAGCCAGTCCCCTGGGTACACCCGGCATGTCAGAAGGTTTCCATGCAAAGATGTCCCAGTTCTCACGGAGGAACTGGATGAGTGCTTCTTCCTATTTGTTGTCGAGTGATGTCGAGATATGAGTAGGAGCAGCATTAGGATCGGTCGGGTGAATATGAATCGGCTTTGTTTCACCGGACGACTGAAATGCAGAATCTGTGGCGGGCTTCTTGGCTCGCAAAAAATCACTCGGATCTGCATTTTTCTGATACTCTTGCATTTCAATAGTTGCCATTTGTGCATCGGCAATTTTAGAACCCTTCTAGAAGCATTCCTCTGCCTTCTGCCGACTGCCAGTGACCGTGATCACTCCTCTGGGACCAGACATTTTCAATTTGAGATACACGTAACATGGTCGAGCCATAAAGTGTGCATATGCAGGCCTCCCCAAAATAGCATGATAAGCACTCTGGAAATCCACTACTTTAAATGTCAACTTTTCCTTACGGTAATTCTTTGAATCACCGAAAACCACGTCAAGGGTTATCTGGCCGAGTGATTCTGCCTTCTTGCCAGGGATGACGCCGTGAAAGCTCATGTCGCTCTCACTAAGCTTGGACATCGGAATGCCCATCCCCTTCAAGGTTTCAGCGTAAAGGATATTCAAACCGCTACCACCATCCATCAACACTTTGGTCAATCGAGTGTCCCCAACGACTGGGTCGACCACCAACGCTTGCCTCCTTGGAGTGGTTATGCGAGCAGGATGATCAGACTGGTCGAATGTGATAGCTGTTTGTGACCACTTTAGGTATGTTGTCGCTGTCGGACAACCATATTCACTTCTCTGTTTATCACTTTCAGTCGACTTTTGCTCTCAACATCAGCAAAAAATCACCAGGGTGGAATTGACACTAGGAAAATCATCATCTTCCTCTTTGTCCTCATCCTTGTCCGACTCCTTTTCCCTCTCATTGGGTTGCTTCTCTCGGAACTGCTTGGTCAGAACTCGACACTGTCGAGTGGTATGTTTAGGATAAATCAGATTACCTGCTTCATCCTTCTTGGTGTGAATATGGCATGGTAAATCCAACACATCATTTTCCGGCCTGATCTTTCACTTTCTTGGGGGTCCAGGGCCCCTTAGGTTTCCCTTTAAACTTTCCTTGAATCACTGTCGCAGTTTCACCAGGCCCTGCAGGCTCGACTTTACGCTTCTGTTTCCGATTGGAATTGCCTCCACCGGTGTCCTGACCGACTGGTTTGCTCTTTCCACTGCGGAGTCGATCCTCTTCTTCTCTGTTAGCGTACCGAGTGGCTATTTCCATCATCCGAGTAAGAGACATATCTCCCGTCTGACCGAATTTGAGGACCAGTTCTCGATACTTAACGCCTTCCTTCAAGGCACAAACTGCTTGATGCTGGGAAACATTTTCCATCGTGTGATGCAAAGTGGTCCACCTCTGAATGTAATCTCTCAGAGTCTCATTCGGTTTTTGCATGCAATGCTGCAATTCTGTTAATCCTGCTGGCCGCTTGCAAGTACCCTCAAAAGTTCTGACAAACACTCGGGCAAGTTCCTCCCAACTGAATATACTGCCTGGGGTCAATTGATTCAGCCATGCTCTGGCCGAACCTTCCAACATCAGAGGAAGATGCTTGGCCACTTCATCATTGCCGCCACCAATCTGCACACCCACTCAGTAATCCTCAAGCCAAGTGTCAGGCTTGGACTTACCAGTGAACTTGCTGACTCCAGTCGCCAACCTGAAGTTGGGAGTAATCTCCGCGACCCTGATGGCTCTGCTGAAACACACTGGACCTGAAACATGGACTCTGCTACCAGTCGGGTGATCTCTGTCAAGGCCCTCTCTGTGTGCTCTGTTCTTGTCGACTAGACCTTGAACGAGAATAGATCTCGCATCAAAGCCTGGTTCCCTTGGGTTGACTGGTATTCTTCTCTCGCCACTGTGAGGGCGTATGTCATCATATTGCCGAGGCACATATGATCCACTCCTCGGAGGAGGTGTGGGCACTCGACGACGGTCATCACGGCCGAGTCGGTGATCATACTGCTCGTGGTTCTGTCCCACGTACTGGTCCTGCCGGTGCCCACGTCCCTCATGCCGAGGGGGCGATCTTGGGCTGTGGGCCGAGTGAACTGTATTTGCCATCACAGATCTGCTATGCATCCTATTCCACGACTGAGACACCGCTGAGTTCTGCTCTCCCGCTGCCCGGAGTAAGGCCTGGATCTGCATCAAACCCCTACCAGCCTCCGACTGGGAAGGCTGAATTGACTCCACTATACGGAGTGCGGTATACCTGAGGTTGAGCCGGAAAAAGCTGTCATCGACTGGACTCGGGAATCCGCTGTCGAGCACGCTCGTCGAGCGCATGCTAAAGGTTCTCCAGCCGAGTGCGCTCAGCCAAATTGGCCAGGCGCACCTCTTCCAATGCCCAAGCCTTGGAGGTTTCCCCAATGATGGGCGTGTGGAGCGCATCCCTGTTGCGGCGGCGAAGCTCTTCCCTCTGCTGCGAAGAAAGGGGTTCGGGGCGGTACTCCTCCTGAACGCGTGACGGATCGCCGCCACCATCACTGCCGTCATCGCGGCGGAAGCCAGGCGGACTACATGGTCCATCGACCATCAAGACTTCAGTCGTAGGGTCGCTGCTACCGCACTCGGATGCGGTCTTGACGGAGCCAGTCGAACAGGCCGTAGAGAGTTTCGTCGGGCTCGATTGCCGCGACTTGTTGGGTGGCCGACTGACGAGCCACCGTGTGTTTCACCCACCGCTGAAGCTGCGACCGACCGGACCGCTTGCACCGGCGAACAGCGGGGAGCGACGACACCACGGGAGCCGACCGATACTGGGTCGACGGCTGCCGGAGAAGGACGCCGTGAACGCACGCGCGAAAGTGCGTCGCCCCGCGGACGGGGAGAGTCTCGACGTCAAGGGGAGCTTCCTGAAGCCAGGCGGTGTCGTCGGCAACAAAGACGAGCGCGCCGAGACGGATCTCGCGGCCCTCAGCCAATCCACCGCCAGAAACCATGATGATGGAATCAGCAAAATTGCAACCTCACCAAAAAGTCGCTAAGACACCTGCTCCATGGTGGGCGCCAACTGTCATGGTTCTAAGACTGACAGTAGAATGGGGGGGGGGGTAGGTATGAGGAGGCAAGATCCCAGCTATGGTGAAGTTGTACACACAAGGTTTACGAGTTCAGGCCCTTCACGGTGGAAGTAATAGCCCTACGTCTCGGTGCCCGGAGGCGGTCGACTGGATTATATTTGTGTGGAGTTACAGGGGGTGCGAACCCTTGTCCCTGAGGAGGGGGGTGGCTTATATAGAGTTCGCCAGACCCCTCCCGCCCTCAATTACACAGGGTTTAAGATACATAAAGAGGGGTCGTTACTGGTAATGCCAGCAATAAAGATACATGAATGACCATTAAGTCTACAAAGTAAATGCCCGACCGTTGTTGTTCAGAGCGGCTTTAGACCGTCTGGTTGTCGAGTGACTGATGCTATGGTCGAGTGACATTGAACCTTCCGAGTGGAATGCTTTTGGTCGAGTGGATGATGCTATGCCTTGAATGCTTTTGACCTTAGGGTAATGTCCTTGGGGAGGGCGTCTAGGTCAGGCCTATGACCCTACCCTAGGTACATGTCGTTGTCATCAGGTCCATTTAAGCCCACGGCCCATACGAGATGTGCCAATTCGGTCCGTCAACGGCCCATTAACGATTTGACACGATTGTAGCCCATCGTCAGTTCGAGCCCGTTAACAGCCCGCTATATATTTGGGCTCAATATCAGCCCTATGTAGTTTCAGCCTGTTAACGGCCCATTCAAGGGATGGGCCAATTTTCAGGATGTACATCTTTCGGCCTTTTAGCGACCCATTTAAGTGTTGGGCCAATTTCTGGCCCTGTGTGTCTTTCAGCCTGGTGACGACCCATAAGTGAGTTGGGCCATTTGCAATCGGACATGAGTTTTGGCCTTTTAACGACCCATGCTCTTCATGGTCCAATACCTGCCCGGTTTCTTTTTCGGCCTGCTAAAGGTCCACAACACAGTTGGGCCATTTACATTACAACCTGACTTTTGGCCTCTTAGCGGCCCATGCTCTTCATGGTCCAGTATGAGCCCGCTGTCTCTTTTGGCCTGCTAAAGTTCCACAGTACAGTTGGGCCATATGTAGCCCGACCTAGTATTGACCTGTTAACGGCCCGTGAAATCAAATGGGCCCACCTGTTGCCCGCTTCGATGTCGGCCTGTTAACGACCCGGGAGGTAAGAGGGCCAACCATTAACTTTCGGCATGGTAACAACCCATTAACTTAATGGGCCCATTAACTTAATGGGCCCACTAAAGTTCGTACATGTCTTTAGGCCCAATTAGATAATTTGAGCCCATTACGACGAGCAATTATGCACAGGACCAAAACCGATCAAGCAAAGGTACGACATACAGGGAAAAACGTTGCACATCCAGCATATATTACAGGAAATTACATCCACAGGGAAATCAAAGATGCCAGTGCAAATAAATGAACAGAACCTAACGATCTACAACGTCACAATCTGCAACTCTAGCGCGGATGGCGCCCATAAGCATGTGGGCAAGTTCTTGCTGCTTTGCTACACTGTCTTTGAAAACATTGATCAGTTGTTGTTGCGCATGAATGTGCACCTCTGATTCCTCCACCATTCCCATCATTGCTTTAGCCATTAATTGTTCACAAACATACATTTTTTCAGTTGCATTTGAGACAGAGGAAACTGAACAGATTCAGATGGCGATTTTGGCAAGCTTGTATTATTGATAGTGAAGAGTGTCTCGACCACTGCATCATAACATAAATTAGGAGGGGAACCGAACAGATTAATCAAGAGTTATTGCCATATTACCTGGCCTAGATTTATTGGAAAGAAAAAATGGGGTTGCCTTGCTGTTTTTAGAGTTTGTTTTCTTATCTTCAGCAGCCGGCACCAAATTAACACACACGCATTGCTATCATTGGCCAGGTCATATAATAGGCAACATTGACACAACAAACGTTTGGGCAACCAGACCACACTATCCTACACCCAAGTAACACAACATGGCACAGCTATCATCAGCCAGGTTAGGTAATACGAAAGCAACATTGACACAATGAATGGATGGGCAACCAGAGCAGCATTGTAATTCAGTAATGTGCATGAGATGAGATAGTACACCCATGCAGCTCAGTATGCAAAACTACCAGGCAGTTTTCCTTACAAAAATCAACATTGTCACCTTTGACATTTTCTACAACTAATTTTAGATCAGATAAAGGTTGGATTCACGCCGATTAACAAAATACATGCTGATGTAAATATATAGTGATATAACACAGGTACTTACATCAGCATTGGAGCACAGAGAATTCCTGCAAGATACTTTCCTCGAATACGATCCCAATGGAGGAAGTCTTCTATCATTTAACCTTATTTTCTAAAAGAGAGATAGGTAAGAAACATGTAGAAAAATATGATCAGAATGCTATAAAATTTCATGACACGAGGATAAGCACATGCCTCTTAGAATGGATTTGACATATTTTTGCTTTTGCTGGACTGGAGCGGACTAGTTCGTTGGCCACTGGAATCTGCTTATTATCAGTGGGAGTTGGGTTTCTCTGTGCTGGAGCAGTATCTATGAAAACTGGAGTTAATTTATGATCTCCTGGTGTTTGGATCTTTTGCAAAGAAATGGTTTGTAACCCTTCAGATTCTAACATAGCCGTCTTCCCCTTGCATGGCTTATGTAGAAGAATGGTGCTTCAATTATAAAACATGCTACAACAGAGATGGAATAGGTATCGAAGAATAAAAAGGCGTGACATATTGACTTGTATTCCCTCCATCCGGAAATAAATGGACGGGTCTAGGCGTATTTCAGTTCTAGATACATCCAGTTTTATCCATTTCTGCGACACGTAATCCGGACAGAGGGAGTATGATGTAAGAGCTAGGGATACGATAGGACAACAGTGTAAAAAACACTACTTGAATGTAAAACTGTATGCTAGCGGAATACATACATAAAAACACTAAGGCAACATATGCGTGTATGATTGGGAAACTAAGATGGCATTGCAAGAGACCACTAGAACAACACTTCAATGTAAAAAAGAACATGGTATGGTAGACAGATGAAGTACATACTGATGAATAACAATGCATAAGATATTCAGAAGCATGATGTCCAAACTAAGCAGATGGCATCACGATAGAGTAGAATGACAGTACTTGAATTTGAAAACATGTTATCATGAATGGAATAGGTACTGCAAAACAGGAAGGCATGCCATATTTACATGCATGATCAGCAGGCTAAGCACAAGGCATTGCAACAGACTAGATGCACTCCAGGACATTATATGCATGTTGTACCCATATCAAGGGTCAAGTTGGAGCAAGGACCTCGTGGGGTGAATAGGATTCATCATCTTTCTGCAAGTCTTGTGAAGAACTGCCTTTACATGTTCCATCATATTGGGTAACATTAACATCAAGTTTGTTGGCCGTTACATTGCTCCTGAGGTTCTTGTGGATAAATCAGTGTGTGCAATTATATCTGACATGCATGGAAGACAACTAGTAGTTACATTTACGTAATGAGTGCCTGTAGGAGACGACATAAATAGTAGGACTGGGGTTAACTAGCAGCAACAGGTCTCAAAAACTAAAGGGAGAACATAGATGAAAGCTACAGAATATGTATCATTTGTATTCGAGCTTAACTAGATGGCACTCAAAAGTATTAAAGAACAACATAGGTAATACTAGAAGTGGTATAATAATATGATCACTGGTGCGCGTCGGTCCTAAACAAACGGTGTTTTACCCCTTTCCGCGACGGCATTTGGAACTGTCCCCAAGTGAGTGTGGGCGATAGGGGGGGTCCTTCCCACACGACCCAGAAACCGTTGGGGATAGGGAGCCTTGATGCATACAGTTGTCCCTATATAACCGTTTCTGATATCTCGAATACCCCAAACGCTTCATCCTTGCTACTCGTTTGTGCTCGCATTGCCATCGCAGTCGGAGTTTTGTGGTTCTGCCTAAAACCAGGCAGATTCTAGGCACGGGAGCTTTCCAGGTAGATTCTAGGCAGATTCCAGGCACGGGAGATTTACGATGCCTGGCACATCACAAACAGTTCATGATTATAAATGATGTACGATAGGTAGACAATCACACACATTTAGTTTTCCCGCACCATATGTGATAGTGTCTGACATCACACACGCTTTGTCAATGGTAACTGTGTGCATGCTTGAACACGTTTCCTCTCTGTGAACCGTCTCGGATTATGGTGTATATCACAAACGTTTGTGTTTTACCAACCATGTGTGCCGTAATGACCTGCACAACGTAATTTTGCCCTAATTTAATTGCTGCTATTTAAAATTGTACCTAATTTAAACTTGAAAGTAGGCTATAGCTTTATTCATATCCATCAGGTTCAAACAACCAATGCATTATTCATTCACAAGTACATATGTTTAAGAATTACAAAAGCACCAAATAAAGAATGATGTACTAGGGTTCTATCCTTGTACTATTACAGATGGTAAAGAAAGAGGCGACAGACATGCCAGTCGCTGAACAAGGTGAAGCTGGCCCCATTGTGCTCTCCTGGATGCAGAAGGCATGCAGTAATATAGTCCAACCCCTTGTGATGGCCGGCCGCCAATCATGTAGTTTGAGAGGTAATGTTGAGTAAACTGCTTCAGGATCCACTGCAAAAGAAAAAAGATTCAGATATTGTCATCTAACGCAACTCATTACGGGCAGTAAAAAGAAGGCTACATGGTTCTTACTTACCATCCTGCAGTTCATTGTTGTCTTGCATAAAGTGTAAACAAATAGTTCGATTGACATCTTTTGACCCATTTTAGTAACAATCTTTATCAGTTTCCTCACTTGATGCTGGTTCATGAATATCTCATTGCCCCATGCGCAGAAAGGGTCGAAGTGTGGATCTTTGGCAATGATATATGTACCTAAAAGCACCAAGTTAATATTAAAAGCTAAACAACAATTGAAAAATGATGTAGTACAGCATTCCATCCATCCCATTATATAAGATTTTATTACATGTATATCTAAACATCATCAGAACATTAAGGTAACACTCTTCCTTGTTGCTATGTAGCCTGGGATTGCATATTTAGTCATTCAGTACAATGCATGTTGCTAAACAACAATTGAAAAACGAAAAGGCATGTTAATTGCAATATTCTGAACATCAACCAAATATTGTAATTCATAGTGGTATTGTTGAAACTGTTATTGATGAAATTGAACTGCACAACAAATAGTTGCACATATAGAGCATCACATTGTGAAGAACTGAAATAAACAAGTCATAAGGACATCTCTAGGCGATCCTTAAAAAGTTAAAGGACTAAAACCCTTAGTGGATATATATATACTGAAACAATTTTTGGCCTTTTCTAGTCGATCCCTGAAACTTAAGGTTGTAAACTTCAATTTTATCAAGTTCAAAGCAGGTTCAACCGAAAGTAGCATGCATTCAAACATAAACATAGATAGTTTTGCATAACCGAACATAAAACATAAATTTAAACTAAGCTAAACTACTTTCGGTCGAAGTACATGTCGAGCCAATCCTTCCTCGTCATGTACGGTGTGCCGCGAGCCGGGTCTGGGCCAGTACCTTCATCAGGGTTGTTGGGGAAGGCACTCCTCCACTCGTCAACGTTGATCTCCTTGTCCTCGGGGCCCACCTCGATGCCCTCCACGCCGCCGTCGCCGCCGCCTTCGACCTCGTCATCAGAGGAGAGCGCGATAACCTCGCCGCCCTCCGCGCCGCCGTCCTCGCCGCCTTCGACATCGTCATCGGAGGAGAGCGTGATAACCTCGCCACCCTCCGCGCCGGCAAAGATCACCCGCTCCGCCTCCACGAGCTCCGGGTGCTGCTGGCGGAGCTCTTACATGTAGGCCTCGTTGGCGGCCTCGGCCTCGAGACGCTCCCACGGCTCACGGTCCTCCCGCGCCATAGCCGAGCTCAACACCCCTGGCTCCGACAGAACGAGGTGGACCGGACATGTGCCGAAGGGGAAATTGAGCCTAGCCGCCGCGCCGTGGTAGCGGACCTGCCAGCGGTCGTTCTCCATGGCCGCGAGCTCGGCCGTGTGGAAGCTTCCGAACCACCGGCGGGTGTGGGTCTCTCGATCTGTAATCTCAGCGACCCACGTCCCCCACCGCTGCTGCCGGACCCCGAGGTAGGACTTCGTCGGCTGTCGGGTCCGGGGAAGGATGGGGAAGTCCTCGAACCGGCGTAGGTGCGCGGCAGCGGGTGGATCGGGGGACCGGCGATGGCAGTTCGGGCCCGCGGAGGACGACGAGGACACCTCGGCGGCCACCTCACCGGCGCTGGGCGAAAAGGCCGCGATAAACCTCTTTTTGGCCATTGGCTGCTCGAGCTCCCCTGCACACAGGCAGAGGTTGAGGATGGAGGCGCCGGCGATGGCGGCGACCTACCAATGGTTTTGAGGGTTGTGTGTGTCTGTGTGAGCGGAGGTTGTGTTTGAGGAAACACTGTGGCAACTGCAAATTTTACTAAGCGGGAGTAATAAGGCGGGGCTACTGAAAATTTGGATCAAGGCGAGCAGATATTTTTGAGATTGCGAGGGATGCAGAGGCGGGAGTACAATGCCGGGGCTACTGAAAATTTGAATCTAGGGACAGGAGGAGAGAGGGATCTAGTGTGCTTGACACGCCGGCTGTGGAGTTTAGCCGACACACCTCGTGTAAGCCATAGGTGTACTATACACCGATGGTGCTCCAAGATATTTTGTACTACATCTCACACGGTTGGTGAGAATAAACTGTGTGGGATCTACTTGATTTGAATTACAAAATGGGGTCACAACGGCAATGGACGGTGTTTGAATTGCTAGACCTTTTATCTGCAGTGAACATGCAACTGTATGTGTGTCGTAAAAGAATTGGAATTATTCAGGGTTCATTTGGACATTTCATACATTAAACTGGTTTTCTAGCCATTTCAGGTGCACAATTCAAAATTAAACTGCATGCACATGCTCCGGTGCATACAAATTGGTTGAAAAATCAAATCTGTGTCCTTTAGTGCATGCTTAGGTCCCATGAAAGAAATGGGAATGAATTTTTCGGGGTTCGTTTGGCCTTTTTTATACATTAACTGGGTTTTCTAGGCATTTTATGTGCATAATTCAAATTTGAACTACAAGCACATGCTCCAATGCACTAAAGTTGGTTGAAAAATCACATGTGTGTCCTTAGGTGAATTTTTAGGTCCCATGCAAGAGATGGGAATGAATTTCAAACACCAGGGCACTGTTGATTGCTGGCAAAATGTTGAGATACTTGGTTTTTAAATTCTAGTAAATCAAAAACTCGTCTAAAATTCATGAAACTTGGCATGCTATCATGGAGCGGCATCAACATGCCATGATGAAAATTTTGTCCCATTCGAGGCAGGTTTGGGTATAAGCTTCTCACAAACCAGAGCTTCTCACAACAAGCATGATGGTTTCGATAGGGAATGTACCACCTTTGAGGATGAGACGATATCCATTGCCTCTTATTGCTTTAAAAAATTTTCTAGCATCAACATAGAACAACAGGAGTGTTGTGTTCAATCTTGGTTCGGGGTTCGTTTGGCCTCTTTTATACATTAACAGGGTTATCTAGGCATTGTATGTGCATAATTCAAATTTGAATTACAAGCACATGCTCTAATGTACCAAAGTTGGTTGAAAAATCACATGTGTGTCCTTGGGTGAATTTCTAGGTCCCATGCAAGAGATGGAAATGAATTTCAAACACCAGGGTGCTGTTGATTGCCGACAAAATGTTGAGATGCCTGGTTTTAAAATTCTAGTAAATCGAAAACTCATCTAAAATTCATGAAACTTGGCATGCTATCATGGAGCGGCATCAACATGCCATGGTGAAAATTTTGTCCCATTTGGGGCAGGTTTGGGTATAAGCTTCCCACAAATCAGAGCTTCTCACAACAAGCATGATGGTTTCGATAGGGAACGTACCACCTTTGGGGACGAGACGATATCCATTGCCTCTTATTGCTTTCAAATATTTTCTAGTGTCACCATAGAACAACAGGAGCGTTGTGTTCAATCTTGGAATTTTTCAGGGTTCGTTTGGCCTTTTTATACATTAACTGGGTTTTCTAGGCATTTTATGTGCATAATTCAAATTTGAACTACAAGCACATGCTCCAATGCACCAAAGTTGGTTGAAAAATCACATGTGTTTCCTTGGGTGAATTTCTAGGTCCCATGCAAGAGATGGGAATGAAATTCAAACACCATCACATTGTTGATTGCCGGCAAAACATTGAGATGCCTGGTTTTTAAATTCTAGTAAATCCAAAACTCGTCTGAAATTCATGAAACTTGGTATGCTATCATGGAGCGGCATCAACATGCCGTGGTGAAAAATTTATCCCATTTGGGGCAGGTTTGGGTATAAGCTTCTCACAAACCAGAGCTTCTCACAACAAGCATGATGGTTTCGATAGGGAACATACCACCTTTGGTGACGTGACGATATCCGTTGCCTCTTATTGCTTTAATTTTTTTTCTAGTGTCAACATAGAACAACAGGAGTGTTGTGTTCAATCTTGGAATTTTTTGGGGTTTGTTTGGCCTTTTTATACATTAACTGGTTTTTCTAGGCATTTTATGTGCATAATTCAAATTTGAACTACAAGCACATGCTCCAATGCACTAAAGTTGGTTGAAAAATCACATGTGTGTCCTTGGGTGAATTTCTTGTTCCCATGCAAGAGATGGGAAGGAAATTCAAACACCATCGCACTGTTGATTGCCGGCAACACATTGAGATGCCTGGTTTTTAAATTCTAGTAAATCCAAAACTCGTCTGAAATTCATGAAACTTGTCATGCTATCATGGAGCGGCATCAACATGCCATGGTAAAAAAATTGTCCTGTTTGGGGCAGGTTCGGGTATAAGCTTCTCACAAACCAGAGCTTCTCACAACAAGCATGATGGTTTCGATAGGGAACGTCCCACCTTTGGGGACGAAACGATATCCATATCCTCTTATTGCTTTCAAATATTTTCTAGTGTCAACATAGAACAACATGAGTGTTGTGTCAATTTTTGTGATTTTTCGGGGTTCGTTTGGACATTTTTACGCATTAACTGGGTTTTCTAGGAATTTTATGTGCATAATTCAAATTTGAACTACAAGCACATGCTCCAATGCACTAAGGTTGGTTGAAAAATCTAATATGTGTCCTTGGGTGAATTTCTAGGTCCCATGCAAGAGATGGGAATGAAATTCAAACACTAGGGCACTGTAGATTGTCGACAAAACATTGAGATGCCTGGTATTTAAATTCTAGTAAATCCAAAACTCGTCTGAAATTCATGAAACTTGTCATGCTATCATGGAGTGGCATCAAGATGTCGTGTTAAAAAATTTGTCCCATTTGGGGCAGGTTCGGGTATATGCTTCTCACAAACCAGAGCTTCTCACAACAAGCATCATGGTTTCGGTAGGGAACGTCCCACCTTTGGGGACGAAACGATATCCATTGCCTCTTATTTCTTTCAAAAAAATTCTCGTGTCAACATAGACAACAGGAGTGTTGTGTCAATTTTTGGGATTTTTTGGGGTTCGTTCGCACATTTTTATGCATTAACTGAGTTTTCAATGCATTTATGTGCATAATTAAAATTTGAACTACATGCACATGCTCCAGTGCATATAAATTGGTTGAAAAATCAAATATGTGTCCTTGGGTGCATGCTTAGGTCCCATGCATGAAACGGGAATGAATTTCAAACACCAGGGTGTTGGGGAACGTTGCAGAAAATAAAATTTTTTCTACGGTTTCACCAAAATCTATCTATGAGTTCATCTAGCAACGAGAGAGAGGAGTGCATCTACATACCCTTGTTGATCGTGAGCGGAAGCGTTCAAGAGAACGGGGTTGAGGGAGTCGTACTCGTCGTGATCCAAATCACCGGAGATCCTAGCGCCGGACGGACGGCACCTCCGCGTTCAACACACGTACGGCCAGGGAGACGTCTCCTCCTTCTTGATCGAGCAAGGGGGAAGGAGAGGTTGATGAAGATCCAGCAACACGACGGCGTGGTGGTGGATGTAGCAGGGATCCGGCAGGGCTTTGCCAAGCGTCTGCGGGAGGAAGAGGTGTATCAAGGGGAAGGGAGGCGCTAGGTGTTAGGGTCCGGCTGCCCTCCCTCCCCCTCTTTATATAGGAACCCAGGGGGGCGCCGGCCCTAGGAGATGGGATCTCCTAGGGGGGCGGCGGCCAAGGGGGGAAACTTGCCCCCAAGGCAAGTGGGCGCGCCTCCCTAGGGTTCTGTCGGTGTCAAACCGGCGGATCTCGGGTAGGGGTCCCAACTGTGCGTCTAGGCGGATGGTAACAGGAGACAAGGGACACGATGTTTACCTGTTCGGCCCTCTTGATGGAAGTAAAACCCTCGTCCCGCTTGATTGATATTGATATTGTGGATGTTTACAAGAGTAGATCTACCACGGGATCAAGGAGGCTAAACCCTAGAAGCTAGCCTATGGTATGATTATAAGGGTCGTTGTGATTGTTGTCCTACGGACTAAAGCCATCCGGTTTATATAGACACCGGAGAGGGCTAGGGTTACATAGAGTCGGTTACAATGGTAGGAGATCTACATATCCGTATCGCCAAGCTTGCCTTCCACGCCAAGGAAAGTCCCATCCGGACACGGGGGGGGGGGGGAGTCTTCAATCTTGTATCTTCATAGTCTTGGAGTCCGGTCGATGATGATAGTCCGGCAAATGATAGTTCGGTGATGATGGTAGTCCGGCTATCCGGACACCCCTAATCCAGACTCCTCAAGCCCCCTGAACCAGGCTTCAATGACGATAAGTCCGGCGTGTATATTGCTTGGCATTGCAAGGCGGGTTCCTCCTCCAAATGATAGAAGATTGGGAACACCAGGATAGTGTCCGGCTCAGCAAAATAAATTCCACATTCCACCGTAGAGAGAATAATAATATATACACAAGTTCAATCTGCTGACGTTTTCCGTGGCATGACGTCACACCACTACCAAGCCATTACTCGAATTGTTTTTTACTTTACCACCTCAGCGCATTTGGCGAAGCAGTTTCCTTGGCACGTCTTGTCGAGCGGAGATCGTGTTTCCCCTTAATCCGGGATTCTCATCAATACGGGCGTGGGTAACCCAACGCGTCATTGATGGTGGCGCTTGGGAGATAGCGAGTTTTACCAGGCGGTGGGGGCGCGTAAGACTTCGCCCGCCCATATAAGGGATAAGGATTCACCTTCTCACCTCGCCTTCTTCCTCCTTTGCTTATCCAGATCCACGCTTCGAGCTCCAGCGCCCAAGCTCGCGCATCTCGTCTCAACCTTCTCCGACCATGTCCGGGCGGGAGGTAAATGGTTGGCCTCCACCGTTAAGGAGGAGAAATCGCCAAACTAGCGACACGGATACCTCTCCGGCGACATCAGCGCCCGGCTGCCCAACGAGGGCAGCTCATCCCCACCCCCAGGCCCCATGAGAGGGTTGTCTTTCTTTCCCACTTCCTCCGCGGACTGGGCTTTCCACTTCACCCCTTTGTCCGGGGGCTCATGTTCTACTACGGCCTGGATTTCCATGATCTGGCGCCGAACTTCATCCTCAACATCTCGGCGTTTATCGTCGTGTGCGAGGCCTTCCTCTGCATCCAGCCCCACTTCAGCTTGTGGCTCAAGACCTTCAATGTCAAGCCGAAGGTAGTGAAGGGCATTCAAGCGGAGTCTTGAGGCGCCATGTTGGGCAAGATGCCCAACGTCCTTTATTTCAAGGGCCTTCGTGGAATCCGTCAAGGGTGGCAATCGGGTGGTTCTACATCACCGAGCAGCGCGACCCTAAATGGGCGGCGGACCACCGAGTTTAGATCTGGTATCCCAGCGCAGCTCACCTCCTGGAAAGAAAGGGCTTGCTGTGGGGCAGTTTGAAGGAGCCGACGGGACTCAGGACCTGTATCAAGAAGCTGGTGAAGAAGCTCGGGCTGGTTAACGTGGTCCAAGTCATGCTCGTCGTCGCGGATTCTCCCATGCCAAGAGCGGGCATTCAATCTATGGGAGTTCGATCCGGAACAGCACCAGGCGTTGAACAAGCTCTTGACACAACATCTGGCGCTGGAAGGTGTTGTTCAAGGCGCTGGTTTCCCGCATCCGTGACGGAAGATCGCGGATTTCGCCTGCGTCGGTGATGAGGTAAGTGATTCTACCCCTTTACGGGACACTTGTTTTCATAGTTTGACTCTATCGCGGTATTAATTTCCCCTTTTCCTTTGACAGACTGGATGAAGAAGGCGGAGCAGATTACTGTCCGGCTCCTATGCTAGAAAATCCGATGAGCGCCGTCTAGCGAGGCTCTTGGTTCCGCACCGCACGTGGTGCCGAGAAGAAGGCCAAGAAGGAGGCCACGGGTGCTCGAAAGAGTGCCCGTTTTGATGTCCGACGACTCAGGGCTGACTCCTCCCGAATATGAGGAGGAGGAAGAGGACTCTCTCGAGGAGGGAGAGAGGAAGAGGAAGGCTTCCCCAGCTGGGGAGGCCGGAGGGTCCAAGAGGGGAAGGACTATTCCCCCGGACAGCTCTGCCAACATCAACGTTGGCGAGGAAGAATGGCCTTCAAGGGCCAGGCCTCCGGCGAGATCGTAAGTATCCGGATTCCTGAATGATTTATAATTTCTTTTGCTGCGTCACATAGTGTCATTCTAACGCCGCATGCTACCTGTAGTCCGGCCAGTGATGATCTCCCCGCTTCATCGAGCGGGTCGTTGGCTTCGTCGGATGTAGACTCCATCCCGACCGCCTCCACCCCTCGCGACGCCGAAGACGCCGGGGTGGGATCCCCAGAAGGGACCCACCAGGGGGAGGCTCCGGAGGCGCCACAAGGCGCCCTCCCGGACTTCGCGCCGGACTCCACAATGGAACCCGCAGTGGTTTCGGAGTCCGGCAGGAGGCCCCTTCGATCGAAGGGCAAGACCGTGACGCGGGCGGCTTCCGTCCAACCGGAGGCGCCGGGCAATTTGTTGGAGGCGCTGCAGAGCGCTTCCATCGAGGAAGAACACCGCACTATTATGAGTGCGGTGATTCAAAAGGTGCAGCTCACCAAAGGCGGGCTGACCGAAGCCTGCAATAGCCTTCTATCAGGCTTTGAGGTAAGAAGTTAAAAATATGCATTATAATACCGCATAGATAGTAGCCCCTGATGCTCGGTTCAGTGTTCGGAAAGAAAAGCCGGACCGAGGATCCTAAAAAGATAAGCAGGTTGCTAAAAATTATGTCAATATGGGTTGCAGGCTCTGCTGCTGACCTCTGCCAGACCGATGCGGAGGTCGGTGCATTGAAGCAGAGCTCGGCGGTCCGGCAAGAGCTCGGCAGCGCCAGAAGCAGCTCAAGACAAAGAAGGTGAGTAACACCGCTTTGAATTTGTACCTTCTGAGAAAAGGATTTAGGTTGCGACAAAAAATAACAAGGACAACATGGATGCTGCGGGGCCACGAGCGAGGTGGCGGCCTGAAGGAGGCCGTGTCCGCGACGAACGCATAATCGCCACGGAACGGTCAGAGCGAGAAAAGCAAGAGGCGAGGTGGCGGTGGTTCAGCAAGAGCTCCAGGCTCTCATGGAAAAGCATGAGAGTTTGGAGCGTGACTCAAAGACTCGAGAGTCCGATCTTGCCTCGGCTCTCGAAAGTGCCAAAACCGCCAAGGCCGAGGCCCATAAGGCCCTTCAGGAGGTTGAGTTGATGAAGAAGATATCGGCGGGTAAGGAATTTTTCATGCAAAGCAAGCATGTGAATGTAAATTACGTGACACTTACCCGAATTCGGAGCTCTCCAGGCGTTTGCAGATCTGCCTCAGGCGTGTCTCGATGTCGCCGCACTCTCTACCGAGCCGAGGAGGGAGCTCAGCGGAGAAGGTCTTCGGTCTCGAGATCTTTGAGGCCGGCCATCTGATGCCCCTAGCGACCAGTGAAGTAGCTGGTCGAGCTTCCTAAGGTGGCCGAGCAGGCCATGAAGGGGCTCATAGTCCGGTGTGGCCGGAGAGGCCATGCACAGGAGCTACTTCGCCTCGTCGGCGGCTGGTGGATCGTGCCCTGGGTGGAGGTTATCAAGCGCTCCGCTTTGTATTGAAGGTGCTCGTCGGGCCCTTGCCCGCAAAAAGGTGCATTGGGGCAAGCTGGATGCGGAGAAGCTAATCAGCGACGTGCCACCAGCGGGCAAGGAGCATCGTCGCCCAAACTTTACTATAAGGCTGTCTGAAGGGTGCCCGCAAGATTGCGGATGAGTGCCCTGGGGATGTAATTATTGAGTGAATTCGCAATGTGTTATCCTGCGCTGAAAAATTTGTTCATATCGCTAAGCAACGCTTGTTTAATTTAAAATATTACCTTCATGCGGCCGTTTATTAAATCGAGAGATGGCAAGTCGTCGGCTTCAGCCCCCATGCCACAGTCTTTGGGTGTTCGGGATAAACTTGAGCACTCTTGTTCCCATTTTGGGTCCATCTAGGGGCGCTCAACACAAAGAACCAGCAACCGGACTTATAGTGCTTGAACACTCTCCTTAGCCATAGAATTCTATAATTTTAATTTGGTGAAGCCCCTAGTATTCGGAAGACCAATTGGGGCGCTATCCACGCCTTCGGACATAATCCGAACTTCGCTCGAGCGGAGTAGGTCTTTAAGGACCCAAAGGACCTCTCGAACAGCGACCAGTCTCACGCCTTATCATGCCGGTCAGTTTTAGCTTTCTCCGAGGCGTTAACCCGGCTCAACCGGGCGCAATCGCGATGGTTCTCCCAGTGCTACCTTAGCCGATAGAGCGGAACGTAAGGTGCCAAACATGGGGCAGGCAAACCCAACTATTGACCCAAGACATGATTGAAGCCGATTCATATAATGCTATAAGTTCGGGTGCCGCACTTGTGAAAGTGTCGCGGACTTTATCACACCATAAAGCGGAGGACATAAGCCCTGGTGTGTTTGGTCGTACCAAGATGCACGGGTGCAACATGTAAATAAATGAACATATATATATAAAGTAATGCAATTAAAGGCAAAAAGTGCTGCATTTTATTCGAGAAGATATGCTATCGGTGCGGAATGATACAAATAGTGCGGAAAGCAAAGGATTGGGCGAATTAAAGGCGTCTCCCTCTAGGGGTAGGCAGCGGAATGTTGTATTTTAACAAATTTAATGCTCGTGATGGAGACCACACGAGTGTTCATCGCGCCTTAGTCCTTCCTCGCTATTGCATCATGAGTTCGGCGGTTCGCGGCGGACTGAGTTCTGTATAAAAAAGAAAAATAAAACAAAAAGAGCGACACACTTGGGAGCCCCCGGTGTGGTCGAACCTCACTCCGGTCTGTTGTGGTGGTGCCCTTCCCCTATGCCCATGGTATCTCCGGCGTATTTATGTCTGTGAGAGTTTGTCTTGCAGTTTTGCGAGGGCTGGGGTTGGGGCCGCATTACTCTGGCGATGCATGGAGCGTGCTGTGGTCTTGGTTGATGTTGCTCGGCGCGTTTGGTCGTGTTCGGTCGTTTAATGGCGGACTCGAGAATTGCCTTAAAAGGCTGATCTGTACTTCCGCCGCAAGAGCATTGTATGTTCCTCCGTTCGGAGGAGCGTTCCGTGTTTCCATTGACCGTGATGACTCCACGAGGGCCTGGCATCTTGAGCTTAAGGTATGCATAATGCGGCACCGTTGAACTTTAAAACGCGTTCGTCCGAAGCAGAGCGTGATAGCCGCTGCGAACGGGACTTTGTCGAAGATTAACTCCTCGCTTTGGAAATTATCCGGGATCCAAGACCACTTCGGTGTAATCGAGCCTGTACAATTGGCCTCTCGCTGGTATGGCGCCTTTGAAGGTCGTGCGTTGTAGGTTTAATCCTTGAAGGGTCTATACCCATCTTGCGCCTTGTATCCCGATAAAGCAGGTTCAGCTCTGCCGCCGTCCATCGGGACTCTCGTGAGGTGAAATCCATCAACGATTGGGTCTAAAACCAATGCGGCGAATCCGCCATGGCGGATCTTGGTCGGATAGTCTCTGCGATCGAAAGTGATCGGGCAAGAGGACCATGGGTTAAATTTTGGGCGATCGCTCCATCGCATATCGTCCTTAGTGCACGCTCCGCTCCCTCTTGGGAATATCGTTGCATATATCATGTTTACCGTCCGAACTTGAGGGGGAATCCTTTTGTCCTCTGTTGTTCGTGCGGCCGGTCTCTTCCTCGTCATCGCTGTAGCCCCTTGTCACTGTTTTTGGCGATTAATATGCCTGCTCGCTTGAATACCCAACAATCTCTGTTGGTATGGTTAGTTGGCTTTTCGGGGTTCCATGTATCCGCAAGAGCGGTCGAGTATTCGGTCCAGATTGGGCGGGCCGGAGTGGTTCTTTTGAATGGCCTCTTCCGTTGACGGGTTTGGAGCCTCGAATCCGGCGTTAACTGCCGTATCCTCATTCTTTGTCGCCGTTAATGCAGCGTTTGTTTTGTTTCGACGCAACCTGCCATTGCGGTCCTTAGTATCCGGACTGCCAGCGTTTTTGCTGAGGTTATTATCGCGAGCGAGCCAGCTATCCTCTCCCGCATGAAGCGGGTCATGAGGATGTGAGGGCTGCCATAGATTTCGGCTTCTCTGTCCTAGGTGCGGGCCAGCCACTCATCGCGGATGTTATGTTTGAAGGCAGCGAGTGCCTCTGCATCCGGACGGTCGGCGATTTGAATTTTCTTCGTTAAGAACCGTGTCGAATTGCTCGCCGATTAAATGCGCTGCTGGGTTATGTGGCTTAGGTCATCTGCGTCCGGTGGTCGCTTTACGCGTGCTCGAAGTTGTCGAGGAATGCGGCTTCCGTGTCTTCCCAACATCAATTGACTCTGCGGGCTGGCTGTTAAGCCAATGCCGAGCTGGTCCTTTAAGCAAGCGGGAGATATTTGATGGCGTGAAGATGCGTGCCATGGGCCATGTGTATATGGAGGAGATAATCCTCAATCTAGACCGCGGGGTCTGTTGTGCCATCGTAGGATTCGATATTAACGGGTTTGAACCCTTGAGGATTTGATGATCCATTACTTCGTCGGTGAAGCATAGTGGGTGTCGGCGCCTCAGATTGAGCAATGCCACGACGTAGCTCGAGAGGCGTTATCTGCTGTGTTCGGCCCGGCGAGTAGTTGTATCCGGTGCGGCGGTATTAAATGGGGGTCGGGGGTGTCCACGTGATCCATAGATAGATCTGGATTGTCTTGCCTTGTCCTCAATATATCTCGCAAGTCCGGCGCATTCCCGTGGCTTCCTGCTTTTAGAGCGATGCGAGGGTGCGGTTTTGGTGGAGGGCTTGCATGCCTCTCTATCGCGCCACGAGGTGGTCGGTCTGCCGTATTGTCGCTGGTGATGCTGCCTCCTCTAATCGGGGAGCAACTTGCGTTTTGGGTAACTTTGGAGGCGTTCGAGTTCATACTCTTGACGCGAGGACCTCGGTCCATCTGCCGGCGATGGGTCTTGATCAGCTTGAAGCTGTTGTTGCTTTTCTTTAGGCTGTTTGCCGTGGCCATTAGCTTGCATCTGAAACGCTCTTGTTCGACGGGATCCTCGAGCACGACGAATTAAGTCGTCGCCGAGGCTTGCCTCGTCTCCAGAGGGAGGTAAATAATTGTCATCCTCGACCTCTTAAATGCGCCGTCCTCTCCCGAGGGCTTGCTTCGCCTCCTCCTGCGCTGGATCGTGCTGGAGGGAGTTGTCTTCGGCACTTTCCGGGGTGTTATTATCTCCTATGCCGGAATCTCCATTCTTGTTGTGGCGGGATTTAGAGCGGCGCCGCTGACGTCGGCGCTTGGGCTGTTTCTTTAAGGAATCGGCCTCCGCTGCTTCTTCGCCGTCCCCATCTTTTGGGGTGTCCACCATGTATATGTCGTATGGCGAGGTGGTTTTCGGTGTCCTGTAGGCCTTTGGTTCTTAGTAGTCTCGGCATCGTCGTCCATACCGTCGATGTCTTGAGTCGTAGTCGAGCGTCGGTTAAATCGTCGACGGTGGCTACGAAGTGGGTGGTGGGTGGGATCTGAATTTGTTCGTCATCCGCGTCCCAACCGTCCTGGCCGTAGTTCGGCCAGGGCTCTCCGGATAGCGAGAGATGCTTCAATGAATTTATGATATCGCCAAAGGGCGAGTGCTGAAAGATGTCCGCAGCGGTGAATTCCATGATCGGCGCCCAATCGGATTCGACTGACAGGGGCGCAGGAGGTACGGAGTCCGGCAGGGAGTCCGGCACCTCGGAGTCACGGGGTTTATGTGGGACAAGGTAAGTGTTCGGCTCCATCGCCGTAGAAATTGCGGCTCCCGAGGCGGTGTCCAGCCATCCGTCCTCGATTCAAGCGATCGGCTCCGGACTATGAGTCGGAGCGGATCCAAAGCGACCTCGAGGTGCTGTCCGTGTAGAGTTAGGTCATGCCCATCGTGACAGCGCGGCGCGCCTTCGGTATGGCTCGATCCATCGAGGATCAAGTCCCTGCGGATATCGGCCGTGAAGTTTAGGCTTCCAAACCTGACCTGATGGCGGGGCGTAGCTTCGATCTGCTCCAGATGGCCAAGGGGTTGGCCCGCAGATGAAACCGCCCGAATCTGAAGATCTGTCCGGGAGAAAGGTCTCACCCAGGACTGCGTCGTTGTTGATTGAAGAGGCCATCAAGCCTATCGGTGGCGACACGAGGAACTCTCAATGAAAGCACCAATTTGATGTCAAAACCGGCGGATCTCGGGTAGGGGTCCCGAATCTGTGCGTCTAGGCGGATGGTAACGGAGAGACAAGGGACACGATGTTTACCTGTGTTGGGCCCTCTTGATGGAGGTAAAACCCTACGTCCCGCTTGATTGATATTGATATTGTGGATGTTTACAAGAGTAGATCTACCACGAGATCAAGGAGGCTAAACCTTAGAAGCTAGCCTATGGTTTGATTATAAGGGTCGTTGTGATTGTTGTCCTACGGACTAAAGCCATCCGGTTTATATAGACACCGGAGAGGGCTAGGGTTACATAGAGTCGGTTACAATGGTAGGAGATCTATATATCCGTATCGCCAAGCTTGCCTTCCACGCTAAGGAAAGTCCCATCCGGACACGGGGGGGGGGGAGTCTTCAATCTTGTATCTTCATAGTCTTGGAGTCCGGTCGATGATGATAGTCCGGCAAATGATAGTTCGGCTGATGATGGTAGTCCGGCTATCCGGACACCCCCTAATCCAGGACTCCTCGGTTCCCAACCCTAGGCGCAGAGGGGTGCCCGAGCGCACCAGCCCACCAGAGCTGGTTCCTCCCACTTCAGCCCACGGGCCCACCGGATAGGTGGCCCCACCGATGGACCCAGGGACCCTTCCGGTGGTCCCGGTACAATACCGGTGACCCCCGAAACTTTCCCGATGGCCGAAACTCGACTTCCCATATATAATTCTTTACCTCTGAACCATTCCGGAACTCCTCGTGACGTCCGGAATCTCATCCGGGAATCTGAACAACTTTCGGTTTGCTGCATACTTATATCTCTACAACCCTAGCATCACCGAACCTTAAGTGTGTAGACCCTATGGGTTCGGGAGACACGTAGACATGACCGAGACGGCTCTCTGGTCAATAACCAACAGCGGGATCTGGATACCCATGTTGGCTCCCACATGCTCCTCGATGATCTCATCGGATGAACCACGATGTCGAGGATTCAAGCAACCTCGTATACAATTCCCTTTGTCAATCGGTACGTTACTTGCCCGAGATTCGACCGTCGGTATCCCAATACCTTGTTCAATCTCGTTACCGGCAAGTCACTTTACTCGTACTGTAGTGCATGATCCTGTGACCAGACACTTGGTCACTTTGAGCTCATTATGATGATGCATTACCGAGTGGGCCCAGAGATACCTCTCCGTCATACGGAGTGACAAATCCCAGTCTCGATCCATGTCAACCCAATGACACTTTCGGAGATACCGTAGTATACCTTTATAGTCACCCGATTCGTTGTGATGTTTGGTACACGCAAAGCACTCCTACGGTGTCCGGGAGTTACGATCTCATGATCTAAGGAAAAGATACTTGACATTGGAAAAGCTCTAGCAAAACGAACTACACGATCTTGTGCTATGCTTAGGATTGGGTCTTGTCCATCACATCATTCTCCTAATGATGTGATCCCGTTATCAATGACATGCAATGTCCATAGTCAGGAAACCATGACTATCTGTTGATCAACGAGCTAGTCAACTAGAGGCTCACTAGGGACATGTTGTGGTCTATGTATTCACACGTGTATTACGATATCCGGATAATACAATTATAGCATGAATAAAAGACAATTATCATGAACAAGGAAATATAATAATAATCCTTTTATTATTGCCTCTAGGGCATATTTCCAACAGTCTCCCACTTGCACTAGAGTCAATAATCTAGTTACATTGTGATGAATCGAACACCCATAGAGTTCTGGTGTTGATCATGTTTTGCTCGCGGAAGAGGTTTAGTCAATGGATCTGCGACATTCGGATCTGTGTGTACTTTGCAAATATCTATGTCTCCATCTTGAACATTTTCACGGATGGAGTTGAAGCGACGCTTGATGTGCTGGTCTTCTTGTGAAACCCAGGCTCCTTGGCAAGGGCAATAGCTCCAGTGTTGTCACAGAAGAGAGTGATCGGCCCCGACGCATTGGGTATGACTCCTAGGTCGGTGATGAACTCCTTCATCCATATTCTTCATGCGCTGCCTCCGAGGCTGCCATGTATTCCGCTTCACATGTAGATCCCGCCACGACGCTCTGCTTGCAACTACACCAGCTTACTGCTCCATGATTCAACATATACACGTACCGGTTTGTGACTTAGAGTCATCGGATCTGTGTCAAAGCTAAGCGTCGGCGTCACCCTTCACGACGAGCTCTTGACACCTCCATAAGCGAAACATGTCCTTTGTCCTTTTCGGTACTTAAGGATATTCTTGACCGCTGTCCGGTGTTCCTTGCCGGGATTACTTTGGTACCTTCCTACCAAACTTACGGCAAGGTTTACATCAGGTCTGGTACACAGCATGGCATACATAATAGATCCTATGGCTGAGGCATAGGGGATGACACTCATCTCTTCTTTATCTTCTGCCGTGATCGGGCATTGAGGCGAGCTCAATCTCACACCTTGCAGTACAGGCAAGAACCCTTTCTTGGACTGATCCATATTGAACTTCTTCAATATCTTATCAAGGTATGTGTTTTGTGAAAGACCTATGAGGCGTCTCGATCTATCCCTATATGTAACGCCCCGGATTCGATGCGCCAGGTGTCCGCCAGTTATTTGCCATCGTTGCCATGTCATTTGCTTGCGTGTTGCATTTTTTCATGTCATCATGTGAATTTCATTTTGCATACGTGTTCGCTTCTTGCATCCGAGCTTTTTCCCCGTTGTCCGTTTTGCAATCCGACACTCCTATGTCATCCGGTGTTCCCCTTTGGTCTTTCGTTGTGAGCGGGTGTTAAACTTTCTTGGAATGGCCCGAGGTTTGCCAAGCGGCCTTGGTATAGCACCGGTAGACCGCCTGTCAAGTTTCGTGCCATTTGGAGGTCGTTTGATACTCCAACGGTTAACCGGGTAACCGCAAAAGCCTCCTTCTCTTTGCAGCCCAACACCCCTTCCAAAGTGGCCCAAAACCCATCCAAACCCCCTCCATGCTCTCGGTCGTTCGATCATGATCGCGTGGCCGAAAATCATGCCTCATTTGGAGTCTCCTAGCTCCCTCTACCTATTTATATGTCCCTCTCCCCCGAAATTGCGGATGAATCCACCCCTAACCCTAGATCAAACCCTCTCCGTGCCGCCGGAAACTTCTCCCGCCGACGGACACGT
Organism: Aegilops longissima; assembly: GCA_021605205.1. Classification (NCBI taxonomy): domain Eukaryota; kingdom Viridiplantae; phylum Streptophyta; class Magnoliopsida; order Poales; family Poaceae; genus Aegilops; species Aegilops longissima. Next base: position 521,220,168 of record CM038677.1, on the reverse strand, counting down.
CCGCCCCGCGTCCCCCGCCCAACCCGCTGTCGCCACGTGTCCCCGCCCGCCTCCACCAGCGCCTCCACCACGCTGGGCCCGCTGGGCCCACCCATGGCCCTCCCTGCCCGGCGGTCGCCGCCGCCAACCATGCCAGCAGCCAGCCTCCCGCCGCCCGGATCCCGCGCCGCCTCCCGCCGGCCGCCCGACCACGGCCTCGCCCGCCTCCTCCGACCTAGTTGCGCTCGCCCGCCAGATATCTCGCCAGCAACTCGGAGCCACCGGATCCGGCCCGCCGGCGCCCGCCCACGCCTCGGCTCCTCTCCCCGCCGGCGCCTTCCCGACCTCGCCGGAGTTGCCGCCTCGCCGCCCGGATCCTCTTCTGCCCCGAACCCCGCCCGGTCCGCACGCCTCCGACCCGACCCGCGAGCCCCGTTGACTTTCGCGGAGGTATAAAATGACTAAGTCCCGAGATATATTTTGCATTATCATGCCATGTTCATCGCGTCATAACTTGCTGCATACTGCTCCGTTTCGTGCGTGTTATATGTTAAATTGTTCGGCTCGACGAGTACTCCATTTCATACCATTGCATCATGTTCATTTGAGGTCATCTTGATGCCCGAATCATCGTTGCAAAAGTGCTTCGTAATGTTAATCTTCTGAAACTGTTATAACTTGGTGATTTGTCATTTTTGTTGGATTTGATGTGTGCATCCTATGAGATTGATGTCTACATGAGTTTTGATCTATGTCATGCCATCTTTACAGGGGTGCTATCCATTTATTTTTGTGATTCCTGTAGTGAGTGTATCAAGCTTGTTAAGTAGGGTACTTGCTGTTGCTGTTTTGCATGTCTGAATCTGCTATATCATGATGCTATGTTAACCTGCTTCTACGAGTCATTCTATGCATAATCTGGAGATGTTCACTAAGGATTTTTTGTTACACATGTCATGCTCTATCCATTCATGCACCTGGTTGCATTTTTAGCCTGCGCTAACTTGTTGTAATCTTGCTCTCAAAGTTGCTAAATAATGTTGCTGTCAGCCTGTTAACATTAAGTTCAGTTTTGCCATGTGTTTTTCTAGTGATCCGTGCACCCTATGAACTTTCTCTTGCCATTCTTAGGTTCATAAACATGTCTTCTTACTGTTGGTTGCCTTTCCATGCCATGTATTGCTCTGTGGTGAGTGGTTCAAGCTGACTAACATGCCTACTTATTGTTGTTCCTGCCATGTATGAATCTGTCATATAACTTTCCATGTTTACATGGGTGCCATCATATCTTCTGATCCTTTTTGGCTCATGGTCAGTAAAGGACTTTTGTTCTATGCAATTAGTAGATTAATACCATGCCTTTGTTTGCCATGATAAGTTCCTGTAACGTGTTGTTTGATAGCTCTAAACTTTGCAACCTGATGTTATTTCTGCTAAGCCTGAAACTGTTATTATTTGCAATCTTGCCATGTCCATTTGAGCATGTTCTAGTGTTTTCAGGAGATAGCTCAATGTTCATGTTTTGTCTTGCTTTACCTGTAAATCGTGCCCATTCCTTTTGTTACCATGTTAAGATGCTGTAGCTTGTTGTTTAGGTGCTTGCAATATGCCTAGTTGCTGTTTTGGAAAGTTTGTCCTTGAAACTTGTATAGTGTATGTGTTGAACCGTTGCTCCATTTTGAGTGTGCTCTATATGAAACTTGCTTAGAATTGCATGTAGATTCATATTATCATGTTGCATCCTTGTTTTGAGGTGTTTGCTTGATGTTTGGATGCATTTTTCATCAATGCCATGTTTAACTTGTTTTGCTCATATCTTCTAGGCCGTAGCTCCGAATTAAATGAACTTTATATGTAACTTGACTAGAATTTCGTGTAGATCATCTTGGTGCATCTTAACTTTCTGTTTAACAACTTGAATATAAGGTTTATTCATATCCGGCCTCATTTAAACTTGCTTTGATGTGTTGCTCTTGTATGCATCATCACTTGCCATGAGTAGCTTCATGTAGCCTTGTCATGCATCATACTTGGTTGTGCATCATTCCTTGTTCACATGTGGAGTGTTTACCATGTTGTGTGCTTCTCTCGATAGTTCCCGTTTCGTTGCGATCGTGAGGATTCGTTCGTCTACGCTTGGTTCGTCTTCATGGCTTCATCTTCTTCATGGACTCGTTCTTCTTCCTTGCAGGATTTCAGGCAAGATGACTGTCACCTTGGATCTCATTACTATCATTGCTATGCTAGTTGCTTCGTTCTTTCACTATGCTGCGCTACCTATCACTTGATGCTCAAGCCTCCCAAATTGCCGTGTCAGCCTCTAACCGTTGTCACCCTTCCTAGCAAAACGTTGTCTGGCTATGTTACCGCTTTTGCTCAGCCCCTCTTATAGCGTTGCTAGTTGCAGGTGAAGATGAAGATTGCTCCATGTTGGATTATGTTTATGTTGGGATATCACAATATCTCTTATAATTTTAATGCATCTATACACTTGGTAAAGGGTGGAAGGCTCGGCCTTATGCCTGGTGTTTAGTTCCACTCTTGCCGCCCTAGTTTCCGTCATATCGGTATTATGTTCCCGGATTTTGCGTCCCTAACGCGGTTGGGTGATTTATGGGACCCCCTTGACAGTTCGCTTTGAATAAAACTCCTCCAGCAAGGCCCAACATTGGTTTTACCATTTGCCTACCACCTATACCTTTCCTGTTGGGGAACGTAGTAATTTCAAAAATTTTCCTACGATCACGCAAGACCATGGTGATGGCATAGCAACGAGAGGGGAGAGTGTCCGTCCACGTACCCTCGTAGACCGAAAGCGGAAGCGTTATAACAACGCGGTTGATGTAGTCGTACTTCTTCCCGATCCAACCGATCCAAGTACCGAACGTCGGCACCTCCGAGTTCTGCACACGTTCAGCTCGATGGCGTCCCTCGAACTCCGATCCAGCCGAGTGTTGAGGGAGAGTTTCACAAGACGACGGCGTGGTGACGATGATGATGTTCCACCGACGCAGGGCTTCGCCTAAGCTCCGCTACGGTATGATCGAGGTGTAATCTGGTGGAAGGGGCACCGACACGGCTAAGGAACGATCTAATCGATCAACTTGTGTGTCATGGGGTGCCCCTGCCCTCAGATATAAAGGAGGGAAGGGAGGGGCTGGCCGGCCAGAGGGAGGCGCACAGGGTGTCCTACTCCTACTAGGAGTAGGATTCCCCCAAATCCTAGTCCAACTAGGGTTTGACCAAGGGAGAGAGGAGAGAGGCGCCACCCCTTCTCCTAATCCTAATAGGACTAGGGAAGGGGAAGGCTGCGCCAGCTATAGGGCCCCTTTCTCTTTCCCACTAAGGCCCATCAAGGCCCATTGACCCCCGGGGTTCCGTAACCCCGGTACTCGGTAAAATTCCCAATTTCACCCGGAGTGATTCCGAGTCCAAACATAGGCTTCCAATATATCAATCTTTATGTCTCGACCATTTCGAGACTCCTCGTCATGTCCGTGATCTCATCCGGGACTCGAACAACCTTCGTACATCAACATCATAAAACTCATAATAACTGCCATCGAAGCGTTAAGCGTGCGGACCCTACGGGTTCGAGAACTATGTAGACATGACCGAGACACCTCTCGGTCAATAACCAATAGCGGGACCTGGATGCCCATATTGGTTCCTACATATTCTACGAAGATCTTTATCGGTCGAGACCGCATAACAACATACGTTGTTCCCTTTGTCATCGGTATGTTACTTGCCCGAGATTCGATCGTCGGTATCCAATACCTAGTTCAATCTCGTTCTCGGCAAGTCTCTTTTCTCGTTCCGTAATACATCATCTCACAACTAACACATTTAGTTGCAATGCTTGCAAGGCTTATGTGATGTGCATTACCGAGAGGGCCCAGAGATACCTCTCCGACAATCGGAGTGACAAATCCTAATCTCAAATATGCCAACCCAACATGTACCTTCGGAGACACCTGTAATGTACCTTTATAATCACCCAGTTACGTTGTGACGTTTGGTAGCACCCAAAGTGTTCCTCGGGCAAACGGGAGTTGCATAATCTCATAGTCATAGGAACATGTATAAGTCATGAAGAAAAGCACTAGCAACAAACTATACGATCAGGTGCTATGCTAATGGAATGGGTCATGTCAATCAGATCATTCAACCAATGATGTGATCCCATTAATCAAATAACAACTCCTTGTTCATGGTTAGGAAACATAACCATCTTTGATTAACGAGCTAGTCAAGTAGAGGCATACTAGTGACACTCTGTAGGTTTATGTATTCACACATGTATTATGTTTCCGGTTAATACAATTCTAGCATGAATAATAAACATTTATCATGATATAAGGAAATAAATAATAACATTATTATTGCCTCTAGGGCATATTTCCTTGATCTCCCACTTGCACTAGAGTCAATAATCTAGTTCACATCGCCATGTGATTTAACATCAATAGTTCACATCTATATGTGGTTAACACCCATAGTTCACATCGACATGTGACCAACACCCAAAGGGTTTACTAGAGTCAGTAATCTAGTTCACATCGCTATGTGATTAACACCCAAAGAGTACTAAGGTGTGATCATGTTTTGCTTGTGAGATAATTTTAGTCAACGGTCTGTCACATTCGAGCCGTAAGTATTTTGCAAATTTCTATGTCTACAATGCTCTTGCACGGAGCTACTCTAGCTAATTGCTCCCACTTTCAATATGTATCTAGATTGAGACTCGAGTCATCTAGATTAGTGTTAAAACTTGCATCGGCGTAATCTTTTACGGCTTAACCTTTTTCACTTCCATAATCGAGAAACATATCCTTATTCTACTAAGGATAATTTTGACCGCTGTCCATTGATCTACTCCTAGATCTCTATTGCACTCCTTGCCAATCTTAGTGGTAGGGTATGCAATAGATCTGTACACAGACATGACATACTTTATAGAACCTATGGCTGATGCATAGGGAATGACTTTCATTCTCTTTCTATCTTCTGCCGTGGTCGGGTTTTGAGTCTTACTCAATCTCACACCTTGTTTACACAGGCAAGAACTCTTTCTTTGACTGTTTCATTTTGAACTACTTCAAAATCTTGTCAAGGTATGTATTCATTGAAAACCTTTATCAAGCGTCTTGATCTATCTCTATAGATCTTGATGCTCAATATATAAGCAGCTTCACCGAGGTCTTTCTTTGAAAAACTCCTTTCAAACACTCCTTTATGCTTTGCGAATAATTCTACATTATTTCGATCAACAATATGTCATTCACATATACTTATCGAAATGTCAGTAGTGCTCCCACTCACTTTCTTGTAAATACAGGCTTCTCCAAAAGTCATCATAAAACCATATGCTTTGATCACACTATCAAAGCGTTTATTCCAACTCCGAGATGCTTGCACCAGTCCATAGATGGATCGCTGGAGCTTGCACATTTTGTTAGCTCCTTTAGGATTGACAAAACCTTCTCGTTGCATCATATACAACTCTTCTTTAATAAATCCATTAAAGAATGTAGTTTTGACATCCATTTGCCGATTTCATAAAATGTGGCAATTGCTAACATGATTCGACAGACTTAAGCATCGCTACAATTGAGAAAATCTCATTGTAGTCAACATCTTGAACTTGTCAAAACCCTTTTGCGACAAGTCGAGCTTTGTAGATAGTAACACTACTATCAGTGTCCGTCTTCCTCTTGAAGATCCATTTATTCTCAATGGCTTGCCGATCATCGGGCAAGTCAACCAAAGTCCATACTTTGTTCTCATACATGGATCCCATCTCAGATTTCATGGTCTCAAACCATTTCGCGAATCTGGGCTCATCATCGCTTCCTCATAGTTCGTAGGTTCATCATGGTCTAGTAACATGACTTCTAGAATAGGATTACCGTACCACTGCAGTGCGGATCTTACTCTGGAAGACCTACGAGGTTTGGTAGCAACTTGATCTGAAGTTTCATGATCATCATCATTAACTTCCTCACTAATTGGTGTAGGAATCATTTGAACTGATTTCGTGATGAACTACTTTCCAATAAGGAGAAGGTACAATTACCTCATCAAGTTCTACTTTCCTCCCACTCACTTCTTTCGAGAGAAACTTCTTCTCTAGAAAGGATCCATCTTAGCAACAAATATCTTGCTTTTGGATCTGTGATAGAAGGTGTACCCAATAGTTACCTTTGGGTATTCTATGAAGACGCATTTCTCCGATTTGGGTTCGAGCTTATCGGTGAAAACTTTTCACATAAGCATCACAACTCCAAACTTTAAGAAACGACACTTAGGTTTACTGCTAAACCATAGTTCATACGGTGTCATCTCAACGGATTTAGATGGTGCCCTATTTAACGTGAATGCAGCTGTCTTTAATGCATAACCCCAAAACGATAGTGGTAAATCGGTAAGATACATCATAGATCGCACCATATCAAAATAAAGTACGGTTACGACGTTCGGACACACCATAACGCTGTGGTGTTCCAGGTGGCGTGAGTAGTGAAACTATTTCACATTGTTTTAATGAAGACCAAACTCAGAACTCAAATATTTTTCCTCTGCGATCATATCGTAGAAACTTTATTTTCTTGTTACGATGATTTTCCACTTCACTCTGAAATTCTTTGAACCTTTCAACTATTTCAGACTTATGTTTCATCAAGTAGATATACCCATATCTGCTCAAATCATCTTGTGAAGGTCAGAAAATAACGATACTTGCCACGAGCATCAACACTCATTGGATCGCATACATCGGTATGTATTATTCCCAATAAGTCAAGAGCTTGTTCCATTGTTCCGAGAACGGAGTTTTAGGTCATCTTGCCCAAAAGGCACGGTTCGCAAGCATCAAATGATTCATAATCAAGTGATTCCAAAAGCCCATCAACATGGAGTTTTCTTCATGCGCTTTACACCAATATGACCTAAACGGCGATTGCCACAAATAAGTTGCACTATCATTATTAACTTTGCATCTTTTGGTTTCAATATTATGAATATGTGTATCACTATGATCGAGATCCAATGAACCATTTTCATTGGGTGTGTAACCATATAAGGTTTTATTCATGTAAATGAACAACAATTTATTCTCTTACTTAAATGAATAACCGTATTGCAATAAACATGATCAAATCATATTTATGCTCAACACCAAATAACACTTATTTAGGTTCCACACTAATCCCGAAAGTATAGGGAGTGTGCGATGATGATCATATCAATCTTGGAACTACTTCCAACACTCATCGTCACTTCCCTTTAACTAGTTTCTGCTTCATTCTGCAACTCCGTTTGAGTTACTACTCTTAGCAACCGAACCAGTATCAAATACTGAGGGGTTACTATGAACACTAGTAAAATACACATCAATAATCTGTATATCAAATATAACCTTGTTCACTTTGCCATCCTTCTTATCCACCAAATATTCAGGGTAGTTCCGCTTCAAAGGACCAGTTCCATTGCAGCAAAAGTACTCAGGTCTCGTGCTTAGGTCTAGACTTGGGCTTCTTCACTCGAGCAGCAACTTGCTTGCCGCTCCATTTGAAGTTCCCTTCTTCCCTTTGCCATTTTCCTTGAGACTAGTGGTCTTGTCAACCATCAACACTTGATGTTATTCTTGATTTCTACCTTCGCGATTTTAGCATCGCCAAGAGCTCGAGAATCTTTTTCGTCATCCCTTGCATACTATAGTTCATCACGAAGTTCTACTAACTTAGTGATGGTGACTAGAGAATTCTGTCAATCACTATCTTATCTCGAAGATTAACTCCCACTTGATTCAAGCGATTGAAGTACTCGCATAATCTGAGCACATGCTCACTAGTTGAGCGATTCTCCTCCATCTTTTAGCTATAGAACTTGTTGGAGACTTCATATCTCTCAACTCGGTATTTGCTTGAAATATTAACTTCAATTCCTGGAACATCTCATATGGTCCATGACGCTCAAAACGCCTTTGAAGTCCCGATTCTAAGCCGTTAAGCATGGTGCACTAAACTATCAAGTAGTCATCATATTGAGCTAGCCAAACGCTCATAACGCCTCGCATCTGCTCCTGCAATAGGTCTGTCACCTAGCGGTGCATTAAGGACATAATTCTTCAAGCAGCAATGAGGATAAACCTCAGATCACGGATCCAATCCGCATCATTGCTACTAACATCTTTCAATACAATTTTCTCTAGGAACACATATGAAAACATAGGGAAGCAACAACGCGAGCTATTGATCTACAACATAATTTGCAAAATACTACCAGGACTAAGTTCATGATAAATTAAAGTTCAATTAATCATATTACTTAAGAACTCCCACTTAGAAAAATATCCTCCAATCCTCTAAGTGATTACGTGATCCATATCAACTACACCATGACCGATCATCACGTGTGATGGAGTAGTTTCAATGGTGAACATCAATATGTTGATCATATCTACTATATGATTCACGCCGACCTTTCGGTCTCCGTGTTCCGAGGTCATATCTTATATGCATAGCTCGTCAAGTATAACCTGAGTATTCGCGTGCAACTGTTTTGCACCCGTTGTATTTGAACGTAGAACCTATCACACCCGATCATCACGTGGTGTCTCAAACGAAGAACTTTCGCAACGGTGCATACTCAGGGAGAACACTTCTTGATAATTTAGTAAGGGATCATCTTATAATGCTACCGTCAATCAAAGCAAAATAAGATGCATAAAGGATTAACATCACATGCAATCAATATAAGTGATATGATATGGCCATCATCATCTTGTGCTTGTGATCTCCATCTCCAAAGCACCGTCATGATCACCATCGTCACCGGCGCGACACCTTGATCTCCATCGTAGCATCGTTGTCGTCTCGCCAACTATTGCTTCTACGACTATCGCTACTGCTTAGTGATAAAGTAAAGCAATTACATGGCGTTTGCATTTCATACAATAAAGCGACAACCATATGGCTCCTGCCATTGCCGATAACTCGGTTACAAAACATGATCATCTCATACAATAAGATATAGCATCACGTCTTGACCATATCACATCACAACATGCCCTGCAAAAACAAGTTAGACGTCCTCTACTTTGTTGTTGCAAGTTTTACGTGGCTGCTACGGGCTGAGCAAGAACCGTTCTTACCTCGCATCAAAACCACAACGATACTTCGTCAAATAGACTCCGTTTAACCTTCTCAAGGACCGGCGTAGCCACACTCGATTCAACTAAAGTGAGAGAGCAGACACCCGCCATCACCTTTAAGCAACGAGTGCTCACAGCGGTGAAACCAGTCTCGCGTAAGCGTCTGGCGTAATGTCGGTCCGGGCGCTTCATCTCACAATACCGCTGAACCAAAGTATGACATGCTGGTAGGTAGTATGACTTGTATCGCCCACAACTCACTTGTGTTCTACTCGTGCATATGACATCAACGCATAAAACCAGGCTCGGATGCCACTGTTGGGGAACGAGTAATTTCAAAAATTTTCCTACGATCACGCAAGACCATGGTGATGGCATAGCAACGAGAGGAGAGTGTCCGTCCACGCACCCTCGTGAGACCGAAAGCGAAGCGTTATAACAACGCGTTGATGTAGTCGTATTTCTTCCCGATCCAACCGATCCAAGTACCGAACGTCGGCACCTCCGAGTTCTGCACACGCTCAGCTCGATGACGCCCCTCGAACTCCGATCCAGCCGAGTGTTGAGGGAGAGTTTCACAAGACGACGGCGTGGTGACGATGATGATGTTCCATCGACGCAGGGCTTCGCCTAAGCTCCGCTACGGTATGATCGAGGTGTAATCTGGTGGAAGGGGCACCGACACGGCTAAGGAACGATCTAATCGATCAACTTGTGTGTCATGGGGTGCCCCTGCCCCTGTATATAAAGGAGGGAAGGGAGGGGCTGGCCGCCAGGAGGGAGGCGCACAGGGGTGTCCTACTCCTACTAGGAGTAGGATTCCCCCAAATCCTAGTCCAACTAGGGTTTGACCAAGGGAGAGGGAGAGGCGCCACCCCTTCTCCTAATCCTAATAGGACTAGGAAGGGGAAGGCTGCGCCAGCTATAGGGCCCCTTTTCTCTTTCCCACTAAGGCCCATCAAGGCCCATTGACCCCCGGGGTTCCGTAACCCCTGTACTCAGAAAATTCCCAATTTCACCCGGAGTGATTCCGAGTCCAAACATAGGCTTCCAATATATCAATCTTTATGTCTCGACCATTTCGAGACTCCTCGTCATGTCCGTGATCTCATCCGGACTCGAACAACCTTCGTACATCAACATCATAAAACTCATAGTAACTGCCATCGAAACGTTAAGCGTGCGGACCCTACGGGTTCGAGAACTATGTAGACATGACCGAGACACCTCTCGGTCAATAACCAATAGCGGACCTGGATGCCCATATTGGTTCCTACATATTCTACGAAGATCTTTATCGGTCGACCGCATAACAACATACGTTGTTCCTTTGTCATCGGTATGTTACTTGCCCGAGATTCGATCGTCGGTATCCAATACCTAGTTCAATCTCGTTCGCAAGTCTCTTTTCTCGTTCCGTAATACATCATCTCACAACTAACACATTTAGTTGCAATGCTTGCAAGGCTTATGTGATGTGCATTACCGAGAGGGCCCAGAGATACCTCTCCGACAATCGGAGTGACAAATCCTAATCTCAAATATGCCAACCCAACATGTACCTTCGGAGACACCTGTAATGTACCTTTATAATCACCCAGATTCGTTGTGACGTTTGGTAGCACCCAAAGTGTTCCTCGGGCAAACGGAGTTGCATAATCTCATAGTCATAGGAACATGTATAAGTCATGAAGAAAAGCACTAGCAACAAACTATACGATCAAAAGCTATGCTAATGGAATGGGTCATGTCAATCAGATCATTCAACCAATGATGTGATCCCATTAATCAAATAACAACTCCTTGTTCATGGTTAGGAAACATAACCATCTTTGATTAACGAGCTAGTCAAGTAGAGGCATACTAGTGACACTCTGTAGGTTTATGTATTCACACATGTATTATGTTTCCGGTTAATACAATTCTAGCATGAATAATAAACATTTATCATGATATAAGGAAATAAATAATAACATTATTATTGCCTCTAGGGCATATTTCCTTCATTTCCCTTGGGAGTAGCTAAGCCGAGGGTCATCTTTATTCAGCCCCCCGCCCCCCCCCCCCGGGCCAATGCTTGTCTAAGTGTTGGTCCGAACTAGAGTCCTTTGCAGCGCCACCTTGGGAAAACTCGAGGGCTGGTTTTAGTTGTACGGTGTGCTCATCCGGTGTTGCCCTGAGAACGAGATATGTGCAGCTCCTATCGGGATTGTCGGCGCATCGGGCGGTCTTGCTGGTCTTGTTTTATTACTGTCAAAATGTCTTGTAGCCGGGATTCCGACACTGATCGGGTCTTCCCGGGGAGAAGGAATATCCTTCGTTGATCGCGAGAGCTTATCATGGGCTAAGTTGGGACACCCCTGCAGGGTATAAACTTTCGAGAGCCGTGCCCGCGGTTATGTGGCAGATGGGAATTTGTTAATATCCGGTTGTAGTAAACTTGAAGTAAACTCTTCTAAAATACACCAACCGTGTGCTTAACCGTGAGTGTCTCTTTTCGGGGTTGATCGAGAGGAGAACACGGTTTCTGGGTTATGTTTGACGTAAGTAGGAGTTCAGGATCACTTCTTGATCATTACTAGTTGACGACCGCTTGCTTTGCTTCTCTTCTCGCTCTCATTTGCGTAAGTTAGCCGCCATACATTGCTTAGCCGCTGCTGCAACCTCACCACTTTACCCCTTCCTTTCCCATTAAGCTTTGCTAGTCTTGATACCCATGGTAATGGGATTGCTGAGTCCTCGTGGCTCACAGATTACTACACCAACAGTTGCAGGTATAGGTTTATGCGATGATCTTGACGCGAGACCGGTGTTACTGTTTTGGAGTCCTTCTTCTGCTTCTTCGATCAGGGGATAGGTTCCAGGTCGGCAGCCTAGGCTAGCAGGGTGGATGTCGTTTGAGTTTCTGTTTATGATTCATCCGTAGTCGGATGTTGATGTTGTATGTTGTGATGTTGTATTCTTGCGGCATTTGTATGCCTTGTATGTATCCCCATCTATTATGTAATGTTGATGTAATGATATCCACCTTGCAAATGCGTCTTCAAGATGCGCTTCTATCCTTGGTGGGACCTTCGAGTTCCTTTAGGATAGGGTCGCATCTTGGGCGTGACACTATAGATCTTGATGCCTAATATATAAGCAGCTTCTCCAAGGTCCTTCATTGAAAAACACTTATTCAAGTAGGCCTTAATGCTGTCCAAAAGTTCTATATCATTTCCCATCAAAAGTATGTCATCTACATATAATATGATAAATGCTACAGAGCTCCCACTCACTTTCTTGTAAACGTAGGCTTCTCCATAAGTCTGCATAAACCCAAACGCTTTGATCATCTCATCAAAGAGCATGTTCCAACTCCGAGATGCTTGCACCAGCCCATAAATGGATCACTGGTGCTTGCATACCTTGTTAGCATTCTTAGGATCGACAAAACCTTCCAGCTGCATCATATACAGTTCTTCCTTAAGATAGCCATTAAGAAATGCCGTTTTGACGTCCATCTGCCATATCTCATAATCATAGTATGCGGCAATTGCTAACATGATTCGGACGGACTTCAGCTTCGCTACGGGAGAGAAAGTCTCATCGTAGTCAACCCCTTGAACTTGCCGATAACCCTTAGAGACAAGTCGAGATTTATAGATGGTAACATTACCATCCGCGTCCGTCTTCTTCTTAAAGATCCATTTGTTTTCTATCGCTCGCCGATCATCGGGCAAGTCTGTCAAAGTCCATACTTTGTTTTCATACATGGATTCTATCTCGGATTGCATGGCTTCAAGCCATTTGTTGGAATCTGGGCCGCCATCGCTTCTTCATAGTTCAAGGTTCACCGTTGTCTAACAACATGATTTCCGGGACAAGGTTGCCATACCACTGGTGTGGAATGTGTCCTTGTGGACCCTCTGAAGTTCAGTAGCAACTTGATCCAAAGTACCTTGATCATCATCATTAATTTCCTCTCCGATCGGTGTAGGCACCACAGAACATTTTCTGAGCTGCACTACTTTCCGGTTCAAGAGGTAGTACTTCATCGAGTTCTACTTTCCTCCCACTTACTCCTTTCGAGAAAAACTCCTTTTCCAGAAAGGATCCGTTCTTGGCAACAAAGATCTTGCCTTCAGATCTAAGGTAGAAGGTATACCCAATGGTTTCCTTAGGGTATCCTATGAAGACGCATTTTTCCGACTTCGGTTCGAGCTTTTCAGGTTGAAGTTTCTTGACATAAGCATCGCATCCCCAAACTTTTAGAAACGGCAGCTTAGGTTTCTTCCCAAACCACAATTCATACGGCGTCGTCTCAACGGATTTAGACGGAGCCATATTTAAAGGGAATGTAGCTGTCTCTAGAGCGTATCACCAAAATGATAGCGGTAAATCGGTAAGAGACATCATAGATCGCACCATATCCAATAGAGTGTGATTACGAAGTTCGGACACACCATTACGCTGAGGTGTTCTAGGCGGCGTGAGTTGTGAAACGATTCCACATTTTCTTAAGTGTGTACCAAATTCGTGACTTAAATATTCTCCTCCACGATCTGATCGTAAGAATTTTATCTTTTGGTCACGTTGATTCTCTACTTCATTCTGAAATTCCTTGAACTTTTCAAAGGTCTCAGACTTGTGTTTCTTCAAGTAGACATACCCATATCTACTTAAGTCATCAGTGAGAGTGAGAACATAACGATATCCTCCGCGAGCCTCAATGCTCATTGGACCACACACATCAGTATGTATGATTTCCAATAAGTTGGTTGCTCGCTCCATTGTTCCGGAGAACGGGGTATTGGTCATTTTGCCCATGAGGCAAGGTTCGCACGTGTCAAATGATTCATAATCGAGAGACTCTAAAAGTCCATCAGCATGGAGCTTCTTCATGCACTTGACACCAATGTGACCAAGGCGGCAGTGCCACAAGTATGTGGGACTATCGTTATCAACTTTACATCTTTTGGTATTCACACTATGAATATGTGTAACATTACGTTCGAGATTCATTAAGAATAAACCATTGACCATCGGGGCATGACCATAAAACATATCTCTCATATAAATAGAACAACAATTATTCTCGGATTTAAATGAGTAGCCATCTCGTATTAAACGAGATCCAGATACAATGTTCATGCTCAAACTTGGCACTAAATAACAATTATTGAGGTTTAAAACTAATCCCGTGGGTAAATGTAGAGGTAGCGTGCCGACGGCAATCACATCGACCTTGGAACCTTTCCCGACTGTAGCGACCTGACCCAAAATCTGTCAAATCTCTGTGTCTGTACCATCCCAAGATCATGCTGGTACTCACAGTACATCGATGAAATAATCAAAGTTCAATCACACCTGAATTTATTACACGATTCTCATATAGAGTCTTTATTACAAGATAATAAATTCGGCTCAAGGCCAACTCATGAGAAATAAACTAAAATAAGCTGCGGAAGCGTAGACGAAATAGCGAGTCCATCCGACTCCAAAGGGCAATCGCCAAGCGCGGAGCGTAGCCTCACTCCTGATCGGAATAAACCTCTGCAACATAAGACGTTGCAGCCGTGTAGGTCAGCATTTTGAATATGCTGGCAAGTCATGAAGAGAATAACGATAATAAAATTACTATCAGTATATGCAATTTGGCTGTGGGGCTCTAAGTTTCATCATTTTGCGAAAAGCCAGTTTTTCCCTACTACAGTGGACTTGTTTGCAAATACTACAAAATTGTTGGTAGTTATTGAGATGGTTCCGCCAACCAATGTCTCATTCCCAAATTATTAAGTCATAACCCCTCAAATTAATTTATTAGTTTTAGTGTTGAGATTTCGAATACTTCCAAGTTCCAGAGGCTCAAATTGTCCGTGAATCGGGGACACGGCTAATCGATTAGATCTTTAACTCTGCAGAGGTTTATGCACTTTTCCGCAAGAATCATTCCTCCTTTTTAAGTCTTCGCACTTCATGGTGTTTGAAGACGGATGAATGAAACAGGTCTTCCAAAGAGTTCTTCCGCCACCGCCGTACCCATCCAATCCTACCGTTCTTCTACATCTCGTAGTACCGCCCACCAGCGTCACAACTAGGGTTGACCCAGCCAGAGCCCATAATGGCTTGCGGCTGCACAGTAAGCTTCCGGTCAATGGGGCATCCATCCGCCTCTTCGTGGCTGGGTGAAGCTTTCCAAAGATGTCATGGCACTTCTCCATGCATCCCGCCAACCACCGGGTTCTCTAGGGTGCCCGTCAACCGTCCTCCACCCAGTAGTGAATTTCGAAGTCCATCTTGATCTTCAAGTTCATGGGGTTGTCATCATCTTGACTCTCACATCTTACTTATGAATTCACTCAACCAATCCCGTCTACGAGCATAGCAAAATTAAACTACTACGTCCCGGGTCATGGTAACAAGGGGAATTGGTTCATCCTACCACATGATACTACTCAAGAACAATAACTTCAAAATTTCACCTACTGCATGCATGGTGGGGTGGTATAATTCTAATGCAATAAAAATCATAGGTATTGAAAATAACATGATCAATGACTTGCCTTGCTGACGATCTTCGTAAGCTAAGGACTCGTAGTAGCAAGCTTCGCACTCCGGAAATTCTACCGAGACAAACCATAATCACAATAAGCATATAGCATATGATCACTTAACATAACATCATAGTAACATAACACACCAAAACAAACGAATTAAAACCCAAGGGAAAAACTCAAGAAAATCCAACTCAAGGTTTTCCTACTTCAAGCAACAACTAGAAATAGTTTTGCATAACAAAAATTTTCTCAACATGACCTAAGCATGAGTTTATGTTAACTTAACAGAAAATAACGCATTAAGCAACTAGGAGCAAAAAGAACCAATTTAAAAGCTATTATAAAACTCCTATTAGGCCTAATTCAATTTCTATTAAGAAAAATAAAATAAAAGTTTTATTTATTATAAATAAAAGTTCATACTCTAAAGTGACAGAAACTAACCTAGAATAATCAATCACATGTGAAAAATAAATTTATTTGCTAATTAAAATAATAGGAAAACAGTAGCTAGTTAATTAATTAAGAATAACAAGATTCTTATTAAAACTATTTTTATTAATCCTAAAGTGCCCAAATTAATTCCTACGGTTAGGCAATGTCAAAACAAAGTTGGGACAAAAGAATCATTAAAAATAAATTTCCTAACTCATTCTATAGCAGATTTACTATTCTGACTAAATCTAAAATAAAGCAATTATAAATAATTTTAACATAGCTAATTATATTTTATACACAAACTATAAGAAATTTGCAAACCAACAAAAAAAGAATCACCTAAAAATATTAAGTAGAATAAAGGATATGAATTTTTCAAATCTGAAACTATATTGTTAAAACAGAAAAACGAAAATAAAGAAAAACGGGCTAACTGGGCCTAACTAACGCACTCAGCGTAATATAGCTAAACGGGCCCTAGGGTTAAACGAACCGGACCGATCGAAATAAAAAAACCCTAACTAAATAAACCGGACTAAACTAAACTGGACCGAACCGGGTTTTATAAAAAGAACATACCCCTTCGGGGGGTTCTAATCTGCGCCGTTGGAACGGGATCGGATGGCGGGGGTGAAGTCCGGTGGCTTACCGGAGTTCGACGGCGGCGGCGGCTCGGGCGGCGAGTGCGTCGGCGTCTCCGGTGGTCGGGGAAGTCGACGGAGTGCTCCGGCGGGTCTTGGCGCGACGAGGGGTTGTTCGTGGAGTCAACGGGCTCGGGAGGCTAGGCGTCGTGGCGAGGAAAATGGCGGTGGTGGTGCTCTCGGGCTCCAAGCGAGCGTGAGGAGGAGAGAGAGTCCGTGAGGCGCGAGGGGGGGGTGCGGGGAGGGTACTTATAGGGGGTGCCTCGGCTGGGCGAGGGGTGAATCGGGAGATCGGTGAGATCCGGAGATCTCGGATCTCCGTGAGCGGCGGTGTGTGGCGTGGCGAGGTTGAGGAGGTGGGGTCCACCTGTCGGCGACGGGGAGCGCGGGCGCTCGGTCGGTCGACCGACGCGGACCCGATCGGGCGAGGTCGGGGCTGGCTCATTGGGCTGGCTCATTGGGCCGCTGGTGGGCCGTGCGGTGGGTTGCCTCGGCGCTGGCTGGGCGATGCTGGGCTGGCGCTGAGGGTTTTCCTTTTTCCAATTTAATTTTTTTAAAAATAAAACAGAGATATAAAATATAAAATATAAATATTTTATATAGGACATATATATATCAAAATGATCAGGGAATATTCCTATCATTTGAACATTTTTCCAGGGCAAAATCCAAAGTTTATAAAATTCATTTTTCCAAATTTCAAATAAACTCAAGTTTGAATTCAAAACTTTTGGCATTGTTTTCCTCTGATATTTTGGAGTGTCATGTTTACTCCTCTCATACTTTTGCTCAAGTATTTATCAGGCATAGTTTTTTGAAATGATTCCCACTTGCCAAAGTTTGAATTCAAATTCCAAAACTCAAAATCTTCTCAAACTCCAGATGGCACTCAATTTCAAATGTAATGCATAGAGGCTTAGCTATAATTGTAAAACATTCCAAATAGGAAATTTGGGATGTTACAAACCTACCATTTTAAGATGAATCTAGCCCTCGAGATTCGGGTTGGCTAGCAAATAGGTGCGGGTGGTCTCAAGAAGGTCTTCTTTGCGCCCCCGGTGGCTTCTTCCTCGAGTGATGACTCCACAACACCTTGCAAAACTTGATGATTTTGCTGCGGGTGACTCTGTTCAGATCTCGAGAATTGGACGGGTTTCTCCTTATAAGTCGATCACCGTCAAGCTGTATGGCCTCTAGGGCACCGTGTGTCTCTTAACGGATATCGCCATGTCGGCATGACACTTCTTCACCGAGAAACATGGAAGACATCATGAACTCCGGACAATCCTTCCGGCAATTCCAACTTGTAAGCAACTTCTCCACGACGTTCGAGGATTTTGTACGGGCCAATGAATCGGGGTGCTAACTTTCCTTTGACGCCAAACCTCTCGATTCCACGAAGTGGAGACACACGAAGATATGCTCGGTCTCCCGCTTCGTAAGTTACTTCCTTGCGTTTACTTTCGGCATAACTCTTCTGTCTCGACTGAGCTATCTTGAGTCTATCCCGAATCAACTTGACTTTCTCTTCGGAATCTCTGATAAGATCGGAACCGAAAAGTGATCGATCTCCAACACCATCCCACAGCAATGGTGTTCTGCACCTCCTTCCGTATAGAGCTTCGAAAGGGGCCATCTTCAGACTGGCTTGATAACTGTTGTTGTATGAGAACTCTGCGTATGGCAAATTATCATCCCAGCTAGACCCATAGTCTAGCCCACAAGCTCTCAACATGTCCTCCAGAATCTGGTTGACTCTCTCGGTCTGTCCATCTGCTCATGGATGAAAAGCTGTACTGAACTCCAGCCTCGTACCCAAAGTTTCATGCAACTGATTCCAAAACTTTGAGGTAAATTGTGTTCCTCTATCTGACACGATACTCCTCGGAACTCCATGCAGACATACGATCCTGGTCATGTATATCTTGGCCAACTTAGCACTGGTATAGGTAGTCTTCACGGGAATGAAGTGAGCTACCTTGGTCAAACGATCAACCACTACGCAGATAGAATCATAACCTGAACGGGTCCTGGGTAATCCTGTGATAAAATCCGTTCCAAGTTTTTCCCATTTCCAATCGGGAATCGGCAAAGGTTGAAGTAACCCTGCTGGCTTCTGATGTTCTGCCTTTACTCGTTGACAAACATCGATCTTCGCTACGCATCGGCAATATCCTTCTTCATACCGTCCACCGAAACTTTCTTTCAGATCCGGTACATCTTGGTGTTACCGGGTGAATCGAGTACGGTGAATCATGAGCCTCTGAAGAATTAGCTTCCTGAGTTCGGGATCATTGGGCACATAAATACGATCCTCGAACCATATAGCTCCGTATTCATCCTTACGGAACCCTTTAGCTTTTCCTTCATCCATCTTCTGCTTTATCTCATCAATTTCCTTGTCTGACTTCTGAGCTTCACGAATCCTTTCGGCCAAAGTGGACTGTACTTCCAGAGTTGCAACAAATCCTCTCGGAACTATCTCCAGTCGGAGATCTCTGAGGTCATCGACTAACTCCTGGGGTAATCCTCCTGCTATAAGAGTGTTCACTTAACTCTTACGGCTCAAAGCATCTGCTACAACATTAGCTTTCCCTGGGTGGTAATGCAGTCTCATGTCATAGTCCTTGATTAACTCTAGCCATCTCCTCTGCCTGAGGTTCAACTCTTTCTGCGTGAAAATATACTTCAAGCTCTTGTGATATGTGTAAACATCACAACGGTTTCCGATGAGGAAATGTCTCCAGGTCTTGAGTGCATGCACTACGGCTGCTAACTCCAAATCATGTGTGGCATAATTCATCTCGTGAGGTCGTAGCTGTCTGGAGGTATAAGCTACAACCTTTCCTTCCTGCATGAGTACTCCTCCGAGTCCTTGACGAGAAGCGTCACAATAAACCTGGTATTCCTTGTGTATGTCCGGCAAAATCAGCACTGGGGCTGTGACCAAACGTTTCTTCAATTCCTGAAAACTGGCTTCACAATCCTCGGTCCAATTGTACTTGGTTTCCTTCTTCAACAGCTCACCATGGGTTTGGCAATCTTGAGAAGTTATCAATAAACCTCGATAATATCCCGCGAGTCCGAGAAAATGCGGATCTCCTTGATCGAGGTGGGCGATCGCCAATCGGTGATGATTCAACCTTGGCGGGTCAACTGCTATTCCTTCTCCTGAAATAACATGACCGAGGAATCCAACTTCCTTCAGCCAAAATTCACATTTGCTGAACTTGGCATACAACCGATGTTCTCGAAGTTTCTCGAACTAGACGCAAATGTTCCTTATGCTCTTCCTCGCTCTTGGAGAATATCAGATATCATCGATGAACACCACGACAAACTTGTCCAGATATTCCATAAACACCTTGTTCATCAAATTCATGAAGTATGCGGAGCATTAGTCAATCCAAATGACATGACGGTATACTCATATAAACCATACCGTGGTGAATGTTGTTTTGGGTATATCCTTTTCACGGATCTTCAATCGATGATACCACGATCAAGATCGATCTTGGAGAATACCTTGGCTCCAACTAGCTGATCAAATAGATCATTAATCATCGGCAGAGGTACTTGTTCTTGATGGTCACGTCGTTCAACGAACGATAATCCACAACCATTCTCAAGGTTCCATCCTTCTTCTCTACCAAAAGAACTGGGCTCCCCAAGGTGATGAGCTTGGCGAATATATCCTTTCTCCAATAACTCATTAATTTGATTCTTGATATCTTTCAAATCGTTCGGTGGCATCCGATAAGGTCTCTTGGATATTGGGGCTGTGCCGGCAATAACTCAATCAGAAATTCAATGTCCTGTCCGGTGGCATTCTGGTAATTCCTCCGAAACACATCGGGAAAATCTTGCACCATGGCACTTCCTCCCTAACAACTCCGTGAGGGAATTCACCCGATTCTTCATCTAGGGTGCCCACAACCGCCCTCCACCCAAAGAGTGAATTTGAAGTCCATCTTGATCTTGAAGTTCATGGGTTGTCATCATCTTGACTCTCACATCTTACTTATGAATTCACTCAACCAATCCCGCCTACGAGCATAGCAAAATTAAACTACTACGTCCCGGGTCATGGTAACAAGGGAATTGGTTCATCCTACCACATGATACTACTCAAGAACAATAACTTCAAAATTTCACCTACTGCATGCATGGTGGGGTGGTATAATTCTAATGCAATAAAAATCATAGGTATTGAAAAATACATGATCAATGACTTGCCTTGCTGACGATCTTCGTAAGCTAAGGACTCATAGTAGCAAGCTTCGCACTCCGGAAATTCTACCGAGACAAACCATAATCACAATAAGCATATGCATATGATCACTTAACATAACATCATAGTAACATAACACACCAAAACAAACGAATTAAAACCCAAGGGAAAAACTCAAGAAAATCCAACTCAAGGTTTTCCTACTTCAAGCAACAACTAGAAATAGTTTTGCATAACAAAAAATTTCTCAACATGACCTAAGCATGAGTTTATGTTAACTTAACAGAAAATACTGCATTAAGCAACTAGGAGCAAAAAGAATCAATTTAAAAGCTATTATAAAACTCCTATTAGGCCTAATTCAATTTCTATTAAGAAAAATAAAATAGGAGTTTTATTTATTATAAATAAAATTTCATACTCTAAAGTGACAGAAACTAACCTAGAATAATCAATCACATGTGAAAAATAAATTTATTTGCTAATTAAAATAATAGGAAAACAGTAGCTAGTTAATTAATTAAGAATAACAAGATTCTGATTAAAACTATTTTTTATTAATCCTAAAGTGCCCAAATTAATTCCTACGGTTAGGCAATGTCAAAACAAAGTTGGGACAAAAGAATCATTAAAAAATAAATTTCCTAACTCATTTTATAACAGATTTACTGTTCTGACTAAATCTAAAATAAAGCAATTATAAATAATTTTAACATAGCTAATTATATTTTCTACAGAAACTATAAGAAATTTGCAAACCAACGAAAAAAGAATCACCTAAAAATATTAAGTAGAATAAAAGATATGAATTTTTCAAATCTGAAACTATTCTGTTAAAACAGAAAAACGAAAATAAAGAAAAACGGGCTAACTGGGCCTAACTAACGCACTGAGCGTGATATAGCTAAACGGGCCCTAGGGTTAAACGAATCGGACCGATCTAAATAAAAAATCCCTAACTAAATAAACCGGAACCGGACTAAACTAAACCGGACCGAACCGGGTTTTATAAAAAGAACATACCCCTTCGGGGGGTTCTAATCTGCGCCGTTGGAACGGGATCGAACGGCGGGGGTGAAGTCCAGTGGCTTACCGGAGTTCGACGGCGGCGGCGGCTCGGGCGGCGAGTGCGTCGGCGTCTCCGGTGGTCGGGGAAGTCGACGGAGTGCTCCGGCGGGTGCGGCGCGACGAGGGGGTTGTTCTGGTGGAGTCAACGGGGCTCGGGGAGGGCTAGGGCGTCGGCGGCGAGGCAAATGGCGGCGGTGGTGCTCTCGGGCTCCGGCGAGCGCGTGAGGAGGGAGAGAGGGGTCCGGTGAGGGGCGAGGGGGGGGGGGAATGGGGTGCGGGGAGGGGTACTTATAGGGGGGGTGCCTCGGCTTGGGCGAGGGGGTGAATCGGGGAGATCCGGTGAGATCCCGGAGATCTCGGGATCTCCGGCGAGCGGCGGCGGTGTGGCGTGGGCGAGGGGTTGAGGGAGGTGGGGGTCCACCTGTCGGCGACGGCGGGGAGCGGGCGCTCGGTCGGTCGACCGACGCGGACCCGATTCGGGCGAGGGGGTCGGGGCTGGCTCGCTGGGCTGCCTGGTGGGCCGGTGCGGTGGGTTGCCTCGGCTGGCTGGGCGATGCTTTCGGCTGGCGCTGAGGTTTTCCTTTTTCCAATTTAAGTTTTAAAAATAAAAATAAAAACAGAGATATAAAATATAAAATATAAATATTTTATATAGGACATATATATATCAAAATGATCAGGGGAATATTCCCTATCATTTGAACATTTTCCAGGGCAAAATCCAAAGTTTATAAAAATTCATTTTTTCCAAATTTCAAATAAACTCAAGTTTGAATTCAAAACTTTTGGCATTGTTTTCCTCTGATATTTTTGGAGTGTCATGTTTACTCCTCTCATACTTTTGCTCAAGTATTTATCAGGCATAGTTTTTTTGAAATGATTCCCACTTGCCAAAGTTTGAATTCAAATTCCAAAACTCAAAATCTTCTGAAACTCCAAATGGCACTCAATTTCAAACAGAATGCATAGATGCTTAGCTATAATTGTAAAACATTCCAAATAGGAAATTTGGGATGTTACACCGACGTGCATCGTCACCTCGTCCTTCGCCAGTCTCCGCTTATTCCGCAGCTCCTGCTGTGAGTTACAAATATGAGCAACGGCACCGGTATCAAATACCCAGGAGTTACTACGAGTACTGGTAAGGTACACATCAATTACATGTATATCACATATACCTTTAGTGTTTCCGGCCTTCTTCTCTGCTAAGTATTTGGGGCAGTTCCGCTTCCAGTGACCCTTCCCTTTGCAATAAAAGCACTCTGTCTCAGGCTTCGGTCCATTCTTTGACTTCTTCCCGGCAACTGGCTAACCGGGCGCGGCAACATCCTTGCCGTCCTTCTTTAAGTTCTTCTTACCCTTGCCCTTCTTGAACTTAGTGGTTTTATTGACCATCAACACTTGATGTTCCTTCTTGATTTCTACCTCTGCTGACTTCAGATTGAAAATACTTCAGAATAGTTTTCACCATCCCTTGCATATTGTAGTTCATCACAAAGCTCTTGTAGCTCGGTGGGAGCGATCAAGGATTCTGTCAATGACCGCCTCGTCCGGAGGTTAATGTCCAGTGGGACAGGCGGTTGTGCAACCCAGACATTTTGAGTATGTGCTCACCGACGTAACTATTTTCCTCCATCTTACAACTATAGAACTTGTCGGAGACTTCATATCTCTCGACCGGGCATGAGCTTGGAAAACCATTTTCAGCTCCTCGAACATCTCATATGCTCCGTGTTGCTCAAAACGCTTTTGGAGCCCGGTTCTAAGCCGTAAAGCATGCCGCACTGAACGAGGGAGTAATCATCAAGACGTGATCGCCAAGCGTTCATAACGCCTTGGTTCTCTGGGATGGGTGCTTCACCTAGCGGTCCTTCTAGGACATATGCTTTCTTGGCAGCTATGAGGATGATCCTCAGGTTCCGGACCCAGTCCGTATAGTTGCTGCTATCATCTTTCAGCTTGGTTTTCTCTAGGAACGCGTTGAAGTTCATGTTGACATGAGCGTTGGCCATTTGATCTACAAGACATTTTTGCAAAGATTTTAGACTAAGTTCATGATAATTAGGTTCATCTAATCAAATTATTTAATGAACTCCCACTCAGATTTGACATCCCTCTAGTCATCTAAGTGTTACATGATCCGAGTCGACTAGGCCGTGTCCGATCATCATGTGAGACGGACTAGTCATCGTCGGTGAACATCTCTATGTTGACCGTATCTTCCATACTGTTGGGGAACGTAGTAATTTCAAAAAAATTCCTACGCACACGCAAGATCATGGTGATGCATAGCAACGAGAGGGGAGAGTGTGTCCACGTACCCTCGTGAGACCGAAAGCGAAGCGTTATGACAACGCGTTGATGTAGTCGTGCGTCTTCACAATCCGACCGATCCAAGTACCGAACGTACGGCACCTCCGTGTTCTGCACACGTTCAGCTCGATGACGATCCCGGACTCGATCCATCAAAGTGTTGGGGATGAGTTCCACAAGACGACGGCGTGGTGACGATGATGATGCTCTCATCGCGCAGGCTTCGCCTAAACTCTGCGACGATATGACCGAGGTGGAATATGGTGGAGGGGGGCACCGCACATGGCTAAGGAACGATCCGTAGATCAACTTGTGTCTTCTAGGGTGCCCCCCTGCCCCCGTATATAAAGGAGCAAGGGGTGCGGCCGGCCCTAGGAGGAGGCGGCGGAGGAGTCCTACTCCCACTGGAGTAGGACTCCCCCTTCCTAGTTGGATTAGGACTTGGGGAGGGAAGAGAGGAAGGGGCGCCGCCCCCTTCCTTGTCCTATTAGGACTAGGGGGGGGCGGCGCTGCCTGCCCCTGGCCGCCCTCCTGTTCTCCTTATGGCCCACTAAGGCCCATTAACCCCGGGAGGGTTCCGTAACCCCGGTGTTCCTAGAAAAATCCCGTTTCACCCGAACTATTCGAAGTCAAAACATAGGCTTCCAATATATCAATCTTTATGTATCAACCATTTCGAGACTCCTCGTCATGTCCGTGATCATATCCGGGACTCCGAACAAACTTCGGTACATCAAAACTCATAAAACTGTCATCGTAATGTTAAGCGTGCGGACCCTACGGGTTCGAGAACTATGTAGACATGACCTAGAACTATTCTCGGTCAATAACCAATAGTGGAACCTAGATGTTCATATTGGTTCCTACATTTTCTACGAAGATCTTTATCGGTCAAACCGCATAACAACATACGTTGTTCCCTTTGTCATCGGTATGTTACTTGCCCGATATTCGATCGTCGGTATCCAATACCTAGTTCAATCTCATTACCGGCAAGTCTCTTTACTAGTTCCATAATACATAATTTCATAACTAACTCATTAGTTACAATGCTTGCAAGGCTTAGGTGATGAGTATTACCGAGAAGGCCCAGAGATACCTCTCCGACAATCGGAGTGACAAAACCTAATATCGAATTATGCCAACTCAACATATACTTTTGGAGACACCTGTAGAGTACCTTCATAATCACCCAGTTACGTTGTGACGTTTGGTAGCACACAAAGTGTTCCTCCGGTAAATGGGAGTTGCATAATCTCATAGTTGCAGGAACTTTTGTATAAGTCATGAAGAAAGCAATAGCAACATACTAAACGATCAAGTGCTAAGCTAACGGAATGGGTCATGTCAATCAGATCATTCACTGATCCCGTTAATCAAATAACAACTCTTTGTCCATGGTTAGGAAACATAACCATCTTTGATTAACGAGCTAGTCAAGTAGAGGCATGCCAGTGACACTCTGTTTGTCTATGTATTCACACATGTATTATGTATCCGGTTAATACAATTCTAGCATGAATAATAAACATTTATCATGATATAAGGAAATAAATAATAACTTTATTATTGCCTCTAGGGCATATTTCCTTCAGTCTCCCACTTGCACTAGAGTCAATAATCTAGTTCACATCGCCATGTGATTTAACATCAATAGTTCACATCTTTATGCGATTAACACCCATAGTTCACATCGACATGTGACCAACACCCAAAGGGTTTACTAGAGTCAGTAATCTAGTTCACATCGCTTATGTGATTAACACCCAAAGAGTAATAAGGTGTGATCATGTTTTGCTTGTGAGATAATTTTAATCAACGGGTCTGTCACATACAGGTCCGTAAGTATTTTGCGAATTTCAATGTCAACAATGCTCTGCAAGGAGCTATTCTAGCTAATTGCTCCCACTTTTCAATATTTATCTGGATCGAGACTTAGAGTCATCCAGATCGGTGTCAAAACTTGCATCGACGTAACTCTTTACGACGAACCTTTTTTCACCTCCATAATCGAGAAACATATCCTTATTCCACTAAGGATAATTTTGACCGCTGTCCATTGATCTACTCCTAGATCACTATTGCACTCCCTTGCCAAGCTTAGTGGTAGGGTATGCAATAGATCTGGTACACAACATGACATACTTTATAGAACCTATGGCTGATGCATAGGGAATGACTTTCATTCTCTTTCTATCTTCTGTCGTGGTCGGGTTTTGAGTCTTACTCAATCTCACTCCTTGTAACACAGGCAAGAACTCTTTCTTTGACTGTTCCATTTTGAACTACTTTAAAATCTTGTCAAGGTATGTATTCATTGAAAAACTTATCAAGCGTCTTGATCTATCTCTATAGATCTTGATGCTCAATATGTAAGCAGCTTCACCGATGTCTTTCTTTGAAAAACTCCTTTCAAACACTCCTTTAAGCTTTGCAGAATAATTCTACATTATTTCCGATCAACAATATGTCATTGACATATACTTATTAGAAATGTTGTAGTGCTCCCACTCACTTTCTTGTAAATACAGGCTTCACCGCAAGTCTGTATAAAACTATATGCTTTGATCAACTCATCAAAGCATATATTCCAACTCCGAGATGCTTGCACCAGTCCATAGATGGATCGCTGGAGCTTGTACATTTTGTTAACACCTTTAGGATTGACAAAACCTTCTGGTTGCATCATATACAACTCTTCTTTAATAAATCCATTAAGGATTGCAGTTTTGTTATCCATTTGCCAGATTTCATAAAATGCGGCAATTGCTAACATGATTCGGACAGACTTTAAGCATCGATACGAGTGAGAAAATCTCATTGTATTCAACATCTTGAACTTTGTCAAAAACCTTTTTCGACAAGTCTAGCTTTGTAGATAGTAACACTACTATCAGCATCTGTCTTCCTCTTGAAGATCCATTTATTTAACATGACTTGCTGATCATCGAGCAAGTCAATCATAGTCCATACTTTGTTCTCATACATGGATCATATCTCAGATTTTATGGCTTCAAGCCATTTCGCGGAATCTGGGCTCATCATCGCTTCCTCATAGTTCGTAGGTTTATCATGGTCTAGTAACATGACTTCTAGAATAGGATTACCGTACCACTCTGGTGCGGATCTTACTCTGGTTGACCTACGAGGTTTTTGTAGTAACTTGATCTTGAAGTTTCATGATCATCATCATTAGCTTCCTCACTAATTGGTGTAGGCATCACTGGAACTGATTTCAGTGATGAACTAGTTTCCAATTCGGGAGAAGGTACAAATTACCTTATTAAGCTCTACTTTCCTCCCACTCACTTCTTTCGAGAGAAACTCCTTCTCTAGAAAGGATCCATTCTTAGCAACGAATGTCTTGCCTTTGGATCTGTGATAGAAGGAGTACCCAACAGTTTCCTTTGGGTATTCTATGAAGATGCACTTCTCCGATTTGGGTTCGAGCTTATCATTTTGAAACTTTTTAACATAAGCATCGCCGCCCCAAACTTTAAGAAACGACAACTTTGGTTTCTTGCCAAACCACAGTTCATACGGCGTCGTCTCAACGGATTTAGATGGTGCCCTATTTAACGTGAATGCAGCTGTCTCTAATGCATAACCCCAAAATGATAGTGGTAGATTGGTAAGAGACATCATAGATCGCACCATATCTAATAAAGTACGGTTATGACGTTCGGACACACCATTACGATGTGGTGTTCCAGGTGGCGTGAGTAGTGAAACTATTTCACATTGTTTTAAAGGCCAAACTCGTAACTCAAATATTTTACTTCTGCGATCATATCGTAGAAACTTTTATTTTTTTGTTACGATGATTCTCCACTTCACTCTGAAATTCCTTGAACTTTTCAAATGTTTCAGACTTGTGATTCATCAAGTAGATATACCCATATCTGCTCAAATCATCTGTGAAGGTCAGAAAATAATGATACTTGTCGCGAGCCTTAACACTCATCGGATCGCATACATCAAGATGTATTATTTCCAATAAGTCGTTGCTCGCTCCATTGTTCCGGAGAACGGAGTCTTAGTCATCTTGCCCAAGAGACATGGTTCGCAAGCATCAAGTGATTCATAATCAAGTGATTCCAAAATTCCATCAGCATGGAGTTTCTTCATGCGCTTTACACCAATATGACTTAAACGGCAGTGCCACAAATAAGTTGCACTATCATTATTAACTTTGCATCTTTTGGCTTTCAATATTATGAATATGTGTATCACTACGATCGAGATCCAATGAACCATTTTCATTGGGTGTGTAACAATATAAGGTTTTATTCATGTAAACAGAACAACAATTATTCTAACTTAAAGGAATAACTGTATTGCAATAAACATGATCAAATCATATTCATGCTCAACGCAAACGCCAAATAACATTTATTTAGGTTTAACACTAATCTCGAAAGTATAGGGAGTGTGCGATGATGATCATATTAATCTTGGAACTACTTCCAACACTCATCGTCACTTCCCCTTCAACTAGTCTCTGTTTATTCTGCAACTCCTGTTTTGAGTTACTAATCTTAGCAACCGAACAAGTATCAAATACTCAGGGGCTACTATAAACACTAGTAAGGCACACATCAAACACATGTATATCAAATATATCCTTTTCACTTTGCAACCCTTCTTACTCACCAAATATTTAGGGCTTTTCCGCTTCTAGTGACCATTTCCTTTGCAGTGTAAGCACTCAGTTTCAAGCTTTGGTCCAGCTTTGGTCTTCTTCACGGGAGTGACAACTTGCTTGTCATTCTTCTTGAAGTTTCCCTTTCTTTCCCTTTGCCCGTTTCTTGAAACTAGTGGTCTTGTCAATCATCAACACTTGATGCTCTTTCTGGATTTCTACCTTCGTTGATTTCAACATCACGAAGAGCTCGAGAATCTTTTTCTTCATCCCTTGCGTACTATAGTTCATCACGAAGTTCTACTAACTTAGTGATGGTGACTAGAGAATTCTGTCAATCACTATCTTATCTGGAAGATTAACTCCCACTTGATTCAAGCGATTGAAGTACTCAGACAATCTGAGCACATGCTCACTAGTTGAGCGATTCTCCTCCATCTTTTAGCTATAGAACTTGTTGAGAACTTGTTGGAGACTTCATATCTCTCAACTCGGGTATTTGCTTGAAATATTAACTTCAATTCCTGGAACATCTTATATGGTCCATGACGTTCAAAACATCTTTGAAGTCCCGATTCTAAGCCGTTAAGCATGGTGCACTAAACTATCAAGTAGTCATCATATTGAGCTAGCCAAACATTCATAACGTCTGCATCTGCTCCTGCAATAGGTCTGTCACCTAGCGGTGCATTAAGGACATAATTCTTCTGTGCAGCAATGAGGATAAACCTCAGATCACGGATCCAATCCGCATCATTGCTACTAACATCTTTCAACACAATTTTCTCTAGGAACATATCAAAATAAACATTTGAAAGCAACAACGCGAGCTATTGATCTACAACATAATTTGCAAAATACTACCAGGACTAAGTTCATGATAAATTTAAGTTCAATTAATCATATTACTTAAGAACTCCCACTTAGATAGACATCTCTCTAGTCATCTAAGTGATCACGTGATCCAAATCAACTAAACCATAACCGATCATCACGTGAGATGGAGTAGTTTTCAATGGTGAACATCACTATGTTGATCATATCTACTATATGATTCACGCCGACCTTCGGTCTCCGTGTTCCGAGGCCATATCTGCATATGCTAGGCTCGTCAAGTTTAACCCGAGTATTCTGCGTGTGCAAAACTGGCTTGCACCTGTTGTAGATGGACGTAGAGCTTATCACACCCGATCATCACGTGGTGTCTTGGCACTACTGAACTTTGGCAACGTGCATACTCGGGAGAACACTTCTTGATAATTTTTAGTGAGAGATCATCTTAAAATGCTACCGTCAATCAAAGCAAGATAAGATGCATAAAGGATAAACATCACATGCAATCAATATAAGTGATATGATATGGCCATCATCATCTTGTGCTTGTGATCTCCATCTCCGAAGCACCATCATGATCACCATCGTCACCGGCGCGACACCTCGATCTCCATCGTAGCATCATTGTCGTCTCGCCAACTATTGCTTCTACGACTATCGCTACCGCTTAGTGATAAAGTAAAGCAATTACATGGCGTTTGCATTTCATACAATAAAGCGACAACCATATGGCTCCTGCCAGTTGCCGATAACTCGGTTACAAAACATGATCATCTCATACAATAAAATATAGCATCACGTCTTGACCATATCACATCACAACATGCCCTGCAAAAACAAGTTAGACATCCTCTACTTTGTTGTTGCAAGTTTTACGTGGCTGCTACGGGCTGAGCAAGAACCGTTCTTACCTACGCATCAAAACCACAACGATAGTTCGTCAAGTTAGTGTTGTTTTAACCTTCGCAAGGACCGGGCGTAGCCACACTCGGTTCAACTAAAGTGAGAGAGGCAGACACCCGCCAGTCACCTTTAAGCAACGAGTGCTCGCAGCGGTGAAACCAGTCTCGCGTAAGCATACGCGTAATATCGGTCCGTGCCGCTTCATCTCACAATACCGCTGAACCAAAGTATGACATGCTGGTAAGCAGTATGACTTGTATCGCCCACAACTCACTTGTGTTCTACTCGTGCATATAACATCAACGCATAAAACCAGGCTCGGATACCACTGTTGGGGAACGTAGTAATTTCAAAAAAATTCCTACGCACACGCAAGATCATGGTGATGCATAGCAACGAGAGGGGAGAGTGTGTCCACGTATGTCACATCCCAGATAGACCATGCATTAGGGTGTGCATCATGTTTAAGTTTCATTTGAATTTGAAATGGGGAAGGCAGGAAACCCCAGAACACCCCCCTTAAAACAACTAGGGTTTACCAAAAATTATTTCAATGAATCCGAAATGCCCTTCAAAATGTTCATCCTCTTTACTTTGGTTCAGAACCCATGTCAAAGAAGGTGTACCATTTTCTAGGTCATCTAAGGGTTCTAGAATTAATCCACAAGTTTTTGAAATGAGCATTTTAAATTATATAAAATATTTTAAATGTTCAAAAATTGTCAAACCAAAATGTTTCATGTTGGGAATATTCCAACAAGTGAGCAGGAGCATTTTGGTGATTTTTAAAATAGTTTTGGTATTTTAAATAAACCCCACAAAGTTCTGAAATTAGAAAAGACTAAAAAAGAAAAGCTTACATGCATGTGCAGCCCACCGCCGCCCAGCCCAGCAAGAGCCAGCAATGAGCTGCTTGGCTCGCCAGCAGCAGCTCGGTGTCGGCCGGGCCGCGCAGCGCGCCCACGCAGCTGGCCGCCGCCTGCTTCACCCCTCGCCGCCGCGCCTGGGCCGGCCTCCACGTCGTCGCCCGACCCCGGACACGCCATCGCCCCCTGCCTCCTCTCTCTCGCTCTCCTCGCCATGGCCGACGCCACTGCCGCCACTCCTCCGTCAGTGCCGTAGCCACCGTCGTCCCAGCGCCACGAGACCTTGTCTCGCCTCGCCGTCGTCGACTTCGTCGAACAAGCCAAGCTCCGGCTCTTGCTCGCCCGGTTACTACACCGACCTCGGCGAGCTCGAAGCCGCCGGAGATCCCCTTCGCCGTCGCCGCCGCATCAGACCGTCTCCGACCCCGACGAGGCTCTCTACGAGATCACCGTGAGCCTGGCTACCTCTCCATCCTCTCCATTCTCTTCCTCGTGCACCACAATGACCCAACCGCGATCACCCGAACGCACCGCCGCGGAGCTCGTCGCCGACGAGGCTCCAGCCACCCAACGGCCACGCCACCCTGTCCATCGCACTCACCGAGTTGCGCTGGACCTAACTATGCACTCCACGCGCCTCACCTTGCCCCCTAGCAACTAGTTCGACATCACCCGAACCCCGGCGGCCGCCTAACTCGTCGCCGGCGCCAACTCCGGCCACCCCGACCCAAGCTAACCCCACCAATAGCCGCGGCTCATCTCCAGCTCCACGTAGATGCTCCCCGCGCCCCATTTGGTGCCCGGAAAGTGCAAAGGCACTTTGCTCCGCCGCGTCTGGCCTCGCCGGCAGCTAGACGCCGAAGTTGACCACGACCCCGATCAGGGGCCTGCTGATCGCTTCTGAGTCAATGACAGTGGACCCCGGTTAACTAATTAGGATTAGTTCTAATTAAGTTAATTAGTTAAAACTAACCACGACATGCGGGTCCCACTGGTCAGTTTGACTGGATGACCCGTTGACCCTGACGTCACGCTGACCTCATCTTGACGCATTAATTCAAATTCTGGATTTATTTTGATATAGCAAATTCGAATATAATTCAAATTTCAAATGCTTATAACTTTTATTTATAACTCCAAATGCAAAGATTTATATATGAAAATTATCAGAAAAATACACTCTATCCATTGGTACAGGTTTCATGCATGTTAAAACAAGTTAACTATGCTGAATAACCAGAATAAGATATTGCACCATTAGGACTAACTCAATGAGCTATCATTTGAATCCTTGATTCAAATGAGTTCATCCCCTGTTCTTTCAACTTGCATTAGGCCAACACACATCCATATTGCCATGTCATAGCATGCATCATATTGTTGCATATTGTCTTGTGTGTTTATTTCGGTGTGCTTTCATGATAGGTTCTGCCCCCGAAGATAACCTCGACTACCCATCTGAAGGGCAGTCCTCTACCCCAGTTCCATCAGGCAAGCAACTCATTGATCATTCCGATACAAACCCATGTTCTCGCTTCTGCTCTCGTTTCGCATTAAGACAACGCGATTCAACTGTTGTGTGCTGCGGTAGTTGAACCCACTTCCTTTGCATGACTGTCATTGCCACAATAATTAGATGAAACCCACTAGTATGTGCAGGAGTTGATTGAGCCATGTTTGTGATTCCTACCATGCTATGCTTGCTATGCTTAGAGTTGTGTCGTCGGCTCATCGGGATGATGAACTGGAGTGAAAGGTTGTGTTGGTTCGAGAGTGAAAGTGTTGAACACGATTTGGTAAAGGTATCGATGAGAGGCCATGTAGGAGTACATGGTGGGTTGTTTCATTGAAGCCGAACTTAAGAACTGAGATCTGTGTTTGTGATCCATGAACTAGCTACTACCACGCATTGGGCCCAAACCAATGGACCCTCTCGGCTTCTTAACCACCCTTGTTCTTAGTCCGGAGTTGCAAGTAGTTCGTGTTTGTAGCTTGTCAGGGGCCGCACGCAACGCTGACCTTAGGGGTGGGTTGTGTTGCGGTAGGCACCGTGGCCCGTGTACCGAGTGCCGCTTGGTATCTCGGGAACCCTGCACACATCGTTCGGGGCTGTATGGGAAACCTCGGCGGACTCCTGGATGGAACCCGAATAGGCGATAAACCCGGACTAGGGACTTGAGTGTTTAGGTAGGCTGTGACCGACACCCACGTTGGGCTTCCGCTGAAGGTTGCCGAGTACATGTCGTGTAAACGATTTATAAGTGGTGAGAGTGTGTGAAGAAGTACACCCTGCAGGTTAAATATGATCTATTCGAATAGCCGTGTCCACGGAGAAGGACTTCGGGTTACCTATATCAGTTCATAGACAAGTAAATGGATACTACTAAAAGCCTCAAGATAAGTGTGAGTATCGTGGATGGCCCTCTCGGGATGATGAGAGAGGATCCACGGTGAAGTATTGTGATGGTGATTAGTGGACTGGTATGCGACAAAATGCTTTACAAAGTGTGTCACGAGGATAGCTTAGCCAAGAGTCAAAGCTGGCTTGCTGCAAATAACTCCACCTCCTTCCTTGAGAATGTGCATGTATGATAGGAT
The DNA here is from genome assembly GCA_021605205.1 of Aegilops longissima. Lineage (NCBI taxonomy): Eukaryota > Viridiplantae > Streptophyta > Magnoliopsida > Poales > Poaceae > Aegilops > Aegilops longissima. The sequence goes on along the minus strand of CM038677.1, from coordinate 521,185,959 downwards.
TACGTGGTAAGACTTGCTTTGAGTACTTTTGTACTCATGTTTGCTTAATCAATATTTTTCAGAGGACTATACTACCCCTCCAACGGATTCTATGTAGATGTTGACTTGACGAGTAAGCTAGCCACCCGGTGGCGATCTAAGACTTGTGAAGGGCCATTGTAGATAGAAAGGCTCCAACAAGCTTTCTTTCTTTCTAGAGTCTCGTACTCGAGACTAGTTTGCTTCCGCATGTGCTTGTATGATTGTATGACTTGAGTGTTGGGTCATGTGACCCCACCTGTATGACTATGTTATGTATGGCTCCTCGAGCCTCTTAAATAAAGTACTTGAGTTGTAGAGTTTTGTTGTGATGCCTTGTTGTATTTACTCATATCGGGCATATTATGTGTATGATTGAAATGCTTGGTATGAGTGGGATCCGACAATCTAGTTGTTTATCCTTGGCAGCCTCTCATATGGGGAAATGTAGTCTCGTGCTTCGAGCGATAGTAGTCCGCTACAGCCCGGTTCACGGAGTCCTGCTAGCCCAAAGACTACCGCTTGGACACTTGACTGGCGGCATGTGATTCATTTCGTTCCTATGTCATCCTTCGGGAAATGTCACGCGGTGATACTCTTAGTCCTGCCTAGCTGCTACAGCCGGGATACCGGAGTCCTGTTAGCCCAGTGCTACAGCCCGAGTTCATCGTTGATGACCGACATGCTCAAGTGATTCATGTATGCCTGTCCCCATAGGTTAGTGCCGCTTTGGGTTCACGACTAGCCATGTCGGCCCGGTTCTTTGTCATGTGGATGCTAGCGACACTATCATATACGTGAGCCAAAAGGCGCCAAACGGTCCCGGCCATGGTAAGGCGACACCGTGGGAATACCGTGCGTGAGGCCGCAAAGTGATATGAGGTGTTACCAGCTAGGTCGATGTGACTTGGAATCGGGTCCCGACAGCGTTGGCATCGAGCGGGGCTGCTGTAGGTCCGCTAAGCCAAACTGGTCAAGTTGAGTCTAGAAATGCTTTAGTTATATGTAGGGAATTGATTGTGGAGGGAACGTAAGGCTCTTTTACTCCTTTACCTTATGCCCTCGATCCGAGTCATCCTCTTCTTTTTCGACGTGGGTATAGGACTAGGCTCTCTCTCTATCGTGTTCACGTGTTACTAATCCGTAGTAACTTATAGGATTGTTGGTTACATCCTCGATTCGGTGCTACTAAATTTTAGTATGCTATCATTTGAACCGAACCTTGATATGATGTTGTTGAGTGGTTTTGCAAATCTGATTTTGAATGTCTCAAATCTGATTTTGAGCATTTACGATGTTATGCTGCCCGATTTTCCTAGAAATTCTAATGCCTTTGCATTATGGCTGTGCTTTCAGATGGCCACCGCCCCGTAACCAAGTGGTTCGCCTAACCCGTTGCATTGATGTGTGCGGTCACACGGCCATGTTGGTTAGGGTGATGATTGAGGCTGGTTATCGATGGTATCCTGAATATACCGTCGAGGAGCAGTTTAGGGATTTCAATCAAAGCCAATATCTATGCACGGTCCGGATTTATCCATCTTACCCCGGAGCTACTGAGCCACTTCATCGTTTCTTATGGGCTCGAATCACTATTGGAATGTCTGTGCAAGATGCAGCCTATTCCATGATGACTATTATTCGAGCGAACGCTTTGTTTGAGCAACACCGATTTCGCTACATGCCAAGATCCTCCCACAGGGCGCATGGCTACCTTCAGGTTTGTACAGCGATGCATCCCATGAGGACTCACTCTTCGCACTACTACCGAGTTGTTTGGAGGACAAGGACCGTGAGAACCGGCCTTGCGTATGGAGCTTTTTAATGCCCGCTCGACCACTGGGCTACTCGACTAGGTTTGCACCGCCGTGCAAGCCGGATATATGGACATGAGAGACTTGTACCTGTGCGGGGCGAGTCTGCCAGACTTTATGGAGTGGCGTGAGGTTGGAGGCATCACTCCTCCTCGTGGGCCTCGTCTGCCACCGTTTGTTGGTCCACGGCCACATCCGAGTCCTTATGGTCCACAGGCCCCACAGGATTGTCTGTTCCCGGACGATCATGTTCCACTTCCAGGTTTGGGTGGTGACTTCTATGAGGACTACTATGGAGCTGCCTAAGATAGTAGTAGTATTCCTAGTATGGTAATAGTTGTGTTTCCACCATCCTGCGTGACTCGTGGAATACGACTTAGTGTGTATCGTTCCGGAAGTGTAGAAAAATAATGTATAGAAGTTGGGATGCTCCCGATGAGATGTAACGCCTTTCCTTATAGTTGTACTCCGTCAGGCTTGTACTAAACTATGAATGGTGTGTACGACCGTTGGTATATGTATATATATATGGCAGCTTTATATTACCATGTCATACGGATGAACATCTTTGCATTCCATGCTATCCATTACCTTCCGCACTTCCTTGTTAAATTCTGCCATCCTGGTTTAAACCTTTGCTTTGTCTCCCAGGATGGTCAACACTCGTAATACTCCTGCTGCTCCAGCGCAGGAGAAGCCAGTGCAGCTAGAAATGAGAATCTGCCGCAACCGCCATCTTTGGCCGAGGTGATGCCGAAGCGAGCATAATAAGCGCTGAAACCAACCGCTTATTGGAGCGGATTGAGCAAAACACAGCACGCCAGCCAAGAAACGATGTGGTTTCACTCAATGATTTCGCCAAGCTATATCCTCCAAAATTCAAATGTTCCGTCGAGCCCCTCGACGCGAGATGATTGGCTCATGGATCCACCACAAGCTGCATTCCGCCAACGTGGCTGAGGCCGACAAGGTTACCTTTGCCGCCTATCATCCGGAAGGCCCTGCTAGTCTCGGTGGGAAAATTATGAGGCTATCGTCCGCTGGACAAGTTACGACTTGGGATGAGTTCATGCCGCCTTCCGCGAGCACCATATTCCGAAGGTCTTATGGACCGCAAAAGGGAGGAATTCTGCAGTTTCACCCAAGGTAGGTGACGGTGGATGCCTCTGACCGTGAATTTGGGAGGTTAGCACGTTATGCTCCCAAGAAGTTTCTACCGATGCCAAGAAGCAGGCAAGGTTCCGTAAGGGACTTAGCCTGAACTACGCCGAGATCTCCGTCTCGCATGAGTGCACCTCTTTCCGGCTAGTCAATAAGGCTATCAGCGCGAGATCAAGGCAGATCGACTTTGAGGCTTCACATAAGCACATCCGTGACTCGATCGTCATCCGCTCTGATCCCGAAGCGCGGGTTTGGGTTCCAAATACGGCTCTACCACCTAGGTACACCCCGAGGCCATCCTTCGAGGCGCCTCGCCCCAACCAGCCGTATTTCCACCCAAGACTTATGGAGGTCCAACTGCTAGTGCTGCTCCACGTCCAAATGTGATAACTTGCTTCAAGTGTGGAGAGACGGGCCACTATATCCGAGAGTGTCCCCAGAACAACCCCAATCAAGCTGGAAAGTCTGCTTGGCGCGGCAAGCCAGCAGAAAGGTGCCCTATGCTAAGCCGCTTGCCACCGCCGTGGCCATGTCAACTATGTCTCTGCTGAAGAAACCTATGAGGATCCCAACGTCGTCCTCGGTATGCTTCTTGTTAATTGCCATCCGGCAACCGTTCTTTTTGATACTGGAGCATCTCATTCATTTATTTCTGAGAGCTATGCTCGATTGCACAACACCACATTCTGTGACATGCCTACCTCCATGGAAATTCAAACTCCTGGTTCTAGATGGCAAACCTCTAGAATAAGCCATGGGAATGAAATTCTTGTCGACCGATTAGTCTTTCTTGCATCTCTAATAGCTCTCAAGTCCTCGGACATAAACATCATCTTGGGTATGGACTGGATGTCAGCCCATTATGCTAAGATTGATTGCTCTACTAGAACTGTTCAACTTACCCACCCTTCGGGAAAAACAGTGGATGTTTTAACCCGAGTGTCTAAGCGCCAGCTTTACTCCTTAAATGCCAACCCCCTCCCCGACCTCGAAGATATTCCGGTAGTCCGTGATTTCCCGGATGTCTTCCCGGAGGAACTGCCAGGTGTTCCACCTGACAGGGATGTCGAGTTCGTGATAGATCTTATTCCCGGAACCGTCCCAATCTCTAGAAGACCTTATAAGATGGCACCCCTAGAACTAGCTGAACTTAAGAAACAACTCGATGAGTCCTTGCAAAAGGGTTTCATCCGTCCTAGTTCATCTCCATGGGCTTGCCCGTCCTCTTCGTCAAGAAGAAGGATGGTACGGATCGGATGGTTGTAGATTACCGACCATCAATTTGGTCACTATCAAGAACAAGTATCCGCTCCCGGGATCAACGACCGTATGATCAGCTCGCTGGATCCTCGATCTTTTCAAGATGGATTTGAGGTTGGGCTACCATCAAATCAAAATCAAGAACGGGACATACCCAAAACGGCCTTTGTCACTCGTTATGGCCAATACGAGTACACCGTCATGTCCTTCGGATTAACCAATGCTCCAGCCACCTTCTCTCGGTTAATGAACTCAATCTTCATGGAGTATTTGGATAAATTAGTCGTGGTATACCTCGATGATATACTCATCTACTCCAAGAATGAGGAAGAACATGCCAACACCTAAGGCTAGTATTGATGAAACTTGAGAGCACCGCCTTTATGCCAAATTCTCTAAATGTGAATTCTGTTACCGTAAGTGACCTATCTAGGACATGTAATCTCTGGTAAGGGTATTGCTGTCAATCCCGAAGCGAGTTCAAGCCGCCCTTGATTGGACTCCACCTGAATCGGTCAAGCAAGTTCGAGTTTCCTCGGTTTAGCGAGCTATTGCCGCCGCTTCGTCGAGAATTTCTCCAAAGTTGCTAAACCTCTAACCGAACTCCTCAAGAAAGATAAGAAGTTCGAATGGGCGCCACAAAGTCGAGTTCAGTTTTCAGAACTGAAAAGACGCTGACATCTGCTCCGTATTTGTTCCACCAGATTTCTCTAAGGACTTCATTATCTATTGCGGCGCCGCGACAAGGACTAGGTTGCATACTCATGCAAGATCGTCATGTGATTGCCTACGCTTCTCGGATTCGTCCACATGAGGATAACTACCCCACACACGATCTAGAGCTTGCAGTAGTGGTTCATGCACTCAAAACCTGGCGACATTACCTTACGGGTAATCGTTATAAATCTACACCGATCACCAAAGTCTGAAATATATCTTCACCCAACCGGATTTGAATCTCAGGCAAAGACGTTGGGTCGAGTTGATCACAGATTTCGACTTAGGAATATCCTACACCCCAGGCAAAGCCAATGTCATGGCTGACGCACTAAGTCGCAAATCTTATTGTAACAATCTGATGTTACAACAAAGTCAACCAATTCTCCACGAGGAATTTCGTAAGCTTAATCTTCACATTGTTCCTCGAGGATTCCTTTCCACCACGGTGGCGAAACCTACCCTTACGGATCAGATCATCAAAGCACGTAAGGTAGATCCGGAGTCTCCCGTGATCGGGAGAAACATCAAGAAAGGAGTCGCAGATTGTTTCTCCATTGATGAACAAGGTGTCGTGTTCTTTGGAGACCGTCTAGTGGTTCCCAAGGTGCGCAACCCGAGGCGATTGATCCTTAAGGAAGCTCATGACTCTCCTCTCACCATTCATCCTGGTAGTACTAAGATGTATCAAGATCTACGCCAGAGGTTTTGGTGGACTAGGATGAAGAGAGAAATCGCTCAATACATTGCTAATTGCGACGTCTGTCGTCGAATTAAAGCAGAGCATCAACGGCCTGCTGGTACCCTTCAACCTTTGGAAATTCCTGAATGGAAATGGGATAAAATCGGTATGGATTTCATTACCGGGTTTCCCAGGACCAAGAGAGGGAATAACGCTATCTTCGTTATTGTTGATCGTCTTTCCAAAGTAGCCCACTTCCTACCCGTTCGTGAGAGTATAACCGCTAGTCAGCTAGCTGATTTGTACATCTCTCGAATAGTGTCTCTTCATGGTGTTCCATTGAGATTAACTCAGACCGTGGAGTCTCTTCACCTCTCGATTTTGGGAAAGTTTCCAAAACGCTATGGGAACTCGTCTCTCCTTTAGCACCGCTTTCCATCCCCAATCAAGTGGTCAAGTAGAACGAGTCAATCAAATCCTAGAGGATATGCTTGAGCTTCATCATCTCTTTCGGCATGAATTGGGAAAAATGCCTTCCATTCGCCGAGTTCGCTTATAACAATAGTTATCAAGCCAGCTTGGGCAAAGCCCTTTCAAGTTCTTTACGGACGGAAATGCGAACGCCTCTTAACTGGTCGAAACCGGGAGAGACAACTCTTTGGCCCGGACATGATTCAGAAGCGTAAGAGCAGGTTCGCGTTATTCGTGAGAAATTGAAAACAGCCCAATCTCGTCAAAAGAGCCAATATGACCGCAAGCATAAGCCTATGGCTTATGAAATTGGCGAGAAGGCTTACCTTGGGTTACTCCTTTAAAGGGAACCCATCGTTTGATATCAAAGGCAAGTTGGCTCCTCGTTACATTGGACCTTTTCGCATTCTTGCCAAACGAGGGGAAGTTGCCTACCAATTGGAACTACCTCCGCATCTTTGCAGAGTCCATGATGTCTTCCACGTTTCCCAACTCAGGCGTTGCTTCTCGGATCCTATCCGTGGAGTGGACCACAAACGCTTGATCTCCAAGATAACCTCACCTATCGAGAATATCCCGTTCGATTCTCGATCAAGCCGAGCGTACCACTCGGCGTCGGAATATCAAGTTTCTAAAGGTTCAATGGTCAAACCATTCCGAGCAAGAAGCAACTTGGGAAAGGGAGGATCGTCTTCGACTTGAGTATCCCACCTTTTTCATAATAGATCCTAAATCTCGGGGCGAGATTCTTTTGAGTGGGGTGAGTTGTCACATCCCGTATAGACCATGCATTAGGGTGTGCATCATGTTTAAGTTTCATTTGAATTTGAAATGGGAAGGCAGAAACCCGAACACCCCCTTAAAACAACTAGGGTTTACCAAAATTATTTCAATGAATCCAAATGCCCTTCAAAATGTTCATCCTCTTTACTTTGGTTCGAACCCATGTCAAAGAAGGTGTACCATTTTCTAGGTCATCTAAGGGTTCTAGAATTAATCCACAAGTTTTGAAATGAGCATTTTAAATTATATAAAATATTTTAAATGTTCAAAATTGTCAAACCAAAATGTTTCATGTTGGGAATATTCCAACAAGTGACCAGGAGCATTTTGGTGATTTTAAAATAGTTTTGGTATTTTAAATAAACCCCACAAAGTTCGTAAATTAGAAAAGACTAAAAAAAAAAAGCTTACACATGTCGCCTGCAGCCCGCCCACCTGCCGGCCCAGCCCAAAGAGCCGGCCAATGAGCTGCTTGGCTCGGCCAGCAGCAGCTCGGTGTCGGGCCGGCGAGCGCAGGGCGCGCCACGCAGCTGGCCGCCGCCCTGCTTCACCCCCTCGCCGCTTCGCCGCCCTGGACGGCCTCCACGTCGTCGCCCCGACCCCCCGGACACGCCAGTCGCCCCCTGCCTCCTCTCTCTCGCTCTCCCTCGCCATGGCCGACGCCACCGTCGCCACTCCTCCGTCGTAGCCGTAGCCACCGTCGTCCCCGCGCCACGAGACCTTGTCTGGTCGCCTCGCCGTCGTCGACTTCGTCGAACAAGCCAAGCTCCGGGCTCTTGCTCGCCCCGAAGCTACTACACCGACCTCGGCCGAGCTCGAAGCCGCCGGAGATCCCCTTCGCCGTCGCCGCCGCATCAGACCGTCTCCGACCCCGATGAGGCTCTCTACGAGATCACCGTGAGCCTGGCTACCTCTCCATCCTCTCCATTCTCTTCCTCGTGCACCACAATGATCCAACCGCGATCACCCGAACGCACCGCCGCGGAGCTCGTCGCCGACGAGGCTCCGGCCACCCAACGGCCACGCCACCCTGTCCATCGCACTCACCGAGTTGCGCTGGACCTAACTATGCACTCCACGCGCCTCACCTTGCCCCCTAGCAACTAGTTCGACATCACCCGAACCCCGGCGGCCGCCTAACTCGTCGCCGGCGCCAACTCCGGCCACCCCGACCCAAGCTAACCCCACCAATAGCCGCGGCTCATCTCCAGCTCCACGTAGATGCTCCCGCGCCCCATTTGGTGCCCGAAAGTGCAAAGGCACTTTGCTCCGCCACAGCTCTGGCCTCGCCCGGCAGCTAGACGCCGCGAGTTGACCACGACCCCCACGATGTGGGCCCCATTGATCGCTCTGAGTCAATGACAGTGGACCCCCGGTTAACTAATTAGGATTAGTTCTAATTAAGTTAATTAGTTAAACTAACCACGACATGCGGGTCCCACTGGTCAGTTTGACCTGGATGACCCCGTTGACCCCTGACGTCACGCTGACCTCATGCTAACGCATTAATTCAAATTCTGGATTTATTTTGATATAGCAAATTCCAGAATATAATTCAAATTTCAAATGCTTATAACTTTTTATTTATAACTCCAAATGCAAAGATTTATATATGAAAAATTATCAGAAAAATACACTCTATCCATTGGTACAGGTTTCATGCATGTTAAAACAAGTTAACTATGCTGAATAACCAGAATAAGATATTGCACCATTAGGACTAACTCAAATGAGCTATCATTTGAATCCTTGATTCAAATGAGTTCATCCCCTGTTCTTTCAACTTGCATTAGGCCAACACACATCCATATTGCCATGTCATAGCATGCATCATATTGTTGCATATTGTCTTGTGTGTTTATTTCGGTGTGCTTTCATGATAGGTTCTGCCCCCGAAGATAACCTCGACTACCCATCTGAAGGGCAGTCCTCTACCCCAGTTCCATCAGGCAAGCAACTCATTGATCATTCCGATACAAACCCATGTTCTCGCTTCTGCTCTCGTTTACTGCATTAAGACAACGCGATTCAACTGTTGTGTGCTGCGGTAGTTGAACCCACTTCCTTTGCATGACTGTCATTGCCACAAGAATTAGATGAAACCCACTAGTATGTGTAGGAGTTGATTGAGCCATGTTTGTGATTCCTACCATGCTATGCTTGCTATGCTTAGAGTTGTGTCAGGTCTGGCTCATCGGGATGATGAACTGGAGTGAAAGGTTGTGTTGGTTCGAGAGTGAAAGTGTTGAACACGATTTGGTAAAGGTATCGATGAGAGGCCATGTAGGAGTACATGGTGGGTTGTTTCATTGAAGCCGAACTTAAGAACTGAGATCTGTGTTTGTGATCCATGAACTAGCTACTACCACGCATTGGGCCCAAAACCAATGGACCCTCTCGGCTTCTTAACCACCCTTGTTCTTAGTCCGGGAGTTGCAAGTAGTTCTGGTGTTTGTAGCTTGCTGGGGGCCGCACGCAACGCTGACCTTAGGGGTGGGTTGTGTTGCGGTAGGCACCGTGGGTCTGTACCGAGTGCCGTTTGGTATCTCGGGAACCCTCCACACATCGTTCGGGGCTGTATGGGAAACCTCGGCGGACTCCTGCGGATGGAACCCGAATAGGCGATAAACCTGGACTAGGGACTTGAGTGTTTAGGTAGGCTGTGGCCGACACCCACGTTGGGCTTCCGCTTGAAGGTTGCCGAGTACATGTCGTGTAAACGACGATAAGTGGTGGGAGCGTGTGTGAAGAAGTACACCCCTGCAGGGTTAAATATGATCTATTCGAATAGCCGTGTCCACGGAGAAGGACTTCTGGGTTACCTATATCAGTTCATAGACAAGTAAATGGATACTACTAAAAGCCTCAAGATAAGTGTGAGTATCGTGGATGGCCCTCTCGGGGATGACGAGAGAGGATCCACGGTGAAGTATTGTGATGGTGATTAGTGGACTCGTGTACGACAAAATGCTTTACAAAGTGTGTCACGTAGGATAGCTTAGCCAAGAGTCAAAGCTGGCTTGCTGCAAATAACTCCACCTCCTTCCTTGAGAATGTGCATGTATGATAGGATTACGTGGTAAGACTTGCTGAGTACTTTTGTACTCATGTTTGCTAATCAATATTTTTAGAGGACTATACTACCCCTCCAACGGATTCTATCTAGATGTTGACTTGACGAGTAAGCTAGCCACCCGGTGGCGATCTAAGACTTGTGAAGGGCCATTGTAGATAGAAAGGCTCCAACAAGCTTTCTTTCTTTCTAGAGTCGTACTCAGACTAGTTTGCTTCCGCATGTGCTTGTATGATTGTATGACTTGAGTGTTGGGTCATGTGACCCTACCTGTATGACTATGTTATGTATGGCTCCTCGGAGCCTCTTAAATAAAGTACTTGAGTTGTAGAGTTTTGTTGTGATGCCTTGTTGTATTTACTCATATCGGGCATATTATGTATGATTGAAATGCTTGGTATGAGTGGGATCCGACAATCTAGTTGTTTATCCTTGGCAGCCTCTCATATGGGGAAATGTAGTCTCGTGCTTCGGCGATAGTAGTCCGCTACAGCCCGGTTCACGGAGTCCTGCTAGCCCAGACTACTGCTTGGACACTTGATCGGCGGCATGTGATTCATTTCGTTCCTATGTCTGTCCCTTCGGGAAATGTCACGTGGTGATACTCGAGTCCTGCCTAGCCTGCTACAGCCGGGATACCGAGTCCTGTTAGCCCAGTGCTACAGCCCGAGTTCATACGTTGATGACCGACATGCTCGAAGTGATTCATGTATGCCTATCCCCATAGGTTAGTGCCGCTTTGGGTTCACGACTAGCCATGTCGGCCCGGATTCTTTGTCATGTGGATGCTAGCGACACTATCATATACGTGAGCCAAAAGGCGCAAACGGTCCCGGGCCATGGTAAGGCGACACCCGTGGGAATACCGTGCGTGAGGCCGCAAAGTGATATGAGGTGTTACCAGCTAGGTCGATGTGACTTGGAATCGGGGTCCTGACAACGTACCCTCGTAGACCGAAAGCGGAAGCGTTATGACAGCGCGGTTGATGTAGTCGTACGTCTTCACAATCCGACCGATCCAAGTACCGAACGTACGGCACCTCCGTGTTCTGCACACGTTCAGCTCGATGACGATCCCCGGACTCCGATCTAGCAAAGTGTCGGGGATGAGTTCCGTCAGCACGATGGCGTGGTGACGATGATGATGCTCTACCGGCGCAGGGCTTCGCCTAAACTCTGCGACGATACGACCGAGGTGGAATATGTTGGAGGGGGGCACCGCACACGGCTAAGGAACGATCCGTAGATCAACTTGTTTCTTCTAGGGTGCCCCCCTGCCCCCGTATATAAAGGAGCAAGGGGGGGGGGGTGCGGCCGGCCCTAGGAGGAGGCGCGCCGAAGGAGTCCTACTACCACCGGGAGTAGGACTCCCCCCCTTTTCCTAGTTGGATTAGGACTTGGGGGGAGGGAAAGAGGAATGGGGGGTGCCGCCCCCCTTCCTTGTCCTATTCGGACTAGGGGGGAGGGGGCGCGCGGCCTGCCCTGGCCGACCCTCCTCTTCTCCCTTATGGCCCACTAAGGCCCATTAACCCCTGGGAGGGTTCTGGTAACCCCCCGGTGTTCCGGTAAAATTCCAGTTTCACCCGGAACTATTCCGAAGTCCAAACATAGGCTTCCAATATATCAATCTTTATGTCTCGACCATTTCGAGACTCCTCGTCATGTCCGTGATCATATCCGGGACTTGGAACAAACTTCGGTACATCAAAACTCATAAAACTATCATCGTAACGTTAAGCGTGCGGACCCTACGGGTTCGAGAACTATGTAGACATGACCTAGAACTATTCTCGGTCAATAACCAATAGTGGAACCTGGATGTTCATATTGGTTCCTACATTTTCTACGAAGATCTTTATCGGTCAAACCGCATAACAACATACGTTGTTCCCTTTGTCATCGGTATGTTACTTGCCCGAGATTCGATCGTCGGTATCCAATACCTAGTTCAATCTCGTTACCGGCAAGTCTCTTTACTCGTTCCGTAATACATCATTTCATAACTAACTCATTAGTTACAATGCTTGCAAGGCTTAGGTGATGAGTATTACCGAGAAGGCCTAGAGATACCTCTCCGACAATCGGAGTGACAAAACCTAATCTCGAATTATGCCAACTCAACATATACTTTTGGAGACACCAGAGAGTACCTTTATAATCACCCGATTCGTTGTGACATTTGGTAGCACACAAAGTGTTCCTCCGTAAGCGGAGTTGCATAATCTCATAGTTGCAGGAACTTTTGTATAAGTCATGAAGAAAGCAATAGCAACATACTAAGCGATCAAGTGCTAAGCTAACGGAATGGGTCATGTCAATCAGATCATTCATCGACCCGTTAATCAAATAACAACTCTTTGTCCATGGTTAGGAAACATAACCATCTTTGATTAACGAGCTAGTCAAGTAGAGGCATACTAGTGACACTCTGTTTGTCTATGTATTCACACATGTATTATGTTTCGGTTAATACAATTCTAGCATGAATAATAAACATTTATCATGATATAAGGAAATAAATAATAACTTTATTATTGCCTCTAGGGCATATTTCCTTCATCTCCCACTTGCACTAGAGTCAATAATCTAGTTCACATCGCCATGTGATTTAACATCAATAGTTCACATCTTTATGTGATTAACACCCATAGTTCACATCGACATGTGACCAACACCCAAAGGGTTTACTAGAGTCAGTAATCTAGTTCACATCGCTTATGTGATTAACACCCAAAGAGTAATAAGGTGTGATCATGTTTTGCTTGTGAGATAATTTTAATCAACGGGTCTGTCACATAATCGAGAAACATATCCTTATTCCACTAAGGATAATTTTGACCGCTGTCCATTGATCTACTCCTAGATCACAATTGCACTCCCTTGCCAAGCTTAGTGGTAGGGTATGCAATAGATCTGGTACACAACATGACATACTTTATAGAACCTATGGCTGATGCATAGGGAATGACTTTCATTCTCTTTCTATCTTCTGCCGTGGTCGGGTTTTGAGTCTTACTCAATCTCACTCCTTGTAACACAGGCAAGAACTCTTTCTTTGACTGTTCCATTTTGAACTACTTTAAAATCTTGTCAAGGTATGTATTCATTGAAAAACTTATCAAGCGTCTTGATCTATCTCTATAGATCTTGATGCTCAATATGTAAGCAGCTTCACCGAGGTCTTTCTTTGAAAAACTCCTTTCAAACACTCCTTTAAGCTTTGCAGAATAATTCTACATTATTTCCGATCAACAATATGTCATTCACATATACTTATCGAAATGTTGTAGTGCTCCCACTCACTTTCTTGTAAATACAGGCTTCACCGCAAGTTCAGATAAAACTATATGCTTTGATCAACTCATCAAAGCATATATTCCAACTCTGAGATGCTTGCACCAGTCCATAGATGGATCGCTGGAGCTTGTACATTTTGTTAACACCTTTAGGATTGACAAAACCTTCTGGTTGCATCATATACAACTCTTCTTTAATAAATCCATTAAGGATTGCAGTTTTGTTATCCATTTGCCATATTTCATAAAATGCGGCAATTGCTAACATGATTCGGACAGACTTTAAGCATCGATACGAGTGAGAAAATCTCATTGTATTCAACATCTTGAACTTTGTCAAAAACCTTTTTCGACAAGTCTAGCTTTGTAGATAGTAACACTACTATCAGATCTGTCTTCCTCTTGAAGATCCATTTATTTAACATGACTTGCGATCATCGAGCAAGTCAATCATAGTCCATACTTTGTTCTCATACATGGATCATATCTCAGATTTTATGGCTTCAAGCCATTTCGCGAATCTGGGCTCATCATCGCTTCCTCATAGTTCGTAGGTTTATCATGGTCTAGTAACATGACTTCTAGAATAGGATTACCGTACCACTCACTGTGCGGATCTTACTCTGGTTGACCTACGAGGTTTTTGTAGTAACTTGATCTTGAAGTTTCATGATCATCATCATTAGCTTCCTCACTAATTGGTGTAGGCATCACTGGAACTGATTTCAGTGATGAACTAGTTTCCAATTCGGGAGAAGGTACAAATTACCTTATTAAGCTCTACTTTCCTCCCACTCACTTCTTTCGAGAGAAACTCCTTCTCTAGAAAGGATCCATTCTTAGCAACGAATGTCTTGCCTTTGGATCTGTGATAGAAGGAGTACCCAACAGTTTCATTTGGGTATTCTATGAAGATGCACTTCTCTGATTTGGGTTCGAGCTTATCATTTTGAAACTTTTTAACATAAGCATCGCCGCCCCAAACTTTAAGAAACGACAACTTTGGTTTCTTGCCAAACCACAGTTCATACGGCGTCGTCTCAACGGATTTAGATGGTGCCCTATTTAACGTGAATGCAGCTGTCTCTAATGCATAACCCCAAAATGATAGTGGTAGATCGGTAAGAGACATCATAGATCGCACCATATCTAATAAAGTACGGTTATGACGTTCGGACACACCATTACGCTGTGGTGTTCCAGGTGGCGTGAGTAGTGAAACTATTTCACATTGTTTTAAAGGCCAAACTCGTAACTCAAATATTTTACTTCTGCGATCATATCGTAGAAACTTTTATTTTCTTGTTACGATGATTCTCCACTTCACTCTGAAATTCCTTGAACTTTTCAAATGTTTCAGACTTGTGATTCATCAAGTAGATATACCCATATCTGCTCAAATCATCTGTGAAGGTCAGAAAATAATGATACTTGTCGCGAGCCTTAACACTCGTCGGATCGCATACATCAGTATGTATTATTTCCAATAAGTTACGTTGTGACATTTGGTACACCCAAAGCACTCCTATGGTGTCCGGGAGTTACACGATCTCATGGTCTAAGGAAAAGATACTTGACAATGGAAAAGCTCTAGCAAAACGAACTACACGATCTTGTGCTATGCTTAGGATTGGGTCTTGTCCAGCACATCATTCTCCTAATGATGTGATCCCGTTATCAATGACATCCAATGTCCATAGTCAGGAAACCATGACTATCTGTTGATCAACGAGCTAGTCAACTAGAGGCTCACTACGGAGATGTTGTGGTCTATGTATTCACACATGTATTACGATATCCGGATAATACAATTATAGCATGAATAAAAGATAATTATCATGAACAAGGAAATATAATAATAATCCTTTTATTATTGCCTCTAGGGTATATTTCCAACACAGGGCACCGTTGATTGCCGACAAAACATTGAGATGCCTCGTTTTTAAATTCTAGTAAATCCAAAACTCGTCCTAAATTCATGAAACTTGGCATGCTTTCATGGAGCGGCATCAACATGCCATGGTAAAAAATTTGTCCCGTTTGGGGAAGGTTTGGATATATGCTTCTCACAAACCAGAGCTTCTCACAACAAGCATCATGGTTTCGGTAGGGAACGTCCCACCTTTGGGGACGAAATGATATCCACTGCCTCTTATTGCTTCCAAATTTTTTCTCGTGTCAACATAGAACAACCGGAGTGTTGTGTCAATTTTTGTGATTTTTCAGGGTTCTTTTGGACATTTTTATGCATTAACTGAGTTTTTAATGCATTTATGTGCATAATTAAAATTTGAACTACATGCACATGCTCCAGTGCATATAAATTGGTTGAAAAATCAAATCTGTGTCCTTGGGTGCATGCTTAGGTCCCATGCAATAAATGGGAATGAATTTAAAACACCAAGGCACCGTTGATTGCCGACAGAACATTGAGATGCCTGGTTTTTAAATTCTAGTAAATCCAAAACTTGTGTGAAATTCATGAAACTTGGCATGCTATCATGGAATGGCACCCGACATGATGTGGTATTTATCGTGTCCATTTTGAGAGAAGGCGCACTCGAATAATGACAGCCAACAAAGGCATTTTCAAAAAAATATCCGCCACTTTAACATCTCAAACGTTTGTATAATTCAAAACTTGTGCCTTCTGTTAACCATTCACGTGATGCCATGCGTCTTGGTTTTAATGGTTGTAGGAGGTGCCGTGCGGACAGCTGCTTGACCTTGACTGAACGGGAGGCGTGCGAGCGGAGTCCGGTGCGCAGGCTGACCGAGAGGCGTGCAAGATGTCCTCCAATGCGTAGGCTCGTCGGGAAGCGTGTGAGCTTTATGCTGCACAGGCTCACTAGGAAGCGAGCCCTTTGACTTCCGTGGCTGCCCGCCTTCCTCTCCATTAATGGCGACCGAGCCGCTGTTTAATACGGGCGGCCTTACTGTTCGCCTCCCATTCCCCTCCCCTCACAGACCTCCACCGCCATGGCACAGAATGATCATCTACCACTAGTCTTCAAGTTTGGTGAAGTCGACTCCGAGCCGGAGGAGATAGAAAATAAGGAGGAATGGGGCCTCATGGACATGGCCCAGAACAAGCTGGCTACGGCGGTTGCTGCCCCGCTCCTGTCCCAGCTCCCATCCTCGCGCCCGCGCCAGCGACCATCCCCATAGCTTTGAAGGGCTGGTCGCCGAGCACTATCACAGAGCTGGAAGCCGCGGGCGTCAGCGAGGTCTCCGCGGACCCGCACGAGCTCGTGTACATGCCAGCGCCAGCGCCCGTGCTCGCGCGCGCCGCTCCACCCACCGTGCCACCGGCCTCCATGCGTTTGGCTGCACCCGCCGTGCCCGTGCGCGCCCCTCCACCCACCAAGGCGCGGTCCTGTGCGTTTGGCTGCACCCTCCGCTGTGCCCGTGCCGTGCCCCCCCGCCCTCAGCGGCATGGGACGCTGCCGTCGACCGCTACCTCTCAGTGGTGCCAGTTGCCGTCCTCCCGCGCCTCGCTCGTCGATCGCGACGACAACATGATGTTTGATTTACAAGTGAAGAACATTTTGTGCTGCCTTGAAGACTTCAACAACGGCGTCCCGGAGGACGACAATGACAACGATGGCGTGGCACGCCGCCTCCGCGACCGCCGGAAATAGGTTTTTTGGGGTTTAATACTATATCTTGAACTCTCGATCATATGAATATAATTTTGCAGTGTGATTGAATGAAAGATATGGTTTGAATGAACTTGCGTTTTACTCTCTTAATGTACAGACTTATCAAACGATTTTCTTTTGAAAAAAACGTCAACAATTCTTAAATATAAAACACTCATCGCAAATGTTTTAGTTAGAACACCCGTATGCAAACCTATAGCTTCCCCAGGAAGCCAAGGGAAAATGTGCCGAGCAGGATTTCTGCATCCCTTCAACGCAAACGGTTGTTTTGCATGACCCGTGTGCAACCACGTACAAACAATTCGGTAAGATTTGCATATCAGTCATTTTGGGTATGTTGCCATTTCTAAAACTAGAAAGGTTGACATTTGTTTATCTAGTAACATTGCCATTTGTCAACCTTATAATACTGCGATTTGTCAAAATATGCAGCTACAAATCACTAGCACTATCTAATTTTTGCAACTAAAATCACTAGCACTGTTCATATGGACACCACTAGCAGGCGTGAGTTCATGGACGCATATGCCAATGTAGCATTGATTACATACAACAAGTCATCAACCCACAACGACAACGAGGATACACGTTGGATTATAGATCATTTCCAACAAAACATTCTAGTTAAGTTTTTCTCACACAGCAAATAACAAAGCGATGAAATGAACTTCAGCTCAACCACTCATCGGCATTGGAAACGCTTGCTTTGAACCAGAAGTGATTCTCTAAGAAGGGCCAGGTACTGTCAATCTCGAGACCAACGCAGGACTGATCATCCAGGCTGAAGTGGCCTATTTCAATACACATATTGGGACGGTAGGGAAGCATAGTAATGTCCGAGGTATAGATACAATTGCTTCTCATAAATGGTAGTAACGTTGTGTCAACAGCTGCAGGATCGCCTTCCACCATCATTGGATAGTTTTGTCCATGGAAGAGCGAGTTTCCTCCAAGACATTCAATACTGAACTAGGGAGAAGGTGTTGGCGCTAGTACACTAGTATCCATCCCGAATACCCTACAACGGATGTTGGAATAGGTCCGGAGATTGCGGTCATACGAGACAACACCTGCTTCCTTTATAACATCAGCAGTGCCCCGTATATAGGCAAGAAGAGGTGATCCATCGGAATAAGTTGCCAGGCGCCACAGAGTATATGGGACCTTCTCGTCCTCATGCTTGTGAATAAAATTTTCAAGTATAGGTGGTGGAATGTTCACAGGACCTTCGAAACACAAGAAGGTTAATCAGTAAAGGGAAACTAGCTAACCCGCATGCATGTGGATGAAACAATTATAATTACGGTGGAATACAAATGTACCTAAATCATGACGATTCCATGAAATAACAGTGCCACGTGTGGTGGCAGCAAACATGAGACCCTCGTATTGAATTGCATCAAAGTACTCATCCGTGTATAGAAACTCATTTTTGAGCAATATCCATTGAGTCGAAGCATGAAGGACGGCAACAAGCTTGTCGAAGATAGCGACAACATAATCATTCCTATAACCCCAAGAGCGGTTGGGATCTCGACAATTTGCTATCTTCCGTAGACGACAGTCAGCATGATCGTATTTGAACTCACGTAGAATACCGGTGTACTCAACCTCTCGGCAGTCGTCTGAGATTTTTCGAAGTGGAACCCGGTGACAAGTGTACACATTCACAAGTTCCCACTCGCAGTTGTACCCAATATAAACAACCCAATCTCCATTAGCGCCTGCCCAAGTCTTGCCCTGAAGCGATGGCATCTTAACATCATACGTATCATTATCAAGCGGCATCAACTTACACAAGGCGAGGCTTCCCTCGTTCCCACGCCAGTCAGCGGGGTCACGACGAAGAAGATAGGGTAGATCAAACCGCTCCTGAACCCTTGGGTTCCTTGTAATGATGTTATTAGTTGAGTCGAGAATGGTCTTGCACGAACCTGCCATGCTAGCTGAGGTGATGACGTTGCACCGATCAATGAGTTCCTCCACCGCGTCATCATTCAGATCGGGGCAAGAATAACGGGGTAGTTTTCGGCTTGTTCCCTCCATGGAGGAGACGATCAAACAATGTCAGAAGGAAGGGTGAAGGAAAATGGAAGAGGGAGGGAAAGGCGAAGAGTCGGTGGACGGTTGCCACGGTACATGCAGAGGCGCCTGGGGAGCGAATGGTTGCCACATAGGTCACACACTGACGACAAGGGCCAAGTGAACCGCATGCAATCCCATCACACAACACACACGTCTTATTAAGTTGAACCGTTTCTGTCTCTTGTGTGAACGCAAATAGTTCATCCCAGTGAACTGCATGCTGTATATCCCACACACCTTGACCTGGCTGGCCGTTCCTTTTGTGTTGCCTAATCACAAACAGTTCATCCGAGTGAACCGTATGCTGTATATCACACACACCTTCATCTGGCTGCCCGTTTTTTTGTGTTGCCTAATCACAAACAGTTCATCCGAGTGAATCGTCTGCTGTGTATCGCACACGCCTTCATCTGGCCGCCCGTTTATTTTGTTCCTCCTTATCCCAAACAGTTAATTGAACTGAACCATATGCCCTTCATCGCACACGCAACTAAAACCTGAACCGTGTTTGATGCATCCGTCATCGCAAATGTTTTATACATTTCTGACGGTTTTCATACAACACCATTTGCGATTATGGCATCGCACACAGTTTCTTGAAGGGTCTCTGATTGTAGTGTCGTGTTAGCAGCATCCTGCAGTAGTGAATCACTAGCCTGTGGGATAGCATTGGCTGATGGATGATAACTATGGAACAGTGTTACCTAAAGAACAAGTCTCTTAGCTGAACTATGGAACAACGTTAACTCCTGAAGAAGACCCGTAAGAGATCAACATGAATATATAGTGAAATGTGATAATCAATTTTCCATGCTTAGAAGAATAACAAAGCCATAAATGTTGCACACAAGTAAGATGAGAGTACGACCTATCTGGCCGCCATCCATACGAGTGAGCATCATGTGCTGACTTGTCGATGGCCCTGCAGTTGTTGTGGCTTTCCATGTCGGGCACGCGCATTCGATGCAGGGAACTGTTGAGTGGGGACTATAGCTCCCTTTTGGTGTATGCTTCCCTTGTTGGAGCAGTTGCGGTGAGTCGGAAGACGGTGTGGCTGAAGATGTAGAAAATGCATAATATTAAGAACGACAGATCTCTCTGATCCGAAGAAATACCCGAAGAGATCAACAGCAAGGTACGAGAGTGGTCACACGTCTGTTGACTGAAGACTAAATTGGGGTCACACGAGAGTGGTCACACATCTCTCTGATCTGAAGAAATACTCGGATGGCTTGATGGTCGTCTTGTGCCTCCCGGTTGACACTGTTCAGAATCTTCCCCGAAGAGCCAGCGACCACCGGCAGAGCAGTCTGCCTCCGCCGTCCGTGGCCCCGACCAAAACCCCGCTCCCCACCCCACCGCACTATCGTGGTTGCGCCGCCCCCGGGCCAATCCACAAAGACTCGCCGTCATCTAGACCGGCGGCGGCAGTACCTTCAACCCACACAACTCTAAGATAGCCATCTAAGCGCTGCTTCCGCGGAGAACTTGTGCCCCCGCACCCTTATGTTAGACACCAGGAAACCGGAAGCCTAGGAGCTTCGCCGCCTCGAGGGGTGTTGCTTCCCATTGGGAATCTGATAACCCACAAGTATAGGGGATCGCAACAGTTTTCGAGGGTAGAGTAATCAACCCAAATTTATAGATTCGACACAAGGGGAGCCAAATAATATTTGAAGGTATTAGTAGCTGAGTTGTCAATTCAACCACACCTGGAGATTAATTATCTGCAACAAAGTGAACAGTAGCAAAGCAGTTTGATAGTTTTGATAATAGTGACAATAACAATGGTGACAGTAACAGTGATGAGAGCAGTAATAACTTAGCAGAAACAATATAAGATAAATTCATTGGCATTGGATCAGTGACTTGTTGGATGATATTCATCATGTGACAGTTATAACCTAGGGCGATACGACACTAGCTCCAGTTCATCGATATAATGTAGGCATGTATTCCGTAAATAGTCATACCTACTTTATTAAAAGAACTTGCATGACATCTTTTGTCCTACCCTCCCGTGGCAGCGGGGTCCATATTGGAAACTAAGGGATATTAAGGCCTCCTTTTAATAGAGAACCGGAACAAAGCATTAACACATAGTGAATACATTAACTCCTCAAACTACGGTCATCACTGGGAGTGGGCCTGGTTGTTGTCACTTCGGGGTTGCCGGATCATAACACATAGTAGGTGACTATAACTTGCAAGATCGGATCTAAAACATGGATATAATGATGAATTCATAGACGGTTCAGATTCGAGTTCATGGCACCTGTGCCCAAAGTGACAAGCATTAAGCATACCAAAGTCATAGAAACATCAATCTAAGAAGAAAGTGGATACTAGGGATCAGGCCTAACAAAACTAACTCGATTACATGATGAATCTCATGCAAATCCTCACCGACCAGCGAGCCTATGAAGGAATTACTCACTCCCGGTGGGGAGCATCATGGAATTGGCGATGGAGATGGGTTGGTGATAACGAAGAACGAAGATCCCCCGCTCTGGAGCCCTAGACGGACTCCAGATCTGCCCTCCCGTGAACGCGATAATTCTTTCTCCCTGATTTTTTTCTGGAATAATGTGATTTTATAGTGTCAGGGGCATCGTCTGCGGGGCCACCAGGTGGGTACAACCCACCTGGGCGCGCTAGGAGAGGGTGCGCGACCTCGTGGGTTGTGCCCACCCAGGGGCCCCTCTCTGGTGGGTCTTGGCTCCAGTAATTCTCTTTTATTCCATAAAAAATACTCACAAAGTTCTGTTTCATTCCGAGAACTTTTATTTCTGCACAAAAACAACACCATGGTAGTTCTGCTGAAAACATCGTCAGTCCGGGGTTAGTTTCATTCAAATCATGCAAACTAGAGTCCAAAACAATAGGAAAAGCATGAGAAAAAGTAGATACGTTGGAGACGTATCAACTGCCCCAAGCTTAAACCTTTGCTTGTCCTTGAGCAATTCAGTTGATAAACTGAAAGTGAGAAAGAAAAACTTTTGGAACTCTTTTGCTCTTGTTTGCATAAATAAGCTTAAACATCACCCAAGTTTTCAGCCAACATTATAACTAACCATGTCAACAATAACATTTAAAGATTATATTAACTCATATCAATGACATACTCAGCTAGTGAGCGATAATAAAAGATCTCAAACAACAACACGTTGTCAAAACAACCGTGACATAATATGACAATAGTGGTATCTCGCTAGCCGTTTCTAAGACCGCAAAACATAAATGTAGAGCACCTCCGAAGTTCAAGCAGCGACTAAACATTGTAATTCATGGTAGAAAAGATCCAGTCATGATGCACCCAACATTAGCTATACACAATGCATAAATCATGACAGTTGTGCTCTCTTAGTTACTAGTGCTTGTTTTAGAAGGTGATGACACAACATAATAGTAAATAGAAAGTCCCTTCGCAGAGGGAAGCAGTGATTTGCAGAGGAGCCAGAGCTCAATTTTTAAAACAGAGGTAAATGATATTTTGAGACATGCACCCTTCTCATTCACTTCACGACCATCAGTTATCAACATCTTCCATGATAAGCACGCTAGTGGCGGTTCCCAAGCGATAAAAGTTAAGGTTTACTCCCCCTCCACCATCAATCACACTCCACGGCTTGTCCGAAACAACGGGTGCCATCTATACCAACATAAGTCCCGGGGGAGTTTTATTTAATTATTTGCATTTTTGAGTTCGGGACTGGGAATCCCTATTACTGCCCTTTACTCGTGCGATGGCGAGTGAATAAACACTCGACCTGAGAATAACCCACTCAGCATGGAAGATACCGACCACCTCCTATCGTTCCATGAACAATCCAGGCACACAAAAAGGATAATTTTTAGAAGTTTTTAGAGATGGCATATGCAAATTTACTTAGGACGGCAGGGTAATACCGTATATAGGTAGGTATGGTGGACTCATTTGGAATAACTTTGGGTTCAAGGTTTTTGATGTACAAGCAGAGTTCCCACTTAGTATAGGCGAAGGCTAGCAATTAGATTGAGAAGCGGCCAACTAGAGAGCAATAACGATCATAACAAGGCATTATGCATAAGTAACATTGGACACTAGCATGAGTAGGATATGAACACCATGAACATAAATATCATAGAGGCTATGTTGGTTTTGATTCAACTACATGCATGAACATGTGCCAAGTCAAGTCACTTGAACATTCAAAGGAGGATACCATATCATCATACTACATCACAATCATTTTAACGCTATGTTGATATCCAAGATAAATCATTATCCACTCCTAGCTACTTATGCATGCCATGAGAAACTATAATCTCTAATTGTCATTGCAAACATGTTTAATCATAACGGGCTGAAGCATGGATACTTGGGTAAACATATTTACACAAATAGAACAAGTCGAGTTCATACCAGTTTCTCTTTGCCAAGGCCAGTTCATTGAATATCGTCATTATTGCCTTTCACTTGCACGACCAAATGATATGAAAATAATAATAGTGCAAGAGTGCCGTGGACTAGGCTGGAATCTGCAAACATTTTATTCAACAGGAGAAGACAAGGTAAAATGGGTTATTTATTAGTTCAACAGTTATTCATATGAGGCCACTCAACATTTTCATCGTGGTCTTCTCCTCGGTAGGACTCAAATAAAAAGAAAAGAAATTCAGAGAAGCACACTAAAATATTTTTGGAGTTTTTGGTTTTCTTAAACAAGCAAATAAAAGGGAAAAGCAAAAACGAGAAAAACAATTTACACGGGAAAGCTCCCAACAAGCAAAAGAAGGACAAGGAGATCTTTTTTGGTTTTTCTTTTAAGTTCTACCACTAAGCATGCATGGAAAGTAAATTACTACAACTAATTTTTTTTGGTTTTTCTAAAGTTTTTCAAACACACAAGAAGAAAGCAAGAAAATAAATCTAAGTATGGATGATACAATGAACAAGTGTGAACACCGGCAAATAGAATGATATGTGCGCATGAATGTAATGTATGTGAGAAACACGTACTCCCCCAAGCTTAGGCTTTTGGCCTAGCTTGGTAGTCAATCAGTAGCCTGGATGGTAGTAGGGATCCTGAGGAGCAGGCATCCACTCATCCCACTACTGGGGCTCCTCCACAGCCTCTGCAGCAGTGTGAGCGTTCCAGTAGGCGATGATGTCTGCATGCATAATCCGGTGTCTGCCCCTGGCAGCAGAATCAAACAAAGCAGGCGCATTCAATGGAATAACATCACGAGTTTTAACGCTATAGACCAGGTTGTATGGAATGGCGATGTTAGGACGATCATGTGCAAGAAAGTGATGATGTTCCATGGCTGCACGGTCTAGGTAAACCTTGGTCACGGGGTAATCATGAGGGCGTATCTCAACATTGAATCGAGCCGCCAAACAAGTAGCAAAAATCCCACCATGTATTTTACCTTGGAATTTATTAAGATGCTGGCGACGAGCCACGATAGCTCCCAAGCTATGCGTGGTGTCACCCTCAAGTGCACGACGTAAAACGACAAGGTCTAGTGAACTAAGTGCACCCACCTTCTCCCTAGCAAGCAAGCATTTGGTAATGAAAAGTTTAAAGTAATGAACAGCAGGAAAAATGTAAGCCAGCGGTAGTGATGGCTGACACTCCTCTCCCATCACCCAATGTCAAAGTGCGATAAAAGACCTCAAACTCAGATGGCCTAGGCTCAACCGAGCTCCCATCAGACGGGATCATGCATATGTCACAAAATTCAGTAAGTAGTATATGATAGTTTTCAGCATATAAGTCAAAGCTCATTTCATGATGATTATTTCTAGGCAAGAAAGTAAAGCTTTGAACAAAGATATTTGTGAGGATGTGGTGCTGGTCACACTCATCTGCGATGAAGTCGGTGAGGACGGCATTAGCAATATATTGCATGAACTCCGGAAGAATTCCAGCCTCTTGCAGGAATAGGGTGTGCGGCCATTCGCATGGCCGTACCTCCGCAAACCTCCGAGGGTGGAGATCACTGTCAGAAGTCTCCCCAATAACACCCTTGGAGTTCTTCTTAGAGCCAAACTTCCTGAAGATGTTCATGTCCGCGTACAATTTTTCATATGAACAAAAATCTGAATTTTTAGTTCGCAAAATTTTCTTAACAAAACTTCACAAAATTGATAGCAACTACTCATAGGGATACATAGAGGCCATAGCAAGCATTCAAACTACTTAGAACACTAAGAATTCAAAATGCAAGCTCATCTACAGCAGCACCAAGAGTAGCTAATTATTCAAAATATAAACCACTAAACAAAAACTAATTGGACAAACGGTGGAGTCACATACCAAGCAACAATCCCCTGAAACAGTTTAGAAACGGAGCTTTGAGCAAAGAGATCGAAATCCATGGGTTTGAGCTCAAGAACACGGGAGAGAGAGCAATGGAGATCTTTTTCTGGAGGTAAGTGATGATGTGGGATGAAGAGATAAGTGAGGGGGCCCACGTGGGGACCACAACCCACCAGGGCATGCCTGGGGGACCTGGCGTGCCCAGGTGGGTTGTGCCCACCTGGTGCAACTCCCTCTGGTATTACTAGGAAATATGCTCGTGCGTTGCAACGGGAAAAATTTCAGCATACATACGTCTCAATAATACATAAAATAAAATGAAGCAGCTGGTTAGTTTTCTCTTAGACATGAAGGGTGTAAAGAAGCAAAAGAGTGAGAACAAACATGTAAGAGTCATTATATAAGACAACAAAAATGTCGTATACTTTATGGAGTCCATGCATGTATGCTTTTGTTGTCTGGATTCTACGTGTGAAGTTATTACTAAAGCAAGATAAGACTATCATACATAGAATCGGTGACCATAAGAACAACTTCATTGACATCATAATCTATGACCATGACTTCTAAATGTACTCCCTTTGTTCCAAAATAGTACAAAGCTGAATCATCTATTTTGGAACGGAGGGAGTATGTGTTTTGTTTCCAATCCAATCCAACTACGACATGGATTTCCAATTTGACATTCCATACTTGCAAACTGAAACATGCATCACCTTTTTTTTCTTCAGACTCACATGATTTATTGAGAACTTACCAAACCTGGTACGGCCTTATTTCACAATTTCGTTTTTTAGGGTCCATGAGCATGATTTATTTCCACATTAATTCCCACCTTATTCCGCGCGGACATAGAGGGCTTGGATGCGTGCAGCCTGAGCCGATTAAATCGGCCTGCTCTCCTTAATTCTCGCCCATTAATCCCACAATTTTCTCCTGGTCTCTCTCTCCTGTTATTTCTCTCCCACAACCCCACAATTTTTGCCCCGTGCGTTGCAACGGGACAGAAAACATAACACACGCTCTTAACTCAACAACCATCACTCAAGACCACAATAGGTCCATCTCCTTTATTTTTGCGAGGCATCATATTTGTGTTGCCGCTTATCCTCCTTCTCACCCTCACCGGCGATGGCCTCGGTGTTCACACAAAACAACAAAAAACATGTGTTGAATATGGTTAATTCTAAGGCGTCTCTCTCTCTCTCTCTCTCTCTCTCTCTCTCTCTCTCTCTCTCTCTCTCTCTCTCTCTCTCTCTCTCTCTCTCTCGCTCGCTCGCTTTCTCTCACTCTCGCGATGAGAAATCTGTTTTTTTCCCCTATGACATTTTTCAGAGGTATACATGTGTAGTTATCGATGTCTTCTTTTCCGTATATGGTTATAGTGGGGTGTTTATTTGCAATCCGGATCGCCGCCGGTATGAAAAAAATGAATCTTGCGCTATAAATTATAAGTTTGTTTGCATAAAAATATTTTAAAAATATTTAACAGGTAAAATTAACATCATATTTAGATTCCACACATTTTTCTAATAAAATTTCATATATAATATGTTAAAATCGAAGTTACAGTTTAAAAGATACATGTAATTTAGAAAATCATTTGGTTTGACTCAAATATATTCCAAAATAATATTTAAAAATACTTAACAGGTAAAAATAATCTCATATTCATATTATGCATATTTTTCTAATCAAATTTCATATATAACATGTTCAAATCGGAGTTACGGTTTAAAAGATATGGATGATTTTAAAAAGCATTTGTTTGACTTAAATATGATCCGCGGATGAATTATCTAAAACATCAGGGGTTTTTTTTAAATGTAAAATAACGGTTTGGGTGTGACTTAAGTCCGGACGGAGGGTTGATTTCAAGAAAAGACAATAATTTTTGTGTAAAATACGAAAATAACGACTCGTTTTAACTTAAAACAGGACTGCGGGTTGAAATCTCTGAAATAGAGGGACTTTTCTGAAAAATTCCATGACGGACGAAAGAAACCCAATTTTCTTTATTATTAGGTAAAGATTTGCACCAAAAAATCATAAATATTCAGAAAAAAATCGTATAAAATTTTCAGGGCATTCTGTCAACTTAATTTTTGGGCCATTTTTATTGCACGGGAAATTCAGAAAACAAACTAAACATGGCATTTTATTTTATTTAACTAATAAAAATAGAAAACAAAAAGTAGGTACAAAAGGTAGTGTTTACTAAATTCATCAACTTCATACCTCTAAAAAATGATTCATTAATAAGGTTGATCAGGTCTTATTAACAACCACTTTCGATTAGCATGAAACCAAAGAACTTTCCTAAATCACTAAGTTACCTCGGTGGGGATATGAATGTCCCCAACAATAAGCATTTCATATTTCTTTTTGACAGTAGATAGAGGTATTTGAAAACTTCCAATAGTGATTGTCGGAGATTTTTCAACAACATTAATACCATTCACTTGGAATTGTTTCTTCGGAAAGTGCACCGTATGCTCATTACCATTAATATGAAAAGTGATCTTGCTTTTATTGCAATCAATAACAGCCCCTGCAGTATTCAAGAAGGGTGTACCAAGTATAATCGACATGGTGTCGTCCTCGGGCATCTCAAGTATAACAAAGTCAGTCAAGATAGTAACATTAGCAACAACAACGGGCACATCCTCACAGATACCGATAGGTATGGCAGTTGACTTGTCAGCCATTTGCAAAGATATTTCAGTAGGTGTGAGTTTATTCAAGTCAAGTATTTTATATAAAGAGAAAGGCATAACACTAACACCAGCTCCTAAATCACACAAAGCAGTTTACACATAATTCTTTTTGATGGAGCAAGGTATAGTTGGTATACCCGGATCTCCAAGTTTTTTAGGTACTCCATCTTTGAAAGTATAATTAGCAAGCATAGTGGATATTTCAGCTTCCGGTATTTTTCTCTTATTGTGATGATGTCTTTCATATACTATGCATAAGGAGGCATTTTAAGGATATCTGTCAAGCGAGTACGCAAAAAGACTGGCCTCAACATTTCAGCAAAGCGTTCAAATTCTTCATCATCATTCTTTTTAGTTGACTTGGGTGGAAAAGGCATAGGTTTTTGAACCCACGGTTCTCCTTCTTTACCGTGTTTTCTAGCAACCAAGTCTTTTTTATCATATCTTTTATTCTTAGGTTGTGGGTTATCAAGGTCAACCGGTGGTTCTATCTCAACATCATTATCTAGTTCTTTTTCATTATTTGGTTGAGCATCTTCATGAACCTCATCATTATATTTTTCATTATCACTAGGTGGATGTTCATTACCAGATTGAGTTTCAGCATCTGAGATAGAAGTTTCATTTTCATTATCAGGAGGTTTTTCTATTTCAGGTTCACTAGAAGCATGCAAAGTCCAATCATTTTTCTTCTTCTTTTTCTTTTTAGAAGGACTAGGTGCACTAGTGTTGTTTCTTTATGAATCTTGTTCAATTCTTTTTATGTGTCCCTTAGGATAAAGTGGTTCCTGAGTCATTTTACCTCCTCTAGTTGCAAATCTAACAACAAAGTCATGTATATTATTATTCATTTCATCAAGTAATTCTCTTTGTGATTTATCAGCTTCTTTTAACTGGGTTTGTACCATAGAAGCATGTTTTCCAACACCTCTAACATCATTTGAAATTCTAAATAACAAGTCACTCAAGCGATCAATCATATTAGAATTATATTTCAATTGTTTCATAACATTTGCATTGAAGTGGTCTTGTTTTCTAATGTAGTTTTCATACTCATAAAGGCATTGACTAGGATGCATATTGTGAGGATTATCATTTTCGTTGAACTTCATAAGATAATTTACCTCTACCACCTTAGGCATTGGTGATGTATTAAGCCCATGTATTTCTTCAATAGGAGGTAAATTTTTAACATCCTCAACTTTAATACTTTTTTCCTTCATAGATTTCTTTGCCTCTTGCGTATCTTCAAGACTGAGATATAATATACCCCTCTTCTTCGGAGTGGGTTTAGGCGGTGGTTCAGGAATAGTCCAATCATCATAATTTTTCAATATTTTATTCAATAATTCTTCAGCTTGAGCAATAGTTCATTCCCTGAAAACACAACCATCACAACTATCTAGGAAGTCCCTAGAAGCATCGGTTAGTCCATTATAGAAGATATCAAGTATTTCATTTTTATTAAGAGGATGATCAGGCAAAGCATTAAGTAACTGGAAAAGCCTCCCCAAGCTTGTGGGAGACTCTCTTCTTTAGTTTGCACAGAATTAAATATTTCCTGTAAGGCAGCTAGTTTCTTATGAGCAGGAAAATATTTTTCAGAGAAGTAATAAATCATATCCTGGGGACTACGCACACAACCAGGAGCAAGATTATTGTACCAAGCTTTAGCATCACCCTTTAATGAGAAAGGAAATAATTTGAGAATAAAGTAATAGCGAGTTTTCTCATCATGAGTGAAAAGGGTGGCTATATCATTCAACTTAGTAAGATGTGCCACAACAGTTTCAGTTTCATAACCATGGAAAGGATCAGATTCAACCAAAGTAATTAACTCTGGGTCGACAGAGAATTCATAATACTTATCATCAATCAAGATAGGTGAAGTAGCAAACTTAGGATCATACTTCGTTCTAGCATTCAGATATTTTTCTTTATACTTGCATAGTAATTTCTCTAGATCATCTCTATCCTTACAAGCAAGAATATCTCTAGATGTTTCCTCATTCATAACATAACCTTCCAGTACTTTAGGCAATTCATATCTAGGAAGGCTAGTTCTAGCAGGTGTTTCAGGAGTTTCAGTTTCAAGCTCATCATCAGATTCAACAACATCATGTTGTATTACTCTAGTAATTTGTTCATCAATAAATTCACCAAGTGGCACATCATCATTTTCAAGCAAGGTACTAGCATCATCATAAGCATCATTCATAGTAGAAGTAGCATCATCAATAACTTGCGACATATTAGAAAATTGATAGCATGTGGTGGAGTTGCAAGTTTACTCACAACTGAAGGTGAATCTAAAGCAGAACTGGATGGCAGTTCCTTACCACCCCTCGTCTTCGAGGGAAATATCTTAGTCTTTGGATCCTTCAGATACTTCATAGTGATAATATGATAATAATCCCAAGTGACTCAACAAATATAGCTATGCTCACCGGCAACGGCGCTAGAAAAAGGTCTTCATAACCCACAAGTATAGGGGATGTCAACAGTTTTCGAGGGTAGAGTATTCAACCCAACTTTGTACATTCGACACAAGGGGAGCCAAAGAATATTTGTAGGTATTAGCAGCTGAGTTGTCAATTCAAACATACCTGGAGATTAATTATATGCAGCAAAGGGATCAATAGCACAGTAGTTTGATAGTTTTGATAATAGTGACAGCAGCAATGGTAACAGTAACAGTGATGATAGCAGTAATAACTTAGCAGAAACAATATAAGATAAATTCTTAGGCATTGGATCAGTGACTTGTTGTATGATATTCATCATGTGACAGTTATAACCTAGGGCGATATGGCACTAGCTCCAGTTCATCGATATAATGTAGGCATGTAGTCCGTAAATAGTCATACATGCTTTATTAAAAGAACTTGCATGACATCTTTTGTCCTACTCACCTTGGCAGTGGGGTCCATATTGGAAACTAAGGGATATTAAGGCCTCCTTTTAATAGAGAACTGGAACAAAGCATTAACACATAGTGAATACATGAACTCCTCAAACTACTGTCATCACCGGGAGTGAGCCCGGTTGTTGTCACTCCGGTGTTGCCGGATCATAACACGTAGTAGTTGACTATAACTTGCAAGATCGGATCTAAAACATGGATATAATGATGAATTCATAAATGTTTCAGATCTGAGTTCATGGCACCCGGGCCCAAAGTGACAAGCATTAAGCATAGCAAAGTCATAGCAACATCAATCTAAGGACATAGTGGATACTAGGGATCAGGCCCTAACAAAACTAACTCGATTACATGATGAATCTCATCCAACTCCTCACCGACCAGCGAGCCTACGAAGGAATTACTCACTCTCGGTGGGGAGCATCATGGAATTGGCGATGGAGTGGGTTGGTGATGACAGAGAACGAAGATCCCCCTCTCCGAAGCCCCAAACGGACTCCAGATCTGCCCTCTCGAGGAAGAACAGGGCTTGGCGGCGGCTCTGTCTCGTGGAACGTGATAATTCTTTCTCCTTAATTTTTTCTGGAATAATGTGATTTTATAGTGTCAGGGGGATCGTCTGTGGGGCCACCAGGTGGGTTGTGCCCACCCAGGGGCCCCTCTCTGGTGGGTCTTGGCTCCAATAACTCTTTTATTCCATAAAAAATCCTTGCAAAGTTTCGTTTCATTCCGAGAACTTCTATTTCTGCACAAAAACAACACCATGGTAGTTCTGCTAAAAACAGCATTAGTCCGGGGTTAGTTTCATTCAAATCATGCAAATTAGAGTCCAAAACAAGAGGAAAAGCGTGAGAAAAAGTAGATACATTGGACACATATCAGAATCGATTGGCCCAGAATAAAAATTCAGACAACTGACGCCTAAATAAAGTGATTTGAGATGAGGGTGCGACCTATCTGGCGGCCCAGTGAAGTAGGAAGCTCCAGTTGCCGAGTCGGTGAAGCCGGTGCAGTTGCGGTGGCTACCAGCAGCAGGGAAGCAGATATGTCGCGACGGTCGCGGCTACGGTGAAGCAGCGCTGGGGCTCTGGACGGATCCGAAGTTGGAGCCACTCTGGTGTCATGAACAATGGCGGGGGTGAATCGGCTCCGGTACGGTTCACGCGGCCGTCGTCGAGGCAGCTCCAGCAGCATGGAGTAAGAGGCACATGGCCCAGTGCACGACAACAAATGGACATCGTCTCCGGCATTAGGGAGGAGGGCGGCTGTGAATTTGGTGCAGTGGGGGGCGCCATGGAGGAGGGGCTGAGGTTTCGCGACTCGGGAGAAGGGAGCTTCGGGGAGAAGGTGATTTGGCGCCCACGAGGTATGAATGGGGAATTGGGAGGGGAGCGGAACCTTGTCTTAAGGACGCATTTGTCTGAAATGTGTGTGTGTGTGTGTGGGGGGGGGGGTTACAGTTCTACCCCTGCCTTTAGGCTTCTCGGCTTGGGTCTGTGTACTGAGGGTCGGGGATAGTAGAGTAACTTTGCTTCTCCCAAATAGTGGGCGCGAGCGATTTCGGGCGAGGAGGGCGTGTTTTGAAATATAGTGGGCGCGAGCGATTTCGGGCGAGGAGGGCGTGTTTTGAAATATAGTGGGCGCGAGCGATTTCGGGCAAGGAGCGCGTATTTTGAAATAGTGGGAGCGAGCTATTTCGGGCGAGGAGAGGGTGTTTTGCCGACCATGGTTTATGAATTATTCAGCACATGTCATTTCGGCCAAGGAGAAGACGCGCTTGGATGAAATTACGAACCTACCCTCAATGTACAACGGGCCAATTGATGTGTGTCCCACATAGGCCGGTAATTTTGCATCTCCCATTTATTTGCTCGGGCGAATTCCACCGAGCAGAGGGTGTTTAATGGTTCTTTCAAATTTTGGGAGAATGAGCATCCACGTCTACCTTACCAAGTCAATTCAAATCAATTTTTGAAAGTCATCAAAACCAAGCACTACGCGCATGATCCTAGGGGGATAGATTGGTAGGAAAAGACCATCGCTCGTCCCCGACCGTCACTCATAAGGAAAGCAATCAAAGAACACCTCATGCTTCAAATTTGTCACACAACGTTTACCATACGTGCATGCTATGGGACTTGCAAACTTCAACACAATTATTTCTCAATTTCACAATTGCTCAACTAGCATACCTCTAATATTACCACCTTTATATCTCAAAACAACTATCAAGTATCAAACTTCTCTTACTATTGAATGCACTTAGTAAACTACCATGCTATTCTGAAGGACTCTCAAAATGATATAAGTGAAGCATGAGAGATCAATAATTTCTATAAAATATAACCACCACCGTGCTCTAAAAGATATAAGTGAAGCACTAGAGCAAAATTGTTTAACTCAAGAGATATAAGTGAAGCACATAGAGTATTCTAATAAATTCCGAATAATGTGTGTGTCTCTCAAAAGGTGTGTATAGCAAGGATGATTGTGGTGAACTAAAAAGAAAATAATCAAATCATACAAGACGCTCCAAGCAAAACACATATCATGTGGTGAATAAAAATATAGCTCCAAGTAAAGTTACCGATGGACGAAGACAAAAGAGGGGATGCCTTCCCGGGTATCCCCAAGCTTAGGCTTTTTGGGTTGTCCTTAGATTTTACCTTCGGGTGCCTTGGGAATCCTCAAGCTTAGGCTCTTGCCACTCCTTGTTCCATAATCCATCAAATCTTTACCCAAAACTTGAAAACTTCACAACACAAAACTTAACAGAAAATCTCATGAGCTCCGTTAGTGAAAGAAAACAAAACACCACTTCAAGGTACTGTAATGAACTCACTATTTATTTATATTGGTGTTAAACCTACTGTATTCCAACTTCTCTATTGTTTATAAACTCCATTACTAGCCATAGATTCATTAAAATAAGCAAACAACACATGAAAAACAGAATCTGTCAAAAACAGAACAGTCTGTAGTAATCTGTAACTAACGCAAACTTCTGGAACTCCAAAAATTCTAAAATAAATTGCTGGGCGTGAGGAATTTATCTATTAATCATCTTCAAAAATAATAAACTAAATATCACTCTCCAGTAAAAAGTTGAAGCTAATCTCGTGAGTGATAAAGTTTCTGTATTCTACAGCAAGATTGGAAAGACTTTCCCCAAGTCTTCCCAAAGGTTCTACTTGGCACAAACACTAATTAAAACACAAAACCACGTCTAAACAGAATCTAGATGGATTATTTATTCCTAAACAGAACCAAAAAGCAAAAACTAAAATAAAATTGGGTTGCCTGCCAACAAGCGCTATCGTTTAACACCCCTAGCTAGGCATAAAGGCAAGGAGATCTAGGTATTGCCATCTTTGGTAGGCAATCCATAAGTATCTCTCATGATTGATTCATAAGGTAATTTAATTTTCTTTATAGGAAAGTGTTCCATGCCTTTCCTTAATGGAAATTGGAATCTAATATTTCCTTCCTTCATATAAATAATTGCACCAATCGTTCTAAGGAAAGGTCTACCAAGAATAATAGGACATGAAGGATTGCTATCTATATCAAGAACGATGAAATCTACAGGCACATAATTCCTATTTGCAACAATAAGAACATCATTAATTCTTCCCATAGGTTTCTTAATGGCGGAATCCGCAAGGTGCAAGTTTAAAGAACAATCATCAAATTCACGGAAACCCAACATATCACACAAAGTTTTTGGAATCGTGGAAACACTAGCACCCAAATGACACAAAGCATACCATTTATGATCCTTAATTTTAATTTTAATAGTAGGTTTCCACTCATCATAAAGTTTTCTAGGGGTAGAAACTTCCAATTCAAGCTTTTCTTCATAAGATTGCATTAAAGCATCAACGATATGTTTAGTAAAAGCCTTATTTTGACTATAAGCATGCGGAGAATTTAGCATGGATTGCAACAAGGAAATAGAATCTATTAAAGAACAATTATAATAATTAAATTCCTTGAAATTCAATATAGTAGGTCCATTGCTATCTAAAGTTTTGACCTCTTCAATCCCACTTTTACCAAATTTTGCATCAAGATCTAAAAACTCCGAATCATTGGGACGCCTTTTAACTAAAGTTGACTCATCTGCAGTCCCATCATTATCAGGATTCATATTGGAAAACAAAGATTTAATAGGGGACACATCAATCACTTTTAGATCTTCATCTTTATTATCATGAAAACTATAAGAACACGCTTTTACAAAGCAATTTTTCTTCAAGCAAAGCAATGAAATTCTTTTGAGAAATCATAAATTGTTTAACACTAGTCTCAAAATCAGAGGGCATCTCATTAAAATTTCCATAAGAGTTGTTGTAGGAATTACCATAATTATTAGAGGAATTACTAGGATACGGCCTAGGATTAAAGTTTCCTCTATAAGCATTGTTACCAAAATTGTTCCTACCAACAAAATTCACATCCATAGATTCATTGTTATTCTCAATCAAAGTAGACAAAGGCATATCATTGGGATCAGAAGATACACTCTTATTAGCAAACAATTTCAAAAGTTCATCCATCTTTCCACTCAAAACATTAATCTCTGCAATTGCATGCACCTTTTTACTAGTAGATCTTTCAGTGTGCCATTGAGAATAATTAAACATAATATTATCTAGGAGTTTAGTAGGTTCTCCTAAAGTGATTTCCATAAAAGTGCCTCCCGCGGCCGAATCTAAAAGGTTTCTAGAAGCAAAATTCCATCCGGCATAAATTTTTTGTATAATCATCCATAAGTTCAAACCATGTGTAGGGCAATTACGTATCATCAATTTCATCCTCTCCCATGATTGTGCAACATGTTCATGATCAAGTTGCTTAAAGTTCATAATATCGTTTCTAAGAGAGATGATCTTAGCGGGAGGAAAATACTTAGAGATAAAAGCATCTTTGTACTTATTCCAAGAATCAATACTATTTTTAGGCAAAGATGAAAACCTAGTTTTAGCACGATCTCTAAGCGAAAAAGGAAATAGCTTCAATTTAACAATATCATTGTCCACATCTTTCTTCTTTTGCATATCACACGAATCAACAAAGCTATTCAGATGGGTAGCGGCATCTTCACTAGGAAGGTCGGCGAATTGATCTTTCATGACAAGATTCAGCAAAGCAGCATTAATTTCACAAGATTCATCATCGGTAAGAGGAGCAATTAGAGTGCTAAGAAAATCATTATTGTTGGTATTAGCAAAGTCACACAATTTAGTATTATCTTGAGCCATCGTGACAAGTAATCAATACAACACACAAGCAAATAAGAAGCAAGCGAAAAAGAGGCGGACGGAAAGAGAGGGCGAATAAAATGGCAAGGGTCAAGTGGGGGAGAGGAAAACGAGAGGCAAATGGCAAATAATGTAATGCGAGGGATAAGAGTTTGTGATGGGTACTTGGTATGCCTTGACTTGTGCGTAGACTCACCGGCAACGGCGCTAGAAATCCTTCTTGCTACCTCTTGAGCATGCGTTGGTTTTCCCTTGAAGAGGAAAGGGTGATGCAGCAAAGTAGCGTAAGTATTTCCCTCAGTTTTTGAGAACCAAGGTATCAATCCAGTAGGAGGCCACATGCAAGTCCCTCGTACCTACACAAACAAATATGAACCTTGCAACCAACGCGATAAAGGGGTTGTCAATCCCTTCACGCCCACTTGCAAAAGTGAGATCTGTAGAGATGATAAGATAATATTTTTTGTATTTTTATGATAAAGACTAAAAGTAAAGAAAGCAGAATAAACGACGAAAGAAATAGCTTGTTGACGGGTGATTATGTCGGTGTACTAGAGTAGGGGTACCCTAGTATCCCGAACTCGTGCACGGGCAGTCGCAGCACCCCGCGGCAAGGCTTGCCTAGTGACCGCCAAGGTCCTCCGTGGTTCCTTTGAAACCATTCAAGAACAAAGTATTTAAGCCACGGAGACAAGGCCCCGGCAAGAGGAGCTTGCCGGGAAGGCCACTCAAGGCCCGCAGAAGACAAGACCCCGGCAAGAGGAGCTTGCCGGGAAGGCTTGGTGAGCGACAAGCTTCCGGGCGCGACAAGGATTCAGCCGCGGCAAGGCGCTTGCCGCGGCAGGCAACCTCTCTTCATCTCCGCTCTAGCTCATCCACCAACGTGTCGTCATGAGACCGTCTCAGGCATGCGTGTCAAGAGGCTGTGCAGCCAGCGGAGAGCAGCGGTAAGCGGCGCTGACAGGAGTGCCATCGTGGCAAGCGGTGGCGCCCCTGACGGTCCCTTTCTGCACTGTTTAGGCGACATGGACGGGCATTTATTGCTTTTGTCCCTTACCGTCAGAGCTAGGTAGAATACACTGTACAAAGTAGCTGTACCAACCGCAACACATTTTCCCGATTTTACCCTTGTCTACGTTGCCACCTGTGGTGACCCCTTGAGCATATAAAAGGAGGCCCATGCATACGTGGGGGGTTCGACTCATTCAAACTACACACTCAGGCTAGGTTTTGTAGCTCTCAGCTCCCTAGCAAGAACACAATATAATCAGACAAGCAGCAGTAGGAGTATTATCTCTCCGGAGAGCTCCGAAGCTGGGTAAACTGCTCGTGTGCATCGCCTCAATCTGCTCTTCGTGCAATCTCCGCCCCCCACCGAACCAAAAGGGACTCGGTCCGCCGGTCCCATAGGTGTTCGTGGGTCACGATCAGCTTCCCCGACATCTTTGGCGCGCCAGGTAGGGGGGGGGGAAGGAGAATCATCTTCATCAACATGCCACCGAAGAAGAAGGCTTCGGCGGCAGCAGAGCCGTCCGCGTCAAACCCACCACCACCGGAGCCGACGAGTGGTAGGGAAGACGCCGGCGGAAGAGCGGACGTCGACGAGGGAGCCCGTGTCGCTGCTAAGTCTAAGGACAAGGCGGCGCAAACCTCGGCGTCCGTACACGTACCACGTCCATCTCAGGAGGCGCGAGACCGACAGCGTCATGGTGCTCGCAGCGCCATGCGTTCGTTGGGCCAAGATCGAGCTGGTGGATCCGGGGACGCTCAAGAACAGCTTGCGCGCCAACAGGCTGGTGCGAGTGGGGCACGGTCGCCTGGACGGGATACTGCTCCTTCTAACATATTTAGAAGTCCGAGCATATCCCGCTCCTTGCACTGTTCGCCATTGCCACTCACCACTCAAGCAGAAGCTTTGGCGCGAGCTCAACTGCTCCTGGTTTACCCTCCGACGGCAGACAAGGTCAACGAATGGAGGGCCACCATTCAGAGTCTCATCGGCTTCGCCAACGGCGACGTTCCGCGGCAACCAAGCACATCGCTGCCGCGGCGAGACGACAAGGCACGAGCCGGTGACGACGAAACCTGCGGGGCAACCACCATGCACTCTCCACCCCGAAGGTCAAGATCGCCGACTCGTCGGATCCACCTCGACAGCGACTCCACCGGGTCATCGGATCCACGAGCTCGCCGTGATCAGCGCCAAGTTCTTCAAGAACGGCAACAAGAAGACGCTTCGAACTCGCGACGAAGCCAAGAGAAGCGCGCGTCAATCCGACCAGCGGCTGGGCCCTCTGTCGGCGATGCATGCGCCAGGGGAACCAGGTGACTTGCCGTACGCGGTAGGTTGCCCTGCATTCACTCGTGAGCTGCGGCAAGTCCAGTGGCCCGATAAGAAAAATTTCAAACCAGATGTGCCAGAGAAGTACGATGGAAGGACGCATCCGTCGGAGTTTCTCAGCATCTACACCATCGCGGTGCAAGCTGCAGGGGGACGAGACGACAAGATCCTCGCCAACTACTTCCTGCTGGTACTCAAGCCCAATGTTAGATCTTGGCTCATGCACTTGCCGGACAGCTCCATATCCTCTTGGGCAGATCTATGCCATCAGTTTGTCGGCGCCTTCACAGGCGGCCACAAACCTCATGGCCAGGAGAGCGACCTTCACCTGCTCGCCCAGAAGGAAGGAGAGTCCCTGCGCAAGTTTATTCAGAGATTCAGCCGTGTGCACTACAACATCCCGATGTCCACCCCGCCATGGTGATCGGCAGCGTTTCATCGAACGTGCGGAACCGCAGGATGAGGGAGGAGATGGCGATGTGCAAAGTCAAGGATGTTTGTGAGCTGTATGCCCTAGCCGACAAGTGTGCACATGCTGAGGAAGGGAGGAGACTCCCAGGAGAGAATGCAGAAGCAGGATCTGATAGTGAGGAAACCGCCCCGGCGAAGAAGAGCTGGCGGCAGAACAACAGAAAGAAGAAAGGCAAAGAGGTACTAGTTGTCGAGCAGTACGGCAACGGAGGTGGCGCCAAGAAGGCCAAGGTTGGTGGCTCCGGCAAGGAGGTTGGCGCAGACACCGACCGCCAGCCTGTGGCGGCCGCCGACAAGCAGGACAACTCCAACAAACAGTACTGCAAGATTCACCGCACCAAGGGCCATGATCTCCAGAGCTGCAAGAAGGTCGAGCAGCTTGTTGAACAGCAGAAGGCTGAGTACGAGCGGCGCGACAAGGAGAAGGCCCAGGAAGGTGCTGGGGGAGTTAGCAAGAAGCGACCCGGCCGGGGAGGA
This sequence comes from Aegilops longissima, assembly GCA_021605205.1. Lineage (NCBI taxonomy): Eukaryota > Viridiplantae > Streptophyta > Magnoliopsida > Poales > Poaceae > Aegilops > Aegilops longissima. Next base: position 521,146,436 of record CM038677.1, on the reverse strand, counting down.
CGCCGCGGCAAGGCCAAACAGCGGCAAGGAGACAGACCTCCCCGCGGCCGCGACAAGGATGAAGACGACGATGACGATGAAGATATGGAGGATGACGAAACTGATGAGCAGGAGTTTCAGAAAGCAACAGAGGTCCTCTGCGTTGACGGCGGTGCCTCTCTGCATACTTCACACAGCCAACTCAAGCAATGGATGCGGGAAGTTAATGCAGCAGAACCATCCGTAGAGTCGCGTAAGCCTCGGAAATGGTCCAACACGCCTATCATCTTTGATATTGAGGACCACCCTGATCGCATAACTGCGGTCGGGTGCTTGCCGATGTTGGTGTCACCAACTATCCGCAACCTCAAGGTCACCAAGATGTTAGTTGACGGCGGGGCCGGCTTAAACCTGATCTCCTCCGCGGTGTTCCGAAGCTTGGATCCACGACAATGAGCTCGAAGAGACTGGCACATTCCAAGGAATCAATCCGGGAAGGAGCAAGCCAAAGGGGAAGATCACGTTGCCGGTACCATTTGGCAGCGAGCTAAACTTCAGGACTGAGAGGGTCACGTTCGACGTTGCTGATTTTCCATTACCTTACAATGGGATACTCGGCCGTCCAGCGCTCGCCAAGTTCATGGCAGCCTCTCAGTATGCATACAACTTGCTCAAGATGCCAGGCCCGATAAGTGTCATTTCTGTTCATGGCAACAAGAAAGATGCTCTTATCTGCGCCGACAAGATTTACCGGGAGGCAGCAGCTGCGACAGATAGCAAATCACTTGCCGCTGAACCTCCCGGGGGGAAGAAGAAGACCACTTTGTCCGGCAAGAGCTCTGATGCCCACTCCGGCAAGCGCACCTCTTCGGAGTGCTGCGCTACCGTCGAGGACGCACCATCGAGCTCCACCGGCAAGTGCAAGAAGACGATGGCAGCTCCACCGAAGACCAAGAAGGTGCCCGCCAAGGAGGACGGCACTGGTGGTACCTTCACCATCAGTGCCACTCTCGACCCTAAATAGGAAGGCGCGCTCGTTGCTTTCCTGCGGGCGAATGTCGATGTGTTTGCATGGCAACCGTCTGACATCCCCGGTGTTCCCAGGAAAGTAATTGAGCACCACTTAGCTGTCTGTCCTCATGCGCGGCCCGTCAAGCAGAAAGTCAGGAAGCAGGCAGTGGAGCGCCAAGAATTCATTGCAGAAGAGTTAAAGAAGTCGGAAGCAGCAGGCTTTGTCAGAGGAGTGCTCCATCCTACGTGGTTGGCCAATCCTGTAGTTGTACGCAAGGCGAATGGGAAATGGAGACTTTGTATCGACTTCACAGATGTTAATAAAGCTTGTCCCAAGGACCCATTTCCCTTGCCACGCATCGACCAGATTGTTCACTCCATGGCTGGATGTGATCTGCTTTCATTTCTTGATGCATACTCAGGATATCATCAGATCTTCATGGCAGAAGAGGATGAGGAGAAAACCGCATTCATCACCCCATGTGGCACATACTGTTTTGTACGGATGCCTTTTGGGCTAAAGAATGCTGGTTCAACATTTGCAAGAGTAGTCCATGACGCTTTTGAGCCGCAAATGCACAGAAATGTAGAAGCCTACATGGATGACATAGTGGTCAAAAGCAAGGACAGGGCAACTCTGGTTCAAGATTTAGATGAGACCTTTGCAAATCTGTGCAAGATCAACCTCAAGCTCAACCCCGAGAAGTGCGTGTTTGGAGTCCCTTCCGGCAAGCTTCTCGGGTTCTTCGTGTCTCGGCGGGAATTGAAGCCAATCCCGACAAGATCAAGGCCATTGAGCAGATTGAAGCACCAAAGTGCGTCAAGGATGTACGAAGACTTGCCGGTTGCATGGCCGCTCTCAGCAGGTTTATCTCTAGGTCTGCTGAACGCGCCCTGCCATTTTTCAAGATTTTGAAAAAGGCAGGTCCAATGAAATGGACTCCCGAAGCGGAGGCTGCGCTGCAGGCCTTGAAGAGGTACCTGTCCTCCACTCCAATACTTGTCGCACCTAAGCCACAAGAGAAGTTGCTGCTATATATAGCGGCGACCAATCAAGTGGTTAGTGCTGCGTTAGTAGCGGAAAGGGAAGCAGACGATGAGCCGGCAACCAAGGCAGATGCATCCAGCGACAAGCAGGGGGCTTCACCGTCAAGCTCTGGTCCCGACAAGGACGGATCTGCGCAGGATTGCGAGAAGATGCAGAAAAGGATGGTGCAGCGCCCGGTGTACTTTGTCAGCTCCCTTCTGCAGGGGGCTAGATCAAGGTACTCTGGTGTGCAGAAATTGCTTTTCGGCCTCCTCATGGCCTCGAGAAAGCTGCGCCATTACTTCCAAGCACATGAGATAACAGTCGTCACTCGCTTTCCCCTGAAGAGAATATTGCAAAATCCAGAAGCAACAGGCAGGATTGTCGAGTGGGCACTAGAACTGTCAAGCTTTGGCCTCAAGTTTGAAAGCACTTCAACTATCCAAAGCAGAGCATTGGCGAGTTTATAGCAGAATGGGCGCTTGACGCAAGATGAAGAAATTCCAGAGACGAGTATCCCGTCAAGGAAGCAAGTAAAGAGTGGCTGATGTACTTTGATGGTGCCTTCTCGCTGCAAAGGCGCCGGTCTTGAGCGTGCTGCTCGTCGCACCCACCGGAGAGCACCTCAAGTACATAGTCCAAATGCACTTTCCCAAGGAGCAAGCGACAAACAATACAACAGTATGAAGGTTTGCTTGCCGGTCTCGAAATCATGGTGAGACACAGGGATCAAGAAGCTCATTGTCGGGGTGACTCGCAGCTTGTCGTCCGCCAAGTAAACAAAGATTATTAGAGTCCGTTGATGGAAGCCTCGTCGATGAAGTGAGAAAGCTAGAAGAACACTTTGAAGGCTGCAAATGGAACATGTTCCAAGAGCTCGAATGATATTGCCGATGGCTCATCAAAGTCGCCGCACTCAAGTTACACATGGAACCAGGAATTTTGTGCTCAAGCTGACTCAACCAACTGTAACGCCATCAATCTGGACAGAACAAGAAGAGGAAGTTGATTTACGCGACTATTTTCCGCAGAGCTACCGAAACCGCCGCCGCGAAGGTCCCCAAGATCAACACCAAGAGTGCCGAGGAGCAGTCTGCTCCGACAAGCCCCAGGGTTTGTTTCGTTGAAGCAGACGCTCCCGACAAGTTTCGCTCCGGCAAGCTTGCCGGGGAACATCAAGCTCCGGCCGAGCCGCAGGTTCTTGCCGTCGGAGCGGATGTTCCCGCAGCAGCAAATGTGCCTTTAGTCCTTGTTGTCGAGCCACAAGCTCCAGCATGGGCACAGCAGATTGTCCATTTCCTTCAGACAGGAGAACTTGCCGAAGAGCAAGAAGAAGCGGAGAGAGTAGCCCGGCAGTCAAGTATGTACTAGTTTGTCGACAAGACGCATGTCTGAAGAAGACTCAGCGGAGTGAAATTGAAGTGTATTCACCGGAAGATGGATGAAGCTGTTGGCGAGATACATGGAGGCATAGGTGGTCACCACATTGGCGCAAGAGCACTTGCCGCCAAAGCTTTCCGGCAAGGTTTCTTCTGGCCGATAGCCCTCGAGGATGCAACTGCACAAGTAACCAAGTGTGAAGCGTGCCAGTTCCATTCCAAGCAGATACACCAGCCAGCTCAAGCTCTCCAGACGATCCCTTTATCCTGGCCATTTTCGGTCTGGGGGCTCGACATCCTCGGCCCCTTTCCCTGAGCTGTCGGGGGCTTTAAGTACTTGTACGTCGCAATCGACAAGTTCACAAAGTGGCCGGAAGTGGAAGCAGTGAGGAAGGTGACAGCAAAGTCAGCAGTCAAGTTCTTCAGGTCAATTGTTTGCCGTTTTGGGATTCCTAACAGGATCATCACCGACAACGGCACACAATTCACGAGTCGCACCTTCATGCAATACGTCCAAGATCTTGGCGCCAAGGTCTGCTTCGCTTCTGTTGCTCATCGAGAAGCAACGGTCTAGCGGAGAGGGCAAATGCTGAAGTGCTGCGTGGGCTCAAGACCAGAACTTTCGACAGGCTGCACAAGTGCGGAAGAAACTGGATTGAAGAGCTGCCGGTGGTTCTTTGGTCGATCAGACGACGCCAAATCGAGCCAGCGGCGACACCTTCGCTCTAGTCTATGGAGCGAGGCAGTTCTCCCCACGGAACTCGTATCTGGGTCACCTCGAGTACTCGCTTATGATGAGCTTGAGCAAGAGCAGCTGCGACAAGATGACGACCGCTCCTTGAGGAGGACCGTCTTGAGTCACTATGCGAGCTGCTCGTTACCGGCAAGCTTTGCGTCGCTACCACAGCCGCAAAGTTAGTGCGAAAGCTTCGAGGAAGGCGACCTTGTTCTTGGTGCGTTCAGTCCGCCAAGAATTCCAACAAGTTGGCGCTTGGTGGGAAGGCCCTTATCGGGTGAAACGAGTCATTAGGCTGGCGCTGTCCGCCTTGAGACCGAAGATGGCATTCGGTGAGCAACTCCTGGAACATTGAGCATCTTCGTAAGTTTTACCGTGAGGCGCGGTTGCCGGAACCTGTTTGGCAACCACCTTTATACAAGTCTTGCCGATGTTGCATGTAATCCTTTGTACAAAGCGAGCGCAGACCCGTGCATAAGTAAAGCTCATGTGTTGCGCACAACTTGTCAATTTCATGCTTTCATAATTTTGTTGCATGCTTTGTCTGACGCTTTGTGCAGCACCGACATCCGGTAAGAAATAACGAGCCACAAGGCTCCATAACTTTATTTTCTCTTCTTTCTCTTTCTCAAAGAAAGGAAGGTTCATCCACCCACAAGTTAACCGGGGGGGGGGGAGGAGAAGATAATGGTGTGGGTCACCAAGCGCTCGAGGAAGTTTCTCCTGAAGTTTCGCCTTACCGGGAAGCAAACGACAGAAAAGCTAAGTTGCCAAAGTTTCAGCAATCAGTTTTTAAATTTTTAAGTTATCTTCCTCGAACGATAGTACTTTGTATGGAAAACCTGCGCGGAGGAACCAACTCGTGGCAGTCGCGCCTTTACTTTGTTTCGAGTCCGCTCAACAATTTAAGTGAGCTGCAACCAGTTGCGACAAGGTTGCTTGTCGGAGGCGGCACCGCCAAACAGGCTCTTGACGTTCGCACTCAGCCTTCATGACAAAGGTGCCAGCGCCGACAAGTTCCCCAAAGTGGGGCACAAACATACAAAGGAAGGAATCGAGTAAAGGAAATAACATTGCAATCATTGCCTAAGATAGAGTTATATTACAAAAATAGCTTGTCGTAGATCTAATAAATTGTTCTCCTTAACATGATCAGCAGCGACAAGGGAAAGATAAATTTGGCGGCCTAGTCTACGCGGTCGCCATCAACCCGCTTGATCTTGCCCACCTTGTCCACAATGGGTGCGACAAGGGCTTTCAGCGCCTCCACATCGGCATCTGGCAGCAAGGATCTGAGGACGCCGTTGAAGTTGAGGCCTGGGTTGCGGAAGGCCACCTTCATCAACACCTTCTGGAGAGCTCCTCCGCAGATCTGGCGCGATTCCTCGGCCAGCTGTTTCGGGATCTCTTCCCAGAGTCGCTGGAGAGCCGTCACCACGCCCTTGAGGAACAGGCTGAGCTTGGCGCTGGGTTGGAGGCGCTCGTCGGAGGAGTACCCAAGATCCACCATCCCCAGCTCCATCAGCTCCTTGTCAATGGCGGCGGCAGTATCCACAAGACCCTCCGTCCAGTGCATCACGTTCTCTCTGAAGGTGTTCTGGGCGTTCGTGGCACTTGTCAGCAGCTCCTCGTTGGCCTTGATCTTCTCCAACAGGCCCACCTCCCGCTCCTTGGCGCCGTCCAGAGTCTCCATCAGGGTGGTCAGCTTCAGCTCAAGATCTGCCTTGGAGTCCTTGGCGGCATCGAGCTCTTTGATCCTTTCAGCGAGACGGCCCTGCAACTCGCCAAGAGTGTAGGCGTCCTTCTCGCGCTCGTGCTTCAGCGCAGCAAGCTCTTCGCCGCTCTTCTGGAGTTTGGCCTCTAGCTGCGTCACTTTAGTCTCTAACTCCTTCTTGGCGGCCTCGGCAGCTGCGGCAGCATCCTTTGCTTCCTTGAGAGCTTCACCAATTGATTGCTCGCGCGCGGCAAGCTCTTCCTCATAGCTGTCAAGGTTGATCTTCCGCTGCGCCAACTCGCCTTCTTGCGCAGATAGCTTCTCGGCAGCAAGCCTTTGCTGCTCCTCGACCTCAGCCTTCTCAAGGATGAAGGCTGTGCGCTCTTCAAAGAGTTGCTCCCGCTCTTCTGCTACGTTCCGGAGAGCTTCTTGATTGGCGCCCTGGAGCTCTTCTGCGCGCTTCTCCATGTCTGCTCCCGCCCTCGCGACAAGTGCTTCCCGGGACTCCAACTTGGCTTGTCGAGCGCGGTAGAGCGACAGCAGCTTCTTCAAGCGGCTGCTCCTCCTCGGACTTCGCCCTCGCTTGCTGCTTGCGCGTCAACCAGCGTCAACCCAGCGGAGGTGAGCAGCTCTTCGTCAAAGGTCTCCCCTTGGCCGGCGCCACAGAGCTCGGCGCCAGTGAGCTTGATGAAGACGCCGTCGCCGGCCTTCGAGATAAGCGCTGGCCCAGGCACGCCGAACTGGCGCTGCACCGGTGGCGGAGGGATCGGCGGTCGGCGTGGCGCTGGCGCTCTGTGTGGCCTCGAGGGTCGTCGATCGATCGCCGGACCCTCGCCACCTTTGCAACGGCGGCCTTGGCGGCCTCCTGGCCGGCGGACCCATCGACGCCACCTCTTCCTCCATGGTGGCGGCGTCGTCGGTGTTGCAAGCGCCCTCCTCGCCGGGCGACCTCGGTCTCCATCGGCTCTGCGGCAGATGGATCGGCGATCGAAAAAGAAAAAACAGATCAAGCAAATGTTGAAAAGAAAAACAGAAGAAAAAAAGAGCCCAAGGAAATTTTGGTCGAAAGGATTACCTGCGATGGGATCTGTGGCCGCAGTCTCAACCACCGGGGGATCGCCGGCGCTGCCCCTTATCGGAGAGGCTTCCCTTGTCGGAGAAGCATCCCTTGCCGGAGAGCGTTCCCTTGCCGGGGAATTCTCCCTTGGCGGCATAGTTGAAGCAGATGGTATTTTGGGAGCGGCTTCCGGGCCCTCCTGATGGGGCTGCTCTGCTCCTACACAAATCAACAAGTCGGATATCAGCAAAGAAGGAGCACCCATGCACACCTAACCGTAAGAAATAAACCATGTACTTACGCTGGGGGCTGTGCTGGGGGCTGCTTTGAGTAAGGGTTGCCGGGTCCGGCAAGGGGGTCTCAGATGCGCCTCCTGTTGCCACGGGGGGATCATCTTTGATGACGACCACCTGGGTCTTGGCTCTCTTCGACGCTCTCTGGACCAGCGCCCTGAAAAGGAAAGAGTTCAGAATGAAGCAAATTAGATACAAGACAAAGCAACCAAATTGAAGAAATACAAACACAGCATAGAAGCTTACTCTTCTTCTTCTTCCTCGTCGGAGCTGAGTGTGGAGAGATCAAATTCCGGCTCACCTCCGGTGCGAAGAGGTGGAGGAGTAGGTTCCCTTGGCCGCTTGGCGGGAGTGGTAGCGGTGGCCTGAGAAGATCTCGCCTCAGTTCTTGCAGCGGTGTGGGGTGCTCCCGCGGCAACAGTGCTTGCGGCGGTGGAGCGCGTCGCACGACGCTGCGGCTGTTGGCCCGTCTGCCGCCCCATCACTTCCCCGGCCTTGCGGAGACGCCTTCTTGGTGGAGCTGCGGGCTCCGCTCGCGGCAAGCTACTCGAAGGTGTGGAGGAGGCGCCCTCGGCAGACTCGCTCGGCTCAACTTCGGGCTCGGCCTGCTCCTCCTCGCCGGCAAGCTCCTCTCGATCGGCAAGGCTTGCCGCCTCTGCTGCCTCTGCCTCCTCCACAGTGAACCCGACCCCGGTAATGCAGCTGCTGCCGCCTCCTCCAGCCTGGTGGCAATGCGCTGCATCTCGGCGTCGGCGGTGTCGCGGGTGAGCCACTTCTGCTCGTCGGCGCGGATCGGCACTTCTACCAAGCTATCGAAGAACTGCCGCACGACGTCGTCCGCAGGCTCTTGCCAGGTAGGAACGATCCCATGCGAGTCGCACAAGGGCATCATGGCGCGAATGCGGTCGAGCGAAGAATTGTTGCACAATGGGACGACCCCCCTCGGCAACATAAACCACTCGGGGTGATCGGGGTCATGCTTGAATAGCTCCAGCAGCATTGCGTCCAACTCCAAGGCGGTGAAATTCCAGTTGAGGCCAGGCGCAACCTCATGATATCCGCGCGCTTTGGAACTCCCAAGCAGGTCTCCTCCTCTCCTGCAAGGGAAGCGTCGCGCAGCGAAGGAAATCTGCGCCAACTGCGCCTACGGTGAGTCCGGCAAGCCTGAGGCGCAAGATCCGGGTCACAGCAATCTTCAACCTAGCATCCTCCGGCGCCAAGTTGCTCCAATCGTTGCCGCGCACTATGGGAGTTTGGCGCTGGATGCTGAAAGCTGCGTTCTCCTCAACTCTCCAACACCAATCGGCTCTCCACTCCTCCCACTTGCTGCGGAGCTCTCCTTCCAGATAGGATTCTTTCTTGCCGATCCACGGAGATCCAAGCAATCCTTCCGCAAGTGGCTCTCCTCTCTCGGCGGGCATGAAGAAGTGGCGGAAAAGGGCTACGTTTGGGTGGACTCCGACAAAGTTTTCGCATAGGTGTGCGAAAACCGCCATGAATTAGGACAGCATTGGGGTGAAATCAAGGAGGCGAAACCCGTAGGTGTTCATGATATCATGAAGAACTTCAGAGAAGGGCGGGTAGAGCCCGCAATAGAAGAAGAGCGCAAAGAAGGGTACCGCTCGAAGTTGACTACGATCTTGGCGGCGGAGAGTACCTTCGTGCGCGGATGCGCCCGCGTCTCCGTCGACCAGAAGAGGTAGTAGCCCTCCTCAGCTCCTTTGCGTCGAGCTGGGGAGGGAAGAGGGCCCGCTCCTTCGCAGGCGCCCTGAGCAGCTGCGCCTCGGCCGACTTCACGCCCTTCCCTTGTCGGCTTTGAGCCATGCGGAGGTGGTGGAGGAGACCGACAGGCGTTGATGGCGCTGATGGCGGTGGGGCGACGTTGCTCTCTCAGACTAGAGAAGAAGGGGAGCGGCGGCGGTTTCGAGATGGAACAGCAAATGGCGAGGTGGGCGACCTGCCCTGTTCCCCTGTTTATAAGGAGGAGAGGGCGGACGTTCCTTTCCATTAAAGAAACCCCGATCTCCCCACGACGCCATGATCGGCGCATGCTGTTAAATGGGGAACGTGGTGGGTCCGGAGCGAGTTACGGCGTGATCGAGGCCACGCGTGCCCGTGCACTGTTTTGGGCCTGGCCCAACAGGCTCGGCACCGTGTGTGGCCCAGGCCCGGGGGCTCCTGTCGGTGTACTAGAGTAGGGGTACCCTAGTATCCCGAACTCGTGCACGGGTAGTCGCAGCACCCCGCGGCAAGGCTTGCCTAGTGACCGCCAAGGTCCTCCGTGGTTCCTTTGAAACCATTCAAGAACAAAGTATTTAAGCCACAGAGACAAGGCCCCGGCAAGAGGAGCTTGCCGGGAAGGCCACTCAAGGCCCGCAGAAGACAAGACCCCGGCAAGAGGAGCTTGCCGGGAAGGCTTGGTGAGCGACAAGCTTCCGGGCGCGACAAGGATTCAGCCGCGGCAAGGCGCTTGCCACGGCAGGCAACCTCTCTTCATCTCCGCTCCATCTCATCCACCAACGTGTCGTCATGAGACCGTCTCAGGCATGCGTGTCAAGAGGCTGTGCAGCCAGCGGAGAGCAGCGTGATGGCGGCCGACAGAGTGCCATCGTGGCAAGCGGTGGCGCCCCTGACGGTCCCTTTCTGCACTGTTTAGGTGACATGGATGGGCATTTATTGCTTTTGTCCCTTGCCGTCGGAGTTAGGTAGAATACACTGTACAAAGTAGCTGTACCAACCGCAACACATTTTCCCCATTTTAACCTTGTCTACGTTGCCACCTGTGGTGACCCCTTGAGCATATAAAAGGAGGCCCATGCGCAACGTAGAGGGGGTTCGACTCATTCGAAACTACACACTCAGGCTAGGTTTTGTAGCTCTCTGTGCTCCCTAGCAAGAACACAATATAATCAGACAAGCAGCAGTAGGAGTATTATCTATCCGGAGAGCTCCGAAGCTGGGTAAACTGCTCGTGTGCATCGCCTCGATCTGCTCTTCGTGCAATCTCCGCCCCCCACCGAACCAAAAGGGACTCGGTCCGCCGGTCCCATAGGTGTTCGTGGGTCACGATCAGCTTCCCCGACAGATTAATATGATGGAGAATAGACCCCGGGGCCATAGGTTTCACTAGTGGCTTCTCTCAAGATAGCATAAGTATTACGGTGGGTGAACAAATTACTGTCGAGCAATTGATAGAAAAGTGCATAATTGTGAGAATATCTAGGCATGATCATGTATATAGGCATCACGTCCGTGACAAGTAGACCGATTCCTGCCTGCATCTACTACTATTACTCCACACATCGACCGCTATCCAGCATGCATCTAGAGTATTAAGTTCATAAGAACAGAGTAACGCATTAGGTAAGATGACATGATGTACAGGGATAAACTCATGCAATATGATATAAACCCCATCTTTTTATCCTCGATGGCAACAATACAATACGTGTCGTTTCCCCTACTGTCACTGGGATCGAGCACCGCATGTGAACCCAAAGGTAAGCACTCCTCCCATTGCAAGAAAGATCAATCTAGTAGGCCAAACCAAACTGATAATTCGAAGAGACTTGCAAACATAACCAATCATACATAAAAGAATTCAGAGAAGATTCAGATATTGTTCATAAATAATCTTGATCATAAACCCATAATTCATTGGATCTCGACCACAAAAAGAGTTACATCGAATAGATCTCCAAGAAGATCGAGGAGAACTTTGTATTAAGATCCAAAGAGAGATAATAAGCCATCTTGCTAATAACTATGGACCCGAAGGTCTGTGGTAAACTAATCACACATCATCAGAGAGGCTACAGTGTTGATGTAGAAGCCCTCCATGATTGATGCCCCCTCCAGCGGAGCGCCGGAAAAGGCCCCAAGATGGGATCTCACGGGTACAGAAGGTTGCGGCGGTAAAATTAGGTTTTCGTGGTGCTCCTCGATGGTTTCGGGGTATGTAGGTATATATAGGAGGAAGAAGTAGGTCGGTGGAGCCACGAGGGGCCCACGAGGGTGGAGGGCGTGCCCCTGCCTCGTGGCCTCCTCATATGTTTCTTGACGTCCACTCCAAGTCCTCTGGATCACGTTTGTTCCAAAAATAACTCTCCCGAAGGTTTCATTCCGTTTGGACTCTGTTTGATATTCCTTTTCTGCGTAACACTGAAATAGGCAAAAGAACAGCAATTTGCACTGGGCCTTGGGTTAATAGGTTAGTCCCAAAAATAATATGAAAGTGTATAATCATAAATTATAATAGCATGGAACAATCATAAATTATAGAAACATTGGAGACGTATCAGTATTGGGAAGAAGAGTACATAGATATATTGATAGATCGCAATTTAGTAGATGTTCTAGAACTTTTAGCTAGCATAGAGGCTAGATATGAGACTAGTGCACTTGTTGATAGAATAGAGGCTAGACATGAGACTAGATGTGAGGAAGCAACGTCTACTTCTTTACACTCGAAGAAGAAAGAAGCACGCGAGATTGAGCCTCCGTAGATCAACAATGAATGCATAGAGAAGGCACTAATCCAACTTACATGAGCAGTTATGGAAGTTGGATATCTTCTAAAATGTATTCTTGTGGTTCTTGTTTTCTTTGGTCTTGCTTTTCTAGTCAAATTTTGGTGATGTATTTCCATGTACCAAAAATCAATGATGAAAAAAGATATGTGTTTGGAAAGAAAAATGTACGCGGCCAGGATGCATCCGCGCGTCTGGCGCACGGCCACCGCATCCGAGAAATGGCCCGGACATGACCGCATTGCCCTGCCCAAACAGATAGAATCCAGGCAAAACGGAGGTCCGCTCGGGATCGTGCATTGGAGTTGGCCTTACAAGTGGGACCGCAGTTGAGGAAACCGACTATCAGCAAACCATCACCTCGCCCGTCGCGCGATGGCTGAGTTAGAAAACGAGGAGGTTGAAGAGATAGCTGTAGTGCTGGTGGTGTGTGCTGTACTCCTGGACGTGAATGCTTGTTCTGGCCCATGCCACCCTACTATATATCGAGGATTCGAGGTGCTGGTTACGTACAACAAACACATTAACATATGGCCCACCTCACACTGTGGCCAAATTTCTTGGAGTCTGTGCTAGGTTAAAAAGTGTTCTTTGTGAGGGTGGGTGGGTGGTCTCAAGTTTAAAACTTGTTGTATTACGTATACGTAGATGTAGAGATAGTGCAGCAGTTTTGAAAGTTTGAACCCAAACATCAGAATGCAATTTCTACTGGACTCATCCGAGGACCTAGGATGATGGGATTCACAGCTACAGTAAAAACACCCGCCTGATGCGCGAAGCATGTGAAGCTAGTACAAATAGTAGTACTATTGTTGATTGGACTCATCCGATAACCTGCTGCAATGCATGTACAATTATGTATTCGAAAAATATTTTTTTGCCTCGTCGCATCACCCACTCAGAGAAGCGACTCGAAAGCCATTCATAAATTTAGTAAGTTTATCACATGCATATCATTTTATTACATACAACAGGTCATCAACCCACAACGACAAGGAGGATGCATTATAAATACTAAAGTTTTCATCACCCAACAAATAACAAGCAATGAAATGAACTTCAGCTCAACCACTCATCGGCGTTGGAAACGCTTGCTTTGAACAAGAAGTGATTCTTTGGGAAGGGGCAGCTACTGTCAATCTCGAGACCAATGCAGGACTGATCATCCAGGCTGAAGTGGCCTATATCGGGATGCATATTGTAATAACCACGGTAGGGAACCATAGCAATGTCCGAGGTATGGATACAGTTGCTTCTCATAAATGGTAGTAATGTTGTGTCAACAGCAGTTGGATCGCCTTTCACCATCATTGGATAGTTTTGTCCAAGGAAGAGCGAGTTTCCTCCAAGAGTATCAATACTAAACCAGGGAGAAGGTGTTGGCGCTAGCACAGTGGTATCCATCCCGAATACCCTGCAACGGACATTGGAATAGGTCCAGAGAGTGCGACCATGGGAGACAACACTTGCTTCCTTAGTAACATCAGCGGTGCCCTGTATATAGACAAGAAGAGGTGATCCATCGGAATAAGTTGCCAGGCGCCACTTAGTATATGGGTCCTCATGCTCGTCATCATCATCATCGTCATCTCCCCCTTGGTTATAAATTTTTTCAAGTATAGGTGGTGGATGTTCACAGGACATTGGAAACACAAGAAGGTTAATTAGTAAAGGGAAACTAGCTAACCTACATGCATGTGGATGAAACAATTATAATTACGGTGGAAGACAAACGTACCGAAAGTATAAGGATTCCATGCAAAAACAGTGCCACGAGTGGTGGCAGCAAACACAAGACCCTTGTATTAAATTGCATCACAGTACTCATCCGTGTACTGAAATTGATTTTTGAGCAATATCCATCGAGGCTTGGAAGTAAGGACGGCAACAAGCTTGTCGAAGATAGCAACAACTTCATAGTCCGTGTAATCCCAAGAGCGGTCGGGAACTCAAGAAATTTCTATCTTCCGTAGACGACAGTCACCATGATTGTAGTTGAACGTACGTAGAATACCGATGTGCTCAACCTCTAGGCAGTCTGAGATTTTTGGAAGTGGAACCAAGTGACGATTGTACACATTCGCAAGTTCCCACTCACAGTTGTACCCAATATAAACAACCCAATCTGCATTTGCTCCTGCCCAAGCCTTACCCTCAAGCGATGGCATCTTAACGTCACACGTATCATTATCAAGCGGCATCAACTTGCACAAGGCGAGGCCTGCGTCGTCCGCGCGCTAGTGACCAGGGTCACGGTGAAGAAGATAGGGGAGATCAAACCGCTCCTGGACTCTTGGGTTCTTTGTACGATGTTATTAGTTGAGTCGAGAATGGTCTTGAACGAACCTACCATGCTAGCCGAGGTGATGACGTCGCACCGATCAATGAGTTTCTCCACCACGTCATCTTTTAGATCGGGGCATGAATAACGGGGTCATTTCCGGCCTGTTCCCTCCATGGAGAAGATGATCGAACAATGGCAGAAGGAAGGGTGAAGGCAAATGGAGGAGGGAGGAAGAGCGTGCGATAGCAGTTCCAAATCGAGAGGGAAAGGCGAAGAGTCGGTGGACGGTTGCCAGGGTACACGAAGAGGTGCCTCGGCCTACATAGACATCCGTTCGGAAATTGTACAAAAGGACTCGCCGTCATCTCACTAACATGTTGGAACGGGACCACATGTCAATGAAACATGGTGTGTATTTTCTCGTGCAAAATGTGATCTGGCCGCGTTGGTCAGAGGTTCCGCATTAGCTATCGACCTTTATTTTTTTAATGGTGTGCCATTCAGACTTGAAGCACAACTAACTGCTACTGTATGCAGAGAAAATATAAACTACTCTACCACTACTCCACCTCTAGTACTAGTAGTATAAAAAGATATATAGGCTGGAGCTTCAGCGCTTTCTTGCTAAGGGCTGCCCACTTCCTTCTCACACTATCACCCTCTCTCCATATCTAAAAAAGATGGCCTCTCTCTCCCTCCTCACCAGTGGTCACAGATCCGCCGGGGAAGAAAAGGACGTGCAGCGTTGACGCACTCGTTGGCTGCGAGCGAGATCATGCACTGACGACAAGGCCGTCCTCTCAGACCTAGCTCCCGCACGGGATGGCCTCCGTTACCAAGCTCGCTGTCGTAGCGTGTGCAGAGGACGACGACGACGAGCGAAGCCACATCCCGCCGACCCTCAGGTATGCTACCTCTTTTCGAACCATATCCTTGTTCTATTGCCCCATCTGCCACGTCGCCGCATGTGGATCTTTTTCCACTCCACCATCTTCCCAATTTGCTATCCTCTACTCTGCTGGTCACGCAGACGAAAACCTTAACTTGTACTATTAAAGGAAACCCTACTTCATGCAAACTAATCCATGTCTGGGCTGAATAAGGAAAGGAAGGGAGACTATACTGTCCAAGAGACTAGGCATCGAACCCGCATCTAGGTTGAAAAGGGGGAAATCAGTAGCTAAGGAAATAGTCTCGTGTCTCTTGGTTGAAGAAGGGTAGAAAGGCATGACAATGCAATAGAGAATGCCAGGTCGATCGGTTTGTTGTCCTCACATAGGAAAAAGGTGGCTAAAGAGAACAAAAATGGGACGTATTCCACATATGCTGCCTAGATATTTTTTGCTCTGGGCAACCATACCTCCCTCACCACTCTATGCGTCCATGGAGGTACATCGTACTGGTGCGCCCACTGTATGAAAGGGCCTCCCATGCTCTTATTGCCACTTTTTTGCTGTTAGTATAACGCCAGTGGTCAAGTCAAGCAATGCTACTCCTAAAGTGATGCCACATTTGACTAATGCTGCACTCAGTCTAATGCCACCGATAAATTTAAGCAATGCCATTTAATGTCACTGGATTATTTCAGGGTTAGCTGTTGATTGTGGATTTATTAAAGATTTTTAAGCTAAGGCATTCTAATGTTGTTGCACAGCCAATATACCAACGATGAATCTTGTTACTACCTTCAGATTTTTGCACTATTAATGCTTATAGATTAAATACCTCACTTTCATGAGATAAGTCAATTCTTTTTGTACAGTCAAGAGGAAAGGTCAAGAATGGGCACCTCCTCCTCCGGCTGTTCTCTTGATTCGTTCAATCAAGTTTTTATGTTTGATCGATTATCAAGATTGGGATAGCAATTTTTAGGTCCCCTCGAGTTCGAAATGATATTTACCTTGAAGGTACAAGGTTTGCAATTTTTTATACTGTCATTAGTTAATAATGCTAGTTACCTTCAGATTTGTATTTGGTTTAATGCTCTTGCACAGTTAGTATACCAATGCTGAAACTTGTTACATTTACATTTTGTATTGTTAATTATTATAGAAATCTTCCAGTGCTAGAGCTTATGGAAATCTGTTCAGTAAAACCATTGTACTGTACCCTGTAATAAGATAATTACTCTACTATTGCACTAGCCACTGGATTAGTGTATATTTGTACTATTTGAATGGTGTTGCATTAGCGTATGGACATATATAAAGTGTGGCAAGCTTTTCCAGATATGTGCTCAAGAAAAGTACAACCTGTTTTTCTAAATACTAGACGTTTGGGTACTTTAAATTAAACTGCGAAAACGTCTTATATTAAGGAACAGAGGGTGTAGAGTTCACTCAAATTATCCCAATAAAGCTAGTCACACCTTTGTTAAAATTAATGTTCATTATGTTATCGGAGGAGGTCTGTATGTTTGTCTCTAATTCCTGTCGACTACATACCTGACATCATGATGTAATGTTAAGTCATTTCCTTTTGTACAGTGTAAATTAATTGTCAAGGTGGTGATGGCATTTTATTTTAGTTGACTGCACAAAATATGCATAAAAGAAGAGGGAAGGTCAGCAATGGTACCATTTTTCAGAAAAAACTATGTATGCCTTCCTGACATCAGCCGTTGTTGCCTTATTTATTCCTTCAAACAGGTGGTTAGAAACAGTCTTGCTACCTTTTCCCATTAAGAAATTGGAATGCTTATATTTGTGAGTCTACGCTTCAACTAGTGCCACTTTTATAGTAATCACACTTCCAATATCTATGCAAACAGGGATGCTCGATTTTAGTGGAACTGTAGAAAAAGTCCAAACGGTTCAACATTAGGAGCATGTTTTCTTCCAAACCTTTATATCCAATTGGTGGCACTATGAGCTGTTCATTATGAAGGTACATGGTTTGCTACTATCTTGCTACTCTTTTTGTACTGTCATTAAATAGTAATACTAGTGGTTTGCATGTGAATTTATTGGCAGGGTGGACCTACATTGGAGGTGCAGGACAGGATTCAATGATTGGATGCTCAATTTCGGTTGTATCGATTTCACCTCTTCCATCACTGTGAACATGGATATCCTTGGTCTGATGAAGAATAGGCGCTATATTTCTATGCTGAACCAGCAAATCAATTCAGTATGAAATTGTCGAGGGCAAAACATGACTGTATCAAATTCTCCAGTGCAAAACATGACAGATGCTAAGCGGAAGAGACGTGTTTAAACCGAAAATACAAGGTGGGTGTATATGTTTACTAGCTGCTTGATATTTGTGCAGACAGAGATGTCTGCCTGTTGCTATTTGCAAACAAACAAAGTGACCACAATTTTGGTTGAACTGCACAAGAGAATAGTATAGTCACTGCATTCAGTGCCATTTGAAAATAGACACAGAAAGATTGGATAGTCACTTCATGGACTGCTGAAAAGTAGTACTGTACTATTTATTGGCCAACACTAGGTGCTTCATTGCTTTGGTCTGATTATACAATGGGCATCATTTTGCCAAAGTTAAAGTTTGTATTCGAAAAATAGTCTCGCTGCGTGAGCGAGAGAAGACCAAATCATATTGCAGTGGATGTTCCTCCATCATGTGTGGTTCATTCTCATGGTTCCAGCTGTGGGTGAAACCACTTACGTTTGCAAGAGGAATTGTAGACTTCACAAACAAATTTGTCTTTCACTCTGTATTGAATGTTGGCCAAGAGAAGCATCCATGTTATTGGGAAGAACAGATGTTTTTTCTAGATCTTTGCTTTTGGAGCCACATATTTATATATGATCTGTGAATCATTGAGATGCAGTAACATGTTGATCTTATGTATGGGAATCGTACTAGTTGGTATTGAATTTGGGCTACTAATGTGAACATATTACAATGCCAGGCCTGTGAGTCTCGTGTGAACATTTCGAACGGATCGGCTCTTACTGCTGTGCACAACATGATCCTTATTTATGTGTTCTCAGTGTTTACAAGTTACTAACAGTTCCTTATTTCTGTACGCTAAGTGTTTACAAGTTACAGATCGATCACTAGCTAGCCTACTAATGCACTCTAGGCAGTTTTAGTTGCGACGCAAGATCCAAAGTGGCAGTTTTTTGAATAAAAATGCCTACCTCTAAAGAAACTGACAAGCTGCTCTGAAGAAAATGCCATGCGAATCTGAAGAAACTGCCAGCAAAAACGTTCTCAAATGCCTTATCTCCTAGCGAACGTTCATCAGCTAATGCGATCCTACACGTACACCATCCGACCTACTCAATCCTACACGTACACTTTCCGACATACTCGTTCCTACACGAATAAATAGCGGATCATGCACGTACTACATCCTTTCCGGTTTGCTGGGCTTAATTCAAAAATCTCACCAACCAAGGTAGATGATGAGTGGTGGAATCATTTTTGACAAGGAGAGAGTGCCTCATCTGGATGATTCGAGTGCACTCGTTTGACCGTCATGCCGACATGCGACCCAACATGGACGGGACGACACAGTCATAATTTCAGTTTTTCTAGTTTTCCACGGCAAGCTGGCGCGCTAAGCCATGCCTGCTTATGCATTGAATTCCAATGACCGCGATGACTGTCGCGTTTCCCACGACACGCTGGTTGACCTACCTTCCACCTATAATTACTGTTTCCCGGCCTTCTCCGGTGGCCCCATTACCCAACTCGCCCTATCCTCATAAGCCCCCCGCCGGCCCGACATCGCCCGCCACTTACCCTCGCTCTCGCCACGTCCACCATGCCCCCGCCCGTCCGCGATAGGCGACGCCGGAGGCGGTCACCGCTCGAACTAGTGTTCGGTTTTTCACCGTTAGGGAGACGGAGGGAGGAGGCATTCTATCAGTCTTTAGTTGGCAATGTGAAGTATGAGGAGTTGTCGGAGCGCGACCGCCTGGCGGAGGAGCAGCATATCGTCGATTTGCGCCGCCAGTGGGACATCGAGCAGCAGCCCACCGATGCTCTAAGTCGCGAGCAGAGCACCCGCAACTTTGCCACTACATGGAGGCCGGCACCCGGCAAATAGCCTAGGAGGCTGTTGGGTACGCACGCGTTCGCGACGCCGAATTTTACTACCATCTTGTCAAGTGGGTTTCCCGCTTAGAAGCCGAAGCTTCGGTGGACCGCGCCGGCATGGAAAGGCCCAACGTGCGTGAGCAACGCGCCCTATCGCACCTCAGGCAAGTCCGAGGCGAGGCGGTGTTTAGCATTTACCGCAGATGGCGGCCGACATCGTCTAGTTAGCTAAGAGTAAGTTAGTACTTGTACACTACTAGAGTATTAGTGGGAGTAGATAGTTAACTTGGCTATGATGGTTGTCAACGTGGATGTTCAGTACTCTATATCTGGATCAGACCTGTTACTTTGCTCTGAACGTTTAACTTTCGATTTGAACGAATGGAATGGGTTGTTATTTTTCTAAATGGGTTGTAATTTTCAGCCACGGGTTTAGAGGCTGACTTGTGGGCCTACCAGGTTGACGTGTACACAATCAGGAGATGATTGTACGTGGAGAGGATGACAGCAGGGACCCACCAAGGTCATGGCAGTACGCAAGCAAGTGCCTCCTTATTTCAAGCCAATACAAAAATGGCTTCTCCTAATGGATTTCTGACATCTGGGTCCCATGCCATTGTCAACGTAGTCAATAAACGAGAGATTTACTGTGGCGGTGACTCGAGGACCCAACAGCTCGCCCAGTTATTTTTTTGGGTTAGTTTGATAAATGCCACTCCAAATCTGGTGATTCCGAGAAATGCCACTTCAATTTCCAAACTTTGAAAAATGCCATTTCATGCCATTTCCGGTGGCATTTTTTGAAGTCTGGAGTGGCATTTTTCAAAGTTTGCAAAAATTGCAGTGGCGTTTTTCAAAGTTTGCAAAAATTGCAGTGGCGTTTTTCAAAGTTTGCAAAAATTACAGTGGCATTTTTCAAAGTTTGGAAATTCCAGTTGCATTTTTATGAATCGCCATAATTGGAGTGGCATTTATCTAATTTTTTTTTGAGACGGAAGCAGGGTGTCAACTGGGCTGTGTGGGGCACTCTGGCCTATCTAGACAGCCTTTTCTTTTATGTTTACCACAGACCAACCCAGTAGTTTTTTTCTTTCTGAAAACGGCTAGCCCAATTTTTTTGTGATTTGGTAAGTAAGTCACTTTGTCAGCCCTATTGGGCTGCAAATATTTCAAGACGAGGAAAGCTTCATTCAGCTGGCCCAGAAAATGACCTATCAGTAATGAGAAATTGGTTGTACATTTAAAAAAACACATCAAACCAGCAATTAGTTTCAATTTTGACATTTTTAATTTCATTGATTTTTATGCGTGGACAATTTGTCGGATTTTATATTGATATACATTTATTGTTAAAATCAATTTGAATGTGACTCGAAATTTCAGGATTAAAAACATTTCAGACCGCACGAAATATGCAAAATTTTGTATAATTTTTCACCATGGCCACAACATGGGATGTAATGCTAAACAAAAGAATATGGGCTCCAAAAAAACCTTAAGAATTAGCAAACGGGCTGTAAATTATTCGTAATAATGGCAGATGGGATGTATGCCGTTTTCCACATATTTGAGGCTTTCCTAAAAAGGTTGGCCTTTAGCGGATCGTTGGATGTCCATCCAACGGCCGTCGTGCTTATTCAATCTCTACTCTTCCTGCTCCAGCCGCTCAAACAAGCGTCGGCTGGGCTGCCTGCTCCCTCCTCCCGCGGCTGGCTATGCTGCCGCGCAGGCCTCAACGCCCCACCGTACTCCCACCGCTGGCCTAGCCATCCCTCTGCTCACCCACACCTGTTGTTATTCTCCGGTGACGGCAGATGAACCAGTAAACCCTCGTACTCCCCGCCGCGAGGGAAACAACTGCCGAGTCTTCCCTGGTTCCGTGTCGTTTCCTTCCTAGGCCTCACCGTCGTCCACCGCCCTGGTGCTCTCGGCGCGGCATGGTCAACGTGGTCAACGAACGACGTCCATCGGAAGTGGACTGTACGTGGAGAGGCTGGCAGCTGGGTCCACGGCCGCATGCAAGGAAATGCCTCCTTATTACGCACAAAATAATGATTCCTCCATCGGACAACTGGGACCCACCAGAAGGGCTTCTGTATTTTGTGAAAAAACATCCCCCCCGCTGACAGGTCGGACCCACCAGCTACATCTTCGCACGCAAGGAAGTGCCTCCTTATTACGCACGAAAATATGAATACCCCCCTGCTAGCTGGGACCCACCATAGTGGGAGGCTGACTTGTGGGCCTACTAACATGAAGGGGACGGAGGGCTTTGTCAACTTAGTCAATATGAACGATTCTAGCCCCAGTGACCGTAAGATCTCCATCCAACAGACGTAGTGCTTCTTCAACCTCTGGTCTTCTTGCTCCAGCCGCCCAAACCAGCGTCGGCCGTGCCGCCTGCTCCTGCCTCCCATGTCCGGCTGTGCTGCCACCGCTGGCCATGCCATCCCTCTATACTCACCCACACCTCATGTTATTCTTCAGCGATGGCAGCCTCACACCGCAGCCGAAGCAGTCAACCCACGTACTCCCCTCCGCGTGGGCATCCACTACCGTGTCTTCCCGGATCCGCGTCATCCCCTTCCTAGGCCTTGCCGTCGTCCATCGCCCTGGTGCTCTCGGTGCGGCGTGGTCAACATGGTGAAGGAACGACATCCATCGGAAGAGTACTGTACGTGGAGAGGCTGAAAGTTGGGTCCACGGCAGCAGCAAGGAAGTGCCTCCTTATTACGCGCAAAATAATTATTCCTCCACCTGACAGCGGGGACCCACCGGATGGGCCACCGTATTTCGCGAAAAAATGTTTCCCCCTGACTGTTGGGACCCACCAGCTACATCTTCGCATGGAAGGAAGTGCTGGACAGTCAGGACCCACCTGATCGAAGCGTACGTAGCGTTGTCATTCTGGTCGCGAACGTGTGCGTACATATTGGTCGATCGGTTTGTTTGCAAGCTGCAGCGGTGAACTGTGGCCGTGTAAGGAAGGGCACGTGTCGTAGTAGAGGCGCGCACGTGTCGTAGTAGAGGCGCGCTCGTGTCATAGTAGAGGCGCGCTCGTGTCGTAGTAGAGGCGCGCACGTAGCATGTCACGCG
Source organism: Aegilops longissima (assembly GCA_021605205.1). Classification (NCBI taxonomy): domain Eukaryota; kingdom Viridiplantae; phylum Streptophyta; class Magnoliopsida; order Poales; family Poaceae; genus Aegilops; species Aegilops longissima. Next base: position 521,124,318 of record CM038677.1, on the reverse strand, counting down.
GTCCCGTTAATATCGTGTACACGTATGTACGGCGGCCAAGGTGCAAGAAAGTAAATACGGCCACGTATGTACATACGGGAGGGGTCTCGAACGCCTACTGCGCATACGTACGGCCAGGGCTCGTGTACATGGCTGGGTCGGAACGGGGAAACTGTGTCGTCGTGTTCATCGGGAGGCAACCGGCTTGAACGGAACATCCGATCGAAACGAGGCATGGCGTACCGCAGAACAGAGGAAACGGCCTTGTGTTCGACCGGCCACGGTCAAAACGGGATCCTTTTCATCGGGAGGGGTCTGCCATACCTCAAAACGAAGGAAACGAACCTCTCTTGGACCTCCTATGGTCGAAACGGGGTCCTGTTGATCGGGAGGGGTGTGGCGTACCGCAAAACCAAGGAAACGGACTTGTGTTGGAGCGCTACGGTCGATACAGGGGTCCTATTCATCAGGAGGGGTGTGGCGTACCGCAAAACGGGACTCCACGGGATACTATTCATCTCCACCGTCGACCTCCTCCAGCGTCCACGGGCTACCGTTCATCCACCGTCGACCTCCTCCAGCCTCCACCTGCGACTGTTCATCCACGGGCTCCTGTTCATCCAGCCTCCACCACACCTCCACCGGCTACTGCTTAATCAGCCCTCTCCACGGGGTCCTGTTCAACCACCCCTCCATGTGCTACTGTTCATCCAGCCCTCCATTGGCTACTGTTCAACAAGCCATCCATGGGGCCCTGTTCAACCAGCCCTCCACAGGGTCCTGTTCATCCACCCCCAACCGGCTGGATCGATCGGGGTCCTGTTTATCCAGCAGAAACACCATGGGGTCCTGTTCATCCAACCCCCCACCGGGAACTATTAGCCAAACCCTCCCAACAACGCTCACTGTTCATCTAGGGAAGGAGGCAACAGGGTTGGAACGGCTTCAGTTAGCAACAGTAGCGAAGGAATCACTCGGGTTCAGTTAACAGCAAGGGATCGATCGGGGTTCAGTAACGTAGCTAGTGCAATTGCTCGGGTTCAGTTAGAGCCCAATGCCTTGCTCGGGTTCAGTTAGTGCACAACGCCTCGCACGCACGCGCCTACGTGTACGAGAGAAACGCGCATCGCTTGGCCCCCGACCACCCACCGTGGCAGGAACTCCACGATATTTTCCTCGCCCTCGCTTCTACCATGGTTTTTTCCGTCATGGACGGCCCAAAGAATGTCATGCAGCTGCGTCTCTGGCCCGCCCAGGACGAAAAGCCCATTTATTGTCATGATTTTTTGTCACAGAAGTAGGAGCCCACCACATCTATGATGATACGGGTTTTGTCACAATTATCGTCATAGAAGTGTCATAAGCATGACAGAAAAAAATTTGTTCGGCCCAATATGTCACGGATGTGTCTTTTATTTGATTGGTGGGAATCGCGTGTGGTTGTGGTAGAAACTTGATGCTCGCCGCATTTAAGCTGGCCCACATGTTATGCACACAAAGGCAGAGGGGCGGTGCAGCCGAGAGGGGTGAGGCGCACGTCGGGGGATGTGGTGCTGTGGGTTGGAGCAGCGTTGTGAGATTCGCGAGTGACAGTGTATGAAACGTTATGGTCATCATATTTCAACTTCCATGGACAAGCTGTCATGTCTACTGACACATGAATTGCATACGGATCACTGGAAGGAGTAGTAGAGAAATCTAAGTGGATAAATAGTTCCTTATAATCAAGCGGACCTACGCTGCTACATGTTCCAAAGACATGCAGACCATCGAAATAGTTCATCTATATCAATATACATAGAGAGGAAATATTTTTTTACAAGAGAGGAAATAGTTCATCCATCCATAATGCCATGTTACTGGTGCAGCTTCTTCTTCTTCTTCTTCTCATTTTCTGTGGGAGACGGCTTCGCAACAAGCTCTTTGGACCTTGCAGCTATTTGGAAACTCACACGGGCATCGAGGGCAGCATATTTTATGTGGTCGTACATCAAGGGATAATTCACCCATCCGGACGACCTTAATGCCAACGTCTCGTCACCCTTCTGAAGGATTGTACCGAGCACAAAATTTGCTACGTCGAATAGGGATGGTGTCTGTTTATCACCATCTTCTATAGGAATTTTGATTCTGGTTTGTAGGTCAGCGATTCTTTTCAAATCTAGGTTGTACGGCGCCAGCTTCAGGTTGTCCCCTTCGATAGCTGCCCCACAGAAGTATATATCCTCCTGAGACAAGAAATCATGGACCTCACCTGGTATGTAGGGCGCATGTATGATGTGGTACACCAAAACATCATCTTCGAGGCACATCCTAAGGATGGCTGCGCGTTTGATCTTCCCAGTGGCACGCTCCGTGTACTCTGCGTCAAGACCGATGACCTTCATCTCAACCTTCTGGAGGGAGTTGCATACATTGGTCATCCACTTTCGAACAACCCTTGTGTGGTCGGTGACGGTGGCAACTATGCTCAAAGAGCCTTCAACGAGGACATGTTGGACGCTAAAAACCTGCATCTGGATCTCTTTCTCCATTTCGAACCGCTGGACTGGAGGGCTATGGTTTGGAGAATTAGGATTAGATGGCTAGTCTAACTGAAGAAGATGATTATTTAAAGGGCCTTCGGAATTACTCCAGGAGTATGTGAAGAGGTTAAAACAATGTGAATGCAGTGGGGTTTGGATGCAAATGAAGATGAAGGAGAGGTGAAGAAGCCGAGGAAAATCGGTTCCAGATGGAGAAGTAAATGGGAGAAGAGGCCTGCGGGTAGTTGATTAGACGGCTAGGTAGACTAAACGAAAAGGCTATGTGGATAGCACGACAAAAAAAGACACATCTGTGACATTTTGGGCCGGACATTTTTTTCTGTCATGCTTATGACACTTCTATGACGATAATTGTGACAAAACCCGATATCATCATAGATGTGGTGGGCTCCTACTTCTACGACAAAAAATCATGAGAGAAAACAGGCTTTTTGTCCTGGGCAGGCTGGAGACGTAGCTGCATGACATTCTTTAGGCTGTCCACGAAGGAAAAACCCGTGGTAGAAGCGAGGGCGAGGAAAATAACGGGGAGTTCCCGGTTATGGTGGGTGGTCGGGGCCGAGCGATGCGCGTTTCTCTCGTACACGTATGCGCGTGGGTGTGAGGCATTTGGCTCTAACTGAACCCGAGCGATTGCACTGCAGGCTACACGTTACTGAACCCGAGCGATCAATCGATCTGGCTGTTAACTGAACCTGATCGAGCGATTCCTTCGCCTGCTGCTAACTGAAGCCGATCGAACCTGCAGCCTCTTGATGAATAGTGAGCGTTGTTAGGGGGGGTGAACAGTTCCCAGTGGGGGTTGGCTGTCCTTCGTTGTCCATGTTAACCACGCCGCGCCGAGAGCACCAAGGCGGTGGACGACAACGAGGCCTAGGAAGGGAACGACGCGGAGCCGGGAAAGACGCGACACTGGATGCCCACGCGGAGGGGAGTACGTGGGTTGACTGCTATAGCAGCGGTGTGAGGCTGCCGTCGCCGGAGAATAACAGGAGGTGTGGGTGAGTATAGAGGGATGGCATGGCCAGTGGTGGCAGCACAGCCGGACACGGGAGGCAGGAGCAGGTGGCACGGCCGGCGCTGGTTTGGGTGGATGGAGCAAGAATACCAGAGGTTGAAGAAGCACGACGGCCATTGGATGGACATCATACGGTCACTGCAGCTAGAATCGTTCATATTGACTAAGTTGACAAAGCCCTTGGTACGCATCAACTTAGTAGGCCTGAGTCGACCTCCAAACAGAAGCGCCCGGATGTCGGGGAATCATTTTTTGGTAATTTGAAGCAAGAATATCTGAGATTGAAGAAGAAGCACGACATCCGTTGGATGGACATCCAACGGCCACTGCTGCTAGAACCGTGTGTTGACTATAAGTTGAAAAAGCCTTTCATACGCGTCAACTTAGTTTTTTTAGGGGACACGTCAACTTAGTAGGCCCACAAGTGTGTGGCAGAGAACATATAGCCCAGTTGCAATTTGTAAGAATGTACGGCCCATTTTTGAATTCTAATAGAATTTACTACATCCCATTTACAGTTTGTTAAAAGTACAACCCATTTTCTAGCTAGGACAACGATTAATAATTTCAACCAATTGCTCAAAACAGAATTCAATAGAACTTCCCACATTTTGATGGGATCCGAAATATTTTTATCCCAAAATTTCTTGTCAAATTAAATATAATTTCAAAATAAATTTGCATTACATAAAAATCCAACGAAATATTGCGCGTGCAACAAGTAATGAAATTAAAAAATTCAAAATTGAATAATAATATTTTTTTTAACTAGTTACGTGTTTGGTTCATTTTTTATAGTTACTGCTCAGTTTTTATAATTATATCTCATTTATTATTACTTAAAGCCCATTTTCTTGTTAAGCCTAATGCATCCCTCCTAGGAAAGATTTGCAACCCAGCAGGGCAGAGAATAACAAGTTGACCCGGATATTGTGTACAACTGTCAACCCAGTTGCATTGCTGATGTTAAAAAAGGTTGTGTAGTATTGTACAACTTTACATGGCTACTGATACGTCTCCGTCGTATCTACTTTTGCAAACACTTTTGCCCTTGTTTTGGACTCTAACTTGCATGATTTGAATGGAGCTAACCCGGACTGACGCTGTTTTCAGCAAACTTTCCATGGTGTTATTTATGTGCAAAAACAAAAGTTCTCGGAATGACCTGAAACTCCACGGAACATCTATTTAGAAAATAAGAAAAACACTGGAAGAAAAATCCACGTCAGGGGGCCCACACCCCGCCCACGAGGGAGGGGGGCCGCACCTAGCCCCCTACCTCGTGGGCCCCCTCATGCTCCACAGACCTCAACTGCAACTCCATATGTTCACTTTCAGGGAGAAAAAATCAGAGAGAAGGATTCATCGCGTTTTACAATACAGAGCCGCCGCCAATCCCTAAAACCTCTCGGGAGGGCTGATCTGGAGTCCGTTCGGGGCTCCGGGGAGGGAGATTCGTCGCCGTCGTCATCATCAACCATCCTCCATCACCAATTTCATGATGCTTACCGCCGTGCGTGAGTAATTCCATCGTAGGCTTGCTGGACGGTGATGGGTTGGATGAGATTGATATGTGGGTGGACCGGTGCTCGGGTGTTTTTCTTACTTGAACAAGCATCCCACTTATGATTAACCTCTATTGCAAGCATCCGGAACTACAACAAAAGTATTAAGGTAAACCTAACCATAGCATGAAACATGTGGATCCAAATCAGCCCCTTACGAAGCAACGCTTAAACTAAGGTTTTAGCTTCTGTCACTCTAGCAACCCATCATCTACTTATTACTTCCCAATGCCTTCCTCTAGGCCCAAATAATGGTGAAGTGTTATGTAGTCGACGTTCACATAACACCACTAGAGGCTAGACAACATACATCTCATCAAAATATCGAACGAATACCAAATTCACATGACTACTAATAGCAAGACTTCTCCCATGTCCTCAGGAAAAAACGTAACTACTCACAAAGCATATTCATGTTCATAATCAGAGTGGTATTAATATGCATAAAGGATCTGAACATATGATCTTCCACCATGTAAACCAACTAGCATCAACTACAAGGAATAATCAACACTACTAGCAACCTACTAGTACCAATCCCGGACTTGGAGACAAGAATTGGATACAAGAGATGAACTAGCGTTTTGAGAGGAGATGGTGCTGGTGAAGATGTTGATGGAAATTGCCCTCTCCTGATGCGAGGAGCGTTGGTGATGATGATGGCGATGATTTCCCCCTCCCGGAGGGAAGTGTCCCCGGAAGAACAGCTCTACCGGAGCCCATGATTGGTTGATATGTGAAACTAGGTGGTGTAAATTTAGCAACAATATAATTAGCATAATCAGCATACCATGGAGTACTACGAGAAGTACTTATAACATTTAATTGTTCATCAGGAAAGCTATCGTCAATAGGTAGTGGGTCATCAAGAACATTTTCTAACCTAGACAAGTTGTCTGCAACGGGGTTCTCAGCTCCCTTTCTATCAACGATATGCAAATCAAACTCTTGTAGCAAGAGAACCCATCTTATAAATCTAGGTTTAGCATCTTTCTTTTCCATAAGATATTTAATAGCAGCATGATCAGTGTGAATAGTTACTTTAGAATCAACAATATAAGGTCTGAACTTATCACAAGCAAATACAACTGCTAAGAATTCTTTTTCAGTAGTAGCATAATTTCTTTGAGCATTGTCTAGAGTCTTACTAGCATAATGGATAACATTTAATTTCTTATCAACTCTTTTCCCTAGAACATCACCTACAGCATAATCACTAGCATCACACATAATTTCAAAGGGTAAGTTCCAATCAGGTGGCTGAACAATAGGTGCAGAGATCAATGCTTTCTTAAGTATTTCAAATGCTTCTACACAACCATCATCAAAGACAAATGGTATATCTTTTTGTAATAAATTAGTCAGAGGCCGAGAAATTTTTGAGAAGTCCTTAATGAACCTCCTATAAAACCAGCGTGACAAAGGAAACTTCTTATACCTTTGATGTCCTTGGGACATGGCATCTTTTGAATAGCATCAACCTTGGCTTTATCAACTTCAATACCTCTTTGAGAAACTTTGTGCCCCAAGAAAATACCTTCATTAACCATAAAGTGGCACTTTTCCCAATTCAAGATAAGATTAGTTTCTTCACATCTTTGCAAAACTCGATCAAGATTGCTCAAGCAATCATAAAAAGAAGATCCATATACGGAAAAATCGTCCATGAAAACCTCACAAATCTTTTCACAAAAGTCAGAGAATATAGCCATCATGCATCTTTGAAAGGTAGCAGGTGCATTACATAGAACAAAAGGCATACGTCTATAAGCAAAAGTACCAAAAGGGCATGTAAAGTAGTCTTTGATTGATCTTTAGCTGACACAGGTATTTGAGAGAAACCAGAATAACCATCTAGAGAGCAATAATGTGTGTTTGCATAATATTTCTAGCATTTGATCAATAAAAGTAAAGGGGTAATGATCTTTCTTAGTAGCTTTATTTAATTTACGGAAATCAATTACCATCCTATAACCTGTAATAATTCTTTGTGGAATCAATTCATCTTTATCATTAGGAACAACAGTAACACCTACCTTCTTAGGGACACACTGGACTGGACTTACCCACTGACTATCAGCAACGGGATAAATTGTACCTGCCTCCAGAAGCTTTAGTATTTCTTTTCTTACTACTTCTTTCATCTTAGGATTCAGTCGTCGTTGATGATCACGAACCGGTTTGGCATCTTCTTCCAAATTTATTTTATGTTGACATAGAGTGGGACTAATGCCCTTAAGATCATCAAGAGTATATCCAATAGCAGCACGGTGCTTCTTCAGAGTTTTCAATAATCTCTCTTCTTCATGCTCTGAAAGGTTAGCAGTAATAATAACAGGATATATCTTCTGTTCATCAAGATAAGCATATTTGAGATTATCAGGCAACGGTTTAAGCTCAAACACGGGATCACCCTTGGGTGGAGGAGGATCCCCTAGGATTTCAACAGGTAAATTGTGTTTCAAAATAGGTTCCTGCTTAAAGAATACTTCATTTATTTCCCTTCTTTCATTCATAAGCATATCATTTTCATGGTCTATCAAATATTGTTCTAAAGGATCACTAGGAGGTACGGCAATAGAAGCAAGACCAATAATTTCATCCTTACTAGGCAATTCTTCTTCACGGTGTTGTCTACTAAATATAGAGAAGTTAAACTCATGAGACATATCATCCAAACCAATAGTAACAACATTCTTTTCACAGTCTATCTTAGCATTAACGGTGTTCAAGAAGGGTCTACCAAATATAATGGGACAAAAGCTATCTTGTGGGGAACCAAGAACAAGAAAATCAGCAGGATATTTAGTTTTCCCACACAAGACTTCAACATCTCGAACAATTCCCATTGCGGATATAGTATCTCTATTGGAAAGTTTAATTGTAACATCAATATCTTCTAACTCAGCAGGTGTAATTTCATGCTTAATTTCTTCGTATAAAGTAATAGGTATAACACTAGCACTAGCACCCATATCACATAAGCCATGATAACAATGATCTCCCATTTTAACAGAAATAACAGGCACGCCTACCACAGGTCTATGTTTATCTTTAGCACAAGGTTTGGCAATTCTAGCGGTTTCACCGCAGAACTGAATAACATGCCCATCAATATTATCAACTAAGAGATCTTTAACAATAGCAATATTAGGTTCAACTTTAACTCGCTCAGGAGGTGTATAAGTTCTAATATTACTTTGACGAACCACGGTTGAAGCTTTAGCATGATCCTTTATTCTAACAGGGAAAGGTGGTTTCTCAACATAAGAAGTAGGAAAAACATGATCATTATAAGTGAAAATCTTTTCTTCAACTTTAATAGGTGCAACTACTTTTATTTCTATGGGAGGATGATATTTAAACCACTTCTCCTTGGGGAGATCAACATAAGTAGCAAAAGATTCACAGAAAGAAGCTACTATCTCAGAGTCAAGTCCATATTTAGTGCTAAACTTACGGAAAATATCGGTATCCATAAAAGATTTAACACAATGAAACTTAGGTGTCATACCTGACTCCTTATCTTCATCGAGATCCCAATCTTCAGAGTTGCGTTTAATTCTATCCAATAAATCCCATTTAAATCCAATAGTCTTCATCATAAAAGAGCCAGCACAAGAAGTATCGAGCATGGTGCGATTGTTTTCAGAAAGCCGAGCATAAAAATTTTGAATAATTGTTTCTCTTGGGAGCTCATGATTGGGGCACGAATATAGCATTGATTTAAGCCTCCCCCAAGCTTGAGCGATGCTTTCTCCTTTGCGAGGCCAAAAATTATATATATAATTGCGATCATGATGAACAAGATGCATAGGATAGTACTTTTGATGAAATTCCAATTTCAATCTTCTATAGTTCCATGATCTCGTATCATCACATAGCCTATACCATGTCAATGCATATCCCTTCAAAGATAAAGGGAAGATCTTATTCTTAGCAACATCATCGGGTATACCTGCAAGCTTAAATAATCCACAAACTTCATCCACATATATTAGGTGCTCATCAGGATGCTTTGTTCCATCTCCTGCAAAAGGATTAGCTAGCGGTTTTTCTATCATACCCGAAGAAATTCAAAGGGGAAATTTTCATATTCATTTTCAGTAGGTTCATTAGGTTGTGGAGCAACTCTTTGCTCTACTGGTCGGGGTGAAGATACCCGGAACAAGCCCCTCAGAGGATTACTTTCCATAGTGACAAGTGACAGTAAATTTCAGCACACTATATAAATTTTTCCTTACCAAATTCCACCTACCAAAGGCGCTTCACTCCCCGGCAACGGCGCCAGAAAAGAGTCTTGATGACCCACAAGTATACGGGATCTATCGTAGTCCTTTCGATAAGTAAGAGTGTCGAGCCCAACGAGGAGCAGAAGGAAATGATAAGCGGTTTTCAGCAAGGTATTCTCTGCAAGTACTGAAATAAGTGGTAACCGTTAGTTTTGTGATAAGATAATTTGTAAAGAGCAACAAGTAACAAAAGTAAATAAAGTGCAGCAAGGTGGCCCAATCCTTTTTGTAGCAAAGGACAAGCCTGGGCAAACTCTTATATAAGGAAAAGCACTCCCGAGGACACATGGGAATATTGTCAAGCTAATTTTAATCACGTTCATATGATTCGCGTTCGGTACTTTGATAATTTGATATGTGGGTGGACCGGTGCTCGGGTTCTGTTCTTACTTGAACAAGCATCCCACTTATTATTAACCGCTATTGCAAGCATTCGCAACTACAACAAAAATATTAAGGTAAACCTAACCATAGCATGAAACATGTGGATCCAAATCAGCCCCTTACGAAGCAACGCATAAACTAGGGTTTAAGCTTCTGTTACTCTAGCAACCCATCATCTACTTATTACTTCCCAATGCCTTCCTCTAGGCCCAAATAATGGTGAAGTGTTATGTAGTCGACGTTCACATAACACCACTAGAGGCTAGACAACATACATCTCATCAAAATATCGAACGAATACCAAATTCACATGACTACTAATAGCAAGACTTCTCCCATGTCCTCAGGAACAAACGTAACTACTCACAAAGCATATTCATGTTCATAATCAGAGTGGTATTAATATGCATAAAGGATCTGAACATATGATCTTCCACCATGTAAACCAACTAGCATCAACTACAAGGAATAATCAACACTACTAGCAACCTACTAGTACCAATCCCGGACTTGGAGACAAGAATTGGATACAAGAGATGAACTAGCATTTTGAGAGGTGATGGTGCTGGTGAAGATGTTGATGGAGATTGCCCTCTCCCGATGCGAGGAGCGTTGGTGATGATGATGGCGATGATTTCCCCCTCCCGGAGGGAAGTGTCCCCGGCAGAACAGCTCTGCCGGAGCCCTTGTGGTTCCGCCTCGTGGCGGCAAAGTTTCGTCCCGAAAGGTTTTTTATCAGTTTTTCCTCGAAGAAAGACCTCATATAGCAGAAGATGGGCATCGGAGAGCCAACAGGGCGCCCACGAGGTAGGGGGCGCGCCCAGGGGGGTAGGGCGCGCCCCCACCCTCGTGGACAGGTGGCCCCCCCTCTCGTGAACTTCTTCCGCTCAATATGTTTTATTATTTCCAAAAATGACTTTCGTGGAGTTTCAGGACTTTTGGAGTTGTTCAGAATAGGTCTCTAATATTTGCTCCTTTTCCAGCCCAGAATTCCAGCTGCCGGCATTCTCCCTCCTTATGTAGACCTTGTAAAATAAGAGAGAATAGCCATAAGTATTGTGACATAACGTGTAATAACAGCCCATAATGCAATAAATATCAATATAAAAGCATGATGCAAAATGGACGTATCAGAGATCTATCATGTAATCGAGTTAGTTTTGTTAGGGTTTGATCCCTAGTATCCACTATGTTCTGAGATTGATTTTGCTATGACTTTGCCATGCTTAATGCTTGTCACTAGGGCCTGAGTACCATGATTTCATATCTGAACCTATTATGTTTTCATCAATATATGTGAGTTCTTGATCCTATCTTGCAAGTCTATAGTCACCTACTATGTGTTATGATCCGGCAACCCCGAAGTGACAATAATCGGGACCACTCCCGGTGATGACCATAGTTTGAGGAGTTCATGTATTCACTATGTGCTAATGCTTTGTTCCAGTACTCTATTAAAAGGAGGCCTTAATTTCCCTTAGTTTCCATTAGGACCCCGCTGCCACGGGAGGGTAGGACAAAAGATGTCATGCAAGTTCTTTTCCATAAGCACGTATGACTATATTCGGAATACATGCCTACATTACATTGATGAATTGGAGCTAGTTCTATGTCACCCTATGTTATGATTGCTACATAATGAACCGCATCCGGCATAATTCTCCATCACCGATCCAATGCCTACGAGCTTTTCATATATTGTTCTTTGCTTATTTACTTTTTCGTTGCTACTGTTACAATCACTACAAAACACCAAAAATATTACTTTTGCTACCGTTACTTTTGTTACCGTTACCACTGCTATCATATTACTTTGCTACAAAATATTTTGCTGCAGATACTAAGTTATCCGGGTGTGGTTGAATTGACAACTCAACTGCTAATAGTTGAGAATATTCTTTGGCTCCCCTTGTGTCGAATCAATAAATTTGGGTTGAATACTCTACCCTCGAAAACTGTTGCGACCCCCTATACTTGTGGGTTATCAAGACTATTTTCTGGCGCCGTTGCTGGGGAGCATAGCTCTATTCTTTGAGTCACTTGGGATTTATATCTGCTGGTCACTATGAGGAACTTGAAAGACGAGAAAACAAAAATCTATCCCTCAACTATGAGGGGAGGTAAGGAACTGCCATCTAGCTCTGCACTTGATTCACCTTCTGTTTTGAGTAAGCTTGCGACACCTAAACCTGCTACTGCTATTAGTTCTGATATGTTGCATGTTATTGATGATGCCACTTCTGCTATGCATGATACTTATGATGAAACTAATTCTATGCTTGATACTACTGTGCCACCTTGGTGAATTTCTTGATGAACAACTTGCTAGGGCTAGAGAGAATGAAATTATTGAAACTGATTGTATTGATGAAAGTGATGATGAAGACTCTTCCCCTAATAAACATGAATCTCCTGTTGTTCCTGAGGGTTATGTTTTTGAAAAATAAGCTGCTTTAGCTATTTTAGCTTGCAAAGATAGATACGAGCTCAAGAGGTTATTAGCTAAATGGAAGCAGAAATCTCTTAATGCTAGAATGAAAGATGACCCTGCTTTTGCTACTTCACCTATCTGTGTTACTGATAAAGATTATGAATTCTCTGTTGATCCTGATATAATTACTTTGGTTGAATCTGATCCTTTTCATGGCTATGAATCTGAAACTGTTGTGGCAATCTTACTAAATTAAATGATATAGCCACCCTGTTCACTAATGATGAGAGAACTCGCTACTTTTATATCCTTAAAATATTTCCGTTCTCATTAAAGGGTGATGCTAATATATGGTTTAATTCCCTTGATCCTGGTTGTGTGCCTAGTCCCCAGGATATGATTTAGTACTTCTCTGCTAAATATTTCCCTGCTCATAAGAAACAAGCTGCTTTAAGGGAAATATATGATTTTGTACAAATTGAATAAGAGAGTCTCCCACAAGCTTGGGGGAGGCTTCTCGAGTTACTTAATGCTTTGCCTGATCATCCTCTTAATGGACTAACCGACGCTTCCAGAGATTACCTGGATAGTTGTGCTTGTTCTGTTTTCAGGGAAAGAACACCGGATGAAGCTGAAATTCTATTGAACAATATGTTGACAAATGAAAATAATTGGACACTTCCTGAGCCAGTTCCTGAGCCTATTCCTAAACCAACTCCGAAGAAGAGAGGTGTTCTATTTATCAGTCCTGAAGATATGCAAGAGGCAAAGAAATCTATGAAAGAAAAAGGTATAAAAGCTGAATATGTTAAGAATTTACCTCCTATTGAAGAAATACATGGTCTTAATTTACCGCCTGATGAAGAAATATCTGATCTTAATCCTTTACCTATTGAAGAAACTCATGTCTTGATAACCCGACACAGGTAGTAAAGGTAAATTATCTCTATAGATATGATAAAGCTGAAATCTCTCCTACTAAAATTGCTAGCCAATGCTTGGATGAGTTTGATAACTTTATGGTTAAGCGAAAAGATTTCAATGCTTATTTTGGTAGACAATTAAAACAAAATGCTTATATGATTGAACACTTGGGTGATTATATGTCTAGAGTTAAAGGTGAACTTAAACTCATTACTAAACATGCTTCTATGGTTATCACTCAAGTAGAACAAGTACTTAAAGCTCAAAATGATTTGCTCAATGAATTGAATAGTAAGAAAAATGATTATGCTGTTAGAGTGGCTACTAGAACTGGCAAGATGACTCAGGAACCTTTGTATCCCGAAGGCCACCCTAAGAGAATTGAGTAGGATTATCAGAGAAATAATATTGATGCACCTAGTCCTTCTAAAAAGAAGAAAAAGAAAAATGACAGGACTTTGCATGCTTCTAGTGAACCTATTGCTGAACCACCTGAGAATCCAAATGATATCTCTATTTCTGATGCTGAAACACAATCTGGTAATGAACATGAAACTAATGAAAATGCTAATGATGATGTTCATGATGATGCTCAACCTAGTAATGATAATGATGTAGAAATGGAACCTGCTGTTAATCATGATAACCCACAATCAAAGAATCAACATTATGATAAGAGAGACTTTGTCGCTAGGAAACTTGGTAAAGAAAGAGAACCATGGGTTCAGAACCCATGCCTTTTCCTCCCAAACCATCCAAGAAAAAGGATGATTAGGATTTTGAGCGCTTTGTTGAAATGATTAGACCTATCTTTTTGCGTATGCGATTAACTGATATGCTCAAAATGAATCCTTATGCTAAGTATATGAAAGAAATTGTCACTAATAAAAGAAAGATACCAGAAGCTGAAATTTCCACCATGCTCGCTAATTACACTTTTAAGGGTGGAATACCTAAGAAACTTGGAGATCCAGGAGTACCTACTATACCATGCTCCATTAAAAGAAACTATGTTAAAACTGCTTTATGTGATCTTGGAGCCGGTGTTAGTGTTATGCCTCTCTCTTTATATCGTAGACTTGATTTGAATAAGTTGACACTTACTGAAATATCTTTGCAAATGGCTGATAAATCAACTGCTATACATGTCGGTATTTGTGAGGATGTGCCTGTTGTGGTTGCAAATGTTACTATTTTAACGGACTTTGTTATTCTTGATATTCCCAAGGACGATAGCATGTCTATTATTCTTGGAAGACCCTTTTTGAATACTGCAGGAGCTGTTATTGATTGCAACAAAGGCAATGTTACTTTTCATGTTAATGGTAATGAGCATACGGTACACTTTTCGAGGAAACAACCTCTAGTTCATAGTATCAACTCTATTGGAAAAATTCCATCGATTATATTTGGAGGTTTTGAATTTCCTCTTCCTACTGTCAAGAAGAAATATGATATTCTTATTATTGGGGATGTGCATATTCCCCGTTGAGGTAACATAGTGTTATTCGAAATTTCTTCGGTTCCATGTTATTCGGAATGAGTTTGTTAACAAGACTTAATCAACCTAGTTAGTGGATTTCTTTTGATGAGCATGAGATGGATGAAACTAGAAGGCACAACCTTCTGTACCCCCTTTCTACTTTCTGTTATTTAGTTGAAATAAAGTAAAAATATTATTTTTCTGTCTGTTTTCTGATTTATCCGTGCAATATAAAAATACCCCGAAAATAAAAGTTCTCCAAATGCCCTGAAAATGGAATATGATAATTTCTGGAATATTTGAGAATATCTGGCACTGAGAACACATCAGGAGGGGCAAGCACGTGGCCACGAGGGTGGAGGGCACGCCCTACCCCCTGGGCGCGCCCCCTGCCTCGTGGGCCCATGGTGGCCCCCTCCACTTATTCCTGCACCCACACACTTCTTCCTCCCAAAAAAAATCACCACCCAGCTCAAGCACGAGTTCTAGCTCATTTTGCTGCGATTTTCGATATCCTTGCTCAAAGCACCTCTCACAAAACTGCTCGGGGGGATTGTTCCTTGGTATGTGACTCCTCCATTGGTCCAATTAGTTTTTGTTCTAGTGCTTTGTTCATTGCAAATTTGTGCTGCCTAGGTGACCATGTTCTTGAGCTTGCATGTCAAATTTATATGGTTCCAAGTAGTTCTAATGCTTGATATAGGCTCTAGTCATTTGTAGGAGTAGTTGCTATCAATTTTGTTGAGCTTGGTTCACTTTTGTTTGAAGTTACTAAAAATTTCCGAAATTTTTCAAAGGAAGAAATATGCTTAGGAAAATGTTCCATGGTGGTTCTTCAAGGAAGCAAGGACCCAGGCTTGCAATGCATGATGCCGATGATGAGCCACCAAGGGACGCTCCAGTGCGGCCTTGTGAATGGCCTTCAGAAAACTTTATGGATCGAGTGGGAATCAACTAAGAATTTAACGCATATTTGCGTAACGCTGATCTTGTGAGCTTCGAGGCAGGAAAATGCTGACAGTACCACTATCTCACTAGTTCCTTTGTGAGGAGGTTTGAATTTTCATCTTCACGTAATTCTCCAACTCTCCTGTTTGATCTTTATGAAAAATCTTATACCATGGACTTAGAGGATTTTACCACTGCTTGCAAACTTCCGCAATGGGGTAGTGCTAGTGAACCCCGCAAATCTGAATTTAGAAATTTTCTTGCTAGTATAAATGTGGGGGAATCTAGAGATATAGCACAAGCTACCATAGGGAGCATTCATTTTCCTGCTATACATTATTTTGCTCTCACCTCAGTATTCTTAGGAGTGCTGTGTTAGGAGACAAATCTTATAATTTGGGAGCCATTGTTGCACGTAGGTTGCATAATAATAGATTTAATGGAGATTTCTTTGGTGAAATTTATGCAACCCGTTTAGCTGATTCTCTTGGTGTAACCATACGTAATGATGATATTGAATTGCCTCCTGCTTACTTAGACTCTAATGCTATGGTTCACCACCAATTTGTTGAGAGGAATGAATCACCTCTCTAGTATCGCTTAATCTTTGACATACGTCGTGCTGTCCGTATTACTCTCCCTGCTCATGCCTTCTTTGATTATCAGGCAAAAGGAAGATATGTTATTACCAGAGAGGATGCAGGTGAGTACGAGAGGAGGGCGGAGGCCGCTCGTCGCGACACTACAGCTCAGGAGGCAATAATTGTCGCATCTCAGTACGACCCTGGCTACAACCACGGATATCCGCTAGGCCATCCGTGGCAATGAACTAACTTAGGCCAAAAGCCAGAGCTTGGGGGAGTACGTATTTCCCACAGACATTACATTTATGTTCACACACTCATTGCTAGATGTCGGTGCTCATACTCTTTCACTGTAACATCCATGCTAGTTTATTTTCCTTTTCCTTGCTTTCTTCTTGTGTGTTTAATAAACTTTAAGAAAAACCAAAAAAATTAGTAGTAGCTTTTAGCTAGTTTACTTTTCTTGCTGTAGTAGTAATAATTAAAAAGAAAACCCAAAAAGATTTCCCGTTCTTCTTTTGCTTGTTGGGAGCTTTCCCGTGTAAATAGCTTTTATTTCTTTTCTTTTCTTTGGGGGTCAATAGGAGAAGACCATAATTAAATTGTTGAATTTGCTCTTATATGCATTATTGTTGATTTAACCAAGAGCCCATATTACCTTGTCTTCTCCTGTTTACTGAATGCTCGTAGATTCCATCTTAGTCCAATGCACGTGCACTCTTATTATTTTCACATCGTTCGGTCGTGCAAGTGAAAGGCAATTATGATGATATATGATGGACTGACTGAGATGAGAAAAACTGGTATGAACTCGATCTCTCTTGTTTTTGTAAATATGATTAGTTCATCGTTCCTGATTCAGCCTATTATGAATAAACATGTTTGCAATTACAATTAGAGATCACAGTTGCTCGTGCCATGCTTGATTAGCTATGAGTTATAATGGTTTACCTTGCGTGCCAACATGCTATTAAAATGGTTGCGATGTGGTATAGTGGGGTGGTACCCTCCTTTGAATGATTTAAGTGACTCGACTTGGCACATGTTCACACATGTAGTTGAAACAAAATCAACATAGCCTTCACGATATTTATGTTCATGGTGGATTATATCCTACTTATGCTTATACTCAATGTTTATTAATTTTAATGCATGTTCATGACTGTTGTCGCTCTCTAGTTGGTCGCTTCCCAGTCTTTTGCTAGCCTTCACTTGTACTAAGCGGGAATACTGCTTGTGCATCCAATCCCTTAAACCCCAAAGTTATTCCATATGAGTCCACTATACCTTCCTATATGCGGTATCTACCTGCCGTTCCAAGTAAATTTGTATGTGCCAAACTCCAAACCTTCAAATGAAATTCTGTTTTGTATGCTCGAATAGCTCATGTGTCAACTAGGTCTGTCCGTATCATCCATGCTAGGCGGGTTATTCTCAAGAGGAGTGGACTCCACTCCTCACTCACGAGAAAATGGCTGGTCAGCGGGATGCCCAGTCCCATGCTTTATGCAAACTAAATCAAAATAATTTCAAACAAAACTCCCCCTGGGACTGTTGCTTGTTGGAGGCACTCGTTGTTTTGAGAAAGCCATGGATTGATGTTTGTTGGTGGAGGGGGAGTATAAACTTTACCATTCTGTTTGTGAACCGCCTAGAATGTGTGTAGCATGGAAGATATCGCCATCTCTTGGTTGTTATGTTGACAATGAAAGTATGCTGCTCAAAATATTATTTATCTCTATTTCAAAATCGAGCTCTGGCACCTCTACAAATCCCTGCTTCCCTCTGTGAAGGGCCTATCTATTTACTTTCATGTTGAGTCATCACCCTCTTATTAAAAAGCACTAGCTGGAGAGCGCAGCTGTCATTTGCATCCATTACCATTAATTTATATTGGGTATGACTATGAATGGATCTCTTTTACCATGAATTACAATGTCTAGTCAGTCCTTGATCTTTAAAGGTGCTCTGCATTTATGTTTTGCGGTCTCAGAAAGGGCTAGCGAGATACCATCTTATTATATCATATTATGATTGTTTTGAGAAATTATTGTCATCCGAGATGTATTATTATTGCTCGCTAGTTGATTATGCCATTGATATGAGTAAACATGAGACCTAAGAGTTATTGTGAATGTGGTTAATCATAATCTTTGCTGAAAACTTGAATGCTGGCTTTACATATTTGCAACAACAGGAGCAAACAGAGTTTGTAAAAGTTTTTCTTTATCACTTTCAGTTTATCAACTGAATTGCTTGAGGACAAGCAAAGGTTTAAGCTTGGGGGAGTTGATGCGTCTCCGTCGTATCTACTTTTCCAAACACTTTTGTCCTTGTTATGGACTCTAACTTACATGATTTGAATGGAACTAACCCGGACTGACGCTGTTTTCAGCAAACTTTCCGTGGTGTTATTTATGTGCAGAAACAAAAGTTCTTGGAATGACCTAAAACTCCACGGAACATCTATTTGGAAAATAAGAAAAATACTGGAAGAAAAATCCACGTCAGGGGGCCCACACCCTGCCCACGAGGGTGGGGGCGCGCCTGCCCCCCTAGGGCGCGCACCCCTACCTCGTGGGCCCCCTGACGCTCCACCGACCTCAACTCCAACTCCATATATTCACTTTCGGGGAGAAAAAAATTAGAGAGAAGGATTCATCGCGTTTTACGATACGGAGCCGCCGCCAAGCCCTAAAACCTCTCGGGAGGGCTGATTTGGAGTCCGTTCGTGGCACCGGAGATGGGGATTCGTTGTCGTCGTCATCATCAACCATCCTCCATCACCAATTTCATGATGCTCACCGCCGTGCGTGAGTAATTCCATCGTAGGCTTGCTGGACGGTGATGGGTTGGATGATTTCTATCATGTAATCGAGTTAGTTTTGTTAGGGTTTGATCCCTAGTATCCACTATGTTCTGAGATTGATGTTGCTATGACTTTGCTATGCTTAATGCTTGTCACTAGGGCCCGAGTGCAATGATTTCAGATCTGAACCTATTATGTTATCATGAATATATGTGAGTTCTTGATCCTATCTTGCAAGTCTATAGTCACCTACTATGTGTTATGATCCGGCAACCCCGAAGTGACAATAATCGGGACCACTGCCGGTGATGACCATAGTTTGAGGAGTTCATGTATTCACTATGTGCTAATGCTTTGTTCCGATACTCTATTAAAAGGAGGCCTTAATTTCCCTTAGTTAGCATTAGGACCCCGCTGCCACGGGAGGGTAGGACAAAATATGTCATGCAAGTTCTTTTCCATAAGCATGTATGACTATATTCGGAATACATGCCTACATTACATTGATGAATTGGAGCTAGTTCTATGTCACCCTATGTTATGATTGTTACATTATGAACCGCATCCGGCATAATTCTCCATCACCGATCCAACGCCTACGAGCTTTTCACATATTGTTCTTCGCTTATTTACTTTTCCGTTGCTACTGTTACAATCACTACAAAACACCAAAAATATTACTTTTGCTACCATTACTTTTGTTACCGTTACCACTGCTATCATATTACTTTGCTACTAAATACTTTGCTGCAGATACTAAGTTATCCAGGTGTGGTTGAATTGACAACTCAACTGCTAATAGTTGAGAATATTCTTTGGCTCCCCTTGTGTCGAATCAATAAATTTGGGTTGAATACTCTACCCTCGAAAACTGTTGCGATCCCCTATACTTATGGGTTATCAGCTACTCAGCCCACATTCAGCGATGCCAGAAAGGCCCCAACAAGGCTTCTGTACAACTTTTTGAAGTCAATGAGCTCAATTAATAACTTAACAAAAAAGTTAGAGTTCAGTGGAACCTAATTAAAAGCTGTCACGAGTGAAGAAATAATTCAACGGGTCCCACTTGTGCGTGTGTGTGTGCGTGCGTGAGAGAGAGACCCATCGGTAGATGCTCCTAAATACATCTTTCAGCCATATGCATTGCTGATGCTTAGTAAAGCGGCACAATCACGGTGGAAGCAGTGAATTGCTATGGGTAGGGCTTAGGCTGGCAATCAGGTCGGGTTTGACTGGGTTAAGCACTACCAAACCCATGCCCGAGTAGCAAATGGGCACGGGAGCAGACCCAGGACCCTACCCTTGGATATTGAGTCAGACCCATGCCCGAACCCGACGGGCAACCCGACCCATTAGGGTACCCATCGGGTTTGAAAAAAATATTTTATCATATATAAATATATACTTTAAACTTTAGCGCATAGCCAGGATTTCTGTTTATTTAGCATACTAGCTACTGGACACATGAGCTAGGCGAGGTGGTACTAAATTTAACAAGTTGTCAACCGACGGTCGTTGTCTCGCCATGTGCTACCGTGCATGCAAATCAGGATACAAGCTGGGCTCGATTTGGAGGCCCAGTTGGCTGACATGTTACTGACCATTGAGGCTTCCCCTTTAGCATTGAGTAGTGTTGGGATGCTGCTCAACCAACGATCCAAGCAATAACATTTGATTCATCTCTGGGCCTTACGATCGATCGACAGGAAATAAAAGGCAGAGCAAAGCATACATGCATCGCTAGTTCCCTACTGGCAGCGTTGGGTTGTTCTACATAAATAAATAAATTAGCAAGTATATTTACGAAAACGTCAACACATATTATATAAAAAATATTTTTAATCAGTAATATTAATCGGGCAACCCATCGGGCGACCCATGGGTAGAACATTAAACCCATGCCCTACCCATGACTAATCGGGTTACCCATCGGGCTTACCCATGGGTGAATATGCTGACCCATTGAAAGTGCAACTATCCCTAGGTGGTTTTGGTAATTCATAACAACATATAGCTCATTGAGCTAATGCTATTCCAAGACTATTGTTTCAGGAAAGCTCAATGAATGGCATGGCATGGATGATGAAAGTGGATCCCTCAAAATACTAAGGACAAAGGATTGGCTCAAGCTCAAAAGCTCAAGACTCTTCATTTTACATTTTAGTGATCCAAGATCACATTGAGTCTATAGGAAAAGCCAATACTATCAAGAAGGGATGAGGTGTTGCTTAATGAGCCTCTTGCTTCATGTGCTTAGTGATATGCTCCAAAACCCTCATCTACTTTCCCACATCCACAAATGACCTAAACCTAAAGCCAAAATCGGTCACACCGATTCTTTCTATCCGGCGCCACCGATTCCAAAAGTCATAGCCACTGCCACAAACCCTAAGCAAATCGGTCTTACCGATAGGGATCTCGGTCTCACCGAGATGGGGTTGCAATCTCTCTGTTTCCCTTCGTAACGTTTTGGTCTAACCGAAGTGAGAGATCGTTCCCACTGAGATTGCAATGTAAACTCTCTGTTTCCTTTTTGTAACATTTCGGTCTCACCGAAAAGAGCAAATCGGTCCCACCGAGTTTACCTGACCAACTCTCTGGAAAGCTTATTACCAAATCGGTCTCACCGAGTTTGTGTAACCGCTCTCACCGAGATTACGTTATGCCCTAACCCTAACCGAATCGGCCTCACCGAGATGCATGTCAGTCCCACCGAAAATCACTAACAGTCACTAGGTTTACTAAATCAGTCCGACCGAGTTTAACGATTCGGTCCCACCGAGTTTGGTAAATTGTGTGTAACGGTTAGATTTTGTGTGGAGGCTATATATACCCTCCACCTCCTCTTCATTAAATGGAGAGAGCCATCGAATCGAACATACACTTCCAACTTACCATTTAGAGAGAGAACCACCTACTCATGTGTTGAGGCCAAGATATTCCATTCCTACCATATGAATCTTGATCTCTATCCTTCCCAAGTTGCTTTCCACTCAAACCCTCTTTCCACCAGATCCAAAACCTATGAGAGAGAGTTGAGTGTTGGGGAGACTATCATTTGAAGCACAAGAGCAAGCAGTTCATCATCAACGCACCATTTGTTACTTCTTGGAGAGTGGTGTCTCCTAGATTGGCTAGGTGTCACTTGGGAGCCTCCGACAAGATTGTGGAATTGAACCAAGGAGTTTGTAAGGCAAGGAGATCGCCTACTTTGTGAAGATCTACCGCTAGTGAGGCAAGTACTTCGTGGGCGACGACCATGGTGGGATAGACAAGGTTGCTTCTTCGTGGACCCTTCGTGGGTGGAGCCCTCCGTGGACTCGTGCAGCTGTTACCCTTCGTGGGTTGAAGTCTCCATCAACGTGGATGTACGATAGCACCACCTATCGGAACCATGCCAAAAACATCCGTGTCTCCAATTGCGTTTGAATCCTCCAAACCCTTCCCTTTACTTTCTTGCAAGTTGCATGCTCTAATTTCCGCTGCCTATACACTCTTTGCATGCTTGCTTGAATTGTGTGATGATTGCTTGACTTGTCCTAAAATAGCTAAAACCTGCCAAACTCTAAAATTGGGAAAAGGTTAAGTTTTTATTGGTCAAGTAGTCTAATCACCCCCCCTATAGACATACTTCAAGGTCCTACAAGTGGTATCAGAGCGTTAGTCTCCATTTGCTTTGATTTCCATAGCTTTTGGTGGTCATAGCCTTGGTTTCACAACCTAGGAGAGTATGGCGTCTAGCGAGGGAAATTATCACCGTAGAGGTCCTTACTTTGATGGCACTAATTTTGCTAGTTGGAAGCATAAGATGAAAATGCATATTCTTGGACATAACCCCGCCGTTTGGGCAATTATTTGTATTGGTTTGCAAGGTGAATTCTTCGATGGGAGAGAACCAAACCGTGAAGCTAATGCGGAAGAATTGAAGATGCTGCAATACAACGCTCAAGCATGTGACATCATCTTCAACGGATTGTGCCCCGAAGAATTCAACAAAATCAGCCGTCTTGAGAATGCAAAGGAAATTTGGGATACTTTGATTGATATGCATGGAGGTACCGAGTCCGTCAAGGAATCCAAGTTGGATGTGCTCCAAAGTCAGCTTGACAAGTTCAAAATGAAGGATGGTGAAGGTGTCGCTGAAATGTACTATAGGCTTGCTCTTATCACAAATGAGATTGCCGGCTTAGGGAGTGAAGAGATGACGGACAAATTCATCATCAAGAAAATCCTAAGAGCATTGGATGGAAAGTATGATACCGTGTGCACATTGATCCAAATGATGCCAAACTACAAAGATCTCAAGCCAACGGAAGTCATTGGAAGGATTGTTGCTCATGATATGTCACTCAAGGATAAGGAGGAACTTCACAACAAGTCAAGTGGTGCTTACAAAGCCTCAAGTGAAGCCCCCACATCATCAAGTGATAAACCAACCTTCAATGAAGAGTTGAGCTTAATGGTGAAGAACTTCAACAAATTCTACAAAAGTAGAAGCAAAGAAAGAAGCTCCAAGTCAAGGTCTTACAATGACAAGAGATCTTCTAGTCGAGGCGCAATTGCTACAATTGTGGGAGACCGGACACTACTCAATGAGTGTACGGCACCCTACAAAAGAAGAAGATTCTCCAAGAAGAAGGAGCAAAGAGAAGAATCACCACCAAGAGAGAGGAGGAGTAGAGATGATCGTTATGAACGAAGACCCTCACGAAGAAGTAAGGATTCGGAAAGAAAGGACAAGTCATCAAGGAGCTACACAAAACAAAGACATCAAGCTCATGTTGGTGAATGGGTTTCCGGCTCCGACTCCGACAATCACTCCGAGAGAAGCTATCACTCCGACTCCGAATATACTCAAGATGAAGGTGTTGCCGGTCTAGCACTTGTGTCAACCAACTCCTACGACATATTTTACTCACCAAATGAAGGTGTTGGAAGATCCTTCATGGCCAAAGGTCCAAAGGTAACACATTCCGAGTATGTTGATTTTAATAGTGATGAAGATGACTTGCTTGTGGATGATGATTTACTTGTTGACAACTCTAGTGATGAATACTATGATGAAACGTCAATTAATCATGCTAATCAAATGAATGACAATGATAAGGAGAAAATTGAGCTTCTAACTAAAGAACTAAACACTCTTAAGTTGGCTCATGAAACTATCTTCGAAGATCATCGAGAACTTTTAAGGGCTCATGAGAAGTTACGCTTTGAAAAGCTCAATCTTGAGCAAGAGCATGAGTTCTTAAAGGCAATCAATGATGATCTCTGCAAGAAAAGTTCTTCTTACATTTCCAAGCGTTTACTCTTATCTGCTTACATGCCTCAAGTCAAGTCTAGTAACAAGTACAAGAAAGATACTTCCTCTAGTAGTAACAATAACAATGTCAAATCCAATGTTGTTGCTTCTAGTAGTTCTCTTGATTCCACTAACGATTCTCTTAGCCAAGTTACACTTGAGCAAGAAAATAGTTTATTGGAGGGAATTATAGAGAAAGGTGTTTACAAGAGCCTTGCCGGGAGTAAGCAATTCAAGGAAATTGTACGCAAGCAAGGAAGGCACCGGAAGAATCAAGGTGTTGGTTTTGAAGAAAGTTCAACGCCAATGGGGTTGAGTGGGAAGAAGATCAATACCCCAAGACAAAGTTTGTTCCTCAACAAGAGAAGTATGATCCTACTTCCTTCAAGGGGACACAAGCTCAAGATGATCTTCCACCACAAGACCACAAGAACAAAGGCAAGGACAAGCTTCAAGAAGAGATTAATGCATTTGAAGAAGCACCTAAAGCCTCGTTCAAGTGGGTCCCCAAGACTACGTCAAGTTCTACTTCATCAAGTACAACTACAACTCCAAGGATTCCCATCAAGATGATGTGGACCCCGAAGAAGAAGAACTAGAGAGTTCTTGAGGGTGACTCCGCCAACATTCTTCACTCATATCATTTTGGCATGAACAAGTGCAATCAACTTTCACATCTTGCACTAGTTCAAGGAGTCACAAACCCTCATGTTGGTAAGGCAAGGGACAAGGTAACATAATGTTTTCATGGACATCATCTTGTGTGTGCATCACTCTATGTCTATGGATATTATTGTTTGTTCCTTGTGGGACTAACCCATGTAGGCAAGTTGAAAGTGCAACTCACTCCAAAGGATTGCTCCAAATGATCTACATCAACATTGAGCATCTACATCTTCAACACCTACATGAAGTCATCATCGACAAAACCCAAGGTTAGTTCATCCCTCTAAGGGGGGATCTCACATCTAGGGGGAGCTTAACTCTAAGAATTGAGTCAAAGCAACTCTAATGGTGTGAACACATTAATGCATTATGTAAAAGTGGTAACCCCACCTGAGCTTAAATGATGAGTATGACCTACAATCAAATGTTCTCATTTGACTCCTAAGTCAATATACTCATATATAGATGACCTAATCATCGCCAATTGCTTGATAGATGCTAAAATTGGTTGTGCATGCTTTGCCACATATTTCAATTGCCATCTTATTGTGTGAGCTTGTTGGTGCATATTTTACTCATTCAAGGACATCCACTTGTTGTTTTGTTTGTTTGGATTCTTTTCTTTGTGCCAAGTGGATGGACAAGAATGCCTAAGAACCTTCTTTAGCTATCTATGCTTTTCTCGTCTCAAACTCTATTAATGCTACATCAAAAAAATTGATCAAGTCAGATTCGAACCACTCTGTGTGAGGAGCACTCGGAGTCCCCGATTCGTCATAGACTTAAACTTCCAAAACCTCTTAGTGATTCTCGGTCTGACCGATCCTTCCATTTCGGTCCTACCGAGATCATCAAGTTGATCTGAGTTTTCAATCTTGGTGCAACCGATTTGAACTTTTCGGTCTCACCGATTTGCTGTAACTGAACACAGTTATGCATCTCGGTGCCACCGAGTTGTTCCACTCGGTCACACCGACAGGGTCGAGCTATATATATAGCCACGGGAAATTTTTTGGAAATTTCTCCGAAACCCTTCGCCCGCGCAACAGCTCGCTCTGCCATCGTGGTCTCCGGATCGTCTCCTCGTCGCCAGCAGCCTCCTGTCGCTGTTCTCCGCTGCCGTCAACGGATTTCGTCCCCGCCATTGCCGCTGTAGCAAGTCCACCGCAAAGTTAGGGTATGGACTTAATCTTTGTGCTATCCACGTCTGATTCCTGGCACATTGTTTTCATATTGATTCTTGCCATGATTGAAACTCTTCTATCCAGCCAAAGTAGTTCATAGATTAGATGTGATTCAAATTTTTAGGGTTAGGTTTCCGCCGAAACCATCTAGGACCCACCGAGTTGAAAAAATCAGTCTCACCGATTTGGCATATGCCATTGCACTAGTGACTCTCAGTCTGACCGAGAATTACTAATCGGTGCAACCGATTTGAGGATTCTATGAAACCCTAGCAGTCTCGGTACCACCGAACTGAAACTCGGTCCAACCGAGATCATCAGTTTAGGTTCCAAAACTGCTTCAGTATCACCGAGTTTGAAAATCGGTGGATCCGAAATGCTTTCTGTGGAAAACTAAGACTGAACTTTTGAGTCATTCTTTTGCAAAAACCTCTGCATTTTGTGATGCTCATCTTTTCTATCTCATCTATAACTCTTCACGAGGTCAGTGATCAGCTTTTGCGGTATGTCGATCAAAGTGACAGCCGAAACAGTCGTCAAGAGCAGATGGACTTGAATGAGGGCACTAGTCCCTCAACTTCAGATGAAGGGAGCAGAAGTACTCCTAGCAATTTGCCTAAGGCTGCAACTAGGCAAAGGAGGAAAAGAACTTCAGATTCAGAGGATGAAGATTACCAAGTGAGGAAGATGAGGCTACTTCCAAGAAAGAGGTGCTCAAGAAGGAATATGGCTCACAAAGAATACAAAGCCGGGCATGAAGACCAAAAGGCCTGCAGGAAGACAACCAATATCCAAGGCGAGAGCATCAACTCAACTGCCTAAAAGGCCTGATCCCAAAGAGCCATTCTTGAAGGAAAGAAGAGGAAGGAAAGGGTCAAGAAGACCATGGCCAAAATTGTTGGTCAACCTTCCATGATGGAAGAGGAAGAGCTTGCTGCACCAGCTCCAAAGGCAGCTAAGCTTATGGTAGATGCAATCAGATCGAGGCTGCAACATCAAGCCCAAGGAAACACCCAAAGCTGCCTCCAAGGCCAAGCAAGTTCAAAGAGGAATACTAGGAGTATTCCAGTGCTTTGAAGAACAAGGCCCCAGTGCCCAATGTTGTTTGAAGATTCGAAGAAGAAGGACAGGTTCTAAGAAAGCTCAAGCCCAAGATACCAGACCACAATGATGCCCATCCTGTGGCTGAAGACATGAGAATCAGGAAGGATTCAGGGCTGAGACTGTGGAGAATGGAAGATCCATATGCTTCAAGAAGAAGAACTGTTGTTGACTACATGTTCCACACAAAGGAACAACAGGACTTCTATGAAACAATTCTGTTGGACAAGAAGCCCATAGTCTATGACATGAGGTGGGTTGACTGGAAATTCATCAAAGAAAATGAACAACACTATCCTGGAGTGCAAGACAGCTTTGTTGCTTGTGGAGTTGCAGATTTTGTTGGACAGAAGTTCACCAACTGGAATGATGAGCTTATCATGCGTTCTACTCCACACACTTTTACCCAGATGGAAGAATAGTTTGGATGTCGAAGGTACAAGGTACCAGTCCACTATTGAAGAATGTGCAAGTCTGATCAATGCCCCCAAGGAGAATGAGGATGACCTAGACATTTATGCAAATAAGAAGTTGGGTCACAATTCAATGGCTCACATGTACAAGGAAATTCCAGACAAGGCATTAGAGACTCACAAGTTTGGATCAGTTCACTTTCTGCTGTCGGGGTTGCCAACCATAAATTGGATTACGAGGCACACTTTGTTGCCCAAGTCAGTGACCATAACATGATCGGAGGGCATGCCATCAACATGTTGCATGTGTTTGATGTGCCACGAAGTTCAAAGTCATGAGCACGATCATTGAAACAATCAAGAGGACTGCAGCAGATCAGAAGAGGAGCTGTGGATATGCACCTCAGATTCAAGAATTGATAAACTCAAACATGGGCATAGGAAAATATTAGTTGGATAAGGAACACTTTCCACTTTATCCAGACTTTGAGGACAATGAGGTTGTCATGAATGAAGATGATCCACAATCAGTTCAAGCTCAGGAGAAGAAGGAGAAGGCAAAGAGGGAGAAGGATGCCAAGATGCCAGCTAAAGAGGAGGCATCTGAATATTTCTTGAAAACCAAACAGGAGCAGCTTGGTTACTTGATAGCATCATCTCTGAGGATTGAGAAGGGGTTGGCCACCCTAACTCAAAACCAGGAGAGCTCAGGAAAGAATCATGGAACAAAATTCTATGATCTAGATGTCAAGGTGGCGAGATTGATCGGTTGTGGAGCAGCTGCAGGATGACATGCAGGAGAGGAAGGGCAAGACTACCACAAATGTGTTTGCAGAGTGCCCAGAGCCCAGAGGTCAGTTGCAGTGCAGAGATGGACACTAGAGCAACAACTTCAGCACCAGCCACTGCCCCTCAGTTCAGGTGCAACCAGCTCCAAAGACCAACTCCTCCAGCTCCATCCACTTCAAGCTGAAGCCTTCATCCAAGGAGCCATCTCTACACCACCACCGAAGATCAAGCATGAGAGTCGATCTAGCACTATGCATTTTCTATGAACTTTTTGGTAACTTGTTGCCAAAGGGGAGAAAATGTATAGATCATAGGCTTCGAGAGAGAGTGTTGCTTTTGTTCTCTCTTGCTTTATTTGGTGGTTTTTCAATATTTGTTTGCTTTTGGTTGAGATACTATGCTTGTGAGACATTGATGATCATGTGTTTGATCATAAGCTACACTTATGCATGCTTGATATTATCCTATCTATCTTATGTGTTCACTCACTATGCTTGGTGATGAGTGCATGTATTCATTCTTTATTATTTTGAGCGCTCCACCAAGGTATATGTGACATGGAAGAGTAACCCATGAGCCTAATTCATTGTGCATTTGCAGTCCAAAGCAAATCTAAAACTATGCACAAATTTAGGGGGAGCTCTTGCTTATCACATACTTCTCAAAGCGACGATGTTATTTAAATTTTATTATCATTTGTCGAAGCTTTGATCTATATGTTGTTATCAATTACCAAAAGGGGAGATTGAAAGTGCAACTATCCTAGGTGGTTTTGGTAATTCATAACAACATATAGCTCATTGAGCTAATGCTATTCCAAGACTATTGTTTCAGGAAAGCTCAATGAATGGCATGGCATGGATGATGAAAGTGGATCCTCAAAATACTAAGGACAAAGGATTGGCTCAAGCTCAAAAGCTCAAGACTCTTCATTTTACATTTTAGTGATCCAAGATCACATTGAGTCTATAGGAAAAGCCAATACTATCTAGAAGGGATGAGGTGTTGCTTAATGAGCCTCTTGCTTCATGTGCTTAGTGATATGCTCCAAAACCCTCAACTACTTTCCCACATCCACAAATGACCTAAACCTAAAGCCAAAATCGGTCACACCGATACTTTCTATCCGGCGCCACCGATTCCAAAAGTCATACCCACTTCCACAAACCCTAAGCAAATCGGTCTTACCGATAGGGATCTCGGTCTCACCGAGATGGGGCTGCAATCTCTCTATTTCCCTTCGTAATGTTTCGGTCTAACCGAAGTGAGCGATCGGTCCCACCGAGATTGCAATGTAAACTCTCTGTTTCCTTTTTGTAACATTTCGGTCTCACCGAAAAGAGAAAATCGGTCCCACCGAGTTTACCTGACCAACTCTCTAGAAAGCTTATTACCAAATCGGTCTCACCGAGTTTGTCTAATCGGTCTCACCGAGATTACGTTATGCCCTAACCCTAACCGAATCGGCCTCACCGAGATGCATGTTAGTCCCACCGAAAATCACTATCGGTCACTAGGTTTACTAAATCGGTCCGACCGAGTTTAACGATTAGGTCCCACCGAGTTTGGTAAATTGTGTGTAACGGTTAGATTTTGTGTGGAGGCTATATATACCCCTCCACCTCCTCTTCATTCGTGGAGAGAGCCATCAGAACGAACCTACACTTCCAACTTACCATTTCTGAGAGAGAACCACCTACTCATGTGTTGAGGCCAAGATATTCCATTCCTATCCTATGAATCTTGATCTCTAGCCTTCCCCAAGTTGCTTTCCACTCAAACCCTCTTTCCACCAGATCCAAAACCTATGAGAGAGAGTTGAGTGTTGGGGAGACTATCATTTGAAGCACAAGAGCAAGGTGTTCATCATCAACGCACCATTTGTTACTTCTTGGAGAGTGGTGTCTCCTAGATTGGCTAGGTGTCACTTGGGAGCCTCCGACAAGATTGTGGAGTTGAACCAAGGAGTTTGTAAGGGCAAGGAGATCGCCTACTTCGTGAAGATCTACCGCTAGTGAGGCAAGTCCTTCATGGGCGAAGGCCATGGTGGGATAGACAAGGTTGCTTCTTCGTGGACCCTTCGTGGGTGGAGCCCTCCGTGGACTCAGCAGCCGTTACCCTTCGTGGGTTGAAGTCTCCATCAACGTGGATGTGCGATAGCACCACCTATCGGAACCACGCCAAAAACATCCGTGTCTCCAATTGCGTTTGAATCCTCCAAACCCTTCCCTTTACTTTCTTGCAAGTTGCATGCTTTAATTTCCGCTGCCTATACACTCTTTGCATGCTTGCTTGAATTGTGTGATGATTGCTTGACTTGTCCTAAAATAGCTAAAATCTGCCAAACTCTAAAATTGGGAAAAGGTTAAGTTTTTATTGGTCAAGTAGTCTAATCACCCCCCCCTCTAGACATACTTCAAGGTCCTACACCCATACCCTACACATTCGGGTCGGGTGCCCATTGGCACGGCTGCCCATGGGTCGAATTGCCAGGTTGAGGTTGGGCTATCTTGAAACCAAGGAAATCGTACATAATGGTTCATCGTCTTTATCAATGACGGGGAAATATCTTGAATGATGTGCAAAGAAAACAGACAGACAACACGATAAGTTCTGCTAGCACATTAAGTTGACGTACAACCCTTTCTAAAAAAGTTCAGGTACAAAAATAGAACATGTCACAATCAAATGTACCGGCACATCAGTGCTTCACACCCATAGCTCGGATTTAACTAGTATCGAACAAGATTACGTTGTTACCTCAAATTAGAGCACATCCAGGCAGCCAGCCCTGCCTCTTCTCCCAAAGAAGCAGTGGCCTCCGCCGTGCGATGGAGTAGGCCCTGTGCCATCCATCATTCCGAGCAACATGGGGGAAATCTGACGTTGACTCCTGTCATGGATGTCATTGACGGACCCTGGCACAAGCGGCGGCGACAGGACTTCGATTGATGGATTGACCACTTCTTCGACATGCACGAACACTCGATACAGGTACATCCCTAACGTGCTCCGCGGCGGCCTTGGTGGCGACGAATAGTACAACCCCGTTTCCTGCACCGATATCTGTCGGATGTGGGGTTCCGGCAAACCCTTATGGTTCGAACACTGGGGTGCACGCGAAGTCTTTCACTCCTACCGATCTACGCCCTATCTTGCTAAGATCTCGCGGACGAACTCGACGAACTCACAACACAGAGAGGCACGGGGTTTATACTGGTTCGTGCCACCGTTGTGGTGTAATACCCTACTATAGTGTGGTGGTGGTGGATTGCCTCTAGGGCTGATGATGAACAGTACGAGGGAAGAACAGCCTCCTGAGGTTGAGGTGTTCTTGTGCTTGGTGCCTTAGTGGGTGATTGCTGGGTGAATTGCTCTGTTACTTCAACCTCTTTTGCCCTATCAGTTCAACCTATTTCTACGGTGGTGGCTAGCTCTACTTATATAGGCCCTGGTCCTCTTCCCAAATATTGAGTGGGAAGGGAGCCAACAACAGCGGGCGAATTTGAAGGGGGAAAACTAGTACAAGCTATCCTGACAAAAGTGGTCTTCGCCTGCAAAAGGCTCTGGTGGTGACGCCGTCTTGGGCTCCACGATGAACTCCGCCTTGCCGTCCTCCTGGTCTTGGTCTCGTTGAACCGATATAGCAACCTTTGCTTGATGCCTCGGTACTCCTCGCCTGCGCTGGCCTCCTTAGCACCAAAGAGGAAACAAGGATGTTGTGCGCGCTGGCGCCCGCCTGGTGTCGTTCGTCATGGATCACGTCACGAGAGCCTCGTGAGGTTTCCCCCGCCTTGATATCTCCGCTCCTCGTGAGCCTGCATGACTCGGCCACTCCTGAGGAGGTCTTGCATCGTCCGCCTCGCGAGGCTTGGACCCTCGCGAGGGTCTTGGATGCCTTGTTGATGAAGATGGGCCGTACGGCCTGCTGGCTTAGCCATGCCATGGGCCGCAGGCAGGCAGATCTTGGTACCCCCGTTCCCAGAACACCGACACTAGCCCCCGGGCTGAAGGTGCGCTCGGGCTTGGCTTCGCGGCGGAGCCAAGGGTCAAGTTCGGAGCACCGTGGGCCCCAAAAGCCTGCGGCCTCGGTTGACGCGTGGCGGTTGATTGGAAGTGGGCATCTCCGCTTCCCCACGCTGCCTTGGCAACTGCATGACTTGACAAGCCCCTCCGACATGCAAGGAAAACCATCATTATCTGCGATCATGGGAGAAGCCGGTTGGCCTTCTTCCGCTATAAATGGGGAGGGGGGCGGAGCCCCCGTCGCCCATCTCTTCCTCACTTTCTTGCTTCTTCCTCCTCGCTCCATTGCTTGCAGTTCCACCGATGGCGCCACGAACGAAGTTCTCTGTCGCCGAGAAGGGAAAGGCTCCTCGCGAGGGACCCGGCTCCCCGGCGCCCAAGTGCGGTCGCGGCCGTCCGTGCAAGCACGCCGCAACACCCGCCGTGGCCCACCGTCGAGTCGGAGCCGCGGCACGCGGAGGGGATCGTCCCAACCATGGCAGTCCAGCTGACGAGGGGAGGCGTGGAATGGTGGCGCGGCCTCCCCGTACGCGCTTCCATTCAACAGAAGTGTCGCGGAGTTCGTCGTCTGGTCGGAGAACCCGGCCGGCAACTGGCTCAACTTCCGCGCTTCTTCATCGACGAATTGCCAGCCCCTGGTCGAGGCGGGCTCTTGTTGCTGGCGGATGGTTGTTGCAGCAAGGCCTCTTGGGGCACGGTCGAGACTTCTGCGACGGGCAACATAGCCCTGCCCTTGGTGGCAGATGCTGCGCCAGCCTGCTGGCTGGCAGCGGTGCACGCTCCACTTCAAGTATGACGGTGGATCGACCCTCTATGTGAGGGTGTTTGGGGAAGATGGTCGCCGCGCCGGGTGCTACCCCGAGACGAACGACGGTGAGGAGGTGCTCGGCCTTGGTGACGGTCGCGACGAGGATGAGGGCAAGCCTGCCCTTGGCGGCGACCGTGTCTCTTCCAGCTACGGCGGCTCTTCCTTCGGCGACAGCTCCAGTAGTGGTGGCTACGACCAGCCGCCGCGCCACCGCGCCCGCTTCGAAGGAAGCAGCGGGTCATCTCGTCGCCGCGCCTCCATGAAGCGTGAGGAAGGGTCTGGCTAGGCTCAGGGTGTCACTAAGGGCCTGCCTCCGCGGATTGCTGCAACACCACTTTGTTTAGCTCTTTTTTCCTGCATCAAAAATGAAACCAGTATGGGCCCACAAGGGCGTGTATCGAACAATGGTTCCTTGGTTATTGCACTGTGTGTGTTATTCCCATGTCGTGTTGTTATTTTGTGCAAAGATAACTTAACCTGGTGCGTTCAGGACGCCCTCTTCCTCACGAGGCGTTTGTTTCCTCACGTCCATCTTAACCTGGTGGTCTGTGTTTGCTCAGAAACTGCAAAAATTCGTTAGGGGGTGTGCTAGAGGACTTGATTTCCACCCAAGCCTCGACTTGGCGCTTTGTATTGCGGTACCCGAGGGGCACGGATTAGGAGAGATGCGGCAGCTTTGAGGCTCGAACGAGGGTGGCTCGCGAGAAGGCAGAGAGGAGAAAAATGCTCGCGAGGGCAACTGCCTAGCCCCCTAGCGAGGTATGCGAGAGAGAGAACACGAGCAAACCAGAGCCAGAAAATGCGGTAAGAGGCCAGGGAATCAATTTAGCAAGGAACACCAAGAGCAAACTTCTATTAAGGAAAAGCGAGCCAACTACGGAAAGCAAATGAAAAGCCGCGTCCGGCACCTAATCTAGTCTTCAAATCTTCTCACCAGCGCAGAGCTAAGTGCTGCCACTAGGCGTGGGCGGGAGCCGTTGGGCCTGAGGCCGGCGCTCCTGAGACTCCGGGGCGTGTACAGCCCCAACTTATTATTACGTGAGAGTGTCACGGGCGGCGATTCTTCACAGGCACCAGGCCTTCTTCACAGGCTCTAGGCCTTTCTTCACAGGCTCTGGGCCTTGCTTCATGGGTAGAACTTCCGGAGGTGCTGGATGTTCCAGGCGTTTTGGATAGGTGTCCCTTCTTGTGTCTCTAGGCGCACGACGCCAGGCCTGGAGATGTGGACGACCCTGAACGGGCCCTCCCACATGGGTGAAAGCTTATGCAACCCTTCCCTGGAGAGGACCCTCCTCAGAACCAGGTCTCCCGTCTCTAGCGTCCTGGAGCAAATGTTGCGGCAGTGGTATCGCCGCAGAGCTTGCTGGTACCTTGCCGCCCTTAATGCAGCTTCGCGACGACGTTCCTCCCCCAGCACGAGATCCATCCCCCGCGTGCCTCCTGTTGTGTTTCGTCGAACGCCAGGACCCGTGCGAAGCGATGCTTGACGAGGAAGGACTGCTTCGGCTCCGTAGACGAGGAAGAATGGAGTCTCACCCGTTGGCTTGGTAGCGGTGGTGCGGATGGACCACAACACTAACTGGAGCTCGTCGTGCCAGCCCCTGCCGTAGGCCTCCAGCTTCTTCTTGAAGGTCCTGGTCTTGAGGCCCCTCGGGACCTCTGCGTTCGCGCGCTCAGCCTGACCATTGCTCCCGGGGTGGGCCACCTAAGCGTAGCAGATCTACGTTCCAAGGTTAGCACAATAGGTTTTGAAGAGGTTACTAGTAAACTGCGAGCCGTTATCTGTGATGATGCGGTTGGGGACCCCGAAGCGGCTCACGAGGCCCTTGATGAACTTACGGCAGAGCCGGCCAGAATGGTACGGACGGCTTCCACTTCCTCCCACTTGGTGAACTTGTC
This sequence comes from Aegilops longissima, assembly GCA_021605205.1. Taxonomy (NCBI): domain Eukaryota; kingdom Viridiplantae; phylum Streptophyta; class Magnoliopsida; order Poales; family Poaceae; genus Aegilops; species Aegilops longissima. The sequence continues at coordinate 521,089,167 of CM038677.1, read as the reverse complement.
AATGGCGACGTAGAGATAGCGGTAGCCCCCTGGCGCCCGAGGGAACGGGCCTAAGATGTCCAGCCCCCAAACCGCGAATGGCCATGTGAGAGGGATGGTTTGGAGGCCCTGAGCAGGCTGATGGATTTGCTTGACGTGGAATTGGCAAGCTTCGCAGGACTTCACCAGCTCGGCTGCGTCGTTGAGTGTCGTAGGCCAGTAGAATCCACTGCGGGACACCTTGCTGACGAGGGTCCGTGACGACGAGTGGTGCCCACAGTCCCCGTCGTGTATGTCAATCAGCAACTCCCTTCCTTGATCACTGGAGAAGCAGCGCAGCGTGACGTTATTCGGCCGTTTTCTATATAACTCACCGTCTTGGATACAATATGCCGTGGCTTGCCGGGCCACGCACTCCCCGTCCTCTTCCTTCTCCGCAGCGACCTGTGCGTCAGGTACTCCTTGAATTCCTTGGTCCAGCATTCCTCCTGGGGCTCGAGCGCCAAGAGCAGCCAAGCTCCTGAGGTCGGGTCAGAGGTCGGGGCACCCGTGGCCGGAGTCTGTGGGAGCTCCTCCCGAGGCTGAGTCATGCTTGAAAGAGGAGGCGTAGCTGATGGCTTGAAGAGACGCTCCTCAAAGATGCTTGGCTCTTGCAGTTACCGCTTGGATGCTCTCCTGGCGATGTCGTCGGCTTCCTTGTTGGTGCCCCGGGGCACGTGCTGCAGCTCAAGACTCGAGAACTGTTTTTCCATCATGTGCACCTCCGCGAGGTAGGCTGTCACACCCAATATGCGACCCTATCCAAAAGTAACTCGACAGTCCCACCAAGGATAGACCCGCATATTGAAACGCTTTTGCAAGGTGGATATCATTACATCAACATTACATAATAGATGGGGATACATACATAAGGCACAAATGCCACAAGAATACATCAACATCATATACAAGATCAACATCCGACTACGGATGAAACATAAACAGAAGCTCAAACGACATCCACCCTGCTAGCCCAGGCTGCCGACCTGGAACCTATCCCCTGATCGACGAAGAAGAAGAACTCCAACACAAGCAAACATCGCTCTCGCGTCATGAACATCGCAAACATGTACCTGCAACTGTTGGTGTAGTAATCTGTGAGCCACGAGGACTCAGCAATCCCATTACCATGGGTATCAAGACTAGCAAAGCTTAAAGGGAAAGGAAGGGGTAAAGTGGTGAGGTTGCAGCAGCGACTAAGCATATATGGTGGCTAACATACGCAAAAGAGAACGAGAAGAGAAACAAAGGAACGGTCGTCAACTAGTAATGATCAAGAAGTGATCCTGAACTCCTACTTACGTCAGACATAACCCAGAAACCGTGTTCTCCTCTCGATCAACCCGAAAAGAGACACTCACGGTTACACACGGTTGGTGTATTTTAGAAGAGTTTGCTTCAAGTTTACTACAACGGATATTAACAAATTCCCATCGCCACATAACCGCGGGCACGGCTCTCGAAAGTTTATACCTGCGGGTGTCCCAACTTAGCCCATGATAAGCTCTCGCGATCAACGAAGGATATTCCTTCTCCCGGAAGACCCGATCAGTCTCGGAATCCCGGCTACAAGACATTCGACAATAATAAAACAAGACCAGCAAGACCTCCGGCGTGCCGACACCACGATAGTAGCCGCGTGTATCTCGTCTCGAGCCCACGACCGGATAAGCTAAGCGTCACAGTACCGATGTAACCCAAGTTGCCAAGGGATGGTCCCAACGGTGCTCTAGTTTGGACCAACGCTAGACAAGCAATCGCCCGGGGGTAAATAAAGATGACCCTCGGGATCGCGACTCCCAAGGGAAAAAAGGCTAGGTGAGGCAAATGTAAAACCAATGTTGGGCCTTGGTGGAAAAGTCTTATTCAAAGCGAACTGTCAAGGGGGTCCCATAAATCACCCGACCGCGATAGGGACGCAAAATCCGGGAACATAATACCGATATGACGGAAACTAGGGCGGCAAGAGTGGAACAAAACACCAGGCATAAGGCCGAGCCTTCCACCCTTTACCAAGTATATAGATGCATTAATTAAATAAGATATATTGTGATATCCCAACAAGTAAACTTGTTCCAACAAGGAACAACATCTCCATGTTCCAACAAGGAACAAACTTCATCTTCACCTGCAACTAGCAACGCTATAAGAGGGGCTGAGCAAAGCGGTAACATAGCCAAACAATGGTTTGCAAGGAAGGGTGTCAAAGGTTAGAGGTTCACGGTAATTTGGGATGGCTTGATAAACAGGTAATAGGTAGCGCAGCATAGCGATAGAACGAAGCAACTAGCATAGCAATGATAGTAGTGAGATCCAGGGTAGCGGTCATCTTGCCTGAAATCCCGCAAGGAAGAAGAACGAGTCCATGAAGAAGATGAACGAATGAAGCCGAACCAAGCGTAGACGAACGAATCCTCACGATCGCAACGAAAATGGGAACTAACAAGAACAAGCACACAACAAGGTAAACACACCACACATGAACATGACAAGATGCACAACAAGCATGGTGCATGACAAAGCTACATGAAGCTACTCATGGCAAGAGATGATGCAAACAAGAGCAACACATCAAAGCAAGTTTAAATGAGGCCGGAAACAACATATAACAATTCCGGTAAGTCCTCATATGCAAATTTCGAAATTGGTCCAGATCTGAATAAACATTATGTTCAAGTTGTTAAACAGCAAGTTAAGATGCACCAAGATGATCTACACGAAATTCTAGTCAAGTTACATATAAAGTTCATTAGATTCGGAGCTACGGCCTAGAAGATATGAGCAAAACAAGTTAAACATGGCATTGATGCAAAATGCACCCAAACATCAAGCAAACACCTCAAAACAAGGATGTAACATGATAATATGAAACTACATGCAAAATCAAGCAAGTTTCATATAGAGCACACTCAAAACGGAGCAACGGTTCAACACATACACACTATACAAGACATGCCAACAATCTGTCCAAAACAGCAACTAGGCATATTGCAAGCACCAAAACTACATGCTACAGCATCTTAACATGAAAACAAAAGTCATGGACATGATGTACAGGTAAAGCATGACAAAACATGAACACTAAGCTATCTCCAGAAACCACTAGAACATGCTCAAAAACACATGGCCAGATTGCAAATAATAACAGTTTCAGACTTTAGCAGAAATAACATCAGGTTGCAATGTTTAGAGCTATCAAACAACATGTTACAGGAACTTATCATGGCAAACAAAGGCATGGCATGAATCTACTAAATGCATAGAACAAAATTCAGAGAGCAATTTGACATGATGAAATGATGTACTCGTCGAGGCGAACAATTTGACATATTACACGCACGAAACAGAGCAATATGCAGAGAGTTATGGCATGATGAAAATGCATAAAAATATTAGCAGATTCGGGGACTTAGCAGTATTTTTCCAAAAAAAAACAGATCGGGCGCGAGATGCTAAGAAACGCACGGGGCCGGATTTTGCGGGGCTCACCTAGCAGGCCGAAGCCCAGGTCACGAGGATGGGCTTTGCAGGCCGGGCGAGGCTGTAGTGGGCAGCGTCTTTGGTCGGGCCCACGTGGCCCGAGCCGTCATGATCGTCGTCCCCTGCTCGCGCACGAGACACCGAAGCCATGGCGGCGGCGATCCTGCAGGGGAGGCGGCGGCGCCGGAACGTGGGGAGGCCAGGAGGGGCCGGGGCAGGTCCTGCGGCGGCGGAACGGACCGATCCGGCCATGGGGCTGCCGGATCCGGCCGGAGCTGGGCGGGGCGAGGCCGGGCCCGACGGAGTCCGACGAGGAGCTGAGGAACCGTGGTGGCGATGGTCGGCGGGCGGCGGGCGTCGCGGACGGCGGGAGGCGAAGCTTGAGGCCCCCGGCGCTGGGAGGAGCTCCGGCGGCGCGACGGTGAGGTAGGGCAGGCGGCGGCGGCGCGGTCCCGGCTGGCGTGGCTGGCGGCGCGAGGATGGGCTCTCTGCGGCCCTTCTGAGCTCAGCGGGTCACGGCGGCGAGGGAGGCAGGGAGGCGACATGGCGGAAGGCGACTGGCTGATGGCGGCGGCGCCATTTCGTCCGGTCCGGGACGGACATGTCCGGCGGGCTAGAGAGGAAATTTAGGGTTTGGACTGCGAGAATTTCGGGGCAGGGGTGTTCAAATAGGTAGGGGGAGCTAGGAGAGTCCAAATGAGGCACGGTTTTCGCCCACACGATCGTGATCGAACGACCGAGAGCATGGAGGGGAGTTTGCTGGGTTTTGGGCCTCTTTGAAAGGGGTGTTGGGCTGCAAAGAGAAGGAGGCTTTACGGTTACCCGGTTAACCGTTGGAGTATCAAACGACCTCCAAATGGCACGAAACTTGACAGGCGGTCTACCGGTGCTATACCAAGGCCGCTTGACAAACCTCGGTCCATTCCGAGACCGTTTAACACCCGCACACGAAAAGAGGTAAAAGAGGGCGCTGGGAGACATAGGAGTGCCGGATTGGAAAACGGACAACGGGGAAAATGCTCGGAAGCATGAGACGAACACGTATGCAAAAGCGATGCACATGATGACATGATATAAAATGCAGATGATGACATGGCAAAGTGCAACACGCAAGCAAATGACAAGGAAACAACGACGAATAACTGGCAGACACCTGGCGCATCGAATCCGGGGCGTTACAACACTCCTCCACTAACAAGAGATCTTGTCCCGAGATCTTAGGACCGAGACGGAAGGGAAAAAGGAAGAGGTGAAACAAGAACTCAAGAGAAGAAGCAAAGAATCGAGAGCACTCGAGAAGAAGATAGGAACGACGAGAATGACGAGAATCAAAAGCTCATAGAATCAGATAGGCTATGAAACAACTCGTTCTAACCGGAGTGGTTAGAATGAGAAAAAGAAACGTATAAGACTGAAACGATTTAGGTAGCACTCCGGCTGAAAATGGAAGGATTAGAACATGAACTTCTCAAGATGGGATGGAAACTTGATGAAGACATGACACAAAGCCTCCGGAAAGAATTGAAAGAGTAGAATGAAAAGAACTTAGAAGGAAGGATTGAATGGAGTTGTTGAGAAATCAACAACGAAAGAATAACCTTGTTGTGGTATTATGGAAACCATCTCAAAATTATAAGGTGATTACCGACCACAAGTGGAAAATATTAAATAGCTGAGAATGACGAAAAATGCAAAACTTCACTTCAGAAGAAAATTAAGAATAATTTGCTCTTCAAGACACGAGAAGAAAAGATACTTGACTCCACCGACAAGAATCTTGATGAACACTTGAAGAATGAATTAAATCATGAAGAACCACCATGAAGAACTCCGGTAACAAAAAGGATGGCGAGATAGAATGAAGGATGAAAGAATAAGATTAAAACGTTGCGGTGATTTAGAAGGAGGTTCCGATGACATGGCCGAGGAGAAATTGAACTCCGGAAAAGAAAAGATGAAAGACTTGGAACTAGAATTTATTCCTCAAGAACAAACTCCAAATAAAAGGATTAGATCCCCTCGAGGAAATAAGAATAAGATTTATTGTATGCTTATCCTTCATCAAATTAAATTGATGACAAGCAATGGATTTGGCATGCAACTTATTCTTCTTGAAAAGGATTAAGGGAAATATAGCACAAAACTTGAGGAAGTTTTCCTGAACCACCGGTAGAATTGGAAGAAGGAATGGATTAAAATGATAAACAAAGAAAAGAATCTCGAACAAACCACCGTAAGAATTCGAAATGACTGATGAAAAAGAATGAATCACCGAGAAGAATTAGAAGAACCAATATGCTAGAGGGGATTTGGATGCAGAAGAACAAAGAGATCATGAGCTGATTAAAGAACACTTGAACGAAGCACCGGGATAATATTGAGGCGAACTAAAGGGCACGAATATAGAATAATTGAGAGAACGAAGCTGAAAACTTAGAACGAAGAAATCTTACGAAAAGGTGACCTCCGGATGATCGAGAGGGAAAGCAACACCTGAAATACTCCGGATTGATGAAAAGAATTGCACGACTAGAAACAATTTGATAGGATAACATCGAGCTCGCACCTCGAATCTCCGGGAGAACGGACAAGATTTGAGAGAAAAAATCTACGACGGTCTTCAAATGTTGAGAATGACGACGAGAACCACCATGCAGAATTGTTGAGACGCTCCGGGAGAATGAAAAACAAAGACGTTGAGTCAACAATGAAATGATTTGAAATTGATCTTGGAAAAGGCATGTGACTGATGGAATCCATTCTTACGTCACACTTGAAAAGAATTGGGAATAGCTCCGGGGAAAATCAGAAGAGTCAGGTAAGATCCTGGGAAAAGACCTGTGGGTTAGGGCCCACTAAAGAGAAAAACACCGTCGGAAAGAATTGTTCAACGGATAGATGATGCACCGGAACAATTGAAATATTTGAATGAGGTGATAACCTCGAATTAATTAGAACACAGATGAATCTCCTGAGATGTCTTCATCACTCCGGAAGGATAAACTGGCAAGAGGAGAACGAGCAGGAAAAACACTTCGAGGAAAAGAATATGATCAACCTCAAAACTTGATTTGAGTCCACCGGAGAAGAAAAGAGATGAAGAATGTCGTACAAAACGAGAATTCACCGGTTGAAATAATTGAGGGAAAACTGAAGAGGCTCCACATGAATGAAATTGTTGGTCGAAACAGACTCGAACTCCGGGAATAATAGGGTGGGAGGGCGGGCAAACAAAGACAACTTGGAACAGGAAACCGACGAATATCTTGAAGAGAAAACACCAGTTGAAATCATTGAGGAAAGAAAGCAAAGACTTCGCACGAGTAGGATGGATACACGATAACGGACTCCGGTTCCAAGATGAAAAGGGGTGGGCGGGTGGGAAAAGAAGACAACTGAGGATTGAACTTGGCAAAGATGAAGAGGTTCGAGTCGACTTGACGAGAAATGCACCGGACAAAGAGGATGGGCAACTCACGAAACTAACCACGTGATCCTAAAGAAAAATTTGAACGGGAAGAGGAGTAATTCAAAACACCTCGTCAAGATTCCTCACCGAGAGCGACGAAGGGCTGAGGAGTAAAAGAATTCCTACTCTCGATATAACTAGACTCGAAAAACAGTTTTCTTCTAGACTCAACAACGGCCAAACTACACGATCAATCAAGGGGGCTCCTAGGGTCGGTCGAGGCTCTGATACCAACTTGTCACGCCCAATATGCAACCCTATCCAAAAGGAACTCGACGGTCCCACCAAGGATAGACCCGCATATTGAAACGCTTTTGCAAGGTGGATATCATTACATCAACATTACATAATAGATGGGGATACATACATAAGGCACAAATGCCACAAGAATACATCAGCATCATATACAAGAGATCAACATCCGACTACGGATGAAACATAAACAGAAACTCAAACGACATCCACCCTCCTAGCCCAGGCTGCCGACCTGGAACCTATCCCCTGATAGACGAAGAAGAAGAAGAACTCCAACACAAGCAAACATCGCTCTCGCGTCATGAACATCGCAAACCTGTACCTGCAACTGTTGGTGTAGTAATCTGTGAGCCACGAGGACTCAGCAATCCCATTACCATGGGTATCAAGACTAGCAAAGCTTAAAGGGAAAGGAAGGGGTAAAGTGGTGAGGTTGCAGCAGCGACTAAGCATATATGGTGGCTAACATACGCAAAAGAGAGCGAGAAGAGAAACAAAGGAACGGTCGTCAACTAGTAATGATCAAGAAGTGATCCTGGACTCCTACTTACGTCAGACATAACCCAGAAACCGTGTTCTCCTCTCGATCAACCCCGAAAAGAGACACTCACGGTTACACACACGGTTGGTGTATTTTAGAAGAGTTTGCTTCAAGTTTACTACAACCGGATATTAACAAATTCCCATCTGCCACATAACCGCGGGCACGGCTCTCGAAAGTTTATACCTGCAGGGTGTCCCAACTTAGCCCATGATAAGCTCTCGCGATCAACGAAGGATATTCCTTCTCCCCGGGAAGACCCGATCAGTCTCGGAATCCGGCTACAAGACATTTCGACATAATAAAACAAGACCAGCAAGACCTCCCGGCGTGCCGACACCACGATAGTAGCCGCGTATCTCGTCTCGAGCCACGACCGGATAAGCTAAGCGTCAGGTACCGGCGTAACCCAAATTGCCAAGGGATGGTCCCGACGGTGCTCTAGTTTGGACCAACGCTTAGACAAGCAACGCCCGGGGGTAAATAAAGATGACCCTCGGGATCGCGACTCCCAAGGGAAAAAAGGCTAGGTGAGGCAAATGTAAAACCAATGTTGGGCCTTCTTTGGAAAGTCTTATTCAAAGCGAACTATCAAGGGGTCCCATAAATCACCCGACCGCGTTAGGGACGCAAAATCCGGGAACATAATACCGATATGACGGAAACTTGGGCGGAAAGAGTGGAACAAAACACCAGGCATAAGGCCGAGCCTTCCACCCTTTACCAAGTATATAGATGCATTAATTAAATAATATATATTGTGATATCCCAACAAGTAAACATGTTCCAACAAGGAACAACATCTCCATGTTCAACAAGGAACAAACTTCATCTTCACCGCAACTAACAACGCTATAAGAGGGCTGAGCAAAGCGGTAACATAGCCAAACAATGGTTTGCAAGGAAGGGTGTCAAAGGTTAGAGGTTCACGGCAATTTAGGATGGCTTGATAAGCAGGTAATAGGTAGCGCAGCATAGCGATAGAACGAAGCAACTAGCATAGCAATGATAGTAGTGAGATCCAGGTAGCGGTCATCTTGCCTGAAATCCCGCAAGGAAGAAGAACGAGTCCATGAAGAAGATGAGCGGATGAAGCCGAACCAAGCGTGAGCGAACGAATCCTCACGATCATAGCAGCAACGGAACTAACAAGAAGAAGCACACAACAAGGTAAACACACCACACATGAACATGACAAGATGCACAACAAGCATGGTGCATGACAAAGCTACATGAAGCTACTCATGGCAAGAGATGATGCAAACAAGAGCAACACATCAAAGCAAGTTTAAATGAGGCCGGAAACAACATATAACAATTCCGGTAAGTGCTCATATGCAAATTTCGAAATTGGTCCAGATCTGAATAAACATCATGTTCAAGTTGTTAAACAGCAAGTTAAGATGCACCAAGATGATCTACACGAAATTCTAGTCAAGTTACATATAAAGTTCATTAGATTCGGAGCTACGGCCTAGAAGATATGAGCAAAACAAGTTAAACATGGCATTGATGCAAAATGCACCCAAACATCAAGCAAACACCTCAAAACAAGGATGCAACATGATAATATGAAACTACATGCAAAATCAAGCAAGTTTCATATAGAGCACACTCAAAAGCAGCACAGCGGTTCAACACATACACACTATACAAGACATGCCAACAATCTGTCCAAAACAGCAACTAGGCATATTGCAAGCACCAAAACTACATGCTACAGCATCTTAACATGAAAACAAAAGTCATGGACATGATGTACAGGTAAAGCATGAAAAAACATGAACACTAAGCTATCTCCAGAAAACACTAGAACATGCTCAAAAACACATGGCAAGATTGCAAATAATAACAGTTTCAGACTTTAGCAGAAATATCATCAGGTTGCAATGTTTAGAGCTATCAAACAACATGTTACAGGAACTTATCATGGCAAACAAAGGCATGGCATGAATCTACTAAATGCATAGAACAAAATTCCTTTACTGACCATGAGCCAAAAAGGATCAGAAAATATGATGGCACCCATGTAAACATGGCAAGTTATATTACAGATTCATACATGGCAGGAACAACAATAAGTAGGCATGTTGGTGAGCTTGAACCACTCACCACAGAGCAATACATGGCATGGCAAGGCAACTCACAGTAAGAAGACATGGCATAGAAGCTATACATGGCAAGAACAACATCATAGCATGCAAGGATCAACTACAACAACCTTGGCAAAATTGAATAACATGTAAACAATCTGCCAGGAAACATTTTATAGCAAAAGTAGAGCTCGATTGACTCAAGCTATGGCACTCCATAATTGCAAACAAGGGCATGTATGGATAGAGCATAACCATATGTTCAAAACATCCTTACTGAAGTATCTCAAAATAAGCATGGATCTCTCTGTAGCATCAAGTTTACATGGCATAAAAATATCAAGAAAGCAGGGCTGAAATCAGCAACATCATGAAGCCTAGTTTGCATGCTTGTGCTAGTCACCACAGAGATCACAAAGATACATGGCATACACCCCTGTAAAGATGGCATGGCATATTACAAAACACATGTAGGACTCAAGTTCATAGGGTGCACACAATAATCATGGCAAAAATGACAAAAGTGCATGTTCTGATAAGAATCTAAAACTAACATCACATAGCCCTCTTCTAACAGCATTTCGGGCATCAAGATGAGCTCAAATGTAAATTATTCAATGAGATGAAATGATGTACTCGTCGAGGCGAACAATTTGACATATTACACGCACTAAACGGAGCAATATGCAGAGAGTTATGGCATAATGAAAATGCATAAAATATTAGCAGATTCGGAGACTTAGCAGTATTTTTCCAAAAAAAAAAACAGATCGGGCGCGAGATGCTAAGAAACGCACGGGGCGGGATTTGGCGGGGCTCACCTAGCAGGCCGAAGCCCAGGTCACGAGGAGGGGCTTTGCAGGCCGGGCGAGGCTGCAGTGGGCCGGCGTGCTGGGTCGGGGCCCACGTGGCCCAGGCCGTCGCGGTCGTCGTCCCGTGCTCGCGCACGAGACACCGAAGCCATGGCGGCGGCGATCCTGCAGGGGAGGCGGCGGCGCGAGCGCTGGGGCGCCAGGAGGGCAGGGCAGGTCTGCGGCGGCGGAACGGACCGATCCGCCATGGGGCTGCCGGATCCGGCCGGGCTGGGCGGGCGAGGCCGGGCCCGACGGAGTCCGCGAGGAGCCGAGGAACCGTGGCGGCGATGGTCGACGGGCGGCGGGGCGATCTGGACGGCGGGAGGCGAAGGCGCTTGGGGCCATGGCGCTTCGGGAGGAGCTCCGGCGGCGCGACAGTGAGGTAGGGCAGGCGGCGCGCGTCCCGGGATCCCGGCCGGGCGGCGTGCGGAGGATGGGCTCTCTGTGGGCCCTTCATCGCTCAGCGGTCCGGCGGCGGGGGAGGCAGGGAGGCGACATGGCGGAAGGCGACTGGCTGAGGGCGGCGGCGCGATTTCGTCCGGTCCGGGACGGACATGTCCGGCGGGCTAGAGAGGAAATTTAGGGTTTGGACTGCGAGAATTTCGGGGGAGGGGTGTTTAAATAGGTAGGGGGAGCTAGGAGAGTCCAAATGAGGCACGGTTTTCGCCCACACGATCGTGATTGAACGACCGAGAGCATGGAGGGGAGTTTGCTGGGTTTTGGGCCACTTTGAAAGGGGTGTTGGGCTGCAAAGAGAAGGAGGCTTTACGGTTACCCAGTTAACCGTTGGAGTATCAAACGACCTCCAAATGGCACGAAACTTGACAGGCGGTCTACCGGTGCTATACCAAGGCCGCTTGACAAACCTCGGTCCATTCCGAGACCGTTTAACACCCGCACACGAAAAGAGGTAAAAGAGGCGCCGGAGACATAGGAGTGCGGATTGGAAAAGCGGACAACGGGAAAATGCTCGGAAGCATGAGGCGAACACGTATGCAAAAGCGATGCACATGATGACATGATATAAAATGCAGATGATGACATGGCAAAGTGCAACACGCAAGCAAATGACAAGGCAACAACGACGAATAACTGGTAGACACCTGGCGCATCGAATCCGGGGCGTTACATAGGCCTCCATATGCTCGTCCTTCGGGTCGTATACCTTGTTGGAGAAGTTGATGAGGAGTTGCGAGTCGCCTCTGACGGTAAGGCACTTCACCCCTAGAGCTGCCGCAGCCTTCAGGCCAGCTATGAGGCCTTCGTATTCTGCGATATTGTTGGAGACCTTCTCGCCGTGCTGAAAGCAGAGTTGCATGGCGTAGTAGAGCTTGTCCTGGGTGGGCGAGATGAGCACTTCTCCAGCCCCCGCGCCCTGGTGCGCGAAAGCGCCATCGAAATAGATGACCCAGCCGTCCGGAGCCTCGCTCCCTGGGGAGGTGGACCGGTCTTGTCCTTCCTCAAGTGTCGGGGCATCCGTCCATTCTGCCACAAAGTTAGCGAGCGCAGCCCCCTTGATGACCCTGGTAGTGCTGAACTCCAACTGGAATTCTTGCAGCTCGATATTCCGCTCAGCAACCCTTCCAGCTGAATTAGGGCTCCTGAGCACCCTCTCCAATGGGTAGGCTGAGACGACCTTGACCGGGTGCCCCTGGAAGTAGTGTCGCAGCTTGCATGAGGCCACCAAGAGTGCGAGCAGGAGCTTCTGAGGCATGGGGTAGCGTGCCCTCGTGTCTCGCAGTACGGTGCTGACAAAGTACACCGGGTGTTCAATGAGGGCTGGTGCACTGTCGGGGCTCGGGTCCAGCGGAGATTGGGGCATCTCCTGAGGTGGAGAGGTTCCTAAGACTTGACTGTCCTCAGGAGCTTCTGCGACGTTGTCCTGCCGAGCCTGGTCTTCCCCGCTGATGCCTTTGCTGCGCCTTCCTGACCATGCGCCACTTCAGCTCCAGCTTGGCGTGGCGCGCCCTCGTCTTGGCGCTCCTCCCTAACCGCCACCAGTGCCGCGCTTGAGGAGTACGGGGTGGCTGCAAGGTAGAGTACCAGAGGCTCAAGGGGCCGTGGTGCCACCATCACCGGGTTGCTAGTAAGGTATTTCTTGAGGTCTTGGAAGGCCTGATCGGCCTCCGGGGTCCACTCGAACGGGCCCTTCTTCTTCATGAGCTTGAAGAAGGGTAAGGCGCGCTCTCCCAGTTTGCAGATGAAACGCCCTAATGCGGTCACCCGTCCTCCTAGCTTTTGCATCTCCTTGAGGGTCTATGGCGGGCTCATGTCCTCGATGGCCTTGATCTTCTCTTGGTTCGCCTCGATCCCTTTGTGGGACACGAGGAATCCTAGCAGCTTGCCGGAGGCGACACCAAACACGCACTTCTCCGGGTTAAGCCTCAAGTTCACATGGCGCAGGCTCTCGAAGGTCTCCTCCAAGTCGTGAATCAATGTCTTCGCCTCGCGAGACTTTACCACTATGTCGTCGATGTAGGCCTCTGTGTTCCTCCCGAGTTGTCGCCCCAGGGCGATGCGCATCAACCGCACGAAGGTGGTGCCCGCCTTGCGCAGCCCGAAGGGCATGCAGGTGTAGCTGTACACCCCACATGGTGTTAGGAAAGCTGTCTTCTCCACATCTTCCACCGACATGATGATACCCTGAGAACGCATCCAGGAAGCACAGCAAGTCGCACTCGGCGGTGGAGTCAACAATCTGGTCGATGCATGGGAGCGGGAACGGATCTTGGGGGCAGGCTTTGTTAAGGTTGGTGAAGTCGACGCACATCCGCTCCTTCCCGCCTTTCTTGGGCACTACGATGGGGTTTGCCAGCCATTCGGGATATCGAACTTCCCGGATGGCGCCTGCCGCCTCCAGCTTGCGTGTCTCTTGGACGATGAAGGCTTGCTTCTCAGTGGACTGCCGTCTGGCTCGCTGCTTCACGGGGCGTATGTTGGGGCATACCCTTAGGTGATGCTGGATCACCTCTCTCGGGACCCCTACCAGCTGATTGGGCTCCCACGCGAATATCTACTTGTTCGCACGCAAGAACCTCACTAAGGCTTCTTCTTGTCCCGAGTCAAGGCCGGCTCCTATGGTGAAGTTGGCTCCTGAAGACCCGTCCTCATTGACTGGCACCTGCTTGGTTTCCGCCTTGTCTTGGGTGAACATCTGCTTCTTCTTGGTAGGCGCGGCCTCCTTCGCCTCGGGGGTACCTGCGCCGGTGGGTTGTGCTGCTGCCGCAGTCTTGAAGGCGAGCCTGAGCGCTGTCATGGCCTCTTTAGTGTCCCCCTTGATGATGAAGACGCCCTTGCTTCCTGGCATCTTCATGAGGTTGTAGGCCGGATGAGTCGCCGCCATGAATTGAGCGAGAGCTGGGTACCCGAGGATGGCGTTGTATGGAAGATCGATGCGGGCAATGTCGAAGTCCACCAGCTCGGTGCGGTAGTTGTAGCGTGTGCCGAAGGTGACAGGGAGGCGGATCTGCCCCAGAGAGGGCAGCTCCACCACCCACTCCCGAAAAGGGCTTGCTGAGGTTTAGCCGCTCGAGCGGTACGTGAAGCAGGCTGAAGGCTTTTACGGAGAGCAAGTTGAGGCCGACCGCCGTTGATGAGGGTCTTAGTGATGACCACGTTGCAGATGGTGGGCGTGCAGAGCATCGGGAGCATGCCGGATTAGGCGGTGGAGTCGGGGTGGTCTTCTGAGCCGAAGGTGAGGTCGGCTTCTGGCGCAGCCCAACCTGGCGGAGCCCCCGGGCGCTTGGAGGTGGCCCCGGTCCGGCGGAGGAACGGTTTGACGTGGCGATCTGAAGGTGGTGCTTGAGAGCCGCACAGCAGGGCCGCGACCGCATGGTGCGCTGGCACCACGTAGCAAGCAGTGGAGAGGTTATAGATTTCCCCCCAGGAGGCCACCGTGGATCCCGGGAGGTTGAGCAGTCAGGCGCGCGGCTCGCCGGCAACGGCCATGGGGAACCAGTTGGCCATGATCTTGTCGTTGCCTCCGGCTTCGAGGACAGCCCCCTCGTAAGCCAGTAGGAACAGCGGCGGGTCTGCCGCGCCATCGTAACACGGCGGCATCTCCGGCTTGAACTTGGTCGGCCACCGCACTTGCCGTAGGGCGGGGGCCAGGGCTCGGTACCCAGATGTCCCGCTGCCGACGTCGGCTGCAGAGGCGGATGGCGGGGCACCCGCCATGGGAGCGAAGTGCGGCGGCACGGGGCGCATGTTGGTGGAGAGGAGCTCCGATGCACCCCAAACTGGCGCGCCAAATGTTGAATGGGGTTCCAGCAAACCCTTAAGGTTCGAACACTGGGGTGCGCGCGAAGTCTTTCCCTCCTACCAATCTACGCCCTAGCTCGCTAAGATCTTGCGGACGAACTCGACGAACTCACAACACAGAGAGGCACGGGGTTTATACTGGTTTGGGCCACCGTTGTGGTGTAATACCCTACTCCAGTGTGGTGGTGGTGGATTGCCTCTAGGGCTGATGATGAACAGTACGAGGGAAGAAAAGCCTCCTGAGGTTGAGGTGTTCTTGTGCTTGGTGCCTTAGCGGGTGAGAGCTGGGTGAATTGCTCTGTCAGTTCAACCTCTTTTGCCCTATCAGTTCAACCTCTTTCTACTGTGGTGGCTAGCTCTACTTATATAGGCCCTGGTCCTCTTCCCAAATATTGAGCGGGAAGGGAGCCAACAACGACATGCGAATTTGAAGGGGGACAGCTAGTACAAGCTATCCTGACAAAAGTGGTCTTCGCCTGCGAAAGGCTCTGGTGGTGACGCCGTCTTGTGCTCCATGATGACCTCCGCCTTGCCGTCCTCCTGGTCTTGGTCTCATTGCACCGATATAGCAACCTTTGCCTGATGCCTCGGTACTCCTCGCCTGCGCTGGCCTCCTTAGCACCAAACAGGAAACAAGGACGCTGCGCGCGCTGGCGCCCGCCTGGTGTCGTTCGTCATGGCTCACGTCACGAGAGCCTCGTGAGGTTTCCCCCGCCTTGATATCTCAACTCCTCGTGAGCCTGCATGACTAGGCCACTCCTGAGGAGGTCTTGCGTCGTCCGCCTCGCGAAGCTTGGACCCTCGCGAGGGTCTTGGATGCCTTGTTGATGAAGATGGGCCCTACGGCCTACTGACTTAGCCACGCCATGGGCCGCAGGCAGGCAGGTCTGGGGACCCCCGTTCCCAGAACACCGATAGTATCTCAACACCAATCACCTTCGGTATGGTGGATGGCTTCTTCATCCATGCCATAACCGTCCGAGCCCAGCTGTCAAGCTCACCTCCAAGGTCGTTGATAAGCTCATTCGTGGACTCGTTGTTCCAAGCACGTCGAGGCATGCCGTGTAAGGTAAGCTTTGTTAGAAACTCAAGCCCAGAGGGCACCGAGCCCCATCCTGGGTGCCACCGATCAAAGCTCATCATCTCGCCATCGCAGAACAAATGCTGGGAAGATTCGAACACACCACTGCAGTCGAAAGTTGTCCGGAACCTGACGAAGAATCAGCCGGTGGCGCACTGACTTCGACGAGAAAGTCACTTATTTGGAGATCATGTGCAATGCCAAGAGCTTTGACAAGGTCGTCCGGCGAGATGGGATACCGGTTGCCATTGATGGTTACCATCAGCACTTTGCCGGCAAACTGGTTGTCAAGCACCGTCATGCCAGTATTGAGCGACAGCACGCAACACCCGAAGGCAGGACGGACCTCAGGATCTCCGGCTAGGAGATCCGCGTTGCCTGGCGACATGATAGTGCGCTTGAGTACAGGGAGTACAGGAGGGGTTTTGGGGGAACAGGAGTAGGAATCGAGATTCCAGAGGTGGGGGAGGGGCGGGACATTTGGGATGAAAAGGTAGCATGAATTTCGAACACACGCCAATATTCTCTTGGCGCGCAAGCGCATGAAAACACCAGTGGCGCCCACATGTCAGCCTAAGAGTCCATATTCTTTCTTTTTTTTAGAGCTCGGCCTTTTTTTAGGATGTTTTGAGAGCCCGGCCTGAGAGTCATAATTGACCTGTTTGGCATTGGGTTACTGATACGTCTCCAACATATCTATAATTTTTTATTGTTCCATGCTATTATATTATCTGTTTTGGATGTTTTATATGCATTTATATGATGTTTTATATGATTTTTGGAACTAACCAATTAACATAGAGCCCAGTGCTAGTTTCTGCTTTTTCCTTGTTTTTGAGTTTTACAGAAAAGGAATACCAAACGGAGTCCAATTGACGTGCCAATTTTTGATGATTTTTTTATGGACCAAAAGAAGCCCCCAGAGTAAAAGAGTTGGGCGAGAAGGGTCCCGAGCTGCCCACGAGGGTGGAGGGCGCGCCCTACCCCCTGGGTGCATGCCCCTATCTCGTGGACGACTCGGAGACCCCCCCTGACGTGAGACCGACGCCAAAAATTCCTATAAATACCCAAACCTCCAGAAAATAACCTAGATTGGGAGTTCCGCCGCCGCAAGCCTCTTTAGCCACCAAAAACCAATCAGGACCCTGTTCTGGCACCCTACCGGAGGGGGGAACCATCATCGGTGGCCATCTTCATCATCCCGGCGCTCTCCATGACGAGGAGGGAGTAGTTCACCCTCGGGGCTTAGGGTATGTACCAGTAGCTATGTGTTTGATCTCTCTCTCTCTCTCTCTCTCTCTCTCTCTCTCTCTCGTGTTCTTGATTCAACACAATCTTGATGTACCGTGAGCTTTGCTATTATAGTTGGATCTTATGATGTTTCTTCCCCTCTACTCTCTTGTAATGGATTGAGTTTTCCCTTTGAAGTTATCTTATCGGATTGAGTCTTTAAGGATTTGAGAACACTTGATGTATGTCTTGCATGTGCTTATCTGTGGTGACAATGGGATATTCACGTGATCCACTTGATGTATGTTTTTGTGATCAACTTGCGAGTTCACTGACCTCGTGAACTTATGTATAGGGGTTGGCATACGTTTTCGTCTTGACTCTCTGGTAGAAACTTTGGGGAACTCTTTGAAGTACTTTGTGTTGGTTTGAATAGATGAATCTGAGGTTGTGTGATGCATATCGTATAATCATACCCGCGGATACTTGTGGTGACATTGGAGTATCTAGGTGTCATTAGGGTTTTGGTTGATTTGTATCTGAAGGTGTTATTCTAGTACGAACTCTAGGATAGGTCGAACGGAAAGAATAGCTTCGTGTTATTTTAATAAGGACTCTTGAATAGATCGACCAGAAAGGATAACTTTGAGGTGGTTTAGTACCCTACAATAATCTCTTCGTTTGTTCTCTGCTATTAGTGACTTCGGAGTGACTCTTTGTTGCATGTTGAGGGATAGTTATATGATCCAGTTATGTTATTATTGTTGAGAGAACTTGCACTAATGAAAGTATGAACCCTAGGCCTTTTTTCGAAGCATTGCAATACTGTTTGTGCTCACTTTTATCATTAGTTACCTTGCTGTTTTATATTTTCAGATTACAAAAACCTATATCTACCATCCATAGTGCACTTGTATCACCATCTCTTCGCCGAACTAGTGCACCTATACAATTTACCATTGTATTGGGTGTGTTGGGGACACAAGAGACTCTTTGTTATTTGGTTGCAGGGTTGTTTGAGAGAGACCATCTTCATCCTACGCCTCCCATAGATTGATAAACCTTAGGTCATCCACTTGAGGGAAATTTGCTATTGTCCTACAAACCTCTGCACTTGGAGGCCCAACAACGTCTACAAGAAGAAGGTTGTGTAGTAGACATCAGTTACTAATCGGCCCATATTCAACGACACCTCACTGGCCCAAACAAGTGTACATCATCGACAACACACTGAGCTCAAATTATAACTTGAAAAAAGGAGATATACTTTGAACACTGGAGAATGGTGATGCCCTCACTTAGCCCGCCAGCAGTTCGAGACAATAAACAGTTCGAAACAACGATATATACAACATTCAAAAACTGACCAGTGACTACTATTGACATAAACATCAAGACATGATAATTCATAAGAAGTCTTGCTACACCACCAAAACGCACCCATCTGCAGCGCTCAGACTCTCGTGATCCAGACGAGAACGACATTCTAAATAGAGGCAACTATTACATAGTAAGAATGACATAGACGATGATGACCAAATGACAAGGAATATGCATCACAAAAGAGAGAACTACACATCCAGAACAAGTAGCAAAACAAGTCATTCGAAGAGGGATGATCCAACACCATCATAATTTGCAGCCCCGCTTCAGTGACCAGTGATCCGAAGACACCAGTACTCCATCCTTTCGACGCAACAGCCCAATTACCTATCAACCTGAAGGCTTGAACCACATCACTGCCTGTCGGACTTGAGACATCCAAGGATCAAAGTTAATCCAGATGCCTTTGTCATTCTCACCTTCTTTTGGCTGCAGGCTGTATCATCGACAATCAGGGGAGTTTGCTCCCGAAGTCCTAGGGCTCACCGTGTAGATACAGTTTTCCATAGAAAACAGAGCCTCTCTGCCATCAAGGTCCTTGCCAATGGTAATCTCCTGGTTAATCGGATAATTGACTCCGAGAAAAGAGTGTGAACCAAGGCTGTTTACCCACCTCCAACTCAAAAATCCTGAAGGCCCCAACAATCTGGTATCCTGCTCATAGACGTAACAGCCACTGTCCGGATACTAACGTATTTCATGGTGCTTGTACACGGTGGGTTTTTGCAATATAACTTTGCCGGCTCATGTGTCCGAATGATCATCGGTCTTTTGCCGTCTGATCGAACGAGAAACCAGTTGTGCTTCCCTGTTTTTGGCAAAGGTGGTGTGATTACAAAGGGCAGTAACAGTAGGGGCACTGCATCATATAAAAAAGGACATGCATTGTTAATGTAAGATCAACATGTTCATAGTATGAGTAGGATAATGCAAGAAACATCATTGATATGTCCTGTTGGGCCCGGAGGAAAATACAGACAACATGTATCTTTGGGTTCAAAAATATAGAAGTGCCATGCATGGTTATACTCATGTTATCTACAATCGATTCTTCACGAGAAACTACCATGTCATGCATGTTATGTAATCATGTTCTGTCCTCACAAACAAATTCTTCAAGGAAACTAACAGACCATGCATTGTTATATACTCATGTTCTCTGGGCAAACTTTTTGTGAGGATATTATTCTAGCCATTGATTGCTGAAGGGAAAATATAGGTACGTAAACATGGTAAGCATTACAGGATTTCACTACTTCCAAATATAGAGTTCTCCATATGCACATTTACATCCCTAATGTATGGTTAGATGAAAACAACAGTGTGATGCATGTTTCTACATCATGAAAATGAGGAAACTAACATGTCCATTAATACACACTCATATTTAGTAGTATATAAATTACTATAAAAAAAGGAGAATATCCATATCTTCCTAACTATTTGATTATTCAGGGGTACAAATTGGTTGTAATGACATGGTCACAATCGCATGAATGAACTCATTCCAAATATAGCTTATTTACGGCGTCTCTAATACATTAAAGTAGTTCTACTCAAACAGGGATATGCCACTCATCACAAAAAGTTCAAACAGTGTCATGGTGTCATCATTAACATCAGAGGGGAACAACTTACATGCGCCGTCCCAACAATACGTGGTGCCATCTGCTTTGTCGATCGCGTAGATGATGCCATTGTGTTCGATAGCATCATAGAAGTGTGTATCAGCTTTGACGATCCACTACGAGGTGAGCTGTCTCCAGCTAAAGAAGGCACCAGCGGAAAGATAGGTGTCGGTGTCAAAACCGGCGGATCTCGGGTAGGGGGTCCCGAACTGTGCGTCTAAGGCGGATGGTAACAGGAGGCAAGGGACACGATGTTTACCCAGGTTCGGGCCCTCTCTATGGCGGTAATACGCTACTTCCTGCTTGATTGATCTTGATGAATATGAGTATTACAAGAGTTGATCTACCACGAGATCGTAGAGGCTAAACCCTAGAAGCTAGCCTATGGTATTATTGTCATTGTCCTACGGACTAAACCCTCTAGTTTATATAGACACCGGAGGGGGCTAGGGTCACACAGAGTCGGTTACAACAGAAGGAGATCTACATATAGGTATCGCCAAGCTTGCCTTCCACGCCAAGAGAGTCCCATCTGGACACGAGACGAAGTCTTCAATCTTGTATCTTCATAGTCCAACAGTCCGGCCAAAGGATATAGTCCGGCTGTCCGGATACCCCCTAATCCAGGACTCCCTCAGTAGCCCCTGAACCAGGCTTCAATGACGATGAGTCCGGCGCGCAGATTGTTTTCGGGATTGCAAGGCGGGTTCCTCCTCCGAATACTCCATAGAAGATCTTGAACACAAGGATAGTGTCCGGCTCTGCAAAACAAGTTCCACATTCCACCGTAGAGAGAATAATATTCACAAATCCGCCCTGCCGACGTATTTGATACCATGACATCATGCCATGGCCCGGTTATTATCGAACCGTGTTTTTCGACCAGCCTTGGCGCATATCGCGAGGCGGTTTCCCTGGCACGTCTTGTCGAAGCAGAGACCGTGTCCCCTTATCACGGGATTCTCATCAATACGGGCGTGGGTAACCCAATCGCGCCCGTTGGTATGACTCCTCGATTACAGGCAAGTCCCAAA
Organism: Aegilops longissima; assembly: GCA_021605205.1. NCBI lineage: Eukaryota > Viridiplantae > Streptophyta > Magnoliopsida > Poales > Poaceae > Aegilops > Aegilops longissima. The sequence continues at coordinate 521,067,841 of CM038677.1, read as the reverse complement.
CGGTCACGAGGAGGACTCCTGGTATTCACCCTCTTTATAAAGAGACCAAGGCCTATCCTTTTTTGTTCCTCGAACTAAATCGAATCCTTCCCCTGCCTCGAGTTCCAACACCCAAAGCTCAGGTCAGGCGCTTCGGACCTTCAACCATGTCAGGATCCAACCTTCAAGGTCGGTGGATGCCCTCCTCCGTCACAGAGGAAGATGCCAGAAAGTTAAGAGAGGCCAGGTTCTTGACCGGCGACATTGTGCATCGGCTGCCTGCTCAAGGGCAGGTCATACCTACTCCCAAATCCGGCGAGAGCATAGTATTCATATCTCACTTCCTTCGAGGGCTAGGCCTGGCTCTGGATCCCTTCGTGAGGGGGCTCATGTTTTATTATGGGCTGGACTTCCATGATTTAGCTCCGGATTCTATTCTCCACATCTCGTCTTTTATCGTCGTGTGCGAAGCTTTTCTCCGCATCACCCCTCACTTCGGCCTGTGGCTGTAATCGAGGGGAGGTATGCAGAATGCGGAGGTGTTGTAATAAGCAAAAGCGCCGATGTCCCATGGCCCGAGGGTTCTTTCTAGGAGGTGTCCAGCTTATGGCAACAAGAATGGTTTTATGTCACAGCTCCCAGGGGTACCAAATGGGTGACCTCACCTGCCTTTCGCTCGGGTCACCCTCCACGACTAACATCATGGATCAACAAGGGGCTAGACTAGGGGCCAATGAAGGATGTGCCCATACTGCAGGGCCGCGTCCGAGACCTTCTCGAAAGAGATATTGATTTGGTCACAATAACGCAAGTAATGTTACTTCGCCGAACCCTGCCCTGTAAATGTCGTCCCTCCGTCTGTGGGAATTCAATCCAGAGGGACCGCGAGCTATTCAGCACTTCCTCGGCATGACGCCCGAGGAGTTGTACAAATTGTACTTCGGACCACAAGCAGTGTGTCCGGATTCCACCGAGGACGCGGGTCTGAGCTGCAATCGTCCAGATACCCAAGTAAGTCGCCCTATGGCCGAACACGTTGTATTTCTATTCATCACGACATCATTACGAAGGTGGCTCTTTGACCAGGACTGGATAACAAAGGCGAAGATGATCAGTGTCCCCCCTCCCCGAGGTCTCACGGATCCGGTACTAGTCCGGATGTTGGAGGTTGCACCCTACCAAGCGCCCTCAGGGGAGGATAAAGGTGGGAAGAAAGAGGCTGACGCCTCCGTGAAGGCGGACAACCGGGGAGAAGAAGCCAAAGCTCCCTCTCCCCAAGGAAGGAAAAGGACCGCCTCTGAAGGCCCGGAGACAATAGTCTCTAAACGGGGAAGAAATCTTCGCCAAAGGGTCCTGGCCCATGGGATATCCCGGCCGTACAGTGCCCGCAAGGGGATCAGCCCTCCATCGAGCAGTAAGTAAAAGAAAGGGTTTAATAGTAAAAAAAACATCCTACTTTACCTCTGAGGAAAATAACCGAATCATCCGTCTTGTAGTCCGGATCGTGGCCCTTCTCGGCAGAGTTCGTCTTCAGGGGATCTTCCTCCAGAGATGATGGAGAGCGAAACGCCTCCCCACGCCATCCCGCCTTACGAGGCGGGCAACCCCGAGCTGTTGTCTCGGAGGGCTTCTCCCGATCCGGCAAGGCGAGAGGGTGATTCTTTGGCCACCCGAAGTCCTCAGTATCCGGCTCTTGAAGAGAGCAACTGGAAGGGTCCGGCTCCGCCTGTCATGCGGTCGGATGCACTGAAGAATCTGCTAGAGCAGGCGGCTATCTCAGAAGCGCACCGTGCGCTAATGGGCGCGGTGGTTGAGAGGGTTTCATCAGCAGAAAGCGGGTTGCATGAAGCCTTTATGAGTCTGCTGAAAGGTTTTGAGGTACGCGAAGTGACGTGTATTTTTGACAATACCGCACATGTTTTAAATGTGCCCTGTGCAGATAGTAGCCCCTGAGACTCTGGTTGCCATCGGAAACGGCGGTAAACGGAGGATCATAGTCGCAGGTAATAATCCAGCCATCTCTATATGCAGGTGGAAGGAGGTCCGGTGGCTAGCCAGACTTGTGAGGTTGCCGAGCTAACGCGGCGACTTGATGCGGCAGATGCCGACATCGTGCTTGTCAACAAGCGGCTTGACAAGGAGCAGGGTATGTAATTTCTCCAGTGATCAACATATGGTAAGAGGTGCGTAATGCCAGTATCTTGAACATGGTGTGAAATGCAGATGGGGCTGCGGCAGTGGAGACCCTTCGGGCGGAACTTGCCTGAGCCAAAAAGCAAGCCAGGAATAGTGATGCGGCCGCTCTAAAGGAGGCTAAAAAGCTGAGGGCCGAACAAGCTGCCCATTGCCAGAGTAAGGAGAAGATGGCCAAGATGGCCGTTGAGTTAAGTGATGCCACCGACCGATACCGGCTTCTTGAGAAGGTAAGCCGAGCGAAGGATACAGAGCTGGAGAAGGCCATGGTAGCAGCCAAGGAATCTCGCTCTATAATTAGAGCGATGAAGGAGGAGCTGCGTCACGCTGGGGATATCGCGGCTGGGAAGCCCTTTATGCTGCGGATGAAGTTCGTAGATCCTAAGTATGCTCCTCTGGACCGGCTGTGGAGTTCTGCAGACGCCTATCTGGATTTGGCAGCGAGTGCTCCTGATGCGGCCGAGTTCTTCAAGGATCAAACAGATCATGAAGTGGAGAAGCTGTTCTGGTCGCAATTTAATGGTCCAGCGCGTCCGCTTCTTCTGAATGAGCGAATGGCCAAATGGGCCGAGCTCCATAGGTTGTCCGGACTCGCCATGAGGTCTGTTGTGGATCACCTGTGGCCGGCAGGGCCAAGGCCAAACAGTTACTTCAGCTTGGTGCAGCAGTTCCTTGGTGATGTGTCGCGCATCAACGCTATGAAGAGGTCGGCGTGCATCGAGGGTGCGCAGATGGCGCTTGCCCGTGTCAAAACACACTGGGCGGAGATAGAAGCCACTATGATTGCAGCCCCTAGTTCGGCAATTAGCCGAGTAGCTGCCGAGCACTACTTTGATGAGGTCCTTGAAGGCGCTCGTTCAGTAGAAGCGCAGTGCTCGAAGAATATTATGTTTGAATGACATGTATTCCCATTGAAAAACAATGTTTTACTAAACTATATAAAGGCTATTTTTATACTTTTGCCTAAAAGTGTTATGATGCCTCATGTGCGGCCGTTTGTATATGTGTATATAACACGAAAGTTTGCGTTAAATCGGCTTCAGCCCCCATGCATATAATGCGGGGGTGTTCGCACAAGACGCGTGTTCACACTTGATCCAACGTCTTGGTCCATTAAGGAGGTTATAGCGCAGTGAACTAGGCAATCGGACTATATTGCTTTAACACTTTCACTTAGTCATAGGAGTGTGACAGTGGGGCTACTATATAGCCCCTGGTGGCTCCGCGCTCATCCGAATACGGGGTGCGGTCGAGCCTGGCCGGGAAACGGCCCTTAGTTAAAGTGGAGGAATCCCGAAGATTTTGATAAGTCATCGAGTGGTTGACCAGTGTCTCGCTTTATCATGACAGTCAGTTTTCGGCTTTCTCTACTGAGGTGCTAGTCCGGGCTAGCCAGGGCACAATCGCAGTAGTTCTCCTGGTGCCACCTTAGTCGATATAGCGGAACGTAAGGTAGCAAAACATAGGAGCCGGGCAAACCCAACATTTGACGAAAGACATGATTCGGAGCTGATGCATATAAGGCCTAACTCGCGACGCCAAACACTCCCTAAGGTGTTCGGTCTTTGAAACATATACTGGGCTTAGGTGATGCCCTTTGATAACGAACCCATAGTGTCCGGGTACGAGCAATGTTCTGACATGGCCACATGACAAGACGTCAGCATCCTTCTCGGTTGTATTGAGAATCCGGAGGATGTGAACAACAAAAGCCAGTAAAAAAGGTTTACGCAGGGTCTTAATCTAAAGAGAAACCTTTGCACGGGTCCCTGCTGCACGTCTGCGCCTGTGTCTCTGTTGTGCCGTATCCTGGACGGGTGTAGCACGATCGTCATCTATAAAAGGGAGGTGCTTAGTGAAAAGTTGTTGTGGAAAAATTTGGTTATTATAAATAAACCATGAAAAAGTCGAGATGGGTAAAGATGAGCCGAATTTTTGCGGCGAAGCCCCTGGTACCATCTATACCGGTGTAACCATCGAACCAATATCTATCCAATGATTGGCCGGACTCGTCTAACCGTGTCCGCGGTCCTAACGACCGGTCATCATCTCTGGTGGTGAGGCCGTCTAGTGTTCGGCTGTTAAAGCAGTCGTGCGTTCTTCTGCTCGGAACGAACGCTCAACATTTCCATGTACTGTGATCGTGCCGCACGGACCGGGCATTTTAAGTTGGAGTAAAGCGTAATGCAGTATTGCATTGAAATGGGCGAAAGCCTCTCATCCGAGTAGTGCTTGATAGCCACTTCAGAGTGGAGCAATGTTGAAGGTTAACCTTTCGCTCTGGAGGTTGTCGGGCGAGCCGAACACAACCTCTAGTACAAGAGAGCCCGTGCAGTGAGCCTCTGTGCCTGGTATTATTCCCTTGAAGGTAGTATTACTGTGGCTGATGTGTGTTGGGTTTATCCCAATTTTGCGGACAGTGTCCTGGTATATCAGATTTAGACTACTGCCGTCGTCCATAAGGACTCGTGTAAGGTGGTATCCGTTTACTATTGGGTCCAGCAGCAAGGCGGCTGATCCTTCCTGTTAGATACCTATTAGGTGGTCCCTGCGATCGAAAGCCGGGCAGGCCGACCAGTGGCAGGACTCATGGGTGACGGGCTCTATGGCTCATGTATTTCGGAGTGCGTATTTGCCTCTCCTCTTTGTCACGTGGATAACATTTACTATTTTGACTTCTGGCGGGAATTTTTTCTGTCCCCCCGTGTCTTGCTAGTGAGGCGTATCCTCGTCCTCGCTCGGAGTGTCCTCCCCCTTGTGTTCGGCGTTTAGCTTGCCAGCCTGCTTGAAGACCCAGCAAACTCTGTGGGTATGACTTGCAGGCTTGCCGGGGGTGCCGTGGATCTGACATAGTTTGTCTAGAATTTTGTTTAGGCTGGTCGGTTCATCTCTGTTGCCTTTAGAGGGCTTTTTCCTCTGACCCAGTCAAGAGCCTCTAAATCCGGCGTTCACCGCCGTGTTGTCTGGGTTGTCTTCTTTATTCTGGCGCTTGTTTTTGCTGCGTCGCGGTTTTCCATTGCCGTCCCAGACCTTGGATGTGCTTGGGTCGCTGGTGCTGCTGCGAGCTAACAAGCTATCCTCGCCCGCGCAAAAGCGGGTCATGAGGCTTGTTAGGGCTGTCATTGGTCTCGGCTTTTCTTGGCCAAGGTGTCTGGCAAGCCATTCGTCTCGAACGCTGTGCTTGAAAGCTGCTAGGGCTTCAGCGTCCAGACAGTCGACAATTTGGTTCTTCTTAGTGAGAAACCTATTCCAAAGCTTTCGGGCTGACTGTCCGGGCTATTGAATTATATGGCTCAAATCATCAGCGTCCGGGGGTCGGACATAAGTCCCTTGAAAGTTAGTCCGGAAAGCGTCCTCGAGCTCCTCCCAACTTCCAATGGAATTTTCGGGGAGGCTTTTCAGCCAGTGCCGAGCTGGTCCTTTGAGCTTGAGGGGTAAGTATTTGATGGCGTGGAGATCGTCTCCACGAGCCATGTGAATATGGAGGATGAAGTCCTCGATCCAGACCCCAGGGTCGGTGGTTCCGTCGTATGACTCTATGTTAACTGGTTTGAACCCTTCTGGAAATTCATGGTCTAATACCTCGTCGGAGAAACATAGGGGGTGTGCGGCACCCCTGTATTTGGCTGTGCCCTGGCGTTCGGACGGTTTTGGTATTTGGTGTTGGCTGAGTGCTGGAGCGCGTTTCCTTGATTCGTAGATGGATCTGGTTGCTCCGGCCCATTGATGCGGTTCCTTGCGTTGGTCATGTACTGACTTGTGTGCGGCCTCGTTGTCCACCCTATCGCGGCCACGAGGTCGTCGATCCGACCGATCGGCAGTTTTGTTTTTTAGCTGCGAGGGTTCGAAGGCCCCGTCGTCGAACTCCGGCAGCAGCTTCCGCTTTGGGTAGCTCTTCGTGGGGCGACTGCCACCGTACTTTTCTGCCGTGTCGAGCACTTTATTCCATCTACTATTCAATGTGTTTTGTGCAGCCTTGAGCCTTTGTTTCTGCTTCTTCAAACTTCTTGCAGTGGCCATAAGCCTTTCCTGCTCCAGTTGCCCTTCCAGGATGATGCGCTCGTCGTCGTCTGAACTGTTCTCCTGACCGGAGACGGGTTGGTTGTCTTGATGCTCGGCGTCGCCATGCTCGGACAGCGGCTCCACATTTTTTTCGTCGTCCGCTGGCTTACCCTGCTCTATCGCTGGGTCAATTTGGCTTCTTGTTGCGATGTTGTCACTGTTTTTGCCAAGGCAGGATTTAGAGCGGCGCCTACAGCGCCGTTTTGATTGCTTTTTGTGGGAGCTATCTTTCGCTGCATCCTCGTTATTTTTTTCTTTGGGTGTATCCACCATATATACGTCATATGATGAGGTGGCGGTCCAGTGCCCTGTGGGCAGTGGTTCCTGTTCGTCTCCGGCATCGGTGTCCATACCATCCATGTCTTCTGAGTCGAAGTCGAGCATGTCGGTTAAATCATCGACAGTGGATACTAAGTGGGTGGTGGTTGGGGATTGAATTTCTTCGTCGTCCGCGTCCCACTCTAGCCAGACATAGTTCGGCCGAGGTTCTCCAGACAAGAAGAGAGATTTCAGTGAGTTCAGTATGTCACCGAAGGGCGAGTGCTGAAAGATATCTGCGGAGGTGAACTCCATGATCGGCGCCCAATCGGATCTGATAGGTATGGGCACGGGTAGTATGGAGTCCGTGGCCGAGGACGAGTCCAGCAGTTCGGCGACACGGCTCTCGTGAAGGGTAAGGTCAGTATTCGGCTCTATCGCCACTGAGGGCGCGACCCCCGTGGCGGAGTCTATCCTCCCGTCCCCGGATGGCGCGATCTACTCCAGACTAGAGGCCGGAGTAGTTGCTGGCGTGATCTCCTGTCAGGACCCCGATTCCAAGTCACATCGATCTAGTCGGTAACACCTCATATCACTTTGCGGCCTCACGCACGGTATTCCCACGGGTGTCGCCTTACCATGGCCCGGGACCGTTTGCGTCTTTTGGCTCACGTATATGATAGTGTCGCTAGCATCCATATGACAAAGAACCCGGCCGACATGGCTAGTCGTGAACCCAAAGCGCACTAACCCATGGGGACAGCATACATGAATCACATCGAGCATGTCGGTCATCAACGTATGAATTCGGGCTGTAGCACTGGGCTATGAGGACTCCGGTATCCCGGGCTGTAGAAGGCTAGGCAGGACTCGAATATCATCGCTGACATTTCCCGAAGGACAGACATAGGAACGAAGTGAAACACATGCCGCCATCAAGTGTCCAAAGCAGTAGTGTTTGGCTAGCGGACTCGTGAACCGGGCTGTAGCGGACTACTATCGCTCAGAAGCACGAGACTACATTTCCCCATATGAGAGGCTGCCAAGGATAAACAACTAGATTGTCGGATCCCACACATACCAAGCATTTCAAACATACACACAATATGCTCAATATGTGTAAATACAACATGGCATCACAACATAACTCTCGACTCAAATATTTATTCATTGGGCTCCGAGGAGCGAGATATTACAAACATGGGTCTCATGACCCAACACTCGAAACATACAAGTCAAAGCACAAGCGGACGCTTAACATGTCTGAGTACGACAACTATAAATAAAAAGGCTGAGAAGCCCGACTATCTACCGATCTGCCGAGGCACAAGATCGTAGCTGAGGTAACAAGCTAAGCGTCAAGTCCAAGCGGAACTACTAGCGAGACTGAAGTCTCTCGCAAAACATAAAATAAGCAAACGTGAGTACAAATGTACTCAGCAAGACTTACATCGAACTAACTACATATGCATCATTATCAACAAAGGGGTGGTTGAGTTTGATTGCAGCAAGCCAGCTTTGACTCGGTGGCTATCCTAAACTACATTTGCAAGTAACTCTTTTGAGGTGGCGCTTTACGAGTCCACATATTCACCATATCAATACACCACTATGGATCCGCTCCGTCTCCCTACGAGAACGCCATCCATAGCACTCATGCTTATCTTGCGCATTTTAGGGTATCCACTTTCACTTGTCTATGAACTGATATAGGCAACCCGAAGTCCTTTTCCGCGGACACGGCTATTCAATAGATCATATTAACCCTGCAGGAGTGTACTTCTTCACACGCGCTCACCACTTACCGCCGTTTACACGACATGTACTCGGCAACCTTCAAGCGGAAGCCCAACGTGGGTGTCGGCCACGCCTACCTAAACACTCAAGTCCCTAGTCCAGGGTTTATCGCCTATTCGGGTTCCATCCATGGAGTCCGCCGAGGTTTCCACTAACGGCCCCGAACGATGTGTGCAGGGGTTCCCAGATACCAAGCGGGCACTCGGTACACGGGCCACGGTGTATCTACCGCATCATAGCCCACCCCTAGGGTCAGCGCTTCATACGGCCTCCAACACATATCCTACAAACACCAGAAACTAGTTGCAACTCCTGGACAGAGAACAAGGGTGGTTAAGAAGCCGAGAGGGTCCATTGATTTCGGGCCCAATGCGTGGTAGTAACTGTTTCATGGATCACAAACACAGAACTCAGTTCCTGAGGACGGTTTCAATGAGACAACCCACCATGTACTCCTACATGGCCTCTCACCGCCACCTTTACCAAATCGTGTTCACACACTTAGCTCACACACAGTAGGACATGTTCACCCACCTCCGATTCATCCCCGATGAATCAGACCTGACTCAACTCTAAGAAGTAGCAGGCATGACAAACAAGCATGAATGAGTAGGCACAATAGGGCTCAATCAACTCCTACTCATGCTAGTGGGTTTCATCTATTTACTGTGGAATGACAGGTCATGCAGAGGATAAGGGGTTCAGCTACCGCAGCAAGTAATGTATGAATCGTTGTTGTCCTAATGCAGTAAAAGAGAGCAGGAGCGAGAGAGTGGGATTGTATCGGAATGAACAAGGGGGTTTTTCTTGCCTGGCACTTCTGAAGATATTATAGTTCTTCATCGGTGTCATCGAACTCATCGTCGGAACCACGTCTATCGAGAGGGGACAAACACCGGCAACTGAGAAAGAACACAATCAATGCAATGCACAATATGATGCATGATCATGACATGGCAATATGCTGTGATTTAGTCTAATTCAACTAGCAACAAGTTAAATGGAGCTGGTTTGAACACTAGGTTCAAATTCAAACTCCATGTAAGGCATTTCAAATGCCATTTATTCAGATTGTCTTATGCAGCAACTTTAAGTTGTTCAAACATGCATGGAAATGGTATAGATGGATAGATTGCATTTTTCTGATAATTTTTCATATATAAATTATTTCATTCTGAGTTACGGTTGAATTACTATGAATTTTAGAAGTTTTGACTATTTTCTAAAATTTCCTGGATTTATTTAAAATCCAGAAAATTGTTAATTGCGTCAGCATTGCGTCAGGGTGACGTCAGCAGAGTCAACAGGGCTGCCACGGGTCAAACCTGACCCGTGGGGTCCATTGGTCAATGAGACATACACTAATCCCGCATTGACTCGGGCTTTGACCCGCTGCGGGGCCCACTGTCAGTGTCTAAGGGTGGTTTAGCTGGCGGTAATTAGCGCTAATTACGCGGCCATGTCGGCACGCCGGAGTTTGGCCGGCGGCGACCTAAACTGCGGGGCAACTCGTCGGACTTGAGCTGCGGGCGACGGCTGGAGGCGCGAAGGCCACCAGGAGGTAGCCCGTGGCCGCGCGCATCTGTTGGAGATATGCCCTAGAGGCAATCATGTATGATGATATTTCCTATGTGTTTATGAATAAAGATAGTCCTTGGACATTATCAATGATGTGTATCAGCAAGTATGTGACTTGTTTGTGGGACTATGCATTGTATGATGACTGTCCTAAAAGGTCCCTAGTCAAAAGGGTTGTGTGGACGCCATGGCCGACTAGACGGCATATGACACGGTCGATGGCTTGGTCTCACTAGCCATGGAGCATTGGATGCTAACCGGATAATATGGACTTGGAAAGGTCTGGTCGGATTCGACATAGTCGGATCCGAGTCGAGATAAGGTCTGAGTCGGACAGACCCAACTATGAGACGCAGCGATATGTCATCTATGAGTCTCTAGTACAACATACGTTCTATGTCCTAAGACCTGAGCTAACGCATGTACTCTGGATGGTGACAGACTTGCTTTGGGCCGACCAAACGCTACTCCGTGATCGGTAGTTACAAAGGTAGGTTTCGGTTTGTCCAGTCCCATGCCGTGAGACATGGTCGAGCAAGATGGGATTTGCCCTCCGATCGGAGAGATATACTCTGGGCCCCTCGTGTGATCGACCAGAATAGCATGGCCATGCGACAAGGATTATGAGATAATCCGGATTGTGGTCGGTATCACCGAACGAGAAAGAGGTCGGGTTAGCACAAGGATGACAGCCTCGCTTTGAGCCCGACAACATATATCGTGTGGCAAAGGAGCAGAAGTGTGACACGTTATGCTGTGTTCGCCTAACCAGCTTCATAGTTGCGCTTGGTGGTCGGCACGCCTTGCTAGAGGCCGCTACCAACCGTGCAGGTCCGAGGTAATCCGAATCGTGACCAAGCTGACTTGAACCTAAGGGGTCGCAGCAAGGGAAGGAACCTCGAGGTCGGTTCGTAGGACACCGGTCGGATGTGATCCGAATGGACTAGGAACGTGACCAAGTAGACTTTGGGCTTTAGGGTCCGTGCGAGGCCCAAGTGTTGAGCTCACGACGGACGCCTATATATAAAGTGGAGGCTTCGACTCAGGAGGCAGATCGCTTCGGCCTCAGGAGGCTGATCGCTTCGGCCTCAGGAAGCTGATCGCTTCGGCCTCAGGAGGTTGATCACTTCGACGTTGCGACTAGGGTTTGCATGTGTTGCGAATAGCCACCTCCACTCGCCGCCGACTGTGTGATCGGACCTAGCAGTCCGCCGCACGACGTTCCTCCCGCACGCGCGGATACCGTTAGTGGCGGTGCACTTGCGCCGCCCGGCGAACTCGTGCGTGGGATCGGACGACCGGCCGCTCGAGGAGATCGAGCGAGGAGGAGATGATCCACGCGACGCCGCTGCCCCAACTCTTCTTCCGCTGCGGCATCGCGTCTAGTGGTAACGAACGTGATCCATCTCCGTAGCATGTTCCTGGATGTTCTGCGTGTAGGAATTTTTAATTTGCGATCGGCGCACCCTACCGTAGAACCCAACAATGGTATCGAGCCTCTGTTATAGGATTTGGATTCAGATCGTATGCATATTAGATATGTGGAGGCGGCGATGAGATCTGTTGTCCTTGAAGAGATCGGCTATGTGCGGTTGATGTGATCAACGCACATAGGGATCGTTGAGGCTATGTTTTCTGTAAATCGGGATCGATGAGGTTGTGACATGATCTACCCCTACCGGTCGGTCATCCGCCATCGGGGTTAACAGTGAAACGTAAATCCAAATCGGATTCGCGATGATCGATAAGATCGGTCAGATCAGAGAATTCGGCGGGACCGCCGTGTGCGTAGCGCCGTGTATTTCGTACCCGGCACACAAACCGGTAGAATGCGATTCTATGCATAACTTTGTTTTGCAGGTTTGATGTGAATAGTATGGCTCAAATGTATGTGATGCATGTGTGTAATTTATACGTGGCCTGCGTGTCATATTTGTCAGCCGGCAGGAGCCAAAGTGCTATCATTATATTGTATAACGACCTGCGTGTCGACTTGTGACTCTATGTAAAATTCATTACTAGTTGTAATAGTTGGATAATAGAGATCAGGTTGGCGGCTTGGCATCCCGGCGTGACAAACAAGATGGAGTTCGTAGATGGTCATAGGAGTCAGAGCCGACCTAGAAGAACGTCCATGGAGGAGCCATACTATTTCACAATATATGTTTATTTGTTATTGTTATGCTTCTTTGTTTCTATGCATGTTAGAATGATAGAATGATCCCTCATGAATATCAAGCGAATTGCCATCCCCAATGTTGCACCTTCGCACGTCAAGTACGTCTAGTAGTGGGCTCATAAAATTGGGGTGCTCTTGGGTGTCCTTGAATGAAGGGTTAGTGTATTTGACACGGACATGCACCGCATCAAGTTAACTTGACAAGGCTATCAAAATGGTTTTGGGCCTTGTGGCAAAGAAGGTTGGGGTCGGGTATGAGATACCTTCCCGATCGACAAGAGTCGATAGAGATGCGATTAGCAAGGAGTTGCTTACGGATAGGTATGTTGGCTAGCATGATGCTAAAGCTCACTAGTCGCATGCGCTAGTCGGATCCTGAATCACCGAGAGTTTGCGGAGGGATGCTGACTTGATGGGAGTATTTCTGCTTAGGCTATAATTACTCTACATAAACACATTGCTTAGTGATTGCATGTTTTCGTTGTAGATCAATGGCACCACCTGCTCAACCCAACTTTGCATTGAAATCAATTCGAAAAGGATAAACTGAATGGAACAAACTTTACCACCTGGTATAGAAATCTGAGAATTGTTCTCAAGCACGATAAAAGGAACATGTTCTAGAGGATCCACTTCGGAGGAACCTGCTGATAATGCTAGTGCCACAGCTAAAAATGCCTACGAAACTCGTTGATGAATCAACGGAGATCGCTTGTCCGATGTTGGCTTGGATGGAGCCCGATTTGCAACAGCATTTCAAAACGTTGAGGCTTACGATATGATCGAGAGTCTCAAGAGCATGTTTCGCACACGAGCTAGGACCGAAGGTTCAATGTCCGCGATCCTTGATGGATTGCAGGCTAAAGGAAGGTGATCCATCGAGCCCACATGTGATCAAGATGACCGGATATGTGCAAGCTTTGGATCGTTTGGGCTTCCCGCTCTTGGATGAGCTGGCTATCGATGTTGTTCGGGTTCTCTTCCGCCCAGCTATGGGACGCTCATCTCGAACTATCATATGCATGGCATGGATAAGAAGCTCACTGAATTGCATGGGATGCTCAAGGTGGCGAGCAGGATATTAAGAAAGGCACGATCAAGTGTTGATGGTGCGTAAATCGCTAAGTTCAAGAAGAGTTGGTCCAAGAAAAGGCTAAGGCAAAGGGCACGGAGATGGTAACCTCTGCCGCTGCGCCAAGTCTGGACGGACTCAAGACCGCTTTGCTATCACCGCAAGGAGACCGGTCCTTTGGAAGAGGAACTGTAGCAAGTGGCTTGCGAGCATGGCAAGAAGGCCGGAAATGCTTCTTCAGGCAAAGGTGCACTTGTTGCATATGTTATAGACATTTACCTTGCTGACATACCTAGTAGCTCTTGGGTATTTGATACCGGATCGGTTGTTCATATTTGCAACTCGATGTAGGGGCTGGTAAGAACTAGGCGTGTGGCACAAGGGGAGAGTGACATCAGGGTCGGCAACAAAGCAAGAGTTGCTGCGTTGGAGGTCGGCACGATGCAGCTCCAGCCTCCTTCCGGATTCATTATGGAATTGAATAATTGTTATTACATTCCAGCACTTAGTCGAAATATTATTTCTGCCTCATGTTTGATGAGTCAAGGTTATGAATTCAATTTAAAGGACAATGGTTGTTCGATATTTTTGAATGGTATGTTCCACGGCTATGCACCCATTGTTGATGGGTTATTTATATTGAATCTAGGACAGGAACCGCTCTATAACGTAAATGTCAAGAGGCATAAGCCTAATGAGATAAATCCGACATACTTACGGCATTGCCGCTTGGACACATTAGTGCGAAACGCATGAGGAAGCTCCATAATGATGGGCTCCTAACCCGTCCGACTTCGGATCGCTCGAGACATGTGAATCATGCTTGCTCGGCAAGATGACTAGGTCTCCTTTCGCAAAGAGTTGCGAGAGGGCATCCGAGCTGTTGGAGCTTATACATAGTGATGTGTGTGGTCCAATGAGCACAACCGCCAGAGGTGGCTATCAAGCCATTTCGACTTTTACCGACGACTTGAGTAGATTTGGATATATCTATTTGATGAGGCACAAGTCGGAGACTTTTGAAAAATTCAAAGAGTTTCGAACGAGGTTGAGAATCAGCTCGGCAAGACTATAAAGCTTCTGCGATCTGATCGTGGAGGTGAGTACATGAGCCAGAGTTCGATGATCATCTGAAAAGTCGAGGTATAGTACCTCAGCTCACACCTCCGGCACGCCATACGAGAAACGGCGTGTCGAACGGAGGAATAGGACCTTGTTGGACATGGTCCGTCTATGATGAGCAAATCGGATTTACCCTTGTCATTTTGGGGATACGCTTAGAAACTGCAGCTTTCACACTTAATAGGGTACCATCAAAATCCGTAGACAAGACACCGCATGAGATGTGGACCGGATGAGTCCCGCTTGTCTTTTCTAAAGATTTGGGGTTGTGAAGCATTTGTCAAGCGACTTATGTCGGACAAGCTTACACCCAAGTCGATAAATGCATATTCGTGGGATATCCGAGGGAAACCTTGGGATATAGCTTCTACAACCGGAAGAGAACAAAGTGTTTTTGCTCGAATGGGGTTTTCCTTGAGAAAGAGTTTCTCGGTCGGGAGGCCAGTGGGAGGACGGTTCGACTCGAAGAAATTCGAGGACCACTCGGGACGGCTCGGCCGGTGATGAGATCATACCGAGTCGGTTAGGGAACCAGTAGTGGAAGCGGCACCGAACCACGAAGGTCGGAGAGATTGCGCAGAGTGCGTGATGTATTGTTGCTAGAAAGCGACGAGCCGACCACGAATGCAGAAGCGATGGTGAGCCCAGATTCCGAGGCATGGCTGGAGGCCATGAGATCCGAGTTAAAGTCCATGGATGAGAATCAAGTCTGGGACTTGGTTGATCCGCCACCTGGCGTAACTGCTATTGGTTGCAAATGGGTCTTTAAGAAGAAAACCGATGTGGATGGAAATGTTCAGATCTACAAAGCTCGGCTTGTCGCTAAAGGTTATGGACAAGTTCAAGGAATTGACTACGGCGAGACTTACTCGTCGGTAGCGATGCTGAAATCGGTGAGGATCATACTAGCTATAGCTGCATATTTCGATTACGAGATATGGCAGATGGATGCCAAGACGGCTTTCCTTCACGGAAATTTAACCGAGGACGTGTATATGATACAGCCCGAGGGTTTTGTCGATCCGACTAGCACTAGTAAGGTATGCAAGCTCAAGAGATCCATTTATGGGTTGAAGCAAGCATCTCGGAGTTGGAACATTCGTTTTGATGAAGTCGTCACTGGTCTCGGTTTCATCAAAAGCGAAGAGGACTCTTGTTTATACAAGAAGTTAAGTGGGAGCTCGATAGTGTTTTTGATCTTGTATGTGGGTGACATACTACTGATCAGAAATAATGTTTCGATGCTAAACTCGGTCAAGGAATCATTGAATGGCAAGTTTTCGATGGAGGACCTTGGTGAGGCAGTCTGTATTTTAGGCATTAAGATCTATAGAGATAGATCGAGGAGGCTGCTCGGCTTAAGCCAGAGCACGTACATAGCTAAAGTGTTGAAGCGGTTCAACATGAGTGAGGCGAAGAAAGGGTTCTTGCCGCTCTCACATGGTATAAGGCTAAGCGAGACTCAGAGTCCTTCGACATCGATGAGCGAAGAAGGATGAGTAGGATTCCGTATGCCTCAAAGAATCGGATCCATCATGTATGCCATGATATGTACAAGGCCTGATGTTGCTTTTGCAATAAGCCTAACAAGTAGATACTAGGCCAACCTGGTGAGAGTCACCGGGCAGCGGTAAAGACTATTTTGAAGTACCGAAAAGGACTAAAGAGATGTTCCTAGTTTATGGAGGTGAGGAAGAGCTCGTCGTAAGGGGTTACGTCGATGCTAGTTTCCAAACCGACAGAGATGATTGTCGATCACAGTCTGGATTCGTGTACGTCCTGAACGGAGGAGCAGTGCACTGGATGAGTTCCAAGCAGGATACGGTGGCCGATTCTACCACAGAAGCCGAATACATTGTGGCTTGTGAAGCTGCAAAGGAAGGTGTTTGGATCCGTCATTTCTGGATGATCTTGGTATCTTCCCAGCCTCGGTGAAACCGTTGGACCTTTATTGTGATAATTCTGGTGCCATCGCACAAGCCAAGGAGCCGAGGAATCACCACAAGGTCAAACACATAGACCGGAAATATCACCTGATACGAAAGATCGTAAAGAATGGTGATGTAGAGTTATGCAAGATTCACACGGATGCAAATGTTGCAGATCCGTTGACTAAGCCGCTTCCACAACCCAAGCATGAGGGGCACGTTAGAGCTATGGGCATTCGATGTCTATTTGATTGACTCTAGTGCAAGTGGGAGACTGTTGGAGATATGCCCTAGAGGCAATCATGTATGATGATATTTCCTATGTGTTTATGAATCAAGATAGTCCTTGGACATTATCAATGATGTGTATCAGCAAGTATGTGACTTGTCTGTGGTACTATGCATTGTATGATGAATGTCCTAAAAGGTCCCTAGTCAAAAGGGTTGTGTGGACGCGCAGCCGACTAGACTGGCATATGACACGGTCGATGGCTTGGTCTCACTAGCCATGGAGCATTGGATGCTAACCGGATAATATGGACTTGCAAAGGTCTGGTCGGATTTGACATAGTCGGATCCGAGTCGAGATAAGGTCTGAGTCGGACAGACCCAACTATGAGACGCAGCGATATGTCATCTATGAGTCTCTAGTACAACATCGTTCTATGTCCTAAGACCTGAGCCGACGCATGTACTGGATGGTGATGACTTGCTTTGGGCCAACCAAACGCTACTCCGTGATCGGGTAGTTACAAAGGTAGGTTTCGGTTTGTCCAATCCCATGCTTGCGAGACATGGTCGAGCAAGATGGGATTTGCCCTCCGATCGGAGAGATATACTCTGGGCCCCTCGTGTGATCTGACCAGGAATAGCATGGCCATGCGACAAGGATTATGAGATAATCCGGATTGTGGTCGGTATCACTGGAACGAGAAAGAGGTCGGGATAGGACAAGGATGACAGTCTCGCCTTGAGCCCGACAACATATATCGTGTGGCAAAGGGAACAGAAGTGTGACACGTTGTACATGTTCGCCTAACCAGCTTCATAGTCTGCTTGGTGGTCGGCACGCCTTGCTAGAGGCCGCTACCAACCATGCAGGTCGGAGGTAATCCGAACTCTGACCAAGCTGACTTGAACCTAAGGGGTCGCGCGCTTAAGGGAAGGAACCTCGAGGTCGGTTCAGAGACACCTGGTCGGATGTGATCCGAATGGACTAGGAACGTGACCAAGTAGACTTTGTTTTAGGGTCCGTCGAGGCCCAAGTGTTGAGCTCATGACGGACGCCTATATATAAAGTGGAGGCTTCGGCTCAGGAGGCAGATCGCTTCGGCCTCAGGAGGCTGATCGCTTCGGCCTCAGGAGGTTGATCGCTTTGATGTTGTGACTAGGGTTTGCATGTGTTGCGAATAGCCACCTCCACTCGCCGCCGACTGTGTGATTGGACCTAGCAGTCCGCCGCACGACGTTCCTCCCGCACGCGCGGATACCGTTAGAGGCGGTGCACTTGCGCCGCTCCGGCGAACTCGTACGTGGGATCGGACGACCGCCGCCGCTCGAGGAGATCGAACGAGGAGGAGACGATCCACGCGACGCGCTGCCCCAACTCTTCTTCCGCTGCACGGCACTGCGCGTCTAGTGGTAACGAACTATGATCCATCTCCCGTAGCATGTTCCTGGATGTTCTGCGTGTAGGAATTTTTAATTTGCAGTCGACGCACCCTACCGTAGAACCCAACAGCATCCAGGGGAACCAACGGAAGGGTGCGGGGTGGCCGGCGTTCGCCGGAAGCGAGGTTGTGGCGGCGGCCAGAGTTCGGGCGCCGATGAAAATGACGACGCCGTGCACGGGAGGATCTACGGTCAGCACCTACGCGTTCTATGAGAGCTCACGAACCCAACGGAGGCACGCACGGAACCAAAAGGCCACCGGAGCCTCGTCGGCGATGAGCTCGTGCGGCGGCGTGCTGTCGGGTGGGAGAGGCGCGGCGGCTACGGCATGCTAGAGAGAACGGAGAGGGGGAGGATGATTAGGAGCTCACGTGGAGTGTAGTGGTGGACTCGGCGTGCTCGGGGAAGCTCGGACGACGGCGAGTCGGCGATGGAGATCCGCGGCGGCCGACGATGAAGAAGTGGTCGGGGGCGGCGCGTTGGAGGTCTTCCGGCCATGTGAGCCGACGGAGAGGACGAGGTGGCACAATGGAGCTCGGGGCTGGTCCATGGGTCTCAGCGCCGCTGGTCGATGGTGACGAACGGCGGCGACGCGTTGGTGTGCGTGAGAGAACGAGACAGAGGAGGGGAACGAGGAGAGGGAGAGAGCAAGGGGTCCAGGGGTCGGGCGGCGCCGAGGAGAAGACGCGAGGCGTCGCGGTGGCAAAGCGACGCAGTGCAGGCAACTGGTGGCGTGGCGCCAGCCTTGCAAGTTTATCCCTCCTCGCCATCTTGGCGAGGTTGGGGATGACGGCACCAGCCGTGGTGGGCTGGGCGGCTCTGGGCCGCACAGTGAGGCCTGTGGCTTAGTGGGCGCCAGGTAAGTTCCAGGCGAGCCTCTGTTCTTTTCCTATTTTTGTTTTCTGTTATTTTGTTTTGATTTAGTTTGAGAACTAAATCATTTTAAAACTTTCTGTAAATTTTTGTGTGAGCTCAGAGAGATAGTCCAAGGCCACAAGAAAATTTACAAAAATATTTGAACATTATTTATTATATAGCAGAAATAATTCCAACCCAAATATGTTATTGATTTAAATCAAAGGCCCAAAATAAATTATTTCTGTGCCTCTGAAAATATTGGTTTGAGTTTTACCTCATGCCAATATTTTCACAGAATAACAGGAACATTTTCTTGGACTCATTTGATGAGAATTAAATGTTGGTTATTTTTAGTGGTCTTCTGAGGTTTCTGAAAATTCCTCAATTCAAATTTCATTAGAATTTAAACTTGATGCTCACATGAAGGGCTAGCCTAGTGCATACCAGAACTAGGGACGTGTCAACTCACCCCCACTAAACAAGAATCTCGTCCCGAGATTCAAGACGTGAGGTAAGTAGATAGAGGGGACACAAAACTAACACGATCTTGTCGATCCAATTCCCTTCCCGAAGATGTTGGTTCATTGCTCCAATTGATCTTGACGTCCTTGCTTTCGGGATCATCATCCAACACGATGGCGACAGGAAGAGACTCTATAGGAGACGATCTCCTCGAAGATCGAGCACTCAAGATCAACTCGTGGAATGAGATGTTGAAACATCTCGAGTTGAGGCACAAAACATATCGAGAGGGATGGAAGAACAAACAACGAGGTTTGATTAGTGGGCAACAATTCCACGCTTAGAGAGATGGTGGATGGTGTCAAGGTGGCGAGGAAATAATTGCCATGATTCAATAACGGGGCACCTTGGGAAAAGTGACTGGTGGAATTATTACCTTAAGCAGCGAAAAGAATTACTTTTGATTTAGAAATCATTGAGACTCTTTATACCAGCCTAAGGCAATTCACAACGATCGTTTGGCGGAGTGCAAAGGAATGGTACACCCGGACTAGAATGGATGATGTGGACTAACTTGTTGAAGACAACGCAATGGATGATTTTTGCTTATCATCGGAGGTGGAGGGGACCCATGGTAAGTCCACCTTTGAAGATGAACCTAGACAAGAATTACTAAGAAGGCAGCCCATAGTGAAATGGCGCAAGGACGGTGCAAGCTGGGAACGAAATGCAACTGTCCAAATGTTCCAACCATCATATCTGCCTGAGATTCAGATTCGATTGGTGATAGGATACTTCAGACTCAGTACGTCTGAAAAGGAAAGGTTGCAACAGAAATCGACGAGATGATGTTGCAAGATTCTCGGGAGATGGACTATGGTAGTAAGCTCCAAAACATGAGCGGTTCTGCTACAAACATGTGAATATTTTGTCCCAGACAAGCATGACCACATAGTAGTCTTATAATAAAACACTACCGAGTCCAGGTGGGGAACCATCATTGAGGATATCGAAGTCCTTGTATAAGCCGCGGTCTTAAGAAGGAACTTCTGAACCTTGAACAAATCAATCAGTGGCTTGGTGTGCTAGGGATACATATAGAATGAAGGTTGCAAGTCTCCAAACCATATAATACTTCGCACATATGCATGACTGATTTGGGATGATTCCAAAGGAAACAAAACAAACTTTTCTCAAATTCATGGCGGCAACTTGCACCTAATGCACGTGAATTAGAGGAAGTCACTTCTTCCATCCAAGCATAAGCTTCATGAACGGCACACGAAGGCATTGCTTACAAAGTTTCCAACACTAAGTTGATGTTCAACATGAATCATGGGGGAGACAAAATGCCACTGATGGGCTCAACAGCAACTCATCGGAATTTCCATATCACTGGACTTCCACCATCATGTGAACACGGTAATAGCATTGGTCAGACCCAAAAGATATAATGGTGTATGCTCGAGGGATCAACCACGGTTAAGACAACACTACGAACATCGTTGGTACTGATTTGATTTGACGATAGCCCACACTCAAATCAAAGGATTGATAAGACAATAGGTCCAGCAACTGATCACAGTGACCAATCGATGAAGATATCATCTTTCTTCAACACACACTACACAATAATATCCCTTTGGAATGAACTAAGTCAGGCAAGCTTTTATCTTCCAACTCTCCAAGTTGTTGTTTGGCTTAACCAACTAGCTCAGGGGTATCCAACACAGATTCTTGGAGAGAGGGTGGTTCACAAGAAACCAACTTGATCACGACCTCAACATAACAGTCAGGGGACAACCTGGTAATACTTCCGAGAGGATATTCGGAAATCACGAACCACCGGTATGTTACTAAGCTCGAGAACAATCTTGCTTTTGAGGGCAAGACGATATGATCAAATGAGTGAGGACTTGACAAGATCCTAACTCATCAATCGAGGTGTGCACCAGAAATATGGACTAGATAGCACGATCAATCTTAGGATGATGATGTAATAACCAACACGCTAAGAATGAGAATATTGTCCATTTACTACTAAGCAACATGGTTGCTAGAAGTGTCGATTTCACACATCACAGTTCACTTGTCGGCATTCCGGTTACAACAACACGAGGACCGAGGAATGAATGATGATGGTGAGAATTATCACTACATCAAAATTCATGAGAGTTGGTGCAGTTCTCATGAAAATTCTGACATAAAGGGGGTAATACTCCAAGGTAGAACAGAACAAAGCTGAATTGGCATTTGATCTGCGGGATACAACTACTTTGACCCGATCCTAGAAATGGATGAGGTACTGGAGTTTGTTTCTCCTAGTCATTCCGAAATAGAATGGCTTGACGGACCACAAGAGTAAGAGGGCATTGATGAACACAAATGCACACATACTCTTGGTTATCAACTGATAGAGGAGGGTCGGAATACAACTAAAGAGGACAACCCAAAGGAACATATAACTTTTCGAGTTGTGGATGCACAGATTAGTATGTCGGGCAAAGCTCAACAATTCTTCCGGATAATCCATGCAGAGAAAGTAGAACTGGCAGAGTCACAATTATGAATGGAGTACCCCTCAAGAGCACCCTGGTTGTGGTCTTTTAATTCAAAGACTTCTGCCTTATTGGTTCATGGTATTCGGAGGAAGGAAATACCATGGACCTCGAGGGCTATCACAAAGTTACTAATAACCTAAGGGAGCTACAATTACTATCAACATGAAGTAGGTAGGGTGAATCTCGGGTTCAAGAACCCAGGAATAGAATACCTACTACCAAATGGCATCACGGGATGCTATCGAGAATGATGGCCAGAATCATCACACTGGGAATACAAAATCATTGCTAAATTGCTAGGTGACTTCCTAAACACCTAGGTTCATAATAATAGCCCCAACATCTACGCCGAGGCAACGAAGTACCTCAACTTACCGATTAGTGTGCTTATGCTGACCAAAAAGGACATCGGGAACGGAAGGAAAGGATTTGCAAATGCATGAGACTATTTAGAGACCTGGGATGACTCGGACAGGATAACGGCTATAAATGCTCAAAATGATTTGAGACATCCTGCAAAAATGGTGGCATAACCACTCAACATCACAATATCAAGGTTCCGAGATCAACAGTTGACATACAGAAATAGTAGGAACTGAACTGAGGCTTAAATCCAACAATCTTAAAGGTCTAAGGATTAGTAGCACGTCATCCCGAAAGATAGATGAGAAGCCTAGTTCTTAAACCCCGTAGAAGAGAAGAGGTTGACTCAGATCAGAAGGCCATGAGGTATAAGGAGTAAAAAGAGCCTTACGTTCCCTTCCACAATCAATTCCCTTATATAACTAAAGCATTTCTAGACTCAACTTCGACAAGTTTGGCTTGGTAATCCTCTGAGCAATCAGAGCTCGATACCAACGCTGTCGGACCCCGATTCCAAGTCACATCGATCTAGCCGGTAACACCTCATATCACTTTGCGGCCTCACGCACGGTATTCCCACGGGTGTCGCCTTACCATGGCCCGGACCGTTTATGTCTTTTGGCTCACGTATATGATAGTGTCGCTAGCATCCATATGGCAAAGAACCGGGCCGACATGGCTAGTCGTGAACCCAAAGCGGCACTAACCCATGGGGACAGGCATACATGAATCACATCGAGCATGTCGGTCATCAACGTATGAATTCGGGCTGTAGCACTGGGCTAACAGGACTCGGTATCCCGGGCTGTAGCAGGCTAGGCAGGACTCCGAATATCACCGCGTGACATTTCCCGAAGACGGACATGGAACGAAGTGAAACACATGCCGACCACCAAGTGTCCAAAGCAGTAGTCTTGGGCTAGCAGGACTCCGTGAACCGGGCAGTAGCGGACAACTATCGCTCGGAAGCACGAGACTACATTTCCCCATATGAGAGGCTGCCAAGGATAAACAACTAGATTGTCGGATCCCACACATACCAAGCATTTCAAACATACACACAATATGCTCAATATGTGTAAATACAACATGGCATCACAACATAACTCTCGACTCAAATATTTATTCATTAGGCTCCGAGGAGCGAGATATTACAAACATGGGTCTCATGACCCAACACTCGAGCATACAAGTCAAAGCACAAGCGGAAGCTTAACATGTCCGAGTACGCACAACTATAAACAAAAAAGGCTGAGAAGCCCGACTATCTACCGAGATCTGCGCCGAGGGCACAAGATCGTAGCTGAGGTAACAAGCTAAACGTCGAAGTCCAAGCGGAACTACTAGCGAGACTGAAGTCTCTCTGCAAAACATAAAATAAGCAAACGTGAGTACAAATGTACTCAGCAAGACTTACATCAGAACTAACTACATATGCATCATTATCAACAAAGGGGGTGGTGGAGTTTGACTGCAGCAAGCCAGCTTTGACTCGGTGGCTATCCTAAACTACGACTGCAAGTAACTCTTTTGAGGTGGCGCACACGAGTCCACATATTCACCATATCAATACACCACTATGGATCGGCTCCCGTCTCCCTACGAGAACGCCATCCATAGCACTCACGCTTATCTTGCGCATTTTAGGGTATCCACTTTCACTTGTCTATGAACTGATATAGGCAACACAGAAGTCCTTTTCATGGACACGGCTATTCAATAGATCATATTAACCCCGCAGGGTGTACTTCTTCACACACTCTCACCACTTACTGCCGTTTACACGACATGTACTCGGCAACCTTCAGCGGAAGCCCAACGTGGTGTCGGCCACGGCCTACCTAAACACTCAAGTCCCTAGTCCAGGTTTATCGCCTATTCGGTTCCATCCGCAGGAGTCCGCCGAGGTTTCCACTAACGGCCCCGAACGATGTGTGCAGGGTTCCCGAGATACCAAGCAGGCACTTCACACACAGCCACGGTGTATCTACCGCATCATAGCCCACCCCTAGGGTCAGCGCTTCACGCACGGCCTCCAACACATATCCTATAAACACGGAACTAGTTGCAACTCCCGGACAGAGAACAAGGGTGGTTAAGAAGCCGAGAGGGTCCATTGGTTTCGGGCCCAATGCGTGGTAATAACTGTTTCATGGATCATAAACACAGAACTCAGTTCACGAGGACGGTTTCAATGAGACAACCCACCATGTACTCCTACATGGCCTCTCACCGCTACCTTTACCAAATCGTGTTCACACACTTAGCTCACACAGAGGACATGTTCACCCACCTCCGATTCATCCCGATGAATCAGACCTGACTCAACTCTAAGCAAGAGCAGGCATGACAAACAAACATGAATGAGTAGGCACAACAGGCTCAAACAACTCCTACTCATGCTAGTGGGTTTCATCTATTTACCGTGGAATGACAGGTCATGCGAGAGGATAAAGGGTTCAGCTACCGCAGCAAGTAACAGATGAATCGTTGTTGTCCTAATGCAGTAAAAGAGAGCAGGAGCGAGAGAGTGGGATTGTATCGAAATGAACAAGGGGGTTTTGCTTGCCTGGCACTTCTGAAGATATTATAGTTCTTCATCGGTGTCATCGAACTCATCGTCGGAACCACGTCTATCGAGAGGGGACAAACACCGGCAACTGAGAAAGAACACAATCAATGCAATGCACAATATGATGCATGATCATGACATGGCAATATGCTGTGATTTAGTCTAATGCAACTAGCAACAAGTTAAATGGAGCTGGTTTGAACACTAGGTTCAAATTCAAACTCCATGTAAGGCATTTCAAATGCCATTTATTCAGATTGTCTTATGAAGCAACTTTAAGTTGTTCAAACATGCATGGAAATGGTATAGATGGATAGATTGCATTTTTCTGATAATTTTTCATATATAAATTATTTCATTCTGAGTTACAGTTGAATTACTATGAATTTTAGAAGTTTTGACTATTTTCTGAAATTTCCTGGATTTATTTAAAATCCAGAAAATTGTTAATTGCGGCAGCATTGCGTCAGGGTGACGTCAGCAGAGTCAACAGGGCTGCCCCGGGTCAAACCTGAACCGTGGGGTCCATTGGTCAGTGAGACATACACTAATCCCGCGTTGACTCGGGCTTTGACCCGCTGCGGGGCCCGCTGTCAGTGTCTAAGGGTGGTTTAGCTGGCGGTAATTAGCGCTAATTATGCGGCCACGTCGGCACGCCGGAGTTTGGCCGGCGGCGACCTAAACTGTGGCGGCAACTCGCCGGCCTTGAGCTGCGGGCGACGGCTGGAGGCGCGAAGGCCACCAGGAGGTAGCCCGTGGCCGCGCGCATCCAGGGGAACCAACGGAAGGGTGCGGGGTGGCCGGCGTTCGCCGGAAGCGAGGTTGTGGCGGCGGCCGGAGTTCCGGCGCCGATGAAAACGACGACGCCGTGCACGGGAGGATCTACGGTTAGCACCTACGCGTTCTATGAGAGCTCACGGACCCAACGGAGGCACGCACGGAACCAAAAGGCCACCGGACCCTCGTCGGCGATGAGCTCGTGCGGCGGCGTGCTGTCGGGTGGGAGAGGCGCGGCGGCTACGGCATGCTAGAGAGAGAATGGAGAGGGGGAGGATGATTAGGAGCTCACGTGGAGTGCATTGGTGGACTCGGCGTGCTCGGGGAAGCTCAGACGGCGGCGAGTCGGCGATGGAGATCCGCGGCGGCCGACGATGAAGAAGTGGTCGGGGGCGGCGCGTTGGAGCTCTTCCGGCCATGTGAGCGGACGGAGAGGACGAGGGTGGCACAGCGGAGCTCGGGGGCTGGTCCATGGGTCTAGCGCTGGCCGGTGGCCGCGATGGTGACGAACGGCGGCGACAACGCGTTCGGGTGTGCGTGAGGGAACGAGATAGAGGAGGGGAACGAGGGGGAGGGAGAGAGCGAGGGGGTCCAGGTGGTCGGGGCGGCGCCGAGGAGAAGACGTGAGGCGTCGCGGTGGCCAGGCGACGCAGGCAGGCAGCCTGGTGGAGTGGCGCCAGCAGCAGCGTGTTGTCCCTCCTCCGCCTCCTGGCAGAGGTTGGGGATGACTGGCACCAGGCCAGGTGGGCTG
The DNA here is from genome assembly GCA_021605205.1 of Aegilops longissima. Taxonomy (NCBI): domain Eukaryota; kingdom Viridiplantae; phylum Streptophyta; class Magnoliopsida; order Poales; family Poaceae; genus Aegilops; species Aegilops longissima. Next base: position 521,041,658 of record CM038677.1, on the reverse strand, counting down.
GGCCGGCTCCTGGGCCGCACAGGTGAGGCCCAGGTGACTTAGTGGGCGCCAGGTAAGTTCCAGGTGAGCCTCTGTTCTTTTCCTATTTTTATTTTCTGTTATTTTGTTTTGATTTAGTTTGAGAACTAAATCATTTTAAAACTTTCTGTAAATTTTTGTGTGAGCTCAGAGAGATAGTCCAAGGCCACAAGAAAATTTACAAAAATATTTGAACATTATTTCTTATATAGCAGAAATAATTCCAACCCAAATATGTTATTGATTTAAATCAAAGGCCCAAAATAAATTATTTCTGTGCCTCTGAAAATATTGGTTTGAGTTTTACCTCATGCCAATATTTTCACAGAATAACAGGAACATTTTCTTGGACTCATTTGATGAGAATTAAATGTTGGTTATTTTTAGTGGTCTTCTGAGGTTTCTGAAAATTCCTCAATTCAAATTTCATTAGAATTTAAACATGATGCTCACATGAAGGGCTAGCCTAGTGCATACCAGAACTAGGGACGTGACATCTCCCGAACACCGTCCGACGGAAGAGCTATATCGTGCTCGTCGTGACCGTGCGGCACACCTGGCATGGGCCCGAATCCATCGAAGATCAAGTCTCCGCGGATATCGGCAGTGTAATTCAAGTTTCCAAACCTGACCGGATGGCCCGGGGCGTAGCTCTCGATCTGCTCCAGACGGCCAAAACGAGTTGGCCTGCAGTGCGAAGCCGCCGAACACGAAGATCTGTCCGGGAAGGAAAACCTCACCCTGGACCGCATCATTTTCGATGATCGAAGGGGCCATCAAACCTTGCAGCTAAGACACAGTGGAACTCTCAATGAAAGAACCAATGTCGGTGTCAAAACCGGCGGATCTCGGGTAGGGGGTCCCGAACTGTGCGTCTAAGGCAGATGGTAATAGGAGGCAAGGGACACGATGTTTACCCAGGTTCGGGCCCTCTCTATGGAGGTAATACCCTACTTCCTGCTTGATTGATCTTGATAAATATGAGTATTACAAGATTTGATCTACCACGAGATTGTAGAGGCTAAACCCTAGAAGCTAGCATATGGTATGATTGTCGTTGTCCTACAGACTAAACCCTCCAGTTTATATAGACACCGGAGGGGGCTAGGGTTACACAGAGTTGGTTACAACAGAAGGAGATCTACATATCCGTATCGCCAAGCTTTCCTTCCACGCCAAGAGAGTCCCATCCAGACACGAGACGAAGTCTTCAATCTTGTATCTTCATAGTCCAACATTCCAGCCAAAGGATATAGTCCGGCTGTCCGGATACCCCCTAATCCAGGACTCCCTCAATAGGTGAGTCCTCGGTCGAACAAGGCAATTAGCTTGAAGTCTGCGTACTTCAAATATCGTGTGGGCACTTGGCAAATTACAATCTTCTGCAAAACAAGGTGCGTCCAACTAACTTCGTAATCTAGATGACTTGGACGGCGACGGTAAAACCCTATATAATCCAACGTAGGAAGGATAATCTCTTGGGAGGTGTGGAAGTTCACGAGCACCAACTTTTTCCGGTCTTGTCTGACGGCAGCCATCCAGTGGGATCTCATGCCGACCCAGTACATACCTGCCAAGAAGTTTTGGGCGATGTTGATTGGATCGAAGTCGAGGGAAATGATGTATGGCGACCCACTACATACCTGCAGAGAAGATTCGGCTAATGGAGGTCAAATTGAAGTCGAGGGGCATCATGTACGCCTCCGTATCATGCAAGGTAGTCAGAATCCCGACTCGACTGCTAGAATCCTACGACTTCACGACCCTACGGCAGCATGTCGATCCAAATCCCACTATGAATCCGGATAAGGTAGAATCCATGTTGAGTCACAATCCAAATCATAGAATCCTGAACAAAAATGTACAATCCCGACTATGCTCTGGACTATGTCCGATTCTACTAATTTATCCAAACCGTTTATTTAGTTGTAGTAGAATAGTATGCCATCATCCAAACTCCTTTGCATATACCTCATGGACCGTTACTCCCCTCCCAAGCCCAAACGCCCAGCCGCCGACACCTTTGATCTAGCTCTCAGAAACCCTAGATCAAAATTGAGGATCAAGCTTGTCCACAGATGGAATTGGCGTGAAAACAAGGATGCTTCAAGATTGATCGGAGAAGGAGAGCAAGACCCTTCAAGGTCAGATAGACAAGTGATTGACTATTCACGCACTCTAAAAAGAACCTAAGTAAATTTCTTGCATTGAAGGTTTAAATGTTCTATATATTTCCCTCTCATATATGTTCCATACATGCGAGCTAGATGGTAGGTTAGCCATAAAAACAAGTGGAATACAACTAGCATTGATGTGTACGTTCATTGCTCCATATTTATTGTCAAAACTCTATAGAATCCATATAAATTTCTTGTGTGCATACAAAATATCTTATCTGAGTAAATCTTGTAGAATCCTCGATTCCACGACTCGATCTTACGACTGGATTCTGTCTGAGGAAAATCGATCTGACTCCGAATCCCGACTCTGACTACCTTGGTATCATGGTGAGCAAATCTCGCAAGACCAGATAGCAGCAAGAAGGGTGTCTTGAAAAGCTTAGGCCTCACTTCGATGATGGTCGTGTGCATGTCCCTCGAGCATGCAGCCAGCCGCAGGGCGCTTAACATATCCATACATGAACAACAGAGGTCGGGGATGTCACTGGGGAGATTGCTCCAATCGCGTCTCATATGGATGTTGCGCGGTTCGCGTTCGGCCATGGTGGAGTTTGGAAGGTGGGGTTTTGGGGGCTTGATTTACGGGGCAGAAGGCTCTCGGTGCTGGAGCGGCTAGCGAGGGAATAGTGGTACTGGGGGAGGCGAGTGAGGCGAGGGTACACGGGGTCACAGTGAGATGATGAAGAGTGACCTCAGGATCTCCGGCGAGACGGAGATGGAGATGGAGTTGTGCTAGGGGAGAGGGAGACGAGGTGAGGCATGCTATACATTGGCGGTGACAGTGACTGCATAGTGCACAAGGTGAGGCTGATTTTGGTAACCCGAACATGCCGCCTAGACTGGTGTCACCTCGGGCGCAGGGTCTTGTCACTTCACTGTGAGGACGGGATGAATAATATTTTGACCATCAAGTGTACCATAGTTGTACTACTACTACTAGTAGGAGTAGTAGGAACATGAGTAATATTGTCTAGCGAAAATAGGTCTCCCGTGCTAGCATGCCTCTGGGTTGACTTCATCCTCCAGGTATCATCCATATTGCGAGCAAAACCAAATTCTCGTGCATGCGGAAGCGCGAAGAAGGCCTTTTCTTTTTTGAGGATAACCGCATATTCCTTAACCAGAGAATGTTATATCTCCCACGCACGCGCCCATATCCATCTGAACCAGCTAAGACATATTTTTTATTATATCTGTTTGCATAGGTCCCACCTGTCAGGAGGGGTGCAGAAACAAAAAGGAATCATAAAATGTCATGCCACGGTGATTCGAAAGAGTGACCTCAACTAGCCAGTGGCATATGTAGCGCTTGAAGGATGGGCACCTACACGGACAGGTACCACTCCCCAGTCTAGCCTCATAGACTTTTCGTTTAGTCTACCTAGCCGTCTAATCAACTGCCTGCAGGCCACTTCTCCCATTTACTTCTCCATCGGGAACCGATTTTCCTCGGCTTCCTCACCTCTCCTTCATCTTCATTTGCATCCAATATACACTACATTCACATTGTTTTAACCTCTTCACATACTCCTGGAGTAATTCTGAAGCCCCTTTAAATAATCATCTTTTTCAGTTAGACTAGCCATCTAATCCTAATTCTCTAAACCATAGCCCTCCGGTCCAGTGCTTCCAAATAGCGAAAGAGATCGGGATGCAGGTTTTTAGCATCCAACATGTCCGCGTCGAAGACTCGTCGAGCATAGTGGCCACCGTCACCGACCACCCAAGGGTTGTTCAAAAGTGGATCAACAATGTATCCAACTCCATCCAAAAGGTGGAGATGAAGGTCATCGGTCTTGACGCAAAGTACACGGAGCGTGCCACTGGAAGATCCAACAAGTCGTCGTCCTTCAGCCGTGCCTCGAAGATGATGTTTTGGTGTACCACATCGTACACGCGCCCTCCATACCAGGTGAGCTCCATGATTTCTTGTCTCAGGCGGACATATACTTCTTTAGGGCAGACATCACAAGGGACAAACAGAAGTTGGAGCCATACAACCTTGATTTGACAAGCATCGCTGACATACAAACCAAAATAAAAATTCCTGTAGAAGATTGTGATAAACCGACACCATCCCTATTCGATGTAGAAATTTTTTTACTCGGAACAAATATCTAGAAGGGTGACGAGATGCTGGCATTATGGTCGTCTGGATGGGAGAACAATCCCTTGACGTACGAGCGGATAAAATATGTTGCCCTCGATGCCCGTGTGAGTTTCGAGACAGCTGCAAGGTCCAGAGAGCTTGTTGCAGAGCTGTCTCCCACAAAAAATGAGAAGCTGCACCAGCAACAGGGCATTATGGATGGATGAACTATTTTGTCTCTTGTAAAAAAATATTTCCTCTCTGTGTATATTGATATAGATGGACCATTTTGATGGTGTGCATGTCTTCGGAACAAGTAGTAGCATGGGTCTGCTTGACTATAAGGAACTATTTATCCGCCTAGCTTTCTCTACTACTCCTTCCAGTGATCGGTTTGCAATGCATGTGTCCGTAGACATGACAGCTTGTCCATGGAAGTTCAACTACAGCGACCATGACGTTTCATCCACTGCCACTCGCGATTCCAACGACGCCGCTCCAACCCACGGCAACACGTCCCTCGACGTGCGCCTCACCCCTCTCGGCCGCACCGCCCCTCTGCCTTTGTGTGCATGACATTTGGGCCACCTGAAATGCGGCGAGTATCAAGTTTCTACCACAGCCACACATGATTCCCAGGACGCCGCTCGAACCCATGACACCACACGTCTACCGACCTGCGGCTCACCACTCTCGGCCCCACTACCCCTCTGCCTTCAGGAGCATTACATGTGGACCAGCCACCTATCGGGTCCACATGTTATTGACTCAAAGGCGGGTGTAGTAAGGCGCTGAAGCTCAGTCCCGAGGGCCCCGAGAGGGAAATGTAACTCTTGCGCCAGGCCTTGTGGTGCTTCTGCTGCACGAACTCATGCCAAACTCGAGATTTTTTTCTTACTAGTACATGCTTAATGGACATTGTAATCTCAACATGTGATGGGTAGCTCTAAATTTGAATTTGAAACTTACAAAATGAAAAAATTCAGAACAAATAAACTAGAAGAGAGGGAGTATACCGTAGGATGTGTCCCATGCGAAACAAGTCCCCTGGTTTGTCACTGCGAAGATGCGGTTAGAAAGGAGCACAACGTCTTCGTACTCCTACGGTAACAAATCGGCCGCAGACAGCAGGGTCCACCTTTGACTGCCATGTGCAAGGTTCGTGAAAGCAATCGGAATGTTGAACACTGTGATGAGAGTGTAATTTTGGTTGGCGGACGACCTTATTGGGGCTTCCATGATTGCTATCTTCTTCAATCTCATCGTGGTTCCATCGTACCAATTCAGGCGGTGGCCCGTTGCATGGCTGATCCCAATGTTGGACAAAGGTTCTACGGGAATGATGCCACCGTTGTAAATGTTGTGCAAAATGATGTTGGTACCCTCCCGTGCATATGCAATCCAATCTCCACTAGCACCAAGCTAAACCTGTGAAAGAGTGGGCAGCGGGAGAATTAGGAAATGGACACAGAAGTAGTCTTTAGAATGCATTTACTACGTGATCAAACTCATCACGTACCTGCTCATTGGTCAAAATCCGAGTGCCCCTCAACGTCGGCATCTCAAGGGGCATCAACTTGCAACTACGGCCACGCCGCGCTGGAGAGACCCCCAAGAAACATCCTTGTGCGTTGCACGTAACATCAAGATGCATTTGTATGAGTAGTTTATCTTGTGAGAGAAAAGGATGAATGAGGGAAGGCCTTATTTGCAAATGTGTAGAGGAGTGTGGCTATATTTTTGCAAAATTGTCATACTTTTCTTCCTATCCATTAGATATAAATCTGTCGGATGTGGGGTTCTGGCAAAATCTTAAGATTCGAACACTGGGGTGCGCGCGAAGTCTTTCCTTCCTACCGATCTACACCCTAGCTCTCTAATATCTCGCGGACGAACTCGACGAACTCGCAACAGAGAGAGACACGAGGTTTATACTGGTTCGGGCCACCATTGTGGTGTAATACCCTACTCCAGTGTTGTGGTGGTGGATTGCCTCTTGGGCTGATGATGAACAGTACAAGAGAAGAACAGCCTCCTGAGGTTGAGGTGTTCTTGTGAGTAGGCTCTCGATCGGGTTGGATCAAGCTAAGATGATCAGATTGCCCCTACTATGGTGGCTAGCTCTACTTATATAGGCCCTGTCCTCTTCCCAAATATCGAGCAGGAAGGGAGCCAACAACGACGGGCAAATTTGAAGGGGGATAGCTAGTACAAGCTATCCTGACAAAAGTGGTCTTCGCCTGCGAAAAGCTCTGGTGGTGACGCCGTCTTGGGCTCCATGATGACCTCCGCCTTGCCGTCCTCCTGGTCTTGGTCTCATTGCACCATTATAGCAACATTTTCCTGATGCCTCGGTACTCCTCGCCTGCGCTGGCCTCCTTAGCTCCAAAGAGGAAATAAGGACGCTGTGAGTGCTAGCACCCGCCTGGTGCCGTCCGTCATGGCTCACGTCATGAGAGCCTCGTGAGGTTTGCCCCGCCTTGATATCTCCGCTCCTTGTGAGCCTGCCTGGCTAGGCCACTCCAGAGGAGGTCTTGCGTCATCCGCCTCGCGAGGCTTGGACCCTCGCGAGGGTCTTGGATGCCTTGTCGATGAAGATGGGCCGTACGGCCTGCTGCTTAGCCACGCTGTGGGCCGCAGGCAGGCAAGTATGGGGACCCCCGTTCCCAGAACGCTGATAGTAGCCCCCGGGCCCAAGGTGCGCTCGGGCCTAGCTTCGCGGCGAAGCCAAGGGTCAAGTTCGGAGCACCACGGGCCCCAAAAGCCTGCGGCCTCGGTTGACGCGTGGCGGTTGATTGGACATGGGTAACTCTGCTTCCCCACGCTGCCTCAGCAACTGCTTGCCCTAACAAAGGCTGGCGCGGGCAGTTCTTTCCTTCATTGCTTCTTCCTTGCCTCGCTCCAGATCCCCTTTCTCGCTCTTTGCCGCCGCTATCTCCAGATCTGCTCCATCCTTGCCCTGCATCTGCCGCCCATGGCGCCGAACAAAGTCAAGACCTCCTCAGCACCGGCTTGGTATGAGCCGGCCCTCGAGACGCCCACCGTCACGGAGAAGAGCCTCGCCTCCGTGCGCCTACTGACAGCGGGCGAGAGCAATGAGTGGGGGAAGACTGAGCTCCGGCTCGCGTCCGACGAGCCGGAGCCTGAGGGGAGCACCTTCTTCCCCTTCTTCTCGAGCAGCATCTCTGTCGGGTTGGTTCCTCCCTTCTCTTATTTATTTTATGAAGTCCTCGACCACTACGGGCTGCAGGCGTTGCATCTCCATCCCAACTCTGTCCTCCTCTTGTCCATCTTTGCCTACTACTGTGAGGCGTACCTGGGCGTTATGACGTCCGTGGCACTCCTGCGCCATTTCTTCTTCCTCCACGTCAGCGGCGAGCACACCTCCGGGTGCGCTAATTTCGTCGCATGCAGCAAGGCCAACTCAATCTCGAGCACCGGGAAGAGGGACGACAACATACGATCTAAATGGGTCATGATGGATGCCCAGCGCGCCGACCCGCGTCTGGCGTTGCCAACAGCGGTGCCCCCTCCCAACAGGGGGTGGCCCAAGGCGGAGCTCGTCGACGAGCGGGCGTCGTTGGTGTTGGGGCAGATGATGACCGACTTGAAGCCAGGCAATGCGAGGGCGGCCAAGGTAACGGGGGTGATGCTCCTGAGGGAGTTCTTGACGCTGCGGGTTGCTCCACTCTAGGCGCACGCGCGCCCCCTCTGGGAGCTTGAAGAAGGGGAGAACAAGACCCGACTGAGGCCAGGGGACCTGCCTGGCGATGAATTGGACGCCGTCCTGCGCCTCATAGTCGGGGACAACCAGGAGTACCCGCCTAGCGCCTTTGTTCCCCTGTTCCAACGCAGGGACCGGGAGGAATTCGTTGCCTCGAGGGCGACTTTCGATGCGGGCGGGCTAGTGCCGCCGGCGCTTCCGGGAGTTCCCTCGGCGCAAAAACCAGTGGAGGTGTCTTCTGGCGAGTCCCGCGGAGAGGGGGAAGAGGAGGTGGACTCGGAGAAGATCCTGGAAGAGGTGGGGGAGACTTCCCCTCCGAGCAAGGCCGAGATTCTCTGTGCCCTTCCTGATGATGCCGAGGCCGAAGCCTTCCAATGGGAGAGGGAGCTGAAGGAAATATGCCCTAGAGGCAATAATAAATGTTATTATTTATTTCCTTATATCATGATAAATGTTTATTATTCATGCTAGAATTGTATTAACCGGAAACATAATACATGTGTGAATACATAAACCTACAGAGTGTCACTAGTATGCCTCTACTTGACTAGCTCGTTAATCAAAGATGGTTATGTTTCCTAACCATGAACAAAGAGTTGTTGTTTGATTAATGGGATCACATCATTGGTTGAATGATCTGATTGACATGACCCATTCCATTAGCATAGCACCTGATCGTATAGTTTGTTGCTAGTGCTTTTCTTCATGACTTATACATGTTCCTATGACTATGAGATTATGCAACTCCGTTTGCCGAGGAACACTTTGGGTGCTACCAAACGTCCTACGTAATCTGGGTGATTATAAAGGTACATTACAGGTGTCTCCGAAGGTACATGTTGGGTTGGCATATTTCGAGATTAGGATTTGTCACTCCGATTGTCGGAGAGGTATCTCTGGGCCCTCTCGGTAATGCTCATCACCTAAGCCTTGCAAGCATTGTAACTAATGAGTTAGTTATGAGATGATGTATTACGGAACGAGTAAAGAGACTTGCGATAACGAGATTGAACTAGGTATTGGATACCGACGATCGAATCTCGGGCAAGTAACATACCGATGACAAAGGAACAACGATGTTGTTATGCGGTCTGACCGATAAAGATCTTCGTAGAATATGTAGGAACCAATATGGGCATCCAGGTCCGCTATTGGTTATTGACCGAGAGGTGTCTCGGTCATGTCTACATAGTTCTCGAACCCGTAGGGTCCGCACGCTTAACGTTTCGATGGCGGTTACTATGAGTTTTATGATGTTGATGTACGAAGGTTGTTGAGTCCCGGATGAGATCACGGACATGACGAGGAGTCTCGAAATGGTCGAGACATAAAGATTGATATATTGGAAGCCTATGTTTGGACTCGGAATCACTCCGGGTGAAATTGGGAATTTTATCGAGTACCGGGGTTACTGGAACCCCGGGAGTCAATGGGCCTTGATGGGCCTTAAGGGAAAGAGAAAGGGAGCCCTATAGCTGGCGCAGCCCTCCCCTTCCCTAGTCCTATTAGGATTAGGAGAAGGGTGGCGCCTCTCCCTCTCCCCTTGGTCAAACCCTAGTTGGACTAGGATTTGGGGGGGGAATCCTACTCCTAGTAGGAGTAGGACACCCCTGGTGCGCCTCCCTCCTGGCCGGCCAGCCCCTCCCCTTCCCTCCTTTATATACAGGGGCAGGGGGCACCCCATGACACACAAGTTGATCATTGAGATCGATTCCTTAGCCGTGTGCGGTGCCCCCTTCCACCAAATTACACCTCGAATATACCGTTGCGGAGCTTAGGCGAAGCCCTGCGCCGGTGGAACATCATCATCGTCCTGCACGCCGTCGTCTTGATGAAACTCTCCTCAACACTCGGCTGGATCGGAGTTCGAGGGACGTCATCGAGCTGAGCGTGTGCAGAACTCGGAGGTGCCGTCGTTCGGTACTTGGATCGGTTGGATCGGGAAGAAATGCGACTACATCAACCGCGTTGTTATAACGCTTCGCTTTCGGTCTCACGAGTGCGTGGGCGGATACTCTATCCTCTCGTTGCTATGCCATCACCGTGGTCTTGCGTGATCGTAGGAAAATTTTTGAAATTACTCGTTCCCCAACAGTGGTATCGAGCCTGGTTTTATGCGTTGATGTCATGTGCACGAGTAGAACACAAGTGAGTTGTGGGCGATACAAGTCATACTGCCTACCAGCATGTCATACTTTGGTTCAGCGGTATTGTGAGATGAAGCGGCCGGACCGACATTACGCGTGACGCTTACGCGAGACTGGTTTCACCGCTCGAGCACTCGTTGCTTAAAGGTGACCGCGGTGTCTGCTCTCTCACTTTAGTTGAACTGAGTGTGGCTACGCCCGGTCCTTGAGAAGGTTAAACGGAGTCTATTTGACGAAATATCGTTGTGGTTTTGATGCGTAGGTAAGAACGGTTCTTGCTCAGCCCGTAGCAGCCACGTAAAACTTGCAACAACAAAGTAGAGGACGTCTAACTTGTTTTTGGAGGGCATGTTGTGATGTGATATGGTCAAAACGTGATGCTATATTTTATTGTATGAGATGATCATGTTTTGTAACGAGTTATCGGCAACTGGCAGGAGCCATATGGTTGTCGCTTTATTGTATGAAATGCAAACGCCATGTAATTGCTTTACTTTATCACTAAGCAGTAGCGATAGTCGTAGAAGCAATAGTTGGCGAGACGACAACGATGCTACGATGGAGATCAAGGTGTCGCGCGGTGGCGATGGTGATCATGGCGGTGCTTGGAGATGGAGATCACAAGCACAAAATGATGATGGCCATATCATATCACTTATATTGATTGCATGTGATGTTAATCCTTTATGCATCTTATTTTGCTTTGATTGACGGTAGCATTATAAGATGATCCCTTACTAAATTATCAAGAAGTGTTCTCCCTGAGTATGCACCGTTGCGAAAGTTCTTCGTCTGAGACACCACGTGATGATCGGGTGTGATAGGCTCTACGTTCAAATACAACGGGTGCAAAACAGTTGCACACGCAGAATACTCAGGTTATACTTGACGAGCTATGCATATAAGATATGACCTCGGAACACGGAGACCGAAAGGTCGAGCGTGAATCATATAGTAGATATGATCAACATATTGATGTTCACCATTGAAACTACTCCATCACACGTGATGATCGGTCATGGTGTAGTTGATATGGATCACGCAATCACTTAGAGAATTGGAGGGATATTTTTCTAAGTGGGAGTTCTTAAGTAATATGATTAATTGAACTTTAATTTATCATGAACTTAGTCTGGTAGTATTTTGCAAATTATGTTGTAGATCAATAGCTCGCGTTGTTGCTTCCCTATGTTTTTATATGTGTTCCTAGAAAATTGTATTGAAAGATGTTAGTAGCAATGATGCGGATTGGATCCGTGATCTGAGGTTTATCCTCATTGCTGCTTGAAGATTATGTCCTTAATGCACCGCTAGGTGACAGACCTATTGCAGGAGCGGATGCGACGTTATGAGCGTTTGGCTAGCTCAATATGATGACTACTTGATAGTTTAGTGCACCATGCTTAACGGCTTAGAATCGGGACTTCAAAGGCGTTTTGAGCGTCATGGACCATATGAGATGTTCCAGGAATTGAAGTTAATATTTCAAGCAAATATCCGAGTTGAGAGATATGAAGTCTCCAACAAGTTCTATAGCTAAAAGATGGAGGAGAATCGCTCAACTAGTGAGCATGTGCTCAGATTGTCCGAGTACTTCAATCGCTTGAATCAAGTGGGAGTTAATCTTCCGGATAAGATAGTGATTGACAGAATTCTCTAGTCACCATCACTAAGTTAGTAGAACTTCGTGATGAACTATAGTATGCAAGGGATGACGAAAAAGATTCTCGAGCTCTTGGCGATGCTAAAATCGGCGAAGGTAGAAATCAAGAAAAACATCAAGTGTTGATGGTTGACAAGACCACTAGTCTCAAGGAAAATGGCAAAGGGAAGAAGGGAACTTCAAATAGAACGGCAAGCAAGTTGCTGCTCGAGTGAAGAAGCCCAAGTCTAGACCTAAGCACGAGGCCGAGTACTTTTGCTGCAATGGAACTGGTCCTTTGAAGCGGAACTACCCTGAATATTTGGTGGATAAGAAGGATGGCAAAGTGAACAAGGTTATATTTGATATACAGAGTTATTGATGTGTACCTTACTAGTGTTTATAGTAACCCCTGAGTATTTGATACTGTTCGGTTGCTAAGATTAGTAACTCAAACAGGAGTTACGAATAAACAGAGACTAGTTGAAGGGAAGTGACGATGAGTGTTGGAAGTAGTTCCAAGATTGATATGATCATCATCGCACACTCCCTATACTTTCGGGATTAGTGTGGAACCTAAATAAGTGTTATTTGGTGTTGAGCATAAATATGATTTGATCATGTTTATTGCAATACGGTTATTCATTTAAGTAAGAGAATAAATTGTTGTTCTGCTTACATGAATAAAACCTTATATGGTTACACACCCAATGAAAATGGTTCATTGGATCTCGATCATAGTGATACACATATTCATAACATTGAAACCAAAAGATGCAAAGTTAATAATGATAGTGCAACTTATTTGTGGCACTTGCCGTTTAGGTCATATTGGTGTAAAGCGCATGAAGAAAACTCCATCTTGATGGACTTTTGGAATCACTTGATTATGAATCATTTGATGCTTGCGAACCGTGCCTTTTGGGCAAGATGACTAAAACTCCGTTCTCTAGAACAATGGAACAAGCTCTTGACTTATTGGGAATAATACATACCGATGTATGCGATCCAATAAGTGATGATGCTCGTGGCAAGTATCGTTATTTTCTGACCTTCACAAGATGATTTGAGAAGATATGGGTATATCTACTTGATGAAACATAAAGTCTGAAATAGTTGAAAGGTTCAAAGAATTTCAGAGTGAAGTGGAAAATCATCGCAACAAGAAAATAAAGTTTCTGCGATCTGATCGTGGAGAGCGAATATTTGAGTTCTGAGTTTGGTCTTCAATGAAAACAATGTGGAATAGTTTCACAGCTCACGCCACAGGAACACCACAACGTTATGGTGTGTCCGAACGTCGTAACCGTACTTTATTTTGATATGGTGCGATCTATGATGTATCTTACCGATTTACCACTATCGTTTTGGGGTTATGCATTAGAGACAGCTGCATTCACGTTTAATAGGGCAACCATCTAAATCCGTTGAGATGACACCGTATGAACTATGGTTTAGCAGTAAACCTAAGCTGTCATTTCTTAAAGTTTGGAGTTGTGATGCTTATGTGAAAAAGTTTTCACCTGATAAGCTCGAACCCAAATCGGAGAAATGCGTCTTCATAGAATACCCAAAGACAACTATTGGGTACACCTTCTATCACAGATCCGAAGGCAAGTTTTTCGTTGCTAAAATGGATCCTTTCTAGAGAAGAAGTTTCTCTCGAAAGAAGTGAGTGGGAGGAAAGTAGAACTTGATGAGGTAATTGTACCTTCTCCCTTATTGGAAAGTAGTTCATCACAGAAATCAGTTCGATGATTCCTACACCAATTAGTGAGGAAGTTAATGATGATGATCATGAAACTTCAGATCAAGTTGCTACCAAACCTCGTAGGTCTTCCAGAGTAAGATCCGCACTGAGGTGGTGCGGTAATCATATTCTGGAAGTCATGTTACTAGAACATGATGAACCTACGAACTATGAGGAAGCGATGATGAGCCCAGATTCGCTGAAATGGTTTGAGACCATGAAATCGAGATGGGATCCATGTATGAGAACAAAGTATGGACTTTGGTTGACTTGCCGATGATCGGCAAGCCATTGAGAATAAATGGATCTTCAAGAGGAAGACGGACACCGATAGTAGTGTTACTATCTACAAAGCTCGACTTGTCGCAAAAGGTTTTTGACAAGTTCAAGGTGTTGACTACAATGAGATTTTCTCAATTGTAGCGATGCTTAAGTCTGTCTCAATCATGTTAGCAATTGCCACATTTTATGAAATCTGGCAAATGGATGTCAAAACTACATTCTTTAATGGATTTATTAAAGAAGAGTTGTATATGATGCAACGGAAGGTTTTGTCAATCCTAAAGGAGCTAACAAAATGTGCAAGCTCCAATGATCCATCTATGGACTGGTGCAAGCATCTCGGAGTTGGAATAAGCGCTTTGATAGTGTGATCAAAGCATATGGTTTTATACAGACTTTTGGAGAAGCCTGTATTTACAAGAAAGTGAGTGGGAGCACTACAAGATTTCGATAAGTATATGTGAATGACATATTGTTGATCGAAATAATGTAGAATTATTCGCAAAGCATAAAGGAGTGTTTGAAAGGAGTTTTTCAAAGAAAGACCTCGGTGAAGCTGCTTACATATTGAGCATCAAGATCTATAGAGATAGATCAAGGCGCTTGATAAGTTTTTCAATAAATACATACCTTGACAAGATTTTGAAGTAGTTCAAAATGGAACAGTCAAAGAAAGAGTTCTTGCACGTGTTACAAGGTGTGAGATTGAGTAAGACTCAAAACCCGACCACGGCAGAAGATAGAAAGAGAATGAAAGTCATTTCCTATGCATCAGCCATAGGTTCTATAAAGTATGTCATGTGTGTACCAGATCTATTGCATACCCTACCACTAAGATTGGCAAGGAGTGCAATAGAGATCTAGGAGTAGATCAATGGACAGCGGTCAAAATTATCCTTAGTAGAATAAGGATATATTTCTCGATTATGGAAGTGAAAAAGGTTAAATAAGTAAAGGTTACGCCGATGCAAGTTTTAACACTAATCTAGATGACTCGAGTCTCAATCTGGATACATATAGAAAGTGGGAGCAATTAGCTAGAGTAGCTCCGTGCAGAGCATTGTAGACATAGAAATTTGCAAAAAAACTTATGGCTCTGAATGTGACAGACCCGTTGACTAAAATTATCTCACAAGCAAAACATGATCACACCTTAGTACTCTTTGGGTGTTAATCACATAGCGATGTGAACTAGATTACTGACTCTAGTAAACCCTTTGGGTGTTGGTCACATGTCGATGTGAACTATGGGTGTTAACCACATAGAGATGTGAACTATTGATGTTAAATCACATGGCGATGTGAACTAGATTATTGACTCTAGTGCAAGTGGGAGACTGAAGGAAATATGCCCTAGAGGCAATAATAAATGTTATTATTTATTTCCTTATATCATGATAAATGTTTATTATTCATGCTAGAATTGTATTAACCGGAAACATAATACATGTGTGAATACATAAACCTCAGAGTGTCACTAGTATGCCTCTACTTGACTAGCTCGTTAATCAAAGATGGTTATGTTTCCTAACCATGAACAAAGAGTTGTTGTTTGATTAATGGGATCACATCATTGGTTGAATGATCTGATTGACATGACCCATTCCATTAGCATAGCACCGATCGTATAGTTTGTTGCTAGTGCTTTTCTTCATGACTTATACATGTTCCTATGACTATGAGATTATGCAACTCCCGTTTGCCGAGGAACACTTTGGGTGCTACCAAACGTCACAACGTGCTCGGGTGATTATAAAGGTACATTACAGGTGTCTCCGAAGGTACATGTTGGGTTGGCATATTTCGAGATTAGGATTTGTCACTCCGATTGTCGGAGAGGTATCTCTGGGCCCTCTCGGTAATGCTCATCACCTAAGCCTTGCAAGCATTGTAACTAATGAGTTAGTTATGAGATGATGTATTACGGAACGAGTAAAGAGACTTGCCGTAACGAGATTGAACTAGGTATTGGATACCGACGATCGAATCTCGGGCAAGTAACATACCGATGACAAAGGGAACAACGTATGTTGTTATGCGGTCCGACCGATAAAGATCTTCGTAGAATATGTAGGAACCAATATGGGCATCCAGGTCCCGCTATTGGTTATTGACCGAGAGGTGTCTCGGTCATGTCTACATAGTTCTCGAACCCGTAGGGTCCGCACGCTTAACGCTTCGATGGCGCTTACTATGAGTTTTATGATGTTGATGTACCAAGGTTGTTCGAGTCCCGATGAGATCACGGACATGACGAGGAGTCTCGAAATGGTCGAGACATAAAGATTGATATATTGGAAGCCTATGTTTGGACTCGGAATCACTCCGGGTGAAATTGGGAATTTTATCGAGTACCGGGAAGTTACCGAACCCCGGGAGTCAATGGGCCTTGATGGGCCTTAAGGGAAAGAGAAAAGGAGCCCTATAGCTGGCCGCAGCCCTCCCCCCTTCCCTAGTCCTATTAGGATTAGGAGAAGGGGGTGGCGCCCCCTCTCTCCCTCTCCCCTTGGTCAAACCCTAGTTGGACTAGGATTTGGGGGGGGAATCCTACTCCTAGTAGGAGTAGGACACCCCGATGCGCCTCCCTCTGGCCGGCCAGCCCTCTCCTTCCCTCCTTTATATCAGGGGCAGGGGGCACCCCATGACACACAAGTTGATCATTGAGATCGATTCCTTAGCCGTGTGCGGTGCCCCCTTCCACCAAATTACACCTCGAATATACCGTTGCGGAGCTTAGGCGAAGCCCTGCGCCGGTGGAACATCATCATCGTCACCACGCCGTCGTGCTGACGAAACTCTCCCTCAACACTCGGCTGGATCGGAGTTCGAGGGGCGCCATCGAGCTGAACGTGTGCAGAACTCGGAGGTGCCGTGACGCTCGGTACTTGGATCGGTTGGATCGGGAAGAAGTACGACTACATCAACCGCGTTGTTATAACGCTTCCGCTTTCGGTCTACGAGGGTACGTGGACGGATACTCTATCCTCTCGTTGCTATGCCATCACCGTGGTCTTGCGTGATCGTAGGAAAATTTTTGAAATTACTACGTTCCCCAACAGGAGCAACCCCTCATCCCGACAAGGGGTAGGTCGTCGCTGGTGGCCCGTGGTGCCGCCTCCGCCCTGGCACCTCCTGGGGCTGGCTCCGGCTCTACCTCTGCTCCGCCTGGCGCCGCCGGAGCCCGAACGCCTGCTTCTCAGGTCCCGAAGCTGTTAGGCTTCAAGCTTCCCAAGCGGTCAGTGGAATACAACGCAGTGGATCGGTAAGTGTCTTAAGCTTCGCCTTGTCCTTGTTTGTACTCGTTGTTTCCTGATACTCGGCCTTGGTTGATCAGGCCGACATCTTCGGCGAAGAGGAGGAAGGAAGACGCAGCGGCCGTGCCTCCTGCGGAGAAAGGAGGCAACAACGCCCGCATCTCAACGGCCCGATCGTCCTCGTGAGGCCAAGAGGAGCATCGCCGTGTGGAATCAGCCCCGATGGCCCCGCTGGTTCCGGAGGTGCCGGTACTTGGTGCGGCTGATGAGGTCCCAGCTGCTCCGGAACCCGCGGTCTCCCAAGCCCTGGTGACGATGTCGCTTCCTCCCACTGCTGCACCTCCACTCCCTGGTTCTTCTGCTCCTGCTGCCGTCTTGGAGCGTGCCCTTTCGGAGATGACCCAGCTGCAGCCGGATCTCCTGAGCGCAGACCCGCGCCTGGTGGCCGGGCGTCTAGAGTTGGCCTCTGGCTGGCTTCACTCCAACCTGGTAGTTCGCGTAGCGCTGGGCCAGGCTGCTGCGGCTTCCGAGAAGGAGAAGCAAGGGCCGCCAGCACTGCAGCCAATCGTGAGGCGACACTAAAAGACGCCAAGGCCGCCCATGACCACTTCCAAGTGCTAGATGGCGAGTTGCAGAGCCTGCGCGACAAGCACGCCGAAGAGGTGCGATGCCGCCAAGTGAAGGATGAGGAGATGAAGGCCCGGGAGGAAGTCGTCAAGAACCGTGATGCTGAGTTGGCGGAGCTGGGGAAGAAGCAAGCCGCCGAGCGCAACCGGTTGGAAGATTTCGAGCGGAAGATGGGGATGAGGGAGGCCGATCTTGATGCCAAGGCGCGAGTATGGCCAAAGACCGCGTGGCCCTTGCCGATCTCGAGAAGAGATCTCGCAAGGCACTGAAGACGCTCTACGAGCACGGCCTGGAGAAGCCTCTGGACACCGACGAGGACGGCCCCGCCCAGCTGCTTCCTCTCATGGCGGAGGCAGAAGCTCGCGTCCTGTCTTCAGCCGCGCTGACTCGCGTCTTTAGCCACCTGCACCTTCGCGACCCCAACGCTTGCCTTGACGAGCTGCTGGAGCCTGTAGCTGAAGATCAATGCGAGGCGGCTGCCGCGGCCGTGCAGGATCAGGTGGGGGCCTTGCTGAGGAGGTTCCGTGGCTTTGTCTCCGCTCCTCTGTCCAGCGTCACCGACCTTGCAGCTGGTGGTGAAGGTGAAGACAAAATTGCTCACGGGGGAGCACCTTCCGGAGGCGACGACGATGTCTAGAGATGACCTGCGACCGTTCTTCCCGTTCCATTCCTGCGACATGTATCAGGCTCGTGGAGGCGTTTAGACTTTTCATTTGGTACTGTGATGACAATATGCTTGTAATATTTGCTTCGAGATTTTGCGATTTCCTTCCTATTTGCTTTGCGTTCTGCGTCGGCAGAGCCCGGCCCCACGCATACCTCAACCGCTATTGGGCCGACCGGAGACCAGGACAGACCAAGCAGTGAGGGGCTACGTGACCAGTTAGGCTCCTTAGTCGCGATGCTCAGGAGTCCCCCTTGATGCGCAAACAGCATGTAGGGAGAGTTCGTGGGGATAGATTAATGTTCTATGTCGGCAGAGCCCGGCCCCGCGCATACCTCAACCACCATTGGGCCGACCGGAGAGCAGGACGGACCAATGAGTGAGGGGCTATGTGACCAGTTAGGCTCCTGAGTCGCGATGCTCAGCAGTCCCCCTTGACGTGCAAACAATTTCCATACCTGCCCTCGCCGAGGCCTCGGGAGGGGCGCACGATGCCCAGGTCCGGGGGACCTGGTTGGGTGGCGTGCGCTTGGGCGTGACCCGAGCGCAACCCTCGTGTCCAGCCCCCATGTGTGGCTCTCCTGAGGGGAGGAGTTGCGGTAAGGCTGGGCGCTGAGCTCTGGGCTCCCTGAGGTTGGCACGGCCGTGGGGTCGCCTTAGTTGTTTATCACCAGCGCGGGAGCATAGTGCTTCCGCTTGTGCACGGGCATAGCCGCTCCTCGGCAGTGTCGACAGCCAGCGCGGAGCATGGTGCTTCCACTTGGGCGTGGGATGGGGGGGCCCTCCAGGAGGAGCCCCCGAGACATGTACATCCCCGCCCTGACACGTGGCTTGGACGGCAGGGCTGCGAGGTGTATCTGGGCACTCGTGAGCCAGCGCAGAACTCACGCGAGGCCCTACCTCAAGGCGGGTTGTGCATGGTCGCGATGCCGTGGTCAAGGCCAGGGGGTGAGGGCTGGAGAGCCAGTAAGAGCTCCTGAGTCACGATGCTCAGGAGCCCCCTTTTAACGTTCAAGCGAATTGCATAGGATGAATAGACCCGTGGCGGGCGGCAATCGAGCAGGCGATAGCCGTTGGCAGGTTAAGCATAGAGAGTAGATCAACTTGGATAAATGCAGGAAGATACATGCCACCGGGTCCGGCCCGAGCGGCTTGGGGATGATGCAGCCCGAGGGGCGCCCCCCAGCAAGGTAAGCTAAAGACATAAGCAAAAGGGATACATGACACAGGGACAGACCCATGTGGCTTGGGAATAATGCAGCCCGAGGGGTGCTCCCGGCTTAAACCAGCTTGGAAGATGTCACCTGGTTTTGTAGACGAAGTAGAGTTGGTGCAGCTGAAGGCGTGCGTTGAAGAAATGACTCCTCATGAGCCACCGAGACCCTGAGCCTCGGGAGGCTCTGGGGGTTTAGGAGGTTCCTGAAGATCGTCTCCATCTCCTCTAGGACGGCGTGGAACGTGGCCTCCTGAGCCGCCAGGACTTGCCGCATGTTGCGCTGATAGGCCGACGCCACGCTCGGCAAGACGAAGGGCATGTGAACGTAGCTGTGTGGTGGGCCCTCGCAGCAGCCCACACGCGATGGCCAGAAGCGCTCCTGAGATGCGGCCCTGTTGAGCCCTGGGACGTCGACGCAGACATGCAGCCCGGCATCCTCCCTTGGATGGGGAGCTGCGCCTTGTGAGCGGTTGTGGCCGCGCATGGCTCTTGCTTCTTGCAGTTCCTGGGTGGTCTTGGTGATGAACTCCGGGGTGGTGGGTGCTCCTTGCCCCGTGCTCTCCTGAGGAACATGTGCCGCGAAGCACGCTTCCAAGTGGTGCCCAAGCGCCTCCCTCGTGAGGGTGGCAAGGTCTGAGGCCCTCCAGAAGAGAACCCCCCGAGCCCTGCCTGAGGAGGGCACCGGGCACACCTTCCTATGTGATGGAGGGAGGCGCCCCTGGAGCGGGCGCTGATCCTGAGGAGGCTCCTGCCGTGATGCCATCCTCCTGGGGTCCTGCACGGTGCGACAGTTTCTTCTTGGGGATGGTCTCCGGAGGGCCTTCACTTCTGCTGTCGGGGTCGTCAATCACTGCGGCTTGAAAGGCGCGCTCAAGGGATCAAACTGCATCCCTCTCTTCACACGGGACCGTGATGATTCCTCTGCTTCCTGGCATCTTGAGAACGTTGTAGCCATGATGAGTGACTGCCATGAACTTGGCCAGGGCTGGATACCCGAGGATGGCATTGTACGGCACGCGGATGTGCGCGACGTCAAAGTCGATGAGCTCGGTGCGGTAGTTCTTGCACTCCCTGAAGGTGACAGGCAGGCAGACCTGCCCTATCGGTGTGGTGGAACCGTCGGTCACTCCTGAGAAAGGCTTGGTTGGCTGGAGTTGTTCATATGGCACTTGGAGGTTGTCGAACGTGTCGACGGACATGACGTTGAGCCCTGCGCTGTCGTCGATGAGGGTCCTGGTGACCTGCACATTGCTGATGACTGGAGAGCACAGCATAGGGAGGGCGCCAGTGGTGGCTGCGCACTTGAGCTGATCTGCCGAATTGAAAGTGATGGCGCATCGGGACCATCTGAGCGGGCGTGTGGCCTCGAGCTTGGGGAGCACCGCGTTCACCTCGCGAGCGAACTGTTTGAAGATGCGCTGAGAGGCTGCGGCCTGGGCACCACCCAAGATGCAGGCGATTGCACGCGGCTCCTGGAAGCCCCCAGCCCCCTCGTCCTGGTGGTGGTCGTCGTTCCTTCTTGGTGGCGGCAGCGGGGGAAGACCGGTGTTGCCCTAGGGGCGATCCTCACGAGGCGGATCCATCCAGGCGCCCTCGCGAGGTTGGTCCTGCCAGCGGTCCTCCACGAGGCCGGCCGCCACTCTGGCGCTGGGCCATCACATCCCAGCGTCCGCCTCCACGTCCTCCTCCATGTCAGAGCCCGTCGCTGCGCGCTTCGGCGTCGACCGTAGCATCCTTCTCGTATGCTCTGAGCTGTTGACAGTCGCTCGTGTTGTGGGTGTTCAGGTTGTGGAAGGAGCAGAACGGTCGGCCGTTCTTGGACGACTCGGGCTGATCCCTGCCCCGCTTGGTGTCGGGCTCCGCTGCGAGCACCGCTGCCTCCTTGCGCTTCACATCCTTGGCCTTGGTCTTCTTCTCCTCCGCTCCTGCAGTTGGCAACTCAAGGAGAGAGAGGCGCCCCTCCCCAGCTCTTGCACACTTGGTCGCCAGGTTGAACAACTCCTGAGAGGTGCATAGCTTCTCGTGGATGTCGAGCTCTTCCTTCATCTTGACTTCACGGACGCCATCGGAAAACGCGGAGATGATGGCCTCGTCCGTGACCTTGGGGATCTTGAGGCGGGTGTTGTTGAAGCGCTGGATGTACTTATGGAGGGTCTCTCCTGGTTTTTGCTTGATGCGGCGTAGATCACCTGCGGCCGGTGGGTGGTCGCGAGTGCCCTGGAAGCTGGCGACGAAGCGGTCGCGCTTCTCGTCCCTAGAGGAGATCGAGTCGTGCTGCAGGTTCAGGAGCCAGGAGCGAGCTCCATTCTTGAGAGCCATGGGAAACCAGTTCTCCATGACCTTTTCGTCGCCGTTGGACGCTTCGATGCTCAGCTCATAGAGCTGCAGGAACTCCGCGGGATCGGCGGTATCATCGTAGCGAGGAGGCAGATCTGGCTTGAACTTGTCTGACCAGGCGATCCTAGGAGCTCGGGGGTGAAGGCGCGGCAACCGGCCGTGGTTGCTGGGGCCCGCTTCAAAGGTGGAGCTTGGTCTTGACGAGGTCCGCGCTGCGCCGCTGCAGGCGGCGCGCGGTCTTGACGAGGTGGCGCGGGGAGCGCTGGTGCAGCTTCTTGCGGCCGCGAGATTTCTTGGCAGCTTCTTTCTTCGCGCGCGGGCGCCGGGCGCGGTGGATCACGCCGCGGAGGCGCGCTCCTTGGTGCCAAGGCACCGTTGAGGGAGTCCTGGATTAGGGGGTCTCCGGACAGCCGAACTATATCCTTTGGCCGGACTATTAGACTATGAAGATAAAAGATTGAAGACTTCGTCCCGTGTCCGGATGGGACTCTCCTTGGCATGGAAGGCAAGGTTGGCAATACGGATATGTAGATCTCCTCCCTTGTAACCGACTCTGTGTAACCCTAGCCCCCTCCGGTGTCTATATAAACCGGAAGGTTTAGTCCATAGGACAACAACAATCATACCATAGGCTAGCTTCTAGGGTTTAGCCTCTACGATCTCGTGGTAGATCAACTCTT
This sequence comes from Aegilops longissima, assembly GCA_021605205.1. Taxonomy (NCBI): domain Eukaryota; kingdom Viridiplantae; phylum Streptophyta; class Magnoliopsida; order Poales; family Poaceae; genus Aegilops; species Aegilops longissima. The sequence goes on along the minus strand of CM038677.1, from coordinate 521,019,048 downwards.
GTAATACTCATATCACCAAGATAAATCAAGTAGGAAGTAGGGTATTACCTCCATCGAGAGGGCCCGAACCTGGGTAAACATCGTGTCCCCTGCCTCCTGTTACCATCCGCCTTAGACGCACAGTCCGGGACCCCCTGTCCGAGATCTGCCGGTTTTGACACCGACATTGGTGTTTTCATTGAGAGTTCCACTATGCCGTCACCGTAAGGCTTGATGGCTCCTTCGATCATCGGTAACGATGCATTCCAGGGTGAGGTTTTCCTCCCCGGACAGATCTTCGTATTCGGCGGCTTCACACTGTGGGGCAACTCGCTTGGCCATCTGGAGCAGATCGAGAGCTATGCCCCTGGCCACCAGGTCAGGTTCGGAAACTTGAACTACACTGCCGACATCCGCGGAGACTTGATCTTCGACGGATTCGAGCCCATGCCAGGTGCGCCACACGATCACGATGATCATGATTTAGCTCTGTCGTCGGACAGTGTTCGGGAGATCACACCTGCAACTACTCCGGCCCTCAATCCGGAGCAAATTGTGCCATCCGAGGTCGGGTGGATAGACCCCGCCATGGAGGCCGCACTCTCAGTGGCGATAGAGCCGGATAATGACTTCACCCCTTATGAGAGCCGTGTTGCCGAACCACCGGATTCGTCTCCGACCACGGACTCCGAGCCGCCTGCGTCCGCGCCTGTTGAATCCGATTGGGCGCCGATCATGGAGTTTTCCTCCGAGGATATCCTTCAGCACTCGCCTTTCGGCGACATGCTGAATTCATTAAGGTCTCTCTGCTTGTCAGGAGAACCTTGGCCGAACTATGTCCGACTAGAATGGGATGCGGACAACGAAGAAATTCGCTACCCACCCACCACCCACTTAGTAGCCTCTGTCGATGATTTAACGACAAGCTCGATTTCGACTCCGAAGACATCGACGGCATGGACAACGATGCAGGAGAGGAACAGGAACCGGTGCCCACAGGGCGCTGGACAGCCACTTCATCACATGAGATATACATGGTGGATACACCCAAAGAAAACAATGACGAAGAACGGCAGGATGCAGTGAAGGATAGATCCCTCGAGAAGCAAACAAAGCGTCGGCGTTGGTGCCGCTCCAAATCCCGCCTCGGCAAAAACAGCGATAACAGCGCAAGAGAAAATAACACCCCAGTCGAGTCCAGAGGAAACGACGACCACATCGACCCAGCGGCAGAGCATGATGAAACTGCAAACATAGTACGGATCCGATGTCCGAACACGGCGACGCTGAGGAAAAAGCTCATCAACCTCCCTCCGGGGAGGAAAACAGTCTGGACGAAGATGCACACATGATCCCGGAAAGGCACTTGGAACAAGAGAACCTCCGCAGAAGGCTTATTGCCACAGCGAGGAGTCTGAAGAAGCAGAAGCAAAGGCTTAAGGCCGCACAAAATACGCTCAACAACAGATGGAACAAAGTGCTCGACAACAAAGAAAAGTATGGTGGAAGTTACCACACAAAGAGCTATCCAAAGCGCAAGCTATTGCCCGAATTCGTCGATGAGGCCTTAGATCCCACACAGCCGAAAAATAAAACGGCCAACCGGTCGGATCAACCACATTGTGGCTGCGATAGAGCGGCTAACAAGGCTGCACATAAGTCAACACACGATCTACATGAGGACTTGCGCCAAAAATCCGTTATGACCAGATCAATCTATGGATCTAGGAAGCCCGTTACGGCACAAAATCAAAACCGAACACTAAAACCGTCTGAACGCCATGATACATCCAAATACAGGGGTGCCGCACACCCCCTATGTTTCACCGATGAGGTGCTGGACCACGAATTTCCAGAAGGATTCAAACCAGTGAACATAGAGGCGTACGACAGGACCACAGACCCTGGGGGTCTGGATTGAGGACTTTATCCTCCATATCCATATGTCTCGCGGAGAAGATCTCCACGCCATCAAGTACTTGCCCCTCAAGCTTAAAGGACCAACTTGGCACTGGCTGAAAAGCCTCCCCGAAAACTCAATTGGAAGTTAGGAGGAGGTCGAGGATGCTTTTCGGGCTAATTTTCAAGGGACCTATGTCCGACCTCCGGATGCAGACGATTTAAGTCATATAATTCAACAGACCGGAGAGTCAACCCAAAAACTTTGGAACAGGTTTCTCACTAAGAAGAACCAAATCGTCGACTGCCCGGACGCCGAAGCCTTAGCAGCTTTCAAGCACAGCGTCCGAGACGAATGGCTCGCCGACACCTCGCCAAGAAAAACCGAGAACAATGGCAGCCCCGACAAGCCTCATGACCCGCTTTTATGCTGGCAAAGATAGCTGGTTAGCCCAGCAGAGCACCAAATGACCCAAGCACATCCGATGTCGTGGATGGCAATGGAAAACCATGACGCAGTAAAAGCAAGTGTCGAAATACAGAAGACAGCCTAGATAATACGGCGGTTAACGCCGGATTCAGGGGCTCTCGACAAGGTCAGCGGAAAAAACCTTTCAAAGGCAGCAGAGATGGACCGTCCAGCCTAAACAAGATTCTAGACAAACTATGTCAGATTCATGGCACCCCCAATAAACCTGCAAATCACACCCACAGAGAATGTTGGGTCTTCAAGCAGGCCGGTAAGCTAAACGTCGAACACAAGGGGAGAGAGACACCAAGTGAAGACGAGGACGAGCCTCACCGGCAAAGCACTGCGGGACAGAAAAAATTCCCACCAGAGGTCAAAACAGTGAACGTGATCCACGTGACGAAGAGGAGAAACAAACATGCACTCCGAGACACACGCACCGTAGAGCCCGTCACCCCTAAGTTCAACCCTTGGTTGGCCTGCCCGATCACTTTTGATCATAGGGATCACCCGACAAGTATCCGGCACGAAGGATTGGTTGCCTTGGTGTTAGACCCAATAATAAATGGATACCATCTCACACGAGTCCTTATGGACGGCGGCAGTAGTCTAAATCTGATATATCAGGACACAGTCCGCAAAATGGGGATAGGCCCGACAAAAATCAGCCACGGTAATTCTACTTCAAGGGAGTAATACCAGGCCTACAGACCCGCTGCACGGGCTCTCTATTACTAAAGGTTGTATTCGGTTCTCCAGACAACTTCCGAAGCGAAAAGTTAACCTTCAACATCGCTCCATTCCGAAGTGGCTATCAAGCACTACTTGGAAGAGAGGATTTCGCTTATTTTAATGCAGTACCGCACGACGCTTCTCTCAAGCTTAAGATGCCCGGTCCATGTGGCATCATCACCATTAGCGGAAACATTGAACGTTCCTTACAAGCGGAAGAATGTTCGACAACTTTAACAGCCGAACACTAAATGGCCCCTCCAACCAGAATAAAGGATCGGTCGTCAAGACCGCAGACACGGCTAGACGAGTCCGGCACATTACTAGCTATTACTAGTTATACCACCATAGACGGCACCAGGGGCTTCCCGCGTGTAATCAGGGCTAGTTCGGCTCAACTTGACTTATCTTGAAATTTAATGGTTTATTGAGAATAACCAATTTTTTGGCACGACAACTTTCACATAAGTCCTTCTATTGTACAGATGACAATCATGCCACACCCGTCCAGGATACGGCACAACGGAGACACAGGCGCAGACGTGCAGCAGGGACCCGCTCAAAGGTTTCTTTTTAGATTAAGACCCTGTGTAAACCCTTTTTACTGTCTCTTGTTGTTCACATCCTCCGGATACTTAGTATAACCGAGAAGGATGCTGGCGTTATTGGCTTTTCACCACGTCAGAGCATTGCACGTACCTGGACACTCGGGGTTCATTATCAAGGGCATTGCTCAGCCTGGCATATGTTAAGAAGACCGAATACCTTAGGGAGTGTTCGGCGTCGCGAGTTTGGCCTTATATGCATCAGCTCCGAATCATGTCTTTGGTCAAATTTTGGGTTTGCCCGGCTCCCGTGTTTTTCTACCTTACGCCCGCTCTATCGGCTAAGGTGGCACCCGGAGAACTACTGCGATTGTGTCCTGGTTCATCCCGATGAGCACCTCAAGAGAGAAAGCCAAAACTGATCACATGATAAAGCGCGAGACTGGTCAACCACTGATGACTTAGCGGAATCTTCGGATTCCTCCGATTAACGAAGGCCGCTTCCGGTCATGTACGACGCTACCCGTATTCGGACGAGCGGAGGTACCAGGGCTATATAGTAGTCCCACCGCCAAACTCCTATGGCTAAGTGAAAGTGTTAAAGCAATATAGTCTCGATTGCCTCGTCAAGCGCTACCACCTCCTTAATGGACCAAGACGTTGGATCAAGTGTGAATACGGGTTTTTTGCGAACACCCCCGCATTATATGCGTGGGGGCTGAAGCCGATGACTACAAACTTTTAGGTTATATACATATATACATAAACGGCCGCACAGGAGGCATCATAATACTTTCAGGCAAAAGTATAAACATAGCCTTTATAATTCAATAAAACATTGTTTTTACAATGGGAATACATGTCACTAGAACATAATATTCTTCGGGCACTGAGCCTCTATTGAACGAGCGCCTTCAAGGACTTCTTCAAAGTAGTGCTCGGCAGATACCCGGCCCATGGCCGAACTCTGGGTTGCAATAGCGGCAGCCTCCATCTCCACCCAGTATGTCTTGACACAGGCAAGTGCCATCCGCGCACCCTCTATGCACGCCGACCTCTTCATAGCATCGATGTGCGGCACAGCACCAAGGAACCGTTGCACTAAACTAAAATAACTATTCGGCCTTGGCCCTTCCGACCACAGATGATCCACAACAGACCTCATGGAAAGTCTGGACAACCTATGGAGCTCGGCCCACTCGGCCATTCGCTCATTCAACAGAATCGGACGCACTGGAACATTGAACTATGACCAGAACACTTCATGATCTTTTTGATCCTTGAAGTACTCGGCCGCATCAGCAGCACTGGCTGCCAAATCCACGTATGCGTCTGCAGAATTCCATAGTTGATCAAGAGCGGCATACTTCGGATCTCCGAACTTCGTCCGCAACAAAATGGGCTTCCCAGCCGCGATATCTCCAGCCTGACGCAGCTCCTCCTTCGTCGCTCTGATTTTAGAGCGGGCTTCCTTGGCTGCTACCATGGCCTTCTCCAGGTCCGTCGCCTTTGCTCGACTTTCTTTTTCAAGAAGCTGGTAACGGTCGGCGGCATCTTTCAATTCAACGGCCATCATGGCTATTTTTTCCTTGCTTTGGCAATGTGCAGCCTGTTCGGCTCTCATCTCTTCGACCGCCTTTAGAGCGGCCGCATCACTATTCCTGGCTTGTTCCTTGGCTCGGGCAAGTTCCGCCCGAAGGGTCTCCACGGTGGCAGCTCCATTTGCAGTCACAACATATTAAAGATACTAGCATAATGCTCCTATTACTATGTTTTGATCACCGGAGAAATCACATACCCTGTGCCTCGTCGAGCCGCTTGTTGACAAGCACGATGTCGGCATCTGCCGCATCAAGTTGCTGCTTTAGCTCGGCAAACTCACAAGTCCGGCTAGCCACCGGACCCTCCGCCACCTGCAAATGAAGGCGGCCTGATTATTACCTGGGACTATGATCTCAGGGGCTACTATCTACATAGGGCACACCTAACGTGTGCGGTACCGTCAAAAACATACACTATTTCACGTACCTCAAAGCCTTTTAGCAGACTCATAAAATCTTCATGCAACCCGCTTTCGGCGGATCGAATCCTCTGAATCACCGTACCGATTAGCATACGACGCGCTTCTGAGATAGCCGCTTGCTCCAGAAGATCCTTCAGTGCGTCCGATCGTACACTGGACGGTTCCGGACTCTTTATGTTGCTCTCCTTAGGAGCCGAATACTCAGGACTTCGGGTGGCCGAAGAATTACCCTCTGCCTCGGCGGACCAGGAGAAATCCTCCATGACGACACCTCAGGGTCGCACGCCTCATGAGGCGGGGAGGCATGGGGAGGTGTTTTGCTCTCCATCATCTCCAGAAGAAGATCCCCCGAAGACGAACTCTGTCGAGAAGGGCTATAATCCGAACTACAAGATATATGCTTTGGTTATTGTCCTCAGAGGTAAAGCAAGATATTTTTACTATTAAGTACATCTTGTTTACATACAGCTCGGTGGAGGGATGATCCCCTTGCGGACACTGTGCGGCAAGGGTACCACCAAGCAGACCCTCCGCAAAGATTTCTTCCCCGCTTGGAAACCTTTGTTTCGGGTCTTGAGGTGGTCCTTGCTACCTCTTGAGCACTCGCGTTGGATTTCCCGAGGAGAGGATGATGCAGCAAAGTAGCGTAAGTATTTCCTCAGTTTTTGAGAACCAAGGTATCAATCCAAGATGAGACCATGCGCAAGTCCTCGTACCGCACAAAACGATAGCTACCGCAACCAACGCTTAGGGGTTGTCAATCCTTCACGGTCACTTACGAGGGTGAGATCTGATAGAGATAATATTTTGGTATTTTTGGTATAATGATGCAAAGTAAAAAGTAAAAGCAAAGCAAGTAAATAAAGTGATGGAGATTGATATGATGAGAATAGACCGGGGCCATAGGTTTCACTAGTGGCTTCTCTCAAGAGCATAAGTATTCTACGGTGGGTGAACAAATTACTGTTGAGCAATTGATAGAATTGAGCATAGTTATGAGGTTATCCAGGCAATGATCATGTATATAGGCATCACATCCGTGACAAGTAGACCGAAACGATTCTGCATCTACTATTATTACTCCACTCATCGACCGCTATCCAACATGCATCTAGAGTATTAAGTTAAAAATAGAGTAACGCCTTAAGCAAGATGACATGATGTAGAAGAATAAATTCATGCAATATGATAAATACCCCATCTTGTTATCCACGATGGCAACAATACAATACGTGCCTTGCAACCCTTTCTGTCACTGGGTAAGGACACCGCAAGATTGAACCCAAAGCTAAGCACTTCTCCCATTGCAAGAACTACCAATCTAGTTGTCCAAACCAAACGGATAATTCGAAGAGACTTGCAAAGATAACTTAATCATACATAAAAGAATTCAGAGAAGAATCAAATATTTTCCATAGATAAGTTGGATCATAAACCCACAATTCATCGGTCTCAACAAACACACCGCAAAAAGAAGATTACATCGAATAGATCTCCACGAGAGAGGGGGAGAACATTGTATTGAGATCCAAAGAGAGAGAAGGAGCCATCTAGCTACTAACTATGGACCCGAAGGTCTGAAGTAAACTACTCACACTTCATCGGAGGGGCCATGATGATGATGTAGAAACCCTCCATGGTGGATGCCCCCTCCGTCGGAGCTCCTGAACAGGCCCCAAGATGGGATCTCGTGGATACAGGAAGGTACGGCGGTGGAATAAGGTTTTTGGCTCTGTACCCGATCTGTTGGGGGTACGTAGGTATATATAGGAGGAAGGAGTACGTCGGTGGAGCGTCAGGGGGCCCACGAGGCAGGGTGGCGCGCCCAGGGGGGAGGGCGCGCCCCCCACCCTCGTGACCGCCTCTGGCACTCCTTGGAGTAGGGTCCAAGTTTCCTGGATCACGTTCGGTGAGAAGATCACGTTCTCGAAGGTTTCATTCCGTTTGGACTCCGTTTGATATTCCGTTTCTTCGAAACACTGAAATAGGCAAAAAAAAATAGCAATTCTGGGCTGGGCCTCCGGTTAATAGGTTAGTCCCAAAAATAATATAAAAGTGGAAAATAAAGCCTATTATAGTCCAAAACAATAGATAGAGTAGCATGGAGCAATCAAAAATTATAGATATGTTGGCGAGGTATCAGGCATCCCCAAGCTTAATTCCTGCTCGTCCTCGATAGGTAAATGATAAAAAGAGAATTTTTGATGCGGAGTGATACTTTGGCATAATTTCAATGTAAATATTCTTAATTGTGATATGAATATTCAGATCCGAAAGATTCAAGACAAAAGTTCATATTGACATAATAGTAATAATACTTCAAGCATACTAATCAAAATAATTATGTCATCTCAAAATAACATGGCAAAAGAAAGTTCATCCCTACAAAATCATATAGTTAGGCTATGCTTCATTTTCGTCACACAAAGATGTTCCCAACTTCTATACCCCCGATGACAAGCCAAGCAATTGTTTCATACTTAAATAATCTCAAACTTTTTCAACCTTCACGCAATACATGAGCGTGAGCCATGGATATAGCACTATGGGTGGAATAGAGTATGATGATGGGGATTGTGTGGAGAAGACAAAAAAGGAGAAAGTCTCACATTGACTAGGATAATCAACGGGCTATGGAGATGCCCATCAATTGATGTCAACATGAGGAGTAGGGATTGCCATGCAACGGATGCACTAGAGCTATGAATGCTCAACAAAAAGAAAACTAGTGGGTGTGCATCTGTGACGCCCCCGATTCAATTGTACACTAATCATACACGCAAACGTGTATGATCAAGATCAGGGACTCACGGGAAGATATCACAACACAACTCTAAAAATAAAATAAGCCATACAAGCATCATAATACAAGCCAGGGGCCTCGAGGGCTCGAATACAAGTGCTCGATCATAGACGAGACAGCGGAAGCAACAATATCTGAGCACAGACATAAGTTAAACAAGTTTGCCTTAAGAAGGCTAGCACAAACTGGGATACAGATCGAAAGAGGCGCAGGCCTCCTGCTTGGGATCCTCCTAACTACTCCTGGTCGTCGTCAGCGGGCTGCACGTAGTAGTAGGCACCTCCGGTGTAGTAGTCGTCGTCGACGGTGGCGTCTGGCTCCTGGGCTCCGACATCTAGTCGCAGCAATCGGATAGAGATAAGGGGAAAAGGGGGAACAAAGCAACCGTGAGTACTCATCCAAAGTACTCGCAAGCAAGGAGCTACACTACATATGCATGGATACATGTGTAAAGGGCCATATCGGTGGACCGAATCGCGAATGCCGTAATAAGAGGGGATAACTAATCCCATCAAGACTACGCTCGCAGCCTCCGCCTTGCAGCATGTAGAAGAGAATAGACCAAGTCCTCCAAGTAGCATCGCATAGCATAATCCTACCCGCGATCCCTCCTCATTGCCTCGTTAGAGAGCGATCACCGGTTATATCCGCACTTGGAAGGGTGTGTTTTATTAAGTATCCAGTTCTAGTTGTCATAAGGTCAAGGTACAACTCCAAGTCGTCCCTGCTATCAAGATCACGGCTATTCAATAGATTAACTTCCTGCAGGGTGCACCACATAACCCAACACGCTTGATCCCATTTGGCCGACACACTTTTCGGGTCATGCTCGCCGCGGAAGATCAACACGCCGCAGCCCCACCTAGGCCAACAGATAGGTCAACCGCCGGTCTAAACCTAAGCGCACAGGGGTCCGGGCCCATCACCCTTAGCACACCAAGACGTTGCGTAACGCGCCGGAAGCGTAACTAGCCCCTTAATACGAGAGCAGGCTTACGCCCAATCCGGTAGCGCCGCCGCCGATCGCCGATGTCATGAAGGCTTCGCCGATACCACGACGCCGAAAGTGCCCATATCTTTCCCACGTAGTTGGTTAGTGCGATAGACCAAATGGCTGACTCGGATCAAATACCAAGATCTCGTTAAGCGTGTTAAGTATCCGCCAACGCCGACCAGGCCAGCCCACCTCTCTCCTAGGTGGTCTCAACCTGCCCTGCCGCCCGCCACAAGTAACGATCGGGGCCGTCGGGAACCTGTGCCCACCTCTACCGGGATGGAGCCACCGTCCTTTCAAATTTCATCTCCTAACAGATCACGTAATGTAATAGTGTAAAGTATATAGTATATGCCCGTGATCACCTCCCAAGTGATCACAGCCCGTAGTATAGCATGGCGGACGGACAAGAGTGTAGGGCCATCGATGGAACACTAGCATCCTATACTAAGCAAGAGGATAGCGGTAAAGGTAACAACAGAGTAGCAAGGACAGGCTATGCAGCAGTATAGGATTAACTGAAAGCAGTAACCTGCTACACTACTCTAATGCAAGCAGTATAGAGAATAATATGCGATATCTGGTGATCAAGGGGAGGGGGTCTTGCCTGGTTGCTCTGGCAAGAAGGAGGGGTCGTCAACACCGTAGTCGTACTGGGTAGCAGCAGCGTCGGTCTCGGTGTCTAGCGAGAGAAGACGGGGGGAAACAATAAATACAAAGCAAACAAATGTAACACAAATCAATACGCGGCAATACGTTGTGCTAGGGGTGACCTAACGAAGGGATAGGTGATACCGGCGAAAGGGGGAAATAACCGGGAAAGTATTCTCAGTATTTCGTGTTTTCAAACAGATGAACCGGAGGTGAAAAGTTGCAGGTTAGATAGGTTAGGGATGCGTGGCGGACGAGCGGGCTTCGTTTCCGGATTCGTCTCGTCGTTCTGAGCAACTTTCATGTAGAAAGTATTTACATCTGAGCTACGATTTATTTTATATGATTTTCTAAAATTTTAACTCATTTTTAGAATTTATTTAATTAATTTAAACTAACATTATCCAGAATAGTGTTTGCTGACATCATCATGACGTCAGCAGTCAACAGGGGGTTGACTGGGTCAAACTGACGTGTGGGTCCCGTCTGTCATTGACATAGTTAACTAAACAGGATTAGTCAATTTAATTAAAGTGATTAGGTTAATTAATTAGGCTTAATTAGATTAACTAACATGATTAATTAAGTTAATTAATTATTTAAGTAAATAATTAATTGTTATTTTAATTATTATTATTATATATTTTTATATAAATTCCTTTTTTAATTTTCGTTCAGAGGGGTGGGGCCCCCTAGTCAGTGGAACACAAGGCCACCGCAGGGCGGTTGCTAGCGGGCGCTGGGCGCCAGTGTGGCGCACTGAAGGGCACTCGCCCGCACCAACCGCGGGCGGGTCTAGCGGGCACGGTGGGGCGCAGCGACGCAGGGAGGCAGGGGCCAGCGCCATGGGGCCGGGCAGGACGGCGACGTCTGGCGGGCACGGCGAGGCGGGTTGCGGTGAGCGCGGCCGAGGCGCGGGCCCGGCGCGTCGAACACGTACGCGGCGCAGGCCGAAGGCCGCAGGGGGCAGAGGGGCTTCGGGTGCCGGAGCACGGCAACGGGCAGGCGAGGCGGTGTGGTCTGGTGACCGAATGCGGCCACGACGGGCACGCGCGCAGACGATGGCGGGGTGTGGCCAGCACGGGGAGGAGGTCGCAGCCCCGGGGCGGTAGAGGGCGCGGACGACGTGCAAGGCGGTCGGTGCCGCCCTTGTCCAGGGCGCGCCGCCGCTGCGAAGCGCGGGCAGGCTGGGCGCGGCGATGGTCGCGGGGCGAGGGAGTGCGAGGAGAGGGGGCGGGAGCTCACAGAGGAGGAGTAGGGTCATGGCAGCGGGGCACGAGGAGGGCGACGGGGACGACGGTGTTGTGGAGGAGGCAGTCTGGCGGCGAGGAGGAGGCAGTCCGGCGAGGTTGCTCCGGCGACGCAGTCGGGCGCTGGCGACGACGAGCGACGGCGTCGGGTTAGTGACGAGGTGAGGCCGCGGCTTCAGGCAGCGCCGCTCGAGGGAGAGGAGGGGGTGCGAAGGAGTCCAGGAGGGGCGGGGCCGGCGCCGGTGTCGTGCGGCGGGAGCGCGTCGGGCTCGAGCACGCTCGTGCTTCCGTTCCCCCGATCCCGATCTGGATCGGGGAGGAGGAGGCGAACGTGGGGGGGGGGAGTGGGAGCGAGTGGGGATCGGGTGGGGTTAGGGTTTTGGCACCAGGGGATAAGGGAGTGGGGACGGGCCTGGGAGGGGTAGTGGGCTGGCCGGCCGACTGACTAGCTGGGCTGGTTGGCCCAGTGGGGGTCCTTTCTTTTTATTCATTTTCTGTTTTCTTTTCTTTACCTATTTTCTTTTCTATTTTATTCTTTTCATTTCTATTTTATAAAATATAAATACATCTCCTAAATTAATGTTATAATTTATTCTACTGCCCCAAAGTTTGACACCTAATTAAAATAGTTTGTATTATCATTATTTTTAAAAGGCATTTAATTAATTGTCATAGCTGCTGTTTTAATTACTTTAGAGCCTTTAAACATTTTATAAAAGTGTGGTTTCTCCACTAGTATTATCCAAGATTTATTTGACACATTTTGGACATTTTTAGTTTTAATGTTTGAAAACTTTTGTTGTTTGCCTAAATCCAAATTTGATTTTGAAACGTTTCGATCTAACATGTGTTTTAGCAACAGTGACAATGGTGACATGGCATCATTAGCAGGGTTTTACTGTAGCCTAAATATCCAGGCGTCACAATTCTCCTCCACTACAAGAAATCTCGTCCCGAGATTTAGGAGCGGGAGTAAGGGGGAAGGGATCTGGTTACGAAATTCTAACGGATCTTCTCGGCCTTGGTTGCTCTTCTCAAGAGGTCGATCCTTACATTGACGCCTTCATTACTCGCTTCGTGTCATCATGGTGAAGTCGTCCTTTTCTTCGAGAACTCCAACGTACTTACGAATAGGTAAGGGGCAGCTCGGCTACGACATAATGGTTTTGAGGGAAACAATCTGGGGTTAACCCATGAATGAGCATAAGATTATCTCTCGAGTTGAACATATAAAATACATCGAGAGTAAGGTACGAAGGTACAATAAGATGTCCCAAGCGGATAGATAGTTGCTCGAAGTCTGAACCAGAGTGAGAAAGGGGTTCAGAGTAGTGAGAGTAAGTGTTGCGTCTGATACCATAATAGATCACTAGGAAGGTGGCCCATGAATTAAATACAAAGCCAAGCGTGGGGAATAACCATTAGAAACAGGGTTGTACAGGAGAGTCAGGTTTCGATCCTGTGGAACTGTGGGTTATGGGCCCACCATGTGGGTTAAAAGTAGGAAGGGCGGTGACGTCTTGCGTGATCATGCAAGCAAGGCATGTCAGAGGGTAGCCTGTGATTATGTCGGCAACAACGTCGATACCAAGGGCGAGGGACGAAGAGAACCATTTTCCTGCTCGTTGAACGAGGCAGACCAATAGGCAAAGTTCCCGTCCGTCGGTGGCTACCGAAATGTCATCAACAGTAGAAACAAGGTCTTACTGACAGAGTGGTACAACGAGGTGCCTACCTAAGCAGGCAAATATTACTGCTTACATCATATAGATCACAAGAAAGGTTAAACAAAACAATGGAAAGGAAAACGTGATCATGAGATTAGACAGAACAATGGAAAGTAAAATGTGTTTAAACACACATTTCAGGGATATACCCTTCCCAAGGACAAGCAGAGCATGATATCCATGAGAGGATATAATGTAGAAAACTCTTTAGGTAAGGGGAGAGAAATTTCATGACATTACCCATACAACGGTGTTTGGGTAGTTTCAACAAGAAATATTTAGCATGGTGCTTCAAATGTTCTTATTGAAAATCGGAGTACCATAGACATGCTTCGAGATAGCACTGACATGGTCTTCAAGCAAAGGTCATACTTTGGATACACAAAGGATTCATCAGGAACAACTTATATAATAAGTCTTACAATTTCCTCATGGAAGAATGGTTATCTTTGCTAAAAAGGAAACTATAACAATAGGTCCTCTGGCCAAGGGTGCTAAGCAAAGACACCACCTTACCAGGTTATGTAGAGACCAATGTTATAACTCTTGGAAATATGTCCCAACCATCATATCTGACCGAGATTCAGATCCGATTGGTGTCAGGATACCTCAGACTCAGGATGTCTGAGAAGAAAAGGTGCAACACAAATTGTCGAGGTGACATTGTATGATTCTTGGGAATTAAACCATGGAAGCGAGTTCCGAAACAAGAGTTCACCATTAAATCAAGGGAGGTGAGGAGGTGACTGATTGACTCAGCGACAATCCATTGACATTTCCAAAAAGGATGGATTTCCACAATTATGTGAACAAGGGGATAACATTTGTCAATTCAAATGATATAATGTTGTATGCTCTAGGAAAACATACACCATCAATCATTAGTTGAAAGGTGTGCCCGAAGTATGACCTTAGGCAGCAAGCTCAATGTTAGAGTGACGATTCAATAACCAACAGTCTAAGGACGAACTGTCGATCGTTAACTTCAAAGCAATAGGGTTGCTAGAAGTACAGAACTCAAACAACATCGTTAGCATATTGGTATCCTAGTTAAAAACAACATGGGGACCAAGGAAGAATGGTGATGGTGAGAAGTATCATCATACTGAGAATTTCTAAGAGGTGGAGCAATCCCCACAATATTCTCGACATAAAAGATAGTAATACTTCAAGGCAGAACACAACACTAGCTGGAGAGCAAGTTGTATTCATAATGTGGACAAGTCGTGATGAAAGGAAGTCAAGGGTGTTGTCGATGATAATAAAAATCATTGAGGGCAAGGAGGGTATTTCTCATCATGAACACAGTTGACATCTCGGAAGAAGTCAAAGTGTTGAAGGTGATCCGACACATTTGCCGGGAGGTTTCAAGGGGATGCAATCAATCGTCACGGCAACAAGCAAGGGAATGACGAAGCGACAAGTTATAGGATCAATATATAAGATGCAAGCTCGGAACCAAGGTTGCCTTTCAAGACAAGCAACATGATGTTGAAAGCTCGACGTAAGTCATGCTCACACACTGAAGAATTCGTGCACCAGAGAAGGACGAGGTAGCACAGTCAAAGACAGCAAGACCAGGATGCAGGCGATAGTCTAGGGATGATCAGAATGAGTACAGGATTTCCTAATAAAAATACTAGGGGTATTTGATTTGTAGGGTGGAATAATTTCACTAGTCAATGTCCTCGGTTGATAACAACCCAGAACCCGTAGAGTGATTACGACAAGGAAAGACATTGCTCCAACAAAGTTAGTAAGATGTGGCGCAATGGCAAGACATCTCTGAGATACCAGGGGGTAATACTCAAAGGTAGAGCATGATAGAAGTTGAACCGGGTCATTGACCTATGACAGTAGATACTTCAACCTGGACAAAAATAGACGAGGCACTGGAATGAATTCCCATCAGATATATCAGATCGGGACAGCATGGTCGGAACCATAACTGTAAGGAATCAATTCAAGAATACCGAAAGAATCATAGAGCTGGATAATCATTTTGCAAGAGGCTTTCGAGACGGTCTACATCATTTTCATGGGCATGAACACAAAGTTCAAGGTCGACTCCCACTTCTTTAATGCATAACATTTCATTCACCTCTCGCTTTGATAAAATGGTAGTGTTGGAATTTTATTTGGTAGAACACCGAAAGAGTATGAATTGTGAAAACTTGCGAGTTCTCACGGATTAGGGGAAGGCATAGGTTCAACCCATCGGGCATCTTAGTAACATATACCACAAGTTTCAAAAGTAAATACACAAGCTCGAAAGTAGAGCATGGTTGGCCAAGCAGAGGATACAATTTACCAAAGGCATTATGTATTAGGGGAAGAACTCACAAGGTGCTTGAATATGAAGGACACTATCGGGTAAAATCCAACAAAGGATCCGGTGGTCCTCAAGGGATCTGATGTGAGCATCGGTACTCAACCAGAGGAATAAACAATGCAAGGAGATCAGACTATAGAAACAACTGACTAATTCAAAGCTCAAATGCAAAAGAATTATGATTTCCGATCAAGGGATCAGAAGCAAACGCTCTGATTAAGGATGGATAGGTTGAGTAAGCTTAGGGGTAAAATTGACAACAATTTGATTGGTCGAGATACATCTCATGTTTAAAATGACGTCTGAGCCGAAAGGATGAATTCTAGGATCTGATTGAGGATTGCGAGCATTCGCAACATATTGAATCAACAAACTCAAAATGATAATGACAAGGGATGCCATTAAGATTACGAGACTTATGGGATTAACCATAATGCAAGCAAGCAAGAATATCAAGAGCAATAGGCTGCTCAGGATTTTCGGAAGATCGAATGGTATTTTCAAGACTATTGTGAAACACATGAACGGCTAGGGATGAGGGGATACTCGACAAGTGCGAGGAATTATCCGTTTGGGTATTCAGGTGACAAAGAACAGCAAGGCAGTAAGCTCAAAGGATTATCAAAACAATGACGAGTGTTTCGGGGTATCTTGTAATAACAAGACCAACTGGGGATGAATGTAAGAATAACAACTGCAAGTAGTTATCCATAAGGGTTGACGGTGGAAGGGAATTGCAAACGCGATGAACACAAGTTCTCGGGTTATTAGCGGAAAGTATCTTCAGGGTCTTCACGTGCAGCAGACGATCATCAGTAATAAGAGGCTCTCCGGGTGAAAGTGATAACGAGATCCTAATGTTAGATTTAGTAAAAGTCATTTAACTCGAATAGAAGAGAGATCAGAGTCCCAGAGTATAGACAAGGAGTAAAAGATCCTAGTACCACCCAATGGCGACGTGGGCCCATAAGCCACACAGCCATGTTAGTAAAACCTTTTCAATGACTAGACTCAACTTCGGCCAAGGAGTTGGAAGGGGGGTTCCTACAGGCAGTCGGCTCTGATACCAAATAGTTGCTGCTTTTGCTTGGCAAACTCACAAGTCTGTCTAGCCACCGGACCCTCCGCCACCTGCAAATGAAGGCGGCCTGATTATTACCTGGGACTATGATCCTCTGTTGCCGCCGCTCTCGACGACAACCAGAATCTCAGGGGCTACTATCTGCATAGGGCACACCTAACGTGTGCGGTACCGTAAAAAACATACACTATTTCACGTACCTCAAAGCCTTTTAGCAGACTCATAAAAGCTTCATGCAACCCGCTTTCGGCGGATCAAATCCTCTGAATCACCGTACCGATTAGCGTACGATGCGCTTCTGAGATAGCCGCTTGCTCCAGAAGATCCTTCAGTGCGTCCGATCGCACACCGGACGGTTCCGGACTCTTTATGTTGCTCTCCTTAGGAGCCGAATACTCAGGACTTCGGGTGGCCGAAGAATTACCCTCTGCCTCGGCGGACCAGGAGAAATCCTCCATGACGATACCTCAGGGTCGCCCGCCTCATGAGGCGGGGAGGCATGGGGAGGTGTTTTGCTCTCCATCATCTCCAGAAGAAGATCCCCCGAAGACGAACTCTGTCGAGAAGGGCTATGATCCGAACTACAAGATATATGCTTTGGTTATTGTCCTCGGAGGTAAAGCAGGATATTTTTACTATTAAGTACTTCTGGTTTACTTAGAGCTCAGTGGAGGGCTGATCCCCTTGCGGACACTGTGCGGCAAGGGTACCCACCGGGGCAGGACCCTCTGGCGAAGATTTCTTCCCCCGTTTGGAAACCTTTGTTTCCGGGTCTTCAGAGGTGGTCCTTGCTACCTCTTGAGCACTGCGTTGGATTTCCCCGAAGAGGAGAGGATGATGCAGCAAAGTAGCGTAAGTATTTCCCTCAGTTTTTGAGAACCAAGGTATCAATCCAGTAGGAGACCACGAGCAAGTCACTCGTACCTGCACAAAACGATAGCTACTCGCAACCAACGCTTAGGGGTTGTCAATCCCTTCACGGTCACTTACGAGGGTAAGATCTGATAGAGATAATATTTTTGGTATTTTTGGTATAAAGATGCAAAGTAAAAAGTAAAAGCAAAGCAAGTAAATAAAGTGATGGAGATTGATATGATGAGAATAGACCCGGGGGCCATAGGTTTCACTAGTGGCTTCTCTCAAGAGCATAAGTATTCTATGGTGGGTGAACAAATTACTGTTGAGCAATTGATGAATTGAGCATAGTTATGAGGTTATCCAGCAATGATCATGTATATAGGCATCACGTCCGTGACAAGTAGACCAAACGATTCTGCATCTACTACTATTACTCCACTCATCGACCGCTATCCAAAGATGCATCTAGAGTATTAAGTTAAAAATAGAGTAACGCCTTAAGCAAGATGACATGATGTAGAGGAATAAATTCATGCAATATGACAAATACCCTATCTTGTTATCCTTGATGGCAACAATACAATACGTGCCTTGCAACCCTTTCTGTCACTGGGTAAGGACACCGCAAGATTGAACCCAAAGCTAAGCACTTCTCCCATTGCAAGAACTACCAATCTAGTTGGCCAAACCAAACGGATAATTCGAAGAGACTTGCAAAGATAACTTAATCATACATAAAAGAATTCAGAGAAGAATCAAATATTTTCCATAGATAAGTTGGATCATAAACCCACAATTCATCGGTCTCAACAAACATACCGCAAAAAGAAGATTACATCGAATAGATCTCCACGAGAGAGGGGGAGAACATTGTATTGAGATCCAAAGAGAGAGAAGAAGCCATCTAGCTACTAAGTATGGACCCGAAGGTCTGAAGTAAACTACTCACACTTCATCGGAGGGGCCATGATGATGATGTAGAAGCCCTCCGTGGTGGATGCCCCCTCCGGCGGAGCTCCGAAACAGGCCCCAAGATGGGATCTCGTGGATACAGGAAGGTACGGCGGTGGAATTAGGTTTTTGGCTCCGTACCCGATCTGTTGGGGTACGTAGGTATATATAGGAGGAAGGAGTGCGTCGGTGGAGCATCGGGGGCCCACGAGGCGGGGGGCAGCGCCTAGGGGAGGGCGCCCCACCCTCGTGACCGCCTCGCACTCCTTGGAGTAGGGTCCAAGTCTCCTTGATCACGTTCGTGAGAAGATCATGTTCCCAAGTTTTCATTCCGTTTGGACTCGTTTGATATTCCGTTTCTTTGAAACACCAAATAGGCAAAAAACAGCAATTCGGGCTGGGCCTCCGGTTAATAGGTTAGTCCCAAAAATAATATAAAAGTGGAAAATAAAGCCTATTATAGTCCAAAACAATAGATACAGTAGCATGGAGCAATCAAAAATTATAGATACGTTGGAGAGGTATCAGGCATCCCCAAGCTTAATTCCTGCTCGTCCTCGAGTAGGTAAATGATAAAAAGAGAATTTTTGATGCGGAGTGATACTTTGGCATAATTTCAATGTAAATCTTCTTAATTGTGATATGAATATTCAGATCCGAAAGATTCAAGACAAAAGTTCATATTGCCATAAAAATAATAATACTTCAAGCATACTAATCAAAATAATTATGTCATCTCAAAATAACATGGCCAAAGAAAGTTCATCCCTACAAAATCATATAGTTAGGCTATGCTTCATTTTCACACACAAAGATGTTCCCAACTTCTATACCCCGATGACAAGCCAAGCAATTGTTTCATACTTAAATAATCTCAAACTTTTTCAACCTTCACGCAATACATGAGCGTGAGCCATGGATATAGCACTATGGGTGGAATAGAGTATGATGATGGGGATTGTGTGGAGAAGACAAAAAAGGAGAAAGTCTCACATTGACTAGGATAATCAACGGGCTATGTAGATGCCCATCAATTGATGTCAACATGAGGAGTAGGGATTGCCATGCAACGGATGCACTAGAGCTATGAATGCTCAACAAAAAGAAAACTAGTGGGTGTGCATCCAACTTGCTTGCTCATGAAGACCTAGGGCATTTGAGGAAGCCCATCGTAGGAATATACAAGCCAAGTTCTATAATGAAAAATTCCCACTAGTATGAAAAAGACAACTTATGAGACTCACTATATGAAAAACATGGTGCTACTTTGAAGCACAATATATGAGACTCACTACATGAAGAACGAGGTGCTACTTTGAAGCACAAGTGTGGAAAAAGAGATAGTAGCATTGCCCTTTTCTTTTTTGGGGGGACTTTTTTTGGCCTTTCTTTTTTTGGGCAATGCTCTAATAATGATGATCATCACACTTCTATTTATTACAACATGAGGATTACAACTCGAAACTAGAACAAGGTATGACTCTATATGAATGCCTCCGGCGGTGTACCGGGATGGTGCAATGAATCAAGAGTGACATGTATGAAAAATAATGCATGGTGGATTTGCCACAAATACGATGTCAACTACATGATCATGTGATGGCAATATGACAAAAGTAAAGTATGTCATGATGATGATGGTGGATCGAAGTTGCATGGCAATATATCTTGGAATGGCTATGGAAATGCCATAATAGGTAGGTATGGTGGCTGTTTTGAGGAAGATATAAGGAGGTTTATGTGTGATAGAGCGTATCGTATCACGGGGTTTGGATGCACTGGTGAAGTTTGCACCAACTCTCAATGTGAGAAAGGGCAATGCACGGTACCGAAGAGGCTAGCAATGGCGGAAAGGTAAAAGTGCGTATAATCCATGGACTCAACATTAGTCAAAAGAACTCATGTACTTATTGCAAAAATTTAGAAGTCATCAAAAATCAAGTACTATGCGCATGCTCCTAGGGGGATAGATTGGTAGGAAAAGACCATAGCTCGTCCCCGACCGCCACTCATAAGGATGCACAAGCCAGGTACAGTTCATGTTTCAAATTTGTTACATAACTTTAACCATACGTGCATGCTATGGGACTTACAAACTTCAACACAAGCATTTATCAAATTCACAACTACTCAACTAGCAAGACTTTGATATTATAACCTCCATATCTCAAAACAATTATCAAGCATCAAACTTATCTTAGTATTCAACGCACTCAATAGAAAGTTTCACATATCTTGAACACCAAGTATATTAACATTAAGCAAATTACCATGCTATTAACAACTCTCAAAATAATCTAAGTGAAGCATGAGAGATCAAGTTTCTTTAAAAAAAATCCACCACCGTGCTCTAAAAGATCTAAGTAAATTACTAGAGCAAAAATTATCACGCTCAAAAAGATATAAGTGAAGCACTATGAGCAACTATCAAGCTCAAAAGATATAAGTGAAGCACATAGAGTATTCTATGAAATTTCAATTCATATATGGCTCTCTCAAAAGATGTGTACAGCAAGGATGATTGTGGTAAACTAACAAGAAAAGACGCAAATAATACAAGACTCTCCAAGCAAAACACATATCATGTTGGTGAATAAAAATATAGCTCCAATTAAATTACCGATGGAAGTGAACGAAAGAGGGGATGCCTTCCGGGGCATCCCCAAGCTTTGACTTTTTGGTGTCCTTGGATTATCTTGGGGGTTCCATGGGCATCCCCAAGCTTAGGCTCTTGCCACTCCTTGTTCCATAATCCATCAAAAGAATTCACCCAAAACTTGAAAACTTCACAACACAAAACTCAATAGAAATCTCGTGAGCTCCGTTAGAGAAAGAAAACAAAAGATTACTTTAAGGTACTGTAATGAACTCATTCTTTATTTGTATTGGTGTTAAACCTACTGTATTCCAACTTCTCTATGGATTATAAACTATTTTACTAACCATAGATTCATCAAAATAAGCAAACAACACGCGCAAAACAGAATCTGTCAAAAACAGAACAGTCTGTAGTAATCTGTAACTAACGCACACTTCTGGAACCCAAAAAATTCTACCAAAATTAGACGACCTGGACAATTTGTTTATTGATCAGCAGCAATTAGAATCAGTATTTTATCACGTTCTGGTGATTGTTAACAATTCGGGCACTGAGAACAAAGATTCTGGAAATTACAGCAAGATCAAATAACTATCATCCAAGAAGATCCAATAGGTCCAACTTGTCACAAACACTAATTAAAAGATAAAACCACATCTAAACAGAGGCTAGATGTATTATTTATTACTAAGCAGCAAGTAAAAAAATTTGGGTTGTCTCCCAACAAGCGCTTTTCTTTAAAGCCTTTTTAGCTAGGCATTGAGATTTCAATGATGCTCACAAGAAAGACAAGAATTGAAGCACAAAGAGAGCATCATAAAACATGTGACAACCACATCTAAGTCTAACATACTTCCTATGCATAGGCATATTATAGGCAAACAAATCAAGGCAAGCAAAAACTAGCATATGCAAGGAAGCGGAAAGAGACAATAGCAATCTCAACATAGCGAGAGGTAATTTAATAGCATGAAAGTTTCTACAACCATATTTTCCTCTCTCATAATAATTACATGTAGGATCATAAGCAAATTCAACAAAATAGCTACCACATAACATATTCTTAACATGATCCACATGTATGCAAAGTTGACACTCTACCAAAATAGTGGGATTATCATTAACTAAAGTCATGATTTCTCCAAGCCCACTTTTATCAAAAATTTCATAAGATTGAATATTCTCCAAATATGTGGGATCTAAAGTTGACACTCTTCCAAACCCACTTTCAATATTATTGCAAATAATATTATCAATCTCATATTTATCATGGGGCTTAAATAAATTTTCAAGATCATAAGAAGAATCACCCCAATCATGATCATTGCAACAAGTAGTAGACATAGCAAAACTAGCATCCCCAAGCTTAGGGTTTTGCATCTTATTAGCACAGTTGACAGCAAACGAATTTATAATAAAATCATTGCAATCATGCTTTTTATTCAAAGATCTATCGTGAGTCACTTCACGGATTTTAGGCAAAACCTTATAAAGATAATCTAGTGCATCCAAATTACTAGGAATTGGTTCATCATAATTGGATCTCTTAAAAAGATTGGCAAGCAGATCAGGATCCATAGATATTGGCTTCTTTGTTTAGGAATAAATAAGCATCTAATCCAACCAAACGAGAAACGAAAGGGCAAGCAAAAGAGAGGAGGAGATTGGGAAAGAGAGGGCGAATAAAACGGCAAGGGTGAAGTCGGGGAGAGGAAAACGAGTGGCAAATGGCAAATAATGTAATGCGAGAGATAGGGATTGTGATGGGTACTTGGTATGTTGACTTTTGTGTAAGCCTCCCCGGCAACGGCGCAAGAAATTCTTCTTGCTACCTCTTGAGCACTGCGTTGGATTTCCCCGAAGAGGAGAGGATGATGCAGCAAAGTAGCGTAAGTATTTCCCTCAGTTTTTGAGAACCAAGGTATCAATCCAGTAGGAGACCACGCGCAAGTCCCTCGTACCTGCACAAAACGATAGCTACTCGCAACCAACACTTAGGGGTTGTCAATCCCTTCACGGTCACTTACGAGTGAGATCTGATAGAGATAATATTTTGGTATTTTTGGTATAAAGATGCAAAGTAAAAAGTAAAAGCAAAGCAAGTAAATAAAGTGATGGAGATTGATATGATGAGAATAGACCCGGGGGCCATAGGTTTCACTAGTGGCTTCTCTCAAGAGCATAAGTATTCTACGGTGGGTGAACAAATTACTGTTGAGCAATTGACAGAATTGAGCATAGTTATGAGGTTATCCAGGCAATGATCATGTATATAGGCATCACGTCCGTGACAAGTAGACCAAAACTGTCGGGGAAGCTGATCGTGACCCACGAACACCTATGGGACCGGCAGACCGGGTCCCTTTTGGTTCGGTGGGGGGCGGAGATTGCACGAAGAGCTGATCGAGGCGATGCACACGAGCAATTTACCCGGCTTCGGAGCTCTCCAGAGAGATAATACTCCTACTGCTGCTTGTCTGATTATCTTGTGTTCTTGCTAGGGAGCAATGAGAGCTACAAAACCTAGCTTGAGTGTCTCTAGTCTCGAGTGAATCGAATGAGCCAAACCCCCTCTACGTTGCGTATGGGCCTCCTTTTATAGGCTCAAAGGGGTCACCACAGGTGGCTACGTAGATGAGGGTACAAATGGAAAACAGTAGTCGGTACACCTACTTGTACAGTGTATAGTGTACTATACCTAACTCTGACGGCAAGGGACAAAAGCATTAAATGCCCGTCCCTGTCACCTAAACAGTGCAACAGGGACCGTCAGGTGCGCCACCGTTTGCCACGATGGTAAGCTCGTCAGCACCGCTTATCGCTGCTCCCCGCTGGCTGCACAGCCTCTTGACACGCGCGCATGGAACGGCCCCATGGCGACACGTTGGTGAATGAGCTGGAGCGGAGATGAAGAGAGGTTGCCTGCCGCGGCAAGCACCTTGCCGCGGCTGAATCCTTGTCGCGCTCGGGAGCTTGTCGCCACCAAGCCTTCCCGCAAGCTCCTCTTGTCGGGTCTTGTCCTCTGCGTGCCTTGAGTGGCCTTCCCGGAAAGCTCCTCTTGCCGGGGCCTTGTCTTCTTGGTTAAATACTTTGTTCTTGAATGGCTCCAAAGGAACCACGGAGGATCTTGGCGGTCACTAGGCAAGCCTTGCCGCTGGTGTCTGCGATTGCCCGCACGAGTTCGGGATACCAGGGTACCCCTACTCTAGTACACCGACAGGAGCCCCCGGGCCTGGGCCATACACGGTGCCGAGCGCTGTTGGGCCAGGCCCAAAACAGTGCACGGGCATGCGCGCGGCCTAGATCACGCCGTTACTCGCTCCGGACCCACCACGTCCCCCACGAACAGCATGCGCTGAACGTGGCGTCGTGGGAGAGATCGTGGGGGCTTTCTTTAATTGGAAAAGCGGAACGTCCGCCCCCTCTCCCTTCTTATAAACAGGGGAAACAGGGGGCAGGTCGCCCACCTCGCCATTGCTGTCACATCTCGAAAACCACCGTCGCTCCCTCCTTCTTCTCTAGTCCGAAGAGAGTAACGCTCCGCCCCTCCTCGCCACCAGCGCCATCAACGCCATCGGCCTCCTCCACCGCCTCCGCCATGGCTCCAAAAGGCGACAAGGGGAAGGGCGTGAAGTCGGCCGAGGCGCAGCGGCTCGCGGCGCTGCGCAAGGAGCGGGCCCTCTTCCCCCCTCGATGCGAAGGAGCTGAGGGAGGGCTACTACCTCTTCTGGTCGACGGAGACGCGGGCGCATCCGCGCACAAAGGTACTCTCCGCCGCCGCATCAGAGTCAGCTTCGAGCGGGTACCCCTTCTTCGCGCTCTTCTTCTATTGCAGGCTCTGCCCGCCCTTCTCTGAGTTCTTCTGCGATGTCATGAACACCTACGGGTTTCGCCTCCTTGATTTCACCCCCAACGCCGTTCTGACCATGGCGGTTTTCGCACACCTCTGCGAGAACTTTGTCGGAGTCCACCCAAATGTAGCACTTTTCCGCCACTTCTTCATGCCCCGCGTCGAGAGAGGAGAGCCACTTGCCAGAGGGATTGCTTGGATCTCTAGGATCGGCAAGAAGGAATCCTATCTGGAAGGAGAGCTCCGCAGCAAGTGGGAAGAGTGGAGAGCTGATTGGTGTTGGATCGTAGAGGAGAACCCGCAGCCCTTCACTGCCCAGCGCCAAACTCCCATAGTGCGCGGCAACGATTGAAGCAACTTGGCGCCGGAGGATGCTAGGTTGAAGATAGCTGTGACCGGATCTTGCGCCTCGGGCTTGCCGGACTCATCAGAGGCGCAGTTGGCGAGATTTCCTTCGCCACGACGCTTCCCTTGCAGGAGAGGAGGAGGCCTTCTTGGGAGTTCCAAAACCCGGCGGATATCATGAGGTTGCGCCCGGGCCTCAATTGGAATTTCACTGTCTTGGAGTTGGACGCAATGGTGCTAGAGCTATTCAAGCACGACCCCGATCACCCCGAGTGGTTCATGTTGCCGAGGGGGGTCGTTCCTTTGTGCAACAACTCTTCGCTCGACCGCATCCGCGCCATGATGCCCTTGTGAGATTCGCATGGGATCGTTCCAACCTGGCAAGAGCCTTCCGACGACATCGTGCGGCAGTTCTTCGACAGCTTGGAAGAAGTGCCGATCCGCGCCGACGAGCAGAAGTGGCTCACCCGCGACACCACCGACGCCGAGATGGTGCGCATTGCCACAAGGTTGGAGGAGGCGGCAGCAGCTGCTGCCGCTGGCGTGTTCGGGTTCACCGTGGAGGAGGCAGAGGTAGCCGAGGCGGCAAGCCTTGCCGATCGAGAGGAGCTTGCCGGCGAGGAGGAGCAGGCTGAGCCCGAAGTTGAGCCGAGCGAGTCCGCCGAGGGCGCCTCCTCCACACCTTCAGGCAGCTTGCCGCGAGCGGAGCCCGCAGCTCCACCACGAAGGCGTCTCCGCAAGGCCGGGGAAGTGACGGGGCGGCAGGCGGGCCAACAGCAGCAGCGCCGTGCGACGCGCTCCACCGTGGCAAGCACTGTTGCCGCGGGAGTGCCCCACACTGCGGCAACAACTGAGGCGGGATCTTCTCAGGCCACCGCTGCTACCCCCACCAAGCGGCCAAGAGAGCCCACCCCTCCGCCTCTTCGCACCGGATGTAGGGGAAGCTGATCGTGACCCACGAACACCTATGGGACCGGCGGACCGGGTCACTTTTGGTTCGGTGGGGGGCGGAGATTGCACGAAGAGCAGATCGAGGCGATGCACACGAGCAATTTACCCAGCTTTGTAGCTCTCCGGAGAGATAATACTCCTACTGCTGCTTGTCTGATTATCTTGTGTTCTTGCTAGGGAGCAATGAGAGCTACAAAACCTAGCTTGAGTGTCTCTAGTCTCGAGTGAATCGAATGAGCCGAACCCCCTCTACGTTGCGCATGGGCCTCCTTTTATAGGCTCAAAGGGGTCACCACAGGTGGCAACGTAGATGAGGGTACAAATGGAAAAACAGTAGTCGGTACACCTACTTGTACAGTGTACAGTGTACTATACCTAACTCTGACGGCAAGGGACAAAAGCATTAAATGCCCGTCCCTGTCGCCTAAACAGTGCAACAGGGACCGTTAGGTGCGCCACCGTTTGCCACGATGGTAAGTTCGTCAGCTCCGCTTATCGCTGCTCCCCGCTGGCTGCACAGCCTCTTGACACGCGTGCATGGAACGGCCCCATGGCGACACGTTGGTGAATGAGCTGGAGCGGAGATGAAGAGAGGTTGCCTGCCGCGGCAAGCACCTTGCCGCGGCTGAATCCTTGTCGCGCTCGGGAGCTTGTCGCTCACCAGGCCTTCCCGGCAAGCTCCTCTTGCCGGGGTCTTGTCCTCTGCGTGCCTTGAGTGGCCTTCGTGGCAAGCTCCTCTTGCCGGGGCCTTGTCTTCTTGGTTAAATACTTTGTTCTTGAATGGCTCCAAAGGAACCACGGAGGATCTTAGCGGTCACTAGGCAAGCCTTGCCGCTGGTGTCTGCGACTGCCGGCACGAAGTTCGGGATACCAGGTACCCCTACTCTAGTACACCGACGTAAACGATTCTGCATCTACTACTATTACTCCACTCATCGACCGCTATCCAAAGATGCATCTAGAGTATTAAGTTAAAAAGCAGTAACGCCTTAAGCAAGATGACATGATGTAGAGGAATAAATTCATGCAATATGATAAATACCCCATCTTGTTATCCTCGATGGCAACAATACAATACGTGCCTTGCAACCCTTTACATCCTTTGGGTAAGTACACCGCAAGATTGAACCCAAAGCTAAGCACTTCTCCCATTGCAAGAACTGCCAATCTAGTTGGCCAAACCAAACGGACAATTCGAAGAGACTTGCAAAGATAACTTAATCATACATAAAAGAATTCAGAGAAGAATCAAATATTTTCCATAGATAATTTGGATCATCAACCCACAATTCATCGGTCTCAACAAACACACCGCAAAAAGAAGATTACATCGAATAGATCTCCACGAGAGAGGGGGAGAACATTGTATTGAGATCCAAAGAGAGAGAAGAAGCCATCTAGCTACTAAGTATGGACCCGAAGGTCTGAAGTAAACTACTCACACTTCATCGGAGGGGCCATGATGATGATGTAGAAGCCCTCCTTGGTGGATGCCCCCTCCCATGAGCTCAAACAGGCCCCAAGATGGGATCTCGTGGATACAGGAAGGTACGGCGGTGGAATTAGGTTTTTGGCTCCGTCCCCGATCTGTTGGGGGTACGTAGGTATATATAGGAGGAAGGAGTACGTCGGTGGAGCGTCAGGGGGCCCACGAGGCAGGGGGCGCGCCCAGGGGGGAGGGCGCGCCCCCCACCCTCGTGACCGCCTCTGGCACACCTAGGAGTAGGGTCCAAGTCTCCTGGATCACGTTCGGTGAGAAGATCACGTTCCCGAAGGTTTCATTCCATTTGGACTCCGTTTGATATTCCGTTTCTATGAAACACTGAAATAGGCAAAAAAAACAACAATTTTGGGTTGGGCCTCCGGTTAATAGGTTAGTCCCAAAAATAATATAAAAGTGGAAAATAAAGCCTATTATAGTCCAAAACAATAGATAAAGTAGCATGGAGCAATCAAAAATTATAGACACGTTGGAGACGTATCAGTCGTCTTCCTTCCTTGGGGAGAGGGAATTTCAGATCCTTCTCCCCGGTTATCCTCCTTCGCGGAGGCGCTAAGTCCCCCGGTTTGGATGAATAAGGAGTGAGGCCCGCTTTCAGCCTCTTTATTCCCCCCTTTATCTTCCCCTGAGGGCGCCTGATAAGGTGCCGGCTCGAGCATTCGCCGATCTCGATCTGCCGAGCCTTCGGAAGGGGGCGAACACTGATCATCTTCGCCTTTGTTACCCAAGATCTTGGTCAAAGAGCGACTTTTCGTAATGATGTTGTGATAAATAAAATGACAGCGATTCGCCACGGATTACTTACTTGGGTATCGGGCGATTGCAGCTCGACCAAGATCCTCGGTGGTGTCCGGACACCTTACTTGTGGTCCAAGAACAATCAGTACATCTCTTGACGTCATGCCGAGGAAGTGCTGAATAGCTCGCGGTCCTTCCGGGTTGAACTCCCACATACGGAGGGGTCGACGTTTGCAAGGCGGGACTCGACGAACTCGCATGACTTGCATTACCGTGACCAGGCCGACATCTCTCTCGAGGAGATCTCGAATGCGACTCTGCAATATCAGCACATCATTTACTGGCCCCCAGTCTAGCCCCTTGTTGATCCATGACGTCAGTTGTGGTGGGGGCCCGAGCGAAAGGCAGGGGCGGCCACCCACTTGGTACCCCGAGGAGCTGTGATATAAAACCACTCCCGTTGCCATAAACTGGACACCTCCGGCAAGGAACCCTTTGGCCATGGAACATCGGCGCCTTTGCTTATTACGGCACCTCCGCACTCTGCGTGTTGCCCCTCAATCATCTTCGGCTTCACATTGAAAGTTTTGAGCCACATGCCGAATTGTGGGGTAATGCGGAGGAAGGCCTCACACACGACGATGAAAAACGAGATGTGAAGGATGGAATCCGGGGCCAGGTCATGGAAATCCAGTCCATAATAGAACATGAGCCCTCTTACAAAGGGGTCTAGAGCAAGGCCTAGCCCTCAGAGGAAGTGAGAGATGAATACAACGCTCTCGCCAGATTTGGGAGTGGGAATGACCTGCCCCCAAGCAGGCAACCTGTGCGAGATTTCGCCGGTCAAATACCTGGCCTCTCTTAGCTTCTTGATATCTTCCTCTGTGACAGAGGAAGGCATCCACCGACCTTGAAGGTAGGATCCGGACATGGTTGAAGGTCCGAAGCGCCTGATGACCCACAAGTATAGGGGATCTATCGTAGTCCTTTCGATAAGTAAGAGTGTCGAACCCAACGAGGAGCAGAAGGAAATGATAAGCGGTTTTCAGCAAGGTATTCTCTGCAAGTACTGAAATAAGTGGTAACAGGTAGTTTTGTGATAAGATAAATTGTAACGAGCAACAAGTAACAAGAGTAAATAAAGTGCATCAAGGTGGCCCAATCCTTTTTGTAGCAAAGGAAAAGCCTGGACAAACTCTTATAATAGGAAAAGCGCTCCCGAGGACACATGGGAATATCGTCAAGCTATTTTTCATCACGTTCATATGATTCGTGTTCGGTACTTTGATAATTTGATATGTGGGTGGACCGGTGCTTGGGTGCTGCTCTTACTTGAACAAGCATCCCACTTATGATTAACCTCTATTGCAAGCATCCACAACTACAACAAAAGTATTAAGGTAAACCTAACCATAGCATGAAACATATGGATCCAAATCAGCGCCTTACGAAGCAACGCATAAACTAGGGTTTAAGCTTATGTCACTCTAGCAACCCATCATCTACTTATTACTTCCCAATGCCTTCTCTAGGACCAAATAATGGTGAAGTGTTATGTAGTCGACGTTCACATAACACCACTAGAGGCTAGACAACATACATCTCATCAAAATATCGAACGAATACCAAATTCACATGACAAATAATAGAAAGACTTCTCCCTTGTCCTCAGGAACAAACGTAACTACTCACAAAGCATATTCATGTTCATAATCAGAGGGGTAATAATATGCATAAAGGATCTGAACATATGATCTTCCACCAAATAAACCAACTAGCATCAACTACAAGAAGTAATCAACACTACTAGCAACCCACTAGCACCAATCCCGGACTTGGAGACAAGAATTGGAAACAAGAGATTAACTAGGGTTTTGAGAGGAGATGGTGCTGGTGAAGATGCTGATGGAGATTGCCCTCTCCCGATGAGAGGAGCGTTGGTGATGACGATGGTGATGATTTCCCCCTCCCGGAGGGAAGTGTCCCCGGTAGAACAGCTCTGCCGGAGCCCTAGATTGGTTCCACCAAGGTTCCGCCTCGTTGTAACGCCCCGGATTCGATGCGCCAGGTGTTTGTCAGTTATTTGCCGTCATTGCAATGTCATTTGCTTGCGTGTTGCACTTTTCCATGTCATCATCTGCATTTCATATCATGTCATCATGTGCATTTGATTTTGCATACGTGTTCGTCTCATGCATCCGAGCATTTTCCCCGTTGTCCGTTTTCCAATCCGGCACTCCTATGTCTCCCGGCGCCCCCTTTTTGCCTCTTTTCGTGTGCGGGTGTTAACGGTCTCGGAATGGACCGAGGTTTGGCAAGCGGCCTTGGTATAGCACCGGTAGACCGCCTGTCAAGTTTTG
This sequence comes from Aegilops longissima, assembly GCA_021605205.1. Classification (NCBI taxonomy): domain Eukaryota; kingdom Viridiplantae; phylum Streptophyta; class Magnoliopsida; order Poales; family Poaceae; genus Aegilops; species Aegilops longissima. Next base: position 520,988,410 of record CM038677.1, on the reverse strand, counting down.
TGCCATTTGGAGGTCGTTTGATACTCCAACGGTTAACCGGGTAACCGCAAAAGCCTCCTTCTCTTTGCAGCCCAACACCCTTCCAAAGTGGCCCAAAACCCAGCAAACTCCCCTCCATGCTCTCGGTCGTTCGATCACAATCGCGTGGCCGAAAACCGCACCTCATTTGGACTCTCCTAGCTCCCTCTACCTATAAATATGTGCCTCTCCCGAAATTCGGGGATCAATTCTACCCTAACCCTAGCCTTCTTCTTCCTCCACGCGCCGGACGCGTCTGTGCCGCGCCAGACACGTCCGCCGCCGCCCCCTCGCCCAACCAGGGGCCGCCACGTCTTCCCGCCGGTCCTCTCTCTCCTCCTCCGCCGTGCGGGCCCGTGAGCCCCGTCCAGGCTCTCCGCCGCCGCCGCCGCCGCCAGCCAGCGACCGGAGCCCGCCCGCGCCATACCGGCCGCCTGCGCGCCCAGGCGCCCGCCTCCCTTGCCGCCGCGGCCGCCGCCCGCCGCCGCCCGGCGCCTCCCGCCAGAAGGCCGCCCCAGCGCCGGCCACCGTGCCCGGCGAGCACGAAGCCACCGCCATCAAGCTGCTTACCTCGCGGTGCCATGGCCTCTCTGCCGCCCGCCGCCTCCTCCGGCCAGATCCGGGCCGGCGCCGCCCGGATCCGACGACCACGACCCTCCGGCCGCCTCCTCCGACCCCTCCGGCCGAGCTCCGGCCAGATCCGCCGGCCATCCTCGCGAATCCCGCTGGTTGACTTCTTTCTCCCCCTCCAAATCCACTAAGTCCCCGTATCTGATAATATTTTTCAGGCATTTTCATTATGCCATAACTCTGTCATCGTTGCTCCGTTTTGCGCGTGTAATATGTAAAATTGTTCGTCTCGAAGAGTAGATCATTTCATCTCATTGCATAATTTTCATTTGAGCTCATCTTGATGCCCTAAATGCTGTTAGAAGAGTGCTATGTGATGTTAGTTTCTGATTCTTATCAGAACATGCACTTTTGTCATTTTTGCCATGATTGATGTGTGCACCCTATGAACTTGAGTCCTACATGTGTTTTGTAATATGCATGCCATCTTTACAGGGGTGTATGCCATGTATTTTTGTGATCTCTGTGGTGACTAGCAAAAGCATGCAAACTAGGCTTCATGATGTTGCTGATTTCAGCCCCTGTTTTGCTGATATTTTTATGCCATGTTAACTTGATGCTACCGAGAGATCCATGCATATTTTGAGATACTTTAGTAAGGATGTTTTGTACATATGGTTGTTCTCTATCCATCCATGCCCTTGTTTGCAATTATGGAGTGCCATAGCCTGAGTCAATCGAGCTCTACTTTTGCTTCAAAATGTTTCCTGGCAGATTGTTTACATGTTATTCAATTTTGCCAAGGTTGTTGTAGTTGATCCTTGCATGCTATGATGTTGTTCTTGCCATGTATAGCTGCTATGCCATGTCTTCTTACTGTGAGTTGCCTTGCCATGCCATGTATTGCTCTGTGGTGAGTGGTTCAAGCTCACCAACATGCCTACTTATTGTTGTTCCTGCCATGTATGAATCTGTAATATAACTTGCCATGTTTACATGAGTGTCATCATATCTTCTGGTCCTTTTTGGCTTATGGTCAGTAAGGGACTTTTGTTATATGCATTTAGTAGATTCATTCCATGCCTTTGTTTGCCATGATAAGTTCCTGTAACATGTTGTTTCATAGCTCTAAACATTGCAACCTGATGTTATTTCTGCTAAAGTCTGAAACTGTTATTATTTGCAATCTTGCCATGTGTTTTTGAGCATGTTCTAGTTGTTTCTGGAGATAGCTCAGTGTTCATGTTTTTTCATGCTTTACCTGTACATCATGCCCATGCATTTTGTTCTCATGTTGAGATGCTGTAGCATAGTGTTTTGATGCTTGCCATATGCCTAGTTCCTATTTTGGACAGCTTGTCCTTTAAACTTGTATGGTGTGTATGTGTTGAACCGTTGCTCCGTTTTGAGTGCGCTCTATATGAAACTTGCTTAGAATTGCATGTAGTTTCATATTATCATGTTGGGTCCTTGTTTTGAGGTGTTTGCTTGATGTTTGTATGCATTTTGCATCAATGCCATGTTTAACTTGTTTTGCTCATATCTTCTAGGCCGTAGCTCCGAATTAAATGAACTTTATATGTAACTTGACTAGAATTTCATGTAGATCATCGTGGTGCATCTTAACTTGCTTTTTAACAACTTGAACATATGTTTTATTCAGATCTGGACCAATTTCGAAATTTGCATATGAGGACTTACCGGAGTTGGTCTATGTTGTTCCCGGCCTCATTTAAACTTGCTTTGATGTGTTGCTCTTGTTTGCATCATCTCTTGCCATGAGTAGCCTCATCTAGAATTGTCATGCATCATGTTTGTTGTGCATCATGTCTTGTTCATGTGTGGTGTGTTTACTATGTTGTGTGCTTCTTCTTGTTAGTTCCCGTTTCGTTGCGATCGTGAGGATTCGTTCGTCTACGCTTGGTTCGGCTTCATCCGTTCGTCTTCTTCATCGACTCGTTCTTCTTCCTTGCGGGATTTCAGGCAAGATGACCGCTACCCTGGATCTCACTACTATCATTGCTATGCTAGTTGCTTCGTTCTATCGCTATGCTGCGCTACCTATTACCTGTTTATCAAGCCATCCCAAATTACCATGTCAGCCTCTAACCTTTTGCACCCTTCCTAGCAAACCGTTGTTTGGCTATGTTACCGCTTTGCTCAGCCCCTCTCATAGCGTTGTTAGTTGCAGGTGAAGATGAAGTTTGTTCCTTGTTGGAACATGGAGATGTTGTTCCTTGTTGGAACATGTTTACTTGTTGGGATCTCACAATATATCTTATATTATTAATGCATCTATATACTTGGTAAAGGGTGGAAGGCTCGGCCTTATGCCTGGTGTTTTGTTCCACTCTTGCCGCCCTAGTTTCCGTCATATCGGTATTATGTTCCCGGATTTTGCGTCCCTAACGCGGTCGGGTAATTTATGGGACCCCCTTGACAGTTCGCTTTGAATAAGACTACTCCAAAAAGGCCCAACATTGGTTTTACCATTTTCCTCACCACCACCTACAATTCCCTTGGGAGTAATTAACCCAAGGGTCATCTTTATTCAGCCCCCGGGCCAATGCTTGTCTAAGTGTTGGTCCAAACTAGAGTGCTTTATAAACTCAAGGAAACTTGAGGTTTGGTTTTAGTTATACGTCTCGCTCATCCGGTCGTGGCTCGAGACGAGATACGCGCTGCTACTATCGAGGTGTCGGCACGCCGGAGGTCTTGCTGGTCTTGTTTTATTGCTTTGTCGAAATGTCTTGTAGCCGGATTCCGAGACTGATCGGGTCTTCCGGGAGATGGAATATCCTTCGTTGATCGCGAGAGCTTATCATGGGCTAAGTTGGGACACCCTGCAGGTATAAACTTTCGAGAGCCGTGCCCGCGGTTATGTGGCAGATGGGAATTTGTTAATATCCGGTTGTAGTAAACTTGAAGTAAACTCTTCTAAAATACACCAACCGTATGCGTAACTCGTGAGTGTCTCTTTTCGGGGTTGATCGAGAGGAGAACACGGTTTCTAGGTTATGTCTGACGTAAGTAGGAGTTCAGGATCACTTCTTGATCTTTACTAGTTGTCGACCGTTCCTTTGTTTCTCTTCTCGCTCTCATTTGTGTATGTTAGCCACCATATATGCTTAGCCGCTGCTGCAACCTCACCACTTTACCCCTTCCTTTCCCTTTAAGCTTTGCTAGTCTTGATCCCCATGGTAATGGGATTGCTGAGTCCTCGTGGCTCACAGTTTACTACAACAACAGTTGCAGGTACAGGTTTTGCGATGATCATGACGTGAGAGCGATGTTTGCTTGTGTTGGAGTTCTTCTTCTTCTTCTTCGATCAGGGGATAGGTTCCAGGTCGGCAGCCTGGGCTAGCAGGGTGGATGTCGTTTGAGCTTCTGTTTATGTTTCATCCGTAGTCGGATGTTGATCTTGTATATGATGTTGATGTATTCTTGTGGCATTTGTGCCTTATGTATGTATCCCCATCTATTATGTAATGTTGATGTAATGATATCCACCTTGCAAAAGCGTTTCAATATGCGGGTCTATCCTTGGTGGGACCGTCGAGTTCCTTTTGGATAGGGTCGCATATTGGGCATGACAAGTTGGTATCAGAGGCTCGACTGACCCTAGGAGCCCCCTTGATTGATCGTGTAGTTTGGCCGTTGTTGAGTCTAGAAGAAAACTGTTTTCGGAGTTTAGTTATATCGGAGAGTAGGAATTCTTTTACTCCTCTGCCCCTTCGTCGCTCTGGTGAGGAATCTTGACGTAGGTGTTTTGAATTACTCCTCTTTCCCCTTCAAATTTTTCTTTAGGATCACGCAGGTGGTTTTCCGATCGTTGTTCCTCAGCTCCTTGCATCCGGTGCATTTCTCGTCAAGGTGACTCGACCATCTTCATCTTTGCCAAGTTCAATCCTCAGTTGTTTTATTTTCCCACCCGCCCTCCCTGTTCTTCTTCTCGGAACCGGAGTCTGTATTGAGTATCCTCCTACTCGTGCGAAATATTTGCTTTCTTTCCTCAATGATTTCAACCGGTGTTTTCTCTTCAAGATATTCGTCGATTTCCCCTTCCAAGTTGCCTTTGTTTTCCCGCCCTCCCACCCTTTTCTTCCCGGAGTTTGCCTCTCTCCCGACCATCTATTTCATTCGTGTGGAGTCTCTTCAGTCTTTCGTCAAGTATTTCAACCGGTGAATTCTCGTCTCGTTTGAAATTCATCATCTCTTTTTCTTCTCCGGTGGATTCAATTATCATTTTCGGTAGTGATTATATTCTTTCCTTGGATCAAGTGTTTTCCCTGCTCGTTTGCCTCTCGCCATTCAATCATTCCGGAGTTCCAAAGACATCTCAAGAGATTCGGCTGTGTTCGAATTAATTCGAGGTTGTCACCTCATCCTTATATTTCAATCGTTCCGGTGCATTATCTACTTCTTCAACATCCCTTTCCAACGGTGTTTTCTCTTCAGTGGGCCCTAACCCACAGGTCTTTTCCCAGGATCTTACCTGACTCTTCTAATTCCCCCGGAGTTATTCTCAATTCTTTTCGAGTTTGACGTAAGAATGGATCCCATCAGTCAGACGCCTTCCCAAGATCTCTTTCAAATTCTTTTCATTGTTGGCTCAACCTCTTCGCTTTTCATTCTTCCGGAGTATCTCATTAATTTTGGTGGTGTTTCTCCTCATCATTTGAAGATTGAAGAAAATTTTTCCTCTAAATCTTGTCCATTCTCCCGGAGATTCGTGGTGATAGCTCGATGTTTTCCTATCTAATTGTTTCTAGTCGTGCAATTCTTTTCATCCATCCGGAGTATTTCAGGAGTGGCTTTCTCTCTCGATCATCCGGAGGCCATCTTTTCGGAAGATCTCTTCATTCTAAGTTGTCAGATTCGTTCTCCAATTATTCTATATCCGTGCCCCTTCGTTCATCTCAATATTCTTCCGGTGCTTCGTTCAAGTGTTCTTTAATCAGCTCATGATCTCTTTGTTCTTTTGAATCTAAATTCCCTCTAGCATATTTGTTCCTCTAATTCTGTCGGGTGATTCATTCTCTTTCGTCAGTCATTTCCGAATTCTTACGGTGGTTCGTTCAAGATTCTTTTCTTTGATTATCACTTTAATTCATTCGTCATTTCCAATCCTACCGGTGGTTCTTGAAGTCCTTCTCAAGTTTGCGATATGTCACTTCTCAATCCTTTTCAAGAAGAATAAGTAGTTTGCAAAATCCATTGCTTGTCATCAAGTTAATTTGATGAAGGATAAGCATACAATAAATCTTATTATTATTTCATCAAAGTGATTAATCTTTTTCTTCGGAGTTTGTTCTTGATGAATAAATTCTAGTTCCAAGTCTTTCCATCTTTTCTTTTCCGGAGTTCAATTATTTCCTCAGCCATTTCGTCGGAACCCCCATCTAAATCATCGCAAGCTTTCATCTTATTCTTTCTTCCTTCATTTTATCTCGTCAGCCTTTTGTTACCGGAGTTCTTCACGGTGGCTCGTCGTGATTTGATTCATTCTTCAAGTGTTCATCAAGATTCTTTTGGAGGAATTCAAGTATCTTTTCTTCTCGCGTCTCGAAGCGCAAATAATTCTTCATCTTCTGCTGAAGTGAAGTTTTGCATTTTTGCCATTCTCAGCTATTTAATCTTTTCCACTTGTGGTCGGCGATCAGCTCATAATTTTGAGATGTTATCCATAAGTCCACATCAAGCTTATTCTTTCGTTGTTGATTTTCTCAACAACTCCATTCAATCCTTCCTTCTAAGTTCTTTTCAATTCTTCCAATTCTTCTGGAGGCATTGTGTTGTTCATCTCGTCAAGTTTCATCCCATCTTCTTAAGTTCATGTTCTACTCCTTCCATTTTCAGCCGGAGTGCTGCCTAAATCGTTTCAGTCTTATTCGTTTCTTTTCTCATTCTAACCACTCCGGTTAGAACGAGTGCTTTCATAGTCTATCTGATTCCGTGAGTTTTCGATTCTCGTCATTCTCGTCGTTCCTCTCTTCTTCTCGTGTGCTCTCGATTCTTTGCTTCTTCTCTCGAGTTCTTGTTTCACCTCGTCCCTTTTTCCCTTCCGTCTCGGTCCTAAGATCTCGGGACGAGATCTCTTGTTAGTGGAGGAGGGTTGTAACGCCCCAGATTCGATGCGCCAGGTGTTTGTCAGTTATTTGCCGTCATTGCCATGTCATTTGCTTGCGTGTTGCACTTTTCCATGTCATCATCTGCATTTCATATCATGTCATCATGTGCATTTCATTTTGCATATGTGTTCGTCTCATGCATCCGAGCATTTTCCCCGTTGTCCGTTTTCCAATCCGGCACTCCTATGTCTCCCGGCGCCCCCTTTTTGCCTCTTTTCGTGTGCGGGTGTTAAACGGTCTCGGAATGGACCGAGGTTTGTCAAGCGGCCTTGGTATAGCACCGGTAGACCGCCTGTCAAGTTTCGTGTCATTTGGAGGTCGTTTGATACTCCAACGGTTAACCGGGTAACCGCAAAAGCCTCCTTCTCTTTACCACTTGCTTATCAAGCCTCCCAAATTGCCATGAACCTCTAACGTTTGTTCCCCTTCCTAGCAAACTGTTGTTTGGCTATGTTACCGCTTTTGCTCAGCCCCTCTTATAGCGTTGCTAGTTGCAGGTGAAGATGAAGATTGCTCCATGTTGGATTATGTTTATGTTGGGATATCATAATATCTCTTATATTATTAATGCATCTATATACTTGGTAAAGGGTGGAAGGCTCGGCCTTATGCCTGGTGTTTTGTTCCACTCTTGCCGCCCTAGTTTCCGTCATATCGGTATTATGTTCCCGGATTTTGCGTCCCTAACGCGGTCGGGTGATTTATGGGACCCCTTGACAGTTCGCTTTGAATAAGACTCCTCCAAAGAAGGCCCAACATTGGTTTTACCATTTGCCTCACCACCACCTACATTTCCCTTGGGAGTAATTAACCCAAGGGTCATCTTTATTCAGCCCCCGGCCAATGCTTGTCTAAGTGTTGGTCCAAACTAGAGTGCTTTGCAGCCCCCTCAAGGAAACTTGAGGTTTGGTTTTAGTTATACGGACTGCTCATCCGGTCATGGCTCGAGGCGAGATACGCTGCGGCTACTATCGTGGTGTCGGCACGCCGGAGGTCTTGCTGGTCTTGTTTTATTGCTATCGAAATGTCTTGTAGCCGGATTCCGAGACTGATCGGGTCTTCCCGGGAGAAGGAATATCCTTCGTTGATCGCGAGAGCTTATCATGGGCTAAGTTGGGACACCCTGCAGGTATAAACTTTCGAGAGCCGTGCCCGCAGTTATGTGGCGATGGGAATTTGTTAATATCCGTTGTAGTAAACTTGAAGTAAACTCTTCGAAATACACCAACCGTGTAATGCGTAAATCGTGAGTGTCTCTTTTCGGGTTGATCGAGAGGAGAACACGGTTTCTAGGTTATGTCTGACGTAAGTAGGAGTTCAAGATCACTTCTTGATCTTTACTAGTTGTCGACCGTTCCTTTGTTTCTCTTATCGCTCTCATTTGCGTATGTTAGCCACCATATATGCTTAGCCGCTGCTGCAACCTCACCACTTTACCCCTTCCTTTCCCTTTAAGCTTTGCTAGTCTTGATACCCATGGTAATGGGATTGCTGAGTCCTCGTGGCTCACAGTTTACTACAACAACAGTTGCAGGTACAGGTTTTGCGATGATCATGACGTGAGAGCGATGTTTGCTTGTGTTGAAGTTCTTCTTCTTCTTCTTCGATCAGGGGATAGGTTCCAGGTCGGCAGCTTTGGCTAGCAGGTGGATGTCGTTTGAGCTTCATTTATGTTTCATCCGTAGTCGGATGTTGATCTTGTATATGATGTTGATGTATTCTTGTGGCATTTGTGCCTTATGTATGTATCCCCATCTATTATGTAATGTTGATGTAATGATATCCACCTTGCAAAAGCGTTTCAATATCTGGTCTATCCTTGGTGGGACCGTCGAGTTCCTTTGGATAGGGTCGCATATTGGGCGTGACACTGTGGCGGCGGAGTTTCGTCCCAAAGGTTGCTTCTTATTTTTCTCATCGAAAGACTTCATATAGGAGAAGATGGCATCGAGAGCCACCAGGGGCCCACGAGGTAGGGGGCACGCCCTAGGGGGCGCCCCACCCTCGTGAGCGGGTGTGGGGCCCTGGCCTTCATCTTTAGCGACGATTTTTCTTTATTTATTTTAAGATATTCCATGGAGTTTCAGACTTTTGGAATTGCATGAATAGGTCTCCAATATTTGCTCCTTTTCCAGCCTGAATTCCAGTCGCCGCATTCTCCTCTTCATGTAAACCTTGTAAAATAAAAGAGAATAGCCATAAGTATTGTGACATAAAGTGAAATAACAGCCCATAATGCGATAAATATCGATATAAAAGCATGATGCAGAATGGACGTATCAACTCCCCCAAGCTTAGACCTCGCTTGTCCTCAAGCGAAAAGCCGATAACAATAAATATGTCCTCATGTTTAGAGGTAGAGGCGTCGACAAAAATTAAATACGGACATGAAGGCATCATGATTATTCTCATAACAACAACATATATAGATTTTGTCATATGATTACTTATGTTCAAGTGATGATCTTTTCACAATGCAAAAGTATGAATCAGAAACCTTATTGAGCACCAACAAATTATAACCTCAGTCATTGAAGCAATTGCAATTTATCATAACATCGGAAAGAGTCTATGTCAGAGCTTAAAAGCAAGTCACATACTCAACTATCATTTAGTCCTTCATAACTGCTAGCACTCACGCAATACTTGTGGTTACGGAGTTTTAATCGGACACAGAGAAAGATAGGGGCTTATAGTTTTGCCCCACAACCTTTTACCTCAAGGGTAATGTCAACAATAATGATTCATGCTCCCCTACATCCAATTATATATATATATATATATATATATATATATATATATATATATATATATATATATATATATATATATATATATATATATATATATATATATATATATATATATATATCATGTTCTTTCCAACATGTTGGGCTTGCCAAAGGATAAAATGAAAAAGGAAAGGTGAAGATCACCGTGACTCTTGCATAAGGTAGACGATAATAATAAAATATAGGCCCATCAAAGAGGGAAGCAGAGGTTTCCCTGCGCTTTTATGGTTGGATGCACAAAATCTCAATGCGAAAGAACGTCAATTTATATTGCCCCTTGTGATATGAACCTTTATTATGCAGTCCGTCGCTTTTATTACTTCCACATCACAAGATCGTATAAAGCTTATTTCTCCCACACCAATCAATCATACATGTTTAGAGCAATTTTTATTGCTTTGCACCAATGAAAACTTACTTGAAGGATCTTACTAAATCCATAGGTAGATATGGTGGACTCTCATGGCAAAACTGGTTTAAGGGTTTATGGAAGCACAAGTAGTATCTCTACTTGGTGCTGAGAATTTGGCTAGCATGAGGGGGAAAGGCAAGCTCAACATGTTAGAGGATCCATGACAACATACTTTATCTCAGATATAAGAAAACATAACTCATCACATTGTCTTCCTTGTCCAACATCAACTCTTTAGCATGTTATATTTTAATGAGTGCTCCCAGTCATAAAAGATGTCAATGATAATATATCTATATGTGAAACCTCTCTTTCCTTATTACTTCCTATTAATTGCAACGATGACCAAAGCTATATTTGCCAACTCCCAACAACTTTTAATCATCATACTCTTTCTATGTGAAGTCATTGCTCTTAATAAGATCAATATGAACTCTTTGTTTCTTTTTATTCTTTTTCTTCTTTCTATTCTTTTGTTGACCCAAGATCATGGCAAAATAATCAAGCCCTTGACCCAACACTAATCTTTATTATATATATAGCTCACGGACTCGATTACATAGATAGATCATAAAGCAAAACTCAAAACTAGATCATGCCATAACTTTATTCTACTAGATCAAGATACTACTAATAGGATCGAACTAAGAAAAACGGTAAAGATAGGAGTTGTGATGGTGATACGATACAGGGGCACCTCACCCAAGCTTGGCAGTTGCCAAGGGGAGTGCCCATACCCATGTGATTATGTCTCCTTCATTGTCGAAGAAGGTGGAGGTGTCGTTGACTTAGTTGAAGGCATAGACTTCTCCCTTAATTTGCGCTTCAGGATGGCATTTCGATCCCTTAGATCATCAATCTCCCACTCTAGGGTTAATATCCTTTTGCATAGGTCCTGCTTATTTTCCTGCAAGAGACGAAAAGGGATAAACTCGAACTTTGGTTTCTTTACCCTATCAGAGAGACTTGACTTTTTTTACTCCACGTGCATGTCCCCAGGTTGAGGTAATGGGACTTTGTCTTCATCCGAGCTCGTCTCATCCTTCTCCTTTGGTTCATAGTCCTCTTCTTCCTCCATGGTCCAACCATCATGCTCCACATCTCCATAGACCCTAGGATTTGCTAAGTAATTATCAACATAGCTTTCTCCTTCCGAATACTGGGACGACATGTTGATCTAATCTGCAGTAGGACAACTCGAAACAAGAACAGATGATATTTGCGTGATACGGGAGTCAAAACCTTCGGGAGAATATATAATGAATTTTTACCGACCAAAATACGTATCATGCAAGAGAACGGAGTCCGGAGGGCACACGGGGTGCTCACGAGGTAGGGGGGCGCTCCCAGGGGGGTAGGGCACGCCCACCACCCTCGTGGGGCCCTCGTGTCCTTCCCGGACTGCTACTTATTTTTCTATTTTTCTAAATATTCGAAAACGGAGAAATATTGCCTTAAAAATTGTTTTGGAGTCGGTTTACTTACCGTACCACATACCTATTCCTTTTCAGAGTCTGAAAACGGTCTGGAAAGTGTCGCTTATGTATTCCTCCGGGGTTACGGTTTCAATAATTTTGGTTTCAACTTGATGGGATTACCTGAGCTATAATGTTTGATCCTTTGACCGTTTACCACCTTCGGATTTGTGCCTTCGAAGTTGTTGATTTTTATGGCACCGGAACGATAGACCTCCTCGATAACGTAGGGACCTTCCCATTTAGAGAGAAGTTTTCCTGCAAAAAATCTTAAATGAGAGTTGTATAGCAATACATAATCGCCTAAATTAAACTCATGCTTTTGTATCCTTTTGTCATGCCATCTTTTAACTCTTTCTTTAAACAACTTGGCATTTTCATAAGCTTGGGTTCTCCATTCATCAAGTGAGCTAATATCAAATAACCTTTTCTCACCAGCAAGTTTGAAATCATAGTTGAGCTCTTTAATAGCCCAATATGCCTTATGTTCTAGTTCGAGAGGTAAGTGACATGCTTTTCCATAAACCATTTTATACGGAGACATACCCATAGGATTCTTATATGCAGTTCTATATGCCCATAATGCATCATCAAGTTTCTTAGACCAATTTTTTCTAGACCTATTGACAGTCTTTTGCAAAATTAATTTGAGCTCTCTATTGCTAAATTCTACTTGACCACTAGACTGTGGGTGATATGGAGATGCAATTCTATGATTAACATCATATTTAGCAAGCATTTTACGGAAAGCACCATGAATAAAATGTGAACCACTATCACTCATTAAATATCTAGGGACTCCAAACCTTGGAAAAATAACTTCCTTAAGCATTTTAATAGAAGTGTTATGATCAGCACTACTAGTTGGAATAGCTTCTACCCACTTAGTAACGTAATCAACAGCAACCAAAATATGTGTATATCCATTAGAGGCAGGAAAAGGTCCCATATAATCAAAGCCCCAAACATCAAATGGTTCAATAACAAGTGAATAATTCATAGGCATTTCTTGACGTCTACTAATATTACCAATTCTTTGACATTCATCACAAGATAAGACAAACTTACGGGCATCCTTGAAGAGAGTAGGCCAATAAAAACCAGATTGCAATACCTTATGTGCAGTTCTGTCTCCAGCGTGGTGTCCTCCATAAGCTTCGGAGTGACACTTGCGTAGGATCTGTTCATGTTCATGCTCAGGTACACAACGTCTAATAACACCATCTACTCCTTCTTTATAAAGATGTGGGTCATCCCAAAAGTAATGTCGCAAATCATAGAAAAACTTTTTCTTTTGTTGGTATGTGAAGCTAGGTGGTACAAATTTAGCAACAATATAATTAGCATAATTAGCATACCATGGAGTGCTACGAGAAGTGCTTATGACATTTAATTGTTCATCAGGAAAGCTATCATCAATAGGTAGTGGGTCATCAAGAACATTCTCTAACCTAGATAAATTATCCGCAATGGGGTTCTCAGCTCCTTTTCTATCAACAATATGCAAATCAAATTCTTGCAGCAAGAGAACCCATCTAATAAGTCTAGGTTTTGCATCTTTCTTTTCCATAAGATATTTCATAGCAGCATGATCAGTGTGAATAGTTACTTTAGAATCAACAATATAGGGTCTGAATTTATCACAAGCAAATACAACGGGTAAAAGTTCCTTTTCGGTAGTAGCATACTTTCTTTGAGCATTGTCTAGAGTCTTACTAGCATAATGGATAATATTTAATTTCTTATCAACTCTTTGCCCTAGAACAGCACCTACAACATAATCACTAGCATCACACATAATTTCAAAGGGTAAATTCCAATCGGTGGTTGAACAACAAAAAGAGACTAATGCTTTCTTAAGTATTTCAAATGCTTCTACACAATCATCATCAAAGACAAATGGTACATCTTTTGTAATAAATTAGTCGAGGTCGAGAAATTTTGAGAAGTCCTTAATGAACCTCCTATAAAATCCGGCATGACCAAGGAAACTTCTTATACCTTTGATGTCCTTGGGACATGGCATCTTTTCAATAGCATCAACCTTGGCTTTATCAACTTCAATACCTCTTTGAGAAACTTTGTGCCCCAAGACAATACCTTCATTAACCATAAAGTGGCACTTTTCCCAATTGAAGACAAGATTAGTTTCTTCACATCTCTACAAAACTCGATCAAGATTGCTCAAGCAATCATCAAAAGAGGAACCATAGACGGAAAAATCGTCCATGAAAACCTCACAAATTTTTTCACAAAAATCAGAGAATATAGCCATCATGCATCTTTGAAAGGTAGTAGGTGCATTACATAAACCAAAAGGCATACGTCTATAAGCAAAAGTACCAAAAGGGCAAGTAAAAGTAGTCTTTGGTTGATCTTTAGCCGACGCAGGTATTTGAGAGAAACCAGAATAACCATCTAGAAAGCAATAATGTGTATGTTTGCATAATCTTTCTAGCATTTGATCAATAAAAGGTAAGGGTAATGATCTTTCTTAGTAGCTTTATTTAATTTGCGAAATCAATTACCATCCTATAACCTGTGATAATTCTTTGCGGATCAATTCATCTTTATCATTAGGGACAACAGTAATACCTCCTTCTTAGGGACACAATGGACGGACTTACCCACCGACTATCAAAGAACGGGTAAATTATAACTGCCTCCAGAAGCTTGAGTATTTTTTTTCTTACCACTTCTTTCATTTTAGGATTCAAACGTCGTTGAGGATCACGAACTGGTTTGGCATCCGCTTCCAAATTTATTTTCTGTTGACATAAAGTGAGACTAATGCCCTTAAGATCATCAAGAGTATATCCAATAGCGGCACGATGCTTCTTCAGAGTTTTCAATAATCTTTCTTCTTCATGCTCTGAAAGGTTAGCACTAATAATAACATGATATATCTTCTTTTCATCAAGATAAGCATATTTAAGATTATCAGGCAACGGTTTAAGCTCAAACACGGGATCACCCTTAGGTGGGGGAGGATCCCCTAAAATTTCAACAGGCAAATTGTGTTGCAGAATAGGTTCCTGTTTAAAGAATACTTCATCTATTTCCCTTCTTTCATTCATGAACATATCATTTTCATGGTCTAGCAAATAGTGTTCTAAAGGATCACTAGGAGGTACGGCAATAGAAGCAAGACCAATAATTTCATCCTTACTAGGCAATTCTTCCTCATGATGTTGTTTACTAAATTTAGAGAAATTAAACTCATGAACCATATCATCCAAGCCAATAGTAACAACATTCTTTTCGCAATCTATCCTAGCATTAACAGTGTTCAAGAAGGGTCTACCAAATATAATGGGACAAAAGCTATCTTGTGGGGAACCAAGAACAAGAAAATCAGCGGGATATTTGGTTTTCCAACACAAGACTTCGACATCTCTAACAATCCCAATTGGTGAAATAGTATCTCTATTGGCAAGCTTAATTGTGACATCAATTTCTTCTAACTCAATAGGTGCAATATCATGCATAATTTCTTTGTATAAGTCAATGGGTATTGCACTAGCACTAGCGCCCATATCACAAAAGCCATGATAACAATGATCTCCTATTTTAACAGAAATAACAGGCACGCCTACCATAGGTCTATGTTTATCTTTAGCACACGGTTTAGCAATTCTAGCAGTTTCACCGCAGAACTGAATAACATGCCCATCAATATTATCAGACAAGAGATCTTTAACAATTGCAATATTAGGTTCTACCTAAACTTGCTCAGGAGGTGTATAAGTTCTAATATTGCTTTTACGAACAACAGTTGAAGCTTTAGCATGATCCTTTATTCTAACAGGGAAAGGTGGTTTCTCAACATAAGAGGTAGGAACAATAGGATCATTATAAGTGACAGTCTTTTCTTCAACTTTAATAGGTGCAGCTACTTTTAATTCTATAGGAGGATGATATTTAAACCACTTCTCCTTGGGGAGATCAACATAAGTAGCAAAATATTCATAGAAAGAAGCTACTATCTAAGAGTCAAGTCCATATTTAGTGCTAAACTTATGGAAAATATCGGTATCCATAAAAGACTTAACACAATCAAACTTAGGTGTCATACCTGACTCCTTACCTTCGTCAAGGTCCCAATCTTCAGAGTTGTGTTTAATTCTATCCAATAAATTCCATCTGAATTCAATAGTCTTCATCATAAAAGAGCCAGCACAAGAAGTGTCGAGCATGGTGCGATTGTTATCAGAAAGTCGATCATAAAAACTTTGAATAATTATTTCTCTTGGGAGCTCATGATTGGGGCATGAATATAACATTGATTTAAGCCTCCCCCAAGCTTGAGCGATGCTTTCTCCTTCGCGAGGCCAAAAATTATATATATAATTGCGATAACGATGAACAAGATGCATAGGATAATACTTTTGATGAAATTCCAATTTCAATCTTTTATAGTTCCATGATCTCGTATCATCACATAGCCTATGCCATGTCAATGTGTCTCCCTTCAAAGATAAAGGGAATACATTCTTTTTAACAACATCATCGGTATACCTGCAAGCTTAAATAGAACACAAACTTCATCCACATAGAGTAAATGTTCATCAGGATGCTTTGTTCCATCTCCTGTAAAAGTATTAGCTAGCAGTTTTTCCATCATACCTGAAGGAAATTCAAAAGGAGTTTCATTTTTAATAGGTTCAGTAGGTTGAGGAGCAACTCTTTGCTCTACTAGACGGGGTGAATATACCCTGAACAAGCCCATCAGAGAATTACTTTCCATAGTAACAAGTGACAGTAAATTTCAGCACACTATATAAATTTTTCCTTACCAAATTCCACCTACCAAAGGCGCTACACTCCCCGGCAATGGTGCCAGAAAAGAGTCTTGATGACCCACAAGTATAGGGGATCTATTGTAGTCCTTTCGATAAGTAAGAGTGTCGAACCCAACGAGGAGCAGAAGGAAATGATAAGCGGTTTTCAGCAAGGTATTCTCTGCAAGTCTTGAAATAAGTGGTAACAGATAGTTTTGTGATAAGATAAATTGTAACGAGCAACAAGTAACAAGAGTAAATAAAGTGCAGCAAGGTGGCCCAATCCTTTTTGTAGCAAAGAACAAGCCTGGACAAACTCTTATAATAGGAAAAGCGCTCCGAGGACACATGGGAATATCGTCAAGCTAGTTTTCATCACGCTCATATGATTCGCGTTCGGTACTTTGATAATTTGATATGTGGTGGACGGTGCTTGGGTGCTGTTCTTACTTGAACAAGCATCCCACTTATGATTAACCTCTATTGCAAGCATCCACAACTACAACAAAAGTATTAAGGTAAACCTAACCATAGCATGAAACATATGGATCCAAATCAGCCCCTTACGAAGCAACGCATAAACTAGGGTTTAAGCTTCTGTCACTCTAGCAACCCATCATCTACTTATTACTTCCCAATGCCTTCCTCTAGGCCCAAATAATGGTGAAGTGTTATGTAGTCGACGTTCACATAACACCACTAGAGGCTAGACAACATACATCTCATCAAAATATCGAACGAATACCAAATTCACATGACTACTAATAGCAAGACTTCTCCCTTGTCCTCGTGAAAAACGTAACTACTCACAAAGCATATTCATGTTCATAATCAGAGGGGTAATAATATGCATAAAGGATCTGAACATATGATTTTCCACCAAATAAACCAACTAGCATCAACTACAAGAAGTAATCAACACTACTAGCAACCCGCTAGCACCAATCCCGGACTTGGAGACAAGAATTGGATACAAGAGATGAACTAGGGTTTTGAGAGGAGATGGTGCTGGTGAAGATGTTGATCGAGATTTCCCTCTCCCGATGAGAGGAGCGTTGGTGATGACGATGGTGATGATTTCCCCCTCCCGGAGGGAAGTGTCCCCGGTAGAACAGCTCTGCCGGAGCCCTAGATTGGTTCCGCCAAGGTTCCGCCTCGTGGCGGCGGAGTTTCGTCCCAAAGGTTGCTTCTTATTTTTTCTCATCGAAAGACTTCATATAGGAGAAGATGGGCGCCGGAGAGCCACCAGGGGCCCACGAGGTAGGGGCGCGCCCTGGGGCGCCCCCACCCTCGTGAGCAGGTGTGGGTCCCCTGGCCTTCATCTTTGGCGACGATTTTCTTTATTTATTTTAAGATATTCCGTGGAGTTTCAGGACTTTTGAGTTGCATGAATAGGTCTCCAATATTTGCTCCTTTTCCACCCTGAATTCCAAATGCCATTCTCCTCTTCATGTAAACCTTGTAAAATAAAAGAGAATAGCCATAAGTATTGTGACATAAAGTGAAATAACAGCCCATAATGCGATAAATATCGATATAAAATCATGATGCAGAATGGACGTATCAACTACCCCAAGCTTAGACCTCGCTTGTCCTCAAGCGAAAAGCCGATAACAATAAATATGTCCTCATGTTTAGAGGTAGAGGCGTCGATAAAAATAAAATACGGACATGAAGGCATCATGATTATCCTAATAACATCAACATATATAGATTTTGTCATATGATTACTTATGTTCAAGTGATGATATTTTCACAATGCAAAAGTATGAATCAGAAACCTTATTGAGCACCAACAAATTATAACCTCAGTCATTGAAGCAATTGCAATTTATCATAACATCGGAAAGAGTCTATGTCAGAGCTTAAAAGCAAGTCACATACTCAACTATCATTTAGTCCTTCATAACTGCTAGCACTCACGCAATACTTGTGGTTACGGAGTTTTAATCGGACACGAGAGAAAGATAGGGGCTTATAGTTTTGCCCCACAACCTTTTACCTCAAGGGTAATGTCAACAATAATGATTCATGCTCCCTACATCCAATTAGATATATATATATATATATATATATATATATATATATATATATATATATATATATATATATATATATATATATATATATATATATATATATATATATATCATGTTCTTTCCAACATGCTGGGCTTGCCAAAGGATAAAATGAAAAAGGAAAGGTGAAGATCACCGTGACTCTTGCATAAGGTAGATTATAATAATAAAATATAGGCCCTTCACAGAGGGAAGCAGAGGTTGCCCTGCGCTTTTATGGTTGGATGCACAAAATCTCAATGCGAAAGAACGTCACTTTATATTGCCCCTTGTGATATGAACCTTTATTATGCAGTCCGTCGCTTTTATTACTTCCACATCACAAGATCGTATAAAGCTTATTTCTCCCACACCAATAAATCATACATGTTTAGAGCAATTTTATTGCTTTTCACCGATGAAAACTTACTTGAAGGATCTTACTCAATCCATAGGTATATATGGTGGACTCTCATGGCAAAACTGGTTTAAAGGTTTATGGAAGCACAAGTAGTATCTCTACTTGGTGCTGAGAATTTGGCTAGCATGAGGGGGAAAGGCAAGCTCAACATGTTAGAGGATCCATGACAACATACTTTATCTCGGATATAAGAAAGCATAACTCATCACGTTGTCTTCCTTGTCCAACATCAACTCTTTAGCATGTTATATTTTAATGAGTGCTCCCAATCATAAAAGATGTCAATGATAATATATCTATATGTGAAACCTCTCTTTCCTTATTACTTCCTATTAATTGCAACGATGACCAAAGATATATTTGCCAACTCCCAACAACTTTTAATCATCATTCTCTTTCTATGTGAAGTCATTACTCTCAATAAGATCAATATGAACTCTTTGTTTCTTTTTATTCTTTTTCTTATTTCTGTTCTTTTGTTGACCCAAGATCATGGCAAAATAATCAAGCCCTTGACTCAACACTAATATTTATTATATATATAGCTCACGGACTCGATTACATAGAGAGATCATAAAGCAAAACTCAAAACTAGATCATGACATAACTTTATTCTACTAGATCAAGATACTACTAATAGGATCGAACTAAGAAAAACGATAAAGATAGGAGTTGTGATGGTGATACGATACCGGGGCACCTCCCCCAAGCTTGGCAGTTGCCAAGGGGAGTGTCCATACCCATGTGATTATGTCTCCTTCGTTGTCGAAGAAGGTGGAGGTGTCGTTGACTTAGTTGAAGGCGTAGACTTCTCCCTTAATTTGCGCTTCAGGATGGCATTTTGATCCCTTAGATCATCAATCGCCCACTCCAGGGTTAATATCCTTTTGCATAGGTCCTGCTTATTTTCCTGCAAGAGACAAAAAGGGATAAACTCGAACTTTGGTTTCTTTACCCTATCAGGGAGACTTGACTTTTTGAACTCCACGTGCATGTCCCCAGGTTGAGGTAATGGGACTTTGTCTTCATCCGAGCTCGTCTCCTCCTTCTCCTTTGGTTCATAGTCCTCTTCTTCCTCCATGGTCCAACCATCATGCTCCACATCTCCATAGACCTTAGGATTTGCTAAGTAATCATCAACATAGCTTTCTCCTTCCGAATACTGGGACGACATGTTGAGCTAATCTGCAGTAGGACAACTCAAAACAAGAACAGAGGATATTTGCGTGATACAGGAGTCAAAACCTTCGGGAGAATATATAATGAATTTTTACCGACCAAAATACGTATCGTGCAAGAAAACGGAGTCCGTAGGGCACACGGGGTGCTCACGAGGTAGGGGGCGCGCCCACCACCCTCGTGGGGCCCTCGTGTCCTTCCCGGACTGCTACTTATTTTTCTATTTTTCTAAATATTCCAAAACGCAGAAATATTGCCTTAAAAATTGTTTTGGAGTCGGTTTACTTACCGTACCACATACCTATTCTTTCGGAGTCTGAAACGGTCTGGAAAGTGTCCCTTATGTATTCCTCAGGGGTTACAGTTTCAATAATATTGGTTTCAACATTTATGGGATTACCTGAGATATAATGTTTGATCCTTTGACCGTTTGCCACCTTCAGATTTGTGCCTTCGAAGTTGTTGATTTTTATGGCACCGGAACGATAGACCTCCTTGATAACGTAGGGACCTTCCCATTTAGAGAGAAGTTTTCCTGCAAAAAATCTTAAATGAGAGTTGTATAGTAATACATAATCGCCTACATGAAACTCATGCTTTTGTATCCTTTTGTCATGCCATCTTTTAACTTTTTCTTTAAACAACTTGGCATTTTCATAAGCTTGGGTTCTCCATTCATCAAGTGAGCTAATATCAAATAACCTTTTCTCACCAGAAAGTTTGAAATCATAGTTGAGCTCTTTAATAGCCCAATATGCCTTATGTTCTAGTTCGAGAGGTAAGTGACATGTTTTTCCATAAACCATTTTATACGGAGACATACCCATAGGATTCTTATATGCAGTTCTATATGCCCATAATGCATCATCAAGTTTCTTAGACCAATTTTTTCTAGACCTATTGACAGTCTTTTGCAAAATTAATTTGAGCTCTCTATTGCTAAATTCTACTTGACCACTAGACTGTGGGTGATATGGAGATGCAATTCTATGATTAACATCATATTTAGCAAGCATTTTACGGAAAGCACCATGAATAAAATGTGAACCACCATCAGTCATTAAATATCTAGGGACTCCAAACCTCGGAAAAATAACTTCCTTAAGCATTTTAATAGAAGTGTTATGATCAGCACTACTAGCTGGAATAGCTTCTACCCACTTAGTAACGTAATCAACAGCAACCAAAATATGTGTATATCCATTAGAGGCAGGAAAAGGTCCCATATAATCAAAGCCCCAAACATCAAATGGTTCAATAACAAGTGAATAATTCATAGGCATTTCTTGACGTCTACTAATATTACCAATTCTTTGACATTCATCACAAGATAAGACAAACTTATGGGCATCCTTGAACAGAGTAGGCCAATAAAAACCAGATTGCAATACCTTATGTGCAGTTCTGTCTCCAGCGTGGTGTCCTCCATAAGCTTCGGAGTGACACTTGCGTAGGATCTGTTCCTGTTCATGCTCAGGTACACAACATCTAATAACACCATCTACTCCTTATTTATAAAGATGTGGGTCATCCCAAAAGTAACGTCACAAATCATAGAAAAACTTTTTCTTTTGTTGGTATGTGAAGCTAGGTGGTATAAATTTAGCAACAATAGAATTAGCATAATCAGCATACCATGGAGTGCTACGAGAAAATGCTTATGACATTTAGTTGTTCATCAGGAAAGCTATCATCAATAGGTAGTGGGTCATCAAGAACATTCTCTAACCTAGATAAGTTATCCGCAACGGGGTTCTCAGCTCCTTTTCTATCAACAATATGCAAATCAAATCTTGCAGCAAGAGAACCCATCTAATAAGTCTAGGTTTTGCATCTTTCTTTTCCATAAGATATTTAATAGCAGGATGATCAGTGTGAATAGGTTCTTTAGAATCAACAATATAGGGTCTGAATTTATCACAAGCAAATACAACTGCTAAAAGTTCCTTTTCGGTAGTGGCATACGTTCTTTGAGCATTGTCTAGAGTCTTACTAGCATAATGGATAATATTTAATTTCTTATCAACTCTTTGCCCTAGAACAGCACCTACAACATAATCACTAGCATCACACATAATTTCAAAGGGTAAATTCCAATCAGGTGGCTGAACAACAGGTGCAGAGACTAATGTTTTCTTAAGTATTTCAAATGCTTCTACACAATCATCATCAAAGACAAATGGTACATCTTTTTGTAATAAATTAGTCTGAGGCCGAGAAATTTTTGAGAAGTCCTTAATGAACCTCCTATAAAATCCGACATGACCAAGGAAACTTCTTATACCTTTGATGTCCTTGGGACATGGCATCTTTTCAATAGCATCAACCTTGGCTTTATCAACTTCAATACCTCTTTGAGAAACTTTGTGCCCCAAGACAATACCTTCATTAACCATAAAGTGGCACTTTTCCAAATTGAAGACAAGATTAGTTTCTTCACATCCCTCCAAAACTCGATCAAGATTGCTCAAGCAATCATCAAAAGAGGAACCATAGACGGAAAAATCGTCCATGAAAACCTCACAATTTTTTTCACAAAAATCAGAGAATATAGCCATCATGCATCTTTGAAAGGTAGCAGGTGCATTACATAAACCAAAAGGCATACGTCTATAAGCAAAAGTACCAAAAGGAAAGTAAAAATAGTCTTTGATTGATCTTTAGCCGACACAGGTATTTGAGAGAAACCAGAATAACCATCTAGAAAGCAATAATGTGTATGTTTGCATAATCTTTCTAGCATTTGATCAATAAAAGGTAAGTGGTAATGATCTTTCTTAGTAGCTTTATTTAATTTGCGGAAATCAATTACCATCCTATAACATGTGTTAATTCTTGACTACTAATACCAAATTCACATGACTACTAATAGCAAGACTTCTCCCTTGTCCTCAGGAACAAACGTAACTACTCACAAAGCATATTCATGTTCATAATCAGAGGGGTAATAATATGCATAAAGGATCTGAATATATGATCTTCCACCAAATAAACCAACTAGCATCAACTACAAGGAGTAATCAACACTACTAGCAACCGACTAGCACCAATCCCGGACTTGGAGACAAGAATTGGATACAAGAGATGAACTAGGGTTTTGAGAGGAGATTGTAGCGACTGACCGAATGGATCAAGTCTCGTGCTCGAGTGTCATCCTGGATCGAATGCCGACACCACACAAGATTTCAAGGATTTATAGCGAGTAGCAATCACACACTTATTACATCGTTGTCCACAAGGGAACTTATTACAATAATATGGCTTAAGGCCATCTAATAATAACAATGGAAGGCTTGGAAGATAAGCGAGTCCATCAACTCCAACGGCATCACTAAGTATAGAACCACGACCTAACACCTTACTGTCGTTCGAAAAGTCTGCAAGCGTGAAAAGTTGCAGCCAACAATTCGGGTCAAGACATGGAATATGCCGGCAATGTAACACATAAAGAGCAATGAAGGAAATAAGCCTATACTACATGCATATATGGCTGGTGGTAAGGCTCTCTGATTCTTTTTTTGCAAAAGCCAATTTTTCCCTACTTCAAAGGAATAAATTTATTTAACTATCATGGTGGTTGTTAAACATTGAGAATGGTTGACAGCATCCTCAATCCCAATTAAAAAGTACTCATCAAAACCCAATAACTTTTATTTAGAAGTAACATGTTGAGATTCACATGATATTCAATTACAGGATACTCAAATTGTCCATAACCGGGGACACGGCTAATCATGATTAGTTTATACACTCTGCAGAGGTTTGCGCACTTTTCCCCACAAGACTCGATCGCCTCCGCTTGGTTCTCGCACTTCATGGTGTTTGAGAAACGGATGACCGAGACATAGTTTTTCAGAAGCGCTAGCACCTTACATGTGGGTAGACCGTACCAACCTACATCCCCTACATCAGCTAGCCTACCCGTAAGAGTTCATGACGACTTAGTCAACTACGCCAGAGCCCATAATTGGCTTGTGGCTGCACACGGAAGTTTCCAGTTTGAATAATCTTATGATCCCTTAGAGCACGGGTGGCGGTCCAAGAAATACAGCAAATCTGATAGAAACCAGGTGCCTCAATCCACCCAGATGTGTGTTTAGGCTGCCACCTTAGATAAACCATTAATTAACAATCTCACATCTATCATGGATATTCACTCACCCAATCCACGTCTACTAGCATAGCATGGTTTAATAAGCAAACGTAGAAGTAACTCCCAAGGTTTCATAAGTAAAACAGGTAATAGGTACTACCTCAATCTACTTCCCAAACCCACAATTTAATTAGATCCTAATCATGCAAGTGTTTGAGGAATAGATCTAATGCATAAAACTGGGTATGAGAAGGGTATGATCAAAGTGTTACTTGCCTTGCTGATGATCCGCGAGTCCTAGAGATTCGAAGTAACAAGCGGCGCACTCCGGGTGATCTAACGCAGACAAACAACAAGCATACAATAAGTACTCATCTAATGCACGGGGAAATCTCGAATAAAAGATCTAACCAGAAAGTTCAACTTAAGAACCCTGGTTGCAAAAGAATCGAATCAAAATAAACTCCGAAAGTCGAAACTCGAGAGAGAACGACTCGGTTTAGCAATCTGAAATTAGGTCAAAATTTCACAGTAGCAAAACTCTGTGAAAGTAGGGTAGTCGGAACGGCGGTTTCGTTACGAAACTCCAGGCGCTTGAATCACCTGATTCCGATAAACGAGCGAGAAATAAAACAGTTTTGAAAATCGGATCTGAAATCGAATCAGAAAAATAACGGATTAAATCCGATTAAAAGAAAACGACGAACGGTTTAAATAGCGGACGTTCGTTAACAGAATGAATCCAACGAACGTGCTCATTAAAACGAACGGTTCGGTGAACGTTCGTTAAATAAGAAAACCGAAAAACCAATCTAGGTTTTAAAAAAAAACCGAACATCTTTTTTTTTAAAAAAAAAAACCGGATCGGTTTATTAGGGGAAAACCGGATCGGGCGCGGGGCTACCTCCGGTGGCTCGCCCAGCGAGCTCGGCGAGGCTCGTGGGAGTCCGGTGGGGTCGGGAGGCGAGGGCGGGTTCCAGGTTCGGCGGGGAACGGCGGGCGGCGGCGTCAAGCAGCGGAGCTCGGTCAGGCGGCGGGCGGCGGCGGGTGTGGAGAGAGAGGGGGGGGGGCGGGTTATAAAGGAGGGGGGCGCGGGTGGCTTGGGAGGGGGCAAGGAGGCGGGGTGGAGTCGGACTCCAAGGCGAGGCGATGGCGTCTTGGCGGGAGTCCGCTTCAGACGGCAGCGTCTTGTGAGGAGGAGAGGAGGCGGCCGGGCGGCGGGCCTGGGCCCGGCTGGCTGGGCAGGCCGGGCCTTGGCCTGTGGGGAAATTTTTTTAAATAAAATTAAACCAAATGAATTAAAAAATACCAAATGAACTCCAAATTAAATAAAACAAATTTTCCCGACTCCTAAAATGAGTCGAACAAAATGAACTTTAAAACGGCAAACATGCATAATTTTTTAAAATGCTCATTTTGCCTAAGCAAAATAAATCTTCCAAAACCAAATTTGGTTTATTTATAATATCTTCATTTTTCCTAATTGTTGGGAAAGTCATATTATTCCCTCTCAAAATATTTTATAGGAAAAACTTTATGAAGATAATTTAAATAAATCAAATGATCCCATTTTCAAAATTTGAGAAATCCCAAATATGAAAATTATGAAACTTCCAACTCTCTCCGAGGGTCCTTGAGTTGCGTGAAATTTCTAGGATCGGAAAATGCGAGAAAATATGATATGCATGATGACCTAATGTATAACATTCCAAATTGAAAATTTGGGATGTTACAAACCTACTATTAAGATGAATCTCGCCCTCGAGATTCGGGTTGGCTAGAAAATAGGTGAGGTGGTCCTTAAGCAAAACTTCCTCTCTTTCCCGGTGGCTTCATCCTCGGTGTGGTGGCTCCACCGAACTTTGCAAAACTTGATAACCTTGCTGCGGGTAACTCTGCTGGCATAATCGAGAATCTTAACCGGTTTTTCCTCATATGTCAAGTCATCCTTCAATGAATTGCTTCCAAAGGGCACTGTTTCTCTTAATGGTACCTCTGCTATCTCGGGTGACATTTCTTCAATCGAGAAACATGGAATACATCATGAACTCCTGACAGTCCTTCCGCAATTCCAACTTATACGCAACTTCTCCCATGCGTTGCAAAATCTTATATGGTCCAACGAAGCGGGTGCTAACTTTCCTTTCACTCCAAAACGCTTAACTCCTCGAGCGGGGATACTCGAGATATACTCTGCTCCAACTGCATACTCAATCGCTGCGCTTTGAATCGGCATAGCTCTTCATGCTGGACTGAGCTACCTTGAGCCTGTCTCGAATCAACTTAACTTTCTGTTCAGACTCCTTAATCAAATCTGGTCCAAACAAGCGACGATCTCCGGTTTAGTCCCATGTCAACGGTGTCCTGCACCTTCTTCCATCTGAGCCTCGAAGGTGCCATCTTTAAGCTGGTTTGGTAATCGTTATTGTAGGAAAATTCTGCATACGGCAAATTATCATCCCAACTAGATCCATAATCTAGTGCACAAGCTCTCAAATGTCCTCCAAAATCTGATTGACTCTCTCGGTCTGTCCATCGATCTGTGGGTGGAAAGCTGTCTTCAATTCCAATCGGGTTCCCAATGTTTCATGCAACCGGTTCCAAAATTTCAAGTAAACTGGGTTCCTCTATCCGATCGATGCTCCTCGAACTCCGTGTAAGCACACAATTCTGGTCATGTATATCTTTGCCAACTTAGCACTGCTATAGGTAGTCTTGATGGAATGAAATGAGCTACCTTGGTCAAACGATCGACTATGACCCAAATCGAGTCATATCTGAGCGGGTCTTTGGCAAACCTGTGATGAAATCCATGCCTAGTTTATCCCACTTCCATTCGGTATCGGCAACGGTTGTAACAATCCTGCTGGCTTCGATGTTCGCCTTTACTTTCGACATACGTGTAAATTGCTACATATTCCGCAATATCCTTCTTCATTCCGGTCCACCGAAAATATTCTTCAAATCCAAATACATCTTGGTATTTCTGGGTGAATCGAATAGGGTGAATCATGGGCTTCTTGTAAAATCAACTTCCCGATCTCTCGGGTCATTGGGCACATACACACGGTCTTCAAACCATAGGGTATCGTGCTCATCCTCACGAAATCCTTTAGCTTTTCCTTTGCTCATTTTCTCCTTTATAGAGGCAACTTCCTTATCTGCCTTTTGGGCTTTTCTAATTTTGTCCATTAGTGTCGATTGAATCTCCAATGCTGCTACATAGCCTCTGGAACTATTTCCAAACATAGCTCTCGAAGGTCCTCGGCTAACTCATTGGGTATTCCTCCCATCATTAGGGTATTGACGTGGCTCTTCGGCTCAATGCGTCCGCTCGACATTAGCCTTTCCGGGTGATAATGCAATCTCATATCATAATCCTTGATTAGCTCTAACCATCTCCTCATTGTCTCGAGATTCAATTCATACGTGTGAAGATGTACTTCAAACTCTTGTGATCCGTATATACTTCACAATGATTTCCAATGAGAAAATGTCTCCACGTCTTCAAGGCATGCACAATGGCTGCTAACTCCAAATCATGAGTGGCATAATTCAACTCATGAGGCTTAAGTTGTCGTGAAGCATACTGAAACAACTCTTCCTTCCTGCATAAGCACGGCTCCAAGTCCTCGGCGTGAAGCGTCGCAATACACCTCATAATCCTTAGTTTGATCTGCAATATCAAACCTGGTGAGGTAACCAATCTTTTCTTCAACTCCTGAAAACTTGCCTCACAGTCCTCACCCATATGAATTTGTTTTCCTTCTTCAACAATTCAGTCATAGGCTTTGCAATCCTTGAGAAATTCTCAATGAATCTTCGGTAGTATCCTGCGAGTCCAAGGAAACTCGAATCTCTCCAACTGTCGTTGGTGCTTCCCACTTGGTTACGGTCTCAACTTTTGTGGGGTCAATCTGCTATTCCTTCTCCGGATATAACATGTCAGAAATCCAACTTCCTTTAGCCAAAACTCACAATTGCTGAACTTGGCATACAACTGGTGTTCCCTCGGTTTCTCCAAAACCAATCGCAAATGTTCCTTGTGTTCCTCTTCATTCTTGAGAAAATCAAAATGTCATCAATGAACACCACGACGAACTTATCCAAAAACTCCATAAACACTTTGTTCATCGTGTTCATGAAATAGGCTGGTGCGTTAGTCAGTCAAATGACATAACGGTATACTCATACATCCATATCTCGTGGTAAACGCTGTCTTGGGTATGTCTTGCTCCCGAATCTTCAATCGATGGTACCACGATCGCAAATCGATCTTAGAAAACACTTTGGCTCCTTGCAAGCGATCAAACAGATCATTTATCATCGGTAGTGGGTACTTGTTCTTGATTGTTACTTCATTCAATCCACGGTAATCAACAACCATTCTCAACGATCCATCCTTCTTCTCCACTAACAAAGCGGGTGATCCCCAAGGTGAAGAACTTGGCGAATAAAGCCTTTATCCAATAGTTCCTTAATCTGCTTCTTGATTTCCGCCAAATCCTTTGCGGGCATCCTGTCGGTCGCCGATATCGGGCCTGTTCACGCAACAGCTCGATCAAAAATTCAATGTCTCTATCCGGCGGCATTCCTGGCAACTCTTCCGGAAATACATCAGGATAATCCTTTACCACTGGTACTTCTTCCTGTACCACTCCTGATAAGCAATTAACTTGTGCTCTCCTCGGCTCGTGCCGTGATACATACTTAATCCTTCTTCCTTCTGGTGTGGTGAGCAAAATTGACCTTGTGGTACAATCTATGTTTCCTCCATACTTTGATAACCAATCCATTCCTAATATCACATCCAATCCTTGGGATTCCAGAACTATTAGGTCCGAGGGGAAAACATAGGTCCAATCCTTAGTGGCGGTCGATCACACCATTTACTAGCCATGTACTCTGCTCCCGTGAGGTTACTAGCATGGGTGACCTAAGGGCTTGGGTTGGTAACTTGTACTTATCCACAAATCCCTTGATATGTATGAATGCGATGCACCAAGATCGAAAAGAACAACTGCGATAAATGACTTAACCAAAAACTTACCGATTCTTGCATCGGGCTGATCTTCAACCTCCTCCACATCAATGTGGTTCACCCGTCCCCTGTTGAAAGGGTTGGGCTTCTTTCGAGCTTCCATTGCCATTTCCATTCGGCCTTCTCGACGGTCATTTGCATAGTGCCCAGTCTTGCGGCACTTAAAGCAAGTAATGTGACTCAGTCTACCTTGGATGGTGTTGACGGGTTGGTGCGGTTCTGTCCGTTGCTTCCTCCATTCCGTTCCCATTCTTGGTGCCATTATGGTTATGCGAATTACCTCCTCCATGGGTATGCTGAAACTGAATTCTGATTTAGGGGTATAACGAGGTTTTCTTTGGGATCCAGAGTTATACTTCCCTTGTCCATACTTCCGCTTGCAGTTCTCAATTCTTCTTGCTTCCCTTCAATCATGAGAGCTCGGTCTACTAACTCCTGGTAGTTGTTGAAACTTGCTACCATCAACGGCATGCTGAACTCATCATTCAGTCCTTCTAGAAACTTCTCCTGTTTAGCTGCATCTGTAGCAACGTCATCTGGGGCATAACGTGCTAATTTGCTAAAGTCATCCACGTCTTGCCAACAGTCCTTCCTCCTTGGCGTGGGTTGCGAAACTCACGCTTCTTCATGGCCATGGCTCCTCGCCAAACATGGGCGGTCTTGAAAGCTTGTTGGCTGGTCCCATGTGGCGGTGTCTCACGGGTAAGTGGCTGTGAAATTCTCCCACCATGCTGCTGCGGGTCCTTCAAGCTGATCTGCTGCAAACTTCACTCTTTCACCATCTGTGCATCCTGCGATGGTCAGCTCCTTCCTATCTTGCGGAGCCACCATCATCTGCTACAATCGGCTCGGTGCTCTTTGGAATACACCGCGGGTTCGATCTAAGGAAGCGAGTCGATGATCCGGTGGTGGTGGTGGCGGTGGGTTGTTGTTGTTGTTGTTGTTACGCACCAATGTTTGAATCGGGGTATTCTCTGCTGGATCAATTGGGTGATCTCTGGCGGAAAACGAATCCGGGTCGCGTCTCGGAGGCATCGATGGGTTTAGAAAAGGAGAGAAATGTAGAATAGAATAAGGTCTAAGGAATCACTACCCAAATGCACATGAGCAAATGCACAAAATCACTCCATTCAATCAAACAAGGGCTTACAACGATCTAACTATCGCAAAAGTGCGTGTACTATAATGTTTACATGGAGGGAATACTACTAATATGTGGGGGACTTCTACTAATTTGAACCGGTGGAAGACTCCATGATGTCTGCTCCAGCTTCGTCTTCAAAGTCGGGTTCACTTGGATCCGAATCGGTGTCGTCGATGTTGATGTAGTCGATTGGGTATTCGACATCTTGGTCTTCATTCTGGCGCCAACTTCTTCTTGAGTTCTTCGATCTCGTACTTAAGATCGTTATTGTGTCTTGCCAGAGCTACGATCTCGTCCATGTAGTCCTTGCGTGTAGTCTTTAGTTCTTCTTCCAGTTCGATGATCCTTCCCTTTGTCTTCTGCAACTCCAACATGTCATTGCACATTTGGTTCTCCTGGCGTCGAATGTGCTGATTTAACTCCTGGATGAAAGCTGCAATGGATCTATCCTTCTTGGTGTTGACGACGTCCCAGTTGTCATCTCGGCGTCCGCAAATCTGGTAGATGGTGTCCTTGAGGTCTTCTTGATAAACTTCTCCAATGTGTCCCATGGTGATGTGAGCTGCCATGCTCTTTCCTGCACTCCAAGTGGGTGCATCGAAAACACTATCTATAGGCTTGGTGATTGGGGCGAATGTCCTTCCCGAACGTGAGCATGAATCTTCCAGCGCTCCTCTTGAGCAGAGTGGCGTTGAAAGTTCGGTGAAGCTTGGTAATCCAATGTTCAGTACTTGGTAACTTCCTTCAAGTGAAATCCAAAAGGTGTGCCTTCATCCGTTGGGTGTACTTGATCTTCGCGTCCGTCATCCTAAAGAGAGTAGAAAAGATGAGGAGTTAGAAAATGGGAAGAGAGTAGTGATCTATGGCTTTAACTTAGTGGTCGTGTCCTACGATCGGCGTGTGCTCGATACCATTCTCTCAGTGCGACCAGACCGAATGGATCAAGTCTCGTGCTCGGTGTCATCCCCGGATCGAATGTCTGACACCACACAAGATTTGAAGGATTTATAGCGAGTAGCAATCACACACTTATTACATCGTTGTCCACAAGGGAACTTATTACAATAATATGGCTTAAGGCCATCTAATAATAACAGCGAAGGCTTGGAAGATAAGCGAGTCCATCAACTCCAACGGCATCATCGAGTATAGAACCACGACCTAACACCTTACTGTCGTTCGAAAAGTCTGCAACGTGAAAAGTTGCAGCCAAACGGGTCACACATGGAATATGCCGCAATGTAACACATAAAGAGCAATGAAGGAAATAAGCCTATACTACATGCATATATGGCTGGTGGTAAGGCTCTCTGATTCATTTTTGCAAAAGCCAATTTTCCCTACATCAAAGGAATAAATTTATTTAACTATCATGGTGGTTGTTAAACATTGAGAATGGTTGACAGATCCTCAATCCCAATTAAAAGTACTCATCAAAACCCAATAACTTTTATTTAGAAGTAACATGTTGAGATTCACAT
This sequence comes from Aegilops longissima, assembly GCA_021605205.1. Classification (NCBI taxonomy): domain Eukaryota; kingdom Viridiplantae; phylum Streptophyta; class Magnoliopsida; order Poales; family Poaceae; genus Aegilops; species Aegilops longissima. The sequence continues at coordinate 520,956,815 of CM038677.1, read as the reverse complement.
GATATTCAATTACAGGGATACTCAAATTGTCCATAACCGGGGACACGGCTAATCATGATTAGTTTATACACTCTGCAGAGGTTTATGACTTTTCCCCACAAGACTCGATCGCCTCCGCTTGGTTCTCGTGACTTCATGGTGTTTGAGAAACGGATGACCGAGACATAGTTTTTCAGAAGCGCTAGCACCTTACATGTGGGTAGACCGTACCAACCTACATCCCCTACATCAGCTAGCCTACCCGTAAGAGTTCGCACGACTTAGTCAACTACGCCAGAGCCCATAATTGGCTTGTGGCTGCACACGGAAGTTTCCAGTTTGAATAATCTTATGATCCCTTAGAGCACAGGTGGCGGTCCAAGAAATACAGGCAAATCTGATAGAAACCAGTGCCTCAATCCACCCAGATGTGTGTTTAGGTTGCCACCTTAGATAAACCATTAATTAACAATCTCACATCTGTCATGGATATTCACTCACCCAATCCACGCCTACTAGCATAGCATGGTTTAATAAGCAAACGAGAAGTAACTCCCAAGGTTTCATAAGTAAAACAGTAATAGGTACTACTCAATCTACTTCCCAAACCCACAATTTAATTAGATCCTAATCATGCAAGTGTTTGAGGAATAGATCTAATGCATAAAAACTGGGTATGAGAAGGGTATGATCAAAGTGTTACTTGCCTTGTCGATGATCCATGAGTCCTAGAGATTCAAGTAACAAGCGGCGCACCGGTGATCTAACGCAGACAAACAACAAGCATACAATAAGTACTCATCTAATGCACGGGAAATCTTGAATAAAAGATCTAACCAGAAAGTTCAACTTAAGAACCCTGGTTGCAAAAGAATCGAATCAAAATAAACTCCAAAGTCGAAACTCGAGAGAGAACGACTCGGTTTAGCAATCTGAAATTAGGTCAAAATTTCACAGTAGCAAAACTCTGTGAAAGTAGGGTAGTCGAACGGCGGTTTCACATTGAAACTCCAGCGCTTGAATCACCTGATTCCGATAAACGAGCGAGAAATAAAACAGTTTTGAAAATCGGATCTGAAATCGAATCAAAAAAATAACGGATTAAATCCGATTAAAAGAAAACGACGAATGGTTTAAATAGCGGACGTTCGTTAACAGAACGAATCCAACGAACGTGTTCATTAAAACGAACGGTTCGGTGAACGTTCGTTAAATAAGAAAACCGAAAAACCAATCTAGGTTTTTTAAAAAAAAACCGAACATCTTTTTTTTTTAAAAAAAAACCGAATCGGTTTATTAGGGGAAAACCGGATCGGGCGCGGGGCTACCTCCGGTGGCTCTCGCCGGCGAGGCTCGGCGGGCTCCGCGGGCGGAGTCCGCGCGGGTCGGGAGGCGAGGGGCGGGGGTTCGGCGTCGGCGGGGGAACGGCGGCGGCGGGCGTCAAGCAGGCAGCGGGCTCGGCCGAGGCAAGGCCTTGGTGGCAAGGGGTGAGGAGAGGGGGGGGGCGCGGGTTATAAGGAGGGGGGCGCCGTGGCTTGGGAGGGCAAGGGAGGCGGGTGGAGTCGGACTCGTGGCGGGCGATGGCGTCTTGGCGGAGTCCGCTCGAGCGGCTGGGAGGAGAGAGGGCGGGCAGGCGCAGGCTGGGCACAGGGCTGGGCTGGCCGGGCCTGGGCCTGTGGCCAGTAATTTTTTTTAAATAAAATTAAACCAAATGAATTTAAAAAAATACCAAATGAACTCCAAATTAAATAAAACAAATTTTCCCGACTCCTAAAAATGAGTCGAACAAAATGAACTTTAAAACAGCAAACATGCATAATTTTTTAAATGCTCATTTTGCCTAAGCAAATAAATCTTCCAAAACCAAATTTGGTTTATTTATAATATCTTCATTTTTCCTAATTGTTGGGAAAGTCATATTATTCCCTCTCAAAATATTTTTATAGGAAAAACTTTATGAAGATAATTTAAATAAATCCAAATGATCCCATTTTCAAAATTTGAGAAATCCCAAATATGAAAATTATGAAACTTCCAACTCTCTCCGAGGGTCCTTGAGTTGCGTGAAATTTCTAGGATCGGAAAAATGCGAGAAAATATGATATGCATGATGACCTAATGTATAACATTCCAAATTGAAAATTTGGGATGTTACAGAGATGGTGCTGGTGAAGATGTTGATGGAGATTGCCCTCTCCCGATGAGAGGAGCATTGGTGATGACGATGGTGATGATTTGCCCCTCCCGGAGGGAAGTGTCCGGCAGAACAGCTCTGTCGGAGCCCTAGATTGGTTCCGCCAAGGTTCCGCCTCGCGGCGGCGGAGTTTCGTCCCGAAAGGTTGCTTCTTATTTTTTTTCTCATCGAAAGACATCATATAGGAGAAGATGGGCGTAGGAGAGCCACCAGGGGGCCCACGAGGTAGGGGCGCGCCTGTGGGGCGCCCCACCCTCGTGAGCAGAGTGTGGGCCCCCTGGCCTTCATCTCTGGCGACGATTTTTCTTTATTTATTTTAAAATATTCCGTGGAGTTTTAGGACTTTTGGAGTTGCTTGCAAATAGGTCTCCAATATTTGCTCCTTTTCCATTATAATTCCAAATGCCAGCATTCTCCTCTTCATGTAAACCTTGTAAAATAAAAGAGAATAGCCATAAGTATTGTGACATAAAGTGAAATAACAACCCATAATGCGACAAATATCGATATAAAAGCATGATGCAGAATGGACGTATCAGCGCCTGACCTGAGCCTTGGGTGTTGGAACTCGAGGCGGGGGAAGGATTCGATTGAGTGCGAGAGGAAAAAAGGACAGACCTTGGCCTCTTTATAAAGAGGGTGAATATCAAGCGTCCTCCTCGTGGCCGTTTGGGACTTGCCCAAAATCGAGGAGTCATACCAAGGGGCACGATTGGGTTACCCACATCCCTATTGATGAGAATCCCGTAATAAGGGGGACACGATCTTTGTTTCGACAAGACGTGCCAATAAAATCACCTCGCAAAGATGTGCGGTGGCAGGCTGATTGAGAAAAACAGTTCGAATAATGATCGGGCCGTGGTGTGATGTCATGTTATGAAAAATCGTCCGCAGTTTAGATTGGTGGAAATATTTTTCCCTCTACGGTGGTATGTGGAACTTGTTTTGCAGAGCCAGACACTATCCTTGTGTTCAAGATCCTCTATGGAGTATTAGGAGGAAGAACCCGCCTTGCAATGCCGAAGACAAATTTGCGCGCCGGACTCATCGTCATTGAAGCCTGGTTAAGGGGCTACTGAGGGAGTCCTTGATTAGGGGGTCTTCCGACAGCCGAACTATATCCTTTGGCCGGACTGTTGGACTATGAAGATACAAGATTGAAGACTTCGTCCCGTGTCCGGATGGTTCTCTCCTTGGCGTGGAAGGCAAGGTTGGCAATATGGATATGTAGATCTCCTCCCTTGTAATCGACTCTGTGTAACCCTAGCCCCCTCCAGTGTCTATATAAACCGGAGGGTTTAGTTTGTAGGACAACAACAATCATACCATAGGCTAGCTTCTAGGGTTTAGCCTCTACGATCTCGTGGTAGATCAACTCTTGTAATACTCATATCACCAAGATCAATCAAGCAGGAAGTACGGTATTACCTCCATCGAGAGGGCCCGCACCTGGGTAAACATCATGTCCCCTGCCTCCTGTTACCATCCGCCTTAGACGCACAGTTCGGGACCCCCTACCCGAGATCCGCCGGTTTTACACCGACAACCGTCTTGGGGCTGAGGTGGAGGAGGCACGCCATGAGCCCCGTTGCCGCGGCTGGTTGAGGAGGAGGCAGAGAGTGGGACGGCGCCGGAGAGCCCCCTGCGGCGCGGACGAGTCGGCGATGCGGTCGAGCCACTCCTCACAGAGGTCGCTGACGGGGCGGTAGCACAGGAGCTCGTTCGCCACGAGGAGCGCGACCCGTGCCTCCATGGGAGCGCGGTGCGCGTGAGATGAAGAACCGGCAGGGGTCAGTGATGGAGTAGTGGTGCGGCCGTCCTGCCGCACCGAAAGATGCAGCGAGGACGCCTACTGCTCGTTCCTCACCGGGCCGGTGGCAGCGTTGGCAGCGGGAGACAGAGAACGACGAGGTGGCCCACAGACGGGAGCCGTCTGAGCGACACGGGAGGTGAGGGCAGCCCGGCGCTCAGCTCGAGCACGGTGAGCGTCCGCCATGGAAACGACGGAGTGATGGAGCGATGAACTGATGGAAGGGAAACTACGGCGCACCCCTACCTGGCGCGCCAAATGTTGGATGTTGGGTTCCAGCAAACCCTTAAGGTTTGAACACTGGGGTGCGTGCGAAGTCTTTCCCTCCTACCGATCTACACCCTAGCTCTCTAAGATCTCGCGGACGAACTCGACGAACTCGCAACATAGAGAGACACGTGGTTTATACTGGTACAGGCCACCATTGTGGTGTAATACCCTACTCCAGTGTGGTGTTGGTGGATTGCCTCTTGGGCTGATGATGAACAGTACAAGAGAAGAACAGCCTGCTGAGGTTGAGGTGTTCTTGTGAGTAGGCTCTCGATCGGGTTGGATCAAGCTAAGATGATCAGATTGCCCCTACTATGGTGGCTAGCTCCACTTATATAGGCCCTGGTCCTCTTCCCAAATATCGAGCGGGAAGGGAGCCAACAACGGCGGGCAAATTTGAAGGGGGACAACTAGTACAAGCTATCCTGACAAAAGTGGTCTTCGCCTGCGAAAAGCTCTGGTGGTGATGCCGTCTTGGGCTCCATGATGACCTCTGCCTTGCCGTCCTCCTGGTCTTGGTCTCGTTGCACCAATATAGCAACCTTTGCCTGATGCCTCTGTGGTCCTCGCCTGCGCTGGCCTCCTTAGCACCAAAGAGGAAATAAGGACGCTGCGCGCGCTGGCACCTGCCTGGTGCCGTCCGTCATGGCTCACGTCATGAGAGCCTCATGAGGTTTGCCCTCCTTGATATCTCCGCTTGAACATAAATCAATATCTACTTTGTATCGTGGCCAAAGATACAATATCGATTCAATGCTATAAAGATTGGACACTCACATATCACTTTTTTTTTCTAAATAATCCTTTTCAATTGTGCATGCCAAAGTTAAAGTGATGTTTCTTCAAACAACCAATGTAGCTATCATGTACATGCACCATTGTTAGTCTTGCATTCAAATTCACTAGTCTTGGATGATTTAAGGTTTTATTATGAAGTAATATATGTAATATTCATATATTAATTCAACGGGTACGCAATTTATGAAATGGAGGCTATGTAATCATATGAGGTAACACTTTTAAGTAGCGGACTACAATATCCATTTCTTTTGTGGGACTATAATATCCATTTCTTTTTAGTGCGCCTCTACAATAACACGTCAATGCATTATGTTCAAAGTAAATTACCAATGGCACAAAATTATCTATTTACACGAGAAATACATAGGCTAAGCATTTGATCCCTTTCTTTGTGAACGCGCCTCTACACCCATACGATTGGTCGTGCCCATGTGAACGTCCAAGTTATCTGTGCATCATCCCAAATTATTGTCTTTTTTTCTGGGGTGGAATTCACACCAGTAATTAACTGCTAACATGGGCCCGTGTACACAGTCTCACATGACCTTCCCGCTAGCACTGTCCAAAATTAGTTGAAACTGGATATGAATGATCTCGCGGGCGGCAAAATCTCCCGTCTCCATCTAAAATTTCCGCCACCTAGTCTTTAGCATGCGAAATTCCCCTTTTGTCCTCGGTGCACGGAGAACAACAGTTACAATGCCGCTCTCATCTACATAATAGGTCGGGGCTGCTTTTTTAACTTCTGGTTCCCCCCACCACATGGCACCCCCATTTCCTCTCCCCCTCCCGCAAAAACGACTAACTCCACAGCACCAGAGCATCTTACATCACGCCGTCCGTACTTCATCGGCCTTTCTACCCCTCCCCTCTCGAAACCTTAGAATGATCATCCACCGGCGTACCAGAGCCCACTCACTGCCTACGGCGTCCACCTCGTCGGATCTGCTTCTGCGGCCGCATCTACCCCTCCCACCTCCCCTAGAAACAAGTAGACTGCTCATCCACCACTGTACCACGGCCCATGCAGTGTCGGCCTTGTCCATGGCACCGGATCTGCTCTGCTGGTACTCTCATCAACTGCAGCGCATCTGCAGCGGCTCCTTCATACTCCCCACTGGAGTCGCTTCGTCCACACCCCCCCGGAGCCGCCCCACCGACGCCCCCATCGACGACCTCTGATCCTCTTCATTGACACCTTCCTCAGCCCAACCTGAGCCGCTTCGCCGACACCATCGTCAACCCTACCGGAGTAGCTTTGCCTATAACATTCTTAACCCTACCGGGGCCGCTTTGCCAACTCACAAGTCCACGGCCTCAAATCCGCTTCGTCGCACCCTCGTCCAACCTACCGGAGCAGCTTCTGACGCCTCGTCCACGGCCGCAGATCCGCATCGTCGACACCATCCTGAACTCAATCATCGGAGCAGCTTCACCGACGCCCTTGTCCACGGCCTTAGATCCGCTTCGTCCATACCGTAGTCCACCCTATCGGATCCGCTCCACAAACACCCTACTCGATGGTTCTAGATCTCCTTACCGGACCCCAACAGCCAGCGTAGCGTCATCACCCTTGACATTTCTAACCTGATTCCCACCGTCTGGCAAGATGCCAAGCACCCGCCACGGCCTAGGTACTTGTTACCTTTAAACCCGTCCAGCATCACCTGCCCGATGTACTTCGAATATACTAACAGGTCGCTGTTACATGTTATGCAGCTAACAAAAACTACAAGGACGATGTCTCTTCTGGATCTAACAGCTTGGCCAACCAAGGTCCTAGACTGAGGCATTGCTATGATCTTGTAAGTGCGTCTCTCTCTTTTGTATTGTTGTGTGCCTGCCAATGTGCTTTGCTAGGATTTTCGACCAGTAATCACTTCGTGCAGACAATGATTTCTACTACTGGCTGTTGAAAGGATCGATATAGTTGACTAGCGGGGGAGGGGGGGTGAATAGGCAACTAACACTTTTTAGCTTTTCTTTACCAAATTAAACTTTGCATCAAAGTAGGTTGTCTAGATATGCAATAAGGTGAGCAACCTATATGATGCAACAACAACAAGCACACAAGCAAGCACGGGATATAAAACAAATAAGCTTGCACAAGTAAAGGCACGAGATAACCAAGAGTGGAGCCGGTGAAGACGAGGATGTGTTACCGAAGTTCCTTCCTTTTGAGGGGAAGTACGTCTCTGTTGGAGCGGTGTGGAGGCACAATGCTCCCCAAGAAGCCACTAGGGCCACCGTATTCTCCTCACGCCCTCACATAATGCGAGATGCCGTGATTCCACTATTGGTTCCCTTGGAGGCGGTGACCATACCTTTACAAACAAGGTTGCGGCAATCTCCACAATTTAATTGGAGGCTCCCAACGACACCACAAAACTTCACCACAATGGACTATGGCTCCACGGTGACCTCAACCGTCTAGGGTGCTCAAACACCCAACAGTAACAAGATCCGTCAGGGATTAGTCGGGGGAATCAATATCTCTTGGTGGAAGTGTAGATCGGAGCCTTCTTAACCAATCCCTAGAAAATCAACAAGTTTGATTGGCTAGGGAGAGAGATCGAGAAAAAATGGAGCTTGGAGCAACAATGGAGCTTAGGGTTTGAAGAGGTGGCCAACTCGGGGAAGAAGACACCCCTTATATAGTGGAGGGACAAATCCAACCGTTATCCACCAACCCAGCTGCAGAAGACGGTAGTACCGCCGCCAGGCGCAGATACTACTAAGGCGTCTTGGTACTACCATAGGGCCCCAGGTACTACCGCTTTGAGCAGCACAAACCTGGACCGCCAAAACGCACTAAAGCTAAGAGCGGTAGAACCGCTTGTGCGGTACTACCGTACCACCTTGCGGTACTACTGCAAGGCAGGGAAGTTCCAGATTTCGGGAAGGCACGAACATATAAAAATACACCCGTGGCAACTTCCGTTGAGTTGGAGTCAATGCAAAAACCCGACACAGTAGTACAACATGAGGAGCGGTACTACCCGCGGCGATTGAGCCAGGCCAGGACGCACGGTGCTACCGCGCACAGGGCGCGGTACTACCGCGTAGGGCACAGATGTAAAAAATTACATCCGCCCCTACTAGCGCTGCGCTGCAGCACTTGGCCTGGGGGCCATGGTATTACAACTCTGAAGGAGCGGTACTACCGTGGGCTCTTTCGGTACTACCACACCATGGTCTGGTACTACCGCAAGAACCTACGGTACTACCGCTCCTAGCAGCAGTACTACCGCATGCCCAAGCTCAGCAACGAAGACAAGTTGCATAGACGAGAAAAATGGAGGATGCGCCAAAGTGCCTAAGGAAAGGAGGTGCAAAGGGAGTAGACGTGTACGTGATGATTCCACCCAAACCTTTCCAAAGCGGACCCCCTCTTAATAGTATGGCTTTCCTATGACTGAAATCCACCGAAAAGAAACGTAGAAAAACAACGTCTTCAATAGTCTTCGAGGGGCACCAAACCGTCTTGTGCCTAGTGATAAAATGTCTGAAATACTCAAGGCACATGATTAGTCCGCAAAAGCATTGTCATCAATCACCAAAACACCTTAGGGATAGATATGCCCTTAAAATCTCCCCCTTTTTGGTGGATTGATAACAATACCGGATTTGCACAAGGGAGAAAGAGAATAGAGAGCAAGAGCAAACCCACATCTCTAAAATATAGACGGGCTCCCCCTAGATAAGTGCTTTGGACTGCACGGCACACATGCTAGGATCAACACTCCCCCTATATTTTACAGACAAGGCATATCTTGCAACAATAAGGCTAACACTAAGCAAGATAGTAAACATGAGCATAATGTAAATAGCACAGGATTTCGTAAGCTCACTAAGGTGTGATAGAGTGCATATGTCTTACACCATATGATAGCACTACAAAAAAAAGACACATCCGTGACATTTCGGGCTGAACGAAATTTTTTTCTGTCATACATATGACACTTCTATGACGATAATTTTGACAAAACCCGCTATCATCATAGATGTGGTGGGCTCCTACTCCTATGACAAAAAATCATGACAGAAAATGGGCTTTTCGTCCTGGGCGGGCCAGAGACGCAGCTGCATGACATCATTCTTTGGGCCGTCCATGGCGGAAAAAACTGTGGTAGAAGCGAGGGGGAGGAAAATGTCGGGGAGTTCCCGGTTACGGTGGGAGGTCGGGGGCCGAGCGATGCGCGTTTCTCTCGTTCACGTCGCTGCGTTTGTGCGGCGTTAGCTCTCTAATCAACCCGAAGCGAGGCGTTGGGCTCTAATCGACCCGGCGATTGTACCGCAGGCTACGCGTTCTTGAACTCGAGCGATCGATCGATGTCTGTTAACTGAACCTGTCGTGGAATCGTCATGGCAGATGTCCTCGTGAAAGGACTTAGTCGCAGGGCCATCGTACGGGTTAACTTAGAGGGGCTAAAGCGGACACAAAGACACGAGAATTATACTAGTTCGCCCCTTCGATGAAGGTAAAAGCCTCACGTCTAGTTTGTGATGGGATTGATGTGATTTGGCGACTAGGGAGCAATAGCCGCCTAAGCCTCGGGTGTCTATCCCTAAACCGCCGGTCGTCCCCTTATATACACGGGTTGGCGCTTGGCCGGTCTCTGAGTCCCGAGGCCGGCTCATACAAGTGTCCGGCTCGGTCTCTTCCTTCTCTTATCTTCAAAGACAAGTTACATGACTAGGGCGGTTTACATTAATGGACCCTAATCCGCCTCTGGGCTCTGGGCCTCAAGCGTGCCTTCGTGGGCCCTGATTACGGATGAGGATAACCCGGCCCCTTCAGGGCGGTTTACATTCAGTAGTTATATCCCCAACGTTAGGCCCTAGATTGACTTGAACCGGTTCATGTTAATCTTCAACATCTTAGGCAACTCTGAATCTCCCTTCATATTTCATAAACCGCCGTTCGCTTGAACCGCCATGCGCCATCTTCCGACCACGAAGAATGGCGCTTTGACGTCATCCTTAATAAAGAAATCCAAACAGAAGATTCCTTCATTTAATACTATCCGAAATCGAGCGACCACTGCGCCGTCCGCCGCTTTGACTCCTCGATTCTCGCGCTTGTCAATTACCCGCTTCCTTATAAATAGACCGGCGGGCCCTTTCTCTTCTTCTTCCGCTTCTTCTTCCTCGCGACGCTCCAGCTCTGAGCTCCGCCGTCGCCTCCGACCTTCGAGCATACGTCGGCGCCAAGGCATTGCATCAACCTGATTGGACCAGAAGCTCTTGGCGCTCCTCCGCTGTTCTGCGCATCGGGTAAGGCCCCTCTTAAAGCCCTAGATCCGCATCTGAAGGTCCCTGTTCTTCTTGCAATTCATCTTAGTTTCCTCATACCTGCTCTGCCATGGCCGCATGATTCAACCGTAGCATACATCCTGTGCGGCGACTGCTCCGCCGTCAGTTTAACTCTCTGTGCATCTTTCTTTTTGTTCAGATCCTCTTGTTTAGAACACACGAACCTTCCTGCCATTTATATGGCTTGCATAGGTCGCAGAAATTTTTTCTATTGAATCTTCGGTAGATCCAAATTACCTCCATTCGCATGCGAAAACTGTTTCTGTCCACACTTAGTAGATTTTCCAGTTCTGTCTCTTTGGGCGGTTTGACTCTTGATAGCTTAATCCGTCACTCCATTAGTCCTCAGTTAAACCGGAATTGGAAACTGGCTGCTGAATTGCCGGTTTAACATTGTATACTGTGTCCGAACCGTTAACGGTAAATCGTTTCTCCTTTCCTTTCGCAGTTTAGTCTTCCGGAATGGCCAAACAATTCTCAGCTTGCAATTGGGTCCGGTCTAAGGTCACTGAGACGCAACTCAACGGATGCGTCACCACTGGCGCTTTAGCTTCTAAAAATGTTCTCCACTGGCGGGTTCCGGATGCCGAATGCCCTCCCGATCCGCAAGAAGGAGAAGTAATTGTGTTTGTGCAGCACTTAGACCGGGGATTCTGCCCGCCCGGATCAAAATTCTTCCGGGATTTGCAAGTTTTCAACTCCATCCACAGGATATTGGTCCGAACTCTGTGTCAAATATATGCAATTTCCAAGTTTTCTGTGAAGTCTATCTTCAAGAAGAACCATCTGTGGAGTTGTTCCGGGATTTCTTTCACTTGAACCGCCGTACAGAATTTTCGGATGGTCCTAACACGGAGCTGGGCGGCGTTTCAATCCAGAAAAGGAAGGAAGTAGATTTTCCTCACGCCAAACACCATAGCCATCCGAAAGATTGGAACCAAACCTGGTTCTACTGCCGGAATACTGCTCCTAACAACGAGAATCCTTTGCCGGGTTACCGCCCTCACCGGCTTAGCAACCATCACCCGTTGCCTTTACGCTTGACCGCCGCAGAACGGAAGAATTTTGCGCCTCAAATTATCAAACTCCGGGCTCTAATGGCCAATGGATTAACTGGTGTGGACCTTGTGCGATGTTTGGGTTTCTTGGGGCATCTTGCCATTAAGCCGCCGGCCGGATTGATGCACGAATACACTGGCAGCCTCCAAGACCCTCAAAGACGTCACGAGCTACCAATAATCGAGCTTGAAGTCACAGAGGCGAGAAAGAGGCTGCTTGATGAACCGATCTCATGCTCGCAGCCAAACCGGTTGGATCCATTCTGTTGCCAACAAACCGCTGCGAGAGGCTCTACTCACCGCTTTTACGACATTAATGCCTTATTGACATATATTAATACTTGTTACCTCTCGGGCTAACAGCTCCTTCCGAAGCGCACCAAACCGCCCGGGCTCGCGTGTAAAGTCCAAGACCACCAAGAATGCTGGCAAGAGGAAAACCGCCGAGTCTTCTGATCCGCCGGAAGACGAAGATTCAGAAGCTGAGGTAAAGCTTGATATCCTCACGAGGGAGTCGCCGTAAACCAGCTCTCCTCTTTGTGTTTCTTCTGCTTGTAGCTTGTCCCTTTATTCCTCCTTTTCTCGACAATTTTAGCTCCTGTGATGATGTGAAGCCGGTCATGCCGACCTGTTGAGGTAATCTTTCTTTCTTCGAATCCGACCTCGTGCGGTTAAAAGAATTCGCCGACAGTCCAAAAGTGAAAAATCTCATTCCTATGCTCATTTGAATCCAAACCTTTCCTTGAAGACACGGCAGTCAAGAGCGTCAGACGACCCGCACAATGGTCAGCAGATTACCTCGTCCGGTTTACCAGATACACCAACCCTAAGCGCCGTCCGAGGTGATTTGTTCTCCGAAAAGCTGCTATCCTTTGAAAGGTTTCTTCCGATGTCCTCTCAATCCGTCGACCCGAATTATCAGGCCTCTTCCAACTCCTCCGGCGGTTCATCAACCACGCAATCGCCTCCGCTTAAAGTTGCTGCGGGTAAGCACCATATCGCTATCCCGCCAGCTCGGTTTACAATTGCGTTGGTCGGTTTATCTTAATCTAATTCCGAACATTGCAGCACCAAGGCTCGCTTGTAAGAAAGCGAAAACCCTTGATCCTCTGCGGATGTTGATCCGGAGAAGACCCAGAGCAGACCCACGAAAATCCTGAAGTTAAAAATAGCTCGCCGGGTTAAACCAAGACGACAACGCTGATCTGCGTAACTTGAACCGGACGCCCAAGTGGAAACCTCACATCCTGCTCCACCGAGTCCAGCCACCGAGCGGGTCGTAACTGTTGGACCGCCGAGCCCAAAGAAGACCGCCAATCTGGCCAGCCCGACCAAAAATGATGACATTATAGTAACGGGAACTGGCTACACCACCCCTAGCCAACCGGTCACTTTATCAAAACACAGCGCCAAGGAAGAGTCCACCTCCATGAGTAAAGAGAAGGGGAAAACCGATCTGTCAGCTTATGACAACCTCTCTCGCCTAAGAACTTCACTCCGCTTTCCAACCGACTCTACACAAGTCGTGACTTCAAGCCGGTCAAATCGCATGAAGGACCGCTATGAGGTAAGGAGTTATGCCTCTCTTGTATTTTTGCTGTGTAGTAGCCCCCAAGGTTCGGTTTAACTTTGCATAGTTAAACCGCACTTAACTTTGTATAGAACCCATACGCCTTAAACTCCAAAGGTCAGTAGCCCCCAAGGGTCGGTTCAACTTAGCATAGTTAAACCGCACTTAATTATCATATCCCCATAGTAAACCGAGATCAACTAGCCATTAGCCCCAAGTGCCAAGTTGAATATTTGTATTGAGCTTGGGACTTTATAATGAAACAACTAACGTGCTCCCTTTGTTATCGTAATGAGATATACCAGCAAACCGTATAACTCAAGGACCTTCGTGCCAACTGAAACTCAACAAGCGAGAACCACCAAGGCCAAGGATGAATTGAAAACCGCCTTGGCCACTATGGAACAGCTGAAGGAGTGGTATAAATCCGAGCAGGCCAACTGGGATATCGAGAAGACCGGTTTGAAAAAGCGGGCGGAAGATGCTGAAGCGGCTCTTAAACCGTGATGTAAGAGCTGACCGGACTAAAGCGCCAGATTCACGCCATGACCTCTGCCATCTTTGGTAAGAAAATTTACACTGATTACCCCCGTTGTGATATTTCCTCCGGTTTAACCTGACCTGTCTGAAACCGGTACAGGGAAGCGTATCACTCATCTGGGCTCTGATGTGCGGAAGAAGCTCAAGGCCGCTTATACGCTGATTGAGCAGCTGTATACGGCGCCAATGAGTCATATGTGCCACATCGTGCGACAACACAGCTCCGCCCTGATCAAAGATACGCCGGACAGGCTATCCATGATTCCGCACAGCTTGAAGAGTTGAAACGATCCGCGGCCTGGCTGGCACTTTCATCGTTTCTAACCCGCTAAAGGCGTGGATAGCGGACCTTGATCCGGCTGACATAGCCAAGGGTTTCCCCAGCGCTCAAGAGAACGGTGAAGCCTTTGATAATGACGCCCTGAAACGAATAACAAAAGAGATGCGTCCACTGGCGAGTCAACTGGCAGCAGAAGCCAACCTGGCGGTTCACCGCTCTTTCTACGATCACGAACAACAAGCGGTGGAGTTTGTCATTCCGTAAGTGCGAGCCTTCTTCCTCCAATCCGTAAGCACACTTATGCCTCGACGTTGATCCGCTGAGCTTATAAGTGAAGAGGCTGTCTTCGTGCCTTAACCCGGATTGACTGGTCTACCAATGACTTCCGGCCTTTGGGTGATGAAGAGGAAGAAGTTGAACCGACGCCAGACCCCTCTTCCTCACGCCAACCCGCGAGGAAGCTTAATCCGCTGCGGGTGATGCATCGAAGTTGCTAGTCATAACGCCATGCGAAACACCGGCCTTGGAAGGCTTTGTAATAGAATAGCTAGCACTTTGTTTTGAACATGCCTTTATGCCTCGATCCGTAACCTTTGCGCGGAAGTGATGATACTTTGGTTTTAAGAATTGAAACCTTCAATGCATTTTTCCTGCAATCACAAATTCTTAAACCGCCACGGCGGCTTGTGTCGCCAGCCGGCTTGTGACGCCTATATATTTATATAAGAAAATATTGATGTATATGATCAAAACTTTGTGATACAAAAATACCTGCCAGCGTCGAGCATGCAGTTGGCTTAGCCAATCTTGAGGCGGAGGTTGTATAGACCATTACCGTCAAAGGAGAAAACAACTCCTGTGTTTATAATGCCGGTTTACCGTGTAAACCGTGTCGGGTCATGACAAGCCCCCTGTTACTCCATAATGGGATGTTAACGAAAAAGTCAAACCGAAACAAATATCTCCGGATTAAAATGGACCGAATTCTATTAATTGAGAGCTTGAACCGGTTTAAAAGGTTAACGGTTTAAAAGGCCAATAAAATCAAATAACAGTTATGAAATCAATATGGAAGCAAAGGCAATGATAAAACCGCTTGCAAGAAGAGGCTTTATCGAGCCGATCGATGGTGTTACCATGGTCGGACAGACCAAGCTCCCCATAAGGTGTAGCTATGGTTCAAGTCAGCCAGCCCCCAACTGAAACCGTGGCATTATGCCGATCAAGTGGCATGGCAATGGTTCGGGTTCACCAAGCCCCCAAGTGACTCTATGACCTTAGGCCGACCAAGAGGCGTGGTCGGTTCAGATGTGACCATGTCCCCAAGTGATCCGGTGGCTTTTCGCCATCAAAAGGTGTTGCATTGGTTCGGACACGACCAAGCCCCCAGATGACAAAAAACTTCTGAAAAGCAAGATCAAGGGCTAAACCGGAGGCTGCTTTGCGACAACAACTCCATGTACCCAAACCGGATTTTTACAGAATGGATACCCCGCTTTAGCCGAGGCTCCGGTTTATTGCTTTTATTCATAATATATACATTGTCATAATATGTACATAAGTAGAGCCGATGGCTCGGTATAATAAGGCGGAGATGAGCTATGTTCCATGGCTGTTGGTCTCCTCTTCGGACGCGTGTGAGTCTTTTCGCCTCGAACATCAATCGGATAGTAGGACCCATTGTGCAGATTCTTCTTGACCACAAAAGGCCCTTCCCAAGGTGGGGATAGCTTGTGCATATCTGTCGGTCTTGAATGAGCCAAGCACCAAGTCTCCTTCCCGAAGGTTCGGTTCTAACCCGCCGATCGTGATACCGACGAAGATCCTGCTGGTAAATCGCCGAACGAGCAGCCGCCATATCTCGCCTCCTCATCCGGTCGATCCAAAGCGCCCTGCCGTGCAGCCTCGCTATGTGCCTCAACATAGGCTGCCACGCGAGGTGAATCATGACGGATATCGCTGGGAAGGACCGCCTCGCTCCATAGACCATAAAGAACGGTGTGTATCCAAAGGATCTGTTAAGGGTAGTATTGATACTCCATATCACGACGGTAGTTCTTCTACCCAACAACCCGGCCCTCCTCAGAGAGGGACCATAAGCCGGGTTTGATACCTCTCAATATCTCCGATTAGCTCGCTCGCTTGACCATTGGATTGCGGGTGGGCCATCAAGAAACGCTGCCGGATGTGCTCACGGTCACAAAACTCCTCATGGCACCCTTGGACAAATTGGTACCATTATCCGTGATGATACTATGCGGAAATCCAAACCGGAAGATCACCCTTTTTATGAACTGAACCGCCGTGGCCGCATCACACTTACTAACAGGCTCTGCCTCGACCCACTTTGTAAATTTGTCAACTGCTACCAGCAAGTGTGTTTTCTTGTCCTTGGACCTTTTAAAAGGCCCGACCATGTCCAGCCCCCAAGTTGCAAACGGCCAAGTAATTGGTATCATCCTCAATTCCTGGGCCGGTATGTGAGCACGTCTAGAAAACTTCTGGCAACCATCACATCGCCTGACCGGATCCTCTCGCATCAAGATGGGCAACAACCAATAAAAACCATGGCGGAACGCTTTGGCAACCAAGGATTTTGAACCGGCGTGGTGACCACAGTCCCCTTCATGGATCTCACGCAATATCTCACAGCCTTCCTCAGGGGACACACAACGCTGAAACGCCCCTGACACATTGCAATGATGCAACTCGCCATTAACAATGGTCATAGACTTAGACCGCCGAACTATCTGTCGGGCCAACGTATCATCTTCTGGTAACTCGCCCCGGTTCATGTATGCCAAATAAGGGCGCCCAATCCGAATGACATGCAAGGTTGCCACCAACCGAGCCTCCGGATCAGAATAGCCAAATCTACTTCATCAGAAGCTTGACTGACGGATTGTGCAGTACATCAAGGAAGACATTGGGCGGGACCGGTTTACGTTGAGAGCCCAGCCGGCTTAAAGCATCCGCCGCTTCGTTCTTCCGACGATCCACATGGTCCACCTGATATCCTTTAAAGTGTCCTGCAACAACGTCCACCTCCCGACGATATGCAGCCATGAGTGGATCTTTGGAATCCCTAGTACCTGATACTTGCTGGGCCACCAAGTCCGAGTCACCAAAGCACTTAACCCGGCTTAGATTCATCTCCTTAGCCATCCGGAGACCATGGAGAAAAGCTTCATACTCAGCTGCATTGTTAGTACAAGGGAACATTAAGCGGAGGACGTAACAAAACTTTTCACCTCGTGGGGAAGTCAACACAACTCCAGCCCCCGAGCCCTCCAATTGCTCGACCCGTAAAAGTGGATGGTCCAATAGGTATGATCCGCTTTTCTTCAGCGCTTGCAACTCCTCCAATCATTAATGAAATCCACAAGTGCCTGGATTTTACCGCCGTCCGAGGTAGATACCAGAAACCGTGCGGCCCAAGCTCTATGGCCCACTTAGCAATCCGCCTTGCTTCTTTCGTTCAGATGATATCGCCCAAGGGAGCTGAATCGACCACCGTGATGGGATGCCCTTGAAAATATTGCTTCACTTCGACGCCATAAAAACTCCATATACCAGCTTACGCCAATGCGGATATCTCTCTTAGACTCAATGAGCACCTCGCTGATGTAATAAACCGGCCGTTGAACCGGATATTCCTTCCCTGCCTCCTTCCGTTCCACCACAATGGCTACGTTAACTGCCCTGGCATTAGCAGCAACATATAGCAGAAGCGGCTCCTTGTCAATGGGAGCGGCGAGAACAGGCGGGTTGGCCAACTGCCGCTTTAAATCCTCCAATGCTTCATCGGCGGCTGCACTCCAGACAAATTGATCCGTCTTCTTCAGCATCTGATACAAAGGAATGGCCTTCTCTCCGAGGCGGCTGATAAACCGGCTTAGTGCGGTAATCCGACCCGCCAAACGCTGGACATCATTGATGCACTTTGGCTTAGCCAAGGAGGTGATAGCCGTAATCTTATCCGGATTATCTTCAATCCCCCTGTTGGACACAAGAAAACCCAATAACTTGCTCGCCGAACACCAAGACACATTTGGCGGGCTAAGCATCATTTTGTACACCGCAAGTTGTCAAAGGTTTCTTTTAGATCCTCAATCAACGTCTCCTTCTTCCTTGACTTAACCACAATATCATCCACATAAGCATGCACGTTACGGCCAATTTGTTCGTGCAAGCAATTCTGCACGCAACGCTGATAAGTTGCTTGGGCGCTTTTGAGCCCAAAAGGCATAGATACATAGCAGAAGGCTCCAAAAGGAGTGATAAACGCCATCTTAATCTGATGATATCCATAATACGCATCCAAAAAGCTCAAACGCTCACAACCCGCCGTAGCATCAATAATCTGATCAATGCGGGGGAGGGCGAAAGGATCTGCTGGACAAGCCTTGTTAAGGTCTGTGTAATCCACACACATGTGCCAAGTGCCATTCTTCTTAAGGACCAACACCGGATTAGCAAGCCACTCTGGATGGAAAACTTCAACGATAAACCCTGCTGCTAAGAGCCTGGCAACCTCCTCTCCAATGGCCTTGCGCCTTTCCTCGTTAAACCGGCGAAGAAATTGCTTTACCGGTCTATACTTGGGATCAACATTAAGGGTGTGCTCAGCGAGTTCCCTCGGTACACCCGCATGTCGGAAGGTTTCCATGCAAAAGGTCCCGATTCTCACGGATGAACTCGATGAGCGCTTTCCTATTTAGGATCCAAGTTAGCATCGATGGTGAACTGCTTGGACGAATCGCCGCACAAAATCGACAAGTTTAGTCTCACCGCTGATTTAAACTTCAAATCCGGATCGTGCTCAGTAGTTGGCTTCTTCAACGGGGTCATATCCGCCGGATCAACATTGTCTTTATAATACTTTAGCTCTTCAGTGGCACAAAACGACTCTGCGTAAGCCGCATCACCTTCCTCGCACTCCAAAGCGATCCGGCGGCTCCCATGAACCGTTATCGTCCCTTTGTGACCCAGCATTTTCAACTGCAAATAGACATAACAAGGCCGTGCCATAAACTTAGCATAAGCCGGCCGCCCAAATAGGGCGTGGTAAGGGCTTTGAATTTTCACCACCTCAAACGTCAATGTTTCCGATCTGGAGTCATGTTCATCCCCAAAGGCCACCTCCAGAGCTATCTTACCGACCGGTATGTCGACTTGCTGTGCACCACACCGTGAAACACTTGTGGCCGGACGGCCGAGATGCCTATTCGCTAACCCCATCGCCGGAAGGTCTCGTAATCTACGTGATGTTGATGCTGCTCCCTCCATCCATAAGCACCTTGGTAAACTTGTATCCTCCCACCGAGGTGCCACCACTAGGCTAGCTGACCCGGATTGTAAACCCGGGAGGATGATCCTCTCGCTCCACACGATAGGCTGCTCGACCAGCGCGCAGTAATGCGGTGCGGCCGGTTCAACAACACCGACCGCCCGCTTCAAGTTTCGGTCTCGGTTGTCCAAGCTGGTGGTAAAGACATGGTATCGTCCACCGCTCAACTGCTGGATTACTTTGATAACCCGATCGCTGCTGTTGTTGATTGTAACCCCTTGGTTCCGATTGTTCGATTGCTCGATTGTCCTTCCCGCCCGGATTACCACGAACCTCGGGCCGAATTTCCTCCACCGTAATCCGGGCGGACCACGAACCGCCGCGGGCCCTTGATCATACCGGAAAGCATTAGAACTTTTGAACTCCTGCATAATATAACAATCCTTCCAGAGGTGGTTTGTTGGTGCCTCCTTCGTCCCATGCTTCGGACAGGTTGATTCAACAGTAATTCAAACGATCCAGATTGTGATTTGGCGCCTTTGCCCGGTTTGATTGCTTACCCTTGCGCCGTTGACCCTTGTCCTGTAGCGTTGGTGTTGGCACGAAGCCCATGTTACCGTTGCCTTCGCTTGTTTCCTCCATTACCGCCGATCGATGTCTGCTGGCCTCTGGAGCTGCTGTTCTGCTTTTCCCTTCCCTACTTCGCCATCCTCCTCGGACTCGGGATCCTTGGTACTATCGAATCAGCGACTTTACCAAAACGCCCATGAGAGTGCCCATGTCATTGCAAAACGCTTCATGCGACCCAGCTTCAACTTTAACGGCTTGAACCGCAATTGCCTTCTAGGGTTAAGATCGCGGAATCAGGGTTGATCCGGTCGAAGAATGTAAAACTTCCAAACGCGGGCGCACCCAATGGGTTGTGGATTCTCCTCCGCTGGACACAAGCCGCCAAATCCACCACGCATATGGGCTGTTTACAGGTGTCTTTGAAATTTTGAATGAACCGGTCCGCAATCGGGTCCATGAACTGATTGAGTTGGGCGGCAAGTTCTTCAACCAAGTGCGGGCCGTACCTTCTAACATCATGGTGAAATACTTCGCACACGCAGCTTCATCCACATCCAAAGATCTCCATGGCCATCTCATAGCTTTCTATCCACGCTCGAGCCAAATCGGCGGTATAGTTGGGCACCTTGCGGGCCCTTTGAAGTCCTTGGGCAAACGTACATTGCGTAAAGCGGGACGAGGCAAGGCACCCCAAAAGAGCCGACGTGACCCCAGGTTCAAGATGGTCGGACGAACCGCGCGAGCTGATGATCCTCATGTTGTGCTGCTAACTCGCCTCTCCACGCGTGCCTGGCCCGTCCACCACCACTTGAGCGTCTTGAAGCCACCCGCCAGGTTGTTGGCGCGAGGCGGACCAGCGCTGCGCATTGCTTGATACGGCGGTTCGTCGGTGGCGCCGCTATAACTCCGGCTTAGGCGGGGTGGAGTGGATCCGATCCCGATCGTATGAATACGCTTCTGTTGAGCGAGGCCGTCCCGAGAGCTCTTTTGCCCGGCGTGTTTCTACCGCCTGCGGTGAATCGCCTTCGATTGGAATTGCCTCCAACCGTGCCGCAGCCGCAACAAGGTTATCCATCGGGTTGGAGTAGTGACCCGGAGGTGTTCGCACAGCCGGGCGCGCCGACATGATGGCGAGGCAGATCTATCACACGGGCTGAACGGGCGCGGCCGTCCAGTGCTTCGGCCGTTCACCACCGCGGCGGATTACTGGTCCTCGCTCTCGGGTATTGAAGATCTCTTCCTCGAAAACCGAAGCAAACGGGATCTGTACTTTCTTTTCATGACTTCATGTGACGCTCTCGATCCAAAGATGAGCCTATAAGCTCACGCATCCAAAGGCCTGCTCCGCCGCCATCCTCACGCCCGCGGCTGCCAGATCCGCTTTAGCCTTAGTGATTTGTTCTTTCACCTTTGCAATCCGCCGCGTTGTGCGGTCCTGATCCGCCGGATTAGCCTGCGCCATGAGCACAGCCAATGCGTCGAATAGCTCGATAAAACTTGAGCGGCGGGCACACAGGCCTCCTCCTTCGGCTGCCATCACCGCTGCTGAACGGCGACCATCGGCGCCATGGGTCGAAGAGTGAAGCGCCGCTGTGTACCGCCATGAAGATCCCAACCCGTTGGGTAGATCAAAGGGTCGAAATACTCTCCCGTCGGAACAGCCCCGATCGGCCATCTTGCGGCTGGTACGAGAGACTCGGTTTCTCCGGTTGACGACTCGTCATCGAGTAGACAACGGTTTCGCCGCCAGATGCTGATCCGCCCTCACGGTCTCCGTGGATGACTCCCATTTAAAGCACGCTTGACAGCCGGTTTAGCGAGGCAGGACTCTTCTTCGCCACGAGCCGTCTCGACGAGGTCGGTGCAGATGTCCGCCCAGGCCCCTGGCTCGCCGATCTTTCCGATGAACACGTGTATGCCACCAAAGGGGACCCGCACCAGTACTCAATCGAGCCGGCCTCGGGGCCCGACTGCATCGTCCATGTAGAGCTTGCCGCGACGACTCTTAGTCATCCGCCCACAAATATAGCCTTCGAGTCCTTCGAACTTGCCTCTAAGATCATCAAACCATCGTCGCGATCGCCCCACGGTGGCGCCAACTGTCGTGGAATCGTCACGGCAGATGTCCTCGTGAAAGGACTTAGTCGCAGGCCATCGTGACGGGTTAACTTAGAGGGGTTAAAGGCACACAAAGACACGAAATTATACTAGTTCGCCCTTCGATGAAGGTAAAAGCCACGTCTAGTTTGTGATGGGATTGATGTGATTTGGCGACTAGGGAGCAATAGCTTCGCTAAGCCTCGAATTGTTCTGTCCTAAACCGCCGCCGGGTCGTCCCCTTATATACACGGGTTGACGCTCGACCGGTCTCTGAGTACCGAGGCCGCTCATACAAGTGTCCGCTCGGTCTCTTCCTTCTCTTATCTTACAAAGACAAGTTACATGACTAGGGCGGTTTACATTAATGGACCCTAATCCGCCTCTGGGCTCGGGCCTCAAGCGTGCCTTCGTGGGCCCCGATTACGGACGAGGATAACCCGCCCCTTCGGCGGTTTACATTCGATAGTTATATCCCCAATGAACCCGATCGAGCGATTCTTCGCTCATCGCCGCTAATCAAGCCGGTCGATTGGATGAACAATGGCGTATGGGGGGTGGATGAACAAGGAGCGGTGGCGTTGCCTCTGGATGAACAGGACCCGTGGTGTGGTGGAGGGCTGGATGAACGGTAGACGATGGAGGGGTGCCCGTGGAGGGTGGTTGAACAGACCCGTGGTGTGAAGGGCTGGATGAGCAGTGATGCGGTGGGGGTGCCCGTGGAGGGTGGTTGAACAGGACCCCTGCTTGTGGAGGGCTGGATGAACAGAGAGCGGTGGAGGGGTGGTTGAGCAAGAGCGGTGGAGTAGCGCGGTGGAGGCTGGATAAACAGGAGCCCGTGGAGGCCGGAGGAGGTCGACGGTAGCCCGTGGAGGCCGGAGGAGGTCGACGGTGGAGATGAACAGATCCGTGGAGTCCTGTTTTGCGACGCCACACCCTCCCGGCGAACATGACCCTGTTTCGACCATAGCACTCCGGCACAAGTCCGCTTTACGTCCGCTTTTGTGGTACGCCACACCCTCCCGATCAACAGGGCCCCTGCTGACCGTGGGAGGTCCGTTCCGTCCGTTTGGCGGTATGCCACACCCTCCGATCAACAGACCCCGCTTGGACCGTGAGGAGGTCGGGCCTCCGTTTTGCGGTACGCGGACCCCTCCCGATCAACGGGACCTCGCTCCAACGTAGGGAGGTCCGTTTCCTCCGTTGTGTGGTACTCCAGGCCTCGTTTCCATCGCCTGTTCCGTCCAAGCCCTCCCGATGAACACAACCACGCATTCCGTTCCGACCCAGCCGATTGGCTCCCATGCGTTCCGTTACCTCTCGATGAACACGATGCATTCCATTGCCTCCCCATGAACACGACGCATTCCATTGCCTCCCCATGAACACGACGACGACGATGTTTCTCCGTTCCGACCCAGCCATGTACACGAGCCCTGGCCGTACGTATGCGCGAGTAGGCGCCGAGACCCCACCGTATGTACACATACGTGGCGTATTTTCTTTCTTGCACCACGGCGCAGACGTGCGTGTACATGCTATGTGTGCGCCTACTACTCACGCACACGCCTCTACTACGACACGTCGGCGCCTCTACATCCACCAAGATATATGTATGTACACGTTCGCGACTGAATGACAACGCTACGTGCGCTTCACCAGTGGGTCCCGATCGCCACCACCTCCTTGCCTGTGAATATGTAGCTGGTGGGTCCCAGCAGTCAGGGGGGCGAATCGTTTTTTTTGCCCGGACGCACTTCCTTGCGTGCGAAGGTGTAGCTACTGGGTCCCTGCAGTCAGGGGGACGAATCGTTTTTTTTGCCCGGACGCACTTCCTTGCGTGCGAAGGTGTAGCTGGTGGGTCCCAGCAGTCGGGGGGCGAATCGTTTTTTCAGATGCACTTCCTTGCGTGTGAAAATCTAGCTGGTGGGTCCCAGCAGTCAGGGGGGCAAATCATTTTTTTCCCGGACGCACTTCCTCGCGTGCGAAGATGTAGCTCGTGGGTCCCAGCAGTCAGGGGGCAAATCATTTTTTTCACAAAATACGGTGGCCCGTCCGATGGGTCCCCGCTGTCAGGTGGAGGAATAATTATTTTGCGCGTAATAAGGAGGCACTTCCTTGCGGCTGCCATGGACCCAGCTGTCAGCCTCTCCATGTATAGTCCATGTCCGATGGAAGTCGTTCCTTGACCATGTTGACCACGCCGCGCCGAGAGCACCAGGGCGGTGGACGACGGCGAGGCCTAGGAAGGGGACGACGCGAAGCCGGGGAAGACGCGGCAGTGGATGCACACGCGGAGAGGAGTATGAGGGTTCACTGGTTCGGCTGCGATGCCGTCGCCGTAGAATAACAGGGGGTATGGGTGAGTGGAGGGATGGCCTGGCCAGCGGTGGGAGTAGTAGAGGCGGTGAGGCCTCCGCGCGCAAAGACACCGCCACGGGAGGCAGGAGCAGGCGGCACGACTGGCGCTGCTTTGGGCGGTTGGAGCAAGAAGACCAGAGGTTGAAGAAGCACGACGGCCGTTGGATGGACATTGTATGGTCACTGCAGCTAGAATCGTTTATTATTGACTAAGTTGAAAAAGCCCTTGGTACATCAACTTAGTAGGCCCACAGGTCAGCTTCCGAAACGATGCGCCCCAGATGTCAGGGGGAGGAATCATTTTTTTGGGCAGGTGAAGCTAGAATATCCGAGATTAAAGAAGAAGCACGACATCCATTGGATGGACATCCAACGGCCACTGCTGCTAGAACCGTGTGTTGACTATAAGTTGACAAAGCCTTGCATACGCGTCAACTCTGTTTTTTAGGGGACGCGTCAACTTAGTAAGGCCAGAAGTGTGTGGCATAGAACTTATAGCCCATTTGAGATTTGTAAGAATTTTTTGCCCATTTTTTGAATCCTAATGGAATTTACTACAGCCCATTTACAGTTTGTTAAAAGTACATCCCATTTCAACCAACCGTTCAAAACAGAATTCAATAAAATTTCCCACATTTTGATGGGATCCGACATATTTTTATCCCGAAATTTCTAGACAGATTAAATACAATTTCAATATAAATTTATATTACGTAAAAATCCAACAAAACATTGCGCTCGCAACAATTAATGAAATTAAAATTTTCAATATCTAAAAATAATATGTTATAAAGTAATCACGTGTTTGGTGCATTTTTTATAGTTACTCTCCAGTTTTTATAATTACATCCCATTTATTATTTCTTAAAGCCCATTTTCTTATTAAGCCTAATGCATCCCTCCTAGGAAAGATTTGCAGCCAGTGCAAGAGAATAACAACTTGACCTTGCCTGGATATTCCTAAAAAAAGTATAGCTGGGCTAGCCATTTTCAGCTTGAAAAAAATTAATATCTGGGTTGGATATCTGGCCTGGGCTAGATGGGCCACAGCTTGCCCAGTTAATACCTGCAGCTATGTTTTCGTTGTTGTTCAGAGGAGAAAAAATAATATCCGGGCTAAACATCGAAAAACTCTACAGTGCCCACACCTCAAAAACACAAATACTGCTCGAGCTGCTTGGTCCCAGCTGTCGGCTGCTTCTTGTGCAATTCACTTGTTTATTGACTACTACATAGGTTGACAATGGTGTGGGACCGTGATGTCAGGAAACCAGGAGGAAGCAAAATAAATTATAGTTTTATATATTTATATAATAAGGAGTCACTTGCGTACGTGAGGCTATGGACCTGGTGGGTCCCCATTGTCATCCTCTCCAAGTAAAGTCATCTCCTCGCCCCCGCGCGCTTTCCGCCCGAAACAGTCAGCGCCGCCCGCCCCGCTTCCTGGTGCAGGCGGTTGCTCCTCATTCAAACAACACAAGTGTCGTCCGTTTGTCCATCTGCCGCCCACATTAATGATACGCGGTTGCCGAGGCGGCTACTCCGGCGCCACACGTCCGTCCCTCCGCCCGCCCACCATTGCTATATAAACTGTTGCGCTGGCCATAGCCGTAGTCATCCGCATCCGTTCCCTTTCTCCTGTCCACACCACTACTGCCCACCATGGCTTCCTCACGCTTCAGCGCTCTTCGGGACGGGCGGACAACGGACCACAAGGAGATGGCAACCATTGCTGCCGACCGGCTAGCCCGCAGGCAGCCGGAGGACGACGACGTCCCAACGGAGAACATGGTAGTCGAAGATCCGGCGCCAACCCCCTCCTCCGCGCCATCCTCGCTGGTGCATTGCACCATGACCATCGGCGGGGCCCGTGCCCAATATATGGACAGGGTGAGGCAGATGCGTGAGGAGCAGTTCCGGGAGGCGCAGGCCGACGCCGCCTACAACCACCATCTCCTCCAGGAGGACCTACATGTGGAGGAGCAGATCGCCGCGAAGCGGGCGGAGCAGAGGCGCTGTCGACTCGTACCGCTCCGCCCGCAAGGGCCGCCGAAGGCCGGGCGGTACCGCATGCGGGTGGCGGAGGCTGCGGCCGCCTACAAAGAGGCTAGCAAAGAGGGCGATAAGCGGGCGAGGCACTGTTTGGTGAGACCGAGGACGAGGCGAGGACAACGCCCGCTCGACGAGTCCCGCTCGGGCTGGCGCCGACGAGGCCCTGCTCCGCCGAGGCCTGCGGGCGCCAACAACGAGGCATGGACACCGCCCGGCTCGCCGAGGCCCCGCCCCGCCAACAACGAGGCAGAGGACATCGCCGGCTCAGCCGAGGCCCCACCCTGCCGGCAACACGGGGGAGGATTTTCACCGCTCCGCTGAGGCGCCGCCCGCCGGCAACGAGATAGAGGACATCGCCGGCTCCGCGGAGGCCACGCCGCGCTGCCAACGAGGCCGCGCCACACAGAAAACCAGGAAGAGTAGAACACGGTAGGTCGCCGCAGCTCGGGTCCAAGTAAGGCCACCGCTGCTACCCTCCGGTTGAAGCCAAGCTAGGCGGGTTAACCATTGACGGCCGGTTAGCTTCTTGGCGGCGACGTGGAGTCGGAGAGCTGCGCCGAGAAGAACGCTGCTTCTACTTTAGCTGCTGGTGCGATTAGCTGATCGGGCATGTGGGCCCAACAAGCCACATGTCGCCACGCAACTCGCACTCGCAATTTAGTCATCAAGATTCTGTTCGCCTCGGCGGGACACAGTGGGTAGCTTCGTTAATTAATTATACCTCCAAAGCACCCTTTTAGTTGAAGAATGTATGGAATGTAATGAAATCCGCAAGTTTATATGAAATCCGACCGTGTATGAATGAATTTATTTAGATTAGTTCAATTCTGTATCACTGGCATTGGATGAACATGCAAACCAATACGTACTAGCATTATTCCTGTGGTGATCACCTCGTTTGCGATAGTTTCACATGTACTCCCTCCGGTCCTTTCTAGTCTGCATACAAGTTTTATCTGCGGTCAAAGTATCTCTACTTTGACCAATCTTATACAAAAAGTATGCACTTTCACAATGTGCTAAGTAAAAGGAATGTATGAGTATAGAGAGTTTGACAAGCTTTTTAGCGTTTCTGTACATTGCAATCAAACACACAGGCCTGGCAATCCATAGAGAACATTCAAAACAATCGATGATTATGCATCTCAGTTACTCACATGTCAGAGGCAATATTTACTTCACAACTAAAGAATAAAGAAAAAAATGATCGACGCTGCTGACAGCAAAGGGCGTCCCATTCAAAAATATCAAATGCATGTCTTGCTAAAATCAATGAGCAAAATTTAACAAGGTTGTCCCATTCCAAAATATCAAATGCCTATGATTGTGGAATGGGCAGGGTTTGCCATCAGTTCGGACATTGACATGGCACCTCGTGCTAAATAAACCAGCTGTTCTTTTTGTGCAGTTCCACCAAAATCAACCATATTCGAGCGTAGCTTGTATGATTTCGACCTTATATGTTTTTTTTGAACCTTGAAACAGTAGGAGAGGCTCCTACTGCAAATTAAATAAATGAATCAGCAGCTGTAAATGAGTGTAATGTTACATATCCATCCCACTTTGTGGGTGGAAGGGGGGTGCTAGAACTACAAAGAGGGTTTTTTATTACAAGGTTTCTAAGAAGGAAAGTAAGAAAGGTTTATTCTTATCTCCCACCCTATAGGTTAGGAGAGCTAAGTCTTCTCGTAGTCTAGAGAGCCAGGAGTTTGTGGAAGGGGTTATTCCTCTGAAATGTTTGTTGTTCCTTTCTTTCCAAATGCTCCAAGCAGATTGAAGTAAGATGTCCACAAATAAGGGTCGGTTCCAAGATGTTTTAGCTGCTTCCACCCAGTTCAATCTATTACCTGAGGAGGTCCCTTGCATTCCAAATTTGGCCCAACAGAGCAAACTAAAGGGACATTGAAAGAAAAGGTGTTCCATCGTTTCATCCTTGCATATAGGGCAAAGCAGACAGTCAAACGTGTTACCAATGTTATAATGTCTGCGCTTCAACATATTTCTGGTGTTCAACCTGTCCGAAAGTAGGAACCACCCAAAAACTTTGAGTTTCATCGTGGTTTTTGATTTCCAAAGCCATGAGAATGCAGGATGAGCTTGAATATCTCTGAAGTAGAAATCATAGAATTTGTTGGCCGCATAGAATTTGGAACCCCAGGTATACATCCATTCATCATGTTCTAGATGATCTTCAAATTGAACGTCCGAGGTCAGGAGTTGTAAGTCTCTGGTCTCTGCATGGGCCTGTTCAGACAAGGGAAGTGAAACATTTCTTGCAAGCTGGTGGTTCCAAGAAATGCCGCAACAGAGATGTCTTCATCTTTTGCAAAAGAGAAGGCGCGTGGGTGGGTTTCCGCTAGAATCTCATCCAGCCACAAGTCTTTCCAGAAAAGCGTGGTTGCACCATTGTGCACATTCACCTGTGTGATTCCTCTATAAATAGGCATTAGCTTTGAAACGTCTTTCCACCAAAAGGAGCCACAAAGATCTGTGGCATGGGGTATGCGGGAGGTATAATAAGAATTCCAAACCAGCTCCACCCAGGGCAGATCCTCATGATTATAAAACTTATGGAGAAACTTGAGTAGAAGGGCTCATTCTGGGTTTTCAAGTTTAGAACTCCAAGACCACCACATCTTTTTGGCTTGCAGACCATAACCCATGCAGCTAGGGAGTTGCATTTGTCCCCTTGATCCGTTTTCTTTATCCACAGGCATTTTCGTCGTATCTTGTCTAAGAGTTCCACAATCCCAGCTGGTAGCTTGAGTGTGCACATAGCTAAAATAAGAAGTGATGTGATGACTGAGTTTAGAAGAGAGAGCTTGCCACCATAGGATATCATACTCAGCGTTGCCGATAATCTCCTTTCCAAATTACGCAGACCAGCGGCATGAGATCATGCATGGATGGTTTAGTAGTCCCCATGGGCAGGCCGAGGTACGTAAATGGCATCTTTCCCACAACACATCCAAAAATATTCGCCAGATTGATGCATAACGTCTCATCACAGTTTATCGGTACAAGTGTGGATTTGTGGAATTTTATTTTTAACCCAATAGACGTGGCATAATCAGACAAAATGCCTTTAATGATTGTAGCCTGGTTGGGGCAAGCCGGCATAGCAAGTATCGTGTCGTCCGCATATTGAATAACAGGGTAGTCCTTTTGGGTATTACATGGGAAGGGTAACTTGATGAGATCTCTAGCAAAAGCATCATTAATTGCAGCTTGAAGTAGATCCGCGGCGAGGACAAAAATGAGAGGGGACAAAGGATCACCTTGTCGAACACCACATTTGCAATGAAACTGTCGGCCAGGAACTCCATTAAGAAGAACAGCTGATTTTCCCGAGGCGAAGATACATTTTATCCAGCTGAGCCACTTCTCACTAAAGCCCATGTTGCGCATGATCTCAATCATAGCATCATGATCAATAGTGTTGAAGGCTTTAGCAAAATCCAGTTTGAGTAGTATAATCTCTTTTTTGGAGGCTTGGCATTGATAAATGTATTCGAATGCCCAGGCAAGACAATCTTGGATCGTGCGCCCCTTGAGGAAACCATATTGGTTGCGGTGCACAATTTTGAGGACGATTCGTTGTAATCGGTTGGCCAGTAGTTTAGTTATTACCTTGAGGCAGCAATTAAGAAGAGTGATCGGTTGGTACTCATTGATTGTTGAAGGTGCATTAACTTTTGGAATGAGAGTGATTAGGCCTTCATTAATGCTCTCTAGGTTCAGATTGCCCTCAAAGAATTGGTTACAAAGCTTGTAAAATCCTCCTTGATCACCTCCCAAAGATGTCCAAGGAATAAACCAAGAAATCCATCAGGGCCCGGAGCACGATCATCCGGCATCGTTTTGATCACATGGTCTATCTCATCCACTGTGAAGGGAACCATCAGGGCATCAAGTCCATCTATTTTTTTGATGATTCTGGGCAAGTCAAACTTCATATCATGATTAGTTTTAGTGCCAAGTCGATCTTTGAAGGTCTGAAAAATGATTGCCTCCTTGCTTGCGTGGTCCTCCGCACAAAACCCAGAATCAGTTGTGAGGGAGGGTATATTGTTTCTGCGATATCTCTCTGACGCCATTGCTTGAATTTTTTTTGAATTTTCATCACCGAACTGGACCCAACGAATTGTGCAACGCTTCTTCCAGTATTTTCTTTGATATGTAAGAAGCCTGAGAAGATGTTTCTTGAGAATTGCTCTGAAATTGGCTTCGGGTATTGTGAGAGGTCGCATGTTTTCCAAGCCATCAATTTCAAGCAGGGCCCTATTAGAATTTTCGATAGCAATAGATAACTTAGAGATGTTCTTGCTCCAGCTTTTAAGTTCATGCCGCAAGTGCTTAAGTTTTTTGGAGATAATGGAGGCCATATTTGTAGAGTGAACAGGTTTGGCCCAGGCCCTCTTGACCGTATTTAGAAATCCCGGGTGATGTATCCAATAAGACTCAAATCTGAACAATTTGGATCGAGGTATCTTTGTTTCAATAGTGATGACACAAGGAATGTGATCAGATACCGGCCTGCCAAGGGGTTTAACAATAGTGTTTGGGTATGAGGTGGTCCAATGGTTGCTAGTGAAGAACCAATTGAGTTGCTCGAGAAGAGGATCAGTTTGCATGTTGCTCCAAGTGTATGCTCTGCCCTTAAGTGGCAATTCAATTAAAGCCTGAGATTTGATGAAATCATTAAATGTTATCATGTCGCCAAAATGACCACCTAGTTTGTTATGATTATCGGGCCCTCTAATGAAATTAAAGTCTCCACACAGGAGCCAGTCTTCATTAGCAGAAATATCTAGTGAAAATAGCCATGCAATGAAGTTATTTCGGGAGTCACCTTGACAAGGCCCGTAAACATTCACTAAAGTCCAGGTTTGTGCCGATTGGGTGGAGTGAAAGCGAGTAACGAGCCCAAACTCTTCGGAGGCCACAGTAGTAGCTGTGAAAACAGCGCTGTTCCATATAGTTGCAATTCCGCCTGAAGCCCCTCTAGAGGGGATGAAATCATACTTATCAAATCTTCGTGGGCAACATGACTTAATAAAAGCATTATCAAAAGAAGATTTTTTCGTTTCCTGCAAGCAGATAACCTAACAACCACTAGAGTTGATGGCATTAGAAAGCGCTAATTGTTTGTCTTCAGAGTTCAGCCCACGAATATTCCAACACAGAACGTTCCAGCTAAGCAAAAGAGGCATAAAAATTATAAAGAAGGGGTTTAGGCAGCATCAGAAGATGATCCTGCATCCTTGCTTGCCAGGAGTTCCTCCTCCGAGAGCTCAGCAACTGGGTTCCGCACATGATGTGGCCGACATGCTGAATGACTGGAATTGGGGTTGGAGGTGGCAGATCAGTATCTTCAGAGACTTCAGTTATTGTGACGATAGCTGTAGCAGAAGGAACGACCCTGGTTTTCACCTTGGAAGCTCTGACTTTAGTATCAGTGATATGTGGCACTTTAAAACCATCATACTTGTTCTTGCGGGCACTCCTATGAAGGTTGACCGAGGATTCAGGCACTGGGGCTTTGCCCTGACGAGTAACCATAGAGGGCTCGTGGTCGGGCTGAACATCAGAGAGTAGTGGCACCATGGGGCCAGTAGGCAGCACCAAGGGGTTGTCCGTAGCAGTGACCTGATCCGAGAGCAGCATAGGCGGATCAACAGACAGAGCAGAGCCAATAACATTGCCAGTTTCAGCCTCATTGACCAGTGCAGGTAACGCAAAGAACGTGTCCATGTTCAACTGTTGCAACGCCTTGAACTTATCGGCACCTCCTTTCTTGTGGTGGAAATGAATGATTCGATGTATTCATGAACATTTTGTGCAGTTCCCATTGAAATCAACAGTCTGTTGCAACAAAGAACAAACAACCAAGGAGCATATTTGTGTTGGTCCCAGTTTTGTTATCTTTAGACACCTTTCCCTATGTGAGCGTAGCAAATCTAGTCCTGCTCAAACTCTACAGCCTTGTCCCTTCCTTTCCTTTTTGAACCACGTCCTAGATTTATGCGATACAACTTTCCCCACTACTTTCCCCCATTCCTTTCCTCTTTGAACCAAGTCCTAGATTCATGCTATACAACTTTCCCCCTTCATTTCCTCTTTGAACCACGTCCTAGATTCATGCTATATACAAATTTTCCCACTACTTTACCCCACACCTTTCCTCGTTGAACCACGTCCTAGATTCATGGTATACATGCAGCTAGAGCAATGCATGTGGAGTAAGTAAATTATACCTTAAGGTTCTTGGGGCGTGGTTCGGTGGGCGATGGGACGGTGGCAAAGAAGAAGGGGTCGGAGGCCCTCCCGTGCCGCCGCTGGGTGGAAAGTGAACAGCTGCGCTCGGTAGTCCCTCGCCAACGGCGACAGTGTTAAGCCTACTTCCCTTCCCGACGGACGGATCCTGCCGGCTATTTGAGCAGCAGTGAGGGGAGAGAGAGGCCAATGAAGTCTTGTTTAGATCTGGAGAGGGCGAGAGAGTGTGAAGAGAGCAACTACAAGCGTTGAGGCTCCAGCGGGAGAGGGCGGGAGAGTGTGAAGAGAGCAACTACAAGCGCTGAGGCTCCAGCGTGTATATATATACTGGAGAGAGAGTGTGAAGCGTACAAACCCTAGAAAACATTTTGACCAGTTAAAGAATCCTCCTGGCAAAAATTATGCTCAAGTGTAGTTATCGAACCCGAGACCTCAAGTTTGATGAGCGAACAGGCTAACCAGCTACATAACCCTCCCGTTATGTTCAACGAGAGGGAAATAACCTTTTATACATTCCTGCATTCGTGTGCCAAGCATGCCGTGTTTTTGTTTTGTGTGTGCGGGAGTCATTGGGATTTCAATCATAATCGTGTCATGTGGCTTTGGTGGTAAGACTATCCACAATGGTGCAGAAATAATGCAGCCTTAGTCACCTTACCTCTCTCCACGTAGTACGCTGGGCCCCACCAAATGAGGGTGAAACAAACAAATTAATAAGAAAAATTAGAAGCGCCAGCGGTGTATCTTACCTCACACATCTCGCTACTGCTCGGGAACACTGTCCAATTGATACCTCTGTTCGCTCACGTACTATTTTAAGTGAATCCTTATTATAACATGCACACAAGTTTTGAGCACTTGTATTCAACTTAAGTCAGTGTGCCGCTGTATCTCTTATACTTACTACTCCCTCCGTCTAGGTGTAATAAGTCACATTAGATGATGCAACGGGACCAAGGTGCGTGTGTGTGTGTGTGTGTGTGTGTGTGTGTGTGTGTGTGTGTTTAACAACATGTGTGTGTTAGAGAGAGCGACATATCGACCTACTCCTACAGAGAGATGTTGTGTAGTGTACGATTTTAGCCGCGAGAGTCGGTGCATCCTCTCATTTCCGGGCGTGTCCGGTAGGGACATGCGGACAGCTGCCACGCCCGCTCCTGACTAGCCTAGCCCACCCAAAGCCCCTCCATCGCCCGCGAGCGCTTCCCGCCCGAAACGATCAGCGCCGCTCCAAAGAATCGGTGCCGCATTCATGCCCGGACAGAGCAGACGTGACCTCTCAATGGTGCAAGAGTGATGGTTTCTTCGTCCGTCCAACTTACTGCTGGGTCTATGTGATTTGACGGCTCATTGTTCTTTATTACTGAGGTGGTAGGACTGCTGGATGTCCCACGCTTTCGGCGAAAGGAGGTACTACTACTAGATTACAATTATCTCCATTCTTACAGCGGAGGCGTGCAAGAGCAGTGAAAACACACATGCTCAGTGATTACATGGCCCACCTCACACTATCACCGTGCGACACCTAATGTCACGCCCAATATGCGACCCTATCCAAAAGGAACTCGAAGGTCCCACCAAGGATAGACCCGCATATTGAAACGCTTTTGCAAGGTGGATATCATTACATCAACATTACATAATAGATGGGGATACATACATAAGGCACAAATGCCACAAGAATACATCAACATCATATACAAGATCAACATCCGTCTACGGATGAAACATAAACAGAAACTCAAACAATATCCACCCTGCTAGCCCAGGCTGCCGACCTGGAACCTATCCCCGATCAAGAAGAAGCGTAAGAAGAACTCCAATACAAGCAAACATCGCTCTCACGCCATGATCATCGCAAACCTGTACCGCAATCGGTGATGTAGTAATCAGAGCCACGAGGACTCAGCAATCCCATTACCATGGGTATCAAGACTAGCAAAGCTTAAGTAGGAAAGGAAGGGATAAGGTGGTGAGGTTGCAGCAGCGACTAAGCATATATGGTGGCTAACTTACGCAAAAGAGAGCGAGGAGGGAAACAAAGGAACGGTCGTCAACTAGTAATGATCAAGAAGTGATCCTGAACTCCTACTTACGTCAGACATAACCCAGAAATCGTGTTCTCCTCTCGATCAACCACGAAAAGAGACACTCACGGTTACACACACGGTTGGTGTATTTTAATTAAGATCAACTTCGGGTTTTCTACAACCGGACATTAACAAATTCCCATCTGCCACATAACCGCGGGCACGGCTTTCGAAAGTTCAAACCTTGCAGGGGTGTCCCAACTTAGCCCATGATAAGCTCTCGCGATCAACGAAGGATATTCCTTCTCCCCGGGAAGACCCGACCAGTCTCGGAATCTCGGCTACAAGACATCTCGACAGTAATAAAACAAGTCCAGCAAAGCTGCCCGAATGTGCCGACAAATCCTGATAGGAGCTGCACATATCTCGTTCTCAGGGCACACCGGATTGTCCAAACTTCCGGTGGGCGAACCTAGAGTTGCCCTGGTATACCGGCGGTCGACGGTTTGGACCAGCACTCACGACGAGCACCGGCCTGGGGGTAATAAGATGACCTCGAGAGCGCGACTCCCAAGGAAAAAGGGCTAGGTGAGGCAAATGTAAAACCAAGGTTGGGCCTTGCCGGGAAAAGTCTTATTCAAAGCGAACTGTCAAGGGGTCCCATAAATCACCTGACCGCGTTAGGGACGCAAAATCCGGGAACATAATACCGATATGACGGAAACTAGGGCGGCAAGAGTGGAACAAAACACCAGGCATAAGGCCGAGCCTTCCACCCTTTACCAAGTATATAGATGCATTAATAATAACAGATATATATTGTGATATCCCAACAAGTAAACATGTTCCAACAAGGAACAACATCTCCGTGTTCCAACAAGGAGCAAACTTCATCTTCACCTGCAACTAACAACGCTATAAGAGGGGCTGAGCAAGCAGTAACATAGCCAAACAACGGTTTGCTAGGAAGGGTGCAAAAGGTTAGAGGCTGACATGGCAATTGGGATGGCTTGATAAACAGGTAATAGGTAGCGCAGCATAGCGATAGAACGAAGCAACTAGCATAGCAATGATAGTAGTGAGATCCAGGGTAGCGGTCATCTTGCCTGAAATCCCGCTAGGAAGAAGAACGAGTCCATGAGGAAGATGAACGGAAGTAGCCGAACCAAGCGTAGACGAACGAATCCTCACGATCGCAACGGAACAGGAACTAACAAGAAGAAGCACACAACATAGTAAACACACCACACATGAACAAGACATGATGCACAACAAACATGATGCATGACAAGGCTACATGAAGCTACTCATGGCAAGAGATGATGCAAACAAGAACAACACATCAAAGCAAGTTTAAATGAGGCCGGGAACAACATAGAACCATTCCGGTAAGTCCTCGTATGCAAATTTCGAAATTGGTCCAGATCTGAACAAACCTTATGTTCAAGTTGTTAAACAGAAATTTAAGATTCACCACGATGATCTACACGAAATTCTAGTCAAGTTACATATAAAGTTCATTAGATTCGGAGCTACGGTCTAGAAGATATGAGCAAAACAAGATAAACATGGCATTGATGAAAAATGCATACAAACATAAAGAAAACACCTCAAAACAAGGATCCAACATGATGATATGAAACTACAAGCAAAATCAAGCAAGTTTCATATAGAACACACTCAAAACGGAGCAACGGTTCAACACATACACTCTACAAGTTTTGGGAACAATCTGTCCAAAACAGCAAGTAGGCATATTGCAAGCATCAAAACAACATGCTACAGCACCACAATATGAAAACAAAAGGCATGGGCATGATGTACAGGTAAAGCATTACAAAACATGAACACTGAGCTATCTCCAGAAATCACTAGAACATGCTCAAAATGACATGGCAAGATCGCAACTTATAACAGTTTCAGGCATTGGCAGAAATAACATCAGGTTGCAATGTTTAGAGCTATGAAACAACATGTTACAGGAACTTAACATGTCAAACAAAGGCATGGCATGAATCTACTAATTGCATAGAACAAAAGTCCTTTAGTGACCATAAGCCAAAAAGGATCAGAAGATATAGTAACACCCATGTCAATATCGAAAGTTTCGTTAACAGATTCAGCAACATGGCATGTCAAAAACTGATAACAAGTAGGCATGTTTACAAGCTCAATGCACTCACTACAGAGCCTTATATGACAAACTAAGCATACATACATCAAGAATACATGGCATAGAAGACATACATGGCAAGAACAATAACATAGCATACATGGATCAACCACAACAACCTTGGCAAAATTGAATAACATGTAAACAATCTGCCAGGAAACATTTTATAGCAAAAGTAGACCTCGATTGACTCAAGCTATGGCACTCCATAATTGCAAAAAAGGGCATGGATGGATAGAGCAAGACATTTTTAACAAAACATCCTTACTGAAGTATCTCAAAATATGCATGGATCTCTCTGTAGCATTAAGTTAACATGGCATCAAAATATCAGCAAAACAGGGCTGAAAACAGCAACATCAGGACACCTAGTTTGCATGCTTGTGCTAGTCACCACATAGATCACAAAAATACATGGTATACACCCCTGGAAAGATGGCATGGCATATTACAAAACACATGTGGGGCTCAAGTCCATAGGATGCACACATCAATCATGACAAAAATGACAAAAGTGCATGTTCTGATAAAAATCAGAAACTAACATCACATAGCACTCTTCTAACAGCATTTCGGGCATCAAGATGAGATCAAATGAAAATGATGCAATGAGATGAAATGATCTACTCTTCGATATGAACATTTTGACATATTACACGCGCAAAACGGAGCAACGATGACAGAGATACAATGCGATGAAAATGGCACAAAATATCACAATAACGAGGACTTAGGGAAAATATCAACCTCCGGGATCTAGGGTTCCTCGGCACGCGAACCGAGGCAGCGACGGAACTCGCCGGATCTCCACCGGAGAAGAGGCGACGGTGGCCGGAGTTGGCCGGATCCGGTGGATCCCGGCGGCGGAGGGCGGTGGAGGCGCGGATTCGCGGCGCCCGGCCGGCGAAGGCGAAGAGGCACCGGCGTGGAGGAGCTTCGCCGGGCGGGCGGCGAGGTCGCCGCGCGGGGCAGCGCGGCGCGCCGCGGCGGCGGCGGGCGGGCGGCGGCGGCGACGGAGAGCCGTCTTGGGCGCTGGCGCCGCGATGGCGACGGAGGCCGAGGCGGCGGGATGCAGCGGCGGCGCCGGCGAGGCGCTCTGCCGGAGGCGGTGGACTCCGCGGCGACGGGCGCGCGCGACGGCGGGCGACGGGCGGCGGCTGGGCCAGCGGCGCGCTGGGGCGGGGGCGGCGGCTGGCCAGCAGGGGCCGGAGCTGGCCTCGGCGGGCGGGCGCGGTGGGAGGCGGCGGCACGCGTGGCGGCGTGCCATAGGCTGCGGCGGCGGCGGCGGCGATCGTCCGGCCGGGCGGACATGTCCGGCGCGCGCGTGACGATTTTTTTAGGTTTCGGGAGAGATTTGGACCGCGATTTTGGAGGGAAGGTGTATTTATAGGTAGAGGAGCTAGGAGAGTCCAAATGAGGTGCGGTTTTGCCACGCGATCGTGATCGAACGACCGAGAGCATGGAGGGAGTTTGGTGGGTTTTGGGCCACTTGGAAGGGGTGTTGGGCTGCAACTCAAAGAGGGCTTTATGTTACCCTGTTAACTGTTGAGTACCAAACGACCTCCAAATGATCCGAAACTTGACAGCGGTCTACGGTGCTATACCAAGGCCGCTTGACAAACCTCGGTCCATTCCGAGACCGTTTAATATCCGCACATGAAAAGAGGTAAAAGGGGGCACCGGGAGACATAGGAGTGCCGGATTGCAAAACGGACAATGGGGAAAATGCTCGGATGCAAGAGACGAACACGTATGCAAAAAGAAATGCACATGATGACATGATATGAAATGCAGATGATGACATGGCAAGGTGCAACACGCAAGCACATGACATGGCAACGACGGCGAATAACTGGCGGACACCTGGCGCATCGAATCCGGGGCGTTACACCTAACTCTTTACATAGTACTCCCTCCGTTCCTAAATATTACTAGATGAGTCCCCACGCGTTGCATGAACAGCGTATATCTCTCTCAAGAAAAATTATCGATTTCATAGAACTAAAAAACTCTATAACCGCATGACAAATGTGGTAGCCAAACTAAATAAACTCCCATCATCATTTAGATCATCCCACGTAAGGAAAAAAGATCAGCCAACTCCTACTGCGTAATGGGATTTTTTTGACATGTTAATGGGACTTAAAAGCTCACTTACATGCATGCTACCGGTGCATGCTTGCATGCAGACATGTTGATGTAATTTAAAACCCACTCACATGCATGTGCCACGGTATTTCTACATGCTTGCATGTGGCTTAGTGTGGAGCCTCTCAACGTCTAGATCAGACGACTATTATGGACTGATTTACTTCATCTACGGCTACATCAATTTTGATGATGTGGCTCAAGGAGAGGATAGAGAATTCCTAGTAGTGGGGGCTAGCTATTACTAGTAGATATGTCTTTGTAGAGATTACACTACACACGGAACAAAATGAATGAATCTACACTTAAAATGCATCTATATACATCCGCATGTGGTTCATGGTGAAATCTCTACAAAGACTTATATTTAGGAACGGAGGAAGTACTAGTATACTACGTACTGTAATTTATCAGCGAGATAAATTTGTACAATGCTATGAAGCTTTTAGTTTCTGTTACATGTATCTTGCGTCCAAGGTTGCCCGTTGCAACATTTCATCAAATACAAAGGAGACTAACATGCATGCTATTGTATCTCAATGATTGACAGATCATAGCAAATATGTACTCCTCCGCTCCAAAATAAGTGTCTCAACTTTGTGCAAACTTTAGTCCAAAGTTGTACTACTACTAAAGTTGACACTTATTTTGGAACAGAGGCAGCTAAAGAAAAAACGATCCATGCAGTCCCTAGCCCTTGAACCGTGAACCCCGACCGGGCTTTAATTTGTCGGCAACGCTCGAAGCTTCCTAATAAATGAAGTTTGCAACCTTTTGACCATCGGATCATTTTGTGCAGTTTCACCAAAATCGAGATGAGCATCCCTGTGGCAAAGAAATTGAAGAAGCGTGATTAGAATAAGATTATCGGGACTAGTTGATGAGACATAAACTCATCACAAATACAAGACGAGAAGCCAAGAGAGGTATGTGGGGGCAAAGAAGTAGAGAAATATCCACAGGGAGTGATGAGGGCAGCTGGAGCAATGGTGCAAGCCGGCTATAAAGGAAGTTGTACCGAGGGACGAGCTCAACCTTGAGGAGGGCGGCGGAGGCGGCAACTGCCCACGCCGCGGCAAAGGAGCAAGAGACGAAGGCAACCTCA
The DNA here is from genome assembly GCA_021605205.1 of Aegilops longissima. NCBI lineage: Eukaryota > Viridiplantae > Streptophyta > Magnoliopsida > Poales > Poaceae > Aegilops > Aegilops longissima. The sequence continues at coordinate 520,916,895 of CM038677.1, read as the reverse complement.
CCGGCTTTGTGAGAGAGAATGGCGGGACCCCTGATCGATGTGCCGACAAGGGTTTCGCCGTCGGCGGCGGCCACCGCATCTACCTAAGTATCCACCCTTCCCTAGGCGGACGTGAAACGCCGGATGTTAGAGATGTGGCCACACTCGTTTTGTGCGAGAGAGTGTGAAGAGAGCAACCCCAGAAGCAACAAGTGTAGGCTGGCCCGTCCCCGACTATGTATATAGTGGAGCGTTTCCTTTACTCTCCATATGAACCTATCATATTGCGACGTGCCACTAAAGAAAAAAACTTTATTTATAAATGACGCGCACCTACTACTCGCTCTCCTATAACCTTGCGCTTGGCATCTCCAAAATATTAACCTTGCGATTGGCTCTTCGCCTCTTGAAGTCGAGCAATAATGGTAGTGCAAAGATATATCGCTCGCTATATGAGACCGAATGAATTGCTGCATGTCCACCACGTGCGCAGGGTCGAGGCGAGGGAGAGTGCTACATACGGAGCAAAATGAGTGAATCTACATCTAAAATACGCCTATATACATCAGTGTTTGGAGTATGTACTAGTAGTTCATATTGAAATCTACTAAAGGACATATATATTCCAAACAATATGATATAATCTCTATAACCAAGGTAGTAGGGACGAGGAGTAAACGGAGGGAGTAGTAAATTTTCTCCTCGTCCTGCGAGCCACCGCGCATGGGCGTAGGGAGCGGGCGAAGGCGGAGCAAGCTTCACCTCATCCTGCGAGCCACCACGCCTGGGCGGGGAGACAGCGACTAAGCAAGCTTCTCCTCGTTCATGAGTTGACGGGCACATCAAAAGTACTCCGGTGTATAGAGCCTTGTCTCTAAGGTATGCCCCACATGGTTTGCCTCTTTTTTAACATAACACGTCAATTCGCAATTTGTTTGTTCACCCGTGGTAGATGATCCTCCTCCACCAAGTGGACAACCAAGACATGCCAAATTACCACGTGGGCTGCCTTTTTCAGACAGAAATGAGCTCCACCGTGTACCAGCGGGTGTGGTTGGGAAAGAGACTGAGTACGTGCGCCTGCATGCACCTCTTCTCTTCGTGCACGCCCCCACCTATGTGTGTGTGTGTGAGAGATACAAACCGCTCTCGTGAGTGTTTTTGTTTTTTGGGGTGGGGGTGGGGTGGGGGTTGATTTTGTGAATTATTTGTGGGAATATGTGTCAATGACATCTCAAACAAAATTTTGCATGCAATGTGTGTAGGGCAACTGGCCTAGTGGAACGTTAGAGGGCACATGTCAAGTTTGTGTGTGGCAGGGAGACATGACTAGAGCGCTCGATGTATCGGTGTGTGTGGGGGGAGGGTGGGGAGGGGGTAGGCGAGGCCTAGCTATAGAGGTAGAACGACTTGTATATGTGTTGAGAAGGAGAGACCCAGCTATGTCTTGAGGGAGATCGGTCGACATCCATACATAACTGAAGGACGGGAAATATGATGGGACAGAGAGAAAGAGGAGAGAGAGAGGGAGGGAGAGGGAGTGAGACGGGTAGAGTGCTGGATGGGTGATGGAGTTCCTTCTCGAAGATGGTGGGAGAGGCCTACTAGACATACTGAGGGTGGAACTGCAATGTTATCAATAAGAGTGGGGATGTGTTTCTGTGTGTGCCTGTGCGTGATAGATCTATCGGGACGCATCCATGGATGATGAAGGGGAACCATGTGTTTGGTAAGCAAACCTAACTAGATCGGTAGATCAATTGTTGTTTGTCGGAGGAAGGGAGAGACACAACTAATGAGGTAGATCGATTGACGTGTGGGTAAAAACGAGTTATAAGGACCTAGCTAGCTATATGTATAGCGAGAGATCGGTCGGTGTACATCCATTTGTTAGAGGCAAATAAGGCCCAGCTAGACTGATAGACAGAGAGAATGGAGCTAGGAGGTGGTGCAAGAGGCCCAACTACTAGCTAGATAGGGGGAGGAGTGTGCGGTTGTGAGATCGATGAAAAGAGGGACGAGAGTTTACACGTGTGTCTGACCGTATGAGAGACACGAGGCAAGGACACATAAAGGAGGAAATTGAAGGTGTGTGTGTATGTTGTCGGCAGGCATCGCTGGAGAGGTTTATCGATCGGTGTGTGTCGGAAAGGAGTTGTGGAGACTCTGGGAGAATGACCTAAAGAAAAAAATGAATGTGTCCGGTGGATAGAATGCCGAGGGTGGGGGAGGGCGAGGAGGGCGTGTGCATGCACGAGAGAAAGTTAGTGGTAGCTACAAAGGTTAGAGGATTGTGTGGGTGTAAGAGACTAACAAAGATCATAATTTGATATGAAAGCGGATTCATATATTTGAATAGGAGATCATAGTGTTTTAAACATTGCATGCATGAATATAGCGGTGATACACATGTTGTGCACATGTTATACCATAATGTGATAATGCATGGCGTTTGCAACTCACATCTAAATACCGAACAATCTAAACCATACTATACATCAAACAATCTCACATTTTATTTGAATTTGTGATAATGTGTGGTGTTTGCAGCTTACAACTAAATATCGAACAATCTAAACAATACTATATATCGAACATTCTCACATTTTATTTGAATTTGTGGTAATGTGTGGTGTTTGCAACTCACATCTAAATACTTGTAGGGTAGGGGGTGGGGCACCATACCTAATGTGATAAACACATTATACATATGAGACATGGTTTAGATTATGAAGATCTAGCTAGAGCTAGAAATGTAATGTGATTTGAAATCAAAATAAAGTGGATTCAAAAAATCTAGTTCGAGTTCATATAGTACACATAGTTCATATGTAACTCGAGACTAATCATGTGGTGTGCTGTGAAGATAATACACAAACGATGGTTTAACTTGACAATAAATAATTCAAATGCTTTGACTTCACAACAATCATTACTGTAGATCTTATTCAAATAGAGAAACGAATTCAAATTTAGTTCATATTGAAGCAGTAGTATATACGTTTGGAATGCACTAAAACGTTCATTTGAGTAGTAGGTTGCATGCATTATACACGTAGCGAAATATTTTAATTGAACATAACATGAATTCAAAGTTTTGAATGACATTTGTAGTGCGCATTTATTTGGTACAGTACACGTTAGGCTTGTCCGGAAATTTCAACCCGCGCCTTGTTAGGCCGAAATATTTAAGATATATCTTTGTCTCGTCGTGCTCCGACAACTCCCTCCATCTCAACCCGCCCCTTGCTATTCCGAAATTACAACGCGCGTGAAAACCCCCACCTCCTGTGAAATCCCGACACGCGAAATGCCCGTGGTACCCCTGAACCGAAAGAACCGCCTCAAATCGGTGGGGGTACTTTCATAACTTACCCCACATTTCGGACAAGCGCGTCTCTAAGCCATGGTTCCCCATTGCCATCCCATCCGCCCACCCATTCGTACACCGAGGCCGCGAAAACCCGCGATGAAACCCCACACCCTACTCCGTCCGCCACCAGTCGGAGCCTCTTCCCCGATGACGTCATCCACAGCAACACCTCGAAGTCCCTCATCCACCGTACCGGATGAGGATCCGTCGTCGATCTCATCGTCCCGCCGGTTCAGCCACCCCATCCTCCACCTCCAAGGAGCTGCCCCGACGTTCCCCTCGTCTTTCGCGCCACCTCCATTCCCACACCGCCGTCTTCACCTGCACCACCGGAAGAGCATCATCATCACCATTTCCTCGGATGAAGCTGCGGCCTAATCGGCGCCACCAAAGAGGTTGTACACTTATTGCCGCATTTTCTTCTTGATTCGATCTCACGGTGCTGCCGGCACTCGGTCCCGAGCCGACACGACGCGGCTCCATCCACGGCGGCGTTGCCGGCTACTTCCTCCACGGTGTCGCTCCCTCGGCGGTGACGTCCACATCAGTAGGAGCTGCTGCTGCTATAGCTCTCGCTCGCGCTGCTGCTCTTTTCTTTCTCTCGGTCCCCTGCCTGGTCTGCTCTTGCTATTGCTCTTTCTCGCGCTGCTGCTCTCGCTCTTGCTCTTGTTTGCGATGCTACTCCGATTTAGCTACACTTGAGTCGACTGAATCAACTTTAGGGTCAGTCGATTTTCAGGGGGTGGGGGGGCTCGCTGGGGTGAAGGAAGAACCAGCCACAGCGGGGAGGGGGCTCGCCGGAGAGGTACCCCACTATCTATCTTAGGGTTCAGGATGGGGGCGGTGGTCGCCGGCGGTGGCGGGGCATTGGCGTGGGGATCTCCGGAGAAAAAGCTCGACACGGGGGGGCCTAGAGGGATGGCCGGGGCGGCGGCGAACCGGCGGTGGGGAGTGTTTTTGGGGCGGGCGGGGCGGTGCAACGCCGGCCGCGGGTGGCGGGGGGCTGCTGTTTGGCCGGTGGTGGCTGGCGGCTCAGCGGGTGGAGGTTGAAGATGAACCGCAGGCCCTTGATTTTGTATCCAATGGCTGCAAAATTGACTAACCAGAGATGAAAAAGCCAGTCGACTGACGTGTAGCCTCACCTTGCTAGTGCATTCAGTTTCGACACCAAAATTAGTTTTGACAGTTAAGTTCAGTTTCGACAGTTATGTTCAGTTTCGACAGTTAAATTCAGTTTCGACAGTTAAGCTCAGAGATGAGCGGCTGATATATTTTACATCTAGCACTTTGTGGTTATGTATTTTACGTCATGTATTGGAGATGCTATTAGAATTCCACTCAGGTTAACATTGTTCGTTGTCTCTCTTGTCCTGCTTCAGCCTCGGCGTCGTACAACTCACCGGAGCTGCTCCAACGATTTAACCCTCCATCACAGCAGAGCAGTACCTCGGCTCCATCTCCGCACGCCTAAGATCTTCTTCCCTCCTCCGACAAAGAAAGTCAGCGGAGCATCCTCACCAGCCAACCCAATCACGCTGAGATCGACATGGCTTCGCCAAAGAGGTTGTACACTTGTTGCATCTCTTTTTACTCTACATGTTATATATATTGTCCATCGAGCACACGGATTTGTTCCTTTAGTGTCTTCTTCAAAGAAAAACGAGGAATTTTAATTTTCACTTGTCCTCCTTTTCAAATTCCTATTCATGAAGCACAAGACTAAGAGATAGTAGCATAATAGCATTATAACCGTACATTTTCTTGTGGTTTGACTTAATCTCACCATGCTTTTTTGCATCCTGTGATCTTCCAATTGTTGTGAATCAAACACCCAGTTGGCGTAAATCCTGTTTTTTAAATTCTCTGCTTTGCACGTGCATTCCTATCCTATTCCTGTCTATTTCCTATCCCTGCATTGTTGGAATCCTCCAATTCAAACGAGCCCTTACAGAATTACTTCTCTTACAGATAGTTGTCAAAGAAAACCTTGCGTGGTTTGTCCCACTCCTGCTACGCCGTCGTCCACCCCAGCTCAGCTGCTCCAATGACATAAGGGTCCAACACAGCAGGATCCGCCTCCAGACTGTCTTTCGCCGCCTCGATCTTCTTCCCGCCACCGGCAGCATGAAAACTGCATTACCATCATCAACCGAGCAGATGACCTCGAGGACTACACGGGTCCGCAAGAGAGATCGCACTCTTTCGTGTTCCGCTTCGTTATGCATCGCTATTATTACATGCTACTTTATCGTCACTGTTCACCGATTAGACTCGAGTCAGCTCCAAACTAATGGTCAAACTTGAGTTTTAAATGGTTGTGGGGTACATATCGGGCCGCTATCAATAGTATATATCTACTATCCGTTAATCTCCGCTGTCTACTATGAGTTTCATGTTGGGTGGGAAACAAACAAGAAAGAAGCCATTATCTATATTTTTAACTGAAGCCATTATCTGCTCGCTATTATTGGTTTTGGGTCTATCCACAGATTCTACCATCACTCTGGATTTCTGCATGCACTCCTTACATAATCTCACTATGTTTTATTCCTATGCATGACAGTTATTGTAAACAATGGAACTGAACATGTAGAGCAAAAGAGACGAGCCTTGTGTGGCAATAAAATTTCATGCAGACGTCGCTCCATGGTAGGCGCAAAGGAAGCCCCCCTCCACGCATTTCGGATTGTAATCGAGAGGCAGATATGTGTTATGAGGGGGGTTCAGAAGGAGAAGACAACTCCTATTTACCCCTTGAGGTCTTCGCTCTAACTTGGCTTGTTGATGTTGGTTATATCATGCATATGGTGTCTTGCATTGCTTACTTTATACATCAAATATGCCATCTGCTTAGTTTAGACATCCTTTGTGCGAATGCCATCTGTTTAGTTTATTCATCGTTTATGTGAATTATGCAACGCCATCTTGTTTAGCCAGGCATCATATACGTGAATTTTGCAATGCCATCCTGCTTAGCCACTCATCTTATATGTAAATTATATCAGGCCATCCTTTTTTGGTTACATATTACATTTGTCAACAATGTTAGTACATTCAATCGCTCTTCGTGCATCAGCCATTTGACACGGTGATGGCAAATTCGGAGTGAAAACAAGGTCTTTAGAGCAGACTATGCTATCTCGACGAAGCGCATATCTCGCTGGTTATGGATAGCTCCTCGAGGAGGATTCGAGATAGATGACCAGTCCTATCCCCCGAGGTGTATGCTCTAACTTGGCAGGGTTATGTTGCTCATATCGTGCGTATGGTGTCTCGCATTGCTATGTCATTTGATTAGTTTAGACATGCTTTGTGTGAATGCCACTGCTCAAAGGTCTAATTACCATATATGTGAATTATGCATTGCCATCTTGTTGCAAGACATTATATATGTGAATTATACAATGCTATCTTGTTGCAAAGGCATTATATATGTGAATTATGCAATACCATGATGTTTAGCCAATCATCATGTATGTGAATTATATCATGCTATCATTTGTTTGTATTACGTGTTCCATTTGTCGACAACGTTTGTATATTCCACTACTCTTCCTGTGCATCAGCCATTTGAAGCGGTGATGGAAGTATCTGGAGTGAAAACAAGGTATTTAGAGCAGACAATGCTACCTGCTGAAGCAAACATCTTGCTGGTTACAGAGAGCTCCTCAGAGGAGGATTCAGAGACTGATGACCAGTCCTATTATCCCCCTGAGGTCTATGCTCAAACTTGGCAGGGTTATATTACCCATGTCATGCATGTTGTCTTGCATTGCTTAGTTTTTACATCATATATGAATTGCCATCTGCTTACTTGCTTACTATATAAATCATATATTTGAATTATGGCATGGAAACCCATTTAATAAAGACATCATATAGTTATATCATCTCATCCTGTTTAGTGTTTACAGTCATCATATTTTGAATTATGGCATTCTATCCATGAATGTATGTGAATTATGGCATGCCAACCTATTTAATAAACACATTATATAGTTATGTCATGTCATCCTATTTACATAGTCTGATATTTTGAACTATGTCTTTCCATCTTTTTTAGTTAGCCATCATAAAGTGAAATTGTGTCATGCTATCCTATTTAGTTAGCCATCATATATGTGAAATTGTGTCATGCTATCCTGTTTGGTTAGACAACATAAATATGAATTATTTCATGCCCTCTTTTATTCCCCACTATCCATTGCACCTGTCTATCATACAATGTCTATACTTTCAATTACTTTTCTTGTTTATCAGCAATTTGAATTGGAGAGCGTGATGACAGTATCTAAGGGAGTAACAACACGGTCTTCAGAAAAGATAGTGCTGCCAGTTGATGTAGATAGAACCACAGTTGTACTTTCCCAAGGACCAGATCCACCACACATAACCCAGACTCTCGCAGATTCTACCCCTACCCAGTTGGACGGAGAACCAGCTACACCCCTTCTAACCCCAAACCGGCAGATAGTAACCCAATTCCAGTTGACACAGCACCGTCTCCACCACAGAGCACCCAAACACGAGCAGTTAGTAAGGGAACTGCAGTGCCCAAAGCACGAGGACCACCACTCCGAATCCCAACTCAACGCTTAAAGGAGAAGAAGATTTGTTCTCAGGTCAGGTTCTGTAGCTATGGTTCATACTCCTTTGCTCTTGCATTACTGTATTTACTCACACCAACTATTTTCAAATTTGAAGGATGGAATTGAAATTCCAATGGCGCAATAGGTATGTTTTAAACCTGTTTATTTAATTGGTTTGCTGTTGTAACCTGCTCTATGTTGATTTCAGTTTCAATTGAATAAACAGTTACGTTCTCATGTCATGCACATTACAAGTGTTGTTATTGCTCTATAGTTACCCACACTTATATTCTGTCTATTCTGCTTTGTCTTGAACAAATATTATTTGAACTGTGTCTCTATCTTGATTTGGCAACAAAAACTAGAATGATATAGACCATAAAGTGACCATGGTACATAGATATATGTTTGTTTCATGCTGTTATCCTGTCCACTTTACTACTGAACTCATTTACCAAAATGAGTTTCATATACAACATGGTAAACATGTGATGTGTCTGCTTGTTTCTCTTTTAGAATGCGGACAAAATATTGGAGAACAGTACCGCATTATCCAATGGTAAAGGAAGTAATGCAGATAAGGTTCAAGATAGTGAGACATCTTGTTGGTCTCCAAGAAAGCTGATAAAAACTATCTTGACGACGGTGAGGGAACCCAAAGTCCTGTCTTGATGTAGTGTTCGAGTTCTCGCCACTCTCACTGCACAAGCTCTTGAACTCGCTGCTGAATCAGTTCGTCTTCTTGAGACTCAACTTCAAGTTGAAAGACATCGATCGATGTGCTTTGACAGAAGTCAAGGACCGAGGAAGTCCTGCAGAATTCAGATGCATATTTTCCGTGCAACAAAGACAAGCGTTGGAGGATTTAAGCGCCAAACAAGAGAAAGTTAATAAGCTTGCTAAGCATCTTGCCAACATTATGGGTACCAGGATATTGTTTCTTGAGATCTTCAAGTGGTTTCAGTTCAGGATTTGTTTTGCTACTGGCGTTTATTTGCGCTGGTCGCCAACTTTGACAACCAAAGGTATATGATATGCTGCTTGTTCCCTATATTTGCACCGGTGGCGAACATTGATGCCCAATGGATGTAATATGTGTAATAGCCGTGATAGCCTAGCGTTAGTTGCTTGCTTATTTATTTCCTTGTTGTCTTGTTTATTTGTTTGCTTGTAGTCATTGCGGTTCTTTTTCCGCGGTTAGCTAGTGGCTGCAATAACCTATTTTTAAAACTAGGCCACAATAACCATGGGCTAATATTTACCGTTGTGACACTAGGCCTCCCATCGGCAGAGAAACAATGGGCCTTCTATGGGCCGTAGAAACAATGGGCCTTCTACGGGTCGTAAACAATGGGCCTTCTACGGGTCAGATCATCAATGGGCCTTATACGGGCAGATGATCGATTAATGAAACATGGGCCAAACAGACCGCATTATGGCCGTAACGGCCTAGAGTTGGAATCGTCCGTTCATGAGCCGACCATAACGGGCCATCGTTAATAGGCCGTGTTGATGATGCTATGAAAACGCCCAACGATTAACGGGCCTAAACGGGCCGATCAGAACCACGGGCTGAATTTGGCCCACAAGCAGAAAATGACAGTAACGGGCCTTAAGTAAACAAATGCTGGAAATGAGCCCAAGAATAAATGGGCTTTGAGAAGGCCGAAAGATAACATGGGTTGGAAACGACCCAACGGAATAACGGGCCGTTAATGGGTATAAATTGATACACTGTTCTTTACGGGCCAGTTTCACCACGGGCCGTTAATAGGTGTAAAGTGATACACTATTCATTATGGGCCAGTTTCACCACGGGCCATTAATAGGCCAAGAGTTACATAGGGCCTCATATGGGCCGAAAGACGTCATGGGCCATACATGGGCTAGAAGTGAAAACGGGTTGGAATCATATTGGATGGCCCAGATGACGCTACTGGGCCTAATTCGAATAGGGCGTAATGGGCCTTGCGTTAGCGGGCTGTAAATGGGCTATATGCGAACAAGACGTTAACAGGCTTTCCATGGGCCGGCCTGCCACCTTTTGACCAAGTCAAACGGGCCGGCCTTTTCATAGGAATGGGCCTCTGTTGGGTCGTGCCACGTGTCGACGTATCATAGGCGCCTATCTGACCCACTGACGAGCTGACACGTGTTTCGTCCGGCCAATAAGAATTTTACACGTGGAAATTTCCCATTGGTCGGGGCTGTTAACGGGTTATCGAATCCAAAACCCGACCCGATAGCTTGACGGTGTTCCGTTACGGTGCATGCCACGTGTCGGTCACCCTTGACGAAAGCACTTCTGTGACGCTCAATTTATCGTCATGGAAGTGGACACTTCGTGATGATAATTTTGGTAATGTCATGGAACACTTCTCGACAAAGACATGTATGACTATCTTGATTACTGTCATAAAGTTTTCATGGATGTACATGCATGACAAAAAACACGACCTACTGTGACAAACACGTATCATCACGGAAGTGTATTTTTTTGTAGTGTAGATAAGTCTCACAAGCGCAAACTAAAACCAAAGCAAACAAGGTTCAACGGAACAAAGGCAAGCAAAGCAAACCGAACACGACACATGACTCGCAAATCCCTACACTCTCTCCCCCTTTGGCATCGAGACGCCAAAAAGGTAGAGAGGACACCTACAACACAAGTGGTGGCTCAAGCGGAGTAGTCACTCGCACGCTCTTCGTCGGACTCGGTAGTGGGGATGGGCTCCTCCACAGAATCCGTCCACTTGTAGCCTTGTTTAGCCATCCACTCGGCCTCTGGAGTGATGTGCTCCTCGGAGCCGCCGGAGACTTCCTCTCCAAAAACTCTCATGATCTTCTTGTCGCGGCGACGACTCTCCTTGGAAGCGACGTGAGTCCGGTACTACCCCTTAGCCTGCATGCAGAACAAGGCCTTCATTTTGGCCTTCAGCTTCTTAGCCCAGGAGGGCTCAGTGGAGGAAGGGGCATGTCCAGTAGAGTGGTCCTCATCTGCATTCTCCTCCTCACTTTCCTCCCCATCAACAGCCATCTTAGCAGCCGCTGCCTCAGCACGAGTAGTAGTGTTAGTCCACTGGGGCTTGATGCGAAGTCTGATGGGGTCATGACGGATCCAGTTAGGGGCCAAAAACTCATCCTGAGGGAATCGCTGCTCCCACGTCTTCGAGATCAACAGAAATAGGTAAGGTCCATAGATGGGAACCTTACGGTTGAACACCGCAAGGCGAAGCTCGCACCACATGATGTGGGAAACGTCCAAGGGTTGTGTCTGAGAGATTCGCACCTCCTCACAGAGAAGCAACATGTCCACAAGATAAGCATGCACCTTGTCCTTGTCCCCAATGCGTGGGAAGAGAGAGTTGCGGAAGATCCGGTGCATGATGTCAAGGAAAGGGTTCAGAACCCATGTCTTCTTGCCGCTTGGAAGGAGCTTCTCAACATAATATTGCATAAGCTTGTTCTTGTTGGCAGACTTGGGGTTGGCGTGAGGGCGAACACCAACGGGCGTGTTGAGCCCCTCATCAGGTACACTGAGCAAAGCCATGAATTCCTGCCATGTAGCAGTTAGCTGATGTCCATTGGTCATCCAGGTCAACCTCCGATTGTCCTCAATGTGAAAGTGAACAAAAGCAAAGAACTGGGCCACAAGCTCGGGATCATAGTCCAGGTGAAAAGAGATCACATCCTCAATGGCAAACTGCTCCACGGGATCCAAGGCCACACCAAATTAGGCACGGTGCTTCTCCTCCCTCATGTGATTCATATCAATCCAGTGCATGTCCACATATGTGTTCTGCTTGCCCTTCATCACATCCAAATAAATGAGATTCTGATGCTTGGTCCAGAACAGATCATTGCCTCTGAAGTTGGCACGAGGATTCACATAAAGGTTGATCCTCCTTCGAGCAAGAAACTCTGGCTGCGGAATCTCATCCATGCCCATGGAGGGCTCCTTCTGCTTGGTAGCGGTTGTCTTGGTCCTGTGTTGGGGGGCATTGGAGCCCTCTGGGCTTCATCTTGGTTGCGCAGACGCTTGGAACCCGTGTCATGGCTGGGATTGGAACAGCGAGCAGGAGCACCAGAGTCACCACCTAAGACACAAAACACAAAACATGCATGAGAAGCGAGAAGGATCAATGCAAAGACCACAGCAAAACAGGTGAAACAAGTAGAAAATGCACTTGGCAATTGCCACGAAGAAGATTTGATAGTTACGGTAGAACTGCTTGTTCGCGCGGTACTAAGTTTTTAGTGCCGCTCCTGGTCGCGGTAGTACCGCGCGGCGGCACGGTAGTACCGGGGCTCGGAGCAGCAGTTGGACTTTAGTACCGCGGCTCGCGCGGTAGTACCGCGCCTGAGGAGCGGTAATACCGCACCTGAGATGCGGTAGTACCGCACAGCGACAACGAGGCGGTACTACGGTTGATCAAATCTACCACGGGACAACATATCAAGTACAATTTCTACTCATCACTACTCTCCTACATCCTACTCTTGCAAAGATTTGGCCTAAAATCTCAAGAACAACATGCATCTCCCCAAAAGCCTAGAAGCGAAAGAACGAACAAAGGAGAGAGGGATTTGGGGAGAAACCTTGTGAAGGAAATATGCCCTAGAGGCAATAATAAATGTTATTATTTATTTCCTTATATCATGATAAATGTTTATTATTCATGCTAGAATTGTATTAACCGGAAACATAATACATGTGTGAATACATAAACCTACAGAGTGTCACTAGTATGCCTCTACTTGACTAGCTCGTTAATCAAAGATGGTTATGTTTCCTAAACCATGAACAAGGAGTTGTTATTTGATTAATGGGATCACATCATTGGTTGAATGATCTGATTGACATGACCCATTCCATTAGCATAGCACCTGATCGTATAGTTTGTTGCTAGTGCTTTTCTTCATGACTTATACATGTTCCTATGACTATGAGATTATGCAACTCCCGTTTGCCCGAGGAACACTTTGGGTGCTACCAAACGTCACAACGAATCGGGTGATTATAAAGGTACATTACAGGTGTCTCCGAAGGTACATGTTGGGTTGGCATATTTGAGATTAGGATTTGTCACTCCGATTGTCGGAGAGGTATCTCGGGCCCTCTCGGTAATGCACATCACATAAGCCTTGCAAGCATTGCAACTAAATGTGTTAGTTGTGAGATGATGTATTACGGAACGAGAAAAGAGACTTGCCATGTGAACTAGATTGAACTAGGTATTGGATACCGACGATCGAATCTCGGGCAAGTAACATACCGATGACAAAGGAACAACGATGTTGTTATGCGGTCTGACCGATAAAGATCTTCGTAGAATATGTAGGAGCCAATATGGGCATCCAGGTCCCGCTATTGGTTATTGACCAGAGAGGTGTCTCGGTCATGTCTACATAGTTCTCGAACCCGTAGGGTCCGCACGCTTAAAGTTTCGATGACAGTTATTATGAGTTTATATGATATTGATGTACCGAAGGTTGTTCGGAGTCCCGGATGAGATCACGGACATGACGAGGAGTCTCGAAATGGTCGAGACATAAAGATTGATATATTGGAAGCCTATGTTTGGACTCGGAATCACTCCGGGTGAAATTGGGAATTTTAGAGTGCAGGGGTTACGGAACCTCCGGGAGTCAATGGGCCTTGATGGGCCTTAAGGGAAAGAGAAAGGGGCCCTATGCTGGCGCAGCCTTCCCCCTTCCTAGTCCTATTAGGATTAGGAGAAGGGGTGGCGCCTCTCTCCCTCTCCCTTGGTCAAACCCTAGTTGGACTAGGATTGGGGGAATCCTACTCCCTGGGAGTAGGACTCCCAGCGCAGCCATAGGTGGCCGCCAGCCCCTCCCTTCCCTCCTTTATATACAGGGCAGGGGCACCCCATGAGACACAAGTTGATCATTGAGATCGTTCCTTAGCCGTGTGCGGTGCCCCTTCCACCAAACTACACCTTGAATATACCGTTGCGGAGCTTAGGCGAAGCCCTGCGCGATGGAACATCAACATCGTCACCACGCCGTCGTCTTGACGAAACTCTCCTCAACACTCGGCTGGATCGGAGTTTGAGGGACGCCATCGAGCTGAGCGTGTGCAGAACTTCGGAGGTGCCGTCGTTCGGTACTTGGATCGGTTGGATCGGGAAGAAGTACGACTACTTCCTCTACGTTGCGTCAACGCTTCCGTTGCTGGTCTCACGAGGGTGCGTGAGACAACACTCTCATCTCGTTGCTATGCATCACCATGGTCTTGCGTGATCGTAGGAATTTTTTTGAAATTACTCGTTCCCTAACAAAGGCATCCGAGCCTGGTTTTATGCGTTGATGTCATATGCACGAGTAGAACACAAGTGAGTTGTGGGCGATACAAGTCATACTACCTACCAGCATGTCATACTTTGGTTCAGCGGTATTGTGAGATGAAGCGGCCGGACCGACATTACGCGTGACGCTTACGCGAGACTGGTTTCACCGCTGTGAGCACTCGTTGCTTAAAGGTGACCGGCGGGTGTCTGTCTCTCTCACTTTAGTTGAACCGAGTGTACTCGCCGGTCCTTGAGAAGGTTAAACGAGTCTATTTGACGAAGTATCGTTGTGGTTATGATGCGTAGGTAAGAACGGTTCTTGCTCAGCCCGTAGCAGCCACGTAAAACTTGCAACAACAAAGTAGAGGATGTCTAACTTGTTTTTGCAGGGCATGTTGTGATGTGATATGGTCAAGACGTGATGCTATATTTTATTGTATGAGATGATCATGTTTTGTAACCGAGTTATCGGCAATCGGCAGAGCCATATGGTTGTCGCTTTATTGTATGAAATGCAAGCGCCATGTAATTGCTTTACTTTATCACTAAGCAGTAGCGATAGTCGTAGAAGCAATAGTTGGCGAGGCGACAACGATGCTACGATGGAGATCAAGGTGTCGCTACCGGTGACGATGGTGATCATGACGGTGCTTGAGATGGAGATCACAAGCACAAGATGATGATGGCCATATCATATCACTTATATTGATTGCATGTGATGTTAATCCTTTATGCATCTTATTTTGCTTTGATTGACGGTAGCATTATAAGATGATCCCTTACTAAATTATCAAGAAGTGTTCTCCCGAGTATGCACCGTTATGAAAGTTCTTCGTCTTTGAGACACCACGTGATGATCGGGTGTGATAGGCTCTACGTTCAAATACAACGGTGCAAAACAGTTGCACACGCAGAATACTCAGGTTATACTTGACGAGCTATGCATATAAGATATGACCTCGGAACACGGAGACCGAAAGGTCGGCGTGAATCATATAGTAGATATGATCAACATATTGATGTTCACCATTGAAACTACTCCATCACACGTGATGATCGGTCATGGTGTAGTTGATATGGATCACGCAATCACTTAGAGAATTGGAGGATATTTTTCTAAGTGGGAGTTCTTAAGTAATATGATTAATTGAACTTAAATTTATCATGAACTTAGTACTGATAGTATCTTGCTTGTCTATGATGTGTAGATAGATGGCTCGTCTGTTGTTCCGTTGAATTTTAATGCGTTCCTTGAGAAAGCAAAGTTGAAAGATGATGGCAGCAATTACACGGACTGGGTCCGTAACGAGAGGATTATCCTTATTGCTGCACGGAAGAATTACGTCCCGGAAGCACCATTAGGTGCCAGGCCTGGTATAAGGGCTGCGCCAAGTTGTGAACGTCCGCAAAGCAAAGCTGATGACTACTCTATAGTTCGAGGTGCCATGCTTTACGGCTTAGAACCGGGACTTCAACGTCGTTTTGAACACCATGGAGCATATGAGATGTTCCAGAGTTGAAGTTAATATTCAAGCGAATGCCCGGATTGAGAGATATGAAGTCTCCAATAAGTTCTATAGCTGTAAGATGGAGGAGAATGGTTACATCGGTGAGAATATACTCGTAATGTCCGGATATAACAATCACTTGATTCAACTGGGAGTTAATCTTCCGGATGATTGCGTCATTGATGAATTCTCCAATCACGCCACCAAGCTACAAGAGCTTCGTGATGAACTATAATATGCAAGGGATGACCAAAACAATGCCCGAGCTCTTCGCGATCTTTGAAAGCAGCGGAGGTAGAAATCAAAAGGAGCATCAAGTGTTGATGGTTAACAAAACCACTAGTTTCAAGAAAAGGGCAAAGGAAAGAAAAGGAAACTTCAAAAGAGCGGCAAGCAAGTTGTGATCAAGAGAAGAAACCCAAGTCTGGTCCTAAGCTGGCCGAGTGCTTCTATTGCAAGCAGGCTGGTCCTTTGAAGCGGAACTGCCCCAAGTATTTGGCGGATAAGAAGGATGGCAAGGTTAACAAAGGTATATGTGATATACTTGTTATTGATGTGTACCTTACTAATACTCGCAGAGCACTGGTATTTGATACTGGTTACATTGCTAATATTTGCAACTCGAAGCAGGGCTACGGATTAGCGAAGATTGGC
This sequence comes from Aegilops longissima, assembly GCA_021605205.1. Lineage (NCBI taxonomy): Eukaryota > Viridiplantae > Streptophyta > Magnoliopsida > Poales > Poaceae > Aegilops > Aegilops longissima. The sequence goes on along the minus strand of CM038677.1, from coordinate 520,900,481 downwards.
TAAGGACGAGGTGACGATCGCGTGGGAAATGGTTCCAAAGTCGATGTGATCGCAATCGGCACGCTACCTCTACATCTACCTTCGGGATTAGTATTAGACCTAAATAATTGTTATTTAGTACCATCGTTGAGCATGAACATTATATCTGGATCTTGTTTGATGCGAGACGGTTATTCATTTAAATCGAGAGAATAATGGTTGTTCTATTTATATGAATAATATCTTTTATGGTCATGCACATTGAAGAATGGTTTGTTTTACTTAATCTTGATAGTAGTGATACACATATTCATAATGTTGAAACCAAAAGATGCAGAGTTGATAATGATGGTGCAACTTATTTGTGGCACTCGCCGTTTAGGTCATATCGATGTAAAACGCATGAAGAAACTCCATCTTGATGGACTTTTGGAGTCACTTGATTATGAATCACTTGGCACTTACGAACCGTGCCTTATGGGCAAGATGACTAAAACACCGTTCTCGGAACTATGGAGAGAGCAACAGATTTATTGGAAATCATACATACCGATGTATGTGGTCCAATGAATGTTGAGGCTAAATGGCGGATATCGTTATTTTCTCACCTTCACAGATGATTTGAGCAGATATGGGTATATCTACTTAATGAAACACAAGTCTGAAACATTTGAAAAGTTCAAAGAATTTCAGAGTGAAGTGGAAAATCATCGTAACAAGAAAATAAAGTTTCTACGATCTGATCGTGGAGGAGAATATTTGAGTTCTGAGTTTGGCCTACATTTGAAACAATGTGGAATAGTTTCGCAACTTACGCCACCGAACACCACAACGTAATGGTGTGTCGAGCGTCGAATCGTACTTTATTAGATATGGTGCGATCTATGATGTCTCTTCTGATTTACCGCTATCGTTTTGGGGTTATGCTTTAGAGACGGCTACATTCACTTTAAATAGGGCACCATCTAAATCCGTTGAGACGACGCCTTATGAACTGTGGTTTGGCAAGAAACCAAAGTTGTCGTTTTTGAAAGTTTGGGGCTGCGATGCTTATGTGAAAAGCTTCAACCTAATAAGCTCGAACCCAAATCGAGAAATGTGTCTTCATAGGATACCCAAAGGAGACAGTTGGGTACACCTTCTATCACAGATCCGAAGGCAAGATTTTGTTGCTAAATTCGGAAACTTTTGGAGAAAGAGTTTCTCACGAAAGAAGTGAGTGGGAGGAAAGTAGAACTTGATGAGATAATCTGTATCTACTCCCTTATTGAGAAGTAGTACATCACGAGAAAACAGTTTACGTGACACCTACACCAAATAGGAGGAAGCTAATGATGATGATCATGAAACTTCAGATCAAGTTTCTCTGAACTTCGAGATCAACGAGCAAGATCCGCACCGAGGTGGTGCGGTAATCCTATTTTGGAAGTCATGTTCTTTGGAACATGATGAACCTACGAACTATGAAGAAGCGATGGTGAGCCCAGATTCCACAAAATGGCTTGAGGCCATGAAATCTGAGATGGGATCCATGTATGAGAACAAAGTGTGGACTTTGGTTGACTTGCCCGATGATCGGCAAGCAATTGAGAATAAATGGATCTTCAAGAAGAAGACTGACGCTGATGGTAATATTCTCGTCTATAAAGCTCGACTTGTTGCAAAAGGTTTTCGACAAGTTCAAGGGATTGACTACGATGAGACCTTCTCACCCGTGGCGATGCTTAAGTCCGTCCGAATCATGTTAGCAATTGCCGATTTTATGATTATGAAATTTGGCAAATGGATGTTAAAACTGCATTCCTGAATGGATTTACGGAAGAAGAGTTGTATATGATGCAACCGAAGGTTTTGTCGATCCAAAGGAGCTAACAAAGTGTGCAAGCTCCAGCGATCCATTTATGGACTGGTGCAAGCCTCTCGGAGTTGGAATAAGCGTTTTGATAGTGTGATCAAAGCATTTGGTTTTATATGAGACTTTTGGAGAAGCTTTGTATTTACAAGAAAGTGAGTGGGAGCTCTGTAGCATTTCGATATTATATGTGGATGACATATTATTGATCGGAAATGATATAGAATTCTGGATAGCATAAAGGGATACTTGAATAAGAGTTTTCGATGAAAGACCTCGGTGAAGCTGCTTACATATTGGGCATTAAGATCTATAGAGATAGATCAAGGCGCTTAATAGGACTTTCACAAAGCACATACCTTGATAAAGTTTTGAAAAAGTTCAAAATGGATCGAGCAAAGAAAGGGTTCTTGCCGGTATTACAAGGTGTGAAGTTGAGTAAGACTCAATGCCCGACCACCGCAGAAGATAGAGAGAAAATGAAAGATGTTCCTATGCTTCAGCCATAGGCTCTATCATGTATGCAATGCTGTGTACCAGACCTGATGTGTGCCTTGCTGTAAGTTTAGCGGCGGTACCAAAGTAATCCAGAGTGGATCATCGGACAGCGGTCAAGAACATCCTTAAGTACTTGAGAAGAACTAAGGATATGTTTCTCATTTATGGCGGTGACAAAGAGCTCGTCAGAACGCAGTTACGTCGATGCAAGCTTTGACACTGATCCGGACGATTCTAAATCGCAAACCGGATACGTATTTACATTAAGCGGTGGAGCTGTCGGTTGGTGCAGTTCCAAACAAAGCGTCGTTCGGGATCTACATGTGAAGTTGAGTACATAGCTGCTTGGAAGCAGCTAATGAAGGAGTCTGGATGAAGGAGTTCATATCCGATCTAGGTGTTGTACCTAGTGTATCGGGTCCAATGAAAATCTTTTGTGACAATATCGGTGCAATTGCCTTGGCAAAGGAATCCAGATTTCACAAGAGAACCAAGCACATCAAAAGACGCTTCAACTCCATCCGGATTTGGTCGGTGGGAGACATAGAGATATGCAAGATACATACGGATCTGAATGTTGCAGACCGTTGACTAAGCCTCTTCCACGAGCAAAACATGATCAGCACCAAGACTCCATGGGTGTTAGAATCATTCTTGTGTAATCTAGATTATTGACTCTAGTGCAAGTGGGAGATCAAGGAAATATGCCCTAGAGGCAATAATAAATGTTATTATTTATTTCCTTATATCATGATAAATGTTTATTATTCATGCTAGAATTGTATTAACCGGAAACATAATACATGTGTGAATACATAAACCTCTGAGTGTCACTAGTATGCCTCTACTTGACTAGCTCGTTAATCAAAGATGGTTATGTTTCCTAACCATGAACAAGGAGTTGTTATTTGATTAATGGGATCACATCATTGGTTGAATGATCGATTGACATGACCCATTCCATTAGCATAGCACCTGATCGTATAGTTTGTTGCTAGTGCTTTTCTTCATGACTTATACATGTTCCTATGACTATGAGATTATGCAACTCCCGTTTGCCGAGGAACACTTTGGGTGCTACCAAACGTCACAACGAATCGGGTGATTATAAAGGTACATTACGGTGTCTCGAAGGTACATGTTGGGTTGGCATATTTGAGATTAGGATTTGTCACTCCGATTGTCGGAGAGGTATCTCGGGGCCCTCTCGGTAATGCACATCACATAAGCCTTGCAAGCATTGCAACTAAATGTGTTAGTTGTGAGATGATGTATTACGGAACGAGAAAAGAGACTTGCCATGAACGAGATTGAACTAGGTATTGGATACCGACGATCGAATCTCGGGCAAGTAACATACCGATGACAAAGGAACAACGATGTTGTTATGCGGTCTGACCGATAAAGATCTTCGTAGAATATGTAGGAGCCAATATGGGCATCCAGGTCCCGCTATTGGTTATTGACCGAGAGGTGTCTCGGTCATGTCTACATAGTTCTCGAACCCGTAGGGTCCGCACGCTTAAAGTTTCGATGACGGTTATTATGAGTTTATATGATATTGATGTACCAAGGTTGTTCGAGTCCGGATGAGATCACGGACATGACGAGGAGTCTCGAAATGGTCGAGACATAAAGATTGATATATTGGAAGCCTATGTTTGGACTCGGAATCACTCCGGGTGAAATTGGGAATTTTACCGAGTACCGGGGTTACTGGAACCTCCGGGAGTCAATGGGCCTTGATGGGCCTTAAGGGAAAGAGAAAGGGGGCCCTATGCTGGCGCAGCCTTCCCCTTCCTAGTCCTATTAGGATTAGGAGAAGGGGTGGCGCCTCTCTCCCTCTCCCTTGGTCAAACCCTAGTTGGACTAGGATTGGGGGAATCCTACTCCCGTGGGAGTAGGACTCCCAGGCGCAGCCATAGGTGGCCGGCCAGCCCCTCCCCTTCCCTCCTTTATATACAGGGGCAGAGGGCACCCCATGAGACACAAGTTGATCATTGAGATCATTCCTTAGCCGTGTGCGGTGCCCCCTTCCACCAAACTACACCTCGAATATACCGTTGCGGAGCTTAGGCGAAGCCTGCGCCGGTGGAACATCAACATCGTCCACCACGCCGTCTTCGGTGAAAACTCTCCCTCAACACTCGGCTGGATCGGAGTTTGAGGGACGTCATCGAGCTGAGCGTGTGCAGAACTTCGGAGGTGCCGTCGTTCGGTACTTGGATCGGTTGGATCGGGAAGAAGTACGACTACTTCCTCTACGTTGCGTCAACGCTTCCGTTGCTGGTCTACGAGGGTACGTAGACAACACTCTCATCTCGTTGCTATGCATCACCATGGTCTTGCGTGATCGTAGGAAATTTTTTTTGAAATTACTACGTTCCCTAACACCTTGTTCCATGGCAAGAGGAAGAGGTGGGGAACGATCCCACCGGTCGGAATCCGAGGAGAGCGGCTGGAGGTGGAGATCCGGCGAGGGTCTCCGGCGCCGTTCTTGAGCGAGAGAGAGACCTCGGGGAGAGAAAAGGACGAATTGGTATGGGGGAGTTGGAACCGAGGGAGTTCTGGATTAGGGGGTCCTCGGACAGCCGGACTGTTGGACTATGAAGATACAAGATTGAAGACTTCATCCCGTGTCCGGATGGGACTCTCCTTGGCGTGGAAGGCAAGCTTGGCAATACGGATATGTAGATATCCTCCCTTGTAACCGACTCTGTGTAACCCTATCCCCCTCCGGTGTCTATATAAACCGGAGGGTTTAGTCCGTAGGACAACAACAATCATACCATAGGCTAGCTTCTAGGGTTTAGCCTCTACGATCTCGTGGTAGATCAACTCTTGTAATACTCATATCATCAAGATCAATCAAGCATGAAGTAGGGTATTACCTCCATCGAGAGGGCCCGAACCTGGGTAAACATCGTGTCCCCCGCCTCCTGTTACCATCCGCCTTAGACACACAGTTCGGGACCCCCTACCCGAGATCCGCCGGTTTTGACACCGACATTGGTGCTTTCACTGAGAGTTCCACTATGCCGTCACCGTAAGGCTAGATGGATCCTTCGATCATCGGCAATGTTGCGATCCAGGGTGAGGTTTTCCTCCCCGGACGAATCTTCGTATTTGGCGGCTTCGTACTGCGGGCCAACTCGCTTGGCCATCTGGAGCAGATTGAGAGCTACGCCCCTGGCCATCAGGTCAGATTTGGAAACTTGAACTATACTGCCGACATCCGCGGAGACTTGATTTTCGACAGATTCGAGCCCATGTCAGGTGTGCCGCACAATCACGACGAGCATGACTTAGCTCTGCCGTCGGACAGTGTTCGGGAGATCACACCTGCAACTACTCCTGCCCTCAATCCGGAACAAATTGCGCCATCTGAGGACGGGTGGATGGACCCCGCCACAGAGGCCGCACACTCAGTGGTGATAGAGTCGAATACTGACTTCACCTCCTACGAGACCCATGTTGTCGAACTGTTGGATTCGTCCCGAGCCATGGGCTCCGAGCCGCCTGCGTCCGTGCCTATCGAATCCGATTGGGCACCAATCATGGACTTTGCCTCCACGGATATCTTTCAGCACTCGCCCTTCAGCGACGTGCTAAACTCGTTGGGGTCTCTCTCCCTGTCAGGAGACCCTTGGCCGAACTATGTCCGGCTAGAATGGGATGCGGACGACGAAGAAATTCGCTCCCCACCCACCACCCACTTAGTAGACACTGTCGACGATTTAACCGACATGCTCGACTTTGGCTCCGAAGGCATCGACGGTATGGACGATGATGCAGGAGACGAGCAAGAACCACCGCCCACAGGGCGCTGGACTGCCACCTCATCATATGACATATACATGGTGGACACCCCCAAAGAAGGCGATGGCGATAAGACAGCGGAGGATAATCCCCCCAAGAAGTAATCCAAGCACCAACGTTAGTGGCGCCGCTCTAAGTCCCGCCATAGCAAAAGCAGCGATACCGGCACAAGAGACAATAACGCTCCGGATAGTGCCGAGGACGACGACAATCCCCTCCGGCCAGACCTAGAGCGGGAGGATGAACAAGCTAGCCCTCCGGAACAGGCAGCAGATGGAGAACCGGAGGATGACAATTACATGCCTCTCTCCGAAGACGAGGTGAGCCTCGGCGACGAAGAATTTATCGTGCCTGAGGATCCTGTCGAACAGGAGCGCTTCAAGCGCCGGCTTATAGCCACAGCAAATAGCCTAAAGAAAAAGCAACAACAACTTCGAGCTGATCAAGATCTACTAGCGGAAAGATGGACTGAAGTCCTTGCGGCCAAAGAATACGAACTCGAACGCCCAACCAAGAGTTACCCAAAGCGCAGGTTGCTACCCCAACTCGAGGAGGAAGCATTAAAACCTACATTACCAGCGTATGATGCGGCTGATCGGCCACCTCGTGGCCGAGACAGAGGGGCATATCAGCCCGAAGTCCAGCCCACACCCCGTCGCCGGACACACAAAAACACCAAGGCCCGGGGCAAAACACCTGCGAGACGTATTGGAAAACAAAGCAGGACATACAAGATCGATCTACGGATCACGGGGTCGCGCCCCAATGCATGACGATGATCGTTACGCAGGATACACTAAAAGCAAATCCGGCCGGGCCGAATACAGCAGAAAGACTCGTATGAACTTCGTCGTGACATAGCCCGGCACAGAGGCGCCGCACACCCCCTATGCTTCACTGATGAAGTAATGGATCATGAATTCCTAGAAGGGTTTAAACCCATGAACATTGAATCATATGATGGTACCACAGACCCCGCGGTATGGATAGAAGACTTCTTCCTCCACATTCACATGGCCCGCGGGGATGATCTAAACGCCATCAAGTACCTCCTGCTAAAACTCAAAGGGTCGGCTCGGCATTGGCTGAATAGCTTGCCGGCAAACTCCATCGGAAGTCGGGAGAGCTTGGCAGATGCATTCCTGGATAATTTCTAGGGCATGTATGTGCGACCACCGGATGCTGACGATTTAAGTCATATAACTCAGCAGCCAGGGGAATCGGCCAGGAAATTCTGGACCTGGTTCCTAACTAATAAGAACCAAATTGTTGACTGTCCAGATGCAGAGGCCTTAGCGGCATTTAAGCATAACATCCATGAAGAGTGGCTCGCCCGGCACCTCGGTCAAGAGAAGCCAAAATCCATGGCAGCCCTCACAACACTTATGAACCGCTTTTTTGCGGGCGAAGATAGCTGGTTGGCTCGTAGTAACAACACAACAAGCAAACCTGACTCATCAGAAGCCAGGGATAGCAACGGTAAACCACGATGCAACAAACACAAGCGCCGCAAATATGGTGAAAACGCCGAAGATACGGCAGTTAACGCCGGGTTTAGTGGCTCAAAGTCTGGTCACTGGAAAGGGCCCCTCAAAAATAACAATTCGGGTCCATCCAGTTTGGACCGCATACTCGATCGTCAATGCCAAATTCATGGCACCCCAGGGACGCCAGCCACCCATACCAACAGAGAATGCTGGGTCTTCAAACAAGCCGGCAGGGCAGGCGCCAAAAACAGTAAAGGGAGGTCTCAAAGCGATGATGGCGATGAAGAGCCCAGATCACCGAACACAGGAGGGCAAAAGAAATTTCCCCCGCAAATCCAAACGGTGAACGTGGTAAACACCAACCAAATTCCCAACCCGGACCCGATACGCACCCCTAGGGATACCGACTTAACGGAACCAGCCGTCCCACAATATAAACTAGGGCCGGTCACCTTCAACCACACAGATCGTCCGGTCAACGCCAATCAGGGCAATCCAGCCGCACTAGTCCTTGACCCAATAATTAACGGGTTCCACCTCACACGAGTCCTTATGGACGGAGGCAGCAGTCTAAACCTGCTTTACCAGGACACAGTGCGCAAGATGGGCATCGATCACTCGATGATCAAACCCACTACAGCCACTTTGAAAGGCATTATACCAGGTGTGGAAGCTAGTTGTACAGGTTCCATTACCCTCGAGGTAGTCTTCAGATCACCAGATAATTACCGTATCGAAGAGTTAACCTTCGAAATCGTCCCCTTCCGTAGTAATTATCAGGCACTACTCGGACGAACCACGTTCGCTCGATTTAACGCGGTGCCACATTATGCCTACCGTAAGCTCAAGATGCCCGGTCCACGCGGCGTCATCACGGTTAAGTGCAAGGCTGACGTTTCCTCCGGCAGCAACAAGTACACCACTGCCTTAACAGCAGAAGCAACAAGCAGCACCTTGCAGCCGAACCTCGAGTCGACGGCCAGGCTCCCGGACACCATCAAAGGACTCCGAACTACTTCACGAAAGCATAGCCCGGCTCGTCCAGAGCTCAATTAAACACTCCGACGAAGGCCAAGATAGGCCGCACACAGTGGCTCAACCACTCTCCGGCACACAAGCATTTCTTACATTTCATTTGTAGGCTCACATTTGCGTTGACCAGGACGGGCGATATGGAGGTAGCCCGAACGCGCAAGGGAATCCTTAGATATTCCCCGCAATGACCATCCGACTATACTTCGGATTGGCAAGCAGCTTCTTCTTCCCTGGTCTCAGCAGGTTCCACAGTCATATTTCTTTATTACGTGTCTTATATGCATCAACGTACTATTCAAATAAAATATGTGGGTTTGTATGACGCTTTTCTGCTGTCATTTCTTATTAAAACTCTTTTGTCGAGTGGCATCCGTACACCGCGATATGCCTTTAAACGTGCCAGGGGCTTCGTTTTACCCACAGTACGACAATAAAGTCTCATGGTAGATCAACTCTTGTAATACTCATCTCATCAAGATCAATCAAGCAGGAAGTAGGGTATTACCTCCATCGAGAGGGCCCGAACCTGGGTAAACATCGTGTCCCCCGCCTCCTGTTACCATCCGCCTTAGACGCACAGTTCGAGACCCCCTACCCGAGATCCGCCGGTTTTGACACCGACAGGAACTCCCCCTGCCCGCTCTTAACCCCCACGCACCCTCGGCCGCGCGGTAGTACCGCATGTCATCACGGTAGTACCGCCCGGGCGGAAGTACCGCACCAGGGCGGTAGTACCGCTCCCCTAGGCGGCAGTAAAAAATTACTGCGGCGCTGGGTGCGGAAGTACCGCGCGCTCCTCACGTGGTAGTACCGTGACAAGCCGCGGTAGTACCGTGAGCTCAAGAAGATGCAAGTTTCAAGAAAGGGAAAACGAAGTCTTTGCAAGGCAACCTTCACACGAACGGACACATCAAAATGCAGACACACGAAACAACTCAAACAAGATCGACACGACGAAAGGAAGACAAGAGACAGCAAGGACTATGACACTCAACACAACCTCTCTAAAGAGAGGGCGGTGGCCGGAGCCACCTATGTTTGAGTCAATTGGTATGGCACCGCGAAGAATTATCCTTGGGCCCATGGCCAACACTCGACTTTGAAGCACGAGTACAATAAAAAATGGCTAATGTGAAAGAGTTGATCAATTTATGCATAATGGGGGGAGGGAGAGTTCATTGAGAGAACAACACTCCCCCTATGTCCATGCCTACACCTAAAAAAGATAACAAGTTGAGTATGGTGGGATGTGCAAGGGTTCAAGCAACATTGCTCAGATCAATGATATTTAGCACATGCCATAACTCGCGAAATCTTTCTTCATCCAAGGGCTTCGTGAAAATATCTGCAAGGTTATCATGAGTGTTGACGTAGTTGAGCTCGATCTCCCCTCGCCTAATGTGATCCCGGATGAAGTGATACCGAATCTCAATATGTTTTGTCTTGAAGTGTTGCAACGGGTTGAGTGAAATCTTGATGGCACTTTCATTGTCACACCAAAGAGGCACTTTGTCACGAATGACACAGTAATCCTTTAAAGTTTGCCTCATCCATAGAAGTTGTGCACAACAACTACCGGCTGCCACATAATCCACTTCGCTGGACGAGAGAGACACACAACTTTGATTCATAGAAGACCAACTTACCAAAGAGCAACCAAGGAATTGGCACCCTCCGGAAGTGGACTTCCTATCCACTTTGTCTCCTGCCCAATCCGAGTCCGAATAACCTACAAGCTTGAAGTTCGCTCCTCTTGGGTACCATAAGCCAAAGTTTGGGGTATGAGCCAAATATTGAAAGATTCGCTTGACCGCCACAAAGTGACTTTCCTTAGGTGTGGCTTGAAACCGTGCACAAATTCCCACACTCAACATGATATCCGGTCTAGATGCACAAAGGTAAAGCAACGAGCCAATCATGGAGCGATATACCTTTTGATCCACCGCTTTACCATTGGGATCAATGTCAAGTTGGCACTTGGTGGGCATTGGAGTAGAAGCCATCTTGACATCACTTAGCTTGAATCTCTTTAGCATGTCTTGAGTGTATTTGGCTTGGTTGATGAAGGTTCCTTCTCTTCTTTGTTTGGCTTCGAATCCAAGGAAAAACTTCAATTCTCCCATCGATGACATTTTGAACTTAGAGGTCATGAGTGCGGCAAATTCCTCATTGAAAGCTTTGTTAGGGGAACCAAAAATAATATCATCAACGTATAGTTGGCACACAAACAACTCCCCTTTAACCTTCTTAGTAAAAAGAGTGGGATCGATTTGCCCCACTTCAAATCCACGATCTTGCAACAACTCGGTAAGTTGGTCATACCACGCACGTGGGGCTTGTTTAAGGCCATAGAGTGCCTTATCGAGTTGATACACATGATCGGGGAAGTAGGGATCCTCGAACCCAGGGGGTTGCTTGACATATACCAACTCATTAATAGGACCATTAAGAAAAGCACTCTTCACATCCATTTGTTGCAACTTAAAGTTGTGATGGGAAGCATAAGCAATCAATAAACGAATGGATTCAAGGCGAGCAACGGGAGCAAAGGTTTCACCGTAGTCGGTACCCTCGACTTGGGAGTAGCCTTGTGCTACCAATCTTGCCTTGTTGCGAACGATGGCCCCATGAGCATATTGCTTCTTCTTGAATATCCACTTGGTTCCAATGACATTGTGGTTCCCCGATGGCCTTGGCACCAATCTCCACACCTTGTTGTACTCGAAGTAGTTGAGTTCTATATGCATGGCATTAAGCCAATCCGGATCTTCGAGCGCCTCATAGACCATTTGGGGTTCAACACAAGAGACAAATGCGTGATGTTCACAATAGTTTGCCAATTGTCTACGAGTGCTTACTCCCTTTTGAATGCTTCCAAGCACATTCTTCATGAGATGACCCTTGGTGGAGAGTTTGGAAGCAATCTTGGCGGCACGACGCTCCAATTCCTCCTCAGGGATGAGTCGAGGAGCGGTCACTTGATCATCTTGAGCGTTTTCTTGAGCTTGTTCTTGATCTTGATCTTGCTCGGAGGAGAGAATTTGACCTTGGGCATCACTTGGTGTTTCAACACTGTCTTGAGCTTGATCTTGCCCTTGGTCTTGTTCATGAGGTTGAGGGCCTTCACTTTGTTCTTCGGAAGCGTGTGGGCCTTTGGTTGGTGATGGCTCCACTTGAGTGGAGCATTGTCCTTCTCCTTCGGCCACAAGGGGTTCCTCAATGGGTAGGATAAATCCCACTCCCATTCTTCTTATGGCTTGAGGAGGAATTTCATCACCTACATTACAAGTGCCACTTTGCTCTACTTGGGAGACATTATTCTCATCAAACTCTAGGTTACACGTATCCTCAATAAGTCCCGTGGACTTATTGAGGACACGGTAAGCATGAGAGTTTGTAGCATAACCAACAAATATGCCCTCATAAGCTCTCGCCTCAAATTTAGACAAACGAACACCTTTCTTGAGAACGAAACACTTACACCCGAACACCCGGAAGTACTTGAGGTTGGGCTTGTTACCGGTGAGTATCTCATATGGAGTCTTGTTCAAGCCTTTGCGGAGATAGAGACGATTTGATGCATGACACGCGGTGTTGATGGCTTCGGCCCAAAAGTTGTATGGAGACTTGAACTCCGCCATCATGGTCCTTGCCGTATCCATCAACGTCCGGTTCTTCCTCTCCGCTACACCATTTTGTTGAGGGGTGTAAGGTGCGGAATATTGATGCTTGATCCCCTCATCACTAAGGAACTCATCCAAGGTGTAGTTCTTGAACTCGGTGCCGTTTTCACTTCTTATTGTCAAGATCTTTGTATTGTGTTGACGTTGGGCTTCATTTGCAAAGTCAATGACAGTTTGTTTGGTCTCGCTCTTCCTCTTGAAGAAATATGCCCAAGTGTATCTTGAATAGTCATCCACAATCACCAAGCAATACTTTCTACCCCAAAGACTATCAAAGGATGGAGGCCCAAAGATATCCAATGAAGGAGCTCCAAAGGCCTCTTCGAGTAAATGATAGTCGTGGGAGGGTGAGCCTTTTCATGTAGCTTTCCTTCGATACAAGCACTGCAAGCATGATCTTTAGCAAAACTAACATTTGTTAGTCCACGGACATGGTCCCCTTTGAGAAGACTTTGCAAAGATCTCATATTGACATGGGCTAAATGGCGATGCCAAAGCCATCCCACGTCAACTTTAGCCATTAGGCATGTCGCGGTCTTAGTGGGTCGCTCCGAAAAGTTAGTCACATAGAGACCGTTCTCGACATGCCCAACAAGAGGGCTACAGTATCAACATCAAAGAAAGTGGCAAAACCCATGAGTGCAAGTTGTCGAACAGAAAGTAAATTGTATGCAAGGGACTCAACAAGCATGACCTTCTCAATCGTGAGATCATGAGAAATCACAACCTTGCCAAGTCCCAATACCTTTGAGGACGAGGCATCACCCCACTTGACATTGGTGGGCATAGATGGAATCTTGTGAACATCCACCACCAAGTCCTTGTTTCCGGTCATATGATTAGTTGCTCCACTATCGAGCAACCATGATCCCCCACCGGAAGCAAACACCTACAAGAAATCAATGCTTGGTTTTAGGTACCCATTTTGTAATGGGTCCTTTGATTTTAGTAATAAGGGTCTTAGGAACCCAAATAGACCAGTCAATGTACTCATAAGAAGAAACTACAAATTTGGCATAAACATGTCCATCACTAGCACGACATAACACATAAGAAGGGTTAAAGTCGACGGCTTTGTTGGGAAGGGAGGTGTTGCCCTTCTTGGCATCACCAGACTTCACGGTGTTCTTATTCTTCTCCTTAGTAGAACCCTCTCCCTCCTTCACAAAGGTTTGCTTGAGAGGAGGAGGTCGTTTGGCCTTGTCATTCTTGTTCTTGTTCTTGGACTTGGGTGCGTACCCAATCCCTTCCTTGGCCACAACTTCCTTTTGATTGCTCAAAAGGTCGTTGAGGTTCTTCTCGCCTTGTATGTAAGACACAAGGCCTTTCTCAAGTTGCTCATTCAAATTATCATTCTCTTCAACAAGATGCACATGCTCACATCATGGGTTAGTGGAATTTGCATTATCAATTAAGACCATATGAGGAAATGTGGCCTTCTCCTTGGTTAGCTTTACTTGGAGTTGATCATGAGACTCTTTGAGGCTAGCATCAGCACCCTTCAAGACCTTGTGAGCCTTGTCAAGTAAGTCAAACTCCTCTTTGAGTCTAGCAAGATCAACCCCAAGTTTGGCCTTTTCGGAGGTTTGCACACGAGAGACAACAAGAGCATGATCAAGATCTTTATTTAATTTAGCATGATCATCGTTGTGTGACTCCTCAAGAGCCAAACGAAGACCACACTCTTCCTCAAGAGCATTGGAAAGATCCGAAATCTCATCGGAATAGTCACGACTATGCCCCTCCATCTTAGAGATGGTATCTTCGTGAGTCTCGATCATGTCATTGGCTTCACCAAGTTGTTCCAAGAGAGCAACGAAGTGCTTCTTGGATTTACCCTTGAGTTTACTCATAAAAGACTCAAACTCATTTTCCTCCACATTAGAACCCTCATGTTCATCAATGCAATCCGTCAACGAGGGATTATTAATGATGGTAGTTTTGATGTTGGGGGTTACCTTGTTGGTGGCTTTAGCCATGAGGCACTTGGCGGTGATGCTCTCATTGGGTGAGTCGAATAGAGACACCCGTGGAGTTGTCGCAATGGCAACGGAGGCCATGGCAACCGACTCACCATCTTCATCGTCATCATCATCCTCACTATACTCTTCTTGGACCACCAACGCCTTGGGAGGTGTCTTCTTGGTGAAGTTGCTCTTGTTTGGGAAAGACTTGGCCTTGTCCTTTCGTATGAGCTTGCCACCATTGTCCTCCCTCTTCTCGTAAGGACATTCTGCAACAAAATGGCTCACATTGCCGCAATTGTAGCAAGTCCTCACTCGTTGCTTGACCTTCGCGCCACTTGAGTTGCTCTTGTTGAAGTTGGGCCTTGTGTTTTCTTGCTCCAAAATTGCCTTGAAGCACGAGCCATGTGTTCATGATAGGCATACTTTGTATCTTCGGGGTTGCTTTCCTCTTCTTCCTCTTCCTCTTCTTCTTCTACATTAACCTTGGACTTCAATGCAAGGTTGGGCTTCTTTGCCCTTTGAGAATGTAGCACCGCATTGTCGGTGGTCTTGTCCAAGATGCTCATAGCCACAAACTCATCCAATACTTCACTTGAGGACAAGGTGTGGAAGTCCGGCCTTTGATGAATGACGGAGGACATGGCCTTGTGGAAAACTCATCGGCTTCATCTTGCACCACTTCATAGTTGGAGCGTTGAATGCTTGCGCTTCCCCGGTAGAGGGAGACAACACAATGCCATGCAACTTTGGCCATGGCGAAGGGCCGAAGATGAGGGAGATCTTCGGGTGGAATTGCATCTTGGATGATGAAGAGAGCATTCTCATTGAATTGATTATCCGCGGCTTCTCTAGGGGTGAAGTTGCTTCGGTCATGTGGATAGAAACCTTCTTCAATGATTCTCCAAAGATTAGTATTCACATGATTAAAATGACGCTTAAAGCGATAAACCCAAGAATCAAAGTCCTCATTTTTCACAATCTTAGGGGGAGGACTGGCATGACTCAAATGAGTGGAAGGAATCGGTCCACCATAAATAAGTGGAGGTTCCACATGGGCAAAGATGCCAGTGCCATTTTTACCACTAGAAGGAGTCTTTTCACTAGTAGCTTCCCCCTTGTCGGAGTTAGCATCTGTCACCTTGTTGGTGGGATCACCCACTTTCAATGGTGCGGTGGATAATTTAAGCCCTTCAATGAATTTATCAAACATGCTTTCAACCTCGGTCGTCATGGAGGTTTTCAATGTGTCTAAAGCCACATTGAATTCCTCACGAGACACCGCGGTTCCCCCATCGCCCGTAGACGAGACTGGATTTGCACCGTAGTGCTCCTCCACACCATCTGCGGTGTCAACCATACTCTTCGGACGGAAAAGTCCTTAATAAAGAGACGAGGCTCTGATACCAATTGAAAGGATCTATATAGTTGACTAGAGGGGGGGAATAGGCAACTAACAATTTTTACCTTTTCTTTACCAAATTAAACTTTGCATCAAAGTAGGTTGTCTAGATATGCAACTAGGTGAGCAACCTATATGATGCAACAACAACAAGCACACAAGCAAGCGAGAGATATAAAGCAAATAAGCTTGCACAAGTAAAGGCACGAGATAACCAAGAGTGGAGTCGGTGAAGACGAGGATGTGTTACCGAAGTTCCTTCCTTTTGAGGGGAAGTACGTCTCTGTTGGAGCGGTGTGGAGGCACAATGCTCCCCACGAAGCCACTAGGGCCACCGTATTCTCCTCACACCCTCACAAAATGTGAGATGCCGTGATTCCACTCTTGGTGACCTTGGAGGCGGTGACTGGACCTTTACAAACAAGGTTGGGGCAATCTCCACAACTTAATTGGAGGCTCCCAATGACACCACGAAGCTTCACCACAATGGACTATGGCTCCGCAGTGACCTCAACTGTCTAGGGTGCTCAAACACCCAAGAGTAACAAGATCCGCAAGGGATTAGTGGGGGGAATCAAATTTCTCTTGGTGGAAGTGTAGATCGGAGCCTTCTCAACCAATCCCTAGAAAATCAACAAGTTTGATTGGCTAGGGAGAGAGATCGGGTGAAAATGGAGCTCGGAGCAACAATGGAGATTAGGGTTGGAAGAGGTGGTCAACTCGGGGAAGAAGACACCCCTTATATAGTGGAGGGACAAATCCAACCGTTATCCGCCAACCCAGCCTGCGCAGCATGGTACTACCGCACCAGGGGCGCGGTACTACTGCCCAAGCAGCACAAACCTGGACCACCAAAATGCACTAAAGTGGAGAGAGGTTGAACTGCTTGCACGGTACTACCGCACCACCTTGCGGTACTACCGCAAGGCAGGGAAGTTCCAGATTTCGGGAAGGCACGGACATATTAAAATACATCTGTGGCAACTTCCGCTGAGTTGGAGTCAATGCAAAAAACCGACACGATAGTACAGCATGAGGAGCGGTACTACCGCGCGGTGACTGAGCCAGGCCAGGACGCACGGTACTACCGGGCACAGGGCATGGTACTACCGCGTAGGGCGCGGATGTATAAAATTACATCCGCCCCTACTACCATTGCGCAGAAGCACTTGGCCTGGGGGCCATGGTATTACAGCTTCTAACGAGCGGTACTACTGCACCATGGTCCGGTACTACCGCAAGAGCCTGCGGTACTACCGCTCCTAGGAGCAGTACTACCGCATGCCCAAGCTCAGCAACCAAGACAAGTTGCATAGACGAGAAAAATGGAGGATGCGCCAAAGTGCCAAAGGAAAGGAGGTGCAAACGGAGTAGACGTGTACGTGATGATTCCACCCAAACCTTTCCAAAGTGGACCCCCTCTTAATAGTACGGCTTTCCTACGACTCAAATCCACCGAAAAGAAACATAGAAAAACGGCGTCTTCAATAGTCTTCGAGGGGCACCAAACCATCTTGTGCCTAGTGATAAAATGTCTGAAATACTCAAGGCACACGATTAGTCTGCAAAAGCATTGTCATCAATCACCAAAACACCTTAGGGATAAATATGCCCTTACAGCTACTAAATTAGATATGTAGATGTCATACATGATACTACCTCGTACCTCAGTTCCTAAATATAAGTCTTTCTAGAGATTACACTATAGGCTACATACAGAGCAAAATGAGTGAATCTACACTCGAAAATGCATCTATATACATCTGTATGTGGTCCATACTGGAATCTCTACAAAGACATATATTTAGGAACAGAGGTAGTACATTACACAAAATTGTAGGTGGCATGTAGGAATTCCAGTGCTCTACATTAGGCTCCCTTAGAGTGCCTTCCAGTACAGCACACAGAGTCATGGCTACTTTATGCTACGCACACAACTGTCAGTTGGTGGTTTAAATATGCGCAAGGGATATGCAATGTACTATCATGTAGAGATGTCAGAAATTAGCCGTGTCAACTTGCAGATAGGGTTATGCAATGAAAAAGTACAAGATGTATGTGGGAATTTCATGGAACATCGCAAAAAAAAGGAGAGGTAGTGGTGAGCCTATACAGTGTGCTATGGTAGGTCACTCCATTGCAATCATCGTACCATGTTATTTGTATGTCAGGTCTATTGGCCAAGTTTCTTAGGGACAGTTATTACGAGTTATCCTAAGAAAATAAGCACCTGTGAATATAAGCTCCAGGTAATAAGCCAACCAGTTCTTTTCATTGCCTTCCTCTTCAGCTTATGTTTGGTATGATGACTGAAAAGTCTATATTGCATTATATTTTGTCATTTTGCTGCCCATATGAAAATTAATTTGACTTGCAAACATCACAAATTAAACCCAATGCATCAATTAATATGATAAGAAAACAGACCATCACTATTTGTTCAAAATGCAAATACAAAGATACCATCTACTTGGCACAATCTACTTTGGTCAATGTCTTCCATAGAGATCCCATTGCCTAATTTAAATGAAGAATGCATGACCTAAATTTAAATGAAGAACAATTATTTATCGAAATTCGATTGTCCAAGTGGCTGGTTATTATCATATAGCAACACCACCTAAAAGCATCATATAGCAGCAGCTCATAGCAACTCATCATACAGCAGCGGCAATGTGCAATTCATCATATACCAGCAGCAGCTCATAGAAATTCATCATATAGCAGCAGCAGGAGCAGCTTATAGCAACTATCATATAGCAGCAGGAGCAGCTCATAGCAATTCATCATATAGCAGCAGCAGGAGCAGCTTATAGCAACTCATCATATCGCAGTAGCAGCAGCTCATAGTAATCCATCATATAGCAGCAACAGCTCATAGAAGTTCATCATATAGCAGCAGCAGGAGCACCTCAGAGCAATGCATCATATAGCAGCAGCAGAAGCAGCTCATAGCAATTCATCGTATAGCAGATCAGAATGAAAATTTGGCAAAAATCAGAGGAGATCCTCACATTGTTGGATGAGCTCATCCTTCAACAGCACCTCAAGGCCACGGCCTGGGAGGAGGGGAGGGGAATGAGGTTCCTTCTGCCGCAGTGTGGTATCGAGCGTAGTTGTGCGGCGCCTGCCGGAGTAGTGCGTTGGACAGACCACAGTGGAGCAGCTGCTGGAGACCATGAGAATGAGGGGCAGCGCCAGAGGGAGGAGCAGCCAGGGAGATTTGGCCCTACCCGCCGGCTATGTAGCATAGCTGGACAGAGCATCATCGAGGACCAGGCCGGATGGGACCAGTGGTAACGGTCGCTGGAGGAGCCCTAGCGCTGCAGGCAAGGGATCGAGGTAGAGGGAAAGGGGAGGGGAGACACAAGCGGGCAGGGCAATGAATGCTTGCGTGTTTGTTTTTACTTGAGGGTCAGGTGTGACACGGGCATGAGCATTGGCATTTTGAGTGTAATATAGCAGACATCAGAGTCATTTCACTATTCCCCTTCCCTTCAATTTTTAGTGAGCTTCTACCCGAAACGCCCCCTCCAAAGCGAAATAAGTTAAGCCCAAGCCCAAAACTAAAAAATGACTTCTTTACATCTTTTATGGCTTATTTTGACAATAAGCTCTGAAAAGGCGGAATAGAACTGGCCCTTAACCCGCAATTCAATTGTGCGTGCAATGATGAATCACTCATGCCTGCTATAGTGTATATTTAGGCATCATCATATATGACATAACCTAATACATGTGCATTCCATTGTAGAATCTGGAATATGCAATATTTATGTTAGTTCATACGTTGCACATGATGTTTAAATGCCCCTCAAATCTGGTCAGTCAAGTGATGGTCCTTAAGCCTCCTTCTTTGCTTCTTTTCTTGATATGTAAGATTTGCTCACACATCTGTTCAATTGCTTGTTTGTATCAGCCAACCATACTAGGACTGTTTGCTTTGATTACTTGTTGTTCTTGACCTAACACTCTAACAGAGCTTGTCAACATTTAAACACTAAGGGCTGCTATAGTGGGAACTCATAGGTGACATAAAGGTTTGGCTGTACACTAAAGTAGGCTCTCCAAGAGTACCTGGAGATCCAGTTCGAAGGTATGCCTAGTTTTTACATAGTGCACACATAGTAAATGATCATTTCATTGTGTGCTAGAGATGTGGCATGTTTCATTATGTGGTGTTGTTTTTATATAATCTCATCCTTTTGTGTTGTTCACAGACTGGAAAGTAAGCATATTTATCTTCCAAGGAGACGAGTAACTAGTTTGTGTCACCTTGCACAAGGGGTGCAATGAAGATAAGATTGAGGATTTCCAAGTACAAGATATTAGGAAGGAGCCTTGCAAGAGAAGGAGGAGCAGCGCTGAGCCTGTCCAACCAGTTAAGTTAAGTCACTGTATTCAACTCAACAGTTCAATTGCTTGTTTGTTTCAGGCATAGTTAAATTGCTCTTTTCAATTGCTTTACTTATACTCAGTTAATGAGATGCCCAAACAATGATGCCTGATGTTGGGTACTTGAATAACTATTAGTTGACATAATTAAATGCCTTACCATTTAACTACTCTGGAAAAGTGTGCCTGAAGCTTTGAAGTCTATTAACCAACTATTATTGCATGAGGCTCACGATCTAGTTTATACTGGGCTAATGATTGCATAGTTTTGCTTGTTGTAGTAGGTTTGTATAAATCCCTCTACTGTTCATTATGCTCCCTAAGACTTTAATTGAGCTACAGAATGGCCAACTGCTTGCTTACTTATACACAACGTGCTGTCTAAATTTGTAACTTGTCTGTGTTTTGGATTTGGCCCCAACATCATGCTCCTCTGGTGAGCTAAGAGATTTCTGTATGCGGGCTTCGCAGACTACCATTTTTATAATTTTTAAAATATCACCTGCTTTTGCTTCATGACATGTAAGATTATTGTTAGTCCTGTTTTGCCATGTACAAAATAGTCTGTCTTGCTCGCTTCACCGTTGTAACTATATTTTTGCCCTAGTTATGTGTACTTACAGAAACATTTCAGGATGAAGTGGCATCAACACAAAGATCTACGAGCAGTGCCGCATGGCCGTTACCAAATGATAATGGATTGGAATTGGAATGTGCTGATGTTCTCGAGCATCAACTAGAGGTGGCAAGACAATGTGTACATGATTCTCAACGTACAATCAACAAGTTGAGACTGGACTTGCAGGTATTAGATGTAGGAGTCAAAAAAAAATGAAACGAGACACTCTAGTAACCACGATGGAATTGGAGGTTTTGCAGATTGAAATTTGTGCTATCTGAATCCAGCCAATCTTATTTTCTGAAGAGATTATAGTTCAAATGGTAAGTTCTGTTGATGTGTGTCCATGATGTATGAGCTTTATTTGTCCAGTGTATGTAATTTGCTATTTGTGTACGCTTTATTATCACTGGTGACGAACTATAATGCCCAATGGGTATAATCGGCTGTAATTTCTTTATTGTATAGTGTAGGATTATTCTATGTTTCTATGCCTTAGTCTTTTTATTGTATAGTGTATGTTTCTTTAGAGGCGATAGTATAGAGTAGGATAATTCTTGAATATGCTATGTCGTTGAAACGGGGGCTAACACGCCCAAACATTTCCTGGACGCCATGCAACCGAACAAACATGTGTAGTCAAAGCGGGCCTTAATTGGGCTGGTCCAAATAATATTTAGTGGATCCCATATGATGTGGCCCACCGTAACAACAAATATTTGCATGTCTTTAACAGGCCAAAAGCTCGATAGGGCTGTATAAATGGAAATGGTCTGCGGGCCTCTAGTAGGCCTAAATAAATGTCAATTTTGTCTACGCCCTTTTACTTTGTGGGTCAGTAAGAGGCTGAAAGTGTTATGGGCCAGAGGAGGCCCAATTTGCAAACTAGGCTTTTAGCAGACCAAAATTCGCGTTGGGCTGAAATTTTGCCCTGCGGAACGTGGGTCCCTAATGGACCCAAAGTGAAAGTCCCAACTGTTGTGCGGGCTGTTAACATGCCGAAAGACAAAATGAGCTAGGAATTGGCCATTTACCAAATGGGCCGAGGACAGACATAAAGTCACAACGGGCTAGAATTGGCCAACTGTAGAAAGGGCTGAGAAAAGGCCGAAAGACGTTTCGGGCCGTTAACGAGTTGGAACTGATGATGGGCTGCTAATAGGCCGAAGGAAGCTCGGGCCATAATTGGGCCCAAAGACGTAGCGGGCCGTTAACGGGCTGAAACTGACGATGGGATGGAAATTGTCAAATCTAGAATGTGCCTTTGATGGGCCGATTCTATGTAATTTGTATGGATCGTGCTTGTGAATGAGCCTGACTCAAGTAGGCCACAAACGGGCCGACCCACTTATTTTGATAGGCCCGGCCTTTTAACCTGAATGGGCCACTATTGGGCCGAGACATATGTCGACGTATCATAGGTGCGTTCCGTCCATTCACCGGATGACATCTGTCCGAACTTCGGGCCGACACGTGTTTCTTCCAGCCAATGATGATTTTACACGTGGAAAATACCCATTGTTCAGGGCAGTTAACGGGTTATCAGATCCAAACCGTAACCCGATAGCTTAACAGCGACCCGTTATGGTGGATGCCATGTGTCGGTCACCCTTGACGAAAGCACTTATATGACGCATGATTTATCGTCATGGAAGTGGACACTTCCGTGATGATAATTTTGGTAATGTCATGGAACACTTTATGATTGCACAGGTATGACTATCTTGATTCTGTCATAAAATCGTCATGGATGTACATGCATGACAGAAAATGTGACCTACTGTGACAAACATGTATCATCACGGAAGTGTATAATTTTTGTAGTGTAGACAAAGGAGTGGTACCTATTCGTGTACGTGCCCATCCTTCTAACGCTATATGTGCCACTTGTAGTTGAGGTCACTCTTTCGAATCACCATGGCGAGATATTTTATGATTCCTTTTTATTTCTGCACCCCTCCTGATAGGTGGGACCTATGCAAACAGATATAAAAAATGTTTCGTAGTTGGTTCGGATGGATATTGGCGCATGCGTGGGAGACACAACAATCTCCGGTTAAGGAATATGCGGTTATCCTCAAAAAAGAAAAAGAAAAACCTTCTTCATGCTGCCGCAGGCACAAGAATGTGGTTCTGCTTGCAATAAATGGACGATACCTGGAGGATGAAGTGAACCCAGAGGCATGCTAGCACGGGAGACCTATTTCCGCTATACAGTACTACTCTGTATGTTCCTACTAGTAGTAGTACAACTATGGTACACTTGATGGTCAAAATATTATTTATCCGGTCCTCACTATGAAGTGACAAGACCCTGCGCCCGAGGTGACTCCAGTCCAGGCGGCGTGTTCGGGTTACCCAAGTCAGCCTCACCATGTGCACTGTGTAGTCATTGTCACCGCTGTTGTATAGCATGCCTCGTCTCCCTCTCCCCTAGCACCACTCCATCTACATATCCGTCTCGCCGAGGATCCTGAGGTCACTCTTCATCATGTCACTGTGCCCCCGCGTACCCTCGCCTCGCTCGCCTCCCCCAGTACCACTATTCCCTCGCTAGCCGCTCCAGCACCGTGAGCCTTCTCCCCTATAAATCAAGCCCCCAAAAACCCACCTTCCAAACTCCACCATGGATGAACATGAACCACACATCATCCATATGAGCCGCGATTGGAGCAATCTCCCTAGTGACATCCTCGACCTCTGTTGTTCGTGTATGGATATGTTGAGCGCCCTGCAGCTAGCTGCATGCTCGAGGGACATGCACACGACCATCGTCAAAGCGAGGCCTAAGCTTTTCAAGACACCCTACTAGCTGCTATATGGTCTTGCGAGATTTGCTCACCATGATACGGAGGCGTACATGATGCCCCTCGACTTCAATCCGACCTCCATTAGCCGAAACTTCTTTGTAGGTATGTAGTGGGTCGCCATACATCATTTCCCTCAACTTCGATCCAACTCGCCCAAAACTTCTTGGCAGGTATGTACTGTGTTGTCATGAGCTCCCACTGGATGGCTGCCATCAGACAAGACCGGAAAAAGTTGGTGCTCGTGAACTTCCACACCTGCCATGAGATTATCCTTCCTACGTTGGATTATATAGGGTTTTACCATCACGGTCCAAGTCATCTAGATTACATCATCAGTTGGACGCACCTTGTTTTGCAGAAGATTCTAATCTGCCAAGTGCCCACACGAGATGCAGATTATGCAAACTTCAAGCTAATTGCCTTGTTCGCCCGCGGACTCACCTATTGAGGGAGTTCCAGACTAGGGGGTGTCCGGATAGCCGAACTATCATCATCGGCCGGACTCCAAGACTATGAAGATACAAGATTGAAGACTTCGTCGCGTGTCCGGATGGGGCTTTCCTTGGCGTGGAAGGCAAGCTTGGTGATACGGATATGTAGATCTCCTACCATTGTAACCGACTCTGTGTAACCCTAACCCCATCCGGTGTCTATATAAACCGGAGGGTTTTAGTCCATAGGACGAACAACAATCATACCATAGGCTAGCTTCTAGGGTTTAGCCTCTTTGATCTCGTGGTAGATCCACTCTTGTAACACACATCATCAATATTAATCTAGCAGGGCGTGGGTTTTACCTCCATCGAGAGGGCCCAACCTGGTAAAACATCGTGTCCCTTGCCTCCTGTTACCATCCGCCTAGGCGCACAGTTCGGGACCCCCTACCGAGATCCGTCGGTTTTGACACCGACATTGGTGCTTTCATTGAGAGTTCCTCCGTATGCGTCATCGATAGGCCTGATGGCTCCTTTGATCATCAACAACGACGCGTCCGGGTGAGACTTTTCTCCCGGATAGATCTTTGTGTTCGGCGGCTTTGCATCGCGGGCCAATTAAGCAGCCATCTGGAGCAGATCGAAAGCTCGCCCTGGCCGTCGGTCAGATTTGGAAGTTTAAACTATCGGCCGATATCCGTGGAGACTTGATGTTCGACGGATTCGAGCCGCAGCCAAGCAGCGCGCCTTTGTCTCAATGGGCATGATCTAGCTCTGCAGCCGAGCGATTGCCACGAGGCCGCACCAGTATCCGCTCCGACCTTAAATCCGGAGCCGGATTCCCTGACCGAGGACGAGTGGTTGGATACCGCCTCGGGGGCTACAATCTCTACGGCGATCGAGCCGAACTCCCTCCCTGTCCTTTGCGAAGACTCCGACTCCAGGGTGTCGGACTCCTATCCGGACTCCGAACCCTCCGCGCCCTTGCCGATCGAATCCGATTGGGCGCCCGTTATGGAGTTCACGGCCGCGGACATCTTTCAGCACTCGCCTTTTGGCGACATCCTGAATTCACTAAAGTCTCTCTCTTTATTCGGAGAGCCCTAGCCGGACTACGGTCAGGAAGATTGGGATGCGGACAACGAAGAAATTCAACGCCCACCCACCACCCACTTGGTAGCCACTGTCGACGATCTAACCGACATGCTAGATTACGACCCCGAAGACATCGACGGTATGGACGGCGATGCCGAAGACGACCAAGACCCAGCGCCTACAGGGAACTGGAAGGCCACCTCGTCATACAACATATACATGGTGGACATCCCAAAAGATGGGAACGGCGATGGAACAACGGAGGATGACCCTCAAGAAGCAACCAAGCGCCCGGCGTCGTGGCGCCGCTCTAAATCCGCCACAGCAAGAATGAAGACTCCGGCACGGAGACAACAATACACCGGACAACGCTGAAGACAATCCACTCCAGCAAGATCCAGTGCAGGAAGATGGAGACGCCAGCCCTCATGAGAGAGCGGCAGAAGAAGAGGTAGAGGATTATATGCCTCCCTCCGGAGACGAAGCAAGCCTCGACGACGACGAATTCGTCGTGCCCGAGAATCCCGTCGAACAAGAGCGTTTTAGACGCAGGCTTATGGCCACGGCGAATAGCCTAAAGAAAAAGTAGCAACAGCTTAGAGCTGATCAGGATCTGCTAGCCGACAGATGGACTGAAGTCCTCGCGGCTGAAGAGCATGAGCTCGAACGCCCTTCCAAAAGCTACCCTAAACGCAAGTTCCTCCCCGATTAGAGGAGGAGGCTTACGAACCCGCATCACCAGGAGACAATACGGCTGACCGACCACCCCGTGGTCGCGACAGAGAGGCCTCTAGGCCCTTCACTAGAACCGTACCCCGGCATCGCTCAAAAAGCACACGGCCGAAGGGGAACGCTCCGGACCTGCGAGATATATTGGAGGACAAGGCAAGACAATCAAGATCGATCTATGGATCACGTGGGCGCCCCACGATACGTGACGACAACCGTCGCGCCGGACATAGTAAGTCCGGCCGGACCGAACAAAATAGACCAAGCTCTTTTGAGCTCCGTCGTGATATCGCCCAGTACAGAGGCGCCGCACACCCACTATGCTTCATAGACGAAGTAATGGGTCATCAAATCCCCGAAGGGTTTAAACCCGTCAATATTGAATCCTATGATGGCACAACAGACCCCGCGGTTTGGATCGAAGACTATCTCCTTCACATCCACATGGCCCGCGGTGACGATCTTCACGCCATCAAATACCTCCCCTCAAGCTTAAAGGACCAGCCCGGCATTGGCTCAACAGCTTGCCAGCAGAGTCAATTGGGAGCTGGGAGGACCTGGAAGCCGCATTCCTCGATAACTTCCAGGGAACTTATGTGCGACCACCAGACGCTGATGACCTAAGCCACATAATTCAGCAGCGATTTAATCGGCGGACAATTACAGACACGGTTCTTAACCAAGAAAAACCAAATCGTCGATTGTCCGGGATCGGAGGCCCTCGCGGCCTTCAAGCATAACATCATGACGAGTGGCTTGCCCGCACCTAGGACAGGAAAAGCCGAAATCCATGGCAGCCCTCACATCACTCATGACCCGCTTCTGCGCGGGTGAGGATAGCTGGCTAGCACGCAGCAACAACCTCAGCAAAAATTCTGGCAGTCCGGACTTCAAGGACCCGAAATGGAAGGCAGCGTCGTAACAAAACAAACGCCGCGTGCGGGCGACAATATTGAGGATCTGGCAGTCAATGCTGGATTCAAAGGCTCTAAACCGGTCAGCGGAAAAAGCCATTCAAACGAACTACTCGGGTCCGTCAATTTGGACCGAATACTCGACCGCTTGTGCGGATACACGCACCCCCGAAAAGCCAGCTAACCACACCAACAGGGACTGTTGGGTATTCAAGCAAACATGCAAGTTAATTGCCGAAAACAGTGACAAGGGGCTGCATAGCGATGACGAGGACGAGACCCAACTGCCGAACAATAGAGGACAGAAGGGTTTCCCCCCATAGGTGCGGATGGTGAACATGATATCGCAGCGCACATACCCAAAAGGGAGCGGAGCGTGCACTCGAGGATGTCTACGCGATGGAGCAGTTGCCCAAGTTTAATCCATGGTCCTCCTGCCCGATCACTTTTGACCGAAGGACCACCCACCAAAGATCCGCCACGGCGGATTTGCCGCCTGGTCTTAGACCCAATCGTCGATGGATTTCACCTAACGAGTCTTGATGGGCGGCGGCAGCAGCTGAACCTGCTTTACCGGGATACGGTCGCAAAATGGGCATAGACCCTCAAGGATTAAACCTACCAAAACGACCTTTAAAGGCGTCATACCAGGTGTAAAGCCAATTGTACAGGCTCAATTACACCGAAGTGGTCTTGGATCCCGGATAACTTCCGCGAGAGTTAATCTTGACATAGTCCCGTTCCGCAGCGGCTATTATGCCTTGCTCGGACGTGCAGCGTTGCAAAGTTCAGCGCGTGCCGCACTCACGCATACCTCAAGCTCAAGATGCCAGGCCCTCGAGGAGTCATTACGGTCAGCGGAAACACCGAGCGTTCTCTCCGCGCGGAGGAACATACAACCGCTCTCGCGACGAAGTGCAATGCAGCCTCTTAAGGCAATTCTCGAGTCCGGCCGTTGGCGGCGGACACAGCTAAGCGCGCCGGAGTAACTTACAACAAGACCACAGCACGTTCGAGCATCGCAGCGTGGCGGCCCCAACCGCAGCCCCCGCGAAGCGTCAAAGCAGCTCCCGTCGTACACCATTACGCTCAAGATACCATGGGCATGGGGAGAGGGCACGGCCACGATAAACCCGGCTGCGGCTCAACCACACCAGGGGCTCTCACGTGTGTCGTTCCTTTTCTTTTCTTTTTTACCTTTTACTTTTTACCCACGGGACTCCGTTTGTCGAAGCCTGTCCGCAGCAGACCTATCGAACTCACGATGCAACAGCAAGGAAGGATAAAGGCTACAACGAATATACAGGTGGTCTCCATTACGAGCATTTTCATACACCAATCTGCAGCCTACCCCTGGAGGGGGACATGTTTAACAGTCTCCTACCTTGCTTATCGCACTATTTGTATCGTTCTACATTCATAGCAGCACTTATTGAATAAAACAATGCAGCACCTTTTTTTGCTTATAATTGCATTTCGTTTTTCATACATATGGTCATTCACGACATGTTGCATCCGTACACTTTGGTACGGCTAATATACACCAGGGGCTTATGTTTCCCGCGATTGGTGTGATGAGTCCAACACTTTCACATGTGCGGCACCCGAACTTATAGCACTATATGCATCGGCTCGAATCATGTCTTGGGTCAATAGTTGGGTTTGCCCGGCTCCGTGTTTTGGTACCTTACGTTCCGTTATATCGGCTAAGGTAGCACCGGAGAACCATCGCGATTCCGCCCGATTCGGCTGGGTTAACGCCTCGATGGAAAGCTAAAACTGACCGTCATGATGAGGCGAGAGACCGTCGTTGTTCGAGAGGTTTTTGCGAGTCCTTAAAGACTTATGCCGCTTAGGCGAGGCGGATACTGCCGGCCAAGGCGTGGATAGCGCCCCAAATTCGAACTTCGAAGACTAGGGGCTTCGCGAAATTTAAAATTATAGAACTCTATGGCTAAGTGAGAGTGTTCAAGCATTATAAGTCCGGTTGCCTGGTACGCTGTGTTGAGTGCCTCCCTAGATGGACCCAAAAATGGGAACAAGAGCGCTCAAGTTTATCCCGAACACCCCAGCACTCGTGGCATGGGGGCTGAAGCCGATGACTTGCCATCTCTCAGATTTGATAAACAGCCGCACAGAAGGTAATATTTTAAATTAACAAGCGTTGCTTAGCGCTTATGAACTAAGTTTTCAGCGCACAGGATAACAAAATGCGAGTCTACTCAAATATTACATCTTTGGAGCACTCACCCGCAATAATCTGGCGCCCTTGACACTCTTATAATACATCTCGGGCGTGCGATGCTCCTTGCCCTCTGGTGGCGGGTCCGTCACAAGCTTCTGGGCATCCATCTTGCCCCAGTGCACCTTTGCGCGGGCAAGGGCCTGACGGGCACCCTCAATACAAGCGGAATGCTCGATCACTTCAACCCACGGGCACGCATCCATCAGCCGCCACACCAGGCCGAAGTAGCTCCCAGGCATGTCCTCCTTAGGCCACAACCGAACTAGGAGGCCCTTCATGGCCTGTTCGGCCGCCTTGTGGAGCTCGACCAGCTGCTTCAGCTGGTCGCTAAGCGGCACCGTATGTCCGCCTCAAATCTTGAGACCGAAGACCTTCTCCGTCGAGCTCCCTCCTCGGCCCGGTAGAGAACGGCAGCATCGGACCGCTGCGAGGAAGATCTGCGAAGCATACAGAGAGCTCGAATTCGGGTAAGCAACAGGTAATTAACACTCACATGCTTACTCTGCATGAAAAATGCCTTAGTCGCTGCTATTTTCTTCACCGCCTCAATCTCCTGGAGGGCCGTATAGGCTTCGGCCTTAGCGGCTTTGGCACTCTCAAGAGCCGTTGCAAGCTCGGACTCTCGAGTCTTGAGTCACGCTCAAGCTCTCATGTTTTTCACGAGATCACTGGCTCTTGCTGTACCTCCGCCACCCGCTCCTCCTGCTTCTCTCGCTCAGTGCGCTCCGCAGTCCGCATTATGTTCGGCGCTGCCACCGCCTCCTTCTGGTCGCGACCTCGTTAGTGGCCCCTACAATACCCATGTTATCCTTGTCATTTTCTTGCAACCAAATCCTTTTACAGAAGGTACAATTTTCATAAGGTATTACTCACCTTCTTTTTCCTCGAGCTGCTTCTTGGCATGGCCGAGCTCGTTCTTGGACCGCTCGAGGTTTCCCTTCAAAGTATTGACCTCCGCAGTCAGTGCGGCAGAGGTCAGCAGCACAGCCTGCAATCCCATATTGACATATTTTTTATATGACTCCTGCGTTTATCTTTCTAAAAGATCCTCAGTCCGGCTTTTCTTTTCGAACACCGAACCGAGCATCAGGGGCTACTGTCTATGCGGTACCATTTTTATACGTTGAAATTTCTTACCTCAAAGCCTGTTAGAAGGCTACTGCAGGCTTCGGTCAGCCCGCTCATGGTGAGCTGAACCTTCTGAATCACCGCACTCATAACAGCGCGGTGTTCCTCTTCGATGGAGGCGCTGTTGAGCGCCTCCAGCAAATTATCCGGCACCTCGGTTGGGCCGGAGGCGATCGGCGTCTCGGTCTTGCCCTTCTTACGAAAGGGTTGCCGCGGACTCGAGCCACTTTGTGGCCTCCGGGGCTGAGTCCGGTGCACAGTCCGGGAGGGTGTCCTGTGACACCTCTGGGGCCTCCTCCTCCTGGTGGGTCCTTTTCTGGGATCCCACCTCGGCGTCGTCCGCGGCACGGGGGGTGGAGGCAGTCGGAAGGAATCCATATCCGGCGCACCCAAGGACCCGCCGGCAAGCAGGAAGATCATCCTTGGGCGGACTGCAGGGTTGTATGCGGCACTAGAAAGACATTATGGGGCGAAAATAAAAACTTTGAAGTTATTCGGGAATCCGGATACTTACGATTTCGCCATGGGCTTGGCCCTTGGATGCCAGTCTTCGTCGTCGTCACTGGCGTTGGTGGAGCAGTCCGGAGGAGGAGCTTTTCCCTTCTTGGACCCTTCGGCCTCCCTTGTTGGGGAGGCCTTCCTTTTCTTCCCTCCCCCCGCTGGGGGAGAGGCTGTCTTCCTCTCCTCCTCACCTTGGTGGGAAGAGTCGGCCTCGGATTCATCATCCGATAACACCTGAAAACGGGAACTCTTCCAAGTCCCCGTGGCCGTCTTCTTGGCCTTCTTCTCCGGCACCACGTGGGGTGCCGGAGACAGCAGCCCCGTTAGGCGGGCGTCTGCCGGGTCCTCTGGCAATGGGGCCGGACAGGTAATCCGTTCGGCCTTCGCCAGCCAATCCTGTCAAAGGTAAAGGGAGTTTAGATGCCGCATAGAGCCAAACGGTGGAAAACAAGTGGTGAAATCACTTACCTCGTCAGCTGGACGCTGCGAGCAGAATCCGCGATCTTCGGTAGCGGATACGGGAGCCTCGGCGCCCTTGAACAACACCTTCCAGACATCTTCGTATGTAGTATCGAAGAGCCCGCTTAGGGTCTGGTGCTGCGTCGGATCAAACTCCCACATATTAAAGCCCCGTCGCTGGCACAGGAGAATCCGGCGGATGAGCATGACCTGGATTACGTTGACAAGCTTGAGCTTCTCGTCCACCAGCTTCTGGATACAGGCTTGGAGTCCGGTCAGCTCCTCCGAATCTCCCCCAAATCCGGCCACTCTCTTTCCAGGAGGTGAGCCGTGTGGGGATGCCAGATCTGAACTCGGGGGCCGCTGCCCAATCAGGGTCACGCGGCTCGATGATGTAGAACCACCCCGATTGCCACCCCTTGATGGTTTCCACGAAGGTGCCCTCCAGCCACGTAACGTGGGACATCCTGCCCACCATGGCGCCTCCGCACTCCGCTTGGCTGCCCTTTAAAACCTTCGGCTTGACACTAAAGGTTTTGAGCCACAAGCGAAGTGGGGCTGGATGCGAAGGAATGCCTCGCACCTGACGATAAACGCCGAGATGTTGAGGATGAAATTGGGGCGGATCATGGAAATCTAGGCCGTAGTAGAACATGAACCCCCAGACAAAGGGATGAAGCGGGAAGCCCAGTCCGCGGAGGAAATGGGGAAGAAATACTACCCTCTCATGGGGCCTGGGGTTGGGAATGAGCTCTCCCTCGTCGGGGAGCTGATGCGCGATGTTGCTGGACAAATATCCGGCGTCGCGCAGCTTCTGGATCTGCCCCTCCGTGACGGAGGAGGCCAGCCACTTGCCTCCCGCTCCGGACATATTTGTAGAAGGTTGAGGTGAGAAGTGCGGACTTGGGCGCTGGAGATCGAGTTCGCGGAGATGGATAAGCCAAGGAGGAAGAAGGCGCAGGTAAAAGGGTTGGATCCTTATCCCCTTATATGGGCGGACAAAAACATGTGTCCCCACCGGCCTGGTAAAACTCGCTTATCTCCCAAGCGCTGCAATCAATGGCGCGGTTAGGTTACCCACGTCCGTATTGATGGGAATCCCGGAATAAGGGTAACACGATCTCTGCTTCGACAAGACGTGCCAAGGAAACCGCTTCGCTAAATGCGCTGGGGAGGAACAATAAAAACAATTTGAATAAAGGCTTGGTAGTGGTGCGACATCACACCACAAAATACGTCAGCAGATTGATCTTGTGTAATATTATTCTCTCTACGGTGGTATGTGGAATTTATTTTTGCAGAGCCGGACACTTTCCTGGTGTTCACAATCTTCTATGAATTATTCGGAGGAAGAACCCGCCTTGCAATGCCGAAGACAATATCTTGCGCCGGACAAGTCGTCATTGAAGCCTGGTTCGGGGGCTCTTGAGGAGTTCGGACTAGGGGTGTCCGGATAGCGAACTATCATCATCGGCGGACTCCAAGACTATGAAGATACAAGATTGAAGACTTCGTCCCGTGTCCGGATGGGACTTTCCTTGACGTGGAAGGCAAGCTTGGCGATACGGATATGTAGATCTCCTACCATTGTAACCGACTCTGTGTAACCCTAACCCCATCCGGTGTCTATATAAACCGGAGGGTTTTAGTCCATAGGATGAACAACAATCATACCATAGGCTTGCTTCTAGGGTTTAGCCTCTTTGATCTCGTGGTAGATCCACTCTTGTAACACACATCATCAATATTAATCTAGCAGGGCGTAGGGTTTTACCTCCATCGAGAGGCCCGAACCTGGGTAAAACATCGTGTCCCTTGCCTCCTGTTACCATCCGCCTAGACGCACAGTTCGGGACCCCTACCCGAGATCCGCCGGTTTTGACACCGACACCTATCTTTTTGCTGGTGCCTTCTTTAGCTGGAGAGAACTCACCTCGCAGTGGATCGTCAAAGCTGGTACACATTTCTGTGATGCTATTGAACACAATGGCATCATCTACGCGATCGACAAAGCAGATGGCACCACGTATTGCTAGGACGACACGTGTAAGTTGTTTTCGTCTGATGTTAATGATAACGCCATGACACTGTTTGAACTTTCTGTGATGATTGGCATATCCCTGTTTGAGCAGAATTTGAGTAGAACTATGGCAATGTACTAGAGACGCCGTAAATTAGCTATGTTTGGAATGAGTTAATTCATGCGATTGTGACCATGTCATTACATCCAATTTGTACCCCTGAATAATCAAATGGTTAGGAAGATATGGATATTCTCCTTATTTTATAGTAATGTGTATACTACTAAATATGAGTGTGTATCAATGGCCATGTTAGTCTCCTCATTTTCATGATGTAGAAACATGCATCACACTATTGGTTTCATCTAACCATACATTAGGGAAGTAAATATGCATATGGATAACTCTATATTTGGAAGTAGTGAAATCCTGTAATGCTTACCATGTGTACATACCTATATTCGCCCTTCAGCAATCAATGGCTAGAATAGTATCCTCACAAAAAATTTGCCCATAGAACATGAGTATATAACAATGCATGGTCTGTTAGTTTCCTTGAAGAATTTGTTTGTGAGGACATAACATGCATGACATGGTAGTTTCCTGTGAAGAATCGATTGCGAGATAACATGAGTATAACCATCCATGGAACTTCTATATTTTCGAACCCAGTATACATTTCCCTGTATTTTCCTCTTAGTTCCAATAGGGACATATCAATGATGTTTCTTGCATTATCATACTCGTACTCTGAACAATGATGATCTTACATTAACAATGCCTGTCCTTTTTGGTATGATGCAGTGTCCCTATAGTTATGTCCTTTGTAATCACAACACCTTTGCCAAAAACAGGGAAGCACAACTGGTTCCTCGCTCGATCAGGCGACGACAAAAGACTGATGATCATTCACACACCTGAGCCGAAAAAGTTATATTACAAAAATCCCACTGTGTACAAGCACCGTGAAATACGTGAGTATCCGGACAGTGGTTGTTACGTCTATGAGCAGGATACTAGCTTGATGGGGCCTTCGGGATTTTTGAGTTGGAGGCAGGTAAACATCCTTGGTTCACACTCTTTATTTCTTGGACTCAATTATCCGATTAAACAGGAGATCACCGTTGGCAAGGACCATGATGGCAGAGAGGCTCTGTTTGCTATGGAAAACTGTGTCTACACGGCGAACCCTAGGACTTCGGGAGCAAACTCCCCTGATTGTCAATGATACAGCCTGCAGCCAAAAGAAGGTGATAATGACAAAGACATCTCGATTAACTTTGATCCTTGGATGTCTCAAGTCCGACAGACAGTGATGTGGTTCAAGCCTTTAGGTTGATAGGTAATTGGGTTGTTGCGTCGAAAGGGTGGAGTACTGGTCTCTCCGGATCACTGGTCGCTGAAGCGGGGCTGCACATTACGATGGTGTTGGATCATCCCTCTTTGAATGACTTGTTGTCTTTGCTGCTTGTTCTAGATGGGCAATTCTCCCTTTTGTTATGCATATTCCTTGTCATTTGGTCATCCTCGTCTATGTCACTCTTACTATGTAATAGTTGCCTCTATTTAGAATGTCATTCTCGTCTGGATCACAAGAGTCTGAGCGCTGCAGATGGGTGCATTTTGGTGGTGTAGCAAGACTTCTTATGAACTATCATGTCTTGTTGTTTATGTCAGTAGTAGTGACTGGTCAGTGTTTTAATATTGTACATATCGTTGTTTCAAACTGTTTATAGTCACGAACTGCTAGTGGGCTAAATGAGGGCATCACCATTCTCCAGTGTTCAGAGTATATCTCCTTTTTTCAAGTTATAACTTGAGCTTAGTGTCTTATTGATGATGTACACTTGTTTGGGCCAGTGAGGTGTCGTTGAATATGGGTTGAGTAGTAACGCAATGTCAAACAGGTCAATTATGACTCTCAGGCCGGGCTCTCAACAGATCCTCAAAAAAGAGGCCAGGCTCTCAAAAAAGAAAGAATAAGGACTCTTAGGCTGACATGTAGGCGCCACCGGTGTTTTCGTGCATTGCGCGCTGAGAGCAAATTGGCGTGTGTTCGAAATTCATGCTACCTTTTCATCCCCAATCTTCCGTCCCTCCCCCACCTCTGGAATCTCGATTCCTACTCCAGTTCTCCCAAATCCCCCTCTTGTACTCCCTGTACTCGAGCGCACTATCATGTCGCCGGTCAACGCAGATCTCCGAGCCGGAGATCCTGAGGTCTGTTCTGCCTTCGGGCGCTGCGTGTTGTCGCTCAACAGTGGCATGTCGGCGCTTGACGACCATTTTGCCGGCAAAGTGCTGATGGTAACCATCAACGGTGACCGGCCTCCCGTCTCGTGGGATGACCTTGTCAAAGCTCTTGGCATTGCGCGCGACATCCAAATAAGTGACTTGCTCATCGAAGTCTGTCTGCCACCGGCTGATTTATTCGTCAGGTTCCAGACAACTATCGACTGCAGTCGTGTGTTTGAATCTTCCCGGCATTTGTTCTGTGATGGCGCTCGATGCCCTCTGAGATTTAGTTTTTAACAAAGCTTACCTTCCACGACATGCCTCGACGTGCTTGGGACAGCGAGTCCATGAATGAGTTTATCAACGACCTTGGAGGTGAAATCGTAAGTATGTTTGTTCCTCTAGACAGCTGGGCTCTGACAGTTATGGCATGGACGAAGAAGCCGTCCACCATACCAAAGCTGACTGGTGTTGTGATACTGGTGCAGGAACCGGGGTTATACTATTCATCGCCACCAAGGCCTCCGCGGACCATGTTAGGGATGTACATGTATCGAGTGTCCCTGCATGTCAAAGAAGTGGTCAATCCATCAATCAAAGTCCTGCCGCCGCTGCTGGTGCCAGGGTCCGTCGACTACGTCCATTACAGGAGTCAACATCAGACTTTCCCCGTGTTGCTCAGAATGATGGATGGCACAGAGCCTACTCCATCGCGCGGCGGAGGCCACTCCTTATTTGGGAGAAGAGGTAGGTCTCGCTGCCTGGATGTGCTCTAATTTGAGGTAACAACTGAATCTTGTCAGATACTAGTTAAATCCTAGCTATCGGTGTGAAGCACTGATGTGCCAATACATTTGATTGTGACATGTTCTATTTTTGTACCTGAACTTTTTTTAGAAAGGGTTGTACGTCAACTTAATGTGCTAGCAGAACTTACTGTGTTCTCTGTGAGTTCTCTTTGCACAACATCCAAGATATTTCCCCGTCATTGATAAAGACGATGAACCATTATGTACGAGTTTGTTGGTTTCAACATAGCCCGAAGCGATCCACTGCTTCCACCGTGATTGTGCCGCCTGCGTAAAAAATTTGTATGCAAGTTCAGTGTGCCATGATGTTCTATATGATTGTGTCAACTATATAAGTTTTTACTGAGCATCGACAATGCATATGGATGAAAGATGTATTTACGAGCATCGACCCATGGGTCTCTCTCTCTCTCTCTCTCTCTCTCTCTCTCACACACACACACACACACACACACACAAGTGGGACTCGTTGAATTATTTTTTCGCTCGTGACAACTTTTAATTAGGTTCCACTGTACTCTAACTTTTTTCTTAAGTTATTAGTTGAGCTCAGTGACTTCAAAAAGTTGTACAGAAGCCTAGTTTGGGCCTTTCCGACGTCGTTGAATGTGGGCTGAGTAGCCATGTAAAGTTGTACTATACTACACATGCCTTTTTTTTAACATCAGCAATGCAACTGGGCCGACTGTTGTACACAATATATCCTAAAATAAGCACAGCCTAGCGTATCTTTCTTTTAATAAAATAAAGGACTGTGATAACTGGCAACCGTGTGCCAGATTGCCAAAACCACCACACCCCCTCGTGCCGCACGAAAACCATCCCTTCTTCTCCGGATTTTCTGGGTCATCCCGATCCCCCCGCATGAACCCCTCCCTTCTCCCGATTTTCTGGGTCACCCAGGCCCGTCCCGATTGTGCGCTTGCAGTTTGAAAAAAAAGCAAAAAAAATGCAATGGAGGGGAATCGAACCCACAACCTACCACAACATATTTAGCAACAACAACCAACTGGGCTACACCCCATTATTGATTTCTTTCAACATACACACTACTTGTACCTTCCTGAGATGAGATCGAATGAAAATCAAAATTCAAACAGACAAACTCACTTGTCTGGGATTTGGAACTTTTTTCTGGACGTTTTGCACTGGTTTAGATGGTTCATAAACTCGGGCGTCCTCTTCCCTCCCTTTTTCAGATGCAAATTACCACAACGTTTGTACTTAAGTTATCTGATATGAGGTTCAGATATTACCATACTGTTTACATAGTAGGTGTCGAGTATGTATTTCAACTATTTTTTCTCTTTTGGTCAAATGTTACCGCGGTGTTTGTACTTAATTTATCAGGTATGAGGTTTGTATATTACCATGCTATTTACATAGAAATTGTTGTGCTATATTTTCCCGGAACTATTTTCTCCTTGTTCAAAAATGTTACCGTGTTGTTTGTACTTAAGTTAACGTGCTATACTTTTAGCAACTTTTTCCTCCTTGGTCAAAAATGTTACCGCAGTGTTTGTACTTAAGTTATCAGGTATGAAATTCTTATATTACCATGCAATTTACATAGAAATTACCGTGCTATACTGTAACGCCCTCGATGCGGCTATATCTCCCACGTGTCGAGGCACGACTTAGAGGCATAACCGCATTGAAAGCAATGTCGCAAGTGAGGTAATCTTCACACAACCCATGTAATACATAAGGGAAAGAGATACATAGTTGGCTTACAGTCGCCACTTCACACAGTACATAAATAAACATCCATCATTCAGAGTACACTAAAGGTCCGACTACGGAACCAAAATAAAAGAAGTTACCCCAAATGCTACACAGATCCCCGATCGTCCCAACTGGGCACCACTACTGATCATCAGGAAAAGACACATAGTAACGACCACGTTCCTCATCGAACTCCCACTTGAGCTCGGTTCGTCACCTGCCCGCATCGTCGGCACTGCAACTGTTTTGGTAGAATCTGTGAGTCACGGGGACTCAGCAATCTCACACCCACGAGATCAAGACTATTTAAGCTTATAGGAAGGACAGAGTTGTGAGGTGGAGCTGCAGCAAGCGACTAGCATATATGGTGGCTACATCGTAAAAGAGAGCGAGAAGAGGAGCAAAGCACGGTCGTGAAACTAGTAGCGATCAAGAAGTGATCCTGAACTACTTACGTCGACATAACTCCAACACCGTGTTCACTTCCCGACTCCGCGAGAAGAGACCATCACGGTTACACCGCGATTGATGTGTATTTTATTTGAGGTCAACTTCGGTTTTCTACAACGGACATTAACAAATTCCCATCTGCCTCATAACCGCGGGCACGGCTTTGAAAGATAATACCTGCAGGGTGTCCCAACTTAGCCCATTATAAGCTCTCACGGTCAACGAAGGATATTCCTTCTACCGGAAGACCCGATCAATCTCGGAATCCGGACTACAAGACATTTCGACAGCAATAAAACAAGACAGCAAAGCCGCCCGATTGTGCCGACAAATCCCGATAGGAGCTGCACATATCTCGTTCTCGTGGCACATCCGGATAAGTCAAGCTACAAGTAAAACCAAGCCTCGAGTTTCCCGTGGTGGCCTGCAGTTGCTCGGTTCGGGCCAGCACTCGAAGGAGCACCGGTCCGGGGTTAAAATAAAGATGACCCTCGGGCTCATGAAAACCCGGGGAAAAAAGGCTTAGGTGGCAAATGGTAAAACCAAAGTTGGGCCTTCTTGGGCGAGTCTTATTCAAAGCGAACTGTCAAGGGGTCCCATAAATCACCCAACCGTGTAAGGAACATAAAATCAAGGAACATAACACCGGTATGGCGGAAACTAGGGTGGCAAGAGTGGAACAAAACACCAGGCATAAGGCCGAGCCTTCCACCCTTTACCAAGTATATAGATGCATTAATTATAGCAGATATATATTGTGATATCCCCAACAAGTAAACATGTTCCAATAAGGAACAACATCTCCATGTTCAACAAGGAACAAACTTCAACTTCACCGCAACTAGCAACGCTATAAGAGGGGCTGAGCAAAGCGGTAACATAGCCAATCAACGGTTTGCTAGGAAAAGGATGGTTAGGGGCTGATATGGCAATATGGGTGGCATGATAAGCAAGAGATAGGCATCGCAGCATAGGCATAGCAAAAGAGCGAGCATCTAGCATAGCAAAGATAGAAGTGATTTCGAGGGTATGGTCATCTTGCCTGCAATGTTCTCAGAGTTGTCGAAAGTTTGATCCTCGTAAGCGTTCTCAACAGGTTCCTCGTTCACGTACTCGTCTCCCGGCTCTACCCAAAGCAAGAACACAAACAAAGGAACCACAATAAATCACGGTGCAATGCACAAGCAACATGATGCAAAACATAACATGATATGCGAGATGTGATATGCAATGCGTATGCGCGCTCCGGAAGGAAAATGATGAACCAGGCATCAACTTGGCAAACCAAGTATGCCACTGGAAAGATGAGATGATTTCGGTTGAAATCGATATAAAGATCACCGGAATCAGATGCACGGTTTGCAAATGACAAGCAAAACAAGAATGGCACAAATCTGCCATTAACAGCATTATGCCACTTAGCAAGCAACAATAAATTAAGCTACTGCACCCAAACGTACCAACAAAGTATATGGCAGTGATCTACACAAGATGCTTGACAAAAATGAACACTGAGCTACGGCTAGTTCACATCATAACAGGTTCAAACAAGCATGGCAAAAGTGCACAAAATATCAGGCTGGACATGGCAAAAACGGCATCAGGTAGCAATGTTCAGAGCAACAAAACTACATGCTACAGGAGCTTATAATAGCAAAACAAGGCATGGCATGAATCTACTCAAAGCATAGAACAAAAGTCCCTTACTGACCATAAGCCAAAAGGATCAGAAAATATATTAACACCCATGTCAATATACAAGTTTAGTTAATGATTCAGCAACATGGCATGTCAAAACTGATAACAAGTAGGCATGTTTAAGAGCTCGATGCACTCACTACAGAGCCTTACATGATAAACTAAGCATACATACATCAAGAAGACATGGCATAGAAGATATACATGGCAAGAACAATATCATAGCATACACGGATCAACCACAACAACCTTGGCAATATTGAATAACATGTAAACAATCTTCCAGGAAACATTTGATAGCAAAAGTAGAGCTCGATTGACTCAAGCTATGGCACTCCATAATTGCAAACCAAGGCATGGATGGATAGAGCAAGACATGTAGAACAAAACATCCTTACTGAAGTATCTCAAAAGATGCATAGATCTCTCGGTAGCATCAAGTTAACATGGCATCAAAATATCAGCTAAACAGGGCTGAAAATAGCAACATCAGACACCTACTTTGCATGCTTGTGCTAGTCACCACATAGATCACAAAAATACATGGCATACACCCCTGGAAAGATGGCATGGCATATTACAAAACACATGTAGGACTCAAATTCATAGGGTGCACACATCAATCATAGCAAAAATAACAAAAGTGCAAGTTCTGTTAAGAAACAGAAACTAGCATCACATAGCCCACTTCTAACAGCATTTAGGGCATCAAGATGAGCTCAAATGAAAATGCTGCAATGAGATGAAATGATCCACTCTTCGAGGCGAACATTTTGACATATTACACGCGCAAAATGGAGCAACAGATGCAAAGTTATGCTACGTAGAAAATGCCACAAAATATTAACAGGATTAAAAACTTTGAAGAATTATGATGGGCGAAGAAGGTCAACCCCGATCCGGATCGGGCCGGATCCGATCGGGCGACGGCGGCGGTGACTCGACGGAGCTCGCTCCGGGCGAGGAAGGAGGAGGCGGGGCCGGGGTCCGGTGGCGAGGAGGCGGCGCTGGCGAAGCGGCCGGTGAGTCCGGTGGCGGGCGGCGGGTGGCGGCCGAGGCGGGCGGCGGGCGTGGCCCGGGAGCGCGGCGGCCGGCGGAGAGGCGGAGGTCTGTGACGCGGCCCAAGCGGTGGCGGCGGCGCGGCGCGACTGGCCTTTGGGCCCGCGTGAGGCAGCGGCGCGGGCGGCCGGCGAATCGGGGACCGGCGACCCGTGGCACGCCCGGGGTGGCGGCGGCGGCGGGGACGTGTCCGGCCCGAATCGGACACGTCCGTCGGCGTGGAGGGGGAAATTTGCTAGGTTAGGGGGGAATTGATCCGGGATTTCGGGTAGGGGTGTGTCTTTATAGGTAGAAGGAGCTAGGAAGCTCCAAACGGGGTGTAGTTTTCGCCCACACGATCGTGATCGAACGACGGAGAGCATGGAAGTGACTTAGATGGGTTATTGGACTATTTTGAAGGGGTGTTGGGCTGCAACTTAAAAGAGGTCTTTGCGAGAGTCACGGTTAACCGTTGGAGTACCAAACGAGCTCAAATGACCGAAAATTGACCGTGGTCTACGGTGGTATACCAAGGCCACTTGACAAACCTCGGTCCATTCGAGAACGTTTAGTACCCGCTTTGCGGAAAAAGCGTAAAAGGGGCGCCGGGGAGATAGGAGTGCTGGATTGCAAAAGCGGACAACGGGAAAAATGCTCGAATCATGAGGCGAACACGTATGCAAATCGATGGACATGATGACATGATATAAAATGCATGACATGGACAAAATGCAAAAATGAAGAAAAACCCAACCACGGAGGGAATATCATATCACAATGCCGAAAATGGCAAGAGTTGGAGTTACAAATATGGAAAGTTACTTCCGGGGTGTTACAACACTCCACCACTACAAGAGGATCTCGTCCCGAGATCTAGGACTGAAAGAACTCCGGATATTCGGAACGGAGGTGATCCTCACGCTCCCAAGTGGCTTCTCGGTCGGAATGGTGTGACCACTTCACTTTCAGGAATTTGATTGACTTGTTGCAAGTCTTGCGCTCGGTTTCTTCAAGAATAGCAGGGGTGCTCATGATAAGAGATCTTCTTGAAGGTCAATTTCTTGAAGTTGATAGTGCGTTCAGAGTCTTGAAGCACTTGCGAAGCTGTGACACGTGAAACACATCGTGCACATTTGAGAAGTTGGATGGAAGCTCAAGTTGATAGGCGAGATCGCCTCTTTGCCAATGATCTTGAAAGGACCCACGTATCTAGGGGCAAGCTTCCCTTTGATACCGAGCGGCGAGTGCCTTTCATTGGAGAGGCGGAGATAGACATGGTCTCCGATTTCAAAAGCCACATCACGGTGCTTATCATCATAATAGCTCTTACAGCGCGATTATGCGGCTTTGAGATTCTCACGAATGACTTTGCACATTTCTTACATACGTGATCAAGTCATTGCCAAGAAGTTGGCGTTCACTGTCTCGGACCAATTGAGAGGAGTGCGACACTTTACGCCATAGAGAATTTCGAATGGGGCCTTGCCGAACTTCGCTTGGAAGCTGTTGTTGTAGGAGAACTTCGGCATATGGAAGACAATCTTCCCACTTCATACGAAAGAAATGACACAAGCCCCGAGCATATCTTCAAGGATTTGATTGACTCGCTCAACTTGGCCACTTGTTTGAGGATGGAAAGCTGTCTTTGAAACGAATGTTGGTGCCCATGGCCTTCGAAAAGAATCCCAAAACTTGGAGGTAAAGATGCTGCCACGGTGCAGAAGAGATCACTTGTGGAATGTCGTGCAAGGAG
The DNA here is from genome assembly GCA_021605205.1 of Aegilops longissima. Classification (NCBI taxonomy): domain Eukaryota; kingdom Viridiplantae; phylum Streptophyta; class Magnoliopsida; order Poales; family Poaceae; genus Aegilops; species Aegilops longissima. The sequence goes on along the minus strand of CM038677.1, from coordinate 520,857,704 downwards.
ACAATCACGAGGTGTATAGCTCGCCAACCGAGCTGCTGTGATAGATTCTTTGATTGGAAGAAAATGAGCCACTTTAGTAAGCTTGTCAATGACAACGAAGATAGCATCATTTCCACGCTTGGACTTTGGAAATCCAGTCACGAAGTCCATCTCAATATGATCAAACTTCCATTCTGGAATAGCAAGAGGTTGGAGGAGACCAGCTGGTCTTTGGTGTTCTTCCTTCACTCTTCTGCAGATATCACACTCATTCACGAATTGAGCAATTTCTCGCTTCATTCGAGTCCACCAATATGACTGCTTGAGGTCATGGTACATCTTCGTACTTCCAGGATGAATGGATAGAAGCGAATTGTGAGCCTCGTTCATAATGACTTTTCTCAGATCACCCTTAGGAACCACAATCCGGTCCTCAAAGAAAAGGGTATCTTTGTCATCAATGTGGAAGCACTTGTACTTGGAAATGCCCTTGTCGATACCACGTTTCACCTTTTTCACCATGGTATCCAGGAGTTGAGCCTCATGAATCTGATCTTCCAAAGTAGGAGAGACTATGAGGTTGGCAAGAAAGCCTTGAGGAACAACTTGAAGATTCAGCTTGCGAAAGCTTCACGAGATCCGGTTGGAAGGGCTTGAGGATTAGGCTGTTGCAATAAGCCTTCCTGCTCAAAGCATCTGCAATGACATTGGCCTTGCCAGTATATTCAATACTTGGGTTGTACTCTTGAATCATTTCGACCCATCGAGTCTGCTGAGGTTGAGGTTGGGCTGAGTGAAGATATACTTGAGACTCTTGTGATCGGTGAAAATGTCCACTTTCCTTCCCAACAAGAGATGTCTCCATGTTATCAATGCATGGACAACTGCCGCCAACTCAAGATCGTGAGTGGGGTAGTTCTTTTCGTTGGGCTTCAAATGACGAGAGGTATAAGCCACAACTCTCTTCTCTTGCATTAACACAGCACCGAGACCTTGAAGAAAGCATCACGAAAACTTGAATGGCTTGGATTCATCGGGAGGAGTCAAGGCAGGGAGCTGTGACGAGTTTCTCTTTGAGAGTATTGAAAGCAACATCACATTCGGGAGACCGACATACTTCACATGCTTCGGAGGAGGTTGGAAAGAGGCTTTGCAATCTTGGAGAAGTTCTCAGCGAATCTTGACAATAGCTTGCAAGACCAAGAAAACTGCGGAGCTGCTTGACATTCGAGGAGGTTCCCAATTCAAAATTGCGGACACCTTCTCGGGATTAACTGCGATGCCCTTGGCGGAGATGATATGACCAAGATAAAGCACTTCATCAAGCCAAAATTCACATTTGGAGAACTTAGCATAAATTGATACTCTCGAGCTTGTCTAGCACCAATCGCAAATGTTTGGCATGATCCTTCTTATTCTTGGAAGACCAAAATATCATCAAGATAGACCAAGGCGAATTCATTGGTGTAGGGGTTGAAGATGAAGTTCATCATCCGAGAGAATGTTGGAGGAGCATTGACAAGGCGAAAGACATGACAGTATATTCATAAGAACCAAAGCTTGTTACGAATCTGTCTTGGGAATATCTTGTTCACGAATCGAATCGATGATAACCCATCGAAGGTCAAGCTTGGAGAACACTTTAGCACCTTTGAGTTGCTCGAAAAGCTCATTGATGTTGGGAAGTGGATACTTGTTCTTGATTGTCTTCTTATTCAATGGGCGATGTCGGCGCAAAGTCGGTCCGTGCCATCCTTCTTCGGACAAAAGAACACCACAACCCCAAGGAGATGAACTCGATGCGATCAAACCAGACGCTCTTGTTCATCGAGCTGCTTCTTCAATTCCTTCAGCTCATCAGGTCCAAGCTTGTATGGACGCTTGCAAGCGGGTTCGATGCGGGCTCAAGATCGATACTTGAACTCAAGCGGCGATGAGGAGGCATACCCGAAGCTCTTACGGAAAGACATCTTGGTACTCACAAGCATTTGGAATCGAGAGATAGCATCAATTCGCCCTTCTCATTGAGAGAAAACAACCGAATGGTTTCATCACGAGCGGCATAGATGATCAAATCATTAGAAGAGTGAGTCAATTGAATTTCCAGCAGCACAATCAAGCTGAGCTTTGTCTTGATAAAGCCGATCCATCCGAGAATAAGATCAATATCCGAGTCACCAAGGACAATTGGTTTAGACAAAATCTATAATCGCCCATCTTGATAGAAACATCCGGACGCAAACATTAGATGTCATTTGCTTACCGGGGACACAATCTTCAACGGAATAGGAATCTTTTCCGTCACAAACTCATGCTTGGCAACAAAAGGTCTCGAAATGAAAGCGATGCACCAATCAAATAAGACTTTTGCAGGGAATATCATTAATCGGAAGATTACCCATTATCACATCGGAAGATTCCTCCGCTTGCTGCATTCATCATGTTCACCTTTGCAGACTTGGGATTATGCTTGACCACTGCATTCTTTGGAAGATTTCACGGAGGAGGAGGCGGAAGGCGCCTTTGGTTGAAACACTTGTTAGCATAGTGACCTTCTGCGACACTTGTTGCAAGTCACCTCGAGAGCGGACGGTGGTAAGGAGCACTTGACCTTGGAGCTTGAGAATTAGACTTGTTACGATAGCTTGGGTTGGGTTGGTGGGAAGATCCACGGCCACCTGAGTTCTTCTGCGATAAGGCCGACGGAGCGGAGGAGGAGGAAGGTAGAACTTCTGCTGCTTAGCTGCCACTTGAGAGGAAGAAGAAGACTGAACTGCATCTCTGATTCTCTTCTTAGAAGCCTCACATTTGAGCTGGGCAGCTTCTTGCTTGATGCCATGTTGTAGAATTCATCATACTTTTACGGCTCAAAAAGCACAAGAGCTAATTGCAGATCTTCTCTCGGACCACCCTGAATTGATAGATCATACTCTTTTCATCGGGGACGTCTTGCTTAGCAAAGCGGCGAGTTTCGAACTGGATATTGTATTGATACACAGACATGTTGCCTTGCTTGAGATTGCGGAACTCCTCACGCTTGCTCTCAACAACACTTTTGAATGTGGTGAGCTCTGAAATCTCGGCGGAACTCATCCCGTAATGACACGACCTCCTCTGGAATCTTTGTATTGTGGTACCACTCAGGCAGCTTGATCCTTGAGTTGAAGCGATGCAAACTTGACAAAGTCCTCGTGTCTGCATTGCTACATTCAAAATGCTTGCAGATGTCCACAAGCCAATCGTCGGCGTCTGTAGCCTCGACACGAAACCGAAAGACTTGGCTGATTAGCGAGGAACCGGTGAGAGTAGCAAAGTGCGGCTGATTGTTGCCTTGACCTTGATTTCCTTGATTGCCTTGCCCTTGATGCGTTCTTGCAAGAGCTGCAAAATCATCGAGCATTGGCATTGGTGGCTGCCATGATAGCTTGCCGGGCCTCCGGAGGCGGAGGTGGAGGTGGAGGTTCGATGATTCCCATCATCACGATCCGGATTCGAGGCGCGTTGGCGGAGCCATCTGAAGAGGGTGACATCCGTTAGTCCTTGATAGACAAATAGTCAAGTTGAGTCAGCGGATAGAAATTGCAACATATAGTCTTCACAATAAACATTGAACAAGAATGAGCGAATGAATTCCAAAGTTAACATCACCGTCCATTAAGGTGAGAAGCCACTTGATTAAGGGTTGATGAAAAAAATAACAAGGTATGATGGAACAAATAAATGGTAAGGATTACCCAATCACGAACCAAATATCTGCGGGAAGAAATGCTAGGAGCTACTTGAATCCCACCTATAAACTCCGAAACTTTACGGTTATGCAATCTGGTGTTGGGGATACAGGGACACAAAATATATCACCCAAACTAACAATACCTAGATCCAGTTGTATCCATCCGTCAACACATAACCAAGAAACCTTCGAAATCGTGTACCTCGACCTTGAAAAACATCCGTTATACAAGTCATGGCAATACTCGAGCTCGCCCGATCTTTGGGTTATCGGGTTATCTCACCAACAACTGCACAAAAGAGATTTCGATGTCGGCAAAACTCAGGTATTCGAACTGCAGCGATAAAATTGTGGCGACAACACCTCGGAGCTCAACTCCCGGGACACCGCCACAACCCCTAAATGTCGGGAGGCACCAAGAACAATGTTCTCGTCACAAAACCATCGGAACGATCCCAAGATACCAGCGTGATCCTAAAAAATTTTTAGTGAAATTTGAGGAGAGGAGAGTCAAAACTCTCGTCGGGGATACCTCATAGAGCGACGAAGGGACTGGGGAGTAAAAGAATCCTACTCTCGATATATATAATCCTAAGACTCAAAACATTTTCCATTCTAGACTCAACAACGCCAAAGACAAACAATCAAGTAGGGGCTCCTAAGTCGGGAAGGCTCGATTACCAACATAGCGCCCTCGATGCGGCTATATCTCCCACGTGTCGAGGCACGACTTAGAGCATAACCGCATTGAAAGCAATGTCGCAAGTGAGGTAATCTTCACACAACCCATGTAATACATAAGGAAAGAGATACATAGTTGGCTTACGATCGCCACTTCACACAATACATAAATAAACATCCATCATTGAGTACACTCAAGGTCCGACTACGGAACCAAAATAAAAGAAGATACCCCAAATGCTACAGGATCCCGATCGTCCCAAGCTGAGCACCACTCTGATCATCGGGAAAAGACACATAATAACGACCACGTTCCTCATCGAACTCCCACTTGAGCTCGGTTCGTCACCTGCTGACCGCATCGTCGGCACCTGCAACTGTTTTGGTAGAATCTGTGAGTCACGGGGACTCAGCAATCTCACACCCGCGATCAAGACTATTTAAGCTTATAGGAAGGACAGAGTTGTGAGGTGGAGCTGCAGCAGCGACTAGCATATATGGTGGCTACATCGTAAAGAGAGCGAGAAGAGGAGCAAAGCACGGTCGTCAAACTAGTAGCGATCAAGAAGTGATCTGAACTACTTCGTCGACATAACTCCAACACCGTGTTCACTTCCGGACTCCGCCGAGAAGAGACCATCACGGTTACACACGATTGATGTGTATTTTATTTGAGGTCAACTTCGGTTTTCTACAACGGACATTAACAAATTCCCATCTGCCTCATAACCGCGGGCACGGCTTTGAAAGATAATACCTGCGGGGTGTCCCAACAGCCCATTATAAGCTCTCACGGTCAGCGAAGGATATTCCTTCTACCGGAGGACCGATCAATCTCGAATCCGGACTACAAGACATTTCGACAGCAATAAAACAAGACCAGCAAAGCCGCCCGATTGTGCCGACAAATCCCGATAGGAGCTGCACATATCTCGTTCTCGTGGCACATCCGGATAAGTCAAGCTACGAGTAAAACCAAGCCTCGAGTTTCCCGTGGTGGCCCATGATCTTGCTCGGTTCGGGCCAGCACTCGAAGGAGCTCGGTCCGGGGTTAAAATAAAGATGACCCTCGGGCTCGCGAAAACCGGGGAAAAAAGGCTTAGGTGGCAAATGGTAAAACCAAAGTTGGGCCTTCTTTGGGCGAGTCTTATTCAAAGCGAACTGTCAAGGGGTCCCATAAATCACCCAACCGTGTAAGGAACGCGAAATCAAGGAACATAACACGGTATGGCGGAAACTAGGGTGGCAAGAGTGGAACAAAACACCGGGCATAAGGTCGAGCCTTCCACCCTTTACCAAGTATATAGATGCATTAATTATAGCAGATATATATTGTGATATCCCCAACAAGTAAACATGTTCCAATAAGGAACAACATCTCCATGTTCAACAAGGAACAAACTTCATCTTCACCGCAACTAGCAGCGCTATAAGAGGGGCTGAGCAAAGCGGTAACATAGCCAATCAACGGTTTGCTAGGAAAAGGATGGTTAGGGGCTGACATGGCAATATGGGTGGCATGATAAGCAAGAGATAGGCATCGCAGCATAGGCATAGCAAAAGAGCGAGCATCTAGCATAGCAAAGATAGAAGTGATTTCGAGGGTATGGTCATCTTGCCTGCAATGTTCTCACAGTTGTCGAAAGCTTGATCCTCGTAAGCGTTCTCAACAGGTTCCTAGTTCACGTACTCGTCTCCCGGCTCTACCCAAAGCAAGAACACAAACAAAGGAACCACAATAAATCACGGTGCAATGCACAAGCAACATGATGCAAAACATAACATGATATGCGAGATGTGATATGCAATGCGTATGCGCGCTCCGGAAGGAAAATGATGAACCAGGCATCAACTTGGCAAACCAAGTATGCCACTGGAAAGATGAGATGATTTTGGTTGAAATCGATATAAAGATCACCGGAATCGGATGCACGGTTTGCAAATGACAAGCAAAACAAGAATGGCACAAATCTGCCATTAACAGCATGATGCCACTTAGCAAGCAACAATAAATTAAGCTACTGCACCCAAACGTACCAACAAAGTATATGGCAGTGATCTACACAAGATGCTTGACAAAAGATGAACACTGAGCTACGGCTAGTTCACATCATAACAGGTTCAAACAAGCATGGCAAAAGTGCACAAAATATCGAGTCGACATGGCAAAAACAGCATCAGGTAGCAATGTTCAGAGCAACAAAACTACATGCTACAGGAGCTTATAATAGCAAAACAAGGCATGGCATGAATCTACTCAAAGCATAGAACAAAAGTCCCTTACTGACCATAAGCCAAAAAGGATCAGAAAATATATTAACACCCATGTCAATATCGCAAGTTTCGTTAACAGATTCAGCAACATGGCATGTCAAAAACTGATAACAAGTAGGCATGTTTAAGAGCTCGATGCACTCACTACAGAGCCTTACATGATAAACTAAGCATACATACATCAAGAAGACATGGCATAGAAGATATACATGGCAAGAACAATATCATAGCATACACGGATCAACCACAACAACCTTGGCAAAATTGAATAACATGTAAACAATCTGCCAGGAAACATTTGATAGCAAAAGTAGAGCTCGATTGACTCAAGCTATGGCACTCCATAATTGCAAACCAAGGCATGGATGGATAGAGCAAGACATGTAGAACAAAACATCCTTACTGAAGTATCTCAAAATATGCATAGATCTCTCGGTAGCATCAAGTTAACATGGCATCAAAATATCAGCTAAACAGGGCTGAAAACAGCAACATCAGGACACCTACTTTGCATGCTTGTGCTAGTCACCACATAGATCACAAAAATACATGGCATACACCCCTGGAAAGATGGCATGGCATATTACAAAACACATGTAGGACTCAAATTCATAGGGTGCACACATCAATCATAGCAAAAATAACAAAAGTGCAAGTTACATTAAGAAAGCGAAACTAACATCACATAGCCCTCTTCTAACAGCATTTCGGGCATCAAGATGAGCTCAAATGAAAATGATACAATGAGATGAAATGATCTACTCTTCGAGACGAACATTTTATCATATTACACGCGCAAAATGGAGCTACAGATGCAAAGTTATGCTACGTAGAAAATGCCACAAAATATTAACAGGATTAAAAACTTAGAAGAATTATGAGGGGGGAAGAAGGTCAACCCCGATCCGGATCGGGCCGGATCCGATCGGGCGACGGCGGCGGTGACTCGACGGAGCTCGCTCCGGGCAAGGAAGGAGGAGGCGGGCCGGGTCCGGTGGCGAGGCGGCGCCGGAGGGAGGCCAGCCCAGGCCAGCGGCCGCGAGGTCCGTGGCAGGCGGCGGGGTGGCGGCCGGAGCGGCGGCCGCGGTGCGCCGGCAGCGGGCGGGCGGCGGAGAGGCGGCGGAGGGCGCGCCCGAAGGGCGGCGGCGGCGGCGCGACCGGGCAGGAGGGCCCGCCGGGGCCCGGCGAGCCGGCGTGTGGGCGGCGAATCGGGGACCGGCGGCCACGTGGCACGCCCGTTGGCAGCGTGGCGGCGGCGGACGTGTCCGGCCCGAATCGGACACGTCCGTGGCGGCGGAGAAATTTGCTAGGTTAGGGGGAATTGATCCGGATTTGGGTAGGGGTGTGTCTTTATAGGTAGAAGGAGCTAGGAAGCTCAAATGGGGTGTAGTTTTCGCCCACGATCGTGATCGAGCGACGGAGAGCATGGAAGTGACTTAGATGGGTTATTGGACTATTTTGAAGGGTGTTGGGCTGCAACTTAAAAGAGGTCTTTGCGAGAGTCGCGGTTAACCGTTGGAGTACCAAGCGAGCTCAAATGACCGAAACTTGACCGGTGGTCTGGTGGTATACCAAGGCCACTTGACAAACCTCGGTCCATTCCGAGAAGCGTTTAGTACCCTTTACGGAAAAAGCGTAAAAGGGGCGCGGGGAGATAGGAGTGCGGATTGCAAAACGGACAACGGGAAAAATGCTCGGAATCATGAGACGAACACGTATGCAAATGCGATGCACATGATGACATGATATAAAATGCAAGACATGGACAAAATGCAAAAATGAAGAAAAACCCAACCACGGAGGGAATATCATATCACAATGCCGAAAATGGCAAGAGTTGGAGTTACAAATATGGAAAGTTACTTCCGGGGTGTTACATATACTTTTCAGCAACTTTTTCCTCCTTGGTCAAAAATGTTACCGCGGTGTTTGTACTTAAGTTATCAGGTATGGAATTCTTATATTATCATGTTATTTACATAGAAGTTACCGTGCTATATTTTTCAAAAACTTTTTCCGCCTTGGTCAGATATGTAATGGCCGTGTTTGTACTTAAGTTATCAGTATGGAATTCTTATATGACCATGTTTTTTACATAAAAATTACCAGGGTATGTTTTTCAACATCTGTTCCACCCTTCCTCAAATTTACCGTGTTGTTTATATGCAAATTATCAGGTGAACGGTTCGTATATTAGCATGCTATTTTCAGAAAAGTTATCACGAGTATATATTTAAACAACTTTTTCATCCATTTGTTAATGTTACCACGGTGTTTTGTTCGTAAATTATCTAGTACGAGGGAGGTATATTGTATACTATTTACACATAAGCTAGAAACTATGTGTTTTTCAACAAAAAGATTCCTAGGTCAGAAAGTTACCATGTTTGTATATCGGTTATTGGAGTTTATATCACCATGTTATTTACATAGAAATTACCGGCATGTTTCGAACAAAAAAGTCTTTGGTCAAAAAATCAACATGATTTTGTTTGTAAGTTATCAGGTCTGGGTTGCTTAAAAACCATGTTTTTTTACATAAAAATTACCAGAGAATTGTTTCAACAGTGTTTTTTCCCAGGTCAAAAATTATCATGATGTTTTGAACGTAAGTTATCAAGTCTACAATGCATATATTACCATGCTATTACACAAAAACTATCGTAGGTATATTTTCAAATATTTGTTTACCCAGAGTCAAAAAGGCATCATGATGTTTATATGCAAATTATCAAGCCTACGCTGCTTTAAAACCCTTATTTGGTTAAAAGTTACGTGTCATTTTCGACCACAACTACTATCCACGCCAGAAGAACAAGACACGCACTTCATCAAACATTTCGCGAGCCTACTAGGCAATGTAACCTTGCAGTGAAGTCTCTTCCTGCTCCTGCCAATGTTGTTGTCGCACGCCGGCGGTGGTGATGCCAGCTAGGTGGTCAAGAGGCGCGCGGAGGTGCGAGCTTGCTTGTAAGTTGGCTTCCCTAGGTAAAAGATCTTTGTCGTGTTTGTACCTAAGTTATTAGGTTTTACAGCGGATATATTACCATGCTATTTACGTGAAATTACGGGGTATGTTTTAACAATTTTTTTATCCGGTCAAAGTTTACCATGGTGTTTGTACATAAGTTACCAACACCGCGGTGCGTATATTACCAGACTGTTTACACAAAAATTACAAGAGTATGTTTCACCAACTCTTTTCCTTAGGTCAAAAGCTTATCGCTGTGTTTGTACGTGAGTTATCAGATCCGCAGAGCTTAAGTTTCCATGTTATGGACATAGAAGTTACCATGGTAAAATTCAACAGCTTTTTCACTAGTCAAATTTACCATGATGTGTGTGTTCATATGTTACCAGGTTTACACAGAGGTTACCAGGGGAATGTTTCAACATTTTTTTCATTTGGGCGAAAGTTATCATTATCAGGTAAAACAAATATAGAAGTGCGGAAGTTGATATGTACGAAAATTGAGATGCCGATATATAAAGTAGCAGCAGATTTTGAACACTAGTCACTTGTTTATAGAAGTGCCGGTTAATTTAGCGAGTGCCCAAACTTTTCTATTTATGCGAGAACGAGATGGATCAAATCTTGGTTTGGATCCATCTGAACTCTGACAACTGAATACTTAGCTAATCTGTTTGTGCACATGCGAATGAAGTTATCGAGTGGTACTCAGCCTACACGAACCTGTTGGTCGAGGATCGAACCCCACTTAACGCTAATTTTTTCGCTCGAAGAGAAAAAGGATCGCCGATCGTGTGCGTGAGAAGCGCAGCGGTGCGGTTCGATCGGAGACAGTCTTGATTCGATCGGAATGGTCTTGATTCGATCGGGGTTGCCCGGCAGGATCGGGTCCGCGGACGTTGATGAGATCGGGTGGCAGTTTTAAAATCTGCCACACGGCTGCCACATACATATTTCATAAAATAAAATGCACAACCCAATTCATTATATATATATAATAAGATTACCAAGCCAACTTAATTTTTTAATAATATTCTTATCTCAATATTAATTTTATACAAAATCTCAGTCAAGGCCATCATTGTTTTTTCACCCATCCCATAAAATGGGTCCATTTCTACTAAAATCAAATGGCTTGTAAATTATCAGAAATGATAAATGTGCTGCATGTACATTATATTATTTTTGACCCAGCTCAGTAAATAGGTGTATTCGAATAAAATAATCAAATCTGTTGTAAATTATCATAAATAGTATTTTTTTAAACAATTATCATAAATAGTAAATCAGCTATTATTATTGTTTTAAACCATCCTAGGAAATAGATTATTTTTCAAGTTAAAGCCCAGGAACTATATTGGCAAACAAAATGAAATGGGCTATAAAACCTAAATAAATGGGCTGCATTCCGCCACAGCTTTCAAAGCTGACTTTGTTGGCCCACTAGATGATGCATGCGTAAGGTGTTGTCCATTTAGTGAACAAAACGATTTAATGGTCTGAAACAAAGAGTCAACAAATTATTCTGACATCTGTAGTCGTTGCATTGACATGCAACGGTGATCCTCCTTCTTCAATCTCTAATCTAGTTGCTCTTGCTCCAGCCGCCAAAACCATCGCCGACTGGAGTGCACATCTGCCTCCGTGGCGGCTGTCTTGCCTTGTGAGCCTCATGACCCACTCTACTCCCAACGGTGGCCAGGTTATACCGGTACTCACCCACACCTTCTGTCATGGATTTGTCACGGCAGATGTCCTTAGTCTCAGGACTTAGTCGCGAGGCCAACGCATCTATGTGGTAGCTTGAGAGGGGTTGAGTGGGATGAGACACGCGAGGTATTTTTACCCAGGTTCGGCCCCTCATGGTGGAGGTAAAAGCCTACATCCTGCTTCATTGATATTGATGATTATGATCACAATTACAAGGGTGCTCTATCTCGAGAGCTATAGACTTGTCTGTCTAACCCTAACTTGTCAAACTCGTGAATCTTGTCTTCTTGGGGTGCCCTGTCCCTCCTTATATAAGTTGGAGGGGCGGGTTACATGTGGAGTCCTAGTAGGATTAGTACTAGTCTATCTTCTATTACAAGCCAGATACAAGTCCGTGTCTTGCTTCCTTGAAAGGGAAATATTCCTCATCCCTTTCCTCTTAAGCCGGCCCACCGTCACATAAGTTGGCCTTCCCAAGAGCCTCCTTATGGGCCGTTGAGTCTTGTCATCCATCTGACCCGCCTGCCGGGTCATTAATGAGTAGCCAGGCTCGGCCGGGTCATCAGCGAGTGGAGAGATCCAGGCGGGTCACTTAGTGAGTCGCCAAGTCAGGGCGGGTCGCCAATGAATCGCCAAGTCCGGTCGGGTCATACTTCCGGCCGGGTTATACCATGGGGTATATCCCCGACATTAGCCCCCAGTTTAATTTGGATGTATCCATGTTAAACTAACCTTGTAAAATAAACACAAGAACAAATTTGTCAGGTTGTGCTCCGGGGTAAAAATTCTTGTAAGACGACACCTGATCATCCTTAAGTCCTTGTCATTTCCTTCTTCTGGAAAGTCTGGGTCAATAGGCCAGCTTCATAATCAATCTGATTTTCAGCCGGCTTGAAGATGTAGAACTTGTCGGTTTATCATTGCCAAAATTGCCGGTTTGTAAATATTGATGGCACTGGGTCATAATTATTGCTAACATTAAGCTTGAAAATGTACATCCCTTATATGCATATCACTTGTAGCCCCCAAGTCTTAAGAAGGGAGCGTAGTAATAGCTTAAGACTTGCTTCAGTATAAATGTCGCAACCTTGAAGAAAACCGGGTTGTTCATCTCAGTCACTAGTCATAAACTGAATATTCCACATATGTATCCCCCAAGTGTCGGGTTGTCATGCTTGCATCAACCTGGGACTTGTAATTGCCCTATGCTCACAAAAACATTGACAGGAGCAATTAGTAGCCCCCAAGGGCTGGCTCATCACAATGTGACGGGTCGGGTCTTCAATAAGGCAAGTTAAAAATGACCTTGCATTAGCCCCCAAGTGTAATCGTGCATGCTTGCAACAACATGTGACTTCCATATTTGATATAATAAGGCAAGTGCCGGGTAGTGTTCCTGCAGCTCGGGACTATTCCTTCCATTGTAAAATGAAATCATATCCATTGTCCAGATAATATTTCTGAAACTCTTGCATATCACCTGCTCTGAGCTGGTATTTTTGGATGAAGGAATAATAGCCATTGCTCTGAAGCAGCTTTGAAACTCTCAATCATAATATGGGTTATTAATAACCATAATAAAAATCCAGCCATGATGGCTATTAAAGATTGGAATAATATAATCCGGTATGACAACCTCAATCATTCAATATTATAATGAAAATCCATCCAAGTTTGGCTATTAAAGATTTGAATACCTTATCCGTTGACAAGTTAATCCGGAGTTTAAATACCCGGCGGCTCCTGGCCGATGGCGACTTAATACTCATCCATTGTAATTCGGAATTTTTGTAACCCGGCGGCTTATAGCCTTTGTAAAAATCAATAACTGATAACCCCATCCATGGCGGCTCATAATCATGTCCAGTTTTTGATAAGATCACTTTGGTGGCTCATAGCCTGAATAAACTCAATATTGAACAATATAACCTGGAGCTGGATAGCCCGGGAATATCTTCAGATGGCCAGATGATGGGTTTAAACGCAATGATTCATATGAGCAATAATAGTATTCTTATGTGTAAAGCTCTGCATGTCCTTCACAAAGTTTAAACAATGGGTTTAAACGCAATGATTCATATGAGCAATAACAGTATTCTTATGTGTAAAGCTTTGCATGTCCTTCACAAAGTTTAAACAACATATGCCCTGACGACTTAACATCAAAAGCCAGGGCGGGCAACAACCCAAACATAATATAGTCTTATGTAATTACTGAAAAGACTAAGCAAGGCCGTTCAACCTCATATACTGGCAACTTAAATACAAAAGCCAAGACGGGTTATCAAACCTCGTATATTCATATAACCAGGAAAACATACCTGTAGGATTGATTTATACTGCTGGCTTACATCGCCATATCAAGTGAGGGTAACAATCCAATGATTTATAAGCGCATGATTCCAATGGCGCAATCCAAAATACACTGGCGACTTAACGTCCACAGCTAGGGCGGGTTATCAAACCTCGCATATTCATACAACCAGGAAAACATACCTGGAGAATTGGCTCAAATTGCCAGCTTACAGTGCCACATCCAGTGAGAGTGACAACCCAAGTACTCATAAGCGCATAATTCCAATTGCGCAATCAAAGTATACTGGTGACTTAACGTCCAAAGCCAGGCCTGTTTACCAAACCCAAAATATCCATACCATTATTGAAAGACATACCTGTAGATTAACACCATGTTGATGCATTGATAATTATAATCTGAAACCAGTATCAACCCGGAGTTATCAAATATCATCATTTTGATTGCTCAAGGCAAAATATCCTGGCAACTTAAAGACTGCTATTAGGGCGGGTTATCAAACCCAAAGATACTCAATGATAAGTCATATAATCAAGGCTACGTGGCGTGTGAAATCAGTTCACCTTGCCACTTCTGACGCCATATGCATATGATGAGGTAACAACCCAAAGATTTAGAACACTGCATACATGCAATTTATTCATAGTGCCGACTTACAACGCCATATGCAGCAAGGGTAAAATCCCAAAGACATAGAGCGCAGAACTCCAAGTGCATAATCAAAGCACACTGGCGACTTATCATCGAAAGCCAGGCCAAGTTATCAAAACTCCGGATAGTTTCAAATATGTATCATAAGGATCAAGGCTACATGGCCGGAATCAATTTTAAACCATATATCAATATGGTACAAAGATATGAACCGAAACATTGTTCAAATAAAATATGAAACCAGAAAAACAAGGCTTTCATAGTTTTCCAAACCTCAACATCAAGTGCTATTCAAGGGCCGCACAACCATTGAGCTAATCCTTTATTCAAACCTGTAAGCCGGGCCTCACATGACCAATCGCCGTTTTAACTTTGACAAGTTCAGGGTTTATAAGATTGACTGTTAAGAGTTCGTTGAGTCATTTCAGGATTACCTGGGCGGAGTGGCAGACATACAAAGGCAGGATAACCCGGATTTTTGGTGAATACACCTGGCGTCCAAGCCGATCAAAAGGGTAAATATAGCTATGTTCATTGAACAGGAAGCCCCCAAGTGACCTTTAACAAGCCATCAAGGCAGGTTACCTATGCTTGAACTGCACATTATAGCAAGTTCTCTTTGGCAACCATTCAACTTGAGCAAAAAGGCCCCCAAGTCGTTTGCAACAAGGCGTATAAGCCGGAAAAAAGGGTAATAATCGCTATGATTAGTGAGCAGGAAGCCCCCATGTTATTTGTAACAAGGCGTGCAAGCCGGAACAAAGGGTAATCATCGCTATGCTTAGTGAGCAGGAAGCCCCCATGTTATTTGTAAGAAGGCGTGTAAGCCGGATCAAGAGGGTAGTCATAGTTATGCTCAGTGAGCAGGAAGCCCCCAAGTGATCAATAATATGATAAGCCTATAAGGCAGGATACGCATGTTTCAACCGCACATCATGGCAACAAGTTCTCTTTGGCAACCTTTAATTTTTCTGAGAACTCAAACTTGCGAGAGATGAATTCTTTTTGAGCCAGGTGTTAAACCGGATATTGAGAGCTTCAAAGCTTTGTGGGGGAGAGATTTCTCTTGAGCCGGATTTTAAACCGGAATCCTTCATTTTAAGCCGGAACTATTTTGACGGCCTTTAAATTTTCATCAATATAACAGTAGCCTCCGGGACTGGGTTATCTTCCCTCCAATGACCCGGAGTTCTTGAATCTGCTTAAACTGGCAACATTTACTGAGCCATGTCCATGTAGCCCCCGAGACTTAAGACGGCTCGAGGATTTGGCGTAAGATTCTTCATATTTGACTGTTATATACTGCCGGTATGAGTCATTCAATCAGCTCAGTGACATAACGGTTCCTTTTGCAGTAGACAACTTGTCCTGCATTAGAGAACTTGCAAGCCAGTGTAATTGCTCTTTTAAAGAAAGCAATACGTAATATAAAAATATACTGGATGGATTTCACCTGATATGTTAGGCTAGAAATTATCCACCGCGGAGTTGATGATCACCATGGTGAAGCTGAAATCAATCACAGCCGAGTCAATCGCGGGAGCAGACAGATGAGCCGGCCGCGGCGTTGTAAGCCAGCGTGGACGGGCGAGTCAATCGCAGGCGCGGTAAGCCGCGCGGACGGGCGAGTCAACCACGTCATGCTGATGTAAATTGGGCCGTAAAAACGGCGGTTTGGACACATATCCGTCGAGCATCATGGCACAGGTCGAATGCTAGTGCATGATAATGGTGGCGCAAGCTATACATCCATGACACGACCATCGCTCTTGCAGTGGATAATTGTCCTGCATAAACAATATTGCAGGCCAGGGCAAAGATAAATTGTTCCTTGACAAAAACAATATGTGCTACTAAAACAAACTTAGATGGATATCACCTATCTTGTCCGGACGATAGATGATCTGTTCCACGCGGTAGAAGCAGCTCGGACAAACCAGCAACTCAAAACAGCCCCGGTGGCTTAACACGACAAAGACGACTGAGGGAGTCCTGGATTAGGGGGTGTCCGAATGGCCGGACTATAGCCTTTGGCCGGACTCCTGGACTATGAAGATACAAGATTGAAGACTTCGCCCCGTGTCCGGATGGGACTTTCCTTGGCGTGGAAGGCAAGCTTGGCGATACGGATATGTAGATCTCCTCCCATTGTAACCGACTCTGTGTAACCCTAGCCCTTTCTGGTGTCTATATAAACCGGAGGGTTTTAGTTCGTAGGAAGAACAACAATCATACCATAGGCTAGCTTCTAGGGTTTAGCCTCTCTGATCTCGTGGTAGAACTACTCTTGTACTACCCATATCATCAATATTAATCAAGCAAGAGTAGGGTTTTACCTCCATCGAGAGGGCCCGAACTTGTGTAAAAACATCGTGTCCCTTGTCTCCTGTTACCATCCGCCTAGGCGCATGATTCGGGACCCGCTACCGAGATCTGCGGTTTGACACCGACATTGGTGCTTTCATTGAGAGTTCCTCTGTATGCGTCATCTTTAGGCCCGATGGCTCCTCCGATCATCAACAACGACGCGGTCCGGGTGAGACTTTTCTGCCCGACAGATCTTCGTGTTCGGCTTTACCTTTGTGGGCCAATTAAGCAGCCATCTGGAACAGATCGAAGCTACGCCCAGCCATCAGATCAGATTTGGAAGTTTGAACTACATGGCTGACGTCCGTGGAGGCAGAAGCGGAAGCTCAAAACAGCAGAAGATGCACTCAGAACTAGATGGAGCAAAGTACTCAACACCGCAGACAGAATCTGACGACGATCGCCGCGCTGAAACTACCCGGCGAAAATTACTGCGAATTTGATGAGGAGGCCTTAGACCCCATAATCAGAAAATAAAGGAAGCCACCGGTCGGGTGAACAACCCCATAGCCAACACAGAGCGGCAAAGGGCACTGCACATAAGCCGCACGCGATCCCCACAAGGATTCACATCAAAAGATGGCCCAGCTAGATCTATCTACGGGCCAGAAAGCAAGCTCTAGTAAGCAATACAGCGCATCAAGTATCCGAATATCACAAAGTACACCCAAATATGGGGTGCACACCCCTATGTTTCACCGATGAGTCTTTGGATCATAATTTCAGTGAGTTCAAGCCCGTAAACATAGAGGCATCTGACGGAACAACAGACCACAGTGCGGATTGAGGATTACATCCTCCACATACACACGGCTAGAGGAGATGATCTCCATGCCATAAAATACTTACCCCTCAAGCTCAAAGGGCCAGCCCGGCATTGGCTTGAAAGCCTTCCCGAAAACACCATTGGAAGTTGGGAAGAGCTCGAGGATGCTTTTCGGGCAAATTTTCAAGGGACCTATGTCCGACCTCCGGATGCAGACGATTTAACTCATATAACTCAACAACCCGGAGAGTCAGCCTGGAAACTCTGGAACAGATTTCATACTAAAAAGAACCAGATAGTCGACTGTCCGGACGCCGAAGCCTTAGCAGCTTTCAAACACAGCGTTCGAGGCGAATGGCTCGCCAGACACCTCGGCCAAGAAAAGCCAAGAACAATGGCCGCATTAACAAGCCTCATGACCCGCTTTTGCGCAGGAGAGGATAGCTGGTTGGCAAGATGCAGTACCAGCGACCCAAGTACATCCGAAGTTAGGGATGGAAACGAGAAACTGCGACGCAACAAGACCAGCGCCGGACCAAGGGAAATAGCCCGAAGAGCACGGCAGTTAACGCCGGATTCAAAAGCTCTCGGCAGAATCATAAAAAGCTGCCCCTCAAGGATACAAACCTAAACAAAATCCTAAGATATGTCAAATCCACAGTACTCCCGGGAAGCCTGCAAACCATACCCACAGAGATTGTTGGGTCTTCAAGCAATCCGGCAAACTCAACGCCGAACATAAGGGGCTCGACACACCAGCGAGGGCGATGGCGAACCCCACAAGCGAGCACGGAAAACAAAAGAATTTCCCACAAGAAGTCAAAACAGTAAACTCACTTCACGTGACAAAAGGGAAAAACATAGTGGCGCCTATAGAGATACACGCCATACGGCCTATCCCAGAGGAGTCCCGCCACTGGTTGTTAAAACCAATCACCTTCGACCAACAGGATTACTCTAGAAGTATCCGGAATGCAGGATGGACTGCCTTGGTATTAGATCCGATAATTCACGGACTCCACTTTACACAAGTTCTAATGGACGGCGGCAGTGATCTAAACCTGCTGTATCAGGACACAATCCGCAAAATGGGGATAGACCCAACAACAATTCGCCATAGCAACACTTCCTTTCAAGGGGTAACGCCAGGCCCAGATGCCCATTGTACGGGATCTCTCCTGCTAGAAGTTATGTTCGGCTCACCTGACAACTTCCGTCGCGAAAAGCTAACCTTCCACATCGCCCCATTTACAAGTAGCTATCAAGCACTACTGGGACGCGAATCTTTCGCCCGCTTTAACGCATTACCGCATTATGCATCTCTTATACCTAAAATGCCCGGTCCGCGAGGCATCATCTCATTAAAGGGAAATATCGAGTGTTCCTCTAGTGCGGAAGATTGTGCGGCTGCCTTGACAGCCACACACTAAACCGGCTTCACTAATCAAAGCACCCAAACAGGTCGTTCAGACCCCGGACATGGCTAGACGAGTCCGGCGTAAACATACAAGGGCTTACTAGCCGCATACCCCCGTACAAGGGGCTCCGCGCATATACAACAAGAGACAATAAAGCTCAATTTTATTCATTTTTTGGATTGTACTTTGTTTATTTAATATAACGTACATTTTCATACGATCTTTTTCAACTAAGTTCCTCTCTTTTACAGATGAACACCGTACTCGCCCGTCAAGATACTGACTACGCGGAACACGGTATGAGGCGTGCGGTGGGACCCGTTCAAGGATTCTTTTCAGATTAAGACCCTGCGTAAACCTTTTTTACTGTCATTGTCGATACACATCCCTGGTTTCTTGCTATAACCGAGGTGGAGGCTGGCGTCTTGGCATGTGGCCACGTCAGAATTTTATGCGTACACAGGACACGGGGGCTTATTACTAAGGCGTTCTTCACTGTTTTCATAAAGACCGAATACCTTAAAGTGTTGGCGTCGCGAGTTGGCCTTATATGCATCAGCTCCAAATCATGTCTTTGGTCAAATGTTGGGTTTGCCGACTCATGTTTTGCTGCCTTACGTTACGGTCTATCGGCTAATGCGGCACCGGAGAACTCTGCGATTGTGCCGGTTCGACGACGAGCACCTCGATGAAAGCCGAAAACTGATTGTCATGATATAGCGTGAGACTGGTCAATCACTTTCGATGACCGCCGGAATCTTTAGGATTCCTCTGCATTAACGAAGGGCCGTCTCCCGACCAGGCACACGCGCGCCCCGAATTGAGGCGGCGGTGCCCAGAACTATATAGTAGCCCCACTGTCAAACTCATATGGCTAAGTGAAAGTGATTAAGCATTATAGTCCGGTTTCCTAGTTCACTGCGCTATCACCTCCTTTATAGGACCAAGACGTTGGATCAAGTGTGAAAATGTGCCTTCTGCGAACACCCCCGCATTATATGCGTGGGGGCTGAAGCCGACGACTGCCATCTTTCAGGTTATATATACATATACATTAATGGCCGCACAGGAGGTATTTTAATTCTTGAAGGCACAAGTATAAAAAGCTTTTATATTCCCTCAAAACATTCTCTTACAATAACACATGTTATTCAAACATAATATCCTTCGAGCATTGCGTTTCTATTAAACGAGCGCCCTGCAGAACATCCTGAAAATAGTGCTCGGAAGGTACTCGGCCCCCGTCCGAATCTTGAGATGCAACATCGGTGGCCTTCATCTCCGCCCAGTATGTCTTGACACGGGCAAGAGCCATCCACGCACCCTCTATGCACGCTGACCTCTTCATTGCATTGACATGCGGCACCGCACCAAGGAATTGCTGCACCAAGCTAAAATAACTCTTCGGCTCGGGCCTTTCCGGCCACAGATGACTCACGACATACTTCATGGCGAGTCCGGATAACCTATTCAGCTCCGCCCATGCGTAAGCGATCGGTTAATGGAAGTGGGCGCTCTGGATTGTGGAACTGCGACCAAAAAGCTTTTCCGCCGTGATCCTTTTGATCTCGGAAGTGTTCGGCGCGTCCGCGGCACTAGCCGGCAAGTCCAGGTAAGTATCTGCCGCACTCCACAACGGTCAATTGAGCATATTTAGGATCCCGAACTTCAACCGCAGCATAAAGGGCTTTCCGGCCGCAATATCTCGGCTGGCGTAGCTCCTCCTTCATAGCTCTCATTGCAGGCGAGCATTCTTAGCCTCGATGGTGGCCTTCTCCAGTCCTACATTCCGCCCGATCTTCTTTTCAATAAGCTTGCAGCGATCGGCAGCATTCTTCAACTTCACAGCCATCTCTCCATTTCCTTCTTGCTTGGCGATGAGCAGCCTGTTCGACTTTCAGCTCTTGACGCCTTTAAAACAACCGCATCACTTTTCTGGCCTGCTCCTTGGCTCGGCGAGTTCCGCCAAGGTTCTCCATGGCAGCGGCACCATACGCATCAAGCATATGTCGGTTCGGGTTCGGCAGACCCTTGAGGTTCGAACACGGGGGTGTCTTGCGGAGATCCAACCCTCCACCGTCTCGCACCTCACCGAATCGCTGGGTCCTAAACTACTAAGCGAAACAGCACAAGAGACCACGAGATTTATACTGGTTGGGCCACCATTGTGGTGTAATACCCTACTCCGGTGTGTGGTGTGGTGGATTGCCTCTTGGGCTGATGAGGAACAATACAAGGAAGAACAGCCTCGTGAGGTCTGTTCTTGGCGGTCTGATGAACTGCTAGGTGGTGCTCGATCGCTCTAGCTCTGGTTTCTTGATGAGGATTGAGATCTCTCCCCGTTTCACAGGGGTGGCTACTCCTATTTATAGGCGAAGGCCTGGGCCTCTTCCCAAATATTGGCGGGAAGGCGCCAACAATTAGCCATTTGAAGGGGAACAGCGGGTACACTTATCGACTAAAGTTGGTCCTCGCTTGCCAAAGGCTCTGGTGATGACGCCTTCTTGGGCTCCACGATGACTCCCTTCCAGCCGTTGGGCTGGTCTTGGTCTTGTTGCACCGATACGGATGCCTTTTCTTGATGCTCTCGCCTATGCTTGCTCCCTTCGCACCAAAGAGGAAAGGAGGACACTGCGCGGGCTGGCGCCCGACTGGCGCCCTTGGTTGTCATGGCTTGCATCATGGGCACCTCATGAGGTACCCTGCCTTGAACTCTCCGCCTCCTCATGAGCCAGCTGGCGGGGCCGTGCTCGAGAAGCTCCTTGTCGTCCGCCCATGAAGCTTGGCCCCTTCGCGAGGTCTTGAGCTTGCGTTGATGAAGATGGGCGTCTGGGCCTCCTTGAGCCACGCCGCAGGCCAGCGAGCGAGCAAGTCTGGGACCCCGTTCCCGAACGCATGACAGATAGCCCGGGCCCATGGCGCGCCGAACTTGGCGGCGAGAGGCGAAAGGGCAAGTGTGAGCGTCACGGGCCTAACAGCCTCTTGACCTTAGGCGCCGCGTGGCGGTTGATTGGACCTTGGCGCCTTTGCTTCCCCATGATGCCTCGGTAACCACCCGGATTGACGAGTCCTCGCATGCGGAGTCGGTCATGATTACCGGTGATCGTGGAGGCCGACGGTTGGCCTTCGCCCGGCTATAAGTCTGAGAGCGCGCGCCCTTCCAGTTTATCCCTTCTTGTCTCTCCTTCTTCTCCATGGCTCCATCGAGGAAGTTCTCGGCCGCAGAGAAGGGGAAGGGCCGTCAGGCCGAGTCTTCCTCTCCTCCGCCTAAGCGTGGTCAGGTCGCCCCATAAGCATCCCGTGGCCCCCACGGCTGTCCCCAGATCGTGGGGAGGCTCTCAGCGTGGCGAGCGGCTGGCCATGGTCGGAGGGCATGCCCGACATGCGTCCCTCGAGGCCGCGCCTCCATCTTCTTGAAGCCTTGGTGGAGTTCATGGTGCTGGGCGGAGGAGCCGTCCGGCGTCCGGCTTCAGCTCCGTGCTTCCTCTGGGTGAGCTCCCAGGTGGCGCCTGGGTGGCCTCGGCTCCAGGCGGATGGCTGCTGCAGCCGGGCTTCATGGGCTTCTCTGGAGGTCTGCTCTGAGGAACTGTTCTCACGACCAGCTGGTGGCGGAGCGTTGGCTCATGCAGGTCTTCGCCGCTGGTGCTCCTGTACTTCAAGTATGGCGGCGACGCCACCCTACGTGAGGTGTTAGGGAAAACAGTGCGCGCGTGGTGCTGCCACGAAGCGGCGACCGCGACCAGGACTCAGCCCGGCGTGGGCGGAGAGGGCAGCGCGGTCGGATGGCGATGCCGTGACTCCTCAAGCTTCACCAGCTCTTCTTGGTGGTGATTCTTCCAGCAGCGGCAGCAGCCAGCCCTCACGCCGCCCGCGCCTGCTTGGGGGTGGCAGCGGGTCCGCTTCGCCGCTGCGCCCGAAGAAGCGAGAGGAGTCCGCTGAGCTCGGAGGCAGCTCGAGCCTTCCAAGAGGGCGGCACGGGGCGTGCTTCACCTGCTTTGTCCTTTTCTTTCTTTTCTCCTGCGAAAGACAACAATGTGTGGCCCGTGGGGCGCGTTTAGGTGCTTGCCGTTAATTATTGTACTGCTTTTGTTATCCCGATAATGCTCCTTTACATTTCGCCCATTATAAGTGAACTCCAGCCGTGGCATGAGGCGACCGATCCAAGCCCGTGTTAGCGTAGTGCTGCCCGTGAGGCATGGTCGGGAGGGTGCTCTAGCTGTGGACCAGGGCCGTGAAAACTTGAGCGATAGGGGTAGGAGCAGCTCGCGAGGGCTCCGGGCTTCACGCCTCGCGAGTCCCAGCATAAAGAAAATCGAGGCGGGAGGCGAAAAAGATCGAAGAACCACGGACTAAAAGATGGCGATAGTTTGATAAAAACTCCAAATGGGAATAACTAGTCAACTCTGAGAAGCAAATGAAAAGCCGCGTCCGGCACCTAGTCTAGTCTTGACGTCTTCTCACCAGCGGAGCTAAGTGCTGCCACTGGGCGTGGGAGGGAGCCCGGGGCTGAGGCGGCACTCCACGAGACTCAGGCGTGTACAGCCCCAACTCATTATTACGTGAGAGTGTCACAGGCGGCGAGCTTCACAGGCGTTGGCCCTCTTCAAAGGCTCGGGCCTTTCTTACAGGAAGCAAGCTTCACGGGCGTTGGCCCTCTTCACGGGCTCGGGCCCTTTCGAGCAGCGGCTTCACGAGCGTTCGCCTTCTTCACGAGCTCCGGGCCTTTCTCGAAAAAGATGGGCTTCACAGCGTTCGCCTTCTTCACGAACCTTGGGCCTTTTCCAAAGAGCGAGCTTCACGGGCATTCGCCTTCTTCCCGAACCTTTGGGCCTTTTCCAAAAGAATGAGCTTCACAGGCATTCGCCTTCTTCACGAGCCTTTGGGCCTTTTCCAAAAGAATGAGCTTCACAGGCATTCGCCTTCTTCACGGTAGCGAGGGCCTTTTCTAAAAGAATGAGCTTCACAAGCATTCGCCTTCTTCACGAACCTTGGGCCTTTTAGGGGTAAAACCTCCGGAGGTCTTTGGATGTTCCACGCGTTCTATATAGGTACTCCCTCTTGAGTCTCCAAGCGCCGCGGGCGGGCACTGGAAACATGAACAACCTTGAGCGGGCCCTCCCACATGGGAGAGAGCTTATGCAGTCCCTCCCTAGAGAGGACCCGTCGGAGCACGAGGTCCTCTACCTCGAGAGTTCTGGGGCGGATGTTGCGGCAGTGGTAACGCCTGAGTGCCTGCTGGTACCTTGCCGCCCGCAGCGCAGCTTCTCGATGGCGCTCCTCCCCCAGTACGAGGGTCGTCCCCCGCATGGCGTCCTGCAGCGTTTCATCGAACTCTAGGACCCGCGCGGATCGACGCTTGACCTCGTGAGGGAGGACCGCTTCGGCTCCGTAGACCCGGAAGAAGGGGGTCTCTCCAGTCGGCTTGGTTGCGGTTGTGCGGATGGACCACAACACGGATGGAAGCTCGTCGTACCAGCCTCTGCCGCAGGCCTCCAGATTCTTCTTGAACGTCCTGGTCTTGAGGCCTCTCAGGACCTCTGAGTTGGCCCGCTCGGCCTGTCCATTGCTGCGAAGTGCGCCACGGCGTAGCATATCTGCGTCCCAAGGTTAGCGCAGTACGTTTTAAAAAGGTTATTGGTGAACTGCGAACCGTTGTCGGTGATGATGCGGTTCGGCACTCGAACCGCTCACGATGCCCTTGATGAACTTGACAGCAAAGCCGGTGAGGATGGTGCGAGCGGCCTTGACTTGACCCACTTGGTGAATTTGTCCATGGCGGCGTAGGTGGCGATAGCCCCTGGCGCCCGAGGAAAAGGGCCGGGATGTCCAGCCCCGGACGCGAATGGCCAAGTGAGGGGATGGTTTGCGGACCTCCTGGCGGCTGGTGGATCTGCTTGGCATGGAATTGGCAAGCCTCGCAAGCCTTCACGAGTTCAACAGCGTCATTGGCGCGATGGGCCAATAGAAACCGCTGCGGAATGCCTTGCCAAGCGAGGGCCCGTGACGACGAATAGTGCCCACAATCTCCACCATGTATATCTGCCAGCAGTTCCTTCCCCTGTTCCCTGGTGATGGAGCGCAGGGATACGTCGTTCGGTCATTTCCGGTAGAGCTGTCCATCCATGATGTTGTATGCCGTGGCTTGCCGTGCCACACGCTCTGCCTCCTCCTCCTTCTCCGGCAAGGTTCCATGCGTTAAGTAACTCTTAAGCTCCGTGATCCAGCACCCCTCTTGAGGTTCCATCGTTAGGAGCAGGCGTGCTCTGAGGCGAACCACGAGTTGGGGCTCCCGAGGCTGGTGGTGAGGAGCTCCACCCGAGCTGTCTTGTGGTTGATAATGGCGGCAGGGCTGAGGGCTTGAAGAGCCGTTCCTCAAAGACGCCCGGCTCCTGGGGTAACCTCCTGGAGGCTCGTTTGGCGATGTCGTCGGCCTCTTGATTGGTGCCGCGGGGCACGTGCTGCAGCTCCAACCCCCATAACTACTTCTCCATCCTGCGGACCTCCATGAGGTAGGCCTCCATGTGTTCATCTCTTGGCTCGTACACCTTGTTGGAGAAATTGGCGAGGCTGCGAATCGCCTTTGATGGTAGGCGCTTCACCCCAGGGCAGCGGCAGCCTTCAGACCCTATCAGCCCCTCGTATTCTGCTATATTGTTGGAGACCTTCTCGCCTGCTTTGAAAGCAGAGCTGCACGGCATAGTAGAGCTTGTCTGGCGGGGAGATATGAGCACCGCCCAGCCCAGCGCCCTATCACGAGAACGCTCCATCAAGTACATGACCCAACCTTGGCGCTTAACTTCACAGGGAGAGGAGCGATCCTCGCCAGCCACGAGGCCGGTGCTTACATCCATTCGGCCACGAAATCTGCCAGTATGCCCCCTTGATGACTCTGGTTGTCTTGAACTCGAGCTGGAATGCTTGCAGCTCAATGTTCCACTCGGCGACCCTTCCGGCCGAGTTGGGGCTCTTGAGCACCCTCTCCGAGGGTATCTTGAGGGCGACCTTGATTGGATGACCACAGAAGTAGTGCAGCAGCTTGCAGAAGCCACCAACAGCGAGGAGGAGCTTGCGGCATGGGGTACCAGCGCCCTCGCATCCCGTAACACTTGTCTTGTGAAGTACACGGGTGCTCGGCGAGGCTAGGGGCGTCGGTGCTGGTGGCGTCTTCGGAAGCTGTGGTGCCTCCAGGTGTGGCGCCTCCAGAAGCTGGGTGCTTGGATGGAGGCCTCTCCCGCCCTTGGTGTCCTCTGCTGCGATGGCTGATCTGCTTCCGTTGCGGTGCTGGCTTCTGCGAGCTCCTTCTGATTCGGCCTCGCCTTAGCTCGGGTGGCCGCCGTGGTCTTGGCTTTGGCGCTCCTCCTAACTTCCACGAGGGCTGCGCTAAGCGAGTAGGGAGTGGCGGCGGGTAGAATACTAAGGGCTCCCGAGGCGTGGGGCTACCATCCTTGGAGGGCTGGTCGGTATCTCTTGAGGTCTTGGAGCGCTTTGTCGGCCACTTGAGTCCATTGAAGGGCCCTTTTTCTTCATCGGTGGAAGAAAGCGCCCCTTCCCCAATCCGGAGATGAACGGCCCAGCGCCGTTCTGGCGCCCGTGAGCTTCTGCATTTCCACGAGGGTCTTTGGTGGGCTCATGTCCTCAACTGCCTTGACCTTTTACAGGTTGGCCTCGATGCCTCGGTGGACACGAGGAAACCCAGGAGCTTGCCCGAGAGAACTCCAAACACACACTTCTCCGGGTTGAGTCGCAGGCTCACTGCATTGAGGCTCGCGAAGGTTTCTTCCAGGTCTTGTATCAAGGTCTTGGCCTCGCGAGACTTCACCATGATGTCGTCGACGTAAGCCTCCACATTCTTCCCGAGCTGCGGGCCCAAGGTGATGTGCATGAGCCGCTGGAAGGTTGCCCCCGCGTTGGGCAGCCCGAATGGCATGCATGTATAGCAGTACACTCCACACGGGGTTAAGAAGGCTGTCTTTTCCACGTCTTCCACCGCCATCTTGATCTGGTGATACCTGGAAAAGGCGTCCAAGAAGCATAACAGGTCACACTCGGCGGTGGAATCGACGATCTGGTCGATGCGAGGGAGCGGGAATGGATCCTGCGGGCATGCTTTGTTGAGGTTGGTGAAGTCGACACACATGCGCTCCTTTCCTCCCTTCTTTGGCACCACCACGGGGTTGGCCAGCCAATCTGGGTATCGGACCTTGCGAATAACCCCCGCGGCTTCTAGCTTGCAGGTCTCTTGGACGATGAAGGTCCCACCAATATGCCCCATGGGATGTCACGCCCAATATGCGATACTATCCTAAAGAGATTCGAAGGTCCCACCAAGGATAGAACCGCATATTGATACGCTTTTGCAAGGTGGATATCATTACATCAACATTACATAATAGTGGGGATACATACATTACATACAATGTCACATGAATACAACAATACAACATACAAGATCAACATCCGACTACGGATGAATCATAAACAAAACTCAAACAATATCCACCACCTGCTAGCCCAGGCTGCCGACCGGAACCTATCCCCTGATCGAAGAAGAAGCAGAAGGAGAACTCCAAAACAAGCAAACATCACTCTCGCGTCATGATCATCGCATAATCTGTACCTGCAACAGTTGTTGTACTAATCTGTGAGCCACGAGGACTCAGCAATCCCATTACCATGGGTGTCAAGACTAGCAAAGCTAAATGGGAAAGGAAGGGGGTAAAGTGGTGAGGTTGCAGCAGCGGCTAAGCATATATGGTGGCTAACATACGCAAATGAGGCGAGAAGAGAAACAAAGGCGGTCGTCAACTAGTAATGATCAAGAAGTGATCACGAACTCCTACTTACGTCGGACATAACCCGAAACCGTGTTCTCCTCTTGATCAACCCGAAAAGAGACACTCACGATTCGCACTACAGTTAGTGTATTTTAGAAGAGTTTACTTCAAGTTTACTACAACGGACATTAACAAATTCCCATCTGCCACATAACCGCAGACACGGCTTTGAAAGTTCAAACCCTGCAGGGTGTCCCAACAACCCATGATAAGCTCTCGCGATCAACGAAGGATATTCCTTCTCCCGGGAAGACCCGATCAGTCTCGGAATCCGGCTACAAGACATTTCGACAGTAATAAAACAAGACCAGCAAAGCCGCCCGATGTGCCGACAAATCCCGATAGGAGCTGCACATATCTCGTTCTCAGGGCAACACCGGATGAGACTAGCTACGAGTAGAACCAAGCCTCAAGTTTCCCCAAGGTGGCCCCGCAGGCAGCTCGGTTCGAACCAGCACTTAGAGAAGCACTGGCCCGGGGGGCTAAATAAAGATGACCCTCGAGAGAGCGACTCCTAGGTGGTGGTGAGGCAAATGGTAAAACCAAGGTTGGGCCTTGTTGGAGGAGTTTTATTCAAAGCGAACTGTCAAGGGGGTCCCATAAATCACCCAACCGCGTTAGGGATGCAAAATCCGGGAACATAATACCGATATGACGGAAACTAGGGCGGCAAGAGTGGAACAAAACACCAGGCATAAGGCCGAGCCTTCCACCCTTTACCAAGTATATAGATGCATTAATAATATAAGAGATATTGTGATATCCCAACATAAACATAATCCAACATGGAGCAATGTTCATCTTCATCTGCAACTAGCAACACTATAAGAGGGGCTGAGCAAAAGCGGTAACATAGCCAAACAACGGTTTGCTAGGAAGGGTGACAAAGGTTAGAGGTTCATGGCAATTTGGGAGGCTTGATAAGAAAGTGGTAGGTAAAGTAGCATAGCGATAGAACGAAGCAACTAGCATAGCAATGATAGTAATGAGATCCAAGGTGACGGTCATCTTGCCTAAAATCCCGCAAGGAAGAAGAACGAGTCCATGAAGAAGACAACCGGAAGTAGTCGAACGAATCCTCACAACTCCGGAACGAAACCGAAGCTAATGAGAGAAGCAAACCGGAAAGAAGCAAATAACATAGTAAACAACCATCACATAATCATGGCATGTTGCACAACCAAGTATGATGCATGTCCGGTTTAATGAGGCATGGCATGGCAAAGTGCAACAAACAATACTTCAAGTTAAGTGGGGCTCAATATGCAACGAGTTGCATATCAACGAAACACCACATGCAATTATTTAGTTTGATCTCGTTATAAGCTACTCAACAATAGTAAATGTAGTTAAACATGACAAGAGGTGAGGCATAAGTAAACTAACTATTTAGGCAAGTTTAAATGAGGCCGGAAACAACAAACAACAAATTCCGGAAAATTCTCATGCATATTTCGAATTTGGTACTGTTCTGCCCTAAACACAATTTTAATGTTGTTAAACAGCAAAATAAAGTGCACCATGTTAAACTAGGCATTTTTCCACCCCATTTACATTTAAAGTTTATTAAAATTGGAGCTACGGTTATTTAGTTATGAAATAAATCATTTTAACATGGCATTTGAGCAAATTAAATACAAACAACATTTTAAACATTTTAAACATGGATGAAAGTGGCATATTATTAATCTACACAAAATTTTAAGCATTTTCATATATAAATTATTTACATATGATGCATGATTGATTAGTTATTACATGCATGAACAGCAAGGGTGCAATCTGTAAAACTGCAGCTACCCGGTTAATTAGCAAATTCACGGAGGCAGGAAAAAATGCAACGGGCCGAAACTGGCAGGCCCAAAAGTGCACAGGGTGCGAGCGCTGAGGTGGCCTCACCTAGTGGGCTGAGGCCCATCCGGTGGAAGAGGCCTCGCAGGCTGGCGCGACCTTGGCGGCCTTGATCAACCACGATCGATCACGGGAGGCAGGCGCGGTCCTCTTCTCGGCGTGGAGCAGAAAGCAGCTGCTGCAGCGACGAGCAAGTTAAGCGGGAGGACGGAGCGACGGGAACGGGAAGAGATCGCCGGATCTGGGTGGCAGTGGGGGCATCTCCAACGATGGTGACGCCGGCTCGTGCTCCTGTTCGAGGCAAGGACAGAGATGGGGATTAGAGGGGAAGAAGCAGAACACGAAGAAGAGGAGGCAGGGTACGGCAAAATGACCTGGGTGGTCGCCGGCGGACGGCGTCCATAGCGGGGTTGCGGTAGTGGCGGCAGGTCGAACTCCTGCTTGAGGAAGGCGGCGCGCAAGGGCTCGACTGTGATGGAGCTGCAGAACTGGAAGCAGCAGGCGAACAGAGGAGGCTCCAGCAGAGGGACTTGGCGAGAGGGCCGGCAAGCGCGGGAACAGCGGGGATGACCGGACTGGGCAAGGCAGAGGATTGGGGAGGTGCGTCGGCAACTTGGTGTCCTCCTAGCGCTGCATCGGGAGGCCATGGCGCGGGAGCCTCCTGCAGTGAAAGGAAAGGGAGAGAGCGATGAGATACAGGGAGGGGGGAGAACGGGGGAAGGAGAGGGCGCGACGGGGCTCATCTGCTTGGTTTTCGCCGGCAACGGCTGGCCGGAAGGAGGTGGAGATGAAGGGACACAGGGCCATGGGAGGAGCTCGAACGATTCCCTCGCGAGAAGCTCGAGGTTTGCGGAGACGGAGACAACCGCGGCTTGAGGCGCGTGTGGACGACGGGGACGGATTCGAGACGGCGGGATCCGACGAAGCGGCGAGGTTCGGCAACGACGGGGATGACCGGCTGCTCCGGTTGGCGGCAGCGAGACGATGGAGCTCGTGCTCCTGGACGACGGGAGGCTCGGGGCATGAGCAGGGGATGCTTTGCTTCGAGGCGAAGCGCTCGATCCATCGAGATGCTCGGTGACTCTTGCGCGAAAACCAGGGATCTGGTCGAGGCTGCGGTTGGTGAGGATGGATCGAGGAAGAATGAGAGCG
Organism: Aegilops longissima; assembly: GCA_021605205.1. Classification (NCBI taxonomy): domain Eukaryota; kingdom Viridiplantae; phylum Streptophyta; class Magnoliopsida; order Poales; family Poaceae; genus Aegilops; species Aegilops longissima. The sequence continues at coordinate 520,827,006 of CM038677.1, read as the reverse complement.
TTAGCGGCGCGGATGGGACTGGGTGGATGGGACGGCTAGGTCTAGGGTTGCCCGATATTTATATCGAGATGAATTTAGGTTAGGGCATCCCTACGATCGCAATCGGACGGTTGAGAAAATATATGTGTAGGAAGTCCAATTAAGAAAACATAGATGTTTTATAGATGTTAGGAGATGATCTGAATGCAACGGTGATGACTGAGCGGTTCGGGTTGGAGCAGTTTTTGGACACGCACAAGAGGGGGTCGGTGGTTGTGCGAGAGGTTAGGTGGTTTGACAAGAGGAAGCGAAAACAAAGACAATGGAGTCTGACGAAGGCCATGGGGACAAGGGGTTTTGTTGGTCTCGGAGAAAGAGAGAAAAGAGGGTCCAATTAGTGCGAGAGAAGGTCAACAAGGACAAGCGGTCGACAACAGGTCGACGAAGACAAAGAGAGAAGCAATAACTACTGAACGGCTACGAGGTTTTATGAAAACATGCGGATGCAATGCGGATGATCACGATGATGAAATGCATGACATGAACAAAATGCAAAGCGAAAGACAAAAACCCAACCACGGAGAAAATAATATATCACATAGCGGAAATGGCAAGAGTTGGAGTTACTGAATATGGAAAATTGTATCCGGGCGTTACAACACTCCACCACTACGATAGGATCTCGTCCGAGATCTAGGATGGCACCGGAGGAAGCGAAAGAGGAAGAGAAGAGGTAAAACAAGTTCCTTCTTGACCAATGAGTGAAACCAAAGAACCTTGAGAGGTTGAACAAACTGAAAGAAACAAAAAGCGGAGATGACCAAGATTGCAAACAATTAGTTGGACAAGAGGAACAAGGAATATGATGAGAACCAAGAGGTTTAGTGATAAGATAGATATTGAAACCACTCCGGTTAAAACTAGATAGAGAAGGAATGAGATTGATATAATTTGGGCAGCACTCCGACTAAAGAAGAAGGAAAACTAGAAAAGATGATAAGAACTTGAAGAGATGACACAACACTCGGTTAAATGGATAAGCAAGGAAAAGAACACGATCCTCACAATTCGAGATGATGAGTGAAGAGAGCAACATCACCATGCCTCCGGAAGAAAGAATAGAAGATAGATCATTAAAATAAAAGAATGGAGAAGAAAATGCCAACTTCTACCACAATTGAATTTGGAAGGCATCCTTGCAAGAAGGTTAGAATATAGTTGTTTGAAAACCAACAACGAAACGAATAAGCTTGTAGTGGGCTTATGGAAACATCTCAAGACTATGAGGTGACAACCGGCCACTAATGGAAACCATTGATTTGATTGAGAGCACCAAAGAGATGAAAAACTTCTTCACCGAGATGATAAAGAGATAACTTGGATCATAGACAAGCACCACAAATATCAACATTCCCAATGGAAGGCTTTTAGGTGAAATCTATATAAAGATACTCCAACAAAGAAATTATGATGGGTTGAAACAACTCATGATCGAAGAGAAAATGATGGTTTTAAAATATCTCCTTCTTGACAACTTGTGAATCATGAAACATGAAGAGAAATTGTCGAGGATGACATAACACCATCTCAAAAGATAAAGTAGAAAGAATTGCACTTCGGAATGCAAGATGAAGAATGCTTGAACTCCTCAAAACAAAACATGTGTTGAGCACCATGTTTATTTTTAGAGTATAGCTTGGCGGGTCATAACTTCGAGAGAAATCTTGAAGAACAATTGAATAATTAAAACAATCCTTGACGAACCACCATGTAGAACCTCCATGAAGAACTCCGGTAATACAAGGATGATAGAAAGAAAGAGAAGTTGAAAACACAAGGTGAAGTCTCGCAATGATTTAGATGGAGCTTCGCGACGAGATAATGCGGAAAACATGGAACTCCGGAAAGAAAGATGAAAAAATGAAATCAAGAATTTTGATGAACCTCCGGAATAAGGAATCGAATTTACTCGATGAAACAAGAATAAGAATTACATTATGCTCATCCTTCACCACTTAAATTGATGACAAGCAATGGATTTGGCCTACTACTTATTCTTTTGCAAGGATTGAAGAGAGATATAGTGCAAACTTGAGAAGCTATTGATGGAACCACCGGTGGGATTTGGAAACAACGAATGAATTGATATGATAACAAAGGAAGTGAAATCTTGAACGAACCACCGTAAGGATTGAAAATGAACGTAGCAAAGGCACAATTCACCGGGAAGAATTGGAAAACGAATGAAGATGCTTGAGAGAATTTAGATACAAGAGAATGAAGAGATCTTGAACTGATTAGATAATACTTGAATGATGCACCGGTATAATTTGGAGAACGAGAGCTGAAAGCTAAGAATGAGGAATTATGACATGATGGCCTACGGAGGAAAGAAATGGGAACAACTCATGAAATGCTCCGGATGGCTAAAAAGAATACTCACAATCGAAAACAATTATGAGAGGATGGCATCAAGCTAGAACCATGAATCTTGAAGTGAATGGAGCAAGATTTAAGAGAAACTCTTCTTCGGTCTTCAAATGCTGAGAATGACGAGGAGAAACACCACCAAATTGTTGAGAAACTCTGGAAGGATTAAAATAGGAAAGGTTGAGCCAAAGATGAAACGAGTTTGAAAGCGACCTTGGAGAAGGCATGTGACTGATGAAAATTCATTCTTACGTCAAACTTCGAAAAGAATTTGGGAATAGCTCCGGGATAAATTAGAAGAGTCAGGTAAGACCCTGGGAAAAGACCTGTGGGTTAGGGCCCACTCGAAAGAAACATCGTTGAAGGATTGCTTGAAATAAAGATTGCACCGGTAGAATTAAATGGCTTGAATGAGATAACAACCTCAAAATAACTTGAACGGATCTGGAATGAAAAGACGAGCCTTCTGAGATATCTTCAACACTCCAGAACAAATGAATAGCGAGAAGTGAATGATTAAGAGGTGCATCGGCAAGAGAAAGCATTTGCAACAAGGAAAGGAATATGATCAACACTGAAAGCTTGAGTTAAATCCACCGGAAAACAATACGAGAATGAAGAATGATGAACTTGAAACTGTTGAGCATCTTCATGGGAAATCACCGGATAAGAACATTGAAAGAAAAGAATGAAGAGACTTCACATGAATAAATGGATACTTGATTAAAAAATCTGAGTCCTTGAAGAAAAAGGGTGGGAGGGCGGGAAAACAAAGACAACTTGGGACGGATGGGACAAACACCGTTGTGAAAACTTGGAATTGATCTCGCAAATGTTGAAATGATCGGATCCACTTGAAGAGAAGCACGCCGGTCGGGAAGAATTGACATGACAATCTCGTGATCAAAAGGATTAGTACTCCCATAGAAATATGAGAACACCGCTTGAAAGGTATGGAATCAACACTTGATGTTGAAGCAACTCGAATACCACAACTCAAAACAAAACAAAGGATTTGGCTTGCAGAATAAGCCAGAACAAATACATATGATAGATATTTACCCAATCCCATATCATGCATCTGTCGGAAAGATATTCTAGGAGCTACTTGAATTCCCACCTATAAACTCCCAAACTTTCTGGTTATGCAATCTGGTGTTGGGGATACAGGGACACAAAATATATCACCCAAACTAACAATACCTAGATCCATTTGTATCCATCCTTCAACACATAACCAAGAAAACTCCGAAATCGTGTACCTCAACCTTGAAAAGCATCCGTTATACAAGCTATGGCAATACTCCCGAACTCCCCAAAGATGGGTGGCGTCGAGGTTATCTCACCAACAACTGCATAAAAGAGATTTTCGATGTCGGCAAAACTCGGTATTCGAGAATGCAACGATAAAATTGTGATGACAACACCTCGAGCTCAACTCCCGGGACACTGCGACAACCCCTAAATGTCGAGGCACCAAGAACAATGTTCTCGTCACAAGACTATCGAACGATCCCAATATACCCGCGTGATCCTAAAAAAATATCGTGAAATTTGAGGAGAGGAAAGACAAAACATCTACGTCAGGAGGCCTCACCAGAGCGACGAAGGGACCGAGGAGTAAAAAGAATCCTACTCTCCGATATATATAATCCTAAGACTCAAAATAGTTTTCTTCTAGACTCAACAACGGCCAACAATCAAGGGGGCTCCTATGGTCGGTCGAGGCTCTGATACCAACTTGTCACGCCCAATATGCGATACTATCCTAAAGAGACTCGAAGGTCCCACCAAGGATAGAACCGCATATTGATACGCTTTTGCCAGGTGGATATCATTACATCAACATTACATAATAGTGGGGATACATACATTACATACAATGTCACATGAATACAACAATACAACATACAAGATCAACATCCGACTACGGATGAATCATAAACAAAACTCAAACAATATCCACCACCTAGCCAGTGCTGCCGACCTGGAACCTATCCCCTGATCGAAGAAGAAGCAGAAGGAGAACTCCAAAACAAGCAAACATCGCTCTCGCATCATGATCATCGCATAACCTGTACCTACAACTATTGTTGTAGTAATCTGTGAGCCACGAGGACTCAGCAATCCCATTACCATGGGTGTCAAGACTAGCAAAGCTTAATGGGAAAGGAAGGGGATAAAGTGGTGAGGTTGCAGCAGCGGCTAAGCATATATGGTGGCTAACATACGCAAATGAGAGCGAGAAGAGAAATAAAGGAACGGTCGTCAACTAGTAATGATCAAGAAGTGATCCGAACTCCTACTTACGTCGACATAACCCGAAACCGTGTTCTCCTCTTGATCAACCCCTAAAAGAGCCACTCACGATTACGCTTTACGGTTGGTGTATTTTAGAAGAGTTTACTTCAAGTTTACTACAACCGACATTAACAAATTCCCATCTGCCACATAACCACGGGCACGGCTTTGAAAGTTCAAACCCTGCAGGGTGTCCCAACAAGCCCATGATAAGCTCTCGCGATCAACGAAGGATATTCCTTCTCCCGGGAAGACCCGATCAGTCTCGAATCCGGCTACAAGACATTTCGACAGTAATAAAACAAGACCAGCAAAGCCGCCCGATGTGCCGACAAATCCCGATAGGAGCTGCACATATCTCGTTCTCAGGGCAACACCGGATGAGACTAGCTACGAGTAGAACCAAGCCTCAAGTTTCCCCAAGGTGGCCCCACAGGCAGCTCGGTTCGAACCAGCACTTAGAGAAGCACTGGCCCAGGGGGCTAAATAAAGATGACCCTCGAGAGAGCGACTCCTAGGTGGTGGTGAGGCAAATGGTAAAACCAAGGTTGGGCCTTGCTGGAGGAGTTTTATTCAAAGCGAACTGTCAAGGGGGTCCCATAAATCACCCAATCGCGTTAGGGACGCAAAATCCGGGAACATAATACCGATATGACGGAAACTAGGGCGGCAAGAGTGGAACAAAACACCAGGCATAAGGCCGAGCCTTCCACCCTTTACCAAGTATATAGATGCATTAATAATATAAGAGATATTGTGATATCCCAACATAAACATAATCCAACATGGAGCAATCTTCATCTTCATCTGCAACTAGCAACGCTATAAGAGGGGCTGAGCAAAAGCGGTAACATAGCCAAACAACGGTTTGCTAGGAAGGGTGACAAAGGTTAGAGGTTCATGGCAATTTGGGAGGCTTGATAAGCAAGTGGTAGGTAAAGCAGCATAGTGATAGAACGGAGCAACTAGCATAGCAATGATAGTAATGAGATCCAAGGTGACGGTCATCTTGCCTGAAATCCCGCAAGGAAGAAGAACGAGTCCATGAAGAAGACAACCGGAAGTAGTCGAACAAATCCTCACAACTCCGGAACGAAACCGAAGCTAACGAGAGAAGCTAACCGGAAAGAAGCAAACAACATAGTAAACAACCATCACATAATCATGGCATGTTGCACAACCAAGTATGATGCATGTCCGGTTTAATGAGGCATGGCATGGCAAAGTGCAACAAACAATACTTCAAGTTAAGTGGGGCTCAATATGCAACGAATTGCATATCAACGAAACACCACATGCAATTATTTAGTTTGATCTCGTTATAAGCTACTCAACAATAGTAAATGTAGTTAAACATGACAAGAGGTGAGGCATAAGTAAACTAACTATTTAGGCAAGTTTAAATGAGGCCGGAAACAACAAACAACAAATTCCGGAAAATTCTCATGCATATTTCGAATTTGGTACTGTTCTGCCCTAAACACAATTTTAATGTTGTTAAACAGCAAAATAAAGTGCACCATGTTAAACTAGGCATTTTTCCACCCCATTTACATTTAAAGTTTATTAAAATTGGAGCTACGGTTGTTTAGTTATGAAATAAATCATTTTAACATGGCATTTGAGCAAATTAAATGCAAACAGCATTTTAAACATTTTAAACATGGATGAAAGTGGCATATTATTAATCTACACAAAATTTTAAGCATTTTACATATATAAATTATTTACATATGATGCATGATTGATTAGTTATTACATGCATGAACAGCAAGGGTGCAATCTGTAAAACTGCAGCTACCTGGTTAATTAGCAAATTCGCGGAGGCAGGAAAAAATGCAATGGGCCGAAATTGGCAGGCCCAAAAGTGCACAGGGTGCGGGCGCTGGGGGTGGCCTCACCTAGTGGGCTGTGGCCCAGCCGGTGGAAGAGGCCTCGCAGGCTGGCCGCCTTGGCGGCGCTGTCAACCACGATCGATCAGGGAAGCAGGGCGCGGTCCTCTTCTCGACAGGGAGCAGAAACAGAGTAGCGGCGGCGCAGGCAAGTCAGCGAGAGAATGGAGCGACGGGAACGGGAAGAGATCGCCGGATCTGGCCGGCAGGGGGGGCATCTCCAACGATGGTGGCGCCGGCTCGTGCTCCTGTTCGAGGCAAGGACAGAGACGGGGATTAGAGGGGAAGAAGCAGAACACGAAGAGGAGGCAGGGTACGGCAAAATGACCTGGGTGGTCGCCGGCGGACGGCGTCCATAGCGGGGTTGCGGTAGTGGCGGCAGGTCGAACTCCTGCTTGAGGAAGGCGGCGCGCAAGGGCTCGGCTGTGATGGAGCTGCAGAACTGGAAGCAGCAGACGAACAGAGGAGGCTCCAGCAGAGGGACTTGGCGAGAGGGCCGGCAAGCGCGGGAACAGCGGGGATGACCGGACTGGGCAAGGCAGAGGATTGGGGAGGTGTGCCGGCAACTTGGCGTCCTCCTAGCGCTGCATCGGGAGGCCATGGCGCGGGAGCCTCCTGCAGTGAAAGGAAAGGGAGAGAGCGATGAGATACAGAGAGGGGGGAGAACGGGGGAAGGAGAGGGCGCGACGGGGCTCATCTGCTTGGTTTTCGCCGGCGACGGCTGGCCGGAAGGAGGTGGAGATGAAGGGACACGGGGCCATGGGAGGAGCTCGAACGATTCCCTCGTGAGAAGCTCGAGGGTTGCGGGGACGGAAACGACCGCGGATTGAGGCGCGTGCGGACGACGGGGACGGAGTCGAGACGGCGGATCCGCGGCGGCGAGGTTCGCAGCAGCAGGGGATGACCGGCTGCTCGGTTGGCGGCAGCGAGACGATGGAGCTCGTGCTCCTGGATGACGGGAGGCTCGGGGCATGAGCAGGGGATGCTGTGCTTCGAGGCGAAGCGCTCGATCCATCGAGATGCTCGGGCGACTGCGCGGAAAACCAGGGATCTGGTCCGAGGCTGCGGTTGGTGGGGATGGATCCCGAGGGAAGAATGAGAGCGGTGGCGGCACGGATGGGACTGGGTGGATGGGCGGCTAGGTCTAGGGTTGCCCCGATATTTATATCAGATGAATTTAGGTTAGGGCATCCCTACGATCGCAATCGGACGGTTGAGAAAATATATGTGTAGGAAGTCCAATTAAGAAAACATAGATGTTTTATAGATGTTAGGAGATGATCTGAATGCAACGGTGATGACTGAGCGGTTTGGGTTCGGAGCAGTTTTTGGACACGCGCAAGAGGGGTCGGTGGTTGTCTGCAGAGAGGTTAGGTGGTTTGACAAGAGGGAAACGAAAACAAAGACAATGGAGTCTCACGAAGGCCATGGGGACAAGGGGTTTTGTTGGTCTCGGAGAAAGAGAGAAAAGAGGGTCCAATTGGTGCGAGAGAAGGTCAACAAGGACAAGCGGTCCGACAACAGGTCGACGAAGACAAAGAGAGAAGCTGAATCTCTGACGGCTACGAGGTTTTATGAAAACATGCGGATGCAATGCGGATGATCACGATGATGAAATGCATGACATGAACAAAATGCAAAGCGAAAGACAAAACCCAACCACGGAGAAAATAATATATCACATAGCCGGAAATGGCAAGAGTTGGAGTTACGAATATGGAAATTGTATCCGGGGCGTTACATGGGATCCCCGCCAGCTGATCGGGCTCCCAGGCGAACACCTTCTTGTTCGCACGCAGGAACTTGACCAGGGCTTCCTCCTGTTCGGGCTCGAGGTTGGCGCCTATGGTGAAGGTGGCGTTAGTGGACCCGTCCTCGTCGACAGGTATCTGCTTGGTCTCCGCCTTGTCTTGAGTGAACAACTGCTTGTTCTTGGTCGGCGCAGCCCCCTTGGGCTTGAGGGCTTCCGCATCGACGGGCTGCGCTGCGGCCGCCGTCTTGAGGGCGAGCCTGAGCGCTCGCAGCGCACCTTCGGTATCCCCGGGCACGGTGAGGACGCCGCTGCTCCCGGGCATCTTCATGAGGTTGTACCCGTGTGGGTTGCGGCCATGAATTTGGCCAATGCTGGATAGCCAAGGATGGCATTGTAGGGGAGGCCGATGGGGCGATGTCGAAATCGACTAGTTCCGTCGGAAGTTATCGTAGGTGCGAAGGTCACCGGAAGCGGATTGCCCCAAGGAGCTGGATGACCCTCCTCCTCGCCCGAAAAAGGCCGGCTGGGCTGCGATCGCTCCACAGGTATCAGAGGAGGTTGAAGGCCTCGGCGAGAAATGCGTTGAGGCGGTGCCGCCGTCGATGAGGGTCTGGTGGCGGCAACCTGGCGAGATGGTGGGTGTGCGAGCATGGGGGCGCACCGAGCCGGCCGGTTGGTGGGGTGGTCCCGAGAGTCGAAGGTCAGCCCGGCCGGCGGCTCCGTCCGGCCGAGGGAGCCCCTGCGTGGGAGGCGGCGCCGACCCGACAGGACGAATGTCTTGACATGGCGGCTGGAAGGCGGCGCCGCGAAACCGCCCAAGAGGGCCGCGACGACCGAGGAACCGGCGCGACGGGGCGGGTGACGAGGAAGCCGCGCGGCTCCTCCCCAGAGGTCGCCGAGGAGCGCAGGGACGATGCTTGCTGCCCGTTCCCCGCCGGGCCGGTGGCGGTGTTGACAGCGGGCGGTGAGGAACGACGAGGGCGCCCGCCGTCAGAAGCCGTCCGGGCGACATGGGAGGCGAGGGCGGCTTGGCGCTCGGCGCGAGCCCGACGAGCGTCAGACATGGTTGCGATAGTCGGGGAAGAACGAAGCGACGAAAGGCAGATTCCGGCACACCCCTACCTGGCGCGCCAAATGTCGGATTTCGGGTTCCGGCAGACCCTTGAGGTTCGAACACTGGGGTGTGCGCGGAGATCCAACCCTCCACCGTCTCGCACCTCGCCGAATCGCTGGGACCTAAACTACTAAATGGAACAGCACAAGAGACACAAGATTTATACTGGTTCGGGCCACCATTGTGGTGTAATACCCTACTCCAGTGTGTGGTCTGGTGGATTGCCTCTTGGGCTGATGAGGAACAATACAAGGAAGAACATACTCGTGAGGGTCTGTTCTTGGCGGGTGCGATGAACTGCTAGGTGGTGCTCAGTCGCTCTAGCTACTGGTTTCTTGATGAGGATTCAGATCTCTCCCCCGTTTCCTGGGGGTGGCTACTCCTATTTATAGGCGAAGGCCCTGGGCCTCTTCCCAAATATTGAGCGGGAAGGGCGCCAACAATTGGCCATTTTGAAGGGGAACAGCGGGTACACTTATCCTGACTAAAGTTGGTCCTCGCCTGCCAAAGGCTCTGGTGATGACGCCTTCTTGGGCTCCACGATGACTCCCTTCCAGCCGTTGGGCTGGTCTTGGTCTTGTTGCACCGAAACGGATGCCTTTGCTTGATGCTCTCGCCTGCGCTTGCTCCCTTCGCACCAAAGAGGAAAGGAGGACACTGCGCGGGCTGGCGCCCGACTGGCGCCGTTGGTCGTCATGGCTTGCGTCATGGGCACCACGCGAGGTACCCTGCCTTGAACTCTCCGCCTCCTCATGAGCCAGCCTGACGAGGCTGTGCCTGAGGAAGCTCCTTGTCGTCCGCCCCGTGAGGCTTGGCCCCTCGCGAGGGTCTTGAGCTTGCGTTGATGAACATGGGCCGTCTTTGGGCCTCCTTGAGCCACGCCGCAGGCGCGCAGCGAGCAAGTCAGGGACCCCGTTCCCGAATGCCGACAGCATACATGTTGTAAGGCATGGGCATCAATCCCCCTTACCAGGTGTCCACGGAGAAATAGCATACCTTGGGACTCGTCAAGCCGCTTGTTGACAAGCGCGATGTCGACATCTGCCACGTCAAGTTGCCGCTTTAGCTCGGCAAATTCATCGATCCGGCTAGCCACGGACGCCGCCACCTACATAGGAAAAGCGACATATCATACTGGATTATGATCCTCAGCGCGCCGTCATTTTTGACAACGCACCGAGTCTCAGGGGCTACTATCTATACAGGGTGCATCTTTTATATGCGGGACTGTCAAGAGGTACATCATTTCACGTACCTCAAAACCTGTCAGTAAACTCCTGACGGCCTCGTGCAACCCGCTCTCCACGGATGAAATCGTCTCAATCACCGTGCCCAAGGCGTCTGGCGTACCGAAGAACGGAGGAAACGGGCCTTCTGTTCCACCGCGTACGGTCGAAACGGGGTCCTGTTCATTGGGACGGGTCCGGCGTACCGCAAAATGGAGGAAACAGACTTGTGTTGGAGTTCCTACGGTCGAAACGGGGTCATGTTGATCGGGAGGGGTGTGGCGTACCGCAACACGGAGGAAACAGACTTCTCTTCGACCTCCTACAGTAGAAACGGGGGTCCTGTTCAACGGGAGGGGTGTGGCGCACTGCAAAACGGGACTCCACGGGCTACTGTTCATCCACTGCCGACTTCACTAAAAAAATGCACTTCCGTGATGATACGTGTTTGTCACAGTAGGTCGCATTTTTTGTCATGCATGTACATCCATGAGAAATTTATGACAGAATCAAGATAGTCATACTTGTGCTGTCGTAGAAGTGTTCCATGACATTACCAAAATTATCATCACGGAAGTGTCCACTTCCATGACGATAAATCGCGCGTCACAGAAGTGCTTTCGTCAAGGGTGACCGACATGTGGCATCCACCGTAAAGGAACGCAGTTAAGCTATCGGGTCGGGTTTTGGATCCGATAACCCGTTAACAACCCCGACCAATGGGGATTTTCCACGTGTAAAATCATCATTTGCTGGAGGAAACACGTGTCGGCTCATCGCTGGGATAGATGTCATCCACTCATTGGACAGAAGGCGCCTATGATACATCGACACGTGGCACGACCCAACAAAGGCCCATTCCTGTGAAAAGGCCGGCCCGTTTGACTTGGTCAAAAGGTGGCGGGTCGGCCCATGGAAAGCCTGTTAACGGCATGTTCGCATATAGCCAATTTACAACCCGCTAACCCAAGGCCCGTTACGCCCTATTCGAATTAGGCCCAGTAGCGTCATCTGGGCCATCCAATATGATTCCAGCCCGTTTTCACTTCTGGCCCATGACGTCTTTCGGCCCATATGAGGCCCTATGTAACTCTTGGCCTATTAACGACCCGTGGTGAAACTGGCCCATAATGAACAGTGGATCACTTTACACCCATTAACGTCCCGTGGTGAAACTGGCCCGTAAAGAACAGTGTATCACTTTATACGCATTAATGGCCTGTTATTCCGTTGGGCCGTTTCCATCCCATGTTATCTTTCGGCCTTTTCAGAGCCCATTTATTCTTGGGCTATTTTCTAGCATTCGTTTACTTACGGCCCATTACTGTCATTTTCTGCTTGTGGGCCAAATTCAGCCCGTGGTTACAGTCAGCCCGTTTGTGGTCCGTTAATACGTTGGGCCGTTTTCATAGCGTCATCAAATACGGCCTATTAACGATGGCCCGTTATGGTCGGCCCATGAACGGACGATTCCAACTCTAGCCCGTTCACGGCCGAATCGCGGTCTGTTTGGCCCATGTTGGCTCGATCATCATACGCCCGTATAAGGCCCATTGATGATCTGACCCGTAGAAGGCCCATTGTTTCTACGACCCGTAGAAGGCACATTGTTTCTCTGACCCGTAGAAGGCCCAATGTTTCTATGGCCCGTAGAAGGCCCATTGTTTATCTGACCCGTAGAAGGCCCACTATTTATCTGACCCGAGGAGGCCCAAAGTCACTACAATAAATATTAGCCCATGGTTATTGTGGCCTAGTTTTAAAAATAGGTTATTGCAGCCACTAGCAAACCACAGAAAAAGAACTGCACTGACTACAAGCAAACAAATAAACAAGACAACAAGGAAATAAATAAGCTAGCAACTTACACTAGGCTATCACGGCTATTACACATATTACATCCACTGGGCATCAAAGTTCGCCACCAATGCAAATATAGGGAACACAACAGTATATAAACGCAGCAGCAAAACAAGTCCAAAACTGAAACCACTTCAGAAGAGCTCAAGAAACAATATCCTGGGTACCCATAATGCTGGCAAGATTCTTAGCAAGCTTATTAAATTTCTCTTGTTTGGCGCTTAAGTCCTCCAGTAACTTCTTGTTGCACGAAAAGTATGCATCTGAATTCTGCAGGAATTCATCAGTCCTTCGGCTTCTGTCGCATAACATCGATCGATGTCTTTCAACTTGAAGTTGAGACTCAAGAAGTTTACTGATTGAGCAACGAGTTCAAAGAGCTGGTGCACGAAGTGGTAACCAATAACTTCGAACACTACATGAAGACAGGACTTTGGGGTTGTCTCAGTGTCTTCAATATAGTTTTTATCAGCTTTCTTTGAGACCAACAGGGATGTCTCACTATCTTGAACCTTATCTTCATTACTTCCTTTACCATTGCATAACAGGGTACTCTTCTGCAATATTTTATCCGCGTTCTAAAAGAGAAACAAACAAACACATCTCAGGTTTACAATGTAGTATATGAAACTCATTTTGGTAAACCAGTTCAGTAGTAAGGTGGACAGGATAATAGCATGAAACAAACATATATCTATGTAGTATGGTCACTGTATGGTCTATATCATTCTAGTTTATGTTGCCAAATCAAGATAGATACAGTTCGAATCATATCTATTTAAGACAAAGCAGCATAGACAGAATATAAGTGTGGGAAACTACACAGCAATAACAACACTTGTAATGTGCATGGCATGAGAACATAATTGTTTATTCAATTGAAACTGAAATCAACATAGAGCAAGTTACAAGAGCAAACAGCCAAACACATTGAAGAAACGGGTTTAAAACATACTTGTTGCGCCATTGGAGTTTCAATTGCATCCTTCAAATTTGAAATTAGTTGGTATCATTAAATACAGTGATGCAAGAGCAAAATAGTATGAACCATAGCTACGGAACCTGACCTGAGAACAATTCTTCTTCTGCTTTAAGCATTGACTTCGGGTTCGGAGTGGTGGTCCTCGTGATTTGGGCACTGCAGTTGCCTTACTAATTGCTCGTGTTTGGGTGCTCTGTGGTGGAGACGGTCTGTGTGCAACGGAACTGGGTGTCTATCTGCTGGGGTTGGGGTTAGAGGGGTGTAGCTGGTTCTCTGTCCAAGCTGGGTAGGGGTACAATCTGCATGAGTGTGGGTTATGTGTGGTGGGGCTGGTTCTTGGGCAAGTACAACCGTGGTTCTATCTGCATCGACAGTAGCACGATCTTTCTCAAGACTATGTTTTTACTCCCACAGATATCTGCCATCACTCCCTCAATTGAAATGGCTGATAAACAAGAAAAGTAATTGAATGTACAGACATTGTAAGATAGACATGTGCAATGGATAGTAGGGAAGAAAACAGGGCATGAAATAATTCACATTTATGTTGTCTAAGCAAACAGAATAGCAGGACATAATTTCACATATATGATGGCTAATTAAACAGGATAGCATGACACAATTTCACATGTATGATGGCTAACTAAACAGGATAGAATGACATACTTCAAAATATGATGACTATGTAAACAGGATGACATGATATAACTATACGATGTGTCTATTAAAGTGGTTGGCATGCCATAAATCATAAACATGCCGTCGATGGAAACATGATGGCATGATATAATTCACGGATAGAATGACATAATTTAAAATATGATGACTATGTAAACAGTATGAGATGATATAACTATATTATGTCTTTAGAAAATAGGTTGGCATGCCATAATTCAGATACATGTTGTCTATGTAAACATCATGGCATGACATAATTCAAATATATGATTTATATACTAAGGAAGTGAGCAGAGGGCAATCGCATATATGATGTGTCAACTAAGGAGATGGCATTCAATATTGTGTATATGATGTAAAAACTAAGCATTGCAATACAACATATGCATTATATGAGTAATATAACCCTGCCAAGTTTGAGCATACACCTCAGGGGGATAATAGGGCTGGTCATCTGCCTCTTAATCCTCCTCTGAAGAGCTATCTATAACCAGCAAGATATCTGCTTCAGCAGGTAGCATTGTATGCTCTGAAGACCTTGTTTTCACTCCAGATTTCTCCATTACCAACTCAAGTGGCTGATGCACAGGAAGAGCAGTTGAACATACAAACATTGTCGACAAAAGCAATGAGAAAGACAAAAAAAGGACGGCATGATATAATTCACATATATGACGCTTGCCTAAACAACATGGCATTGCATAATTCACATACATAATGCCTTGCAACAAGATAACATTGCATAATTCACATATATAATGTCTTGCAAAAAGATGGCATTGCATAATTCACATATATGGTAATTAGACACTAAACAGGTGGCATTCACACAAAGCATGTCTAAACTAAGCAAATGACATAGCAATGCAAGATACCATACGCATGATATGAGCAACATAACCCTGCCAAGTTAGGGCATGCACCTCGGGGAATATGACTGGTCATCTGTCTCTGAATCCTCCTCTGAGGAGCTATCAGTAACCACCAAGACATGCGCTTCGTCAGATAGCATTGTCTGCTCTGAAGACCTTGTTTCCACTCCAGATTTTTCCATGACCGTGCCGAATGGCTGATGCACAGGAAGAGTAATTTAATGTACTAAAATTGTTGACAAATTTAACACATAATAAAAAAGGATGGCATGATATAAATCACATATAAGATGACAGGCTAACCAGGGTGGCATTGCATAATTCACATATATGATGCCTGGCTAGACAAGATGGCATTGCATGATTCACATATATGATAAAGAAACTTAACATATGGCATTGACACAAACCATGTCTAAACTAAGCAGATGACATCTTTAATGTATACAGTAAGCAATGTAAAGCACCATATGCATGATATTACCAACATCAGCATGCCAAGTTAGAGAGAAGACCTCATGGGGTAAATAGGAGTGGTCTTCTCATACGAACCCCCTCGAACAGTTATCTTCCTCTTGATTACGATCCGAAATGGGTGGAGGGGGCTGCCTTTGCACCCACCATGGAGCAGCGTCGCATGAAATTTTATTGCCACGCAAGGCTCGTCCTTTTTCTCTACATGATCAGTTCCATTGTGTACAATAACGGCATGCATAGGAATAAAACATAGTGAGATTATGTAAGGAGTGCATGCACAAATCCAGAGGATGGTAGCAAACGTGGATAGACCCAAAACCAATGATAGCAGGCAGATAATAGCTTTAGTTAAAAAATACAGATAATGGCTTCTTTAATGTTTGTTTGCACCCAACATGAAACTCATAGTAGACACCGGAGATTAACCAGATAGTAGACAAATAGTACTGATTGCTGCCCTAATATGTACCCCACAACCATTTAAAAACTCAAGTTTCAGCATTAGTTTGGACCTGACTCGGAGTCTAATAGGTGAACACAAAGATAATGTAGCATGTCATCATATTAAGCGACGCATAATGTAAATAGACACGGAAGAGTGCGACCTCTCTTGCGGACCCGTGTAGTCCTCAAGGTCATCTGCTCAGTTGATGATGGTAATGCAGTTGCCATGGCTGCGGTGGCGAGGGAAGAAGATCTGAGGCGGCGAAAGACGAGTCTGAGAGCGGATCCTGCTGTGGTGAACCCTTCCGTTGTTGGAGCAGCTGAGCTGGGGTGGAACACAGCGCCGCAGGAGCAGGACAAACCACACAAGGTTTTCTTTGACACATATATGTAACAGAAGTAATTGAGTAAGGGCTTGTTTGAATTTGAGGATTCTAACAATGCAGGGATAGGAAATAGACAGGAATAGGATAGGAATGCACGTGCAAAACAGAGAATTTCAAAACACAGGATTTCTGCCAATCTGGGTGTTTGATTCACAACAATTGGAAGATCACAGGATGCAAAAAAGCATGGTGAGATTAAGTCAAACCACAAGAAAATGTACGGTTATAATGCTATTATGCTACTATATCTAATTCTTGTGCTTGATGAATAGGAATATGAAAAGGAGCAGAAGTGGAAATTAGAATTCCTATGGTTTTTCTTTCAAGGAGACACTAAAGGAACAAATCCTACAGTTTTCCTTTCCTCCATTCCTTTACACCAAATTCATGAAAAGTAGTACCATAGGAAACTTTGCAATTCCAATGTTTTTCATTCACTTTTCCTTTCAAGCACTGGCGATTCTAGTAGGCAGGCTTGAGCAACGAAAATCCTACACTAAAAAATGTTTTTGTGCTACTTCTATTACTTTGGACCCAGGCCACTACCATACTAGCTCAACTCCCAGGCCCATCGACAAATGCACAGCTCAAGCGAGAGATAAATAATGATGGCGTTCAAGGAGTCCATCACGGATAGCTAAGTTGCCTGGTACCTCACTTTGCTTGTCATATAGTAGGATAAAATAATTGTATTTCCGTTACTACGAGTGCTCAGTGGACAATATATATAACATGTAGAGTAAAAAAGAGATGCAACAAGTGTACAACCTCTTTGGCGAAGCCATGTTGATCTCAGCGTGATTGGGTTGGCCGGTGAGAATGCTCCGGCTGACTTGGCTGTCGGAGGAGGGAAAGAAGATCTTAGGCGTCTGGAGATGGAGCCTGAGGTAATACTCCGTTGTGATGGAGGGTTTCGTCGTTTGAGCAGCTCCGGTGAGTTGTACGACGCCGAGGCTGAAGCAGGACAAGAGAGACAACGAACAACGTTAACCTGAGTGGAATTCTAATTGCATCGCCAATACATGAGATAAAATACATTACCACAAAGTGCTAGATGTAAAATACATCAGGCGCTCATCTCTGAACTTAACTGTCGAAACTGAATTTAACTGTCGAAACTGAACTTAACTGTCGAAACTGAAATTTGTTTGTCGAAACTGAATTTTGTTGTCAAAAGCTGGGCGCACTAGCAAGGTGAGGCTACACGGTCGATGACTTTTTCATCTCTGGTCAGTCGATTTTGCAGCCGTTGGATACGAAATCAAGGGCCTGCGGTTCATCTTCAACCTACACCCCCGTGAGCCGCCAGCCACCACCGGCCAAACAGCAGGCCCCCGCCGCCCGCGGCCGGCGGTGCGCCACCCCGCCCGCCCCAAAAACACTCCCCACCGCCGGTCCGCCGCCGTCCCGGCCATCCCTCTTGGCCACCCTATGCCGAGCTTTTTCTCCGGCGATCCCCACGCCACCGCCCCGCCAACGCCCGCCACCTCCGGCGATCACCGCCCCCATCCTGAACCCTAAGATAGATAGTGGGGTACCTCTCCGGCGAGCCCCCCTCCCCGCTGCGGCTGGTTCTTCCTTCACCCCGGGGAGCCCCCACCCCCACCCCCTGAAAATCAACTGACCCAAAAGTCAATTCAGTCGACTGAAGTGTAGCTAAATCGGAGCAGCATTGTAAGCAAGAGCAAGAGCGAGAGCAGCAGCGCGAGCAAGAGCAATAGCAAGAGCAGACCAGGCAGGGGACCGAGAGCAAGAGCAGAGCAGCAGCAGCTCCTACTAATGTGGACGTCGCCGCTGAGGGAGCGAGGCCGTGGAGGAAGTGGCCGGCGACGCCGCCGTGGACGAAGCCGCGCCGTGTCGGCTCAGGACCGAGCGCCGGCAGCACCATATGATCGAATCAAGAAGAAAATGCGGCGACTAGTGTATAACCTCTTTGGTGGCGCCGATTAGGCTGCAGCTTCATCCGAGGAAACGGTGATGATGATGCTCTTCTGGTGGTGCAGGTGAAGACGGCGGTGTGGGAACGGAGGTGGTGCGAAAGACGAGGGGAACGTTGGGGCAGCTCCTTGGAGGTGGAGGACGGGGTGGCTGAACCGACGGGACGACGAGATCGATGACGGATACTCATCCGGTACGGTGGATGAGGGACGTCGAGGTGTTGCGACGTCGTCGGGGAAGAGGCTCCGGCTGGGTGGCGAACGGAGCAGGGTGGGGGGTTTCATCGCGGGTTTTCGTGGCCTCGGTGTATGAATGGGTGGGCGGATGGGATGGCAGTGGGGAACCTTGGCTTAGAGACGCGCTTGTCCGAAATGTGGGGTAAGTTACGAAAGTACCCCCACCTATTTGAGGCGGTTCTTTCGTTCGAGGGTACCACGGGCATTTTATGGTCGGGATTTCACAGGAGGTGGGAGTTTTCGCGCGCGTTGTAATTTCGGAATAGCAAGGCGCGGGTTGAGATGGAGGGAGTTGTCGGAGCACAATGAGACAAAGATATATCTTAAATATTTCGGGCTAACAAGGCGCGGGTTGAAGAGGCGGGAGTTTCGCAACATGATAGACAGAGACGCTAGCTTGAATTTTCGGCATAACAAGGCGTGGCTTGAAATTTCGGAAGAACAAGCTTAACGTGTACCCAAAAAAGACAATTTTCACCTCAACACGCACAACACACACACAAACACCATTTAGACTAGAGTAAGGTACACGTGCATTGCACGCATGAGATTTGGTAACCAAATTATGAATAAATACCACATTATAGCATGCAAGCTTTGAGTCATATATGCATGATGTAGATGTTCATTTAATTCTTATAGTTCATTTCAATCAAAATCATCTAGTTTTTATAAGAAAGCTAATCTATTTTAAGATTCATGGAATTGTGCGTCGTAAGACATAAAGTAAAAACAAATAATGGCAAATCATGTAGAAAAACATTTGGGCAATTCTGATACGAAAGATTCCAGAACAAATAAGAAGTGCTTGTGTTTTGATGTTTGTGCATTATGCTTAAGTTCAACCATTGAGTCTTCTAGATTATACATGTGGCGAAATCTGGTGGAATCTAGATGATATCCAACGGCTAGTAGTGCTCAAATTTGCCATATTTGGACCATCGGATTCGCCTCATCCAACGACCATCTTTCAAAGTTAAAGTTACCCGCACACAATAAAAAAATATATATATATATATATATATATATATATATATATATATATATATATATATATATATATATATATATATATATATATATATATATATATAGATATAGATATAGATATGTGATGCGAAAGCCGCCCATCATCTCCAATTAGAATAGTGTGTCCATGCACGGATGCGACGTGGACAAATGATGTCTGCCATCGGTATCTCAAATTCAAATCAGTCTAGCCTTGTTCAATGTGTATACATTACAACATGCTCGTTTCCAAACCACACCGCGCAGATCTCCGTTATATTCATGCATGCATGGGTTTCAAACATCGGGATCTCTTATTCAAATATTTGAATTCAACTTTACATTGATTATGACCTCACCTATTCTTTTACACCCACACGGTAGTCTTCTCTTTATAATTGTACCACTAACTTTCTCTCGTGCATGCATGCACACACACTACCAGTCGACATTATCCATCGCACGCATGCAATCTTTTTCTTTAGGTCGGTCTCCCATGAAGGCACACACCCACACACATCCCCCTCTCCATCATATCGGGCATTGTTTATCTCTCACGCATGCATGCACAATGATCGATGTTCCTCTATGTATATGTGTATATAGCTAGGTCTTTCATAGTTTTCCACACAAACCAATCAATCGATATATCCAGTGAGGTCTCACCCTCTTTCCCACGTCCACATCGATCAATCTATACCTCTCTATATAGGATTAACATATATAGCTAATACACCCACATTAATTATATATCCAACGTCCCTCTCTCATCATCCATGCCTTCCGCTTCATGTCTCAGACGCGTGCACAATGGCGAAGACAGGGGCAGTAAGGGCCCTGCCCGCCTCCCCCCCTAACATCACTATATATCGAGGCTAATATGAATGTGATCATTAGACAATTGCTGCTAAAAATGGTTTAAGTTCATGAATTGACCCTCCTCGTAAAGGATTAGCAATGCTTGGCCCCCTAGCTCATTTATTTTCATGGCTCCGCCATCACAAGAACAGCGCGCGTGTTCGCCCTCTCTCGAAATATCGATCTCGCACTTGTGCATTCCTTCATAGTCTCTGTCGATGTCAAAACCGGCGGATCTCGGGTAGGGGGTCCCGAACTGTGCGTCTAGGCGGATGGTAACAGGAGACAAGGGACACGATGTTTTACCAGGTTCAGGCCCTCTTGATGGAGGTAAAACCCTCGTCCCTGCTTGATTAATATTGATGATGTGTGTTACAAGAGTGGATCTACCACGAGATCAAAGAGGCTAAACCCTAGAAGCTAGCCTATGGTATGATTGTTGTTAGTCCTCTGGACTAAAACCCTCCGGTTTATATCGACACGGATAGGGTTAGGGTTACAGAGTCGGTTACAATGGTAGGAGATCTACATGTCCAGACGCCAAGCTTGCCTTCCAAGCCAAGGAAAGTCCCATCCGGACACGGGGCGAAGTCTTCAATCTTGTATCTTCATAGTCTTGGAGTCCGGCCGATGATGATAGTTCGCTATCCGGACACCCCTAGTCCGAACTCCTCGGTAGCCCTGAACCAGGCTTCAATGACGATTTAGTCCGGCGCATAAATTGTCTTTGGCATTGCAAGGCGGGTTCTCCCTCCAAATAATTTATAGAAGATTGTGAACACCAGGATAGTGTCCGGCTCTGCAAAAATAAATTCCACATACCTCCGTAGAGAGAATAATATTACACAAGATCAATCTGCTGACGTATTCAGTGGCGTGACGTCGCACCACTACCAAGCCTTTACTCAAATTGTTTTTATTGTTCCACCTCAGCGCGTTCAGCGAAGCGGTTTCCTTGGCACGTCTTGTCGAAGCAAAGATCGTGCTGCCATTATTCCAGGATTCCCATCAATACAGACGTGGGTAACCCAACCGCGCCATTGATTTTGACGCTTGGGAGATAAGCGAGTTTTACCAGGCCGGTGGGGACGCATGTTTTTGTCCGCCCATATAAGGGGATAAAGATACAACCCTTTTACTCGCGCCTTCTTCCTCCTTGGCTTATCCATCTCTGCGAACTCGAGCTCCAGCGCCCAAGTCCGCACTTCTCACCTCAAACTTCTCCAACTATGTCCGGAGCGGGAGGCAAGTGGATGGCCTCCTCCGTCATGGAGGGGCAGATCCAGAAGCTGCGCGACACCGGATATTTGTCTAGCAACATCGCGCATCGGCTCCCCGACGAGGGAGAGCTCATTCCCAACCCCAGGCCACATGAGGGGGTAGTATTTCTTCCCCATTTCCTCCGCGGACTGGGCTTCCCGCTTCATCCCTTTGTCCGGGGGCTCATGTTCTACTATGGCCTAGATTTCCATGATCTGGCCCGAATTTCATCCTCAACATCTCGGCGTTTATCGTCGTGTGCGAGGCCTTCCTCTGCATCCAGCCCCACTTCGCTTGGCTCAAGACCTTGATGTCAAGCGAAGGTTGTGAAGGGCAGCAAAGCGGAGTCTTGGGGCGCCATGGTGGGCAGGATGTCCCACGTTACGTGGTGGAGGGCACTTTCGTGGAAACCATCAAGGGTGGCAATCGGGGTGGTTCTACATCACCGAGCCGCGTGACCCTGATTGAGCAGCAGCCCCGAATTCAGATCTGGCATCCCTACGGCTCACCTCCACGGAAAGAGAGTGGCGGTTTAGAAGCGGGATTCGAGGAGCTGACCGGACTCAAGCTTGTATCCGAAGCTGGTGGACAAGAAGCTCAAGCTTGTCAACGTAGTCGAGTCATGCTCATCCGCGGATTCTCCGATGCTAGCGGCGGGGCTTCAACATGTGGGAGTTTGATCCGGCGCAGCACCGGACCTGGCGGGCTCTTGACACTACGTGCGAAGATGTCCGGAAGGTGCTGTTCAAAGCGCCAAGCTCCGCATCCACTACCGAAGATCGCGGATTCCGCCGCAGCGTCCAGTTGACGAGGTAAGTGATTTCACCACTTGTTTTCCATAGTTTGGCTCTATCACGGATCTAAACTCCCTTTACCTTTGTGACAGAATGGCTGGCAAAGGCGAGCAGATTACCTGTCGGCCCCATTGCGGAGGACCCAGCGGACGCCCGCCTAACGGGGCTGCTGGCTCCGGCACCCCACATGGAGCCAGAGAAGAAGGCCAAGAAGACGGCCACGGGGACTCAGAAGAGTTCCCGTTTTCAGGTGCTGTCGGATGATGAATCCGAGGCCGACTCCTCCCACCAAGGCGAGGAGGAGAAGAAGAAAGCCTCTCCCCCAGCGGGGGGAGGGAAGAAAAGGATGGCCTCACCAACAAGGGAGGCCAAAGGGTCCAAGAAGGGAAAACTCTTCCCCTGGACTGCTCCGCCAACGCCAGTGACGACGATGAGGACTGGCCTCCAAGGGCCAAGCCTCTGGCGAGATCGTAAGTATCCGGACTCCCGATTAACTACAAGATTTTTTCTTTTCGCCACATAATGTCTTTCTAATGCCGCATACAACCCTACAGTCCGCCCAAGGATGATCTTCCCGTTTCGTCGAGCGGGTCCTTGGGTGCGTCGGATGTGGATTCCCTTCCGACTGCCTCCACCCCTCGTGCCGCGGACGACGCCGAGGTGAGATCCCAAGAAAGGACCCACCAGGAGGAGGAGGCCCCGAAGGTGTCACAGGACACCCTCCCGGACTTTGCACCGGACTCAGCCCCGGAGGCCACAGTGGCTCCGAAGTCCGGCGGGCGACCCCTTCGTAAGAAGGGCAAGACCATGACGTCGGCTGCCTCCGTCCAACTGGAGGTGCCGGATAATTTGCTGGAGGCGCTCAACGGCGCCTCCATCAAAGAGGAACACCGCACTGTTATGAGTGCGGTGATTGAAAAGTTCAGCTTCGCCAAGAGCGGGCTGACTGAAGCTTCAGCAGACCTTCTAACGAGGCTTTGAGGTAAGAATTTCAATATATGTAAAAATGGTACCGCATAGATAGTAGCCCCTGATGCTCGGTTCGGTGTTCGGAAAGAAAAGCCTAACTGAGGATCTTTAGAAAGATAAACGCAGGAGTCATCAAAAATATGTCAATATGGGATTGCAGGTTGTCTTTCTTGACCTCCGCCAAGACCGACTTGGAGGTCAATACTTTGAAGGAAAACCTCGGCGATCTGAGAACGAGCTCGGCCATGCCAAGAAGCAGCTCGAGGAAAAAGAAGGTGAGTAATACCTTATGAAAATTGTACCTTACAGAAAAGGATTTGGTTGCAAGAAAAATGACAAGGATAGCGTGGGTATTGCAGGGGCCACTAACGAGGTGGCGACCCTGAAGGAGGCGGTGGCCGCAGCCGAAGGCAATGCGGCTGCGGAGCGCACCAAGCGAGAGAAGCAGGAGGCGCGGGTGGCGGAGGTACAGCAAGAGCTCCAGGATCTCGTGAAAAAACATGAGAGCTTGGAGCATGACTCGAAGACTCGAGAGTCTGAGCTTGCAACGGCTCTTGAGAGTGCCAAAGCCACTAAGGCCGAAGCCTACAAGGCCCTCCAGGAGGTTGAGGCGGTGAAGAAAATAGCAGCTGGTAAGGCATTTTTCATGCAAAGTAAGCATGTGAGTGTTAATTACATTTGCTTACCCGAATCGGAGCTCTCGAGCGTTCGCAGATCTTCCTCGCAGGCGTGTCCGATGCTGCCGCATTCTACCGGGCCGAGGAGGGAGCTCGACGGAGAAGATCTTCTGGTCTCGATATCTTGAGGCGGACATCAGTGCCCCTTAGCGACCAGTGAAGCAGCTGGTCGAGCTCCTAAAGGCGGCCGAACAGGCCATGAAGGGCCTCATAGTTCGGTGTGGCCTAAGGAGGCCATGCACGGGAGCTACTTCGGCCTGTGCGGCGGCTGATGGATGCGTGCCCGTGGGTAGAAGTCATCAAGCATTCTGCTTGTATTGAGGGTGCCGTCGGGCCCTTGCCCGCGCAAAGGTGCACTGGGCAAGATGGATGCCTGTGGCTTGGACGGACCCGCCACCGGAGGGCAAGGAGCATCGCACACCGAGATGTATTATAAGAGTGTCTTTGAGGGCGCCCGCACTATTGCGGGTGAGTGCTCCAAAGATGTAATATTTGAGTAGACTCGCATTTTGTTATCCCGCATGCTGAAAACTTAGTTCATATCGCTAAGCAATGGTTGTTAATTTAAAATATTACCTTCACATGCGGCTGTTTTGCAAATCGAGAGATGGCAAGTCGTCGCTTCAGCCCCATGCCACGAGTGCTAGGGTGTTGGGATAAACTTGAGCGCTCTTGTTCCCATTTTGGGTCCATCTAGGAGGCGCCAACACAGCGAACAAGGCAACCGGACTTATAATGCTTGAACACTCTCACTTAGCCATAGAATTCTATAATTTTAAATTTCGGCGAAGCCCCTGGTCTTCGGAAGGCCGAAATTGGGGCGCTATCCACGCCTTGGTTGGACAGTATTCGGCTCCTCGCTCTAAGCGGCATAAGTCTTTAAGGACTCGCAAAAAACCTCTCGAACAGCGACCGGCTCTCGCCTCATCATGACTGTCAGTTTTAGTTTTCTCCACTGAGGCGTTAACCCAGCTCAACTGGGGCGGAATCGCAGTGGTTCTCCCAGTGCTACCTTAGCCGATATAACGGAACGTAAGGTACCAAAACATGGGAGCCGGGCAAACCCAACTATTGACCCAAGACATGATTCGGAGCCGATGCATATAGTGCTATAAGTTCGGGGTGCCGCACTTGTGAAAGTGTTCGGACTCATCATACCATAATGCGGGAAACATAAGCCCCTGGTGTATATTAGCCGTACCAAAGTGTACGGATACAACATGCCGCGAATGAACATATGTATGAAAAAGAAATGCAATTATAAGCAAAAAGGTGATGCATTGTTTTATTCAATAAGTGCTGCTACGAATGCAGAACGATACAAATAGTGCGATAAGCAAGGTATGGGACTGTTAAACATGTCCCCCTCCATGGGTAGGCTGCAGATTGGTGTAAAGAAATGCTCGTAATGGAGACCACCTATATATTCGTTGTAGCCTTTATCCTTCCCTGGCTGTTGCCTCGTGAGTTCGGCAGGTCTGCTGCTGGACAGGGCCTCTGACAAACGGAGTCCTGTGGATAAAAAGTAAAATGTAAAAAGAAAAGAAAAAGGGCGATACACTTGAGAGCCCCCGTGGTTGAGCCGCATGATGCAGGTTTATCGTGGCCGTGCCCTCTCCCCATGCCCATGGTATCTTGAGAGCGTAATGGTGTACGCGAGGACCTGCTGACGTTTCGCAGAGCTGGGGTTGGGGCCGCATCACTCGCATGCTCGGGCGTGCTGTGGTCTTGTTGTAAGTTACTCGGGCGTGCTTAGCTGTGTCCGCCGCTTATCGGCGGACTCGAGAATTGCCTTAAGAGGCTGCATTGCATTTCTGCCAGAGAGCCGCTGTATGTTCCTCTGTGCGGAGAGAACGTTCGGTGTTTCGTTGACCGTGATGACTCCTCGAGGGCCTGGCATCTTGAGCTTGAGGTATGCGTGGTGCGGCACGCGTTGAACTTTGCAAGCGCTGCGTCCGAAAGCAAGGCATGATAGCCGCTGCGAACGGGACTATGTCGAAGATTAACTCCTCGCTTGAAGTTATCCGGGATCCGAAGACCACTTCGGTGTAATTGAGCTGTACAATTGGCTTCTACACCTGGTATGGCGCCTTTAAAGGTCGTTTTGGTAGGTTTAATCCTTGAGGGTCTATGCCCATTTTGCGCCTTGTATCCCGGTAAAGCAGGTTCAGGTCTTTGTCGCCGTCCATCAAGACTCGGTTAGGTGAAATCCATCGACGATTGGGTCTAAAACCAGTCGCGCGAATCCGCCGTGGCGGATCTTTGGTGGGGTGGTCCTTCGGTCAAAAGTGATCGGGCAGGAGGACCATGGATTGAACTTGAGGCAACTGGCTCCATCGCATAGACATCCTCGAGTGCACGCTTCGCTCCCTTTTGGGTATGTGCGTTGCGTATATCATGTTCACCGTCCGCACTGTGGGGAAACCTTCATCCTTTATTGTTCGGCGGTTGGGTATCGTCCTCGTCATCGCTATGCAGCCCTTGTCATTGTTTTCGCAATTAACTTGTTCGCGGCTTGAATACCCAACAGTCCTGTTGGTGTGGTTAGCTGGCTTTTCGAAGTGCCGTGTATCCGCACAAGCGGTCGAGTATTCGGTCCAAATTGGACGGACCCGGAGTAGTTCTTTTGAATGGCTTTTTCCGCTGACCGGGTTTAGAGCCTCTGAATCCGGCATTGACTGCCGTATCCTCAATATTGTCGCCGTTAGTGCGGCGTCTGTTTTTGTTACGACGCGGCCTGCCATTTCAGTCCTTGAAGTCCGGACTGCCAGAATTTTTGTTGAGGTTGTTGTTGCGTGCTAGCCAGCTGTCCTCACCCGCGCAGAAGCGGGTCATGAGTGATGTGAGGGCTGCCATGGATTTCGGCTTTTCCTGTCCTAGGTGCCGGGCAAGCCACTCGTCGCGGATGTTATGCTTGAAGGCCGCGAGGGCCTCCGCATCCGGACGGTCGGCGATTTGGTTTTTCTTGGTTAAGAACCGTGTCGAGAATTGTCCGGCCGATTAAATGCGGCTGCTGAATTATGTGGCTTAGGTCATCGCGTCGGTGGTCGCACATAAGTGCCCCGAAGATATCGAGAATGCGGCTTCGGGTCCTCCCAGCTCCCAATTGACTCTGCTGCCAAGCTGTTGAGCCAATGCCGGGCTGGTCCTTTAAGCTTGAGGGGAGGTATTTGATGGCGTGAAGATCGTCACCTTGGGCCATGTGGATGTGAAGGAGATAGTCTTGATCCAAACCGGGGTCTGTTGTGCCATCATAGGATTCAATATTGACGGGTTTAAACCCTTCGGGATTTGATGATCCATTACTTCGCCTGTGAAGCATAGTGGGTGTCTTGGCGCCTGCAGATTTGGCGATATCACGGCGGAGCTCAAAAGAGCTTTATGTCTGTTTTGTTCAGCCCGGCGGACTTACTTATGTCCAGCGACGGTTGTCGTCATGTACCGTGGGCGCCCACGCGATCCATAGATCGATCTTGATTGTCTTGCCTTGTCCTCCAATATATCCCGCAGGTCCGGCGTTCCCACAGGGCGTGTGCTTTTTGAGCGATGCGGGTGCGGTTCTAGTGAAGGGCCTAGAGGCCTCTCTGTCGCGACCACGGGTGGTCGGTCAGCCGTATTGTCTCCTGGTGATGCGGGTTCATAAGCCTCCTCCTTTAATCGGGGAGCAGCTTGCGTTTAGGGTAGCTTTGGAGGGCGTTCGAGCTCATGCTCTTGACGCGAGGACTTCATCCATCTGCCGGCTAGCAGATCTGATCAGCTCTAAGTCGTGCTGCTTTTTCTTGAGGCTGTTCGCCGTGGCCATAAGCCTCGCCTGAAAACGCTCTTGTTCGATGGGATCCTCGAGCACGATTTAATTCATCGTCGCCGAGGCTTGCTTCGTCTCCGGAGGGAGGCATATAATCCTCTACCTCTTCTTCTGCCGCTCTCTCGTGAGGGCTGGCGTCTCCCTCCTCCTGCGCTGAGTCCTGCTGGAGTGGGTTTTCTTCGGCACTGTCCGGGGTGTTATTATCTCCCGTGCCAGAATCACCGTTTTTGTTGTGGCGGGATTTAGAGCGGCACCGCTGACGTCGGCGCTTCGGTTAATTCTTGGAGGGGTCATCCTCCGTCGTTCCATCGTCGTTCCCATCTTTTGGGATGTCCACCATGTATATGTCGTATGACGAGGTGGCCTTCCAGTGCCATGTAGACGCTGGGTCTTGATCGTCTCCGGCATCGTCGTCCATACCGTCCATGTCTTCGGAGCCGAATTCTAGCATGTCGGTTAAATCATCGACAGTGCCTACAAAGTGGGTGGTGGGTGGGCGTTGAATTTCTTCGTCGTTCGCATCCCAACCTTCCTGACCGCAATCCGGCCAGGGCTCTCCGGATAGAGAGAGAGACTTTAGTGAATTCAGGATGTCGCCAAAGGGAGAGTGCTGAAAGATGTCCGCGGCAGTGAACTCCATGACGGGCGCCCAATCGGATTCGATTGGCAGGGGCGCGAGGGGTCCGGAGTCCGGAGAGGAGTCCGGCACCCTGGAGTCGAGGTCTTCGCAAAGGACAGGGATAGAGTTCGGCTCAATCGCCGTAGGGATTGTCGCCCCCGAGGCGGTGTCCAACCACTTGTCCTCGATCAGGGAATCAGGCTCCGGATTAAGGGTCGGAGCGGATGCTGGTGCGGCCTCCAGGGCACTGTTCGGCTGCAGAGCTAGATCATGCCCATCGAAACAGTGTGGCACGCTCGGCTGCGGCTCGAATCCGTCGAAGATCAAGTCTCCGCGGATATCGGCCGTATAGTTCAAACTTCCAAATCTGACCTGATGGCCAGGGGCGTAGCTTTCGATCTGCTCCAGATGGCCAAGCGAATTGGCCGGCAGTGCAAAGCCGCCGAATACGAAGATCTGTCCGGGGAGAAAGGTCTCACCCTGGACTGCGTCGTTGTTGATGATCGAAGGAGCCATCGGGCCTATCGGTGACGACATAGAGGAACTCTCAATGAAAGCACCAATGTCGGTGTCAAAACCGACGGATCTTGGGTAGGGGTCCCAATCAGTGCGTCTAGGCGGATGGTAACAGGAGACAAGGGACACGATGTTTTACCCAGGTTCGTGCCCTCTTGATGGAGGTAAAACCCTACGTCCTGGTTGCTTAATATTGATGATGTGTGTTACAAGAGTGGATCTACCACGAGATCAAAGAGGCTAAACCCTAGAAGCTAGCCTATGGTATGATTGTTGTTCGTCCTACGGACTAAAACCCTCCGGTTTATATAGGCACCGGATAGGGTTAGGGTTACACAGAGTC
The DNA here is from genome assembly GCA_021605205.1 of Aegilops longissima. NCBI lineage: Eukaryota > Viridiplantae > Streptophyta > Magnoliopsida > Poales > Poaceae > Aegilops > Aegilops longissima. The sequence goes on along the minus strand of CM038677.1, from coordinate 520,797,589 downwards.
GCTTATAATGGTAGGAGATCTACATGTCCGTATCGCCAAGCTTGCCTTCCACGCCAAGGAAAGTCCCATCCGGACACGGGACGAAGTCTTCAATCTTGTATCTTCATAGTCTTGGAGTCCGGCCGATGATGATAGTTCGGCTATCCGGACACCCCCTAGTCCGGAACTCCCTCAGTCTCCCTCCATTCGGCCCCTCGCACCATCTTCTAGCCCCCCACCGGATTTTTCCACATGTACAATCTAGCAGACTCCATGGTTGAACTTAAGCATAATGCACAAACCTCAAAACAACAGTCGTTCTCTTTTGTTCTAGAATCTTCCGTATCATAACTGCCCAAACTTTTTTTCTAGTTGAATTGCCATTATTTGTTTTTACTTTATGCTTTACAACACACAATTCCATGAATCATAAAATAGATTAAGGGCTTCTTTGATTCAAAGGATTCTCAAAGAATTTTGGAGGATTCTAATCATTAGGAATTTTTCCTATCTTGGTTGTTTGATTCGTAGGATTGTAAACCATAGGATTTTTTCCATATGATTCATTTGCACTAGATTTCATAGGAAACATCCCATCCACTCAAACCTCTTTGAAAGAATTATGCGTTTTTCTATGCACAATCAAACACTCATACAATCCTGTAGGATTCAAGACGACATTCCACTATAATCCCATGTTTTGTCCTATTCCCGTGTTCTTAGTTTTTTTATAAAAACTAATTGATTTTGAATGAGATGAACTATAAGAATTAAACGAAGGGCTACATCAGGCATAGATGACTCGGAGCTTACATGCTATAGTGTGGTATTTATTCATAATTTGGTTGCAAAATATGATGTGTGCAATGCACATGTACCTTACTAGTACTTCGAGTATGTGCAAAACACGTAAATTAGAATACCAATGGCACGCTACATAGTGTCTCTCTTAGAGTTCATGAAGCTACGTGGCACATGTGGAGGCATTGTCGCGACCTCCTTGCGTGGATTGATCACAGTGACGTGCTGCTGGTTCCAGAAGAATGTACGCGTCCTCCCTGAGCCATACTGGCGGTACATGCACGAAGCGAAGATGTGCACGCACGCCACGCACGCACTCATTCCCTCGCAAGCACACGCGGGTACACGGGCGGACGCAATTTTGTACCAAGATCCACCCCATGTGATGATTTGTGACGTGTGAAGTCGTTCACTTCATTGATGGTCAATTAATACAGCGCATGCAAATTGAGTGGACGTGAGGGCAGAAGAAAGACATTATTACTCCACTATGTGCATGCGAGTAGTTAAATCGTGGGTTGCTAGTAGTACTTCCATTGGTCTCCTTCGTATTTTTGTGCCAATTTTTGACAGTAACATAATATTTACGCATTTGAGCAGTGTAGTACTTGAAATTTATGTTCCGCTAAACTCATCGGGAGCCGTTTCGGGCCTCGAAACCAAAACCATCAATTAATCTTTACCTTGTTCCCATCACATTCGAAAGCTTGCTCACACCTACTAGTACGTACCAAACCTGAACGTGTTCCCACTATGCAGGTATTAGTACTAGTGCTAGTACTTAGGTTATAAAAAGGGGAACTACCTAACCGAAAATTACTCTACCTTTCCTCCTCATAAGTGCTTCTTCTTCGTCCGTCGTTGCCATGGCCGGTGAGCAGAGCTCTAGGTCGAGAACTACTCATAACAAGGGAGCGGCAACCAAGGCTATGGAAAAAAAAGAGGGCTCGCCGGCACGCAGAGACCTCAAAAGATCTCTCACGGGCAGGCGATGGCCCCCAGGAGCGCCCTAGCCGCGGAGGCGAACATGCCGAGCCGGTGGAGCTGGAGTCGTTATCCCTCGACGGCATGCCCGATCAGCTCAATAAGCAGAAGGAGTTCACCCAAGGCTTGATGGAGTTGCTGAAGGAGAGCCTCGACGACATGCCCGCTGAGCTCAATCAGCAGGGGGAGTTGACCGCCGGCTTGGTGATGCTGCTGAAGAAGAGCATTGCCTCGGAGAAGAAGGTGACTGGCGAAATCCTATGACTTCAGGAGGACAAGGCGAAGCTCTGCCACGAGATCGACCTGTTGAAGGAGAAGAACGCCGGCTGGAAGAAGCTGCATGAGACGCGCAAGGAGGAGTTGGCGAAGCTCCGCATCGAGCACCCGGCTGTTGTCAAGGTACGTAATGCGGCCGTGGAACAGATGATGAAGGCTCGCGTCGAGAAATCCCGCATCATGGACAGAATGAAGAAGATGGCGGAGGAGACGCACAAGGAGATGGAGGTCGTGGAGGGATGAAGAAGCAATTACGACTCTGCGGCGAATTAGATCATTTGGGGTGATAATCTTCCTTCTTCTTTTGCTCCTGTGTTTCATCTTTTGCTTCGGGTGTTTCGCCGCACGTGTCACGTTCTCTGCGAGGCATGAATAGAACAATGGTTTTTTTAGGGAATGAATAGAACAATGCTAACAATTAGATGACTAGAAAATTAGATCATTTTTTATCACCATATGGCACTGGGTTGCCGTGTTTCATGCTCCTCCGTCGCAGTACTACTCCAGTGGAAAACTTAAGTATATCGCACGGTTCTTTGCTCCTCCTCGATCAGGTCGTCGGCGCATTTATACTACTATGTATGTACTGAAGAGTTAAAGTAACGAGAAGAAACATAATTGTGATTTGGTGGAGGGAGGATCGTCTACCACGGATGAACAAACAAATTGCGACTTGACGCGTTATGTTAAATTAAAAAAAGAGGCAAACCATGTGGGGCCTACCTTAGAGGCAAGGCTCTATACACTAGAGTACTTTTGATGTGTCCCGTCAACTTGCAGAACGAGGAGAAGCTTGCTTAGTACGCGGGTACTACTACTACTACTGCTATCGCTATCGCTATCGCTATCTCCATCGCTATCTATTACTCTGCTACTGCTCCATCTCATTGCTATTACTATCTCTATCGCTATCGCTATCGCTACTCTTTACGCTATCGCTATTACTCCTACAATCGTCTTTTGTTACTGCTGCTACTACTACTCTTACTACTACTACTACTCTTACTACTACTACTACTACTACTACTACTACTACTACTACTCCTACTACTACTACTACTACTACTACTACTACTACTACTACTACTACTACTACTACTACTACTACTACTACTACTACTACTACTACTACTACTACTACTACTACTACTACTACTACTACTACTACTACTACTACTACTATCATATTACTACTACTACTACTACTACTACTACTACTACTACTACTACTACTACTACTACTACTACTACTACTACTACTACTACTACTACTACTACTACTACTACTACTACGACTACTACTACTACTACTACTACTACTACTACTACTCTCCCTCGCCCATCATGGCTGCTGGTGGCTTTCAAGACGAGGAGAAAATTTTACTACTCCCTTCGTTTACTCCTCGTCCCTACTACGTAATTTGGTTAGTACTCACTCCATTTACTTATACAAGGCCAGTATAAAAAATAAAATTTGCATCTATACAAGGCCACAAATAGTAATTGAGACAAAAGTTACTACTCCCTCCTTTCTAGTTTATGGCTCAATTTCAAAATCATTCCAACCAAGGTAGACGGTGAGTGGTCGAATTAATTTCGTAGTTTGCACAAGTAATTAGTACGCTCGTTTTTCTCAAGAAGTTATGTTTACCGAGGCATTAATTAGAACGAATGCATGAATGACCACTAAATTTCCATGAACTTGTACATGCATTGGTTAGTTTCCTCTTGACACTGCTTGCGTCGGGTGATCTAACGCACCTCGAAATCCAACATGTAATGATACTACTACTAGTATAGTAGAATTGATACTTATCAAATGGAAAACCGAATGTTTTTTAGATGAGCCCTATAAACCCTAGTGCGTACGTACTCCGTAAAAACAGATTTTTCCAAAACTAAGTCGCTCCCTTTCATGAATTTTGTAGTATACTCCTCCGTCGACGCTCCCTTTCATGAATTATGTACTTCATGTCGCCGACATGTGGGACATATAGCAACCGGGTCGACGTGTCAAGCACCAAATAACAGTGCAGAACAGCAGGGGGATGCACCCCACTCGTACCGGCCCAGTAGTAGTAATGAGAAATGAGACGTCAAATCACAATGCCGCACCTTCCCAGACGGACGAAGCAACCATTATTTCACACTTCGGTTCGCCATCATCTCAAACCACGTAGTTTTGCTTCTGAATCAAGAGGAACACGCGGATCGCCTTGGTACATCATGACACGTGGGACCGCATGACAGGCCATGCTCCCCCGCCGATCGCTCGGTAAAATCACCTCATTTTTACTATACTTCCTCCGTATCGGTTTACAACATGGCATGCACGTCGTTCTAGGTTGAGAATTTAATTGGCTATATATGTGATGAACAATACTCTATCCTTTTAAAAAATGTATACTTTTGTACAGTAGTACTATCGATGGATTGCGCCATGGAGGAAAACTGAAATTAAAAAAAGGTGGTACATATAGAGAGCGCTCGTCGCCAAATTATGCACACTTGGCTGTTGCTCTTCATCCAACCCTTGTAGATATTGAAACAAAGGTAGCCATCCATTGCAGCATAGTGGATGTGGTCTATATCTAGTACATTCCGCTGCCATGCATGACGATGAAATGTGTAATGAGGTTTCTCCAGTTTACGGTGCGAAGGATGAACCATGGCTCCTGCCAGGTCAGCGTGAAGGCTGACAAGAGGGCACCAGCCGATTCTTCTGGAGGTCAAAGGGGTTGCCTACAATGAGGCCTATCCGACCCTGGACTTCTTTGTCGTTCTTAAAGTCCACAGTAACGAATTTCACTGTTTTGTCCTTGAGGAAGTTCTTAAAATCCTGGCACTCAACGTCGGCATGGCATATGTGGTAGACCAAGCAAATGTTATGTATGCAAACCTGGAGCACGGCGGGCTTCTTCCTCTCTTCGTCCTTTAGATCCTTCTCTCGTCCCAGGACTGTGGTGTACTCAACATCTAGCCCAGCGACCCACTCATCATCTGAGTTTTCAAACATGCGTCTGAAGCGAGAGAGGCATCCTTTCACGTCACGGAAGAACGGGTGTAGATGACGTTGAACTCATCGCCGGTGATGATTCTAACCTTGTACTCACCGCCGATCATGGAGATTTGGGACGCCATGGATTTGGGAGGAGGGTTAGGATTAGTGGAACTGCCGTAATGTGAATGGACGGGACGACTAGGAGCGAACCGCCGTAGTATTGAAGGACGTGCGGGGACGAGTAGGAGTGAACTTCCAGCGTGCGAACGGCAGGGTAGTGACTTTCCATTCTCCCATGATACGGGCTTCCGAGAGGGTTATTCTACAAATTACCAGCAACTTAGCATGCGACCGTTTGATCTCAGATCCAAGGGCTGCCAGCAGCCCATATCGTGGTCGCGCCAACCACGACCGTCGCGTCGCTCGTGCGGTCGCGCCCTTGGAGATTTAACATGGTGTGTTAGGCTATCTGATGTTGGCATGTCATACATAGTCATCACTTAGTCACTCATACTACAACAAGGTTTTGGCTATAAGGTTGGCTATAAGTGTATTTATTTTTTTACTTCTCTCTATCTCTTACCCATTACTCCTCCGTCCCATAATATAAGAACGTTTTTGACACTAGTGTAGTGCCAAAAACGTTCTTATATTATGGGACACAGGGAGTACTAGTATTTATTGCATTTGCCAAGGAGTGACCTCTTCCAATGAAATGGTGTTGCTAAGTTTGCTTCATTTAATTAGCTATAGACTCAAAATTGTCTTTTCACCTAGTACACGCGCTTAGCACCGTTTCTTCCTTTGGTCACCAAACTAGTCTCTCTCTTCTTGATTAACTTGCCACATCAGACTTTATGCCTATGTGGCAAGCTTAAGCACCTGCAGGAGCAAGTAAAAGTAAGTACAATAGTGCGCTTTACATGGCATTATTGCATATGTGGAGGAAAGAGGGGCAAAGAAAAAGTGGAGAAGTGGGCTCTCGTGCAAGAGCCAGCCTCTACTACATGGTGGAGCATTGGGAGAGGCACCTGTATAGAGGTGGTCAGGAATCGGGAGACTCACGCCGGTCGTAGCGCCGCAGTTAAAATGATAATGGCAAGTCAAATCACGGGGCCCGACCTGTCCAGCAGTAACTCGTTGTCAAATCATATAGCCCTACGTTTGCAGCAGCCTACTCCCTCGTCTTCTCGCGTCTCTGTCGAATCGACTAGGCGGAACTGCCTGCCTACAGCAGAAAAGCCCCGCCCTCGACTTTTAAATAGTATACATATACTAATTTTGTATCCATGGATTGCGCCCGCGCCATGGAGCAAAGCGTCTAGAAAACGGCGGTACACATGTACGGAGTATACAGCACGCCCGTCGTGTTCGCGTCGCACCCCAGACGGTCGGCCGGTCTGGCATGCTGCTCTCCAAATGGAACGCGCGTCATATTGCGTTTGCACACACATGTGGGACGGCAATTAAGAACCGACCATAGGCACACTCCCCGGCCCCGCAAGTCGGGTGACTTAATAGAAGAGGGAGACGAGCGATAGTACTAGAGAAGTGTTGTACTACGTTGGTGCCTGGACGATCCCTGCAAGACACGGAAGATCAGTTCGTCCATGCATGTGACCAGACTCCAGCAGACACACCTGGATTGGCTATCATCTACATATCGTGCAGGCTGTGTTGTACATGGCTGTAGTTGTGGTGATAAATCTAAAAAAGGTTTCTGGTCATCTCGCAAAATTAGGTGTCATGTGCTTTGGATCACTGCGAGGGTTAAACAGCGACAACTGAGTTGGGCTAGTCATTGGGGGCACATGCACGAATAGTGACTACTCGGCTTCCATCTAGGTCAAGCCTGCTATGTTAATTAGGACATCTATCGACGGACCCCTTTTCTACAAGTTTATCTTTAATTTGAGCTTTGTTCCTCGTCTAGTTTGTCCGTCGGGATTCATGTTGTCTCCTTTGGGCAATGAGGTTATGATTTCTTGTCATGTGGCATTTTTTCATGTTATATGGTATATTCCGGCGCTTCAGATCAAAATGATGACAAGTGCGCCTCCTGGCCACATGCATGAAGACTTCTCGACAGTCATTGACGAGGTCAAGCCGGCTCCGGTAGACAAAAGAAAACTAGTACTACTCCACCATATAGGCAGGAGCCTCCGCGCTTGCTTGCTAGTGTTCCTCTCTTCACACTGTCTCAGCCTCTCACAATCTAAACACGACAGTGGTGGCCTCTCTCTCTCTCTCTCTCTCTCTCTCTCTCTCTCTCTCTCTCTCTCTCTCTCTCTCTCTCTCTCTCTGCTCACCGCTGGTCACAGATCCAGCCGGATCCTCTCCGCCGGGGAAGATGAGAAGGTGCAACGTTCACGCGGTCGTCCTCGGCGACAGCTCTTACCCACTGCTAGGCGCGTACCGATCAGCCTGCCTTGCCGTTCTCTCCCAAGCACCGCTAGCGAGGGAGGGCCTCCGACCCCTTCTTCCTCGCTGTCATAGTATGGGCAGATCCGGCCTCCCGCCACCCACCTAGCGACATTGCGGCGACCATCAGGTATAACTTCCTTCGAAACCGGCCTTGCTTTACTTCCCGAGCTCCTGATGTCGCTGCATTTGTATCTTTTACTATTTCTCAGGCCCCCTCGTAGATAGGATCGATCGGCTGTTTGAAAACCACGTAATTTTTTTACCTTTAAGAGGTAAAACTAGTTCATGCACTCGAATCTTGTACTACTTGGTTCAAACAAGGAAGAAAGGGGGTGGGGTGGGGGAGGATTTGTTACCTGAATCTAGGACTTGGTCGAAAGAGGAAATAATGGGGGCGAAAAGTAGCAGAGACTGGCTATCCAACTGGTCTCTAGGTCTAATAGGGAAATAAAGGGAAACGTGGTACAAACTCAATATAAACCCGATCTATTGGTTGAAAAGGAAAGAAAGTGGGGACTGGGGGACAAGTCAACAGAGTAAGTCAAGCACTATATTTGCTAGCCTCACACAGTATAAGGTGGCTATACCGAACAAAAATGGGACTAACCCAGATATCATGTTCTGATGTTTGTTGCCCCAAGCCACTCTTATGTAATGCCACTGGTAAAATGTAGCAGTCGCACTGTTAAAATTAAGGACACGTTAAACCAATGTTTTTTTCAATGTAATGCCTCCAGTAATATGAATCAATGGCACTTCTTTACATGTCCTGCTAAAATTTCCCATTAAGATAAGTTGGTTCTTTTTGTTAGAAATGCAACTGTCCTGGTCCGCCTACTCTCCCATGCCCAAAGTAATGTCGTATTTAACGGTTGTCATAGTTAATCCTAATGCCCACACTAATATCTAGCAATGCGAGTGCTTTAGAAATTGCAACTGTCCTTGTAGGATTGCCATTCAGATAAGGAACATGCTTCTTTTCATTTCATGCATGTTTCATCACTTGTTAGTCACCCTCCTTTCCACCATTTTTGTGCAAACAGAGATATGCATTTCACGCTCGATCTTAGTTGAACTGCACAAATGATATCCAAATTATAGTTGAGCATTCCAGGAGCTTCACAACCAACCTTGATGTTGCTCAATTTTATTGCAACTAATGAAGAAGAAGCTCTGTGGGTTTCGTTTTCTGATGGAAATGGAACCGGGGCTGGAGCCCTTTTCTTAAAAAAATTTGAAGAAGAAGTTGCTAGCTCACGGGACATTGCTTCATTTTAGGTGAACTGCACCAAAAGGTCCCATGAATTGAATCATCCATGTTGGTGACTAAAAGAGCCAGCTTCAGCATCCCAGTCTAAGCACCCCCAGCCTCCATCCTTGCGACGCACGGTTGAAACCACAAGTGCTCCATGGGTGATTTTGGTAATTAATGTCAACATATCTCTTATTGGACTAACACTTTTACCTAGTATGTTTCAGACAAGTTCAACAAATTAAGTGGCATGTACTAAAGGATGTGGAACCCCTTCAAGATGCTAAGGACAAAGGATTGGCTCAAGCTTCAAGTACAAGACTCTACATTTTATATTTTAGTGATCCAAGATCACATTGAGTCTATAGGAAAAGCCAATACTATCAAGAGGGGATGAGGTGTTGCTTAATGGCTTGCTTGCTCAAAGTGCTTAGTGATATGCTCCAAAGCCCTCAACTACCTTCTCACATCCACATTTGTCCTAAACCAAAGGTCTAACTCGGCCCCACCGATTCTTTCTATCCGGCGCCACCGAGTTCAGATGTCATAGCCACTGCCACAAACCCTAGGCAAATCGGTCTCATCGATAGGGATCTCGGTCTCACCGGGATGGGATTGTAATCTCTTTGTGTATGTCCATTACCAAAATCGGTCTCACCGAGTTTGAGCAATCGGTACTACCGAGATTACAATGCAAACTCTCTGGTTAGCTTATTACCAAAATTGGTCCCACCGAGTTTGTGTAATCGGTCTCACCAAGTTTGCATGAGCAACTCTCTGGTTAGCTTATTACAAAAATCGGTCCCACCGAGTTTGTATAATCGGTCTCACCGAGATTACGTTATGCCCTAACCCTAACCATATCGGTCCTACCGAGTTGCATGTCGGTCCCACCGAAAATCCTAACAGTCACTAGATTTGCTGAATCGGTCCGACCGAGTTTAACAATTCGGTCCCACCGAGTTTGGCAAGTTGTGTGTAAAGGTTAGATTTTGTGTGGAGTCTATATATACCCCTCCACCTCCTCTTCATTCGTGAAGAGAGCCATCAGAACGAACCTACACTTCCAACCTACATTTTCTGAGAGAGAACCACCTACACTTGTGCTGAGACCAAGATATTCCATTCCTACCAAATGAATCTTGATCTCTAGCCTTCCCCAAGTTGCTTTCCACTCAAATCTTCTTTCCATCTAATCCAAATCCTGTGAGAGAGAGTTGAGTGTTGGGGAGACTATCATTTGAAGCACAAGAGCAAGGAGTTCATCATCAACACACCATTTGTTACTTCTTGGAGAGTGGTGTCTCCAAGATTGGCTAGGTGTCACTTGGGAGCCTCCGACAAGATTGTGGAGTTGAACCAAGGAGTTTGTAAGGGCAAGGAGATCGCCTACTTCGTGAAGATCAACCGCTATTGAGGCAAGTCCTTCATGGGCGACGGCCATGGTGGGATAGACAAGGTTGCTTCTTCGTGGACCCTTCATGGGTGGAGCCCTCCGTGGACTCACAAGAACTGTTACCCTTCGTGGGTTGAAGTCTCCATCAACGTGGATGTACGATAGCACCACCTATCGGAACCACGGCAAAAACATCCGTGTCTCCAATTGCGTTTGAATCCTCCAAACCCTTCCCTTTACATTCTTGAAAGTTGCATGCTTTACTTTCCGCTGCTCATATACTCTTTGCATGCTTTCTTGATATGTATTGTGAGTGTTAAACTTGTGCCTAAACTCCACTCCAACTTAAAGAAGTTAAAAACTGCAACTTTTGGTATTTAGTGTCTAATTACCCCCCCCCCCCTCTAGACACCTCTTCTCGATCCTTTCAATTGGTATCAGAGCTTTGGTCTCCATTGCCTTGGTTTAAACACCTTTGGAGGAAGATGGATGTGTCTACTTTTGGGAGTCTTAGACATAGAGTGCCTATTCTTGATGAAGAATATTTTCATGAGTGGAAAAATGAAATGCTTGAGATTTTCAATGAATATCATTTGAACAAGTACATTGCTAGCCCTTGTGCACCTCATATTGATCCCTTGCATCCCACACCCGAAGAGGATCTTGACATGATTTGCAATCTTAGAACCATCAATCTTATCATAAGAGGATTGCCCAAAAATCTGATTGCTAGTTTGCCTACTCTTGATTGTGCCTATACTATATGGAAATTTCTTGAGGAATGATTTCCAGATTATTCCTTGAAAAATTTAGATGACATTCTCCATAAGTCTATTGCCTTGAGTAAGATGAATTCTAGTGATCCTAGCTTTGGTGATTGTCTATTTGAGCTTACAAATCTCATGCGTGCCATAGGAGATGTTGGAATCATTAGCAATATTATTTCCGAAGCTATTAGAATCCATAAAGACAATCATAGAAATGATCATTTGTCTAATGAATTACCCTCTCTAGGAATTGATCAATCACAAGATGATGTTGAACATGGATACTATGATGAGGATGATGATAGTGAATATGATCTTGATGATGCAATGAGACACTTTGGTCTTATGGCAAATCTTCGCAGCTACATGGCTGGAGGAAAGGAATGGGTCCTTGATAGTGGATGTACTGATCATATGACCGGAGATAAAGACATGTTCTGTGAGCTTGCTGAAAATGACGGCCCTCGAAAATATGTCACTTCTGGTGATAATTCAAAGGGTAAGGTGGTTGGCCTTGGTAAGGTGTCCATCTCACATGATAGCTCCATACAAAATGTCATGCTCGTTGAATCTCTTGGCCACAACTTACTTTCAGTATCTAGACTTGCTGATTTCGGTTTCAATGTCCTATTTACTGAAGTAGATTGCCAAGTGTTTCGTAGAGATAATCATAAAATGGTCTTTACCGGTGTATGTAGAGGTGATCTCTAAATTGTTGATTTCACTAAAAAGGCTCAACCTAGAACTTGCTTTATTGCTAAATCCTCTAAAGGCTGGTTGTGGCATAGAAGACTAGGTCATGTTGGTATGTGAAACCTTAAAAAGCTTATTAAAGGAAATCATATCCTTGGCGTTAACGATGTCATATTTGATAAGGATAGACTTTGCAGCGCTTGTCAAACAGGTAAACAGGTTGGAGGAAGGCATCCCGTGAAGAACATCATGACCACAAGGAGGCCACTTGAGCTACTTCACATGGATCTTTTTGGTCCCAACGCTTACAAAAGTCTCGGTGGAAATTCTTTCGGTCTAGTTATAGTTGATGATTTTTCAAGATTTACGTGGGTATTCTTTTTATCGCAGGTCCAAAAGATCTTCAAAAACTTTGCTAGGAAGGCCCAAAATCAATTTGACGTGAAAATCAAGAAGGTTCGAAGCGACAACCGAACGGAGTTCAAGAACGCAAATGGGGATACCTTTCTTGACGAAGAAGGGATTTCACATGAGTTCTCGGCTACGTACACACCTCAACAAAATGGAGTCGTCGAGAGGAAGAACCGGACTCTTATAGAGATGGCAAGAACGATGCTTGATGAGTACAAGACGCCAAAGCACTTTTGGGCAGAAGCGGTTGAGACAGCTTGTCATGCAACAAATCGCTTGTATCTTAACAAGCTACTCGGCAAGGCGGCATACGAGCTCCTCACCGGTAAAATACCCCAAGTTGGATACTTTCCAGTATTCGGCTCCAAAGTGCTACATTCTTGATAAGCATCGTCGTTCTAAATTTGCTCCTAAGTCTCATGAAGGTTTCCTACTTGGTTATGGCTCAAACTCTCACACATACCGTGTCTACAACAATTTCACCCGAAAGGTTGAAGAAACGGTAGATGTGAAGTTTGATGAATCTAACGGCGCGCAAGTAGAGAAATTGCCAATTGATGTAGGAGACAAAGATCCCTTGGAAGCAATCCAAGACTTGTCTATTGGCAAGATTCGTCCAACGGAGGTGAAGGAGAGTACCTCGTCCGTCCAAGTGGAAGCTTCTACCTCGCGACAAGGTGAACCAAGAGTTGATACGGAGGCATCCACAAGTGGGACACACCAAGATGAAGAAAACGAGGAAGTGCACCAAGACGAACGCCGACAACCTCCTTCTCCACCACGACAAGAGAACGACAATGCCAACAATGAAGAAGGCCAAGAAGAAGAACAAAATGAAGAAGATGTTCAACCAAGACCCAAGCAAAAGCTTTCGCGAGTTCGAGCAAGAACTGCTAAAGACCATCCCGTCGAGCAAATCTACAAAGATATCCAAACCAGGAGAATCACTCGCTCTAAAACTCGTTTAGCTAACTTTTGTGAACACTATTCATTCATCTCTAGCATTGAACCTATGAAGGTTGAAGAAGCATTGGAAGATCCGGACTGGATAAACGCTATGCATGAAGAGCTACACAACTTTGAGAGAAATCAAGTGTGGACATTGGTTGAGAAGCCCGACAACAACCACAACATCATCGGTACCAAATGGGTGTTTCGCAACAAGCAAGATGAAGATGGACAAGTAGTCCGCAACAAAGCACGTCTCGTCGCCCAAGGCTACACACAAGTCGAATGTATGGACTATGGTGAGACTTATGCTCCCGTTGCTAGACTTGAGTCCATTCGCATCTTACTTGCTTATGCTAATCACCATGATATCACCTTGTACCAAATGGACATTAAATGTGCTTTTCTAAATGGTGAAATTGAGGAGGAAGTTTATGTTAAGCAACCTCTCGGCTTGGTCAATCCTAAGAAACCTGATCATGTCTACAAACTTCACAAAGCCCTTTATGGTCTTAAACAAGCTCCTAGAGCATGGTATAAATGCTTGACCAAGTTCCTTATTGAAAAAGGATTTGAAATTGGTAAAATTGATTCTACTCTTTTTACAAAAAGGGTTAATGGGGAACTATTTGTATGCCAAATTTATGTTGATGATATTATATTTGGTTCTACTAACCCTCATTTTAGTGAAAAATTTGGGAAGCTAATGTCGGAGAAGTTTGAGATGTCTATGATGAGTGAACTCAAATTCTTTCTTGGTTTGCAAATCAAGCAAACTAAGGAAGGTACCTTTGTCTCCCAAAGGAAGTACACCAAGGACTTATTCAAGAAGTTCAATATGCAAGAATGCAAAGGTATGACTACACCCATGCCTACTAGTGGACATCTTGATTTGACCAAAGATGGTGAACCGGTTGATCAAAAGGTTTATCGCTCTATGATTGGTTCATTGTTATATCTATGTGCTTCACGTCTCGATATCATGCTAAGTGTGTGCATGTGTGCACGATATTAAGCTACTCCTAAGGAATGTCATCTTAAGGCCGTGAAAAGGATAGTGAGATACTTAATACATACACCAAATTTCGGCATTTGGTATTCTAAGAGGTCTTCTTTCGATCTTGTTGGCTACTTCGAGTCGGACTATGCCGGTGACAAGGTTGATATAAAGTCCACTTCGGGTACTTGCCAATTTCTTGGTAGATCTCTTGTGTCTTGGTCTTCCAAGAAATAAAACTCGGTATCCTTATCCACCGCCGAAGCGGAATACATTCCCGTTGGTTCATGTTGTGCTCAATTACTTTGGATGACCCAAACTCTTAAAGATTATGGGATATATGTGAAACATGTTCCATTACTTTGTGACAATGAAAGTGCTATCAAGATTGCTCACAATCCCGTGCAACACTCTCGAACTAAGCATATTGAAGTTCGTCATCACTTCATTCGAGATCACGTTGCTAAGGGTGACATTAATCTTAAGCATGTTCGCACCGACAAGCAATTAGCGGATATATTCACTAAACCACTTGATGAGAAAGTGTTTTGCAGGTTAAGAGGTGAATTGAACATCATTGATGCTTCAAACTTGGAGTAGGAACTCCATTGGATACATGCAAGACTTGAGCTTATGACTAATCCTTGATATTTCTCTTATGATGATTATCTTATGTCTTGGATATATTTGCATCTTGCATGTTATCTAACCCTTGTAGGTACTTGGATGAATCTAAATCTATGAGATCGCAACTCACTCACATCTTGAGCAATCTCTACATCACCAAGTCTCTACACAATGGTGGTTGAAGACAAGGAAGCACGAAACCATTCAAACATATCCTTTGACAAATTCTATGTTGATTTTCATGATTGTCATTTTGGATACACAAGTGCTCTTCCTTGCGAAAACTAACCCATGTAGGTAGATGAACTCAAATTCCAAGTGGTGCTCCCAACTCTTGATGAGCTATATCAACCTTGAGCAACCCACACAAGTTCAACTACATGATCACGATCAACACCACCACCCAAGGTATGTTATTCCATCTAAGAGAAGCTTTACTCCAAGTCATGAGTCAAAGCAACTCGACAAGATCTGAATACATCAAGATGCTTAAACGAAAAATGGCAACCCCATTTTTGAGCTTAAACGATGAGTATGACCTATGATCAAGTGATCTCACTTGACTCCTAAGTCAATATACTCTAACATAGGTGACTTTGTCGCCGACCATCTCTAGATGAAGTTTTCTTGTGTTCTTTTCTGTGCCCTTGCATTTGTCTCATGCATATTTGTTTCCCCTTTCTCAAAAAAACTTCTTCTAGATTTCCTTCCTTTTCTTTTTCTTTTCGTTTCTATTTGTTCTGCATTCCCTGCGTCCAATTCATTGCAAATCTTTCAGTTAATTCCTTGCAAATCCTTGTGAGATCTTACTTGTCTAGTGAGCTGGGGTGACAGGTGCTTTTCTCTATAATGAACTCGGTCACACTGGTTTCTTGTTCTCGGTCTAACCGAAGTTTTTCGGTGCAACCGAAGCATACAACTCGGTGCCACCGATTTCACTACAGGAAAAACATTTTTCCATTTATTCCTGCTTTACTCTTGATCCATCTCCACTCAATGAATCTTGTCCTCTACAAGCATCACATTTACCTTAGTGCTTTGTGCTGTTACTCAAGGACCAAACCCATTCACGACAAATTCCAGAAGACCCTTCTTGGAAATTGATGACAAAGGGGGAGAGAGAGATCACATCAAAGCTTAATCATATCTCTAGGGGGAGAGAATACTCACATCTCTAGGGGGAGGGAATAATCAAGAAAAGAGTAATCTTCAAGGATCCCAGATGCTTGGTGTTCAAGAGGAGAGATGCCACATGTCTTCTTGAGGGGAAATACAAGTTCATATGTGCTTATTTGCATTAGCTCTGTTCATTTGTTTCTTTGAGCTCTGATTTTCTGTTCCCTATCTTCTCCCAGTATCCCATGCTAGATTCAAGGGGAGCAAGACATCTAAGGAAAAGAAATTTATTAAATTCATTGCACATCTTTACCTTTGGGGACATGTCAATATCTATTGCGGTACTTAGTACTCACTCTACATGTCATCCCAGTCTTGGTACTCTTGTGGTTTCTTTCTATCTGCTCAGGCTAGTAGGTGCATCTGTGTTATCTAACCTTATTTTCACAAGTTCATTCCATCCTAAGCCAACTCAAGACCACAAGGTAAGTATATGCATCACAATCATGTGTATGAGGAATTCTTGCTGATGTACATATTGTTTGCAAGAAGGACTCATGAGCATGAAGGTACATTTCCCATATTCACATCTTTTGCTCTGATGCATATAGCCAAGATACATGTAACACATTGCCTACTCGGTCATGGTTATGCTCTCACATGTTTCTATATTCCATATTCACATGATTGCATACATGTAGGGGGAGCCTATGCATGTTACATGTCTTTCCAAAGCTTTACTTGCTATTCTCTATATCTTTATCTAAAGCTTTGATGTATGTTGCCATCAATTGCCAAAAAGTGGGAGATTGAAAGCACAAGTGCTCCCTTGGTGATTTTTTGGTAATTAATATCAACATATCTCTTGTTGGACTAACACTTTTACCTAGTATGTTTCAGACAAGTTCAACAAATTAAGTGGCATGGACTAAAGGATGTGGAACCCCTTCAAGATGCTAAGGACAAAGGATTGGCTCAAGCATCAAGTACAAGTCTCTACATTTTATATTTTAGTGATCCAAGATCACATTGAGTCTATAGGTAAAGCCAATACTATCAAGAGGGGATGAGGTGTTGCTTAATGGCTTGCTTGCTCAAAGTGCTTAGTGATATGCTCCAAAGCCCTCAACTACCTTCTCACATCCACATTTGTCCTAAACCAAAGGTCTAACTCGGCCCCACCGATTCTTTCTATCCGGCGCCACCGAGTTCAGATGTCATAGCCACTGCCACAAACCCTAGGCAAATCGGTCTCACCAATAGGGATCTCGGTCTCACCGAGATGGGATTGTAATCTCTCTGTGTATGTCCATTACCAAAATCGGTCTCACCGAGTTTGAGCAATCGGTACTACCGAGATTACAATGCAAACTCTCTGGTTAGCTTACCAAAATTGGTCCCACCGAGTTTGTGTAATCGGTCTCACCGAGTTTGCCTGACCAACTCTCTGGTTAGCTTATTACCAAAATCAGTCCCACCGAGTTTGTGTAATCGGTCTCACCGAGATTACGTTATGCCCTAACCCTAACCATATCGGTCCTACCGAGTTGCATGTCGGTCCCACCGAAAATCCTAACGGTCACTAGATTTGCTAAATCGGTTCGGCCGAGTTTAACAATTCGGTCCCACCGAGTTTGGCAAGTTGTGTATAACGGATAGATTTTGTGTGGAGTCTATATATACCCCTCCACCTCCTCTTCATTCGTGAAGAGAGCCATCAGAACGAACCTACACTTCCAACCTACATTTTCTGAGAGAGAACCACCTACACTTGTGTTGAGACCAAGATATTCCATTCCTACCATATGAATCTTGATCTCTAGCCTTCCCCAAGTTGCTTTCCACTCAAATCTTCTTTCCACCAAATCCAAATCCTGTGAGAGAGAGTTGAGTGTTGGGGAGACTATCATTTGAAGCACAAGAGCAAGGAGTTCATCATCAACACACCATTTGTTACTTCTTGGAGAGTGGTGTCTCCAAGATTGGCTAGGTGTCACTTGGGAGCCTCCGACAAGATTGTGGAGTTGAACCAAGGAGTTTGTAAGGGCAAGGAGATCGCCTACTTCGTGAAGATCTACCGCTAGTGAGGCAAGTCCTTCGTGGGCGACGGCCATGGTGGGATAGACAAGGTTGCTTCTTCGTGGACCCTTCGTGGGTGGAGCCCTCCGTGGACTCGCGCAACCGTTACCCTTCGTGGGTTTAAGTCTCCATCAACGTGGATGTACGACAGCACCACCTATCGGAACCACGACAAAAACATCCGTGTCTCCAATTGCGTTTGAATCCTCCATACCCTTCCCTTTACATTCTTGCAAGTGGCATGCTTTACTTTCCGCTGCTCATATACTCTTTGCATGCTTGCTTGATATGTATTGTGAGTGTTAAACTTGTGCCTAAACTCCACTCCAACTTAAAGAAGTTAAAAACAGCAACTTTTGGTACTTAGTGTCTAATCACCCCCCCCCCCTCTAGACACCTCTTCTCGATCCTTTCAACGGTACACCTCGTTTGCCACCTGCTCGACCCTAGTGTCACTGATAAAATGAAGTAATCATACAGTTAAAATAGAGCGAGTGTCATCTCTATCATTTCATTTCCAATGTAGATAAAAAAGTGCTTCTCTTTGTTAATGTATGTTTCATGAACTAGTCCCATTGTTAATGTTTAAGCGTTTCTGCAAACTGGGGTGCTTAATTTTAGTTGATATGTACAAAAATAGAGATTTGAATGTCTCAAGGCGCCTCCTTGCACTACCGCTGTACACTGATGTTAATCACTGGCAGAAGGTGTATCTGGGAGACTTGGGACGATGTCTAGTATGAGGCGTACCGTATGAGGCGTTGCAGGGCCCATCTCGCCCTCGCAGCATGGCATACTATGATACTATCGCAATATTTTCTTCTATTTATTTTGTGTGTTTCATCAACAAGTGCCACTATAATGTAATCACGCTTTTTCATTATCTGTGCAAACAGGGTTATTCAGCTGCATTTTGGTGGAACTGCACAAATGTACGTATGGAACCGGCATATATGCAGAGTGCAAGGTGTGCCAAGTAAAAATTACCGACACCAACCATTTTGCATGCACGCATTGGCATCCACCACCACCAGTGGGATGTGTGGCACTCTCTGTGGACGGATCTTTCTCGGCAGCAAATCATCTAACCAAATACTAGTAACTTATATTGGCACTTTTCTAGGGAGTACTCTTTTCTGAAAGAAGCACCAATCTATTTTTCTTTATTTGTACACTGTGTCACAACTTTGACCCAAAGGTCCAGAGCTATTTTAGGGTGATTGGCGTAGTACTCGGAGACTGATTGTAAGCATGATTTTCATTAGTTGTCACACTGATTGTTAGCATGAGCAGGTGGAAGATTAGGTTAGTGCGATGCTTACCTTAAACCCTACCGCCGCCGTTGAAACGAGGCGAGCATCGAGGGAACCGTGGAGAATGGCGGGGAAGCGACGTCGCGCCATCCGGCCTGCTCTTGCGGTGGGAGAACGAATACTCCTGTGGCTCCGGCTAGCTCTGCACACCCTCACGAACGGCACACCATACTCGATCGATTCGTTATCCTCTGGGTGCTCGACCTTCGACCTGTACGCCCACCACCTCCGCCTGACTGTCGCCTCGGGCGAATCTGTCTGCTCCATCGCCCAGAGAAGATACTCAATGAACTCGGAGGACTGCGGCGTGACTGCCACCGAGGAGTACATGTACATCGCCGCCGTCTCGCTCTTTTGCATACATTGCCACATGGCCTGCACCGTCCTCGAAATCTCCCACTCATTTTCAAACCAACTAAGGATCTCCTTCAACCTGGCTAACTTTGTCTGGTCGCCACCGGCGATCTGCCTGATTCGCTGCTGCATCCTCTCCATAGATGTCCTTCTGAGTGGTCCGGTGCTAGCTTTGGAAGATGGGAGGAGAGACGGTGGTCTTGCAATAGAGAAGAGGGAGAGGCGAGACGGTGGTTTTGGACTGGAGATGATGGAGAGGAGAGGAGGTGTTTTTGCAATGGAGAAGATCAGAAGAGGGAGAGGCGAGACGGTGGTTTTGGAATGGAGGTGATGGAGAGGAGAGGAGGTGGTTTTGCAATGGAGAAGATCGAGAAGAGGGAGAGGCGAGGCGGTGGTTTTGGAATGGAGATGATGGAGAGGAGAGGAGGTGGTTTTGCAATGGAGAAGATCGAGAAGAGGAGAGGCGAGACAGTTGGTTTTGGAATGGAGATGATGGAGAGGAGAGGAGGTGGTTTTGCAATGGAGAAGAGGGAGAGGAGCGTCTGGCAGCGATTTAGGATTAGACGAGAGGGCGGCACAGTGATGGATCAAAATCAAAATCAATTTACCCTTCAATTAAGAAAGCGACCCCACATTAACTAGTCTCCCTTTTATTCTGGGTCATAATTGACCATGATTTTCGCACATAAAATATATGTTATACGTTGCAAAAATAATATAATTTGAAAGTACATTCAGATACGAACCAAACGATACAATTTTTGGTGACATGCGTTCACATTTTGCTTGTCAAATACAGTATGTGGTCAAACTTTAACCCAAAATACGCAAAACAACAAAAAAATACTTCCAAGACCAGCGCCGCTCTTCTCCTCTTAAACCACCGCCGCTCCTCTCCTGTTCCAATCTAAATGCAGCGCGCTCCTCTCCTCTTCCATTTCAAAACCACCGCCCCTCCTCGCTTGTTCCAGTCCAAAACCAACATCGCTCCTCTCCCGTTCTAATCCAAAACCAGCGCTGCTCCTCTCCTCTTCCATTCAAAAACCACCGCCGGTGAGTGAAGGTGTTGTGGAGAAGTAGATCGATGGAGGAGTACAACCGATACGTGAGGATCGCAGACGGCGACCCTGTGAAGCTAGCTAGGATGTTGGAGATACAGTCTTGGTTTCACAACAAGGACCAACTAGCAGCGACGGCGACATCCATGGCCAAATATCTGCAACAGAGCGAAAAGACGGCGATACTCCCGGAGGGAGTCGCACCAGAGTACATAGAGTTGTTCCTCTGGGCCATGGAGCAAACAGATTCACCAAATCCAATCGTGAGGGAGCGGTGGTGGGAGTATCGATCCCAGATGGAGCATCCACCGAGATTGAAGGATCGAGCTTCTACTGAGGTGCCGTTTGTGAGGTGTCCTGCGAGCGAGCAGTGAAGTCTTCGTCGACCGAACCCAAGCTGCAAGAGGAGAAAAGCAGTTGGCCTGACAACGCTTCCCGCCATCGTCTCCCTCGCTGTTCACATCGTCTCACGGGCGGCTGTCTGCCCCGAGGAATAGGAGGGCTGCCCCCAGCCCAATAGTCGGGCAGGTTGTGAATTGTCGGGAGGAGCTTAGAGTTGTCGATGATTTGCAGGTTGTGAATTGTGTTTTGTGTTGTGTATTTTGAGAGTACTTTCAGATATGAATGTCTTTTGAATTTCAGATTTGCAGTATTGAGCATATGAAGTATTTATGCATTCTAGAGATCTATTTTAGCACTTAAAAATGTAGTTTCATAGGAGTATAAAAGTGCATACAATGTGATTCTCGAGAAGAAAGCGCAAGTTTCAGTTTGAGATAAGAAATCGCAAGTTCGATTTCGATAAGAAACTGCAACTTTCATAGGCAGAGCATTTATATTAACACGGCCTTTTCAAACAGGGTTAACATCATGTTGGAAGTTTTATTCATGGTCAAAAATGGAACTACCAGCCAGTTAACATCATGCTGATCAACATTCATGCATAGCACATCTTCATATGATGCACAGTCAAAATGCCCACACAATGTTGAGTGTGCAAAACTGTAGCGACCTGACCTCAGATGGTCAAGTCTCTGTGTTCCAGTGTCATCCCTGGATCAGTAATGCTGACACACACAGTACTCGAAGGATTTATAATAGAGTAGCAATCACACACTTATTACATCGAATGTCTCAAAAGAGAACTTACTACAATAATATGGCTTAAGGCCATCTAATGCAATAACAGCGGAAGGCTTGGAAGATAAAGTGAGTCCATCAACTCCAACGGCATAGCTGACCTGCACGGCAACGACCTAACGAACCTTACTCCTTGTCTGAAAAGTCTGCAACATAATACGTTACAGCCCGCAACGGTCAAGACATGGAATATCTTGGCAATATAACACAATAGAGCAAGAACAGAATAATGCTATCACTACATGCATATTTGGCTGGTGGAAAGCTCTATGGTTATAGTTTTGCGAAAAGCCAATTTTTCCCTACAACAAAGGAATATATTTTAATTTAACTATCATGGTGGTTGAAACATTGAGATGGTATAATGCCAACTCAATCCCAATTAAAGTAGTTATCAACCCAACAATATTAATTAAGAGTGATGAGATACATGTGATAACTCAAGTACTAGATACTCAAAATTGTCCATAACCGGGGACACGGCTAACCATGATTAGATTGTCGCTCTGCAGAGGTTTGCGCACTTTTCCCCACAAGACTCGATCGCCTCTGTTGATTTCTGGCACTACATGATGTTTTAGAAATGGATGACCGAGACACAGTCTTTCAGAAACATTAACTCTCTACTCCGGGTAGACCGTACCAAACCTACAAAACCCACTACCTGTTGATCTACCTCTTCAAGAGCTTCACGTAACTTACTCAACTATGCTAGAGCCCATAGTAGCTTGTGGCTGCATACGGAAGTTTCAAGCATGAATAATCTCAGTTCCCTTTGAGCACTGGTGGCGGTCCATAGGAAGATCACACGGGTACCACAGATTTCAAAATAAAAGAGACAACACTGGGTTCCCAGTGCCTCAATCCACCCAGATGTGTATTAAAGTTGCCACCTTAAATTAAACCATTAATCAACAATCTCACATCTGTCATGGATTCACTCAAACCCAACATATCTCTGAGCATAGCATAGCAATATAAGCAACACGTAGAAGTAACTCCCAAGGGTTTGATAGTAACAGGGCAATAGGTTCTACCTCAACTACTACTTCCCAACCCACAAGTTAATGACATCCTAACCATGCAATGTTTGAGGATTGAGCTAATGCATAAAAACTAGGTACGAAAAGAGTATGATCAAAGTGTTACTTGCCTTGCTGACGATCCGCGAATCCTAGAGACTCGTAGTAACACGCTTCGCACTCCGGGAATTCTATCGCAAGCAAACAATAGCATACATAAGCAACAAGCAAAGATGCACAAGCAAAACTCAAATAAACAAGGTTGACCAGAAAGTTCAACTTAAGAACTCCGGTTCACAAAAAGAATCAAACCAAACGGAACAACGAAACTCAAACGGCGAAAGAAACAAGATCCGTTTACTAATCTGAACTAAGGTATAATTTTACAATATCAAAATCTTGTTTAAGTTGTTTAAACGGAAAGAGGGTCTCGAGACGAAGATCTGGGCGCTAGAATCGCCTGATTCCGACTAACGAGCGAAAAGATAAACAGAAACTAAGATCGGATCAGAAATCGCGATCAGAAAAATCGCGGAATAAATCCGAGAAAAAGAAAAACTGACGAACAGACTAACGAACAAATGTTCGTTATCTGGATCTAAACGAAGAATGCGTTCATTAAAACGAATGAACGAGCGAACACTCGCTAAATAAATAAACCGGAGAAAAACCGATCTATTTAGAAAAACGAAAACTAGGGTTTCTAAAAAACTGAAACGGTTTTTTTCTCAGAAAACCGGCGACGGCGGACGGCTACCTCGGCTTGGCTCTGGCAGGGCTCCGGCGGGGTTCTGTCTTGTGGCGGGGCTCGGGGTGGCGGCTCGGGCGTGGGGTGGCGGGCGGGCGAGGCTCGGCGGTGGCGGGGCTCGGGCTCGGGCGCGATGGCGGGTGGTGGTGGAGTGTGGCGGCGGGGGTGGCGGCTATTTAAAGAGAGGCGGCTTGGAAGAGGGGCAAGGCGGCAGCGAGGCAGAGTCCGGCTCGGACTCGGTCCGAGTCGGCCCGGCGGGCGGGCTGGGCGGGCTGCTCTGCTGGGCCTTAAGCCCGGTCGGTGCTGAAAACTTTTTAAATAGTTCACGACGGAAAATGAATCCTATAAAATAAAATAAAAATCTAAAAATACCAAAACAAATTTTCACCGTCTAAATGAAATATTTAGAACGAGATGAACATTTTCTTGGCCCTAAAATGCAATTTTTTAAAACGTGCGATTTTTCTAATGCAAATAAAATCCAAATAAAATCAAATAAAATCCAACAAATGATTTTAACATTTTTCCTCCAATATTTCCATTGTTTTGGAGAAGTCATATTATCTCCTCTCATATTTTTTTATTATGAAATATTTTTCCGGAGAGAAAAATAATTAAAATAAAAAATCCTCGTTTTCGCTATTTGATAAAAATCAAATATGAAAACCGAAAAATCCCCAACTCTCTCCGAGGGTCCTTGAGGTTCTTAGGATTTCGAGGATTGCGGAACGAAGATGCAATAAAATATTATATGCATGGATGACCTATGTATAACATTCCAAATTGAAAATTTGGGATGTTACAAACCTACCCCCCTTAAGATGAATCTCGTCCTCGAGATTCGGGTTGGCTAGAAAATAGGTGCGGGTGGTCTTTGCGAAGATCATCCTCTCATTCCCAGGTGGCTTCCTCCTCGGTTTGGTGGCTCCACTGAACTCTGCAAAACTTAATAGCCTTGCTGCAGGTGACTCGGCTGGCAAAGTCAAGAATCTTTACTGGCTTCTCCTCATAAGTCAAATTACTGTCCAATTGAATTGCCTCCAGGGGTATTGTATCTCTTAACGGTATATCGCCCATCTCAGCATGAAACTTCTTCAACTGTGAGACATGGAACACATCGTGAACTCCTGACAATCCTTCAGGTAACTCCAGCTTGTAGGCAACTTCTCCCATCCATTCTAAAACACGATACGGTCCTACAAATCTCGGAGCTAATTTTCCCTTAACTCCAAAATGTTTCACTCCTCGCAAGGGTGATACTCGCAGATATGCTCTATCTCCAATTTCATAGGTTACCTCCTTGCGTTTTGTGTCGCATAACTCTTACACTGGATGAGCAATCTTGATCATCACGGATCAGTTTAACCTTCTCCTCCGACTCTTTGATCAAATCTGGTCCAAACAACTGACGGTCTCCTACCTCATCCCACATCAGCGGTGTTCTACATCTGCGTCCATACAGAGCTTCAAATGGTGCCATCTTCAAATTGGCCTGGTAGCTATTGTTGTAGGAGAACTCTGTGTAAGGCAAATTGTCATCCCAACTAGATCCATAATCTAGCGCACAAGCTCTCAATATGTCCTCCAGAATCTGGTTGATTCTCTCAGTCTGTCCATCTGTCTGCGGGTGAAATGTTGTACTGAACTCCAATCTCGTACCCAGGGTCTGGTGTAACTGATGCCAAAACTTTGAAGTAAACTGTGTTCCTCTATCTGATAAGATGGTCCTTGGAACTCCATGCAAACATACGATCCTGGACATATATATCTTGGCCAACTTTGCACTTGTATAAGTTGTTTTCACTGGGATGAAGTGAGCCACTTTGCTCAAGCGATCCACTACTACCCATATTGAGTCATATCCTGCTTTGGTCCTGGGCAATCCGGTGATAAAGTCCATGCCAAGTTTATCCCACTTCCATTCGGGTATCGGCATAGGCTGTAACAGTCCTGCTGGCTTCTGATGTTCTGCCTTCACTCTCTGACATACATCACATACGGCTACATACTCGGCAATATCCTTCTTCATACCAGTCCACCATAAACGTTCCTTTAAGTCCAAATACATCTTGGTGTTTCCGGGGTGTATCGAGTATGGTGAGTCATGAGCCTCCTGAAGTATTAACTTCCTGATCTCTGGGTTATTTGGCACATAAACTCGGTCCTCAAACCATAGGGTATCGTGCTCATCCTCGCGAAAACCTTTGGCCTTTCCTTTGCTGATCTTCTCCTTTATCTCAGCAATCTCTTTGTCCTCCTTCTAAGCTTCTCAAATCTTATCCAACAATGTTGACTAAACTTCCATTGTTGCAATGAAACCTCTTGGAACAATCTCCAACCGAAGTTCCATGATATCCTCAGCTAACTCCTTTGGCAATCCCTTACTTTCAAGGATATTAGCGTAACTTTTCCGGCTCAAAGCGTCTGCTGCAACATTGGCCTTTCCTGGATGATAGTGTAGCTTCATATCGTAATCCTTTATAAGTTCCAACCATCTCCTCTGCCAAAGGTTCAGCTCCTTTTGGGTGAAAATGTACTTCAAACTCTTATGATCCGTGTACACATCACAATGGTTCCCAATAAGATAATGTCTCCAAGTCTTCAATTCATGCACTACGGCTGCTAGCTCCAAATCATGCGTGGCATAGTTCAACTCATGGGGTTTTAGTTGTCGTGAGGCATATGAAACAACTCTTCTGTCCTGCATAAGTACACATCCAAGTCCCAAGCGTGAGGCGTCACAATACACTTGAAACTCCTTATGTATATCTGGCAATGATAGCACTGGGGTTGTAGTCAAACGTTTCTTCAATTCCTGAAAACTTGCCTCACAATCCTCTGTCCATTTAAACTTAGTATCCTTCTTCAATAGTTCAGTCATTGGCTTAGCAATCTTGGAAAAATTCTCAATGAATCTCTGATAATACCATGCGAGTCCAAGGAAACTGCGGATCTCGCTAACTGAAGTGGGTGCCAACCATTCGTTGGATCGATGAACCTTCTTTGGGGTCTCTTGCTATACCTTCTCCTGATATAACTTGCCCAAGAAATCCAACTTCCTTCAACCAAAACCCGCACTTGCTGAACTTGGCGTATAACTGGTGTTCCCTGAGTTTCTCGAGAACTAAACGCGAATGCTCCTTGTGCTCTTCTTCGTTCTTCAAGTATACCATAATATCATCAATAAACACCACAACAAACTTGTCCAAATACTCCATGAACACCTTGTTCATCATGCTCATGAAATAGGCAGGGGCGTTAGTCAGTCCAAACGACATGACCGTATACTCGTATAATCCATACCGTGTGGTAAATGCCGTCTTTGGTATATCCTTCTCTTGAATCTTCAACTGATGGTACCCCGATCGTAGATCATCTTCGAAAATACCTTAGCTCCTTGCAGCTGATCAAACAGATCATTGATCATCGGCAGTGGGTACTTGTTCTTAATCGTTACTTCATTCAAGGCTTGGTAATCAACAACCATCCTTAAGGAGGTATCCTTCTTCTCAACCAAAATCACTGGGGCTCCCCAAGGTGATGAACTCCTTCGAACGTAACCTTTCTCCAACAACCCCTTGATCTGTTTCTTAATTTCCTCCAGATCATTTGCGGGCATCCGATAGGGTCTCTTGGATATTGGCCCTGTACCTGGCAATAGCTCTATCAAAAACTTGATGTCTCAATTCGGTGGCATGCCTGGTAACTCCTCTGGGAAAACATCCGGAAAATCCTTTACTACTGGTACTTCCTCCTAAACAACTCCCGTGAGGGCATTCACTTGGCTCCTCCTAGGCACATGCCTAGATACATACTTAATCCTTTTTCCCTCCGGGGTGGTAAGATAAATTGATTTGCTAGCACAGTCAATGCTTCCTCCATACTTTGACATCCAGTCCATACCTAATATCACATCCAATCCTTGCGACTCCAAGATAATTAGGTCAGACGGAAAAACATGTGTGCCAATGGTTAGGGGTATCTGGTTGCACCATCGGCTAGCCATGTACTCTGCTCCAGGCGAGCTCACTAAAAGAGGGGTCCTAAGGGTTTGGGTTGGAAGCTTAAACTTATCCACAAATCCCCTTGATATGTATGAATACGATGCACTAATATCGAAAAGAACAAGAGCGGTAAATGACTTAACCAAAAACTTACCTATCACCGCGTCCGGCTGCTCTTCAACCTCCTCCACGTTAACGTGGTTCACTTGTCCTTTGTTGAATGGATTGGGATTCTTCCCAATGCTCCCATTTCCGTTTCCATTCCTTCCTTCAGGGCAATCATTGGCATAGTGCCCTGTCTTCCCGCACTTAAAGCAAGTAACTTGACTTAGGTCCCTTTTGGCGGGTGTAGCTGGGTTGGAGCAGTTCTGGTTGTTATTAACTTCGTTCCCATTTCCATTCTTAGCACCATTGTGGTTATGCGATCCTCCTCCAGTGTGGTTGTGACCTCCATGATTATGAACAAGTCCTCCCGAGTTCAGGGTTAAGCGGGGCTTCTGTTGAGCTCCTGAATTATACTTCCCTTGTCCATACTTCCTCGTACGGCTCTCAATATGCTGCTGCTTCCCTTCAATCATAAGGGCCTTGTCTACCAACTCCTGGTAGTTGTTGAAAGTTGCCACCATCAACTGCATGCTCATCTCATCATTCAGCCCTTCCATAAACTTCTCCTGCTTCGCGGCATCTGTGGCCACGTCATCAGGGGCATAGCGTGATAACTTGCTAAACTCATCCACCTACTGAGCCACAGTACGGTTCCCCTGGCGTAAGTTGCGAAACTCGCGCTTCTTCATCTGCATGGCTCCAGTTGAGACATGGGCTGTGCGAAAAGCTTGCTGAAACTGGTCCCAAGTGACATTGGCTATAGGAAAAGTAGCCGTGTAATTCTCCCACCATGAGGCTGCTGGTCCATCCAATTGATGTGCGGCAAAGCGCACCTTCTTAGCATCTGTGCATCCTGCGTTGGTTAACTCCCTTCCAATACGGCGTAGCCAATCATCAACAACTATTGGCTCGGTGCTCTTTGGAAAATACCGGTATTGTAACCTCGTAAAGCGGGCTAATTTGTCCACTGGCGGCGGGTTATTGTTGTTGTTGTTGTTGTTGTTGCCCTGGTTCTGAACTAGCAATTGCATCAAAGCATTCTGCTGGTAGATCAACTGGGTGAGCTCCGGTGGAAAAACAAAACCGGTGTCACGTCTCAGAGGCATCTGATGGGTTTAGATGGAAGAGATTAGAATAGAAAAAAGGTCTAATGAGAAAACACTACCCATATGCACATGAGGAAAACACAAACATTTCACTCAATCAATCAAGCAAGGGCATACAATGGTCTAGGACTATCACAAAAGTGCTCAACTACTATTAGATAAATGGGGGAAATACTACTAATATATGGTGGTCATCAAGAAATTTTGATCGGTTGAAGACTCCATGATGTCTGCTCCAGCTTCGTCTTCGTAGTCATCATCACCTGGATCGGAATCGGTGTCGTCAATGATGATGTAGCTTTCCGGGCAAGTGGGGTCATCGTCTTCTTCTTCCGGTGCTGGTCCTCCCTTGAATACTCCGATCTTCTTAACTAGGTCGTCGTTCTTCTCCAGTAGTGTCTTGATTTCCTCCTCATACCCATCACGTGTAAACTTGAGTTCTTCCTCCAGCTCGATGATCCTGGTCTTCGCCTTCTTCAACTCCATCTTGTCTGCGCACATCTGGTTCTCCTGACGTCGAATGTGCTGGTTTAGCTCCTGGATGAAAGCTGCAATGGATCTATCATTCTTGGTGCTGATTACGTCCCATTGCTCATCTCGGCGCCCACATATTTGATAGATGGTGTCCTTAAGCTCCCTGTTGTAGACTTCTCCAATGCGTCCCATGGTAATGTGGGCTGCCATGCTCTTGCCTAGACTCCAGGTGGGTGCTTCAAAAGAAAATTCTATGGGTTTAGAAGTTGGCGAGAACGTCCCTCCTGGAACTTGTACTTGAATCATCCAGCGCTCCTCTTCTGGTAAGGTGGCGTTGTATGTCCCGGTGAAGCTTGGTATTCCAATGTTCAAGTACCTAGTGACTTCCTTCAAGTGGCGTCCAAAAGGTGTGTCTTCATCCGGTTGTGCAAACTTGTTCTTCATCTCCGTCATCCTAAAGAGTGGAAAAATGGAGAGGAGTCAGAAATTAGTAGAGAAGTGTGACCTATGGTTTATCTTAGTGGTCTTGTCCTACACGCAGCGTGTGCTCTGATACCATCTTGTAGCGACTCGATCTTAGATGGTCAAGTCTCGTGTTCGATGTCATCCTGGATCGATAATCTTGACACACACAGTACTCGAAGGATTTATAACAGAGTAGAAATCACACACTTATTACATCAAATGTCTCAAAAGAGAACTTATTACAATAATATGGCTTAATGCCATCTAATGGGATAACATCGGAAGGCATGGAAGATAAAGTGAGTCCATCAACTCCAACGGCATAGCTGAGCTGCACGGCAACGACCTAATGAACCTTACTCCTCGTCTGAAAAGTCTGCAACATAATACGTTGCAGCCCGAAAACGGGTCAGCACATGGAATATGCTGGCAATATAACACAATAGAGCAAGAACAGAATAATGCTATCACTACATGCATATTTGGCTGGTGGAAAGCTCTATGGTTATAGTTTTGCGAAAAGCCAATTTTCTGTTGGGGAACGTAGTAATTTCAAAAATATTCCTACGATCACGCAAGACCATGGTGATGCATAGCAACGAGATGAGAGTGTTGTCTACGTACCCTCGTAGACCAGCAACGGAAGCGTTGACGCAACGTAGAGGAAGTAGTCGTACTTCTTCCCGATCCAACCGATCCAAGTACCGAGCGTCGGCACCTCCGAGTTCTGCACACGTTCAGCTCGATGGCGTCCCTCGAACTCCGATCCAGCCGAGTGTTGAGGAGAGTTTCAATCGACGACGGCGTGGTGACGATGATGATGTTCCACCGGCGCGGGGCTTCGCCTAAGCTCCGCAGCGGTATATTCGAGGTGTAGTTTGGTGGAAGGGGCACCGCTTTGCGGCTAAGGCAAGATCCGTAGATCAACTTGTGTGTCCTGGGGTGCCCCCCTGCCCCTGTATATAAAGGATGGAGGAGGAGGAGGCCGGCCAAGGCAATAGGTGCGGCCAGGGTGTGGAGTCCTACTAGGACTCCAAGTCCTAGTAGGAGTCCACCAAGAGGGGAGGAAGGGAGAAGGAAGTGGAGGAGAAGGAGAGGTGGCCGGCCCCCTTTTCCCTAGTCCAATTCGGACTAGAGGGGAGGGGGGGCGCAGCAGCCTTTTTTCCTCTTCCCACTAAAGCCCATCAAGGCCCATTACTTCTCCCGTAATCCCGTAACTCCCCGGTACTCCGAAAAATACCCGAATCATTCGGAACCTTTCCGAACTCCGAATATAGTCGTCCAATATATCGATCTTTACGTCTCGACCATTTCGAGACTCCTCGTCATGTCCCCGATCTCATCCGGGACTCCGAACTCCTTCGGTACATCAAAACTCATAAACTCATAATATAAGCATCATCGAAACCTTAGCGTGCGGACCCTACGGGTTCGAGAACTATGTAGACATGACCTAGAACTATTCTTGGTCAATAACCAATAGCGGAACCTGGATGCCCATATTGGTTCCTACATATTCTCTGAAGATCTTTATCGGTCAAACCGCATAACAACATACTTTGTTCCCTTTGTCATCGGTATGTTACTTGCCCGAGATTCGATCGTCGGTATCCAATACCTAGTTCAATCTCGTCACCGGCAAGTCTCTTTACTCGTTCCGTAATACATCATCTCTTAACTAACTCATTAGTTGCAATGCTTGCAAGGCTTAAGTGATGTGCATTACCGAGAGGGCCCAGAGATACCTCTCCGACATTCGGAGTGACAAATCCTAATCTCAAATCGCCAACCCAACATCTGCCTTTGGAGACACCTGTAGTACTCCTTTATAATCACCCGATTCGTTGTGACGTTTGGTAGTACCAAAGTGTTCCTCCGGTAAACAGGAGTTGCATAATCTCATAGTCATAGGAACATGTATAAGTCATGAAGGAAGCAATAGCAACATACTAAGCGATCGTGTGCTAAGCTAACGGAATGGGTCATGTCAATCAGATCATTCAACTAATGATGTGACCTTGTTAATCAAATAACAACTCCTTGTTCATGGTTAGGAAACATAACCATCTTTGATTAACAAGCTAGTCAAGTAGAGGCATACTAGTGACATCTTGTTTGTCTATATATTCACACATGTATTATGTTTCCGGTTAATACAATTCTAGCATGAATAATAAACATTTATCATGATATAAGGAAATAAATAATAACTTTATTATTGCCTCTAGGGCATATTTCCTTCAGTCTCCCACTTGCACTAGAGTCAATAATCTAGATCACATCACCATGTGATTAACATCGATAGTTCACATCATCATGTGATTAACACCCATAATTCACATCGCCATGTGACCAAGACCCAAAGGGTTTACTAGATTCAGTAATCTAGTTCACATCACTATGTGATTAACACCCAAAGAGTACTAAGGTGTGATCATGTTTTGCTTTGTGAGAGAATCTTTAGTCAGCGGGTCCGCCACATTCAGATCCGTATGTATTTTGCAAATCTCTATGTCAACAATGCTCTTGCGGAGCTACTCTAGCTAATTGCTCCCACTATCAATATGTATCTAGATCGAGACTTAAAGTCATCCAGATCGGTGTCAAAACTTGCATCGGCGTAACCCTTTACGACGAACCTTTTATCACTTCCATAATCGAGAAACATATCCTTATTCCATTAAGGATAATTTTGACCGCTGTCCGATGATCTATTCCTAGATCACTATTGTACTCCTTGCCAAACTCAGTGCAGGGGTATACAATAGATCTGGTACACAGCATGGCATACTTTATAGAACCTATGGCCAAGGCATAGGGAATGACTTTCATTCTCTTTCTATCTTCTGCCGTGGCCGGGTTTTGAGTCTTACTCAATTTCACACCTTTGTAATACAGGCAAGAACTCTTTCTTTGACTGTTCCATTTTGAACTACTTCAAAATCTTGTCAAGGTATGTACTCATTGAAAAAACTTATCAAGCGTCTTGATCTATCTCTATAGATCTTAATGCTCAATATGTAAGCAGCTTCACCGAGGTCTTTCTTTGAAAAACTCTTTTCAAATACTCCTTTATGCTTTGCAGAATAATTCTACATTATTTCCGATCAACAATATGTCATTCACATATACTTATCAGAAATGCTGTAGTGCTCCCACTCACTTTCTTGTAAATACAGGCTTCACCGTAAGTCTGTATAACACTATATGCTTTGATCAACTTATCAAAGCGTGTATTCCAACTCCGAGATGCTTGCACCAGTCCATAGATGGATTGCTGGAGCTTGCACATTTTGTTAGCTCCTTTAGGATTGACAAAAAACTTCTGGTTGCATCATATACAACTCTTCTTTAATAAATCCATTAAAGAATGTAGTTTTGATATCCATTTGCCAGATTTCAAAAAATGTGGCAATTGCTAACATGATTCGGACAGACTTTAAGAATCGCTACAGTTTGAGAAAATCTCATTGTAGTCAACACCTTGAACTTGTCGAAAACCTTTTTGTGACAAGTCGAGCTTTGTAGATAGTAACACTACTATCAGTGTCCGTCTTCCTCTTTAAGATCCATTTATTTAACATGGCTTGCTGATCATCGAGCAAGTCAATCAAAGTCCATACTTTGTTCTCATACATGGATCCTATCTCAGATTTCATGGTCTCAAGCCATTTCGCGGAATCTGGGCCCATCATCGCTTCCTCATAGTTCGTAGGTTCATCATGGTCTAGTAACATGACTTCTAGAATAAGATTACCGTACCACACTGGTGCGGATCTTACTCTGGAAGACCTACGAGGTTTGGTAGTAACTTGATCTGAAGTTTCATGATCATCATCATTAACTTCCTCACTAATTGGTGTAGGAATCACTGGAACTGATTTACGTGATGAACTACTTTCCAATAAGGGAGAAGGTACAATTACCTCATCAAGTTCTACTTTCCTCCCACTCACTTCTTTCGAGAGAAACTTCTTCTCTAGAAAGGATCCATCTTAACAACAAATATCTTGCTTTCGGATCTGTGATAGAAGGTGTACCCAATAGTTACCTTTGGGTATTCTATGAAGACGCATTTCTCGATTTGGGTTCGAGCTTATCGGTGAAAACTTTTCACATAAGCATCACAACTCAAACTTTAAGAAACGACAGCTTAGGTTCTTTGCTAAACCATAGTTCATACGGTGTCATCTCAGCGGTTTAGATGGTTGCCCTATTAAACGTGAATGCAGCTGTCTCTAATGCATAACCCCAAAACGATAGTGGTAAATCGGTAAGATACATCATAGATCGTACCATATCAAAATAAAATGCGATTCTGACGTTCGGACACACCATAATGTTGTGGTGTTCCAGGTGGCGTGAGCTGTGAAACTATTCCACATTGTTTTCATTGAAGACCAAACTCGTAACTCAAATATTCGTCTCCACGATCAGATCGCAGAAACTTTATTTTCTTGTTGCGATGATTTTCCACTTCACTCTGAAATTCTTTGAACCTTTCAACTATTTCAGACTTGTGCTTCATCAAGTAGATATACCCATATCTGCTCAAATCATCTTGTGAAGGTCAGAAAATAACGATACTTGCCACGAGCATCAACACTCATTGGATCGCATACATCGGTATGTATTATTCCCAATAAGTCAGTAGCTTGTTCCATTGTTCCGGAGAACGGAGTTTTAGTCATCTTGCCCAAAAGGCACGGTTCGCAAGCATCAAATGATTCATAATCAAGTGATTCCAAAAGTCCATCAGCATGGAGTTTTCTTCATGCGCTTTACACCAATATGACCTAAGCGGCAATGCCACAAATAAGTTGCACTATCATTATTAACTTTGCATCTTTTGGTTTCAATATTATGAATATGTGTATCACTGTGATCGAGATCAAATGAACCATTTTCATTGGGTGTATAACCATATAAGGTTTTATTCATGTAAACAGAACAACAATTTATTCTCTTACTTAAATGAATAACCGTATTGCAATAAACATGATCAAATCATATTTATGCTCAACACCAAATAACACTTATTTAGGTTCCACACTAATCCCGAAAGTATAGGGAGTGTGCGATGATGATCATATCAATCTTGGAACTACTTCCAACACTCATCGTCACTTCCCTTCAACTAGTCTCTGTTTATTCGTAACTCCTGTTTGAGTTACTAATCTTAGCAACGAGCAGTATCAAATACTCGGGGCTACTATAAACACTAGTAAGGCACACATCAATAACCTGTATATCAAATATAACCTTGTTCACTTTGCCATCCTTCTTATCCACCAAATATTCAGGGTAGTTCCGCTTCGGTGACCAGTTCCATTGCAGCAAAAGTACTCGGTCTCGGGCTTAGGTCTAGACTTGGGCTTCTTCACTCGAGCAACAACTTGCTTGCCGTTCCTTTTGAAGTTCCCTTCTTCCCTTTGCCATTTTCCTTGAGACTAGTGGTCTTGTCAACCATCAACACTTGATGTTTTTCTTGATTTCTACCTTCGCCGATTTTAGCATCGCGAAGAGCTCGAGAATCTTTTTCGTCATCCCTTGCATACTATAGTTCATCACGAAGTTCTACTAACTTAGTGATGGTGACTAGAGAATTCTGTCAATCACTATCTTATCTCGAAGATTAACTCCCACTTGATTCAAGTGATTGAAGTACTCAGACAATCTGAGCACATGCTCACTAGTTGAGCGATTCTCCTCCATCTTTTAGCTATAGAACTTGTTGGAGACTTCATATCTCTCAACTCGGGTATTTGCTTGAAATATTAACTTCAATTCCTGGAACATCTCATATGGTCCATGACGTTCAAAACGTCTTTGAAGTCCCGATTCTAAGCCGTTAAGCATGGTGCACTAAACTATCAAGTAGTCATCATATTGAGCTAGCCAAACGTTCATAGCGTCTGTTTACGCTCATATTGAGCTAGCCAAACGTTCATAACGTGCATCTGCTCCTGCAATAGTCTGTCACCTAGCGGTG
The DNA here is from genome assembly GCA_021605205.1 of Aegilops longissima. Classification (NCBI taxonomy): domain Eukaryota; kingdom Viridiplantae; phylum Streptophyta; class Magnoliopsida; order Poales; family Poaceae; genus Aegilops; species Aegilops longissima. The sequence continues at coordinate 520,762,057 of CM038677.1, read as the reverse complement.
CATTAAGGACATAATTCTTCTGCGCAGCAATGAGGATAAACCTCGGATCACGGATCCAATCCGCATCATTGCTACTAACATCTTTCAATACAATTTTCTCTAGGAACACATATGAAAACATAGGGAAGCAACAACGCGAGCTATTGATCTACAACATAATTTGCAAAATACTACCAGGACTAAGTTCATGATAAATTAAAGTTCAATTAATCATATTACTTAAGAACTCCCACTTAGAAAAATATCCTCAATTCTCTAAGTGATTGCGTGATCCATATCAACTACACCATGACCGATCATCACGTGTGATGGAGTAGTTTCAATGGTGAACATCAATATGTTGATCATATCTACTATATGATTCACGCTTTCGACCTTTCGGTCTCCGTGTTCGAGGTCATATCTTATATGCATAGCTCGTCAAGTATAACCTGAGTATTCTGCGTGTGCAACTGTTTTGCACCGTTGTATTTGAGCGTAGAGCCTATCACACCCGATCATCACGTGGTGTCTCAAAGACGAAGAACTTTCATAGCGGTGCATACTCGGGAGAACACTTCTTGATAATTTAGTAAGGGATCATCTTATAATGCTACCGTCAATCAAAGCAAAATAAGATGCATAAAGGATTAACATCACATGCAATCAATATAAGTGATATGATATGGCCATCATCATCTTGTGCTTGTGATCTCCATCTCGAAGCACCGTCATGATCACCATCGTCACCGGTAGCGACACCTTGATCTCCATCATAGCATCGTTGTCGTCTCGCCAATCTTATGCTTCTCGACTATCGCTACCGCTTAGTGATAAAGTAAAGCATTACAGAAGCGATTGCATTGCATACAATAAGCGACAACCATATGGCTCCTGCCATTGCCGATAACCGGTTACAAAACATGATCATCTCATACAATAAAATTCAGCATCATGTCTTGACCATATCACATCACAACATGCCCTGCAAAAACAAGTTAGGCGTCCTCTACTTTGTTGTTGCAAATTTTACGTGGCTGCTACGGGCTGAGCAAGAACCGTTCTTACCTCGCATCAAAACCACAGCGATACTTCGTCAAATAGACTCCGTTTAACCTTCTCAAGGACCGGGCGTAGCCACACTCAGTTCAACTAAAGTGAGAGAGCAGACACCGCCGGTCACCTTTAAGCAACGAGTGCTCACAGCGGTGAAACCAGTCTCGCGTAAGCGTCTGGCGTAATGTCGGTCCGGGCGCTTCATCTCACAATACCGCTGAACCAAAGTATGACATGCTGGTAGGCGGTATGACTTGTATCGTCCACAACTCACTTGTGTTCTACTCGTGCACATGACATCAACGCATAAAACCTGGCTCGATGCCACTTGTTGGGGAACGTAGTAATTTCAAAATATTCCTACGATCACGCAAGACCATGGTGATGCATAGCAACGAGATGAGAGTGTTGTCTCGTACCCTCGTAGACCAGCAGCGGAAGCGTTGGCGCAGCGTGAGGAAGTAGTCGTACTTCTTCCCGATCCAACCGATCCAAGTACCGAGCGTCACGGCACCTCCGAGTTCTGCACACGTTCAGCTCGATGGCGTCCCTCGAACTCCGATCCAGCCGAGTGTTGAGGAGAGTTTCGTCGACCTGACGGCGTGGTGGCGATGATGATGTTCCACGGCGCGGGGCTTCGCCTAAGCTCCGCAACGGTATATTCGAGGTGTAGTTTGGTGGAAGGGGCACCGCACACGGCTAAGGCAAGATCCGTAGATCAACTTGTGTGTCTGGGGTGCCCCCTGCCCTGTATATAAAGGATGGAGGAGGAGGAGGCCGCCAAGGCAATAGGTGCGGCCAGGTGTGGAGTCCTACTAGGACTCCAAGTCCTAGTAGGAGTCCACCAAGAGGGAGGAAGGGAGAAGGAAGTGGAGGAGAAGGAGGGTGGCGGCCCCTTTTCCTAGTCCAATTCGGACTAGAGGGAGGGGCGCAGCAGCCTTTTTTCCTCTTCCCACTAAAGCCCATCAAGGCCCATTACTTCTCCGTAATCCCGTAACTCCCGGTACTCCGAAAAATACCGAATCATTGGAACCTTTCCGAACTCGAATATAGTCGTCAATATATCGATCTTTACGTCTCGACCATTTCGAGACTCCTCGTCATGTCCCCGATCTCATCCGGGACTCGAACTCCTTCGGTACATCAAAACTCATAAACTCATAATATAACCATCATCGAAACCTTAAGCGTGCGGACCCTACGGGTTCGAGAACTATGTAGACATGACCTAGAACTATTCTTGGTCAATAACCAATAGCGGAACCTGGATGCCCATATTGGTTCCTACATATTCTACAAAGATCTTTATCGGTCAAACCGCATAACAACATACTTTGTTCCCTTTGTCATCGGTATGTTACTTGCCCGAGATTCGATCGTCGGTATCCAATACCTAGTTCAATCTCGTCACCGCAAGTCCTTTACTCGTTCCGTAATACATCATCTACAACTAACTCATTAGTTGCAATGCTTGCAAGGCTTAAGTGATGTGCATTACCGAGAGGGCCCAGAGATACCTCTCCGACATTCGGAGTGACAAATCCTAATCTCGAAATCGCCAACCCAACATCTGCCTTTGGAGACACCTGTAGTACTCCTTTATAATCACCCGATTACGTTGTGACGTTTGGTAGTACCAAAGTGTTCCTCCGTAAACAGGAGTTGCATAATCTCATAGTCATAGGAACATGTATAAGTCATGAAGGAAGCAATAGCAACATACTAAGCGATCGTGTGCTAAGCTAACGGAATGGGTCATGTCAATCAGATCATTCAACTAATGATGTGACCTTGTTAATCAAATAACAACTCCTTGTTCATGGTTAGGAAACATAACCATCTTTGATTAACAAGCTAGTCAAGTAGAGGCATACTAGTGACATCTTGTTTGTCTATATATTCACACATGTATTATGTTTCCGGTTAATACAATTCTAGCATGAATAATAAACATTTATCATGATATAAGGAAATAAATAATAACTTTATTATTGCCTCTAGGGCATATTTCCTTCATTTTCCCCTACAACAAAGGAATATATTTTAATTTAACTATCATGGTGGTTGAAAAATTGAGAAGGTATAACACCAACTCAATCCCAATTAAAGTAGTTATCAACCCAACAATATTAATTAAGAGTGATGAGATACATGTGATAACTCAAGTACTAGATACTCAAAATTGTCCATAACCAGGGACACGGCTAACCATGATTAGATTGTACACTCTGCAGAGGTTTGCGCACTTTTCCCCATAAGACTCGATCGCCTCCGTTGATTTCTTGCACTACATGATCTTTGAGAAACGGATGACCAAGACACAGTCTTTCAGAAACATTAACTCTCTACTCCGGGTAGACCATACCAAACCTACAAAACCCACTACCTGCTGATCTACCTCTTCAAGAGCTTCACGTAACTTACTCAACTATGCTAGAGCCCATAGTAGCTTGTGGCTGCACACGGAAGTTTCTAGCATGAATAATCTCAGTTCCCTTTGAGCCTGGGTGGCGGTCCATAGGAAGATCACACGGGTACCCCGGGATTTCCAAAAATAAAACAGACAACACTGGTTTCCCTAGGTGCCTCAATCCACCCAGATGTGTATTAAAATTGCCAGCTTAAATTAAACCATTAATTAACAATCTCACATCTGTCATGGATTCACTCAAACCCAACCACGTCTACGAGCATAGCATAGCAATATAAGCAACACGTAGAAGTAACTCCCAAGGATTTGATAGTAACCGGGCAATAGGTTCTACCTCAACTACTACTTCCCAACCCACAAGTTAATGACATCCTAAGCATGCAATGTTTGAGGATTGAGCTAATGCATAAAAATTGGGTATGAAAAGAGTATGATCAAAGTGTTACTTGCCTTGCTGACGATCCGCGAATCCTAGAGACTCGTACTAACACGCTTCGCACTCCGGGAATTCTATCGCAAGCAAACAATAGCATACATAAGCAACAAGCAAAGATACACAAGAAAAACTCAAATAAACGAGGTTGACCAGAAAGTTCAACTTAAGAACTCCGGTTCACAAAAAGAATCAAACCAAACGGAACAACGAAACTCAAACGGCGAAAGAAACAAGATCCGTTTACTAATCTGAACTAAGGTCAAATTTTACAGTAACAAAATCTTGTTTAAGTTGTTTAAACAGAAAGAGGGTCTCAAGACGAAGATCTGGGCGCTAGAATTGCCTGATTCCGACTAACGAGCGAAAAGATAAACAGAAACTAAGATCGGATCAGAAATCACGATCAGGAAAATCGCGGAATAAATCCGAGAAAAATAAAAACTGACAAACAGACTAACGAACGAACGTTCGTTATCTGGATCTAAACGAAGAATGCGTTCGTTAAAACGAACGAACGAGTGAACGCTCGCTAAATAAATAAACCGGAGAAAAACCGATCTATTTAAAAAAAAACGAAAACTAGGGTTTCTAAAAAACCGAAACGGTTTTTTTCTCAGAAAACCGGCGACGGCGGACGGCTACCTCGGCTTGGCTCCGGCGGGGTTCCAGTGCGGCGGTGGGGCTCGGGGGCGGCGGCGAGGCTCGGCGGGGCTCGAGCTTGGGGCGACGGCTCCGGCTCGGGGGTGGCGGTGGCGGGTGGTGGTGGTGTGTGGCGGCGGGGGTGGTGGCTATTTAAAGAGAGGGGGGCGGCTTGGAGAAAGGGGCAAGGCGGCGGCGAGGCGGAGTCCGGCTTGGACTCCGGTCCGAGTCAGCGGCGGCGGCGGCGCTCACGCGCGGGAGGCGGCGGCGGCTGGGCCTTAGGCCCAGTCGGGCGCGGGGAAACTTTTTTTAATAGTTCCGCCGACAATAAATAAATCCTATAAAATAAAATAAAAATCTAAAAATGCTAAAACAAATTTTCACCGTCTAAATGAAATATTTAGAACGAGATGAACATTTTCTTGGCCCTAAAATGCAATTTTTGAAAACGTGCAATTTTTCTAATGCAAATAAAATCCAAATAAAATCAAATAAAATCCAACAAATGATTTTAACATTTTTCCTCCAATATTTCCATTGTTTTGGAGAAGTCATATTATCTCCTCTCATATTTTTTTATTATGAAATATTTTTCCGGAGAGAAAAATATTTAAAATAAAAATCCTCGTTTTCGCTATTTGATAAAAATCAAATATGGAAACTGGAAAATCCCCAAATCTCTCAGAGGGTCCTTGAGTTGCTTAGGATTTCGAGGATTGCGGAACGAATATGCAATAAAATATGATATGCATGGATGACCTATGTATAACATTCCAAATTGAAAATTTGGGATGTTACAGAAACACAGAGAAAACGAGGGACGAAGTTTTGGCAAGTGTGGGACGTGGTTTTGGGCTGCCCCGTCTAGGTTTTCATTTTTAACATGCGCAGCCCACGACCTCGGATGGGAGGTCCATAGGCATGTTTGTATTTTCTTAGGGCCGTCATGTATCGACCGGCCTATGGACCTCCCATCCGAGGTTTTATTTTTGGCAGCCCAATTTATGTATTTTTTTGAAGGAAACGCAGAGGTCTGTTCTATTTTTCTATATAAGAATAGGAACAGCTAGGTCCAACTTATGTTTCCTTCTAACTATATTATATATATTTAAATTATTTTATATGTTATTATATATTATTTTATTGTCATCATATATTTAATGAGATACTTACATATGTAAGAACACAATATCCCACATCTTATTAACTTATAAAATAATTTCTTAACAAATAAAATTTTGGATTGTTTTGTACGAAAATCCTAGTGATTGTGTACAAAAGCTTGGTAAGATTTAAGGACGAATGTAATAATATCACTTATTATTTAAATATATTTATAACAAAATGCTCATCCCTTTTTTATTTTTTGATAACGTTGCTGGCCCAACCCAACATTATAATTAGAATTAGCCCAACAAAATCATGTATTTCGAGAAAATGCAAATGGCCTGTAATTTTTTAGGAAATAAAATAAATGGGCCGCATGGACGCTACATTATTTGTTCACCTGGCCCAGCTAATGGCTGTAATTCAAAAAAAGATCAAATTGATTGTAAATTCTACCGGCATAAAAAAGAGCAGTAAATTCTGAAAAATGGGTTGAATCGTGCCACATTTTGGAGGCTGAAATGTGGGCCAATAGGTGAAGCCAATGCAAGTCGTTGTCAATTTAGTCAACAAATGATTACGACAGGTTAGTCGTTGGATTTACATTCAACGACCGACAACCATCTTTAATCTCTCGTCTTCTTCCTCCAATACCGGACCACCTCCCTTTCTGCTGCTAGCTAGCACTCTGCTTAGCACACTTTGCTCTGGCGCTACTCCACCGTTGGCGAGGCCATCCTCCACCCTCCACACCTCCTGTTCTTCCCCACCGACTGTCGAACCACACCGCACTAGAACCAGTTAACCCTCGTACACCTCTCCGTCTACGACTCTACTCCCGCGTCTTCCCATCTCCGGCTCGTTGCTGTCCGGGGCCTCGCCGTCGTCCACCACCTTGGATGCGCTTGGCGCGGCGTGGTCAAGATGGTCAACGAATGACACCATCGGAAGTAGACTATGCGTGGAGAGGCTGACAGCTGGGTTCACGGCCCCACACAAGGAAATGCCTCCTTATTACATGCAAAATAATGATTCCTCCACCTGACATCTGGGACCCACCGGAAGGGCCTCTGTATTTCGCAAAAATAACGTGCCCCCCGCTGACATGTCGGACCCGCCAGCTATCTTCGCACACAAGGAAGTGCCTCCTTATTACGCACAAAAAGATGAATACTCCCCACCGGTGGAACCCAAAGATAGTGGGAGGCTGACTTGTGGGCCTACCAAGTTGACGGGGACGGAGGGCTTTGTCATCTTAGTCAATATGAACAATTCTAGCTCCTGTTACCGTACGATGTTCATCCAACGGCCGTAGTGCTTCTTCAACCTCTGGTCTTCTTGCTCCAGCCGCCCAAACCAGCGTCGGTCGTGCCGCGTGCTCCTGCCTCCCGTGGCCGGCTGTGATGCGGCGGAGGCCTCACCGCCCCCTACTACTCCCACCGCTGGCCAGGCCATCCCTCTACTCACCCACACCCCCTGTTATTCTGCGGCGACAGCAACCTCACACCGCAGCCAAACCAGTGAACCCTCGTACTCCTCTTCGCGTGGGCATCCACTGCTGCGTCTTCCCCGACTCCGAGTCGTCCCCTTCCTAGTCCTCGCCGTCGTCCACCGCCGTGGTGCTCTCGGCGCGGCGTGGTCAACGTGGTCAAGGAACGATTTCCATCGGACGTGGACTATGCGTGGAGAGGCCGACAGCTGGGTCCACGGCGCAGCAAGGAAGTGCCTCCTTATTACAGCGCAAAATAATGATTCCTCCACGGCGGCGGGGACCCACCGGACGGGCCACCGTGTTTCGCAAAAAACGTTTCCCGACATTGCTGGGACCCACCAGCTACATCTTCGCACGCAAGGAAGTGCGTCCGGGCAAAAAACGATTAGCCCCGACGGTTGTTGGGACCCACCAGCTACATCTTCGCGCAAGGAAGTGCGTCGGGCAAAAAAGCGATTAAGCCCCACTGCTGGGACCCACCAGCTACATCTTCGCCGCAAGGAAGTGCACGGCGGTCGGGACCCACACGGTCGAAGCGTCGTAGCATTGTCATTCTGGTGTGACGATATGCGTACATATATATATATTGGTGGATGTAGGCGTGCGTGTCGTAGTAGAGGCGCTTCGTGTCGTAGTAGAGGCGCCGCGTAGCATGTACCGTACTACAGCGTCCAGGGTGCAAGAAAGAAAATACGGCCACGTATGTGTACATACGGGTGGGGTCTCGAACGCCTACTCGCGCATACATACGGCCAGGGCTCGTGTACATGGCTGGGTTGGAACGGAGAAACAGTGTCGTCGTCATGTTCATGGGGAGGCAACGGAATGCGTCGTGTTCATGGGGAGGCAATGGAATGCGTCGTGTTCATCGGGAGACAACGGAATGCGTCGTGTTCATGGGGAGGCAACGGAATGCGTCGTGTTCATCTGGAGGCAACGGAACGCATGGGAGCCAACCGGCTGGATCGGAACGGAATGCGTGGTCGTGTTCATCGGGAGGGCTTGGACGGAACAGGCGATGTAAACGAGGCTGGCGTCTTTGCGAAGCGAAGAAGCGGACCTCCTACGTTCGAGAATGGGGTCTGTTGATTGGGAGGGTGTGGCGTCCGCAAAAGCGGAGAAGCAGACCTCCTCAGTTGATCTGGGGTCTGTTGATCGGGAGAAGTGCGGCGTCGCAAAATGGAGAAGCGGAACTCCTACGGTCGAAGCAGGGGTCTGTTGATCGGGAGGGTGTGGCGTACCGCCAAACAGGCAAACAGACCTCCCTACGGTCAAAGCAGGGGTCTGTTGATCGGGAGGGTGTGGTGTACCGCAAAAGCGGACCAAACGGACCTCCTATGGTGGCGGGGTCTGTTCGCCGGGAGGGTGTGGCGTGCCGCAAAACGAGACTCCACGGGATACTGTTCATCTCCACCGTCGACCTCCTCCAGCCTCCACGGGCTCCTGTTCATCCAGCCTCCACCGTGTGCTACTCCACCGGCTACTGTTCAACCACCCCTCCACGGGCACCCCTCCACCGTCTACTGTTCGTCCAGCCCTCCACACCACAGGGTGCTGTTCAACCACCCCTCCACGGGCACCGCTCCAACGTCTACTGTTCATCCAGCCCTCCACACCACGGGGTCATGTTCATCCAGAGGCAACGCCACCACTCCTTTATTCATCAACCCCCAACGCTCCTTTGTTAATCCTAGAGCAGCATCGATCGGCTTGATTAGCGGCGATAGCGAAGAATCGCTCGATCGGGTTCGATTAACGACCATCGATCGATTGCTCGGGTTCGATGCTTAGCGTAACTGCGGTCTGTCGCTCGGGTTGATTAGAGCCAACGCCTCGCACACGCAGCGTGTCGTGTATGAGAAAGCAGCGCATCGCTCGGCCCCGACCTCCCACCGTAACCGGGAACTCGCCGAAATTTTCCTCGCCCTCGCTTCTACCATGGTTTTTCCGTCATGGACGGCCCAAGGAATGTCATGCAGCTGCGTCTCCGGCCCACCCAGGACGAAAAGCCCATTTTTTGTCATGATTTTTTGTCATAGAAGTAGGAGCCCACTACATCTATGATGATACCGGGTTTTGTCACAATTATCGTCATAGAAGTGTCATATGTATGACAGAAAAAAAATCCGTTCGGCCCAAAATGTCACGGATGTGTCTTCTTTTTGTAGTGCTTCCTCCAGCCCCCACCTGCTACTTTTCATCCACCGTCTCCAGCCTCCACTAGGCACTGTTCATCCAAGGGCTACTGTTCATCCAACCTCCACCGGCTTCAGTTCAACCAGCCTCCACGAGGTCCTATTCATCCATCCCCAACCAGCTGGGGTGTGTGGCGGCCTCCTTGGGCTCCTGTTCATCCAGCGGCAACCACGTACTCTATACCACGGTCCTGTTCATCCAGCGGCAACCGTATACACACGGCTGGGGTCCTGTTCATCCAACCCCCCACCGGGAACTGTTCATCCACAGCCAACCCAACCGGCTCGACTCACACCACGTCTCGACTCGACTCGTTCTACGTATCGTGCGCGCTGCCGCAACGGGCACTGTTCATCCAGAGGCAACCCAACTAGCTAGCTATGTCTCGCACGGGGGTTCGATCGGCTTCAGTAAGCATGCAACAACAGCGATCGATCGGGTTCAGTTAGCAGCGTATGAGTCTCGTTCGGGTTAGTTAGGAGCAAAGGGATCGATCGATCGGCTTCCGTACTTAGTAGCAGGAGATCGCTTGGGTTCAGTTATGGCGACACGGCTCGCACCACGCGCAGATACGAGAGAAACACGCATACCGCACTGCATCACTCGGCCTTGACCACCCACCGTAACCGGAAACTCCCCAATATTTTCCTCGCCCTCGCTTCTACCACGATTTTTTCCGTCATGGACGGCCCAAAGAATGTCATGTGGGTGCTTCTCCGGCCCACCCAGGATGAAAAGCCCATTTTCTGTCATGATTTTTTGTCATAGAAGTAGGAGCCCACCACATCTATGATGATACTAGGTTTTGTCATAATTATCTTCATAGAAGTGTCATAAGCATGACAGGAAAAAAATTCGTTCGGCCCAAAATTTCACTGATGTGTCTTTTTGTTGTAATGAAACTAAGTGGGTGTGCATCCAACTTGCTTGCTCACGAATACCTAGGGTAATTTGAGGAAGCCCATCATTGAAATATACAAGCCAAGTTCTATAATGAAAAATTCCCACTAGTATATGAAAGTGACAACATAGGAGACTCTCTATCATGAAGATCATGGTGCTACTTTCAAGCACAAGTGTGGTAAAAGGATAGTAACATTGTCCCTTCTCTCTTTTCTCTCATTTTTTTATTGGGCCTTCTCTCATTTTTTGGCCTCTTTTTTTCGTCCAGAGTGTCATCCCGACGTGTGGGGAATAATAGTCTCCATCATCCTTTCCTCACATTGGACAATGCTCTAAAAATGAAGATAATCACACTTTTATTTACTTACAACTCAAGAATTACAACTCGATACTTAGAACAAAATATGACTCTATATGAATGCCTCCGGCGGTGTACCGGGATGTGCAATGAATCAAGAGTGACATGTATGAAAGAATTATGAAAGGTGGCTTTGCCACAAATACAATGTCAACTACATGATCATGCAAAACAATATCACAATGATGAAGCGTGTCATAATAAACGGAACGGTGGAAAGTTGCATGGCAATATATCTCGGAATCGCTATGGAAATGCCATAATAGGTAGGTATGGTGGCTGTTTTGAGGAAGGTATATGTTGGGTGTATGGTACCGGTGAAAGTTGTGCGGCACTAGAGAGGCTAGCAATGGTGGAAGGGTGAGAGTGTGTATAATCCATGGACTCAACATTAGTCATAAAGAACTCACATACTTATTGCAAAAATCTATTAGTTATCAAAACAAAGTACTACGCGCATGCTCCTAGGGGGATAGATTGGTAGGAAAAGACCATCGCTCGTCCCCGACCGCCACTCATAAGGAAGAATATCAATATATATGTGGGGGGCACCACTAGCACACACAAGACAATTGCCTAGCCGTGTGCAGCGGCCCCCTCCACCGTTTACACCCTCGGTCATATTTTCATAGTGCTTGGGCGAAGCCCTGCGAGGATCACTTCACCATCACCGTCACCACGCCGTCGTGCTGAAGAAACTCATCTACTACCTCGGCGTCTTGCTGGATCAAGAAGGCGAGGGACATCACCGAGCTGAACGTGTGCAAAACACGGAGGTGCCTTGCGTTCGGTACTTGATCGGTTGAAGCGCGAAGAAGTTTGACTACATCAACCGCGTTGAGAAACGCTTCCGCTTATGGTCTACGAGGGTACGTAGACACACTCTCCCCCTCGTTGCTATGCATCTCCATGGATAGATCATTGCGTGTGCGTAGAATTTTTTTGTTTTCCATGCAACGTTTCCCAACAGTGGTATTAGAGTCGGGTCTATGCGTAGATGATATGCACGAGTAGAAAACAAAGAGTTGTGGATGGTGATAGTCATACTGCTTACCACCAACGTCTTATTTTGATTCGGCGGTATTGTGGGATGAAACCTCCCGGACCAACCTTACATGTCCACGCACATGAGACCGGTTCCACCGACTGACATGCAACTAGTTTTGCATAAAGGTGGCTGGCGGGTGTCTGTTTCTCCTACTTTAGTTGAATCGAATTTGACTGCGGCCGGTCCTTGAAGAAGGTTAAAACAGCAAACTTGACGAACCACCGTTGTGGTTTTTGACGTAGGTAAGAACGGTTCTTGCTAGAAGCCCATAGCAGCCACGTAGAACTTGCAACAACAAAGTAGAGGACATCTAACTTGTTTTTGCAGGGTATGTTGTGATGTGATATGGTCAAGACATGATGTGATATACGTTGTTGTATGAGATGATCATATTTTGTAAATTTATTGGCAACCGGCAGGAGCCTTCTGGTTGTCTATTTATTATATGAAATGCAAATGACATGTAATTGCTTTACTTTATTGCTATGAGTTAGCAATAGTAGTAGAAGCAATAGTTGGCGTGACGACCACGATGCAACGATGGAGATCAAGGTGTCAAGCCGGTATGACGATACTTTGGAGATGGAGATCAAAAGCACAAGATGATGATGGCCATATCATGTCACATATTTTGATTGCATGTGATGTTTATCTTATATGCATCTTATTTTGCTTAGTACGACATTAGCATTATAAGATGATCCCTTCACCAAATTTCATGGTAAATTTGTTCTCCGTGAGTATGTCACCGTTGCTAAAGTTCGTCGTTTCGAGACACCACGTGATGATCGGGTGTGATAGACTCTACGTTCACATACAACGGGTGTAAGACAGTTTTCCACATGCAGAATACTTGGGTTAAACTTGACGAGCCTAGCATGTACAGACATGGCCTCGGAACACTGGAGACCGAAAGGTCGAACGTGAATCATATAGTAGATATGATCAACATAGGGATGTTCACCATTGATGACTACCCCATCTCACGTGATGATCGTGTTGGAAATACGCCCTAGACGCAATAATAAATTGGTTATCATCATATTTCCTTGTTCATGATAATCGTTTATTATCCATGCTAGAATTGTATTGATCGGAAACTCAGATACATGTGTGGATAGATAGACAACAACATGTCCCTAGTAAGCCTCTACCGGACTAGCTCGTTGATCAAAAGATGGCTATGGTTTCCTAGCCATGGACATGAGTTGTCGTTTGATAATGGGATCACATCATTAGGAGAATGATGTGACAAGACCCAAACTATAAACGTAGCATATGATCGTGTCAAGTTTATTACTATCATTTTCTGCATGTCAACTATATGTTCCTATGACCATGAGATCATGCAACTCACTAACATCGGAGGAGTACCTTGTGTGTAACAAACGTCTCAATGTAACTGGGTGACTATAAATGTGCTCTACAGGTATCTCCGAGGGTGTCTGTTGAGTTGGCATGGATCAAGACTGGGATTTGTCACTCCGTATGACGGAGAGGTATCTCAGGGCCCACTCTGTAATACAACATCACAAGAAGCTTGCAAGCAATGTGACTAATGGTTTAGCCACGGGATCTTGCATGACGGAACGAGTAAAGAGACTTTCTGATAATGAGATTGGACTAGGTATGGAGATACCGACGATCATATCTCGGGCAAGTAACATACCGATAGACAAACGGAACTACATACGGGATTAGCTGAATCCTTGACATCGAGGTTCGACTGATAAGATCTTCGTAGAATATGTGGGAACCAATATGGGAATCCAGGTCCCACTATTGGTTATTGACCGTAGAGGTGTCTCGGTCATGTCTGCATAGTTCTCGAACCCGCAGGGTCTACACACTTAACGTTTGGTGACGATATATGTATAGTTGAGTCATTATGGTGGTTACAGAAGGTTGTTCGGAGTCTCGGATGAGATCTCGGACGTGATGAGAAACTCCGGAATGGTCTGGAGGTGAATATTGATATATTGGACGAAGGGTATTGGAGTCCATAAGTCTTTTGGGGGTACAGGGTGATGACCAGCATGACCGAGAGGGGTTTGGGGCGGCAAGTGTTTGGGGCCCCATGGGCCAAGGGGAGGGTGCAAACCGGCCCACTAAGGGGCTGTACGCCCCCTCACCCTTTCCCACATGACAAGGTGAGGTGGGGCACCCCCCTCTAGTGTTCCCTCTACCTGGCTTGGGGGGCAAGTGACCCTACGGGAGATCCCATCTGCCATGGCCGCCTCCCCCCTAGGGGAAATACTAGGGGTGCCACCCCTCCTCCCTTCCCCTATATATAGAGAGAGGTAGAGAGAGGGCACTCGTGCCCTTGAGCACATCTCCACTCCACGGCGTTGCCCTTCCTTTCCCTCGTAGCCTTCTTCCTCTCCATAGTGCTTAGCGAAGCTCTGCTGAGATTCCACCACCACCACCGCCACCACGCCGTCGTGCTACCAGAGGACTCGAGCTACTACTTAACCACCGCTCGCTGGATCGAGGAGGTGAAGGTGTCATCAAGCCGTATGTGTGTTGAACGTGGAGGTGTCGTCCATTCGGCACTTGGATCGGGAGTTCGCAGGACCGATCGTGATTGGATCGCGAAGATGTTCGTGGGACGGTGTGATTGGATCGCGAAGAAGTTCGACTACATCAACCGCGTTTCTTAACGCTTTTGCTTAGCGATCTACAAGGGTATGTAGATCCAAACTCTCCTCTCGTAGATGGTCATCTCCTAGATTGATCTTGGTGAGCGTAGGAATTTTTTGTTTCTCATGCAACGTTTCCCAAAAGTGGTATCAGAACTAGGTCTATGCGTAGATGACATCACGAGTAGAACACAAAGGAGTTTGTGGGCGTTGATATTCAGATTGCTTCCTTCCTTGGTCTTTTCTTGATTCGGCGGTATTGTGGGATGAAGCGGCCCGGACCAACCTTACATGTCCACACACATGAGACCAGTTCCATCGACAGACATGTGACTTTGTTGCATAAAGATGGTTGGCGGGTGTCTGTCTCTCCCACCTTAGTTGAATCATATTCGACAAAGGCGGTCCTTGTAGAAGGTTAAATAGAAACTTGCATATCACCATTTTGGCTTTGCGTATGTAAAATTGTTCTTGCTAGATACCCATAGCAGCCATGTAAAACATGCAACAACAACTAGAGGACGTCTAACTTGTTTTTGCAGGGTATGTTGTGATATGATATGGCCAAGGACATGATGAAATATATTTGATGTATGAGATGATCATGTTTGTAATAGTTTATATCGACTTGCATGTCGATGCATACGACAACCGGCAGGAGCCATAGGGTTATCTTTAATTATCATATGACCTGTGTGTCAATCATTAAGCATTATGTAATGATTTACTTTATCGCCAAGCGGTAGCAATAGTAGTAGAAGCATGGTTGGCGTGACAACCCCGATGGCGACACGATGATGGAGATCATGATGATGGAGATCATGGTGTCATGCCGGTGACGATGGAGATCATGTTGGTGCTTTGGAGATGGAGATCAAAAGTACAAGTTGATGGCCATATCATGTCACTATGATTTGTATGTGATGTTAATCCTTTTATGCATCCTTATGACGACGGTAGCATTATAAGGTGATCCCTCACTAAAATTTCAAGATAAAATTGTGTTCTCCCCAAGTGTGCACCGTTGCGAAAGTTCATCGTTTCGAAGCACCACATGATGATCGGGTGTGATACAGTCTACGTTCACATACAACGGGTGCAAGCCAGTTTTACACATGTGGAACACTTGGGTTAAACTTGACGAGCCTAGCATGTACAGACATGGCCTCGAAACACAAGAGACCGAAAGGTTGAACATGAGACATATAGTAGATATGATCAACATGGAGATGTTCACCATTGAAACCACCTCATCTCACGTGATGATCGGACTTGGGTTGGTGAATTTGGATCATGTTACACTCAGACGACCGGAGGGATGTCGAGTTGAGTGGGAGTTCTTAGGTAATTTGATTAATTGAACTCATTTATCATGAACAATAGTCCATGCTTTGCAAATTATGTTATAGATAAATAGCTCGCGTTGAAGCTCCCTGTTTTAATACTTTCCTAGAGAAAGACTAAGTTGAAAGATATTATAAGCAATTATGCGGACTAGGGCCATAGCCTGAGGATTTTCCTCACTGCTGCATTGAAGGCTTATGTCCTTGATGCACCGCTCGGTGTGCCAACCCCTCTAGCATCATCTATGGATGTTGTGAACATCTGGCGGACACGTTCTGATGACTACTTGATAGTTTAGTGCGTCATGCTTTACAGCTTAAAATCGGGGCTCCAAAGGTGTTTTGAATGCCATGGAACATATGAGATGTTCCAACAATTGAAATTGCTATTTCAGGCTCACGCCCATGTTGAGAGGTATGAGACCTCTGACAAATTCTTTGCCTACAAGATGGAGGAGAATAGCTCAGCCAATGAGCGTGTGCTCAGAATGTCTGGGTGCTATAATCGCTTGAATCAAGTGGGAGTTAATCTTCCAGATAAGATAGTGATTGATAGAGTTCTCCAGTCACTATCACCAAGCTACTAGAGCTTTGTGATGAACTATAACATGCAAGGGATGGAGATGATCCCGGAGCTGTTCGTCGTGCTTAAGGCCGCGAAGGTAGAAATCAAGAAGGAGCATCAAGTGTTGATGGTTAACAAGACCACTGGTTTCAAGAAGGGCAAGGGAAAGGAAGGAAAACTTCATGAATGGAAAACCAGTTGCCGCTCCAGTGAAGAAACCCAAGGTTGAACCCAAAACCGAGACTAAGTGCTTCTATTGTAAGGGGAACGTCACTGGTAGGGAACTACCCAAAATACTTGGAAAGATAAGAAGGCTGGCAAATTCAACAAAAGTATATTTGATATACGTGTTATTGATGTGTACCTTACTAGTAATCCTAGTAGCACCTTGGTATTAGATACCGGTTCAGTTGCTAATATTGGTAACTCGAAACAAAAGTTGCAGAATAAACGGAGACTAGCTAAGGGCGAGGTGACGATGTGTGTTGGAAGTGTTTCCAAGCTTGATGTGATCACCATCGCACGCTCCCTCGACCTTCGAGATTAGTGTTGAACCTAGATAAATGTTATTTAGTGTCTGTGTTGAGCATGAACATGATTAGATCGTGTTTGTTGCAATACGGTTGTTCATTTAAGTCAAAGAATAATGGTTATTCTGTTCACATGAATAATACCTTCTATGGTCATGCACCCAATGTGAATGGTTTATTGAATCTTGATCGTAGTGATACACATGTTCATAATATTGATGCCAAAAGATGCGAAGTTAATAATGATAGTACCACTTTCTTGTGGCACTGCCGCTTAGGTCATATTGGTGTAAAACGCATGAAAAAACTCCATGCTCATGGACTTTTGGAGTCACTTGATTTTGAATCACTTGACACATGTGAACCATGCCTTATTCGCAAGATGACTAACCCCGTTTTTCGGTACAATGGAACGGGCAAGTGACTTGTTGGAAATCATACATGTTGATGTGTGCGGTCCAATGAGTGTTGATGCGCGTGATGGATATCATTATTTCCTCACCTTCACGATATTTTGAGTAGATATGAGTATATTTACTTAATAAAGCATAAGTCTGAAACATTTGAATAGTTCAAGCAATTTCAGAGTGAAGTTGAGAATCATCATAACAAGAAGATTAAATTAATATGATCCGATTGAGGGGGAGAATATCTGAGTTATGAGTTTGGCAATCACTTAAGACAATGTGGAATTATTTCACATTTGACGCCACCTGGAACACCACAGCGTAATGGTGTGTCTGAACGTCATAATCGTACCTTATTGGATATGGTGCATTCTATGATGTCTCTTGCCGATCTACCACTATCGTTTTGGGGTTATGCATTAGAGATAACTACATTCACTTTAAATAGGACACCATCTAAGTCCGTGGAGATGACAACGTATGAACTGTGGTTTGGCAAGAAACCTAAGTTGTCATTTTTTTAAGGTTTGGAGCTGCGATGCTTATGTCAAAAGGCTTCAGCCTGAAAAGCTTGAACCCAAAGCGGACAAATGTGTCTTCATAGGATACCCAAAAGAGATGGTTGGGTATACCTTCTATCTTAGATCCGAGGGCAAAGTGTTTGTCGCTAAGAACAGGTCATTTCTCGAGAAAGAGTTTCTCTCGAAAGAATTGAGTGGGAGGAAGATAGAACTTGATAAGGTTGTTGAACCTTTACTTCAACCAGAGAGTAGCGCAGCATAGAAAGATGTTTCTATGGCACCTACATCAGTTGAAGAGGAAGCTAATGATGATGATCATGAAGCTTCGGATCAAGTTACCGTCGAAACCTCGTAGGTCAACAAGGGTACGTACAGCTTCTGAGTGGTACGGTGACCCTATCTTAGAGGTCATGTTGTTGGACAACAGTGAACCTACAAGCTATGGAGAAGAGATGGTGGGCCTGGATTCCAACAAATGGCTAGTATCAGTGTCTTGGGAACTAGGGTACCCAGACCTGCCTGCCTGCGGCCCGCGGCGTGGCTCAGACAACGGCCTGGTACGGCCCAGCTTCAAAAACAACAACTCAAGACCCTCGCGAGGGGCCAAGCCTCGCGAGGGAAATGACAGCAAGACCTCCCTGGGGGGCAGCCTCACTAGGATAGCTCCCGAGGAGCGCACATATCTATGCAAGGCGCACCTCGTGAGGTTCATATGACGTGAGCCATGACGACCAAGGCCAGGCGGGCGCTAGCGGGCGCAGAGTACCAGTTTCCCCTTTGGTGCTAAGGAGGCAAGCGCAGGCGCGGAGTCCTGAGAATCAAGCAAAGGTTTCCATATCGGTGCAACAAGACCAAGGACCACCAGGACGACAGGACGAAGGTCATCGTGGATCCCGGCGCAGCGTCACCACCAGAGCCTTTTGCAGGCGAAGACTACTTTTGTCAGGATAGCTTGTACTAGTTGTCCCCCTTTAAATCTGGACGTTGTGGGATCCCTTCCCGCCTACATTTTGGAAGAGGACCAAGGCCACTATAAATAGGACTTAGCCACCACCATAGACGGGACAGATCGATTCCACCCTGAATACCTCACCAGCTCATCGAGCTCAAGAACGACTCACCTCCTGAGGCCGTTCCCACACTGTACTATTTCATCCTCAGCCCCTCGAGGCAATCCACCACAAAGCTGGAGTAGGGTATTACACCGCAAGGTGGCCCGAACCAGGATAAACCGCCGTGTCTCTTGTTTTTTGGGTTCGTTGAGCTAGGCCGTGGAATCGTTGAGTAGGTAGACTGGGAAGAGAGAGTTCTTCGCACGCATCCCAGAGTTCGAACCTCTCAAGGGATTGCGGAACCCAGAATCCGACATTTGGCGTGCTAGGTAGGGGCTGCATCGAAGCTTCACCTCTCCGCCAACTTTTCCTTTTCGATCGTTCCGCTCCATCGACCAGCACCCATGGGGAGCGCCGCTCCTCCGCCCGGACCAATGAGTGCGCACGGCGGCGCCATGGGTCTCTGGGCCTTCACCCCCGCCTTATGACGGGCATAGTGGCCACCCAAGTTCAGGTCGGAGATGCCGCCTCGCTATGATGGCATGGCGGACCCGGTAGGTTTCCTCCAGGCCTACGAGGAGGCCGTTTGGGTGGCCAGCGACGACGACAAGGTCATGGCCAACTGGCTTCCCATGGCCCTCACTAGCGTACCACGTGCCTGGCTGCTCAGCCTGCCAGGATCTTCTGTAGCCTCCTTGGGAGAGCTGCGCAGTATCTTCATCACGCGCTTTGCAGCACCAACGCCCCTCGCTGTTGCAGCCCTCCTCGGCGGCTCGCAAGCGCCGCCTTCGCCACGCCATGTCAAGCTATTCATCCACCAAGCAGGTGCCGCCCGCATACAGCAGGGAGCTCCTCCTGGAGGGCGGCGCCCAAGGCCGACCTCACCTTTGACTCAAGAGACCATCTGGTGACCACCACGAGCGCAGGTGCGCTTCCGATGCTCTGCAGCCCCACCATTTGCCACGTGGCGGTAACCAAGACCCTCATCGACGGTGGAGCTGGTCTCAACGTGCTCTCCGTGGAGGCCTTCGGCCTGCTCCACATGCCATATGGTCGGGTCCGTCCCACCAAGCCGTTCTCCGGAGTTGTCGATGGTTCTACCAGCCCCCTCAGGCAGATCCGCCTTCCCGTCACCTTCGGCACCTACGACAACTACCGCACCGAGCTTATCGACTTCGACATCGCCCGCATTGGCCTCCCATACAACGCCATCCTCGGGTACCCAGCCCTAGCCAAATTCGTGGCAGCGACTCACCCAGCCTACAACCTCATGAAGATGCCGGGAGCAGTGGTGTCCTCACTGTGGCTGGAGACACCAAGGAGGCCCTGGCGGCCCTCAAGCTCTCCTTCAGGGCCACAGCGGTAGCACGCCCAGCTGATGAAGCAGCTCCTGAGGCCCTAGGGGCTGCGCCGGCAAAGAAGAAGCAGATCTTCTCTCAAGATCGAGCCAAGACGAAGCAGGTACCATTTGATGAGGACAGGGCGTCAGGAGCCACCTTCACCATAGGTGCCAACCTTCCCCCAGATCAAGAAAAGGCACTGGTCGATTTCTTGCTCGCGAACAAGGAGGTGTTCGCGTGGGAGCCCAAGGACCTGGCTGGAGTCCCAAGGGGGTGATCGAGCATCACCTGAATGTGTGCCCCAATGTGCGCCCAGTAAAGCAGAAGACGCGGCGGCAGTCCGCGGAGAAGCAGTCCTTCATTGTCTAAGAGACCCGCAAACTACAAGAGGCTGGTGCCATCCGTGAGGTGCGGTACCCGAAGTGGCTGGCAAATCCGGTCGTTGTGCCCAAGAAAGACGGGAAGGAACACATGTGTGTCGACTTCACCAACCTCAACAAGGCCTGCCCTCAAGACCCGTTCCCGCTCCCGCACATTGATCAGATCATCGACTCCACCGCTGAGTGCGACCTACTGTGTTTCCTAGATGCCTTCTTGGGCTACCAACAAATCAATATGGCGGTGTAGGACGTTGAGAAGACGGCCTTCTTGACCCCATGTGGGGTGTACTGCTACACTTGCATGTCGTTCAGGCTGCGTAATGCTGGGGCGACCTTCCAGCGGCTGATTGACATCGCCCTAGACTGGCAGCTCGGGAGGAACGCTGAGGCCTACGTCGACGACATCGTGGTAAAATCTCGGGAAGCAAGGACCCTCGTACAGAATCTGGAGGAGACGTTCGCCAGCCTGCGCAAGGTGGACCTGCGGCTCAACCCGGAGAAATGCATGTTTGGCGTCCCCTCCAGTAAGTTGTTGGGTTTCCTTGTGTCGCACAGGGGAATCGAGGCGAACCCGGAGAAGGTCAAGGCCGTAGAAAGGATGATCCCACCACAGACTCTTAAGGAGATGCAGAAGCTGACAGGTTGCGTGACTTCGCTGGGGAGCCTCATCTCTAAGCTGGGGGAGCGCGCCCTCCCGTTCTTCAAGCTGATGAAGAAGAAGGGGCCATTCGAGTGGACCACGGAGGCCGACACGGCAATTCAAGACCTCAAGAGATACCTCACCAGCCCACCGGTGATGGTGGCGCTGATGACCTACAAGTATAGGGGATCTATCATAGTCCTTTTGATAAGTAAGAGTGTCGAACCCAACGAGGAGCAGAAGGAAATGATAAGCGGTTTTCAGCAAAGTATTTTCTGCAAGCACTGAAATAATAGGTAACAGATAGTTTTGTGATAAGATAATTTGTAACGAGCAACAAGTAACAAAAGTAAATAAAGTGCAGCAAGGTGGCCCAATCCTTTTCGTAGCAAAGGACAAGCCTGGGCAAACTCTTATATAGAGAAAAGCGCTCCCGAGGACACATGGGAATTATCGTCAAGATTGTTTTCATCACATTCATATGATTCGCGTTCGGTACTTTGATAATTTGATATGTGGGTGGACCGGTGCTTGGGTGCTGCCCTTACTTGGACAAGCATCCCAGTTATGATTAACCCCTATTGCAAGCATCCGCAACTACAAAAGAAGTATTAAGGTAAACCTAACCATAGCATGAAACATGTGGATCCAAATCAGCCCCTTACGAAGCAACGCATAAACTAGGGTTTAAGCTTCTGCCACTCTAGCAACCCATCATCTACTTATTACTTCCCAATGCCTTCCTCTAGGCCCAAATAATGGTGAAGTGTCATGTATTCGACGTTCACATAACACCACTAGAGGATAGAGAACATACATCTCATCAAAATATCAAACGAATACCAAATTCACATGACTACTAATAGCAAGACTTCTCCCATGTCCTCAGGAACAAACGTAACTACTCACAAGCATATTCATGTTCATAATCAGAGGGGTATTAATATTCATAAAGGATCTGAACATATGATCTTCCACCAAATAAACCAACTAGCATCAACTACAAGGAGTAATCAACACTACTAGCAATCTACAGGTACCAATCCCAGACTTAGAGACAAGAATTGGATACAAGAGATGAACTAGGGTTTGAGAGGAGATGGTGCTAGTGAAGATGTTGATGGAGATTGCCCTCTCCCGATGAAAGGAGCGTTGGTGATGACGATGGAGATGATTTCCCCCTCCCGGAGGGAAGTATCCCAGCCGAACAGCTCTGCGGAGACCTAGATTGGTTCCGCCAAGGTTCCGCCTCGTGGCGTCGGAGTCTCATCCCGAAAGCTTGCTTATGATTTTTCTTCGAACGAAAGACTTCATATAGAATAAGATGGGCACCGGAGGGCCAACATGGGGCCCACGAGGCAGGGGCGTGCCAGGGGGGCAGGGCGCGCCCCCCACCTTATGATTTTTTATTATTTCCAAAAATAACTTTCGTGGAGTTTCAGGACTTTTGGAGTTGTGCAGAATAGGTCTCTAATATTCGCTCCTTTTCCAGCCCAAATTCCAGCTGCCGATATTCTCCCTCCTTATGTAAACCTTGTAAAATAAGAGTGAATAGGCATAAGTATTGTGACATAATGTGTAATAACAGCCCATAATGCAATAAATATCGATATAAAAGCATGATGCAAAATTGACGTATCAACTCCCCCAAGCTTAGACCTCGCTTGTCCTCAAGCGGAAGCCGATAACGATAAATATGTCCACATGTTTAGAGGTAGAGGTGTCGATAAAATAAAATACGGACATGAGGGCATCATGATTATTCTTATAACAGCAACATATATAGATATTGTCATATGATTTCTTATGCTCAAGTAATAATCTATTCACAATGCAAAGTATGAATCAGAAACTTTATTGAGAACTAACAAACTATAATCTCAGTTGTTAGAAGGGAGAGAGAATTGATGGAATGTTCGTTGTATTGCTTGAGCCTCGTGGGCATATATATAGGAGTACAGTCATCTACTTGGAGTACAAGACAATCCAGAACAAATCCTAGTCTATCTCGTCTTTCCTAATAAACATTATACTCAACATCCCCCCGCAGTCACAATGGTAGCGACGCAGACGGTGAGACTGGAGAAGAATCCGAAGGCAAGCCGACGGACACCCCCCCCCCACACACACACAGTCGTAACGGTCGACGCATCACGGAGTCGTGGCTGGACTGGAAACCGACGAGGTTGCTCAAGCAGGCGGTAGCCCTTTGTGCCGATGTCGATGTAGCCGAGAGCGTACGTGGTGTAGCCGTAGTCGAGGTAGCCGTGCAAAGAACACCGTGGTCGGTGTCGAGTCGGGGGTCTCTGGTGTCGAGTAAGTCGTCGTGGAGCCGCGGGCGCAAGGGGGCGCCGAGTTAGCATGGGCGCAGTGGTGTCGAAGTAGGGGTGCGCCGGGAAGAAAATGTTGTTGACGACGCGTTGCGGCGGGTTTATAAAGCCCGGGACACATCGTGGACGAAGGCACACATGGCGTTACTAGCACGGGCATGCGTGAAGCGGACGAAGACGAAGTTGACGGCGCCGACCAGGCTTGCGGGCCGGGGAGGCGTCGTGGATGAAGGCATGCATCGGTGTTGCCAGCACCGGACATGCGTAGACGAGGGACCTGCACGAGCTGTACGCCATGTCGGAGAAGTTGGAGGGGCCAGCAGATAAGAACTCGACAACGATTGCGGCGTCCATCGGCGCGGGGCCAATGTCGCCCGCGGTTGTCGGAGTAGATGAAGCGGTCGGGGTAGATGACGGCGACACTGGCGTCGAGCTGGTGCTGGACGAAGACGACGGAGGTGGACGGGCTGCGGCGGCTGCTATGAAGGTAGCGGCTGCGGCAGCCAAAGAAGAGCGGCGGGGCGGCCTGACAGCAGCGGCAGCGGCTAGGTTAGGAGTGTGGCGGCAGTGCTCGAAGTAGGCGAAGAACCCTGACAGCATGACGAAGACCGGCACGGAAGGTGGTGTTCCCACGCCAAGGGAGACGGCGCGGCACATACCACGGGAGGTCGACGTGTGGTGACGGCGGAGTGGACCGCGGGCCGCGGTGCTCTGACCCAAAGGCGTCTGGCGGCAGCAGCGGGTCGACCAGCAACGGCAGAAGACCTTAGGCGGCGGCGGGGACCGGGGGCCGCGACGATGCGGCCTGAAGGGGCGACACAACGGCGGTTCGCGAGTCGGTGCAACCACGGGGACGGCCTCGGGACGGTGGAATGGACCGCGTGCCACGCTCGCTACAGTCCGACGGGGCGACGCAGCGGCGGTGCGAGGGTCGATGCAGCCACGGGGCGGCCTTAGGCGGGCGCCCTCGGGCGGCGGCGGGCAGCGCCTCGGACCGAAGAAGCGACGCCGGTGACGCGGGTCGGTGCAGCCGGGAGAAGAACCATGGGGCGGCGGCGCTGCGGCCCGACGAGGCGACGCAGCGGCAGCCCAATGCTCGATCGGTGGAGAGGCGTGCTAAACTCGGGACGGTCTTCACGGGGCCTGCGGAGGTGCGCGCAACCGACAAGCCAGGTCGGTTGCACGGCGTAGATGAGGCGGATCGCGGCGGCGGGCGGGTGATCAATCCGATCGCATGCGAGTTCGGGGATGCCGCTCGATGGAGGCGCGGTGGCGGCGAAATGCAAGATGAAGCCGGCGGCGGCGGGCGGCAGGGCGGCTATGATTGGCCGCCGCATGGCGCGAGGCCGCCGAGTCGGGGTGATCAGGAGTCCTGGTCGAGCAGAAGCGGTGGCTGCGGCGTCGATCGATGGGCGGGCCGTCGTCTGAACGGCATGGTGAAGAACGCCGCATGACGCTAGGCCGCGGGTCGGGCGATCAGCGGGCCGACGCGCGGACGACGCGCGAGGCTGCTGAGTCGGGGCGAATGACGGGCAGACGCCCGGACGGCACGCGAGGCCGTCGGGTCGGTGAAGAAGCCGGCCAATCGCGTCGGTGTTGGAGTAGAGGCGCACGGGGTCGACGGCGGCGGTGGGCGACGCAAAGCGGATCACATAGACCGGAAAACCAAAAAGTAGACGCCGATCAAAGCGACCGGCGAGAGAGAAAAAACCCAGATCAAAGGATTGGGAAAAAACACTCTCTAGGGCAGCCGGCCAACACGACCGGCGGACGACCCCTAGGTACGGGCGGCGCTGCCCCAGGTGGCGGTCATGGAGGCCGACCGCCCCGGGGGCGGCGCGTAGGTGCGGAAGCGGCGGCGGCTAGAGTTTAGGATCGACTTGCAATAGATACCATGTTAGAAGGGAGAGAGAATTGATGGAATGTTCGTTGTATTGCTTGAGCCTCGTGGGCATATATATAGATGTACAATCATCTACTTGGAGTACAAGACAAGCGAGAACAAATCCTAGTCTATCTCGTCTTTCCTAATAAACATTATGCTCAACATCAGTCATTGAAGCAATTGCAATTTATCATAACATCAGAAAGAGTCTATGTTAGAGCTTTCTAGCGAGTCCACATACTCAACTATCATTTAGTCTTTCATAATTGCTAACACTCACGCAATACTTGTGGTTACGGAGTTTTAATCGAACACAGAGAAAGATAGGGGCTTATAGTTTCGCCTCCCAACCTTCTACCTCAAGGGTAATGTCAACAATAATAATTCATGCTAACTGAGGGAGTCCTGGATTAGGGGGTGTCCGGATGGCCGGACTATAACCTTCGGCCGAACTCCTGGACTATGAAGATACAAGATTGAAGACTTCGTCCCATGTCCGGATGGGACTTTCCTTGGCGTGGAAGGCAAGCTTGGCGATACGGATGTAGATCTCCTCCCATTTGTAACCGACTCTATGTAACCCTAACCCTCTCCAGTGTCTATATAAACCGGAGGGTTTTAGCCCGTAGGAGGAAGAACAATCATACCATAGGCTAGCTTCTAGGGTTTAGCCTCTTTGATCTCGTGGTAGATCTACTCTTGTACTACCCATATCATCAATATTAATCAAGCAGGAGTAGGGTTTTACCTCCATCGAGAGGGCCCGAACCTGGGTAAAAACATCGTGTCCCTTGTCTCCTGTTACCATCCGCCTAGACGCACAGTTCGGGGCCCCCTAGCCGAGATCCGCCGGTTTTGACACCGGCATTGGTGCTTTCATTGAGAGTTCCTCTCTGTCGCCATCTTTAGGCCCGATGGCTCCTCCGATCATCAACAACGATGCGGTCCAGGGTGTGATTTTTCTCCCCGGACATCAAGTCAGATTTGGAAGTTTGAACTACACGGCTGACGTCCGCGGAGACTTGATCTTCGAAGGATTTGAGCCACAGCCAAGCATGCCGCATTGTCACAATGGGCATGATCTAGCTCTGCCGCCGAACAGTGCCCTGGAGGCCGCACCAGTGTTCGCTCCGACCCTCAGCTCGGAGCCGATTGCGCCAATCGAGGACGGGTGGCTGGACACCGCCTCGGGGGCTGCAATCTCTATGGCAATTGAGCCGAACACCAGCCTTGTCCTTTGCGAAGCTTGTGACTCCAAGGTACCGGACTCCCCTCCGGACTCCGAACCTTCCGCGCCCCTGCCAATCGAATCCTATTGGGTGCCGATCATGGAGTTCACCGCCGCGGACATCTTTCAGCACTCGCCCTTCGGTGACATTCTGAATTCACTAAAGTCTCTCTCTTTATCGGAGAGCCTGGCGGACTATGGTCGGCAAGGTTGGGATGCGGATGATGAAGAAATTCAAAGCCCACCCACCACCCACTTCGTAGCCACTGTCGATGATTTAACCGACATGCTCGACTTTGACTCCGATGACATCGACGGTATGGGCGCGGATGCAGGAGACGACCAAGAACCAGCGCCTACAGGGCACTTGAAGGCCACCTCATCGTATGACATATACATGGTGGACACCCCAAAAGAAGGGAACGGCGATGGAACAACGGAGGATGACTCCTCCAAGAAGAAGCCTAAGCGTCGGTGTCAGCGGCGCCGCTCTAAATCCCGCCAAAGCAAAAAACGACGATTCCGGCACGAGAGATAATAACACCCCGGACAGTGCCGAAGACAACCCCCTCCAGCAGGATTCAGCGCAGGAGAATGGAGAAACCAGCCCTCATGAGAGAGCGTCAGACAGAGAGGTAGAGGACGATAATTACATGCCTCCCTCCGAAGACGAGGCAAGCCTTGACGACGACAAATTTGTCATGCCTGAGGATCCCGTCGAACAAGAGCGTTTCAAATGCAGGCTTATGGCCACGGCGAGCAGCATCAAGAAAAAACAGCAACAGCTTAGAGCTGACCAAGACTTGCTAGCCGACAGATGGACTGAAATCCTTGCGGCCTAAGAGTACGAACTCGAACGCCCCTCCAAGAGCTACCCAAAGCGCAGGCTGCTACCCCGATTAGAGGAGGAAGCACCCAGACTTACATCACCAGTGCATGATGCGGCCGACCGGCCACCTCGTGGCCGCGACAGAGAGGCCTCTCGGCCCTCCATTCAAGCCGCACCCCGGCGTCGCTCAAAGAATACCAAGGCACAGGGAAATGCGCTAGACCTGCGAGATATATTGGAGAACAAGGCAAGGTAAACAAGATCGATCTATGGATCGCGTGGGCGCCCCACGACACGTGACGATAACCGTCATGCCGGATATGGTAAATCCGGTCGGGCCGAACAAAGTAGACAAAGCTCGTTTGAGCTACGTCGTGATATAACCCGATCTGAGGCGCCAGACACCCACTATGCTTCACGGATGAAGTAATGGATCATCAAATCCCGAGGGTTTCAAACCCGTAAACATCGAATCATACGATGGCACAACAGATCCTGCGGTATGGATCGAGGATTATCTCCTTCATATCCACATGGCCCGGTGATGATCTAGACGCCATCAAATACCTCCCTCAAGCTTAAAGGACCAGCTCGGCATTGGCTTAACAGCTTGCCGGCAGAATCAATTGGTTGTTGGGAGGACACGGAAGCCGCATTCCTCGACAATTTCAGGGCACCTATAATGCGACCACCGACGCCGATGACCTAAGCCACATAATCCAGCAGCGGAGGAATAGGCGGATAATTCGGACACGGTTCCTAACCAAGAAAAAACAAATAGTCGACTATCCGGACGCAGAGGCCCTTGCAGCCTTCAAACATAACATCCGTGATGAGTGGCTTGCCCGGCACCTAGGACAGAAAAGCCAAATCCATGGCAGCCCTCACAACACTCATGACCGCTTTTGCGGAGAAGACAGCTGGCTAGCTCGTAGTAATAATATGACCAAGAGCCCCGTAATTCAGATACCAAGGACAACAATGGCAGGTCGCGTCGCAACAAGCAAAAGCGCCGCGTGCGGCGACAATGCCGAGGATCTGCGTTAATGCGGATTCAGAGGCTCTAAACCGGTCGGGAAAAAGCCATTTAAAAGAAATACTTGGGCCCGTCCGGTTTGGACTGAATACTCGATCGCTCGTGCGGATACGACACCTGAAAAACTAGCCAATCACACCAACAGGGATTGTTGGGTGTTCAAGCAGGCAGGCAAGTTAAGTGCCGAAAACAGAGACAAGGGGCTGCATAGCGATGACGAGGAGGAGCCCCAGCTGCCGAACAATATGGGAAAGAAGGGCTTCCCCCCACAAGTGCGGACGGTGAACATGATATACGCAACCCACATCCCCAAAAGGGAGCGGAAGCATGCACTCAGGGACGTATATGCGTTGGAGCCAGTCGCCCCAAAGTTCAACCCATGGTCCTCCTTCTCGATCACTTTTGATCGAAGGGACCACCCCACTAGCATCCGCCATGGTGGATTCGCCGCATTGGTTCTAGACCCAATCATTGATAGATTTCACCTCACTAGAGTCCTTATGGACGGCGGCGGCAACCTGAACCTGCTTTATCGGGATCGGTCACGAAAAATGGGCATAGATCCTCAAGGATTAAACCCACAAAGATGACCTTTAAAGGCGTCATACCAGGTGTAGAGGCCAACTATGCAGGCTCGATTACACTTGAGGTGGTCTTGGATCCCGGATAATTTCGAGCGAGGAGTTAATCTTCGACATAGTCCCGTTCATGATGGCTATCACGCCTTTGCTCGGACGAACCGCATTGCAAAGTTCAATGCGATGCCGCTTTCACGCATACCTCAAGCTCAAGATGCGGGCCCTCGAGGAGTCATTACGGTCAGCGGAAACACTGAACGCTCTCTCCGAGCGGAGGAGCATCGGCGCCCTCGCGGTGGAAGTACAAAGCAGCCTTTCAAGGCAATTCTCGATCCGGCTATTAAGCGTCCGGACACCGTCAAGCGCGCCCGGAGTAACCTACAACAAGACCGCCTGGCACGTTCTGAGCAAGCGTAGCAATGCGGCCCCAACCCCGGCCCTCGTGAAATTGCGAAACCAGCACTACGCGTACATAACTACGCTCTGGAAATACCATGGGCATAGGGGGAGCGGCACGACCACGGCATGCCCAAAATGCGGCTCAACCGCACCAGGGGCTCCCGATTTTGTCATTCTTTTTTTCTTCTTACTTTCGGGAATCCACTCTACGGAAGGCCTGTCCGGCAGTACAATCGCCGAACACACGATGCAACAGCCAGGGAGGCAGAAAGCTACGTCGAGTGTCCAGGTGGTCTCTATAGCGAGCAGTATACTTGTTTCACATATCATCCCGCAGCTCGCCCCTGGAGGGGGACATGTCAAATAGTCCCATCTCTTGCTTATCGCACTATTTGTATCGTCCTGCTTTTACCACAGCCTTTTCGAATAAACAATACATAGCTTTTGTCTATTATTGCATTCCTTTTTTATAAAAATATGTTCAGTTATGACATTATGCAACCGTACACTTTAGTGCGGCCAATACACCGAGGGCTTACGTACCCCATAATATGGTGTGAGAAGTCCGAACACTCTCATGAGTGCGGCACCCCTGAACTTATAGCATTATATGCATCGGCTCCGAATCATGTCTTGGGTCAATAGTTGGGTTTGCCCGGCTCCCATGTTTTGGCACCTGACATTCCGTTATATCGGCTAAGGTAGCGCTGGGAGAACCACTGCGATTGTGCCCCGGTTGAGCTGGGCTAAGCACCTCAGTGGAGAAAGCTAAAACTAACCGTCATGATAGGGCGAGAGCTGGTCGCTGTTCGAGAGGTTTTCGAGTCCCTAAAGACTTATGCCGCTTAGAGCGAGGAGTCGGCTTTGTCCGTCCTATGCGTGGATAGCGCCCCGAACTCGGTCTTCTGAATACTAGGGGCTTCGCCGAAATTTAAAATTATAGAATTCTATGGCTAAGTGAGAGTGTTCAAGCATTATAGTCTGATTGCCTTGTTCGTTGTGTTGAGCGCCTCCCTCGAAGGACCCAAGAATGGGAAAAAGAGCGCTCAAGTTTATCCCAACACCCCAAAGACTCATGGCATGGGGCGAAGTTTACGACTCGCCATCTTTCAAATTTAATAAACGGCCGCGTAGAAGGTAATATTTTAAATTCAAAAGCGTTGCCTAGCACATATGAACAAGTTTTCAGCGTACAGGATCACAAATGCGAGTTTACTCAAAAATTACATCTTTGGAGCATTCATCCGCTATAAGGCGGGCACCCTTCAGGACGCCCCCATAATACATCTCGGGCTTGCAATGCTCCTTGCCCGGCGGTGGCCCATCCGTCACAAGCTTCTCAGCATCCATCTTGCCCCAGTGCACTTTGGCACGGGCACCTTCGATGCATACGGAGCGCTTGATGACTTCAAGCCATGGACAGGCATCCACCAGCCACCTCACCAGCCCGAAGTAGCTCCCAGGCATGGCTTCCCGAGTGCCACAGCCGACTATGAGACCCTTCATGGCCTGTTCGCCACCTTATGGAGCTCGACCAGCTGCTTCACTGGTCGTTCAAAAACTGCGGGTGTCCGCCTCAACATCTTGGGACCGAACACCTTCTTAGTCGAGCTCCCGTCCTCGGCCCAGTAGAATGCGGCAGCGTCGGACAAACTGCAGGGAAGATCTGCGAATGCTCCTGGAGAGCTCCGGACTCAGGTAAGTAACAAGTAATTCACTTTAACGTGCTTGCTTTGCATAAAGAATGCCTTACCCGCCGCTATCTTCTTCATCGCCTCAATTTCCTGGAGGGCTTTTTGGGCTTCGGCCTTGGCTGATTTGGCGCTCTCAAGAGCCGAGGCAAGCTCAGACTCTCGAGTCTTTGAGTCAAGCTCCAAGCTCTCGTGTTTTTTCACGAGATCCTGGTGCTCTTGCTGCACCTCCGCCACCCGCGCCTCCTACTTTTCTCGCTGGGTACGCTCCACGGCCGCATTTTCTTCGGCCTTGGACAACGCTTCCTTCAGGGTTGCCACCTGGGTTGTGGCCCCTGTAATACTCACGTTGGTCCTGTCATTTTTTGCAACCACATCTTTTTTATATATACTTAAATAAGGTATTACTTACCTTCCTTGTCTTCGAGCTGCTTCTTGGCAAGGCCGAGCTCGTGTTGGCAGGGAAAGTCCAACTGAAACTTTCTTTGATTACATGTTTGGAGTTTTGTCTGGATCCAGGTACCTCAACTATTGGCCTTACATGGCCCAAAACTAGTGTTTTTTCGGATTTCTAGTCTAGTTTAAGTGCAGGGCTAGAGAGTTCTCTTCCAGTATTCTTAGCTGACCCGTTGCGCCCACGCGCATACGTTTTCTTTCTGGGTAATTTCTCAGAAAGTTTTTGTGGCAGAGGTCAGCAGTGCAGCCTGCATTCCCATATTGACATACTTATGTTAGACTCATGTGTATATCTTTTTGATCCTCAGTTCGGCTTTTCTTTCCGAACACCAAACTGAGCATCGAGGGCTACCGTCTATCTGTAATATTTTTACATATCTTAAATACATACCTCAAAGCCTGTTAGAAGGCTGGCACGAGCTTCACCAGCCCGCTCTTGGCGGATCGAACCTTCGGATCACCACACTCATGATAGTGCGGTGCTCCTCGTTGATGGAGGCGCCATTAAGCACCTCTAGCAGATTATCCGGTGCCTCCGGTTGGACGGAGGTCAACGGCGTCGTAGGCTTGCCCTTCTTAGTAGGGGGCCGCCTGCCAAATGCCGGAACCGTTGAAGGTTCCGGTGCGGTGTCCGGTCCAGGGCCGGACTTAGAGCCCTTGGGGGTTTTGTCCCCTTTGCGCCTGGAGTCCGAGAGGTCGCCTTGCGGCGCCTCCAGGACCACCTCCTTCTGGCTTGGCCCCTTTTGGGACGCCACCTCGGCATCATCCGCAGCGCGAGGAGAGGAGGCGGCCGGAAGTGAAGTGCTATTCACATCCGACGAACCCAGGGAGCCGCTCGACGAAGCATCGAGCCCGGCCTTGGGCGGACTGCATGATTATATTCAGCGTCAAAAGATACTATGCAACAAAGGAACGCCATGAGTTATTCTGGTATCCGGATACTTACGATTTTGCCAGGGGCTTGGCCCTGGATGGCCACTCCTCTTCGCCGTTGTCGGCGTTGGTGGAGTAGTCCGGAGGAAGGGTCCTCCCCTTCTTGGACCCTCCCCCCCCCCCGTTGGGGCGGCCTTCCTTTTCATTCCTCCCCCCGCTGGAGGGGGAGAGGCCTCTTCTTCCTCCTCCTTGTCTTCGGAGGAGGAGTGCGCCTCGGAGTCATCGGACGATGAATCCGACACCACCGGGCGCCGGGAACTCTTTTGAGTTCCCGTGGCCTTCTTCTTGGCCTTCTTCTCCGGCACCGCGTAAGGTGCCGGAACCAGCAGCCCCGTCATGCGGGCGTCCGCTGGATCTTCGGGCAAAGGAGCCGGACAGTCGATCTGTCCGGTCTTCTTCTGCCATTCCTATCAAAGGAACGGGAGCTTAGGTCCCGCATAGAGTCAGACTACGAAAAACAAGTATCCGTAAAGGGTAAAATAAGCTTACTACGTTGGCTTGGCGCTTCGCGCGGAATCCGCGATCCTCGGTCATGGGAGAGGGAACCTCGGCGCCCTTGAATAGCACCTTCCAGGCATCCTCGTGCGTTGTGTCATAGAGCCTGGTCAGAGTTTGGTGTTGGGCCGGGTTGAACTCCCATAAGTTAAAAGCCCATCGTTGACACGGGAGGATCCGGCGGATGAGCATGACCTGGACTACGTTGACGAGTTTAACCTTTTTGTCCACCAGGTCTTGGACGCAGGTTTGGAGTCCGGTCTGCTCTTGCGAATTACCCCACGACAGGCCCTTCTCTTTCCATGAGGTGAGCCTTGTGGGGATGCCAGATCGGAATTCGGGGGCCGCTGCCCATTCAGGGTCACGCGGCTCGGTGATGTAGAACCACCCCGATTGCCACCCCTTTATGGTCTCCACGAAGGAGCCCTCGAGCCATGTAACGTTGGGCATCTTGCCCACCATGGCGCCTCCGCACTCCGCTTGCTGGATGCCCACTACCTTCGGCTTGACATTGAAGGTCCTCAGCCATAAGCCGAAGTGGGGCTTGATGCGGAGGAAGGCCTCGCACACGATGATAAACGCCGAGATGTTGAGGACGAAGTTCGGGGCCAGATCGTGGAAATCCAGGCCGTAGTAGAACATGAGCCCCTGACAAATGAGTGAAGTGGAAACCTAGTCCACGGAGGAAATGGGTGAGAACACCACCCTCTCATGGGGCCTGGGGGTGGGGATGAGCTGCCCTTGTCGGGAGCCGCCGTAGCGATGTCATTGGACAAGTATCCGGCTTTCCTCAGCTTCTTGATGTGTCCCTCCATGACGGATGAGACCATCCACTTGCCTCCCGCTCTGGACATGGCTGGAGAAGGTTGAGGTAAGATGTGCGAACTTGGGCGCTAGAGCTCGAGTGCGCGAAAATGGATAAGCAAAGGAGGAAGAAGGCGTAGATGAGAAAGGTGGAGCCTTATCCCCTTATATGGGCGGACGAAACTATGTGCCCCCCACAAGCCTGGTAAAACTCACTTATCTCCCAAGCGTCGTAATTAATGGCACGGTTGGGTTACCCACGCCCGTATTGATGAGAATCCGGAATAAGGGGACACGATCTCTGCTTCGACAAGACGTGCCAAGGAAACCGCCTCGCTAAGTCTTGCTGAGGTGGGACAAGAAAACGATTCAAATAAAGGCTTGGCCGTGGTGTAATGTCACGCTCGGAATAAGTCGAGAGATTGGATTTGTGTAAATATTATTCTCTCTCGGTGGTATGTGGAACTTATTTTGCAGAGCCGGACACTATCCTTGTGTTCAAAATCTTTTATGAAGTATTCGGAGGAGGAACCCGCCTTGCAATGCGAAGACAATCTGCTGCCGGACTAAATCGTCATTGAAGCCTGGTTCGAGGGCTCTTGAGGAGTCTGGATTAGGGGTGTCCGGATGGCGGACTATAACCTTCGGCGGACTCTGGACTATGAAGATACAATATTGAAGACTTCGTCCCGTGTCCGGATGGGACTTCCCTTGGCGTGGAAGGCAAGCTTGGCGATACGGATGTAGATCTCCTCCCATTTGTAGCCGACTCTATGTAACCCTAACCCTCTCCAGTGTCTATATAAACCGGAGGGTTTTAGCTCGTAGGACGAAGAACAATCATACCATAGGCTAGCTTCTAGGGTTTAGCCTCTTTGATCTCGTGGTAGATCTACTCTTGTACTACCCATATCATCAATATTAATCAAGCAGGAGTAGGGTTTTACCTTCATCGAGAGGGCCCGAACCTAGGTAAAAACATCATGTCCCTTGTCTCCTGTTACCATCCGCCTAGATGCACAGTTCGGGACCCCCTACCCGAGATCCGCCGGTTTTGACACCGACACTAACCCACATCCAATTAGATATATCTATCAGGATCTTTCCAACATCCTGTGCTTGCCAAAGGATAAAATGTAAAAAGTAAAGGTGAAGATCACAATGACTCTTGCATAAGGTAGAAGATAATAATAAAAGATAGGCCCTTCGCAGAGGGAAGCAGAGGTTGCCATGCGCTTTCAGGGTTGGATGCACAAAATCTTAATGCGAAAGAACGTCACTTTATATTGTCACTTGTGATATGAACCTTTATTATGCAGTCTGTCGCTTTTATTTCTTCCACATCACAAGATCGTATAAAGCTTATTTCCTCCACACCAATCAATCATACATATTTAGAGAGCAATTTTTATTGCTTGCACCGATGACAACTTACTTGAAGGATCTTACTCAATCCATAGGTAGGTATGGTGGACTCTCATGGCAAAACTGGTTTAAGGGTTTTTAGAAGCACAAGTAGTATCTCTACTTGGTGCAAAAAATTTAGCTAGCATGAGGGGGAAAGGCAAGCTCAACATGTTGGATGATCCATGACAATATACTTTATCTCAGATATAAGAAAACATAACCCATTATGTTATCTTCCTTGTCCAACATTAACTCTTTAGCATGTCATATTTTAATGAGTCTCCCAATCATAAAAGATGTCCAAGATAGTATATTTATATGTGAAACCTCTCTTTCTTTACTACTTCCTATTAATTGCAACGATGACCAAAGCTATGTTTGCCAACTCTCAACAACTTTTAATCATCATACTCTTTCTATGTGAAGTCATTACTCTCCATAAAACCAATATGATCTCTTTGTTTCTTTTTATTCTTTTCCTTTTCTTTTATTCTTTCAAGATCATGGAAAAATAATCAAGCCCTTGACTCAACGTTAATCTTTATTATATAGCTCACGGACTCGATAACATAGAGGGATCATAAAGCAAAACTCAAAACTAGATCATACTAAAACTTTTATTCTACTAGATCAAGATACTACTAAAAGGATCGAACTAAGAAAAACGGTAAATATAGGAGATGTGGTGGTGATACGACACCGGGGCACCTCCCCCAAGCTTGGCAGTTGCCAAGGGGAGTGCCCATACCCATGTGATTATATCTCCTTTGCTGGTGAAGGGATTGTCGATGATGCAGGCTTGTCGTCAATCTTCCAAGGCATAGGCTCACCATCATAGAAGGATGATCGAGTCTTCGGGATCCTTAAATCTGCAACCATCTATATTCATACTCACAGTTTTGGTTTTGCAGGTCATAGATTTGGGCTTGGAGATGCTCGATTTTCTCGTGGAGCTTGAAGATGGCCTCCCCAATGTCCTTGGCATCCAGCTTGTGGTTGTCGGTGAACTCTGTGATCATTATGTGATTGGAGTCAAGTCCACGCTCCACCATCTCCTGGCACTTGAAAACTTGTTGCTCCATTGCTTCAAGCCTTGTCTCCACGCTCCCGGTCCTCCGTGGTCCCTCAACATCGGGGATGTGCAGCACCCTCTCATGCACCTCAATGGTTTGAGGGTGTTGCAGCACCTCCGCGAGGTAGGGATTGATGACCTTCTCAAAGAACTTGTCCTTGGGAGCGCTTGGGGATGTCATGATGATCTTGATCTGTCAGAGAAACAGCTGGAAACGAAAATAGAGGATAATTGCGTGATACAGGAGTCAAAACCTTCGGGAGATTATATAATGATTTTTTACCGACCAAAATACGTATCATGCAAGAAAACGGAGTCCGGAGAGCGCACGAGGTGCCCACGAGGCAGGGGCATGCCCAGGGGGATAGGGCGCGCCCTCCACCCTCGTGGAGCCCTCGTGTCCTTCCTGGACTGCTTCTTGTTTTACTATTTTTCTAAATATTCCAAAACGGAGAAAATTGACTTTAGAACTGTTTTGGAGTCGGTTTACTTACCGTACCACATACCTATTCCTTTTCGGAGTCTGAAACGTTCCGGAAAGTGTCCCTTATGTATTTCTCCGGGGTCACGGTTTCAATAACATTTGTTTCTACATTTATTGGATTACCTGAGATATAATGTTTGATTCTTTGACCATTCACCACCTTCGGTTTTGTGCCTTCGAAGTTGTAGATTTTTATGGCACCGGAACGATAGACCTCCTCGATAACGTAAGGGCCTTCCCATTTAGAGAGAAGTTTTCCTGCAAAAAATCTTAAACGAGAGTTGTATAGCAATACATAATCACCTATATTAAACTCGCTCTTTTGTATCCTTCCTTTTGTCATACCATCTTTTAACTTTTTCTTTAAACAACTTGGCATTTTCATTGGCTTGGGTTCTTCATTCATCAAGTGAGCTAATGTCAAATAACCTCTTCTCACCGGCAAGTTTGAAATCATAGTTGAGCTCTTTAATGGCCCAATATGCCTTATGTTCTAATTCTAGAGGTAAGTGACATGCTTTTCCATAAACCATTTTATACGGAGACATACCCATAGGATTTTTATACGAAGTTCTATAGGCCCATAATGTGTCATCAAGTTTCTTGGACCAATTCTTTCTAGATCTATTAACAGTCTTTTGCAATTAATTTGAGTTCTCTATTACTCAATTCTACTTGACCACTAGACTGTGGGTGATAAGGAGATGCAATTCTATGATTAACATCATACTTAGCAAGCATTTTACGGAAAGCACCATGAATAAAATGTGAACCACCATCATTCATTAAATATCTAGGGAC
This sequence comes from Aegilops longissima, assembly GCA_021605205.1. Lineage (NCBI taxonomy): Eukaryota > Viridiplantae > Streptophyta > Magnoliopsida > Poales > Poaceae > Aegilops > Aegilops longissima. The sequence goes on along the minus strand of CM038677.1, from coordinate 520,724,567 downwards.
TCACACCCTCGGAAAAATAACTTCTTTAAGCATCTTAATAGAAGTGTTATGATCAGCACTACTAGTTGGAATAGCTTCTACCCACTTAGCAACGTAATCAACAGCAACTAAAATATGTCTGTATCCATTAGAGGCAGGAAAAGGTCCCATATAATCAAAGCCCCAAACATCAAATGGTTCAATAACAAGTGAATAATTCATAGGCATTTCTTGACGTCTACTAATATTACCAATTCTTTGACATTCATCACAAGATAGGACAAACTTACGGGCATCCTTGAAGAGAGTAGGCCAATAAAAACCGGATTGCAATACCTTATGTGCAGTTCTATCTCCAGCGTGGTGTCCTCCATAAGACTCGGAATGACACTTGCATAGGATCTGTTCCTGTTCATGCTCAGGTACACAACGTCTAATAACACCATCTACTCCTTCTTTATAAAGATGTGGGTCATCCCACAAGTAATGTCTTAAATCATAGAAAAACTTTTTCTTTTGTTGGCATGTGAAACTAGGTGGTATGAATTTAGCAACAATATAGTTAGCATAATCAGCATACCATGGAGCAGTACGAGAAGTATTTATGACATTTAATTGTTCATCAGGAAAGCTATCATCAATAGGTAGTGGGTCATCAAGAACATTCTCTAGCCTAGACAAGTTGTCGACAACGGGGTTCTCAGCTCCCTTTCTATCAATAATATGCAAATCAAATTCTTGTAGCAAGGGAACTCATCTAATAAGTCTAGGTTTAGCATCTTTCTTTGCCATAAGATATTTAATAGCAGCATGATCAGTGTGAATAGTTACTTTAGAATAAACAATATAAGGTCTGAACTTATCACAAGCAAATACAACTGCTAAGAATTCTTTTTCATGGTAGCATAATTTCTCTGAGCATTGTCTAGAGTTTTACTACCATATTGAATAAAATTTAATTTCTTATCAACTCTTTTCCCTAGAACATCACCTACAGCATAATCACTAGCATCACACATAATTTCAAAGGGTAAATTCCAATGAGGTGGCTGAACGATAGGTGCAGAGATCAATGCTTTCTTAAGTATTTCAAATGCTTCTACACAATCATCATCAAAGACAAATGGTATATCTTTTTGTAATAAATTAGTCAGAGGCCGAGAGATTTTTGAGAAGTCCTTAATGAACCTCCTATAAAAACCGGCATGACCAAGGAAACTTCTTATACCTTTGATGTCCTTGGGACATGGCATCTTTTCAATGGCATCAACCTTGGCTTTATCAAATTCAATACCTCTTTCAGAAACTTTATGCCCCAAGACAATACCTTCATTAACCATAAAGTGGCACTTTTCCCAATTCAAGACAAGATTAGTTTCTTCACATCTCTGCAAAACTCGATCAAGGTTGCTCAAGCAATCATCAAAAGAGGATCCATAAATAGAGAAATTGTCCATGAAAACCTCACAAATCTTTTCACAAAAGTCAGAGAATATAGCCATCATGCATCTTTGAAAGGTAGCAGGTGCATTACATAAACCAAAAGGCATACGTCTATAAGCAAAAGTACCGAAAGGGCAAGTAAAAGTGGTCTTTGATTGATCATCGGCTGACACAGGTATTTGAGAGAAACCAGAATAACCATCTAGAAAGCAAAAATGTGTATGTTTGGATAATCTTTCCAGCATTTGATCAATAAAAGGTAAGGGGTAATGATCTTTTTAGTAGCTTTATTTAATTTGCGGAAGTCAATTACCATCCTAAAACCTGTAATAATTCTTTGCGGAATCAATTCATCTTTATCATTAGGAACGACAGTAATACCTCCCTTCTTAGGGACACAATGGACTGGACTTACCCACTGACTATCAGCAACGGGATAAATAATACCTACCTCAAGAAGCTTTAGTATTTCCTTTCTTACCACTTCTTTCATTTTAGGATTAAGCCGTTGTTGGTGGTCACGAACTGGTTTGGCATCTTTCTCCAAATTTATTTTATGTTGACATAGTGTGGGACTAATGCCCTTAAGATCATCAAGAGTATATCCAATAGCAGCACGGTGCTTCTTCAGAGTTTTCAATAATCTCTCTTCTTCATGCTCTTAAAGGTTAGCACTAATAATAACAGGATATATCTTTTTCTCATCAAGATAAGCATATTTAAGCGTATCAGGCAATGGTTTAAGCTCAAACACGGGATCACCCTTGGGTGGAGGAGGATCCCCTAGGATTTCAACAGGCAAATTGTGTTTCAGGATGGGTTCCTGTTTAAAGAATACTTCATCTATTTCCCTTCTTTCATTCATAAACATATCATTTTCATGGTCTAGCAAATATTGTTCCAAAGAATCACTAGGAGGTACGAAAATAGAAGCAAGACCAATAATTTCATCCTTACTAGGCAATTCCTCTTCACGGTGTTGTCTACGAAATTTAGAGAAGTTAAACTCATGAGACATATCACCTAGACCAATAGTAACAACATCCTTTTCGCAATCTATCTTAGCATTAACAGTGTTCAAGAAGGGTCTATCAAATATAATGGGACAAAAGCTATCTTGTGGGGAACCAAGAACAAGAAAATCAGCAGGATATTTAGTTTTCCCACACAAGACTTCAACATCTCTAACAATTCCCATAGGTGAAATAGTATCTCTATTGGCAAGTTTAATTGTGACATCAATATCTTCTAACTCAGTAGGTGCAATATCATGCATAATTTCTTTGTATAAGTCAATAGGTATTGCACTAGAACTAGCACCCATATCACATAAGCCATGATGATAATGATCTCCTATTTTAACAGAAATAACAGGCATGCCTACCACGGGTCTATGTTTATCTTTAGCACTAGGTTTGGCAATTCTAGCAGTTTCATCACGGAAATGAATAACATGCCCATCAATATTATCAGACAAGAGATCTTTAACAATAGCAATATTAGGTTCAACTTTAACTTGCTCAGGAGGTGTATAAGTTCTAATATTGCTTTTACGAACCACAGTTGAAGCTTTAGCAAGATCCTTTATCCTAACAGGAAAAGGTGGTTTTTCAACATAAGAAGTAGGAACAATAGGATCATTATAAGTGATAGTCTTTTCTTCAACTTTAATAGGTACAGCTACTTTTACTTCTATGGGAGGATGATATTTAAACCACTTCTCCTTAGGGAGATCAATATGAGCAGAAAAAGATTCACAGAAAGAGGCTACTATCTCAGAGTCAAGTCCATATTTAGTGCTAAATTTATGAAAAACATCGGTATCCATAAAAGATTTAACACAATCAAACTTAGGTGTCATACCTGACTCCTTACCTTCGTCGAGGTCCCAATCTTCAGAGGTGCGTTTAATTCTTTCCAATAAATCCCATTTGAATTCAATAGTCTTCATAGTAAAAGAGCCAGCACAAGAAGTATCGAGCATGGTGCGATTGTTATCAGAAAGTCGAGCATAAAAATTTCGAATAATTATTTCTCTTGAGAGCTCATGATTGGGGCATGAATATAATATTAATTTAAGCCTCCCCCAAGCTTGAGCGATGCTTTCTCCTTCGCGAGGCCAAAAATTATATATATAATTGCGATCACGATGAAAAAGATGCATAGGATAAAACTTCTGATGAAATTCCAATTTCAATCGTTTGTAGTTCCATGATCCTGTACCATCACATAGCCTATACCATGTCAATGCATCTCCCTTCAAAGATAAAGGGAAGACCTTCTTCTTAATAACATCACCGGGCACACCTGCAAGCTTAAATAATCCACAAACTTCATCCACATATATTAGGTGCTCATCAGGATGCTTTGTTCCGTCTCCTGCAAAAGGATTAGCTAGCAGTTTTTCTAACATTTCTGAAGGAATTTCAAAGTAGACATTTTCATTTTCAGTAGGTTCAGTAGGTTGAGGAGCAACTCTTTGCTCTACTGGTCAGGGTGAAGATACCCCGAACAAGCCCCTCAGAGGATTACTTTCCATAGTAACAAGTGACAGTAAATTTCAGCACACTATATAAATTTTTCCTTACCAAAGGCGCTTCACTCCCTGGCAACGGCGCCAGAAAAGAGTATTTATGACCCATAAGTATAGGGGATCTATCGTAGTCCTTTCGATAAGTGAGAGTGTCGAACCCAACGAGGAGCAGAAGGAAATGATAAGCGGTTTTCAGCAAAGTATTTTCTGCAAGCACTGAAATAATAGGTAACAGATAGTTTTGTGATAAGATAATTTGTAATGAGCAACAAGTAACAAAAGTAAATAAAGTGCAGCAAGGTTGCCCAATCCTTTTTGTAGCAAAGGACAAGCCTGGACAAACTCTTATATAGAGAAAAGCGCTCCAGAGGACACATGGGAATTATCGTCAAGCTAGTTTTCATCACGTTCATATGATTCACATTCGGTACTTTGATAATTTGATATGTGGGTGGACCGGTGCTTGGGTGCTGCCCTTACTTGGACAAGCATCCCACTTATGATTAACCCCTATTGCAATCATCTGCAACTACAAAAGAAGTATTAAGGTAAACCTAACCATAGCATGAAACATGTGGATCCAAATCAGCCCCTTACGAAGCAACGCATAAACTAGGGTTTAAGCTTTTATCACTCTAGCAACCCATCGTCTACTTATTACTTCCCAATGCCTTCCTCTAGGCCCAAATAATGGTGAAGTGTCATGTAGTTGACGTCCACATAACACCACTAGAGGATAGACAACATACATCTCATCAAAATATCGAACGAATACCAAATTCACATGACTACTAATAGCATAATTCTCCCATGTCCTCGGGAACAAACGTAACTACTCACAAAGCATATTCATGTTCATAATCAGAGGGGTATTAATATGCATAAAGGATCTGAACATATGATCTTCCACCAAATAAACCAACTAGCATCAACTACAAGGAGTAATCAACACTACTAGCAACCTCACAGTACCAATCCTGCACTTAGAGACAAGAATTGGATACAAGAGATGAACTAGGGTTTGAGAGGAGATGGTGTTGGTGAATATGTTGATGGAGATTTCCCTCTCCCGATGAGAGGAGCGTTGGTGATGACGATGGTGATGATTTCCCCCTCCCGAAGGGAAGTATCCCCGGCAGAACAGCTCCGCCGGAGCCCTAGATTGGTTCCGCCAAGGTTCCGCCTCGTGGTGGCGGAGTCTCGTCCCGAAAGCTTGCTTATTATTTTTCTTTGGACGAAAGACTTCATATAGTAGAAGATTGGCACCGGAGGGCCAACAGGGGGCCCACGAGGCAGCGGGGCATGCCCAGGGGGGTAGGGCGCGCCCCCCACCCTCGTGGACAGGTGGAGGCCCCCCTGACGTAGATTCTTCTTCCACTATTTTTTATTATTTCCAAAAATAACTTTCATGGAGTTTCAGGACTTTTGGTGTTGTGTAGAATACTTCTCTAATATTTGCTCCTTTTCCATCCCAGAATTCCAGCTGCCGGCATTCTCCCTCCTTATGTAAACCTTGTAAAATAAGAGAGAATATGCATAAGTATTGTGACATAATGTGTAATAACAGCCCATAATGCAATAAATATCGATATAAAAGCATGATGCAAAATGGACGTATCAGGCAGCGCAACCTCTAGAGCCCTTGGTGCTTTAACTGGCTGCCACGCCACACTCTGCCAGCGCAGCGCTGCTGGCAGTCCGGGAGGAGCGCCAGGCCAAGGGCCCGCCGGGCAGCATCGCACGCCAGGACAAGAAAATACAGCCCCGGGACAGCGCTCCCGAGGCCCTGGCGGCATCAGCAGATGACCAGGCTCCACAAGACGACGCTCCTGAGGCTGCAGTTTCCCCGACCGGCGACCAAGCTCCTGAGGTCCCCCAGCCTCAGGAGGCGCCCCAGCCTCAGGAGGTATCGGACTCCGCGATCACTTCCGCCCTCGTCGAGCACCCAACGTACTTCGTCAGCACGGTACTTCGTGATGCGCAGGCGCGCTACCCCATGCCGCAGAAGATTCTGCTCACGCTCCTCGTTGCTTCACGCAAGCTGCACCACTACTTCCAAGGTCACCCCATTAAGGTCGTATCATCTTACCCATCGGAGAGGGTGCTACGGAGCCCTAATGCTGCGGTAAGGGTCGCCGAATGGAACATCGAACTGCAAGCGTTCCGGCTGGAGTTCAGCACCACCAGGGTCATCAAGGGTGCCCCGCTCGCCGACTTTGTGGCAGAATGGACCGACACTCCAGGGCCCGAAGCAAGTGAGAACCGGTCCCTCTCGCTAGGGAGCGAAGCACCGGACGGCTATGTCATGTACTTCGACGGCGCCTTCGCACGTCAGGGCGCGGGGGCTGGAGCCATGCTCATCTCGCCCACCCAAGACAAGCTCTACTACGCCATGCAGCTCTGTTTCCAACACGGCGAGAAGGTCTCCAACAACATCATGGAGTACGAAGGCCTGATCACCGGCCTCAAGGCCGCGGCCGCTTTGGGAGTGAAGCGCCACACCATCAAGGGCGACTCCCAGCTCCTTGTGAACTTCTCCAACAAGGTGTATGAGCCAAAGGATGAACACACGGAGCCGTACCTGGCGGAGGTACGCAAGATGGAGAAACAATTCCTGGGCCTAGAGCTACAGCATGTGCCTTGCGGAACGAACAAGGAAGCCGACGACATCGCCAATAGGGCATCCAAGCACCAGCCACAAGAGCCCGGCATCTTCGAGGAGCGGCTCTTCAAGCCTTCAGCAGCCCCTCCGGCTGCGGGGCCAACACCGCCTCAAGAGGAACTTCCCCCGCCACCAACCTCGAGAGCGCCCGCTTGCGGCCCGACCTTAGGAGAACGCCTGCTCCTTGTGCTCGAGCCTCAGGAGGGATGCTAGACCCAAGAATTCAAGGTGTACCTGCTGCAGGGAACCCTACCGGTGAAGGAGGAAGACGTAGAGCGCGTGACTCGGTAGGTCGCGGCCTACTGCATTCGGGGCGGTGAGCTCTACCGAAAACGACCAAACGATGTTTCCTTGCGATGCATCTCCAGGGAGCAGGGTGCGAGCTGTTAACCGACATACACGGCGGAGACTGCAGACACCACTCGTCGTCGCGCACCTTGGTAGGCAAGGCATTCTGCAGCGGGTTCTGCTGGCCCACGGCACTCAACGACGCAACCGAGCTAGTGAAATCCTGCGAAGCCTGCCAGTTCCACGCCAAGAAAATCTACCAGCCTGCTCAGGGCCTCCAGACTATCCCGCTCTCGTGGTCGTTCGCGGTCTGGGGGCTTGACATCTTGGGCCCATTCCCTCGAGCTCCCAGGGGCTACCGCTATCTCTACGTTGTCGTCCACAAGTTCACCAAGTGGGCCGAGGTGGAGCCGGTCCGTACCATTCCGGCCGGCTCGGCGGTCAAGTTCATCAAGGGCCTCGTGAGCCAGTTTGGGGTCCCTAATCGTATCATCACCGACAACGGCTCACAGTTCACTAGCAATCTCTTCAAAACATATTGTGCTAATCTTGGAACGCAGATATGCTACGCCTCAGTGGCACACCCCAGGAGCAATGGCCAAGCCGAGCGCACAAACGCAGAGGTCCTAAGGGGCCTCAAGGCGAGGACTTTCAAGAAGAAGCTCGAAGCCCGTGGCAGGGGCTGGCTGGACGAGCTCCAGTACGTGTTATGGTCCATCCGCACCACCGCAACCAAGCTGACCGGTGAAACTCCATTCTTCCTCATCTACGGAGCTGAAGCGGATCTCCTACATGAGGTCAGGCACCGTTCCGCGCCGGTCTTGGCATTTAACGAGGCACGCCAGGATGCCACGCGGGGCACGGACCTCGTAATGGGGAAGGAACGCCGCCGGCAAGCCTCGCTCCGAGCGGCAAGGTACCAGCAGGCGCTGCGGCGGTATCACTGTCGCAGCGTCCGCTCCAGGATGCTCGAGGTGGGTGATCTCGTCCTACGGCGGGTGCTCTCCTGGGAAGGGCTGCATAAGCTTTCACCCATGTGGGAGGGCCCGTTTAGGGTCTCCCGCGTCTCCAGGCCTGGCGCCGCGCGCTTGGAGACGCAGGACGGGATCCCCATCCAGAACGCCTGGAACATCCAGCACCTCCGGAAGTTCTACCCATGAAGCAAGGGCTAGTGCCTGTGAAGGTCTCCACTCGTGACACTCTCATGTAATAATGAGTGGGGATGTACACGCCCTGGAGTCTCCAGAGTGCAGCCCTCCGACCTCGGGGGCTCCCTCCAACGTCCTAGTGGCAGCACTTAGCTCCGCGCTGGTGAGAAGACTAGACTAGGTGTCGGATGCGGTTGTTCACTTGCTTGCACTCTGTAGTTGGTTTGTGATCTCCTTTTTAATGAAATTTGGATTTCTTGTCAGTAGTCAGGCCAGCTTTCCCCTCTGTCTTCTCTTTTGCACCTTGGTTTTGGTCCAGGGGGAGCGACAGTGGCCCGTCGCTCTTCCTCGTGCGTGGGAGTTGGGCAGGTGTGTGCGTGTGGCGGGCTCGCCCCATGCCGCAAACACACTTCGCCATAGCCCTGCTCCCCCAGACCTTTGGCTTCTTCCTTCCCGCGAGACGCCCTCGAGCAAGCTCGTGATCTACGCGCCCTCTGGAAGTCCATGCCCCCCGGGTACTGCGACGTGGTGCACTAAGCTACGACTGGCTCGCGCCTGAGGGCTCGTGCAAGGAAGAACAAACCACCCAACAATTTTTCTAACAAATCGTTCATCTTTATGACGCCTCCTGAGGCCAGCGACTCCCAGGTCAGCAGCAAGGGGGCCTCACGAGATGCTGAGGGGCGCGCCCTCGCGAGGTGGGGAACTACCGCAAGTGTATCAAGCTAAGTTATCCTACCATACCCATTTGGAGCATGAACACGGCAGCATAATATCAGAACAATAAACATAGCATAGCAGCATAAATACCATGGTTCATTAAATGCCCCTATAGGGCCCTCTAATTTTTCAAATGCAGAAAGAAAGGAAAGGCTAAACAAAAGCAGCCACAGCAGCTCACGAGGCCTGGCTCCAAGGGCTTCCCGGACTCAGCTCAGCCCGAGCCTTCCTCACGCTTCACCCGAGCATGGCGACCGAATGACCCGCCACCATCCTCGAAGCGAGCCCGGCGGCATGGCGGCTGGTCATAGCCACCGCTGCTGGTGCTCCCGCTGGAGGAGGAGCCGCCGCCGCTGGACGAGCCGTGGTCGTCGCCAAGGGAAAGATCACCCTCGGTGTCGCCAGGTTGTCGTCAAGTCCAAGCTCATCATCGCCGCCATCATCTTCGGGGCAGTACCCTGCACGGCGGCCATCTTCCCCAAACACCCTCACGAAGAGGGTTGCAACGCCGTCGTACTTGAAGTGGAGGGTGCACCTCCCGCTCAGGCCACGCGCATGGGCAAACACCTGCCAGCCACGGGCCAGGGCCATGTTGCCCGCGGCGGAGACCTCCACCGCGACCCATGAGGCCTTGCTGCAACAACCATCGGCCTGCAGCCAGAGGCTGTCAAGACCCATGGCTGGCAGCTCGCCGGCGAAGAAGCGCGGAAGCTGGACCAGGTGCCGGCCGGCCTCTCCGACCACACGACGAACTCCGGGAGCACCTCCGCCGAGTGGAAGCGCGACCGAGGAGGCCAAGAAACCATGGCACGCCTCCCTTCATCGAAGGGGCTGCCTCGCCCTGGGCGGCTCCCACCACGAGAAGAAGCACCGCCACGTCTGCCCGGGGCAATACCGGCCCCCGAAGGAGTGCGCCCCCGCCCCCGAGGAGCCGCAGCAGGGCTCGCGACGTGCTTACGGGGGCGGCCTCGCCCTCTCTTGGGTGGTGGCGAGCCGGGTCCGTCCTAGCGAGCCTTCCCCTTCTCGGCAGCGCAGAACCTCTTCGTCGGCACCATAAGCACCACGGCAAGACAGTGAAGCATAGATGAAGAAGAGAGAGCGGGCGCCGAGAAGAAGGAGATGAGCAAAGGGGGCTCCGCCCCCCTCCTCATTTATAGGCAAGAGAAGGTCAACCGCCGGTCTCCATGATCGCACGTAATGACGACTTTTCTCTGCATGCAGCAGGGTCACGTCAAGTCAGACGGTTGCCGAGGAGGCGGGGGGAAGCGAAGACGCCCACGTCTCATCGATCGCCATGCATCAACCAAGGCCGCGGGAGTTTGGGGCCCGCGGCGCTCCGCACTTGCCCCTTGGCTTCGCCTCGAAGCCAAGTTCGAGCGTGCCTTGGGCCCGATGGCTACTGTCGGCGTCCTGGGAAACGGGGTACCCAGACCTGCCTCCCTGCGGCCCATGGCGTGGCTCAGACAACGGCCTGCTATGGCCCAGCTTCAACAACAACAACTCAAGACCCTCGCGAGGGGCCAAGCCTCGCGAGGCGAACGACAGCAAGACCTCCCTAGGGGGCAGCCTCGCTAGGTTGGCTCCCGAGGAGCGAAGATATCTATGCAAGGTGCACCTCGTGAGATTCATATGACGTGAACCGTGACGACCAAGGCTAGGCGAGCGCCAGTGGGCGCAGAGTACCAGTTTCCCCTTTGGTGCTAAGGGGGCAAGCGCAAGCGCCGAGTCCCGAGGAATCAAGCAAACGTTTCCATATCGGTGCAACAAGATCAAGGACCGCCAGGTCGACATGACGTAGGTCATCGTGGATCCCGGCGCAGCGTCACCACCAGAGCCTTTTGCAGGAGAAGACTACTTTTGTCAGGATAGCTTGTACTAGTTGTCCCCCTTCAAATCTGGACGTTGTGGGATCCCTTCTCGCCTACATTTGGGAAGAGGACCAAGGCCACTATAAATAGGACTTAGCCACAACCAGAGACGGGACGGATCGATTCCACCCTGAGTACCTCACCAGCTCATCGAGCTCAAGAACGACTCACCTCCTGAGGCCGTTCCCACACTGTACTATTTCATCCTCAGCCCCTCGAGGCAATCCACCACAAAGCTGGAGTAGGGTATTACACCGCAAGGTGGCCCGAACCAGGATAAATCGTCGTGTCTCTTGTTCTTTGGGTTCATCGAGCTAGGCCGTGGAATCGTTGAGTAGGTAGACCGGGAAGAGAGAGTTCTTCGCACGCACCCAGAGTTCGAACCTCTCAAGGGTTTGCGGAACCCATAATCCGACAGCTAGGAGCCATGAAATCCGAGATAGGATCCATGTATGAGAACATAGTATGGACTTTGGAGGACTTGCCCGATGATCGGCAATCCATTGAGAATAAATGGATCTTTAAGAAGAAGATAGACGCTGATGGTAATGTCACCATTTATGAAGCTCTACTTGTCGCAAAGAAGTTTCCCACAAGTTCAAGGAGTCGACTATGATGAGACTTTCTCACTCATAGCGATGCTAAAGTCTATTGGAATTATGTTAGCAGTTGCTGCATTTTCAATTACGAAATCTAGCTGATGGATGTCAAAACAAAGTTTCCTTGGTGGTTTTCGTGAGGGGAGGTCGTATGTGATACAACCAGAAGGTTTTGTCGATCCTGAGGATGGTAAGGATGATCTTCCATGGGTGGAGCTAATCTGGTCTTCCTATTACACCATCAAAATTCCCCAGCGTCAGAGCCCTGTGGTTCCTTCTAGTGGTGTGACGTTTTGAAACTCACACCACTATACAGAGGAATTTCAGAAGAACATGTTCACATCAGCGACACGGTGCTTATGTAGAAGGATCTGTGGTTGGACAACATACTGGCAGAAACATATCCGCGAGCCTTCTCATACACAAAAAATGAAGATATATCAGTACGAGACTTCTTGGGATCCGGCAACATTTCATCTACCCGTCTCACTTCAAGCGGATGAGGAGGTCCGAAAACTACAACAAGAAGTTACTCACATAGGTAACTGTGAGGACCTGCACACTTTTGACACCTGGTCCTATTGCTGGCGATCTAAGGAATACTCTACAAACCGATATTACAAATTCTATTTCAGAGATGTTATAGCCCACCAATCATACCGTTGGCTTTGGAAGTCGAAAGCAACATTGAAAATCAAAATATTTGGTTGGCTCCTTCTCTCTGACCGCCTCAACACGCGAAATATGCTCAAAAGGAGGCACTACAACATCGGTGATGACTTCAACTGCATCTTGTGTGGTCAACAGATAGAGGAGGAGGTGGAACATATGATCTTCAATTGCACTTTCAGCAAGTCTTGTTGGTCCAAGTTGGGAATAACGTGGGGAGAGAATGGCTCCAGGCTCCAATGGATAAGCCATGCAAAAAATAATTGGGACAGGCCCATGTTCATGGAAATCTTTTTGCAAGCTGCTTGGAGTATTTGGAAGGAGAGAAACAATAAGCACTTCAGAAGCATTATCCCCACTTATAACTCCTAGCTTGCGAGATTCAAGAGTGACTTTTCCCTACTCCATCATAGGGCTAGTGAGGACAAGAGGGTTCCATTCTCTCTTTTGTACAAAATTTACCATCCACTTATAATCCCTCTGAATAGACTCCCTCTATCCTAGACCTCCTTCACTCCTCTCTCCCAAAGTGGAGATTGTGCAACTTGTAAATATGTAATTCCACTTGTACTATCCCCCCTCTTTCTTGTTTGATATCAACACAGTGGGAGCCTCTCCCACTGTATGAGTTATAAAAAAAAGGCATGCAAGCTCCAACAATCCTTCTATGGACTGGAGCAAGCATCTCGGAGTTGGAACGTACGCTTTGATGAGGTGATCAAAGCTTTTGGGTTTATACAAAGTTTTCAAGAAACTTGTATTTATAAGAAAGTGAGTGGGTGCACTACAACATTTCTGATAAGTATATGTGGATGACATATTGTTGATCAGAAATGATGTAGAATTTCTGGAAAGCATAAAGGGTTATTTGAAAGGTGTTTTTCAAAGGAAGACCTGGGTAAAACTGCTTACATATTGGGCATCAAGATCTATAGAAATAGATTAAGACGCCTGATAAGACTTTCACAGAGCACATACCTTGACATGATTTTGAAGGAGTTCAAAATGGATCAGTCAAAGAAGGAGTTCTTGCATGAGTGGTAAGGTGTGAAGTTGAGTGAGACTCAAAGCTCGACCATGGCAGAAGAAGAGAAAGGACGAAGGTCGTCCCCTATGCCTTAGTCATAGGCTCTATACGGTATGCCATGCTGTGTACCACACCTACGGCGTGCCTTGCCACGTGTCTCACAAGGGGGTACAAAAGTGACCCAGGAGTGGATCACTGGACAGCGGTCAAAATTGTCCTTTGAGGAATAAGGAAATGTTTCTCGGTTATGGAGGTGATAAAGAGTTCGGCGTAAAGGGTTACGTCAATGCAAGCTTTAACACCTATCCGGATGACTCTAAGTAGCAAACCGGATACGTATAGTGGAGCAACCGTTTGGAATAGCTCCAAGTGGAGTGTGGTTGCAGCATCTACAATATGACATAGAGATTTGTGAAGTACATACGGATCTAAATGTTGCAGACCCGTTGACTAAAACCTCTCTCACAAGCGTAACATGATCAAACCCCAGAAATCATTGAGTGTTAATCACATGGTGATGTGAACTAGATTATTGACTGTACTAAACTCTTTGGGAGTTAGTCACATGGAGATGTGAACTATGAGTGTTAATCACATGGCGAACTGCACTAGATTATTGACTCTAGTACAAGTGGGAGACTGTTGGAAATATGCTCTAGAGGCAATAATAAATTGGTTATTATCTTATTTCCTTGTTCATGATAATCGTTTATTATCCATGCTAGAATTGTATTGATCGGAAACTCAGATACACGTGTGGATACATAGACAACAACATGTCCCCAGTAAGCCTCTACCGGACGAGCTCATTGATCAAAAGCTGGCCATGGTTTCCTAACCATGGACATGAGTTGTCATTTGATAACGGGATCACATCATTAGGAGAATGATGTGATGGAAAAGACCCAAACTATAAACATAGCATATGATCGTGTCAAGTTTATTGCTATTATTTTCTGCATGTCAAGTATATGTTCCTATGACCATGAGATCATGCAACTCACTGACACCGGAGGAGTACCTTGTGTGTACCAAACACCGTAACGTGACTGGGTGACTATAAAGGTGCTCTACAGGTATCTCCAAGGGTGTCTGTTGAGTTGGCATGGATCAAGACTGGGATTTGTCACTCCGTATGACGGAGAGATATCTCAGGGCCCACTCGGTAATACAACATCACAAGAAGCTTGCAGGCAATGTGACTAATGGTTTAGCCACGGGATCTTGTATTACGGTACGAGTAAAGAGACTTGCCGGTAACAAGATTGAACTAGGTATGGAGATACCGATGATCGAATCTCGGGCAAGTAACATGCCGATAGACAAAGGGAACTACATACAGGATTAGCTGAATCCTTGACATCGAGGTTCGACCGATAAGATATTCGTAGAATATGTGGGAACCAATATGGGCATCCAGGTCCCGCTATTGGTTATTGACCGCAGAGGTGTCTCGGTCATGTCTGCATAGTTCTCGAACCCGTAGGGTCTACACACTTAATGTTTCGTGACGATATAAGTACAATTGAGTCATTATGGTGGTTGCCGAAGGTTGTTCGGAGTCCCAGATGAGATCCAGGACGTGACGAGGAACTCCGGAATGGTCCAGAGGTGAAGATTGATATATTGGACGAAGGATATTGGAGTCCTAAAGTGTTCCGGGGGTACCGAGTGATGACCAGCATGACCGAAAGGAGTTTCGGGAGGCCCCGACAAGTGTTTGAGGGGCCCATGGGCCAAGGGGAGGGGGCAAACCAGCCCACTAAGGGTTTGTGCGCCCCCTCACCCTTTCCCCCATGACCAGCAGAGGTGGGGCGCCCTCCTCTAGGGTTCCCTCCACCCGGCTTGGGGGACTAGTCACCCTAGGGGAGATCCCATCTACCCTGGCCGCCGCCCCTCCTAGGGGAAACCCTAGGTGCGCCACCCCCTCCTCCCTTCCCCTATATATAGAGAAAGGTAGAGAGAGGGCAGCCACACCCTTGAGCACATCTCCATGCCACGGCGCTGCCCTTCCTCTCCCTCGTAGCCCTCTTCCTCTTTGTAGTGCTTAGCGAAGCTCTGCTGAGATTCCACCACCACCATTGCCACCACGCTGTCGTGCTACCGAAGGACTCGAGCTACTACTTCACCACCGCTCGATGGATCGAGGAGGCGAAGGCGTCATCAAGCCGTAAATGTGTTGAATGCAGAGGTGTCGTCCGTTCGGCACTTGGATCGAGAGTTCGCGGGACGGATCGTGATTGGATCGCAAAGACATTCACGGGATGATCGCGATTGGATCGTGAAGACGTTCGACTACATCAACCGCATTTTTTAACGCTTCCGCTTAGCAATCTACAAGGTTATGTTTATCCAATATCTCCTCTCGTAGATGGTCATCTCCTAGATTGATCTTGGTGAGCGTAGGAAATTTTTTGTTTCCCATGCAACGTTCCCCAACAGATCGGACATGGGTTAGTTGATTTGGATCACGTATCACTTAGATGACTTGAGGGATGTCTATTTAAGTGGGAGTTATTTAGTAATTTGATTAATTGAACTTTAATTTATCATGAAATTAGTCCTCATAATATTTGCATTATGTTGTAGATCAATAGCTCGCGTTGTAGCTCCCCTATATTTTTTTTTATGTTCCTAGAGAAAACTAAGTTGAAAGATGATACAAGCAATGATGTGGACTGGGTCCATGATCTGAGGATTATCCTCATTGCTGCATAGAAGAATTATGTCCTTGATGCACCGCTAGGTGACAGACCTGTTGCAAGAGCTGACGAAGACGTTATGAACATTTGACAAGATCAATATGATGATTACTTGATAGTTTAGTGCGCCATGCTTTACGGCTTGGAATCGGAGCTTCAAAGACGTTTTGAACGCAATGGAACATATGAGATGTTAACAGCTGAAATCGGTATTTCAGACTCATGCCCGTGTCGAGAGGTATGAGACCTCTGACAAGTACTTCGCCTACAAGATGGAGGAGAATAGCTCAGCCAGTGAGCATATGCTCAGAATGTCTAGGTAGTACAATCCCTTCAATCAAGTGGGAGTTGGTCTTCCAGATAAGATAGTGATCGACAGAGTTCTCTAGTCACTATCTGTCGGTGTTTTGGGAATGGGGGTCCCCAGACTTGCCTGCCTGCGGCCCACAGCGTGGCTAAGCAGCAGGCCGTACAGCCCATCTTCATCAACAAGGCATCCAGTGGCGGAGCTACACCCCAGGCCAGGGGGGCCTGGGCCCGGGTCGTGGCATGAGCAACCTTCGTTGACTCTAGCAGAAATTGTATTGCTGGTCACTGTACATTACTGTAGCAAGGAAGCATGCCCGGGGCCTAGCTCCAGCCTGGCTCCACCCCTGAAGGCATCCAAGACCCTCGCGAGGGTCCAAGCCTCGCGAGGCGGACGACGCAAGACCTCCTCTGAAGTGGCCTAGTCAGGCAGGCTCACGAGGAGCGGAGATATCAAGGCGAGGCAAACCTCATGAGGCTCTCGTGACGTGAGCCATGACGAACGGCACCAGGCAGGCGCAGGCGGGCGCCAGCGCGCGCAGTGTCCTTATTTCCTCTTTGGTGCTAAGGAGGCCAGAGCAGGCGAGGAGTACCGAGGCATCAAGAAAAGGTTGCTATATTGGTGCAACGAGACCAAGACCAGGAGGACGGCAAGGCGGAGGTCATCGTGGAGCCCAAGACGGCGTCACCCCAGAGCTTTTCGCAGGCGAAGACCGCTTTTGTCAGGATAGCTTGTACTAGTTGTCCCCCTTCAAATTTGCCCGCCATTGTTGGCTCCCTTCCCGCTCGATATTTGGGAAGAGGACCAAGCCAATATAAGTAGAGCTAGCCACCATAGTAGAGGCATCTCATCTTAGCTTGATCCAACCCGATCGAGAGCCTACTCACAAGAACGCCTCAACCTCAGGAGGTTGTTCTTCTCTTGTACTGTTCATCATCAGCACAAGAGGCAATCCACCACCACCACCACACTAGAGTAGGTATTACACCACAACGGTGGCCCGAACTAGTATAAACCTCGTGTCTTTCTGTGTTGCGAGTTCGTCGAGTTCGTCCGCGAGATCTTAGCGAGCTAGGGCATAGATCGGTAGGAGGGAAAGACTTCGCGCGCACCCCAGTGTTCGAACCTTAAGGGTTTGTCGGAACCCCACATCCGACATTTGGCGCGCCAGGTAGGGGTGCACCGGAGCTTCTCCTCCACCAACCAGCTCGTCGACGCTCCACAGCCATGATGACCGGCGACCCAAGGGCCGGCTCCGATCGCTGGGCAGCCTGGCCAGCCCGGGCAGCGCCGCCTGCCCATGAAGATCTCGACCAAGACTCCAGCGGCGCGAAGGCCGCCAAACTCATTGGCGGCGCGGACAGCGCGGCCAGGCGTCATCAACCCTCACCCCGCGGCAAGAGCGGCGAGTCATGCCGCAGCAACGGCGCCGCACTCACGGCGGGAGCAAGCAAACATGCGGGCGGCACTCACGGTGGCAAGGGAGCTGCTACGATGAAGGCTGATGGAAAGCGGCCGGGACATGCTACTGGAACGTGTTGCCGAGCTACTGGATGCAGCAGCGTCGGGAGCACCACCCTTCTGCTATCGACTTCCTCCCCAGGCCACTACAGGGACGCGCGGCGAACCTCACCACATACGCGCGCCATCAACCATGCCCGGGGGCTTCATCAACATCAGCACGGCCAGCGGCGTAGGGGGCTCCGACCCCCCTCCCCCATGCCGCCCGCGACAAGCACGGGCGCAAGCATCACCCTCCATGGTCCCAGCCGGATGTCGTGCTGTCATCCCCAGGACGCCACCATGGGCCGAGCAACATGGAGCATGGGGCACCATGGCGAGGTGTTCGAGGTGACGGCCCCGGAAGCCTACGTGCCCCGCATGATGGACCAAGGGTATGCACCAGAGGACGACCTTGGCTCGTTCATTGGAGAAGATTGGGGAGAGGGGGCGCTAGGAGTCGAAGCCTTCCAAGAACCAACGGAGAACCACGACGGTCACGCCGGCAACGGAAACTACAGGGTACCACTAATCTCTCAGGAACAGGCTTATGCTAACTCTGGGCTACAGATGACTCAGGTTGCAGCGTCGATCGACGACCCTGGCACGGCAGCGTCCGTTCCAACAAGGGGGACATGCTGGGGCCGCCGGGATGAAGCCAGGAGCAAGGCCCCTCCCCACGGTGCACGACGCCTGGCCACACCTGAAGGTAGGCCCTCTGCCGGGGAGGCCTCAACAACCCTTCCCCCGGCAGAGGACCTGTGGTCACCAAGGGAACCGCTGGCGTCCTCTTTCCCTCCTTTGTGTCGTCCTGGTGACCAGTCGGCTCAGAGGAGGTCAAGGGTGGCGCAAGGCGGGGCCCTCGTCTGGCGATATGAAGCAAGGCCGGTACCTGTGAAGAAGGCCCAGTGCCTATGAAGCTCGCCACCCGTGACACTCTCACGTAATAATGAGTTGGGGATGTACACGCCCCGGAGTCTCAGGGGTGCCGGCCTCAGGCCCTGGGGCTCCCTCCCACGCCTAGTGGCAGCACTTAGCTCCGCGCTGGTGAGAAGACTTGAAGACCAGAAGACTAGACTAGGTGCCGGACGCGGCCTTTTGCTTTGGATCTCTCTCTCTCTCTCTCTCTCTCTCTCTCTCTCTCTCTCTCTCTCTCTCTCTCTCTCTCTCTCTCTGTAGCTTTGCTTTCTGGATCTGGATTTGAGTTGAAGATGAGCTTTTATTGATGCCCGCGGGGGGAGCCTTTTCTTGTTCGAGCAATTTCTTGCCTTCTGGATCTCGTTTTGACTGGGACTCATGTCCATTGCCCTCCCCTCACGAGCTCCTCGCGAGCGGGACAGCGCGAAGCACGCACGCCAAGTGCGCGCAAGCACTACGACTGGTGCTCAGCTCGAGTGGGGCCCCTCCTGACGGGCGACGAGCTCCGCGCGATTCTCAGGAACTTGACACATCGCAGCCCAGCTCAAAGCTGGTGCTGACTAAGGTAAACCAAAGCAGAAAACTCGCATCCGGATTCACAAATTCATGAGGACGCAAACTCACATCGCATGGGAAAGTAAAAACTGCAATTTGCTTACATGAGGGGCTCCCCCTCTCAAAATGCTCTTACAAGTTTCCAAGGGCCACGCCCAAGTTTGTGCGCAGGATGAAGTGACAGGAGAACAAGGGATCAGCCAGAAATGTCGCTCGCTGCGTCACCCGCAGATGCATCACTCTCATCATCGTCGTCTTCATCGGCATTGTCGCCGCCATCGGCGACGCCCCCGTCGCCGTCGTCAACCACGTCGCCTTCATCTGCGACGACCACCACCTTGTCATCCTCTAAAGTGAAGGCCCTGACCAGCGCGTCCACATTGTTCTCCACCCAACGTGCTAGGTCGCCCCGGATAGCCATGGGTACGGGGGCGATGGCAGCGTCGAAATCAAAGTTGGGGTCGGCATTCAGGAGGTGGCTGAAGACACGGGAGAAAGCACGCTCGAGCAGGCCACGCCCCCTTTCCTCCACAAGTTGGCGAGCTCTGGTAGATCGAGCCTCCAGGCGCGTCACCACCTCGGTGAAGAAGGTCAGGTGGCTGGCATAATCATTCGAGTGAGGGGTCGGCGCCTCCACGTCGCAAATATGGCCCAGGGCGATATTGGCCCTGTTCCGGAGAACCTGAAGTATAGGGGCATGCTCGCGCTCCAGCGTTCGTTGTTGGAGCACCTCCTCCGTGTTTTGCCTCGCGACGGCCTCTGCGTCGTCAACCCGCCTCCGGAGGGAATGCAGCTCGGCGCGGGCGGAGGCTAAGTCCGCCTGCGCCGTAACCAGGGCGGCGGCCGTGGCTTCCGCACGCCTCTCAGCCTCGTCCAACCTGGGCCTAAGGGCAGCGGCCCTGCCCTCGTCCTCCACGCTCGCGAGCTTCAGCTTCAGGTCATACCTACCCTCCAGGTCCGCGTGAACCTCAGCCACCCGGCGGTTCACCTCCTCCTCAACTCCGGCCTCACGAGCCCCGATGGCATCTTCTGCTTGAGTGACTTGACGTTCCCTCGTCTCCAGTCGCTCGAGCTCAAGGCTGTCCTCCACAGTTTCCAGGGTCGGCGCCTCACTGCGCTTCCGGACCTCCTCGTCCTCCGTCGGCGTCCCCCTTAGCGATGCAAGAGAGGCCCTGCGCGCCTCCAGCTGCTGCTCAAGGGATTCGCTCCAGGCCTGGAGCTCCCACGCGCGTTCCTCCACAGCCTCGCGACGGCAGTCAGCCTCGCGAGCCTCTTCCAAGGCTCGCAAGCGGGCTTCATGGGCGATCTTGAGGGACGCCTCGGCCTTCGCATTCTCAAGGTCGCGCTGGTAGCGACCGAGGTTGATGGCCACCCTCAGCTTGCGCCGCTCCTCCACCAGCCGGAGACCTTCGGCCTCAAGACGCGAGTCAACACCCTTGAGCTCTTCACCAAGTCGGCTCATCGCGTTCATCGCTCCTGGAAGATCTCATGGCGAACCACGCTCTGCCCGCGCTCAAGCTCGAACGCCCGGCCCTCTTTGTCCTCTGCCTCGGCGGCTGCGGGTGGGGCGCCAAGCGGCGCGCCACCCCCGGCAGGGGGCTGGCCCCGCACCCGACACCAGCCCGTCCTCGCGAGAAGCCCAAGCCGGCTGAGGCTCGCTACTTGAGGAGGAACCGAAGATCGAAGCCAGCCAGCCACTGTTCATAAGCGAAGGGGGAGCCTTGGGCACGCCCGCCAAGCTCCACGCCAGACCATGGGGGAAGGAAGGCCAAACTATGGGCTCAGCATGCCGCGAAGGCAGAGATACTCCCCCGACCGACCCGACTCCAAGGGCGGTAGGAAGACCAGGAACACTCAAGGCGGATGGGGGAGTTGATGAAGGAGGAGGCCGCTTCTCGAGAAATGCAACAGCTTCAGCGGAAGGAGCCCTGGAGAACCAACGTCAGGACAAGAAGGCAGCACATAGGAAGCCATGACAACAAGTTACTTACATGTCAATGGCGATGTACTTTTGTCGCTTCAGCGGCCCGAAGATGCTGCTACCACTAGGGGATCCTTTCCTCTTGCGGAGCTCACTGAAGTCCACACAAAGCCGACCAAAGTGCTGGACATGACGGCCGGTGCGCGGCGGAGACGAAGAAGAGCGCAGAGGGATGTCTTCAAGGGTGCCCGGTTGCAGTGAACAGCCGGGCACCGTTTCACCATAACCTCCTGAGGCCCCTGGAGCCTTGGCCTCGGGAGCCGCGTGCTGCGCCTCCTCAATAATCGGCGCCTCAGGAGGGGGGTCGCAGGCCCCGGAAGACGACGCCCCAGGATCATCATTCGGCAGGCGTTCCTCAGGACTAGAGCCACCGGCCTCCTCCGGAGCTCGCCCACCTGCACCGTCACTTGGGGCGAGCTCGGCACCATCGGCAAGGAAGGGAACCACGACGACGGTGTTCTCAAGAGGCCCCTCCAGGCCGATCGGCCGCGGCCCCCATTCATCAAAGGAAGGCATGTTGTCTACAAATTCATCCTTATTCTTGCAGCAGTACAGCAAACAGTTCTTCCCAGGCAATTCGGCCGGCAGAAAGACACCCGTCAGGACCTTGAGCACTGTTCGTCGCGTCCCGAGGAGGAGCCCGGACTCCTGAAACCTCATGTGGTCCTGGCTGCTGAGCAAGGTCCACATTGGGCGAGAATGGCGCTGAAGCGGAACGACCCGGTGTTGGACGAATTCCTTCACCACCATCGGCGCAGTTACGCCGTGATCTTTCAGCAACCTCAACTTGAACCAGACATTGGCAAGGCGGGGGCTCATGAGCTACTGATGGCTCCAACCGGAGTTAGGAACAGCGGGACCCGACGGAGCCTGAAGTAGAGGACTGAGCACACCGGCATCGACGAACACCCATCGTGTCCGGAATACGCTCGTGGATGGGGGAAGCTCAAAGTCGATCCCCTCGCCCGCCGTCGCGGCCACGGCCTGGAAGCTCATGCACCCCGAGCATTGCTGAGAGTCGGCCAGATGCAATGAGAAGAAGTGACGGAGGAGGGCCACCGAAGGAGCGATGCCCACCATGGCTTCGCACATGAAGGCGAAGACAGCAAGAAGAGTCACAGACTGAGGGTCGAGATGCAGCATGTGGATCTGATAATGCTCAAGCACCGCATTGAAGAAGGCGGAGAAGGGAGGAATCAGGCCAGCCCAGAGAGCATCTATGAAGATTGGGACCTCGGTTGCCGCCTGAGCCGTGCGAGTGCGAGATGCAGGCCAAGCCACCGTCTCCCCCCACTCATTGAAGCTGGAAGCAAGCATCGGGCACACCTTGTCCATGGCCTCGTAGTTGAGCACCCGAGACCGGCCGAGCGCCGGCGCAAAGGATGGAGGCGCAGCTGGCAGAGACAGAGGTCTCTTCCCCTTCTCAGCTTGTTTCGGCGCCATGGCGATGGAGCAGGCGGAGCGCAAGTCAGATTGGAGAAGAGAAACAGAGTCTCGAGGGAGCAGGGGAATTGGGGAAGCAAGGCGCAGGCGACGGAGGAATAACTGTGTAGGCCGCAGGGGCCGCATAGCCAGGAGGATTCAAAGGCAGCATGGGGAAGTGGAGATGCCCATGTCCAATCAACCGCCACGCGTCGACCGAGGCCGCAGGCTTTTGGGGCCCGCGATGCTCGAACTTGACCCTTGGCTTCGCCATGGCCAAGCCCGAGCGCACTTGGGCCCGGGCTATCTGTCGGCGCGCTCGGGAACGGGGTCCCAGACTTGCCACCTGCTGCCTGGCCACAGTAGCTAAGCAAAGAGTCAGACGCCCATCTTCATCAACAAGGCATCCAAGACCCTCGCGAGGGTCCAAGCCTCGCGAGGTGGACGACGCAAGACTTCCTCAGGAGTGGCCTAGTCAGGTGGGCTCATGAGGAGCGAAGATATCAAGGTGAGGCAAACCTCACGAGGCTCTCGTGACGTGAGCCATGACGAACGGCACCAGGCGGGCGCAGGCGGGCGCCAGCGTGGGCAGTGTCCTTATTTCCTCTTTGGTGCTAAGGAGGCCAGCGCAGGCGAGGAGTACCGAGGCATCAGGCAAAGGTTGCTATATTGGTGCAATGAGACCAAGACCAGGAGGACGGCAAGGCGGAGGTCATCGTGGAGCCCAAGACGGCGTCACCCCAGAGCTTTTCGTAGGCGAAGACCGCTTTTGTCAGGATAGCTTGTACTAGTTGTCCCCCTTCAAATTTGCCCGCCGTTGCTGGCTCCCTTCCCGCTCGATATTTGGGAAAAGGACCAGGGCCAATATAAGTAGAGCTAGCCACCATAGTAGAGGCATCTCATCTTAGCTTGATCCAACCCGATCGAGAGCCTACTCACAAGAACGCCTCAACCTCAGGAGGCTGTTCTTCTCTTGTACTGTTCATCATCAGCCCAAGAGGAAATCCACCACCACCACACTAGAGTAGGGTATTACACCACAATGGTGGCCCGAACCAGTATAAAGCTCGTGTCTTTTTGTGTTGCGAGTTAGTCGAGTTCGTCCGCGAGATCTTAGCGAGCTAGGGCGTAGATCGGTAGGAGGGAAAGACTTCACGTGCACCCCAATGTTCGAATCTTAAGGGTTTTCCGGAACCCCACATCCGACACTATCACCAAGCTACTAGAACTTCGTGATGAACTATAATATGCAAGGAATGATGAAAACGATTCCCGAGCTCTTCACGATGCTAAAAAATCGACGAAGGTTGAAATCAAGAAAGAGCATCAAATGTTGATGGTTAACAAGACCACTAGTTTCAATAAAAAGGGCAAAAGGGAAAGAAAGGGAACTTCAAGAAGAATGGCAAACAAGTTGCCGCTCCCATGAAGAAAGCCAAACAAACTGTTCCTCCGGTATTCGGGAGTTGCATAATCTCATAGTCATAGGAACATGTATAAGTCATGAAGAAAGCAATAGCAACATACTAAACGATCAAGTGCTAAGCTAACGGAATGAATCAAGTCAATCACATCATTCTCTAATGATGTGACCCCGTTAATCAAATGATAACTCATGTCTATGGCTAGGAAACTTAACCATCTTTGATTCAACGAGCTAGTCAAGTAGAGGCATACTAGTGACACTCTGTTTGTCTATGTATTCACACATGTACGATGTTTCCGGTTAATACAATTCTAGCATGAATAATAAACATTTATCATGATATAAGGAAATATAAATTACAACTTTATTATTGCCTCTAGGGCATATTTCCTTCAACTGTCCCAAATACTTGGCGGATAAAAAGGATGGCAAGGTGAACAAAGGCATACACGTTATTGATGTGTACTTTACTAGTGTTCATAGTAGCCCCTGGGTATTTGATATCGGTTCAGTTGTTAAGATTAGTAACTCGAAACAGGAGTTGCAAAATGAACACAGACTAGTTAAGGGTGAGGTGACGATGTGTGTTGGAAGTGATTCCAAGGTTCATAAGATCACCATCGCACACTCCCTCTACCTTCGGGATTAGTGTTGGACCTAAATAAATGTTATTTGGTGTTTGCGTTGAGCATGAATATGATTGGATCATGTTTATTTCGATATGGTTATTCATTTAAGTCAGAGAATACTTGTTGTTTTGTTTACTTGAATAAAACCTTCTATGGTCATACACCCAATGTAAATGGTTTATTGAATCTCGATCATAGTGATACACATATTCATAATATTGATGCCAAAAGATGCAAAGTTGATAATGATAGTGCAACTTATTTTTGGCACTGTCATTTAGGTCATATTGGTGTAAAGCGCATGAAGAAACTCCATGCAGATGGACTTTTGGAATCACTTGATTATGAATCATTTGATACTTGCGAACCTTGCCTCATGGGCAAGATGACTAAAACTCCGTTCTCCAGAACAATGGAGCGGGCTAATAACTTATTAGAAATAATACATACCGATGTATGCGGTCCAATGAGTATTGAAGCACGCGGCGAGTATCGTTATTTTTTGACCTTCACGGATGATTTGAGTAGATATGGGTATGTCTACTTAATGAAACACAAGTCTAAAACATTTGAAAAGTTCAAAGAATTTTAGAGTGAAGTGGAGAATCATCGTAACAAGAAAATAAAGCTTCTACAATCTGACCGCGGAGGCGAATATTTGAGTTATGAGTTTGGCCTTTATTTAAAACAATGTGGAATAGTTTCACAACTCACGCCACCTGGAACACCACAGCGTAATGGTGTGTCCGAACGTTGTAACCGTACTTTATTAGATATGGTGCGTTCTATGATGTCTCTTACCGATTTACCACTATCATTTTAGGGTTATGCATTAGAGACAGCCGCATTCATGTTAAATAGGGCACCGTCTAAATCCGATGAGACGACACCGTATGAACTTTGGTTTGGCAAGAAACCTAAGCTATAGTTTCTTAAAGTTTGTGGTTGCGACACTTATGTCAAAAGGCTTTAGCCTGATAAGCTCGAACCCAAATCGGAGAAGTGTGTCTTCATAGGATACCCTAAGGAAACAATTGGGTACACCTTCTACCACAGATCCGAAGGCAAGATCTTTGTTGCCAAGAATGGAACCTTTCTAGAGAAGGAGTTTCTCTCGAAAGAATGAGTGGGAGGAAAGCAGAACTTGATGAGGTAATTGTAGCTTCTCTCGAATTGGAAAGTAGCACATCAAAGAAAACCGTTCCCATGATGCCTACACCAGCTTGAGAGGAAGCTAATGATGATGATCATGAAACTTTAGATCAAGTTTCTACTGGACCTCGTAGGTCGAACAGAGCACGTTCTGCACCAGAGTGGTACGGCAATCCTGTCCTGGAAGTCATGTTACTAGACCATGAAGAACCTACAAACTATGAAGAAGTTATAATGAGCCTAGATTCTGATAAATGGCTTAAGGCCATGAAATCTGAGATAGGATCCATGTATGAGAACAAAGTGTGGACTTTGGTGGACTTGCCCAATGATCGGCAAGCCATTGAGAATAAATAGAACTTCAAGAAGAAGACAGACGCTGATGGTAATGTCACCGTCTAGAAAGCTCGACTTGTCGCGGAAGGTTTTTGACAAGTTCAAGGGGTTGACTACGATGAGACCTTCTCACCCGTAGCGATGCTTAAGTCAGTCTGAATCATGTTAGCAATTGCCGCATTTTATAATTATGAAATTTGGCAAATGGACGTCAAAACTGCATTCCTTAATGGATTTCTTAAAGAAGAGTTGTATATGATGCAACCAGAAGGTTTTATCGACCCTAAAGGTGCTAACAAAGTGTGCAAGCTCCAACGATCCGTCTATGGACTGGTGCAAGCATCTCGGAGTTGGAATATACGCTTTGATGAGGTGATCAAAGCTTATGGTTCTATATAGACTTATGATGAAGCCTGTATTTACAAGAAAGTGAGTGGGAGCTCTGTAGCATTTCTGATATTATATGTGGATGACATATTATCGATTGCAAATGATATATAATTTCTTGATAGCATAAAAGGATACTTGAATAAGAATTTTTCAATGAAAGACCTTGGTGAAGCTACTTATATATTGGGCATCGGGATCTATAGGCGTAGATCGAGGCGCTTAATAGGACTTTCACAAAGCACATACCTTGACAAGATTTTTAAGAAGTTCAAAATGGATCAGTCAAAGAAAGGGATCTTGCATGTGTTGCAAGGTGTGAGGTTGAGTAAGACTCAAAACCCGACCACAGCAGAAGATAGAGAGAGAATTAAAATCATTCCCGATGCCTTAGTCATAGGTTCTACAAAGTATGCCATGTTGTGTACCAGACCTGTTGTGTGCCTTGCCATGAGTTTGGCGAGGGGGTACAATATCGACAACCGGCACGAGCCTTAGGGTTGTCTCTTTATTGTATGAAGTGCAAGCGCCATGTAATTGCTTTACTTTATCACTATGTGTTAGTGATAGTTGTAGAAGCAATAGTTGGCGTGACGACCTCGACGCAACGACGCTACAATGGAGATCAAGGTGTCAAGCCGGTGACGATGGAGATCATGACGATGCTTTGGAGATGGAGATCAAAATCACAAGATGATGGCCATATCATGTCACATATTTTGATTGCATGTGATGTTTATCTTTTATCCATCTTATTTTCTTAGATTGGTGGTAGCATTATAAGATGGTCCCTGCACTTAATTTCAAGATAAAAGTGTTCTCCCAGAGTATGCACCGTTGCTATAGTTCGTCGTTTCGAGACACCACGTGATGATCGGCTGTGATAGACTCTACGTTCACATACAACGGGTGTAAGGAAATTTTGCACATGCAAAATACTTGGGTTAAACTTGACAAGCCTAGCATGTACAGACATGGTCTCGGAACACTGGAGACCAAAAGGTCGAACGTGAGTCATATAGTAGATATGATCAACATAGAGATGTTCACCATTGATGACTACGCCATCTCACGTGATGATCGGACATGGGTTAGTTGATTTGGATCATGTATCACTTAGATGACTTGAGGGATGTCTATTTAAGTGGGAGTTCTTCAGTAATTTGATTAATTGAACTTAATTTATCATGAACTTAGTCTTGATCATTTTGCATATCTATGTTGTAGATCAATAGCTCGCGATATAGCTCATATATATTTTTGATATGTTCCTAGAGAAAACTAAGTTGAAAGATGATAGTAGCAATGATGCAGACTGGGTCCGTGATCTGAGATTATCCTCATTTCTGCATAGAAGAATTATGTCCTTGATGCACCGCTAGGTGACAAACCTATTGCAGGAGCAGATGCAGACGTTATGAACGTTTGGCAAGCTCGATATGATGACTACTTGATAGTTTAGTGCGCTATGCTTTACGGCTTAGAACTGGGACTTCAAAAATGTTTTGAACACCACAGAGCATATGAGATGTTCCAAGAGATAAAATTGGTATTCCAGACTCATGCCCGTGTCGAGAGGTATGAGACCTCTGACAAGTACTTTGCCTACAAGATGGAGGAGAATAGCTCAACCAGTGAACATGTGCTCATAATGTCTGGGTACTACAATCGCTTGAATCAAGTGGGAGTTAATCTTCCAGATAAGAAGTGATTAACAAAGTTCTCTAGTCACTATCATCAAGCTACTAGAATTTCGTGATGAACTATAATATGCAAGGGACAACGGAAATGATTCCTGAGCTCTTCACTATACTGAAATCGGCGAAGGTAGAAATCAAAAAAGAGCATCAAGTGTTGATGGTTAACAAGACCACTAGTTTCAAGAAAAAGGACGAGGGAAGGAAAGGGACTTCAAGAAGAATGGCAAGCAAGTTGCCACTCCAGTGAAGAAGCCCAAAGCTGGACCCAAGCATGAAACTAAGTGCTTCTACTGCGAAGGAAATGGTCACTGGAAGTGGAACTGCCCCCAAATACTTGGCAGATAAGAAGGCTGGCAAAGTGAACAAAGGTATATTTGATATACATGTTATCGATGTGTATTTTACTACTATTCGTAGTAACCCCTAGGTATTTGATACCGGTTCAGTTCCTAAGATTAGTAACTCGAAACAGGAGTTGCAGAGACTAGTTAAAAGCGAGGTAACGATGTGTGTTGGAAATGATTCCAAGGCTGATATGATCACCATCGCACACTCCATCTACCTTCTCTTAGTATTAAACCTAAATAAATGTTATTTGGTGTTTGCGTTGAGCATGAATATGATTTGATCTTGTTTATTGCAATACGGCTATTCACTTAAGTCAGAGAATAATTGGTGTTCTGCTTACATGAATAAAACCTTCTGTGGTCATACACCTAATGTGAATGGTTTACTGAATCTCGATCGTAGTGATACACATATTCATAATATTGATGCCAAAATATGCAAAGTTGATAATGATAGTGCAACATAATTGTGGAATTGCCGTTTAGATCATATTGGTGTAAAGTGCATGAAGAAACTGCATGCGGATGGACTTCTGGAATCACTTGATTATGAATCATTTGATACTTGCGAACCATGACTCATGGGAAAGATGACTAAAACTCCGTTCTCCGGAACAATGGAGCGAGCTAATGACTTATTGGAAATAATACATACCGATGTATGTGGTCCGATGAGTGTTAAAGCACGCAACGGGTATCGTTATTTTCTGACCTTCATAGATGATTTGAGCAGATATGGATATATCTACTAAATGAAACACAAGTCTGAAACATTTCAAAAGTTCAAAGAATTTCAGAGTGAAGTGGAGAATCATCGTAACAAGAAACTAAAGTTTCTACGATCTAATCGCGGAGGTGAATATTTGAGTTACAAGTTTGGCCTTCATTTAAAACAATGTGGAATTGTTTCACAACTCACACCACCGGGAACACCACGGCGTAATGGTGTGTCCGAACGTCGTAATCGTACTTTATTAGATAATGGTGCGATCTATGATGTCTCTTAGCGATTTACCACTATTGTTTTGGGGTTATGCATTAGAGACAGCTGCATTCACGTTAAATAGGGCACCGTCTAAATCTGTTGAGACGACACCGTATGAACTCTGGTTTGGCAAAAAACCTAAGCTGCCGTTTCTTAAAGTTTGGGGATGCAACATGATACGTCTCCAACGTATCTATAATTTTTGATTGCTCCATGCTATATTATCTTCTGTTTTGGACATTATTGGGCTTTATTATTCACTTTTATATTATTTTTGGGACTAACCTATTAACCGGAGGCCCAACCCAGGGTTGCTGCTTTTTTCCTATTTCAGAGTTTCACAGAAAAAGAATATCAAACGGAGTCCAAACGGAATGAAACCTTCGGGAACGTGATTTTTGGAACGAACATGATCCAGGAGACTTGGTGTCACGCCCAATATGCGACCCTATCCAAAAGGAACTCGACGGTCCCACCAAGGATAGACCCGCGTATTGAAACGCTTTTGCAAGGTGGATATCATTACATCAACATTACATAATAGATGGGGATACATACATAAGGCACAAATGCCACAAGAATACATCAACATCATATACAAGATCAACATCCGACTACGGATAAAACATAAGCAGAAACTCAAACAATATCCACCACCTAGCCCAGGCTGCCGACTGGAACCTATCCCTGATCGAAGAAGAAGCGGAAGAAGAACTCCAATACAGAAAACATCGCTCTGCATCATGATCATCCTGAAACCTGTACACACTGCGGTGGTGTAGTAATCATGAGCCCACGAGGACTCGACAATCCCATTACCATGGGTATCAAGACTAGCAAAGCTCAAATGGGAAAGGAAGGGGTAAAGTGGTGAGGTTGCAGCAGCGGCTAAGCATAATATGGTGGCTAACATACGCAAATGAGGCGAGAAGAGAAACAAAAGGCGATTCGACAACTAGTAATGATCAAGAAGTGATCTGAACTCCTGCCTACATCAAACATAACCCGAACCCGTGTTCTCCTCTCGATCAACCCGAAAAGAGACACTCACGATTCGCTACGGTTGGTGTATTTTAGAAGAGTTTGCTTCAAGTTTACTACAACGGATATCCACAAATTCCCATCGCCACATAACCGCGGGCACGGCTCTCGAAGTTTATACCCTACGAGGGTGTCCCAACAGCCCATGATAAGCTCTCGCGATCAACGAAGGATATTCCTTCTTGCCACTCCAAAGGAAGAAGCCCAAAGCTGGACCCAAGCATGAAACTAAGTGCTTCTATCATAAGGAAATGGTCATCGAAGTGAACTGCCCCAAATACTTGGCGATAAGAAGGTGCAAAGTGAACAAAGGTATATTTGATATACATGTTATCGATGTGTATTTTACTACTATTCGTAGTAACCCCTAGGTATTTGATACCGGTTCAGTTCCTAAGATTAGTAACTCAAACAGGAGTTGCAGAGACTAGTTAAAAGCGAGGTAACGATGTGTGTTGGAAATGATTCCAAGGCTGATATGATCACCATCGCACACTCCATCTACCTTCTCTTAGTATTAAACCTAAATAAATGTTATTTGGTGTTTATGCTGAGCATGAATATGATTTGATCTTGTTTATTGCAATACGGCTATTCACTTAAGTCGAGAATAATTGGTGTTCTGCTTACATGAATAAAACCTTCTGTGGTCATACACCTAATGTGAATGGTTTACTGAATCTCGATCGTAGTGATACACATATTCATAATATTGATGCCAAAATATGCAAAGTTGATAATGATAGTGCAACATAATTGTGGAATTGCCGCTTAGATCATATTGGTGTAAAGTGCATGAAGAAACATATGGATGGACTTCTGAATCACTTGATTATGAATCATTTGATACTTGCGAACCATGACTCATGGGAAAGATGACTAAAACTCCGTTCTCCGGAACAATGGAGCGAGCTAATGACTTATTGGAAATAATACATACCGATGTATGTGGTCCGATGAGTGTTAAAGCACGCAACGGGTATCGTTATTTTCTGACCTTCATAGATGATTTGAGCAGATATGGATATATCTACTAAATGAAACACAAGTCCGAAACATTTCAAAAGTTCAAAGAATTTCAGAGTGAAGTGGAGAATCATCGTAACAAGAAACTAAAGTTTCTACGATCTAATCATGGAGGTGAATATTTGAGTTACAAGTTTGGCCTTCATTTAAAACAATGTGGAATTGTTTCACAACTCACACCACCGGGAACACCACGGCGTAATGGTGTGTCCGAACGTCAGAATCGTGATTTTATTAGATAATGGTGCGATCTATGATGTCTCTTAGCGATTTACCACTATTGTTTTGGGGTTATGCATTAGAGACAGCTGCATTCACGCTAAATAGGGCACCGCCTAAATCTGTTGAGACGACACCGTATGAACTCTGGTTTGGCAAAAACCTAAGCTGCCGCTTTCTTAAAGTTTGGGATGCAACATGATACGCCTCCAACGATCTATAATTTTTGATTGCTCCATGCTATATTATCTTCTGCTTTGGACATTATTGGGCTTTATTATTCACTTTTATATTATTTTTGGGACTAACCTATTAACCGGAGGCCCAACCTGTGGTTGCTGCTTTTTCCTATTTCAGAGTTTCACGTAAAAAGAATATCAAACGGAGTCCAAACGGAATGAAACCTTCGAACGTGATTTTGGATCAAGACTACTCAAATATCTGTTCAATCTGACAACAAGGCATGAGCATGATGTACCTTCCTGTAAAGCATTACAAAACATGAACATGATCTATCTCCGAAACAACTAGAGCATGTGTGTTTAAGCATGCTCTAGTTGTTTCGGAGATAGCTCAGTGTTCATGTTTTGTATTGCTTTACCTATACATCATGCCCATGCCTTTTGTTTTCATATTGAGATGTCAGAGCTTGTTGTTTTGATGCCTGCAATATGCCTAGTTGCTGTTTTGGACAGATTGTTGTCATGCCTTGTATAGGGTGTATGTGTTGAACCGCTGTTCGCTTTTGAGTGTGATCTATATAAAACTTGCTTGATTTTGCATGTAGTTTCATATTATCATGTTGCATCCATGATTTGAGGTGTTTGCTTGATGTTTGTATGCTTTTTGCATCAATGCCATGGTTATCTTGTTTTGCTCATATCTTCTAGGCCGAGTCTCGAATCTAATGAACTTTATATGTAACTTGACTAGAATTTCGTAGATCATCTTGGTGCATCTTAACTTGCTGTTTAACAACTTGAACATAAGGTTTATTCAGATCTGGACCAATTTCGAAATTTGCATATGAGGACTTACCGGAATTGTTATAGGTTGCTTCCGGCCTCATTTTAACTTGCCTTGATGTGTTGCTCTTGTTTGCATCATCTCTTGCCATGAGTAGCTTCATGTAGATTTGTCATGCATCATGCTTGTTCGTGCATCATGCCTTGTTCATGTGTGATGTGTTTACCTGTGTTGTGTGCTTCTTCTTGTTAGTTCATGTGTCGCTATGATCGTGAGGATTCGCTCGCTCACGCTTGGTTCGCTTCATCCGCTCGTCTTCTTCATGGACTCGTTCTTCTTCCTTATGGATTTCAGCAAGATGACCGCTACCCTCGGATCTCATTACTATCATTGCTATGCTAGCTGCTTCGTTCTATCGCTATGCTGCGCTACCTATCACTTGCTGCTCAAGCCATCCCAAATTGCCACGCCAGCCTCTAACCTTTGTCACCCTTCCTAGAAAACCGTTGTTTGGCTATGTTACCGCTTTGCTCAGCCCTCTTATAGCGTTGTTAGTTGCAGGTGAAGATGAAGTTTGTTCCTTGTTGAACATGGAGATGTTGTTCCTTGTTGGAACATGTTTACTTGTTGGGATATCACAATATATCTTATTTAATTAATGCATATATATACTTGGTAAAGGGTGGAAGGCTCGCCCTTATGCCTGGTGTTTTGTTCCACTCTTGCCGCCTAGTTTCCGCCATATCGGTATTATGTTCCCGGATTTTGCGCCCCTAACGCTGTCGGGTGATTTATGGGACCCCTTGACAGTTCGCTTTGAATAAGACTCTCCAAAGAAGGCCCAACATTGGTTTTACCATTTGCCTCACTCTACCCCTTTTTCCCTTGGGTTTCGAGCCCAAGGGTCATCTTTATTTTAGCCCCCCGGCCGTTGCTTCTCTAAGTGCTGGCCTGAACCGAGTAGATCATGGGCCCCTCGTGGCAACTCGAGGTTTGGTTTTACTCAGAGGATGTCTCATCCGGTGTGCCCGAGACCGAGATATGTGCAGCTCCTATCAGATTTGTCGGCACATCCAGCGGCTTTGCTGGTCTTGTTTTATTGCTGTCGAAATGTCTTGTAGCCGGATTCGAGACTGATCGGGTCTTCCCGGGAGAAGGAATATCCTTCGTTGATCGCGAGAGCTTATCATGGGCTGTTGGGACACCTCTGCAGGGTATAAACTTTCGAGAGCCGTGCCCTGCGTTTATGTGGCGATGGGAATTTGTGGATATCCGTTGTAGTAAACTTGAAGCAAACTCTTCTAAAATACACCAATCGTAGCGAACCGTGAGTGTCTCTTTTCGGGTTGATCGATAGGAGAACACGGTTTCGGGTTTTGTTTGATGTAGGCAGGAGTTCAGGATCACTTCTTGATCATTACTAGTTGTCGATCGCTCCTTTGTTTCTCTTCTCGCCTCATTTGCGTATGTCAGCCACCATATTATGCTTAGTCGCTGCAACCTCACCACTTTACCCCTTCCTTTCCCATTTGAGCTTTGCTAGTCTTGATACCCATGGTAATGGGATTGTTGAGTCCTCGTGGCTCACAGATTACTACACCACCAGTTGCAGGTTACAGGTTTCATGATGATCATGATGCGAGAGCGATGTTTGCTTGTATTGGAGTTCTTCTTCCGCTTCTTCTTCGATCAGGATAGGTTCCAGTCGGCAGCACTGGGCTAGCAGGTGGATATTGTTTGAGTTTCATTTATGTTTCATCCGTAGTCGGATGTTGATCTTGTATATGATGTTGATGTATTCTTGTGGCATTTGTGCCTTATGTATGTATCCCATCTATTATGTAATGTTGATGTAATGATATCCACCTTGCCAAAGCGTTTCAATATGCGGGTCTAACCTTGGTGGGACCGTCGAGTTCCTTTTGGATAGGGTCGCATATTGAGCGTGACAAGTTGGTATCAGAGCCTCGACTGACCTTAGGAGCCCCCTTGATTGATCGTGTAGTTTGGCCGTTGTCGAGTCTAGAAGAAAACTGTTTTCGAAGTCTAGTTATATCGGAGAGTAGGAATTCTTTTACTCCTCAGCCCCTTCGTCGCTCTGGTGAGGAATCTTGACATAGGTGTTTTGAATTACTCCTCTTTCCCCTTCAAATTTTCCTTAGGATCACGCAGTTGGTTTTCCGGTAGTTGGCCCTCAGCTCTTTTCATCCGGTGCATTTCTCGTCAAGTTGACTCGAGCCTCTTCATCTTTGAGTTCAATCCTCAGTTCTTCCTCCGACGTCGTTGTTTTTCCTTGTCCGAAGTTGTCCTTGTTTTTTCCCACCCGCCCTCCCTTCTTCTTCTCGGAACCAGAGTCCGTAATCGAGTATCCATCCCACTCGTGCGAAGTCTTTTGCTTTCTTTCCTCAATGATTTCAACCGGTGTTTTTCTCTTCAAATTGTTTGTCGTTTCCCCTCCCGAGTTGCCTTTGTTTTTTCCCGCCCACCCATCCTTTTTCTTCCCGAGTTCGAGTTTCTTCCGACCATCAATTTCATTCGTACGGAGTCTCTTCAGTCTTCCCTCAATTATTTCAACCGGTGAATTCTCGTCTTGTTCGACATTCTTCATCCCTTTCTTTTTCCGGTGCACTCAATCCAAGTTTTTTTTTCGGGTTGATCACATTATTTTCCTGGATCAAGTGTTCTTCCTGCTCGTTCGTCTCTCGCCAGTTTATCCTTCCGGAGTGCTCAAGACATCTCAGGAGATTCGTGTGTGTTTGAATTAATCCGAGGTTGTCACCTCATGCAAATATTTCAATTGTTCCAGTGCATCATCTATCTGTTCAACATCCCTTTCCAACGGTGTTTTCTTTTAGTGGGCCCTAACCCATAGGTCTTTTCCCAGGATCTTACCTGACTCTTCCAATTTCCCCGGAGCTATTCTCTAATTCTTTTCGGAGTTTGACGTAAGAATGAATTTCATCAGTCACATGCCTTTTCCAAGATCGCTGTCAAATCATTTCATTGTTGGCTCAACCTCTTCGCTTTTCATTCTACCGGAGTATCTCAACAATTTTGGTGGTGTTTATCGTCGTCCTTGAAGACCGTCGTAGATTTTTTCTCTCTCTTAAATATTGTCCGTTCTCCCGGAGATTCGCGGTGCTAGCTCGATGTTATCCTATCTAGTTGTTTCCATTTGTCAGATATTCTTTTCTTACCCACCCGGAGTATGTCAGGAGTTGTTTTTCCATTTCATTTACCGGAGGCCATCATTCTAGAAGAATTCTTCGCCCTCATCATTTCAGCTATCGTTCTCTATTTATCTCGGTGCTTCATTCAAGTGTTCTGTAATCAGTTCGCGATATCTTCGCTCTTTTGCATCTAAATACCCTCGAGCTTATTGGTTCTTCTAATTCTTCCCGGTGATTCATTCTCTTTCATCAATCATTTTCGAATTCTTACGGTGGTTCATTCAGATTCTTTTTCCTTTGTTATCGTATCAATCCATTCCTTCTTTCAATCCTACCGGTGGTTCATGAAGACCTTCTCAAGTTTGCGACATGTCTTTTCTCAATCCTTTTTCAAGAAGAATAAGTAAGATGCGAAATCCATTGTTGGTCATCAATTTAATTTGATGAAGGATAAGAATACAATAAATCTTATTCTTATTTCATCCAAGTGATTAATCCCTTCCTTCAGAGTTTGTTCTAAAGGAATAAATTCTACTTCCAAGTGTTTTCACCTTTTCTTTTCCAGAGTTCAATTTTCCCTCGTCCATCTCGTCGGAACCGCCATCTAAATCATCGCAAGGCTCATCTTATTCTTTTTCTTCATTCTATCTCATCATCCTTTTTGTTATCGGAGTTCTTCACGGTGGTTCTTCAGGATTTAATTCATTCTTCAAGAGTTCATCAAGATTTTGTTGGCGGAGTTCAAGTATCTTTTCTTCTCGCGTCTCGAAGTGCAATTAATTCTCTGTATTCTTCTGAAGTGGAGTTTTGCATCTCTTCGTTCTTCTCAGCTATTCAATCTTTTCCGCTTGTGGTCGGTTATCACCTCATAATTTTGAGATGTTTTCCATAATTCCACGACAAGCTTATTCTTTTCGTTGTTGAATTTTCTCAACAACTACGTTCAATCTTTTCTTCTAAGGTTGCTTTCTATTTCATTCGTGGCACAAGTTGTCATATTCTTATCCGTTCTTTTCATTCATTTTTTCAATTCTTTCCGGAGATTTTGTGCCATGTCTTCATCAAGTATCATTCCATCCTCTCTAGCTCGTGCTAATCCTTCCATTTTCAGCCGGAGTGCTACCTAAATCGTTTCAGTCTTATTCGTTTCTTTTCTCATTCTAACCACTCCGGTTAGAACGAGTTGTTTCATAGTCTATCTGATTCCGTGAGCTTTCGATTCTCGTCATTCTCGTCGTTCCTCTCTTCTTCTCGAGTGCTCTCGATTCTTTGCTTCTTTTCTTAAGTTCTTGTTTCACCTCATCCCTTTTTCTCTTCCGGCTCGGTCCTAAGATCTCGGGACGAGATCTCTTGTTAGTGGAGGAGTGTTGTAACGCCCCGGATTCGATGCGCCAGGTGTCCTTCAGTTATTCGCCGCCGTTGCCATGTCATGTGCTTGCGTGTCTCTCTTTGCCATGTCATCATCTGCATTTTTATCATGTCATCATGTGCATCGCATTTGCATACGTGTTCGTCTCATGCATCCGAGCATTTTCCCCGTTGTCCGTTTTGCAATCCGGCACTCCTATGTCTCCCGGCGCCCCCTTTTACCTCTTTTCATGTGCAGGTATTAAACTTTCTCGGAATGGCCCGAGGTTTGTCAAGCAGCCTTGGTATAGCACCGGTAGACCGCCTGTCAAGTTTCGTGCCATTTGGAGGTCGTTTGGTACTCCAACGGTTAACCGGGTAACCGCAAAAGCCTCTTTTGTGTGCAGCCCAACACCCCTTCCAAAGTGGCCCAAAACCCAGCAAACTCCCCTCCATGCTCTTCGCCGTTCGATCACGATCGCGTGGCGCTCCGCACCTCATTTGGACTCTCCTAGCTCCTCTACCTATAAAACTAGATCCCCGAAAATTCGCAGATCAAACCCTAGCTTCTTCCCTGCTGGCCACGACGCATCTCCCGGCTGCCGGACATGTCCGCCGCTCCCTCCACGTCGTCCGCCAATGGCAAGCCGCCACCTCAGCTCCCGCCGCCTCAACCAACCCGGCGGCGACGTCGTCGGCGCCCGTGCCCGCCGCCATGGGCAGCCGAACCCATCTGAGGCCCTCCCGGCCCGGTCGGCCACCACCACCGGCCAGCGCCCCCAGCCACCAGGCCAGCCGCTTCGCCGCCCTCCACGCCGGCGCCACGCGCCGCCGTCCGAGGCACCACCAGCGCCTCCGCCGCCCGGCGCGCTCTCTCTCGGCCGCGGCCTCCTCCACTGTCCGCCCGACCTCCCGCTCTCCGGCCATGGCGCCGCCAGCGCCAACTCCGCCTCGGCCGCGCCGCCAGCCAGCGCGCCGCCCGCCGTCCGCCTCCGGCCGGCGTGCCGCGCCGACCCCCGCCGCCCGGTGGCGCGCCATCCGGCCCCCTCGCCGGAGTTGCCCGCCGCCCGCGGCTCGCGGAGCCTCCCGCTGGGATCCGGTGGCTGGACCAGATCCACCAGCCCACCAACCAAACGCCCCCGCCCCGTTCGGATCCCTCCGTCCCGCTCCTCCTCATCCCGCGTTGACTCCTCGGAGGGTAAAAATCCACTAAGTCCCGAAATCTGCAGTAATTTTGTTGCATTTTCAACGCATCATAACTCTGTCATCGTTGCTCCGTTTCATGCGTGTAATATGTCAAAATGTTCATCTCGATGAGTAGATCATTTCATCTCATTGCATCATTTTCATTTGAGCTAATCTTGATGCCCTAAATGCTGTTATAAGAGTGCTATGTGATGTTAGTTTCTGTTTCTTAACAGAACATGCACTTTTGTCATTTTTGCCATGATTGATGTGTTCACCCTATGAACTTGAGCCCTACATGTGTTTTTTAATATGCCATGCCATCTTTCCAGGGGTGTATGCCATGTATTTTTGTGATTCCTTTGGTGACTAGCACTAGCATGCAAACTAGGCTTCATGATGTTGCTGATTTCAGCCCCTGTTCTGCTGATATTTTTATGCCATGTTAACTTGATGCTACCGAGAGATCCATGCTTATTTTGAGATACTTCAGTAAGGATGCTTTGATCATATGGTTATTCTCTATCCATCCATGCCCTTGTTTGTAATTATGGAGCACCCTAGCTTGAGTCAATCGAGCTCTACTTTTGCTATAAAATGTTTCCTGGCAGGTTGTTTACATGTTATTCAATTTTGCCAAGGTTGTTGTAGTTGACCCTTGCATGCTATGTTGTTGTTCTTGCCATGTATAGCTTCTATGCTATGTATTCTTACTGTTGGTTGCCTTGCCATGCCATGTATTGCTCTGTGGTGAGTGGTTCAAGCTCACCAACATGCCTACTTATCGTTGTTCCTGCCATGTATGAATCTGTAATATAACTTGCCATGTTTACATGGGTGCCATCATATTTTCTGATCCTTTTTGGCTTATGGTCAGTAAAGGACTTCTGTTCTATGCAATTAGTAGATTCATGCCATGCCTATGTTTGCCATGATAAGGTCCTGTAGCATGTTGTTTTATAGCTCTAAATATTGCAACCTGATGTTGTTTCCTGATAAGTCTGAAACTGTTATTATTTGCAATCTTGCCATGTGTGTTTGAGCATGCTCTAGTTGTTTCTGGAGATAGCTCAGTGTTCATGTTTCGTAATGCTTTACCTGTACATCATGCCCATGCCTTTTGTTTTCATATTGAGATGCTGTAGCTTGTTGTTTTGATGCCTGCAATATGCCTAGTTGCTGTTTTGGACAGATTGTTGTCATGCCTTGTATAGGGTGTATGTGTTGAACCGTTGCTCCGTTTTGAGTGTGCTCTATATGAAACTTGCTTGATTTTGCATGTAGTTTCATATTATCATGTTGCATCCATGATTTGAGGTGTTTGCTTGATGTTTGTATGCTTTTTGCATCAATGTCATGGTTATCTTGTTTTGCTCATATCTTCTAGGCCGTAGCTCCGAATCTAATGAACTTTATATGTAACTTGACTAGAATTTCGTGTAGATCATCTTGGTGCATCTTACCTTGCTGTTTAACAACTTGAACATAAGGTTTATTCAGATCTGGACCAATTTCGAAATTTGCATATGAGGACTTACCGGAATTGTTATAGTTGCTTCCGGCCTCATTTAAACTTGCCTTGATGTGTTGCTCTTGTTTGCATCATCTCTTGCCATGAGTAGCTTCATGTAGCTTTGTCATGCATCATGCTTGTTCGTGCATCATGCCTTGTTCATGTGTGGTGTGTTTACCTGTGTTGTGTGCTTCTTCTTGTTAGTTCATGTGTCGTTGCGATCGTGAGGATTCGTTCGTCTACGCTTGGTTCGGCTTCATCCGTTCGTCTTCTTCATGGACTCGTTCTTCTTCCTTGCGGGATTTCAGGCAAGATGACCGCTACCCTGGATCTCATTACTATCATTGCTATGCTAGCTGCTTCGTTCTATCGCTATGTTGCGTTACCTATCACTTGCTGCTCAAGCCATCCCAAATTGCCATGTCAGCCTCTAACCTTTGTCACCCTTCCTAGAAAACCGTTGTTTGGCTATGTTACCGCTTTCCTCAGCCCCTCTTATAGCGTTGTTAGTTGCAGGTGAAGATGAAGTTTGTTCCTTGTTGGAACATGGAGATGTTGTTCCTTGTTGGAACATGTTTACTTGTTGGGATATCACAATATATCTTATTTAATTAATGCATCTATATACTTGGTAAAGGGTGGAAGGCTCGGCCTTATGCAGTGTTTTGTTCCACTCTTGCCGCCCTAGTTTCCGTCATATCGGTATTATGTTCCCGGATTTTGCGTCCCTAACGCGGTCGGGTGATTTATGGGACCCCTTGACAGTTCGCTTTGAATAAGACTCCTCCAAAGGCCCAACATTGGTTTACCATTTGCCTCACCTACCCCTTTTTCCCTTGGGTTTCCGGAGCCCAAGGGTCATCTTTATTTAGCCCCCAGGCCGGTGCTTCTCTAAGTCTGGCCGAACCGAGTAGATGCATGGCCCCTCGTGGCAACTCGAGGTTTGGTTTTACTCGTAGGATGTCTCATCCGGTGTGCCCTGAGACCGAGATATGTGCAGCTCCTATCAGGATTTGTCGGCACATCCGGGCGGCTTTGCTGGTCTTGTTTTATTCTTTGTCGAAATGTCTTGTAGCCGGATTCCGAGACTGATCGGGTCTTCCCGGGGAGAAGGAATATCCTTCGTTGATCGCGAGAGCTTATCATGGGCTAAGTTGGGACACCCCTGCAGGGTATAAACTTTCGAGAGCCGTGCCCACGGTTATGTGGCAGATGGGAATTTGTGGATATCCGGTTGTAGTAAACTTGAAGCAAACTCTTCTAAAATACACCAACCGTGTGCGTAACCGTGAGTGTCTCTTTTCGGGGTTGATCGAGAGGAGAACACGGTTTCTGGGTTATGTTTGATGTAGGCAGGAGTTCAGGATCACTTCTTGATCATTACTAGTTGTCGACCGTTCCTTTGTTTCTCTTCTCGCTCTCATTTGCGTATGTTAGCCACCATATTATGCTTAGCCGCTGCTGCAACCTCACCACTTTACCCCTTCCTTTCCCATTTGAGCTTTACTAGTCTTGATACCCATGGTAATGGGATTGCTGAGTCCTCGTGGCTCACAGATTACTACACCACCAGTTGCAGGTACAGGTTTCGCGATGATCATGGCGCGAGAGCGATGTTTGCTTGTATTGGAGTTCTTCTTCGCTTCTTCTTGATCGGGGATAGGTTCGGTCGGCAGCTGGGCTAGCAAGGTGGATATTGTTTGAGTTTACATTTATGTTTCATCCGTAGTCGGATGTTGATCTTGTATATGATGTTGATGTATTCTTGTGGCATTTGTGCCTTATGTATGTATCCCCATCTATTATGTAATGTTGATGTAATGGTATCCACCTTGCAAAAGCGTTTCAATATGCGGGTCTATCCTTGGTGGGACCGTCGAGTTCCTTTTGGATAGGGTTGCATATTGGGCGTGACACTTGGACCCTACGTCAAGAAATAAAAGAGGAAGCCACGAGGTAGGGGCGCGCCTACCCCCCCCCCCCCCACCCCAGGCGCGCCCTCCACCCTCGTGGGCCCCCTATTGCTCCACCGACGTACTCCTTCCTCCTATATATACCTACGTACCCCCAAATGATCAGATACGGAGCCAAAAACCTAATTCCACTGCCGCAACCTTCTGCACCCACGAGATACCATCTTGGGGCCTGTTCCGGAGCTCCGCCGGAAGGGGAATCGAGCATGGAGGGCTTCTACATCAACACCATAGCCTCTCCGATGAAGTGTGAGTAGTTTACCTCAGACCTTCGGGTCCATAGTTAGTAGCTAGATGGCTTCTTCTCTCTTTTTGGATCTCAATACAATGTTCTCCCCCTCTCTCGTGGAGATCTATTCGATGTAATCTTATTTTGCAGTGTGTTTGTTGAGACCGATGAATTGTGGGTTTATGATCAAGTTTATTTATGAACAATATTTGAATCTTCTAACTTCTTTTATGTATGATTGGTTATCTTTGCAAGTCTCTTCGAATTATCAGTTTGGTTTGGCCTACTAGATTGATCTTTCTTGCAATGGGAGAAGTGCTTAGCTTTGGGTTCAATCTTGTGGTGTCCTTTCCCGGTGTGATGAGGGGCAGCAAGGCACGTATTGTATTGTTGCCATCGAGGATAACAAGCTGGGGTTTTTATCATATTGCATGAATTTATCCCTCTACATCATGTCATCTTGCTTAAGGCGTTACTCTGTTCTTATGAACTTAATACTCTAGATGCATGTTGGATAGCGGTCGATGTGTGGAGTAATAGTAGTAGATGCAGGCAGGAGTCGGTCTACTTGTCTCGGACGTGATGCTTCTATACATGATCATACCTAGATATTCTCATAACTATGCTCAATTATGTCAATTGCTCAACACTAATTTGTTCACCCACCGTAAAATACTTATGCTCTTGAGAGAAGCCACTAGTGAAACCTATGGCCCCCGGGTCTATCTTCATCATATTAATCTTCCAACCCTTAGTTATTTCCGTTGCTTTTTACTTTGCTTTTATTTTACTTTGCATCTTTATCATAAAAATACCAAAAATATTATCCTATCATATCTATCAGATCTCACTCTCGTAAGTGACCGTGTAGGGATTGACAACCCCTTATCGCGTTGGTTGCGAGGATTTATTTGTTTTGTGTAGGTGCGAGGGACTCGCGCGTAGCCTCCTACTGGATTGATACCTTGGTTCTCAAAAACTGAGGGAATACCTACTTTGCTGCATCACCCTTTCCTCTTCAAGGGAAAACCAACGCAGTGCTCAAGAGGTAGCAAGAAGGATTTCTGGCGCCGTTGCCAGGGAGGTCTACGCAAAATTCAACATACCAAGTACCTATCACAAACCCTTATCTCCCGCATTACATTATTTGCCGTTTGCCTCTCGTATTCCTCTCCCCCACTTCACCCTTGCCGTTTTATTCGCCCTCTCTTTTTCGTCCGCCTCTTTTTCTCTTATTTCTTGTTTGCTCATGTGTTAGATTGCTTGTTTGTCACGATGGCTCAAGATAATACCAAATTATGTGACTTTAACAATACCAACAATAATGATTTCCTTAGCACTCCGATTTCTCCTCTTACCGATACTGAATCTTGTGAAATCAATGCTGCCTTGTTGAATCTTGTCATGAAAGATCAATTCGCCGGCCTTCCTAGTGAAGATGCCGCTACTCATATAAATAGCTTCGTTGATTTGTGTGATATGAAAAAGAAGAAAGATGTTGATAATGATATTGTTAAATTGAATTTATTTCCTTTTTCTCTTAGAGATCGTACTAAAGCTTGGTTTTCATCTTTGCCTAAAAATAGTATTGATTCTTGGAATAAGTGCAAAGATGCTTTTATCTCTAAGTATTTTCCTCCCGCTAAGATCATCTCTCTTAGAAACAACATCATGAATTTTAAGCAACTTGATCATGAACATGTTGCACGAGCTTGGGAGAGGATGAAATTAATGGTATGTAATTGCCCTACACATGGTTTGAATTTATGGATGATTATACAAAAAAATTATGCCAGATTGTATTTTGCTTCTAGAAATCTTTTAGATTCTGCCGCGGGAGGCACTTTTATGGAAATCACTTTAGGAGAAGCTACTAAACTCCTAGATATTATTATGGTTAATTATTCTCAAAGGCACACTGAAAGATCTACTAATAAAAAAGTGCATGCAATAGAAGAAATTAATGTAGTGGAAAGATGGATGAACTTATGAAATTATTTGCTACTAAGAGTGTTTCTTCTGATCCTAATGATATGCCTTTGTCTACTTTGATTGAGAATAATAATGAATCTATGGATGTGAATTCTGTTGGTAGGAATAATGTTGGTAACAACGCGTATAGAGGAAACTTTAATCCTAGGCCTTATCCTAGAAATTCCTCTAATAATTATGGAAATTCCTGCAAGAACTCTTATGGAAATTTTAATAAGATGCCCTCTGAATTTGAGACTAGTGTTAAAGAGTTTATGAATTCGCAAAAGAATTTCAATGCTTTGCTTGAAGAGAAATTGCTTAAAGTTGATGAATTTGCTAGGAACGTTGATAGAATTTCTCTTGATGTTGATTCTTTAAAACTTAGATCTATTCTTCCTAAGCATGATATCAATGAGTCTCTCAAAGCCATGAGAATTTTCATTGATGAGTGCAAAGAAAGAACCGCTAGGATGCGTGCTAAGAAAGATTGTTTTATGAAAGCATGTTTTTCAAATTTCTATGAAAATAAAGATGAAGATCTAAAAGTTATTGATGTGTCCCCTTTTAAATCTTTGTTTTGCAATATGAATTTTGATAATGATGGGACTGAATATGATCCACCTTTACCTAGAAGGCGTTCCAAAAATTCGGAGTTTTTAGATCTTGATGCTAAAATTGATAAAAGTGGGATTGAAGAGAACAAAACCCTAGATATTAATAAACCCACTATTTTGGATTTCAAGGAATTTAATTATCATAATTTCTCTTTGATAGATTGTATTTCCTTGTTGCAATCCGTGCTAAATTCTCCTC
The DNA here is from genome assembly GCA_021605205.1 of Aegilops longissima. Taxonomy (NCBI): domain Eukaryota; kingdom Viridiplantae; phylum Streptophyta; class Magnoliopsida; order Poales; family Poaceae; genus Aegilops; species Aegilops longissima. The sequence goes on along the minus strand of CM038677.1, from coordinate 520,679,828 downwards.
ATGCTTATAGTCAAAATAAAGCTTTTACCAAACATATCGTTGATGCCTTGATGCAATCTTATGAAGAAAAGCTTGAGTTGGAAGTTTCGATCCCTAGAAAACTTTATGATGAGTGGGAACCTACTATTAAAATTAAGATTAAAGATCATGAATGCTATGCTTTGTGTGATTTGGGTGCTAGTGTTTCCACTATTCCCAAAACTTTGTGTGATTTGCTAGGTTTTCGTGATTTTGATGATTGCTCTTTAAACTTGCATCTTGCGGATTCCACTATTAAGAAACCTATGGGAAGAATTAATGATGTTCTTATTGTTGCAAATAGGAACTATGTGCCTGTAGATTTTATCGTTCTTTACATAGGTTGCAATCCTTCATGTCCTATTATTCTTGGTAGACCTTTCCTTAGAACGATTGGCGCAATTATTAATATGAAGGAAGGGAATATTAGATTCCAATTTCCACTAAAGAAAGGCATGGAACACTTCCCTAAAACGAAAGTTAAATTATCATATGAGTCTATCATGAGAGCCACTTATGGATTGCCTACCAAAGATGGCAATACCTAGATCTATCCTTGCTTTTATGCCTAGCTAGGGGCGTTAAATGATAGCGCTTGTTGGGAGGCAACCCAATTTTATTTTTAGTTTTTTTTTGCATTTTTATTCTGTTTAGTAATAAATATTGGATCTAGCCTCTGGTTAGATGTGTTTTTATGTTTTAGTTAGTGTTTGTGCCAAGTTAAACCTATAGGATCTTCTTGGATGATAGTTATTTGATCTTGCTGTAATTTCCAGAAACTTTCTGTTCATGAAAATAATTGTTAAAAATCACCAGAACGTGGTAAAATATTGATTCCAATTTCTGCTGGTCAATAAACAAATTGTCTAGGTCTTCCTATTTTTGCTGATTTTTTGGAGTTCCATAACTTTGCGTTAGTTACAGACTACTATAGATTGTTCTGTTTTTGACAGATTCTGTTTTTCGTGTGTTGTTTGCTTATTTGATGAATCTATGGCTAGTAAAAGAGTTTATAAACCATAGAGAAGTTGGAATACAGTAGGTTTAACACCAATATAAATAAAGAATGAGTTCATTACAGTACCTTGAAGTTGTCTTTTGTTTTCTTTCGCTAACGGAGCTCACGAGATTTTCTGCTGAGTTTTGTGTTGTGAAGTTTTCAAGTTTTGGGTGAAAGATTTGATGGATTATGGAACAAGGAGTGGAAAGAGCCTAAGGTTGGGGATGCCCATGGCACCCCCAAGATAATATAAGGACACCAAAAAGCCAAAGCTTGGGGATGCCCCGGAAGGCATCCCCTCTTTCGTCTACTTCCATCGGTAACTTTACTTGGAGCTATATTTTTATTCACCACATGATATGTGTTTTGCTTGGAGCGTCTTGTATGATTTGAGTCTTTAATTTTTAGTTTACCACAATCATCCTTGCTGTACACACCTTTTTAGAGAGACAAACATGATTCGGAAATTATTAGAATACTCTATGTGCTTCACTTATATATTTTGAGTTATATAGTTTTGCTCTAGTACTTCACTTATATATTTTAGAGCATGGTGGTGGATTTGTTTTATATAAACTATTGATCTCTCATGCTTCACTTAGATTATTTTGAGAGTTTTAAATAGCATGGTAATTTGCTTAAATAATCCTAATATGCTTGGTATTCAAGATTAGTAAAAACTTTCTTATGAGTGTGTTGAATACTAAGAGAAGTTTGATGCTTGATGACTGTTTTGAGATATAAAGATGGTGATATTAGAGTCATGCTAGTTGAGTAGTTGTGAATTTGAGAAATACTTGTGTTAAAGTTTGTGATTCACGTAGCATGCACGTATGGTGAACCGTTATGTGATGAAGTCGGAGCACAATTTATTTATTGATTGTCTTCCTTATGAGTGGCGGTCGGGGACGAGCGATGGTCTTTTCCTACCAATCTATCCCCCTAGGAGCATGCGTGTATTACTTTGCTTTGATAACTTGTAGATTTTTGCAATAAGTATATGAGTTCTTTATGACTAATGTTGAGTCCATGGATTATACGCACTTTCTTCCTTCCACCATTGCTAGCCTCTCTAATACCGTGCACTTTTCGCCGGTATCATACACCCACCATAAACCTTCCTCAAAATAGCCACCATACCTACCTATTATGGCATTTCCATAGCCATTCCGAGATATATTTCCATGCAACTTACCACCGTTCCGTTTATTATGACACGCTCCATCATTGTCATATTGCTTTGCATGATCATGTAGTTGACATCGTATTTGTGGCAAAGCCACCGTTCATAATTCTTTCATACATGTCACTCTTGATTCATTGCATATCCCGCACACACGGGAGGCATTCACATAGAGTCATATTTTGTTCTAAGTATTGAGTTGTAATTTTTGAGTTGTAAGTAAATAAAGTGTGATGATCATCATTTTTAGAGCATTGTCCCAAGTGAGGAAAGGATGATGGAGACTATGATTCCCCCACAAGTCGGGATGAGACTCCGGACGAAAAAAAAGAGGCCATAAAAAAGAGAGAAGAAAAGGCCCAAATAAAAAAAAATATGAGAGAAAAAGAGAGAAGGGACAATGCTACTATCCTTTTACCACACTTGTGCTTCAAAGTAGCACCATGATCTTCATGATAGAGAGTCTCCTATGATATCACTTTCATATACTACTGGGAATTTTTCATTGTAGAACTTGGCTTGTATATTCCAATGATGGGCTTCCTCAAAATGCCCTAGGTCTACGTGAGCAAGCGAGTTGGATGCACACCCACTTAGTTTCTTTTGTTGAGCTTTCATATAATTATAGCTCTAGTGCATCTGTTCCATAGCCCATTGATACGCCTAGTTGATGTGAGACTATCTTCTCCTTTTTTTGTCTTCTCCACAACCACCATTCTATTCCACATATAGTGCTATGTCCATGGCTCACACTCATGTATTGCGTGAAGATTGAAAAAGTTTGAGAACGTCAAAAGTATGAAACAATTGCTTGGCTTGTCATCGGGGTTGTGCATGATTTAAATATTTTGTGTGGTGAAGATAAAGCATAGCCAGACTATATGATTTTGTAGGGATAACTTTCTTTGGCCATGTTATTTTGAGAAGACATAATTTCTTAGTTAGTATCCTTGAAGTATTATTATTTTTATGTCAATATTAAAATTCTATCTTGAATCTTTCGGATCTGAATATTCATACCACAATTAAGAAGAATTACATTGAAATTATGCCAAGTAGCATTCCACATCAAAAATTCTGTTTTTATCATTTACCTACTCGAGGACGAGCAGGAATTAAGCTTGGGGATGCTTGATACGTCTCCAACGTATCTATAATTTTTTATTGATCCATGCTATATTATCTTCTGTTTTGGACATTATTGGGCTTTATTATTCATTTTTATATTATTTTTGGGACTAACCTATTAACCGGGGGCCCAGCCCAGAATTGTTGTTTTTTGCCTATTTCAAAGTTTCGCAGAAAAAGAATATCAAACGGAGTCCAAACGGAATGAAACCTTCGGGGACGTGATTTTTGGGACGAACATGATCCAGGAGACTTGGACCCTACGTCAAGAAATAAAAGAGGAAGCCACGAGGTAGGGGGGCGCCTACCCCCCCCCCCAGGCGCGCCCTCCACCCTCGTGGGCCCCCTGTTGCTCCACCGACGTACTCCTTCCTCCTATATATACCTATGTACCCCCAAGCGATCGAGATCTGAGCCAAAACCTAATTCTACCGCCGAACCTTCTCGTACCCACGACATCCCATCTTGGGGCCTGTTAGGAGCTCATGGGAAGGGAATCGATCACGAAGGGCTTCTACATCAACACCATAGCCTCTCCGATGAAGTGTGAGTAGTTTACCTCAGACCTTTGGGTCCATAGTTAGTAGCTAGATGGCTTCTTCTCTCTTTTTGGATCTCAATACAATGTTCTCCCCCTCTCTCGTGGAGATCTATTCGATGTAATCTTCTTTTGCGGTGTGTTTGTTGACACCGATGAATTGTGGGTTTATGATCAAGTTTATCTATGAACAATATTTGAATCTTCTGAATTCTTTTATGTATGATTGGTTATCTTTGCAAGTCTCTTCGAATTATCAGTTTGGTTTGGCCTACTAGATTGATCTTTCTTGCAATGGGAGAAGTGCTTAGCTTTGGGTTCAATCTTGCGGTGTCCTTTCCCAATGGATGAGGGGCAGCAAGGCACATATTGTATTGTTGCCATCGAGGATAACAAGATGGGGTTTTTATCATATTGCATGAATTTATCCCTCTACATCATGTCATCTTGCTTAAGGCGTTACTCTGTTCTTATGAACTTAATACTCTAGATGCATGCTGGATCACGGTCGATGTGTGGAGTAATAGTAGTAGATGCAGGCAGGAGTCGGTCTACTTGTCTCGTGATGCCTAAATACTTATGCTCTTGAGAGAAGCCACTAGTGAAACCTATGGCCCCCGGGTCTATCTTCATCATATTAATCTTCCAACCCTTAGTTATTTCCGTTGCTTTTTACTTTGCTTTTATTTTACGTTGCATCTTTGTCATAAAAATACCAAAAATATTATCCTATCATATCTATCAGATCTCACTCTCGTAAGTGACCGTGTAGGGATTGACAACCCCTTATCGCGTTGGTTGCGAGGATTTATTTGTTTTGTGTAGGTGTGAGGGACTCGCGCGTTGCCCCCTACTTGATTGATACCTTGGTTCTCAAAAACTGAGGGAAATACTTACGCTACTTTGCTGCATCACCCTTTCCTCTTCAAGGGAAAACCAACGCAGTGCTCAAGAGGTAGCACGATGCTTATGTCAAAAGGCTTCAGCCTGATAAGCTCGAACCTAAATCGGAGAAGTGCGTCTTCATAGGATACCCTAAGGAAACAATTGGGTACACCTTCTACCATAGCTCCGAAGGTGTAACACCCGGATGATTAAGCAACAGTGATCACCTCGGTTACTGTGACTAAACTCACGTTGATTCGAACCCGGTCTAAAACAAATTCAAAACAAAAGCAAGCGATAAAAGTTTCAAAACTAAAACTAAAATGTTCGGGGTTGTCTAAAATAACAAACCTAATTATGGTGGGGTGCCCAAAATTTTGTAAAGTGTTTTGTTATTTTAAATAAGCTAAAACAGAAAAGAAGAAAAAGAAAATAAAATAAAATAAAATAAAACGAAAGAGATGTGGGGGGAGGAAACCCCATCGCCAACTGGCCAGCCCCCCCACAGCCCGATCGGCCACGCCATGGGCCGCCCAACCGCCGCCCCCTTATCCACTCCCCACCTCCCGTCGGTGGAACCCTAGCTCACTCCCCCTCCCCGATCCCTTTCCCCCCTCCCGCCTGATCTGGATCGGGCCGATCCCTCTCGCCCCCTGCGACGACGCTGACCCCGCCGCCCGACACCGTCGCCTCCGCCCCTGCGTCCCTCGCCGTCGTCAGGACCCCCTCTCCCACCGTCGCCCCACCCAGAGGCACTGCTCTGCATGGGTCGTCCCGACCCCCCGCCTCACGGGTCCTCCCGGCGCCCGGCCGCCTCCCGACTCCTCCTCGCCGGTCGCCTCCGAGCTCCACCGAGCCGCCGTCATAGACCCCACGGCCCCTGTGAGCTTCGCCCTCACCCCTCGCTCCTCTCTCCCCGACGCCAGCCTTGGCCCGAGCCCCCGTCGCCCGGCTCAGCCGCCCCCTCCTCATGACCACCGCCACGCCACGCCGTTCCCCGCCTCCTCTCCCTCCTCCTCGCCCGGCGGCCTCTCTCCCCTCTCCGCCCAGCAGCCCCTCCGCCGTGGATCCGTCGCCGCCCCCCCCGTGACCAAGCAGTCCGGGCTCAGCTCCGTGTGGCTCGGCGTGCCTGTGACCCCCTCCCGGCCCAGTAGCACCCCGAGCGGAGGCCGAACCTCCTCGCCGCCTCCGCCGCTCGCCGACGCCGTTCCGGCCGGGTCGGGCCGACCCCATGCCCCCACCGGGCCGCCGTCCTCTCCCCTTCCTAACGCTACCGGCCAGCCCCGTTGTGCCACGGAGAACAAGTCCGTGATGCTCGGCGCCTCCATGCAGTAGCCAACCAACCCCCCCCCCTGCCGTGGCCACACTGGGCCCTTTGGCCATCAACGATGGGCCCAGGCCCCCCCCTCGCTCTGTTGACTCGGTCGTGGTGACCGTCCACCCCCCACCAACAAGGACATGGGGCCCCGCCCCACAGGGACGTTTTAAAAATAAAAGGAAAATGAAAAATTAAATAAAATTAAATAAAATGAATAAAACTATTTAATTAATTAATTAAGTAAGTAAGTAATTAATTAATTTAATTAATCTGATTAATTAAACCTAATAACCAATTAACCTAATTAACTCTCATTAATTAAACTTAACTAAGTTAATTAGTTAACGATGTATGACTGAACAGGTCCCACATGTCGGGGTTGACTTAGTCAACCTGTTGATTCTTGACGTCGGCATGACATCATCTTGGCGTCATAAATACATTTTCAATTAATTAATTAATTAAATTCCGAAATTATTAAAATCTTTTAAAATCATATCTTTTAATCCGTAACTCGGATTAAAATATTTTCAACATGAAAGTTGCTCGAGCGACGAGGCGAATCCGGATCGCAGACCGTTCGTCCGCCACACATCCTAACCTATCGAACCTGCAACTTTTCCTCCGGCCCCTCGCTGAAAACCCAAAACAGGATTACTTTCCGGATGTTTTCCCCTTAACCAAGTACCCCTATACCACGTTAGGGCACGCCTAGCATCGCTTCTTGGCATATCATGCATCGATATGCATCTATTTACTTGGTATTCATTGTTTCTTCCCCTCTTCTCTCCGGTAGACTACGAGACCGACGCTGCGGTGGCGATTCGACTACGGTGTTGACGACCCTCTCTCTTGCGAGCAACCAGCAAGCCCCCCCCCTTGATCACGGATATCGCCTACTCTTCTCTATCTGCTTGCATTAGAGTAGTATAGCATATTCTTGTTTTCGAGATACTCCTATCTTTGCTGCATAGCTTTGTCCTTGTAACCATTTGTTACTTTTACCGCAATCCTATATGCTTAGTATAGGATGCTAGTACATTCATATGTGGCCCTACATACTTGTCCGTCTGCGCGCTATACTATCGGGCCGTGATCACTCGGGAGTTGATCACGGTATATACTATATACTTATACATGATACATGTGAGACTAAAGTCGGTCGGTGATGGAGCACCCATGAGTGGATCTTTGTGGCGGAGCGACAGGCAGGTTGAGACCGCCTAGGAGAGAGGTGGGCTGGCCTGTTCGGCGTTCGCGGATACTTAACACGCTTAACGAGGTCTTGGTATTTGATCTGAGTTGGCTACGAGCTTATCGCACTAACCATCTACGCGGGAGTAGTTATGGGTATCCGGCGTCGTGGTATCGGCAAAGCACTTCAGACGTCGGCGGACGAGGCGCCCGGATTGGTGGAGCGCTGCTAGGCTAGGTCTGCTTCCGCACGTCGCATAGCGTGCAGGTGTGCTCGAGGCGATGGGCCCGGACCCTGCGCGCTTAGGTTTAGACCGCGTGTTGGCCTCTCTGTTGTGCCTAGGTGGGGCTGCGGCGTGTTGATCTTCCGCGGCGGGCATGACCGAAAGTGTGTCCGCCAAATGGGATCAAGCGTCTTTGGGTAAGTTGGTGCACCCTGCAGGAAGTTAATCTATTCGGATAGCCGTGATCTTGATAATGGGGCGACTTGGAGTTGTACCTTGAGCTTATGACAACTAGAACCGGATACTTGATAAAACACACCCTTCCAAGTGCGGATACAACGGTGGTCGCTCTCGCTCGAGGATATGAGCGGGGATTGCGGGTAGGATTATTGCTATATGATGTTACTTGGAGGACTTCATTGTCCTCTTACATGCATTGCAAGACCGGTGTCGAGCGTAGTCTTCGTTACGACTAGCTATCCCCTCTTATTACGGCATTCTGCGATTCGGTCCACCGATATGGCCCTTTACACATATATCCATGCATATGTAGTGTAGCTCCTTGCTTGCAGTACTTTGGATGAGTACTCACGGTTGCATTGTTTCCCCTTTCCCCCTACCTATACTCGATTGCTGCAACAGACGATGGAGCCGAGATGACGCCACCGCCTATGACGACTACTACTGGAGGTGCCTACTACTACGTGCAGCCCGCGGCGACGACCGGGAGTAACTTAGGAGGATCCCGAGGCGGAGGCCTGCTCCTCTTCGATCTGTATTCCGGTTTGTGCTAGCCATCTTATGGCACCTTGTTTAACTTATGTACGTGCTCAGATATTGTTGCTTCCACTGACTTCGTCTATGATCGAGCACTTGTATTCGAGCCCTCGAGGCCCCGGCTTGTATTATGATGCTTGTATGACTTATTTTATTTGTAGAGTTGTGTTGTGATATCTTCCGTGAGTCCTTGATCTTGATCGTACACATTTGCGTGCATGATTAGTGTACGATTGAATCGAAGCGTCTGAAGTTAATATCGAGCCGATTGCTGTAGGAATCCCCTTCCAACTCCTTGGCGAAGTCGAGTCTAGACATTGCAAAACTTTTACTAACATGGTTGTGTGTCTTATGGGCTGCGTCGCCATCGGGTGGTACTAGGATCTTTTACTCCTCGACCTTTACTCGGGACTCTGAACTCTCTTCTACTCGGGTAAAGCGATTTTGCTAACTGTCACTAGGATCCCGTGACCCCATTCACCCCAAAGTTGGATATAGCCTTAGTTGTTCTTGGAATTGTATTTGAGCAATTTCCACCTTGTCATTGACTCCTTTGAAGCGTCTTTGTTTTCAGATGGAACCCACGAGGCAGGTCGTGCGCCACCACGACGGCCATTGGTGCCTCGGGATCACTGCGGTGCTAGCGAGATGATGACCTATCTGGGTTATCGCTGGCACCCTGAGTACACCGTCTATGAGGAGTACCGGGACTACAACCGGGAGCGATGCAGCGCCATCGTCCACCTCTACTCTCGGGAGTATGAGTCCACTCTTGTCTGCACACCGCACATGGTGTTGGAGTGACTATTGATATGGCAGTCCACGATGCTGCTTATGCTGCTCGACCGTCTTCGTGCGAGTATCGAGAGTTGGACACCTCCCCTTGAGCACATTGCTATCGCGTCGATGTTGGTGAGGAGGTTACTACACCGCTGCCTACTCCACTTTGTCGCCAGAGAGCCCTTCTACCATCGAACTTTGTTACGCATGCGATGGGCTGGATCGAGCTAACCGAGCTCTTCGCCACGAGTTGTACAACACCCGTCGGCACCTCTACCGTGCTCGGCGCAGATGCACCCTTTGTCCGATCCGGAGAGCTACGCGTTCTGCGATCTACCCAGCCGATCCGTGATGCCCGGGTGTCGGTTGGCGGGCGTGAGGCTACTCTCCGCGACTTGGCCCTTTTCGCCACACGGACGTCGGATTCAGCACCCGAGTATCCGCGGCCCCAGTCACCGGCGTGGAGGACTATCTGCTGCCGCACTATCGACTTTCGAGGCTCTGACTACCTCCGAAGTACCGCGGGGCTGATGTAGACTTGCTTGTTAGTGTTTGATGTATTCGCCATGAGCTGCGTGCCGCCTATGATGTAGTAGTCTATGTCTTTGGACTCTATGTATCGAACTCTATGCATGATTCCTTTTTGTAAGATATGCCAACTACTATGTAGTTCCCATCATGCTGCTTTCATTATGCATGTTTCATCATGAATGATTCCTGTCTCTTGCTTAATTTCTCAAATGCTGAACTACCTGTTATATAATAGCGGGATGGTTAGGCCAGCAGGTCGTGGTCGTGGTGCCAACTTCCCACCACCGCCTTGAGTACATGGCTGGTATGATCCAACAGCTCGAGATGAATCGCCAGTTCATGGAGAACATGATGGCTCGATTTCCTCGCCCCAATATGAACCAAGCAACCAAACGGAACAACTCTGCGAGGATTTCATACGCTGAACCCCAGTGTACCGCAGCTCAACTCAGCCATTTGGATCTTTGATGGTCGCTCCGTGACATCACCTATGAGATGGAGTCTGCTGATGTAGCCCCTGCCAGCTATGTCACTTTGCTTCCTTCTTCTGAAGGGACCCGCAGCTCAATGGTGGGACAGCCACAGCGTACTCGCCATTGGAACAATCATCACTGGCGGACTTCCAAGCTGCCTTCGTGCCGCTTCATCCCTCAAGGGTCATGGACGGAAGAAGCGTGAGTTCATAACCTCACCCAAGGCAACAAGATGTTGAAGCTTATCGGCGAGAGTTCTTGGACTTGTCTCGCTATCTTTGAAGAGGACATTGCAAGCGATGCCTTGAGCAGGAGAAGTTCGTGACGGCCTTCAAGGCGACATCAAGCTTGCACTTCTAGTGCGACTTTGCTGATTTCGCCACCTTGGTGAACAAGGCTATCAATGTCGAAACTGGTCCGCAGGAATACGAGAGCTCTAACGAGCGCAACCGTGACACGGGCTCATCTTGCGTCGTGGTATCGGCGGCACTTGAGACGTCGGCCGACGAGGCGGCGCGCGGATTGGTGGAACGCTGCTAGGCTAGAGTCTGCTTCGGCGCGTCACAGACGTCGAACGCAGTGTGCTTTCGAGGCGATGGGCCTGACCCTGCTGCGCTTAGGTTTAGACCGGCGTGTTGGCCTCTCTGTTGTGCCTAGGTGGGGCTGCGGCGTGTTGATCTTCAGCGGCGGGCATGACCGAGAAAGTGTGTCCGGCCAAATGGGATCAAGCGTCTTTGGGTAAGTTGGTGCACCCTGCAGGAAGTTAATCTATTCGGATAGCCGTGATCTTGATAACAGGGCGACTTGGAGTTGTACCTTGAGCTTATGACAACTAGAACCGGATACTTGATAAAACACACCCTTCCAAGTGCGGATACAACGGTGGTCGCTCTCGCTCGGGGATATGAGCGGGGATTGCGGGTAGGATTATTGCTATATGATGTTACTTGGAGGACTTCGTTGTCCTCTTACATGCATTGCAAGACCGGTGTCGAGCGTAGTCTTCGTTAGACTAGCTATCCCCTCTTATTACGGCATTCTGCGATTCGGTCCGATATGGCCCTTTACACATATATCCATGCATATGTAGTGTAGCTCCTTGCTTGTAGTACTTTGGATGAGTACTCACGGTTGCATTGTTTCCCCTTTCCCCCTACCTATACTCGATTGCTGCAGCTGCACGATGGAGCCGGGAGATGACGCCACCGCCTATGACGACTACTACTGGAGGTGCCTACTACTACGTGCAGCCCGGCGGCGACCGTGAGTAACTTAGGAGGATCCTGGCGGGAGGCCTGCTCCTCTTCGATCTGTATTCCGGTTTGTGCTAGCCATCTTATGGCACCTTGTTTAACTTATGTCATGCTCAGATATTGTTGCTTCCGTGACTTCGTCTATGATCGAGCACTTGTATTCGAGCCCTCGAGGCCCCCGGCTTGTATTATGATGCTTGTATGACTTATTTTATTTGTAGAGTTGTGTTGTGATATCTTCCGTGAGTCCTTGATCTTGATCGTACACATTTGCGTGCATGATTAGTGTACGATTGAATCGGGCGTCACAAGTTAGTATCGAGCCGATTGCTGTAGGAATCCCCTTCCAACTCCTTGGCGAAGTCGAGTCTAGACATTGCAAAACTTTTACTAACATGGTTGTGTGTCTTATGGGCTGCGTCGCCATCGGGTGGTACTAGGATCTTTTACTCCTCGACCTTTACTGCGGGACTCAACTCTCTTCTACTCGGGTAAAGCGATTTTGCTAACTATCACTAGGATCCGTGACCCCATTCACCCCAAAGTTGGATATAGCCTTAGTTGTTCTTGGAATTGTATTTGAGCAATTTCCACCTTGTCATTTGACTCCTTTGAAGCGTCTTTGTTTTCGGATGGAACCCACGAGGCAGGTCGTGCGCCACACGACGGCCATTGGTGCCTCGGGATCACTGCGGTGCTAGCCGAGATGATGACCTATCTGGGTTATCGCTGGCACCCCGAGTACACCGTCTATGAGGAGTACGGGACTACAACCAGGGGCGATGCAGCGCCATCGTCCACCTCTACTCTCGGGAGTATGAGTCCACTCTTGTCTGCACACCGCACATGGTGTTGGAGTGACTATTGATATGGCAGTCCACGATGTTGCTTATGCTGCTCGACACGTCTTCGTGCGAGTATCGAGAGTTGGACACCTCCCCTTCGGCACATTGCTATCGCGTCGATGTTGGTGAGGAGGGTTACTACACCGCTGCCTACTCCATTGTCGCCAGAGAGCCTTCTACCATCGAAACTTTGTTACGCATGCGATGGGCTGGATCGAGCTAACCGAGCTCTTCGCCACGAGTTGTACAACACCCGTCGGCACCTCTACCGTGCTCGACGCAGATGCACCCTTTGTCCGATCCGGAGAGCTACGCGTTCTGCGATCTACCCAGCCAGACCGTGATGCCCCAGGTGTCGGTTGGCGGAGACGTGGAGGCTACTCTCCGCGCTTGGCCCTTTTCGCCACTGGGGCGTCGGATTCAGCACCGAGTATCCGCGCCCCAGTCACCGGCGTGGAGGACTATCTGCTGCCGCACTATCAGCTTTCGAGCTCTGACTACCTCCAAGTACCGCGTGGGGACTGATGTAGACTTGCTTGTTAGTGTTTGATGTATTCGCCATGAGCTGCGTGCCGCCTATGATGTAGTAGTCTATGTCTTCGGACTCTATGTATCGAACTCTATGCATGATTCCTTTTGTAAGATATGCCAACTACTATGTAGTTCCCATCATGCTGCTTTCATTATGCATGTTTCATCATGAATGATTCTGTCTCTTGCTTAATTTCTCAAATGCTGAACTACCCTGTTATATAATAGCAGGATGGTTAGGCCAGCCAGGTCGTGGTCGTGGTGCCAACTTCCCACCACCGCCTGAGTACATGGCTGGTATGATCCAACAGCTCGAGATGAATCGCCAGTTCATGGAGAACATGATGGCTCGCCTCGCCCCAATATGAACCAGCAACCAAACGGAACAACTCTGCAGGATTTCATACGCCTGAACCCCAGCGTGTACCGCAGCTCAACTCAGCCACTGGATGCTGATGACTCGCTCCGTGACATCACCTATGAGATGGAGTCTGCTGATGTAGCCCCTGCCACTATGTCACTTTTGCTTCCTTCTTCCGAAGGGACCCGCAGCTCAATGGTGGGACAGCCACAGCGCGTACTCGCCAGCTTGGAACAATCATCACCGGCGGACTTCCAAGCTGCCTTCCGTGCCGCTTCATCCTCAAGGGGTCATGGACGGAAGAAGCGTGAGTTCATAACCTCACCCAAGGCAACAAGACTGTTGAAGCTTATCGGCGAGAGTTCTTGGACTTGTCTCGCTATCTTTCAAGAGGACATTGCAAGCGATGCACGCAGACAGAGAAGTTCCGTGACGGCCTTCAAGTCGACATCAAGCTTGCACTTCTAGTGCACGACTTTGCTGATTTCGCCACCTTGGTGAACAAGGCTATCAATGTCGGCCTGGTCCGCAGGAATACCAGAGCTCTAACAGCGCAACCGTGACACGGGCTCATCTTGGGCCCGTCCTCGCAGGCGCAAGATATGGATTCCCAACAAGTATGTACCAAATTAATGCACCGCTTCAAGGCGAACTATGCTACACCTCGTCGCCTACAACTAAGCAGCCAAGCTTCCAGCTCCACCACCCCAAGCTCTGTTCCCACTCCCAATAATGGCTTGTGCTTCAAAGGACAACCAGGCACCGTGCTAGAGAATGCAACCAGAACCAGAATCACCGGCCTTCCAAAGGTGGCCGTGGAAACACCTGGACCGCAACAACACCGCCAAGTCTTATGGTCAAGCTCGGGCCAACCACGTTGATCTGAGCGAAGCTCAAGACCAGCACGCTCTTGTGATGGGTACACTCCTCGTAAATTCAGTACATGCATCTGTTTTATTCGATTCAGAGCATCGCATTCATTCATGTCTCGAAGACTTTGCATACAAGCACGACGTTAAGTGTGAGGAGATGAACTCTTGGTAGTGGTAAAACCCCATTGGGACAATGTCAAACCTCCATGGTTGGCGTCGGCGTCCCGTGGAAATCGAAGGGTTGGAATTCTATGCCTCCCCATTATCCTCAAGACGTCTAACATCGACCTCATTTTGGGGATGGATTGGTTGAAAGCGCATACTGGCGTCAATCGTTTATGCCACTAAGACCGTCCATCTGCTACACCCTTCGATGACATAGTAAGCTACAATGCTCGTCTTGGTTCAAAATGCCGAGGCAAGGCTCTATGCACTGAATGCATTGAACGCCGCACCACTCGAGGGCATTGAAAACATTCCTGTCATTTGTGATTTCCAAGACGTTTTTCCTGAAGAACTTCCAGGGATTCCCCCTGCTAGAGCTGTCGAATTCGTCATCGACTTGAAACCAGGCACCACTCCTATAGCCAAGCGACCCTACAAGATTCCGCCGCATGAACTCCTTGAGCTAAAGGAGGAAATCGACAAATCTCTTCAAAGCGGCTTCATTCGCCCAAGTTGCTCTCCTTGGGGAGCACCTTCTCTCTTTGTCAAGAAGAAGGATGGGACAAACCGATTGGTCCAAGACTACCGTCCTATAAATCAAGCTACCATTCGAATAAGTATCCTCTTCCTCGGATCAATGATCTTTATGATCAATTGGTTGGTTCGTCGGTGTTCTCGAAACTTCGACTTGAGGTTGGGTTACCACCAGATCCGTGTTCGTGAGGAGGATATCCCCAAGACCGCATTTGTGACTCGTTATGGATCTTACGAGTACACCGTCATGTCTTCGGCAACCAATGCTCCAGCTACTTTCTCTCGCGATGAACTATATATTCATGGATTACCTCGACAAGTTTGTCATGGTTTATCTGGATGATATCCTGATCTTTTCCAAGAATGAAGAAGAACATCTTTGAACATCTTCGTCTTGTCTTTGAAAAGCTACGAGAGCATCAACTCTATGCCAAGTTCTCCAAATGTGAATTCGGCTTCCGAAGTAACCTATCTTGGGCATGTCATTTCTAAGGATGGTATTGCCGTCAACCCCGAAAGATTTCAGGCTATTCTCGATTGGACTCCTCCAAGAGCGTTAAGCAAGTCGAAGTTTTCTCGGTCTCGCCAGACTATTGCCGTCGATTAAATCGAGAACTTCTCCAAGATTGCCGAGCCCCTAACTAACTTTGTTGCATAAGGCGTCAAGTTCCAATGGATGATAAGTGTCGGGAAAGTTTCCGTGCACTCAAAGACAAGTTGACTTCTGCCCGATGCTAGCTCCTCCCGATACTAAGAAGGACTTCGTCATTTATCGCGGCGCTTCTCGTCAAGGATTAGGCGGTGTCCTAATGCAAGAGCGCAAAGTGGTTGCTTATGCCTCTCGACAATTGCGCCCTCACGAAGAGAACTACCCAGTTCACGACCTCGAGCTTGCTGCTGTCATTCATGCACTGAAGCAGTGGCGACATTACCTTCTCGGTAATCGTTGCGAGATCTTCACCGACCACCAAAGTCTGAAGTATCTGTTTACTCAGCCAGACCTGAACCTCCGTCGTGAGATGGATGGAGACTGCTGCACTTTGATTTGGGTATTTCCTATCGCCGAGCAAGGCTAATGTAATGGCTGATGCCTTGAGCCGCAAGTCTTCTCAGAACCACCTTGAGTTCACAAAGTTCAGCCCCACTTGTTGAAGAATTTAGAAAGCTGAACCTCCATATTGTGCCTCCGGCACTTCGCTCCCCCTCCTCCGGAGTTCCGCAAGATGAATCTCCGTGTTGTTCCCCGTGGTTCCTCTATACCACGGCTGTTGAACCCGATCTCGTGGGCACCATAAAGACAATGCAGGATTTGACTCAAGTCTACAAGATTAAGCAAGACATCAAAAAGGAAATCCTCATCCTTCACTATTGCCGATGATGGCGCCTTGTACTTCAAAGGCCGCCTAGTGGTGCCGTGTAAGAAGGAAAACCTGAATATGACTCGGAAGGTTATGAAAGAAGCTCATGATACGCCTCTATGTATCCACCTGGCGGTACAAAGATGTATCAAGACATTAAATCGAGAGATTCGGTGGTCTAATATGAAGCGGGACATTGCTTGCTATGTTCTTTGAGTGTGACGCTTGCCGTCGTATCAAAGCAGAACATCAAAGGCCTCTTTGAACTCTGCAACCTATCTCTATTCCCGAATGGAAATGGGACCATGTTGAAATGGACTTCACACTTTGGATTTCCCAAATCGCAGAAAGGTAATGATGCAATTCTTGTCGTCATTGACCGGCTTTCTAAAGTTGCTCATTTTCCGGCGGTCAAAGAAACGATCACTTTGCTAGCCAGCTTGCAACACTCTATATGTCGAAATTGTTTCACTTCACGGTATTCCACCGGTTATCGATTCGGACCGTGGCAGCTTATTCACTTCAAGATTCGGGCAAGTTTTCAAGAAGCTATGGGAACTCATTTATCCTTCAATCTCGTTTCATCCATGATCTCAAGGGCAAGTTGAGCGTGTCAACCAAATTCTCAAGACATGCTTGAGCTTGTGTCGTTCCTTCGGCAAGAAATGGGAGGAATCTCTCACGTATGCTGAGTTCTCTTATAATAATAGCTATCAAGCTAGTCCGAAGATGGCCCCTTCGAAGTGTTATATGGACGAAAGTGCGAACCCTCTGAACTGGTCGAAGCGGGGAACGTCCACTCTTGTCCGGATATTATCCAACATGCCAAGAACAAGTCCGCATTATTCGCGAGAATCTCAAGACTGCTTTCGATCACGCTCAAAAGAGTAATTATGACCGTCATCACAAAGACATGGTCTATCAACTTTGGCGAAAAGGCCTATCTTCGCGTTACACCAATGAAGGGTGCTCACCGCTTGGGATCAAGGGCAAACTAGCTCCTCGCTATATTGGCCCATTCACTATTCTCGAAAGGCGTGGAAAAGTGGCTTACCAACTGGAGCTTCGTCGAACCTTTCTCGTGTTCACGATGTGTTCCACATGTCCCAACTCCGACGCTGCTTCAAGGACCCAATCCGAGCGAAGGACCATGAAGTGCTCGAATTGCAACAGACCTCTCCTATAAAGAGCATCCGGTCCGCATTCTCGACCAAGCTGAACGCCGCACACGTCGAAGGCGATCAAGTTCCTCAAAGTCCAATGGTCGAATCACTCAAGACGGCGAAGCCACACAGGACGCGAGGATCGTCTTCGAGATGAATACCCCGCACTCTTTCCTGCTACCTCCTAAATCTCGGGACGAGATTTCTTGTAGTGGAGGAGATTTGTAACACCCGGATGATTAAGCAACAGTGATCACCTCGGTTACTGTGACTAAACTCACGTTGATTCGAACCCGGTCTAAAACAAATTCAAAACAAAAGCAAACGATAAAAAGTTTCAAAAACTAAAACTAAAATGTTCGGGGGTTGTCTAAAATAACAAACCTAATTATGGTGGGGTGCCCAAAATTTTGTAAAGTGTTTTGTTATTTTAAATAAGCTAAAACAGAAAAGAAGAAAAAGAAAAAAAACGAAAGAGATGTGGGGGGAGGAAACCCCACTGGCCCAACTGGGCCAGCCCCCCCCCCGCCCAGTCGGCCACGCCATGGGCCGGCCCAACCGGCCGCCCCCCCTTATCCACTCCCCCCCCCCCGTCGGTGGAACCCTAGCTCACTCCCCCCCCCCGATCCCCTTTCCCCCCTCCCCCGCCCGATCTGGATCGGGCCGATCCACCCCTCGCCCCCCTCCTGCCCGACGACCCCGCCGCCCGACACGGTCGCCTCGCCCTGCGTCCCTCGCCGCCGTCCGGACCCCCCTCCCACTGTCGCCCCACGCTGGGCACTCACCGCTGGGTCATCCCAACCCCCGCCTCACCGGGTCCTCCCGACCTTGGCCGCCGCCTCCCGACTCCCTCCTCACGGTCGCCTCCGAGCTCCACCGAGCCGCCGTCATAGACCCCACGGCCCCGTGAGCTTCGCCCTCACCCCTCGCCTCTCTCTCCCTCCCGACGCCAGAGCCCAGGCCCCGTCGCGGCTCAGCCGCCGCCCTCCTCGCCACCACCAGCCACGCCGTTCCCCGCCTCCTCTCCTCCTCCTCCTCGCCCGGGCGCCCTCTCCCCCTCCGCCCACCAAAGCCCCCCTCCGCCGTGGATCCTGTCGCCGCCCCCGGTGACCGAACGGTCACGGGGCCGAGCCCGTGTGGCTCGGCCACATGACCCCTCCCGCCCAGAGCACCTCGAACGGAGGCCGAACCTCCTCGCCGCCTCCGCCTTCATGGCGCTGTTCGGCTGGTCCGGCCGACCCCATCCCCCCACGGACGCCGCTCCCTCTCCCCTTCCTAACGCTACCAGCGCCCGTTGTGCCACGGAGAACAAGTCCGCGATGCTCGGCGCCCCTCCGCCAGTGATAACCACCGGCCAACCTCCCCGCCGCGTGGTGGCCACAGGGCCCCGCCACATCCGATGATGGGCCCAGGCCCCCCCTCATTGTGTTGACTCGGTCACAGAGTGACGTCCACCCCCAACGACAACACATGGGGCCCCGCCCACGTGACGCTTTTAAAAATAAAAAGGAAAATGAAAAATTAAATAAAATGAATAAAAACTAATTAATTAATTAATTAAGTAATTAAGTAATTAATTAATTTAATTAATCTGATTAATTAAACCTAATAACTAATTAACCTAATTAACTCATCATTAATTAAACTTAACTAAGTTAATTAGTTAACGATTAATATGACTAACGGGTCCCACATGTCGTGGTTGACTTAGTCAACCCTGTTGATCGCCGACGTCGGCATGACATCATCTTGACGTCATAAATACATTTTCAAATTAATTAATTAATTAAATTCCGAAATTATTAAAATCTTTTAAAATCATATCTTTTAATCCGTAACTCGGATTAAAATATTTTCAACATGAAAGTTGCTCACAACGACGAGGCGAATCCGGATCGCAATCCGTTAAATCGCCACACATCCCTAACCTATCGAACCTGCAACTTTTCCCTCCGCCTTCCGCTCGAAAACCCAAAACACCGGATTACTTTCCGGATGTTTTCCCCTAACCAGTACCCCTATACCACGTTAGGGCACGCCTAGCATCGCTTCTTGGCATGTCATGCATCGATATGCATCTGTTTACTTGGTATTCATTGTTTCTTCCCCTCTTCTCTCCGTAGACTACGAGACCGACGCCGCGGTGGCGGTTCGACTACGGTGTTGACGACCCTCTCTCTTGCGAGAGCAACCAGGCAAGCCCCCCCTTGATCACGGATATCGCCTACTCTTCTCTATCTCGCTTGCATTAGAGTAGTATAGCATATTCTTGTTTTGAGATACTCCTATCTTTCTGCATAGCTTTGTCCTTGTAACTTCAGTTGTTACTTTTACCTACAATCCTATATGCTTAGTATAGGATGCTAGTACATTCATCTGTGGCCCTACATACTTGTCCGTCTGCCGCGCTATACTATCGGGCCGTGATCACTCGGGAGTTCATCACGGTATATACTATATACTTATACATGATACATGTGAGACTAAAGTCGGTCGGCCGATGGAGCACCATGAGTGGATCTTTGTGGCGAGCGGCAGGCAGGTTGAGACCGCCTAGGAGAGAGGTGGGCCTGCCCTGTTCGGCGCTCGCGGATACTTAACACGCTTAACGAGGTCTTGGTATTTGATCTGAGTTGGCTCTGAGCTTATACGCACTAACCATCTACGCGGAGTAGTTATGGGTATCCCGCGTCGTGGTATCGGTACCAAGCACTTCGACGTCGTGACGAGCGGCGCGCGGATTGGGCTGGACGCCGCTAGGCTAGGTCTGCTTCGGCACAGACGCAACGCGTGTGTGTGCTCGAGGCGATGGGCCTGCACTGCTGGCGCTTAGGTTTAGACCGGCGTGTTGGCCTCTCTGTTGTGCCTAGGTGGGGCTGCGGCGTGTTGATCTTCAGCGGCGGGCATGACCGAGAAAGTGTGTCCGCCAAATGGGATCAAGCGTCTTTGGGTAAGTTGGTGCACCCTGCGCAGGAAGTGAATCTATTCGGATAGCCGTGATCTTCGCTAATAGGGCGACTTGGAGTTGTACCTTGAGCTTATGATAACTAGAACCGGATACTTGATAAAACACACCCTTCCAAGTGCGGATACAACGGTGGTCGCTCTCGCTCGGGGATATGAGCAGGGATTGCGGGTAGGATTATTGCTATATGATGTTACTTGGAGGACTTCATTGTCCTCTTACATGCATTGCAAGGCGGTGTCCGAGCGTAGTCTTCGTTACGACTAGCTATCCCCTCTTATTACGGCATTCTGCAGCTCGGTCCATCGATATGGCCCTTTACACATATATCCATGCATATGTAGTGTAGCTCCTTGCTTGCGAGTACTTTGGATGAGTACTCACGGTTGCATTGTTTCCCCTTTCCCCCTACCTATACTCGATTGCTGCAACGGGCGATGGAGCCGGGGAGCCGACGCCACCGCCTATGGCGACTACTACTGCGGAGGTGCCTACTACTACGCAGCAGCCCGGCGACGACGACCGGAGTAACTTAGGAGGATCCCGAGCGAGGCCTGCTCCTCTTCGATCAGTATTCAGCTTTGTGCTAGCCATCTTATGGCACCTTGTTTAACTTATGTCTGTGCTCGATATTGTTGCTTCCACGACTCGTCTATGATCGAGCACTTGTATTCGAGCCCTCGAGGCCCCTGGCTTGTATTATGATGCTTGTATGACTTATTTTATTTGTAGAGTTGTGTTGTGATATCTTCCCGTGAGTCCTTGATCTTGATCGTACACATTTGCGTGCATGATTAGTGTACGATTGAATCGGGGGCGTCACAGAAGGCAAGATCTTTGTTGCTAAGAATGGGTCCTTCCTAGAGAAGGAGTTTCTCTCGAAAGAAGTGAGTGGGAGGAAAGTAGAACTTGATGCGGTAATTTTACCTTCTCTCGAATTGGAAAGTAGCACATCAGAGAAATCCATTCCCGTGTTGCCTACACCAACTAGAGAGGAATCTAATGATGATGATCATGAAACTTCAGATCAAGTTACTAACTGGACCTTGTAGGTCGAACAGAGCACGTTCCGCACCAGAGTGGTACGGCAATCCTGTCCTGGAAGTCATGTTACTAGACCATGACGAACCTACGAACTATGAAGAAGCTATGATGAGCCCAGATTCCGATAAATGGCTTGAGGCCATGAAATCTGAGATAGGATCCATGTATGAGAACAAAGTGTGGACTTTGGTGGACTTTCCCGGTGATCGGCAAGCCATTGAGAATAAATGGATCTTCAAGAAGAAGACTGACGCTGATGGTAATGTTACTGTCTACAAAGCTTGACTTGTCGCGAAAGGTTTTCGAAAAAATCAAAGAGTTGACTACGATGAGACTTTATCACCCTAGTGATGCTTAAGTCTGTTCGAATCATGTTAGCAATTGCCGCATTTTATAATTATGACATCTGGCAAATGGACGTCAAAACTGCTTTCCTTAATGGATTTCTGAAAGAAGAGTTGTATATGATGCAACCAGAAGGTTTTGTTGATCATAAAGGTGCTAAAAAAAGTGTGCAAACTCCAGCGATCCATCTATGGACTGGTGCAAGCATCTCGGAGTTGGAATATACGCTTTGATGAGGTGATCAAAGCATATGGTTTTATATAGACTTTTGGTGAAGCCTGTATTTACAAGAAAGTGAGTGGGAGCTCTATAGCATTTCTAATATTATATGTGGATGACATATTGTTGAGGAGAAATGATATAGAATTTCTGGATAGCATAAAAGGATACTTGAATAAGATTTTTTCAATGAAAGACCCCGGTGAAGCTTCTTATGTATTGGGCATCAAGATCTATAGAGATAGATCGAGACGCTTGATAGGACTTTCACAAAGCACATCCTTGATAAAGTTTTTCAAAATGGATCAGTCAAAGAAAGGGTTCTTGCCTGTGTTACAAGGTGTGAAGTTGAGTAAGACTCAAAGCCTGACCACGACAGAAGATAGAGAGAGAGTGAAAATCATTCCCTATGCCTGAGCCATAGGTTCTATAAAGTATGCCATGCTGTGTACCAGACCTGTTATGTGCCTTGCCATGAGTTTGGCAAGGAGGTACGGTAGTGATCCATGCGCGGATCACTAGACAATGGTCAAAGTTATCCTTAGTTACCTAAGAGGACTAAGGAAATGTTTCTCGGTTATGGAGGTGATAAAAGAGTTTATCGTAAAGAGTTGCGTTGATGCAAGCTTTGACACCGATTCGGGTGACTCTGAGTCTCAATCTGGATACATATTGAAAGTGGGAGCAATTAGCTAAAGTTGCTCCATGCAGAGCATTGTAGACATAGAAATTTGCAAAATACATATGGATCTGAATATGACAACCCCGTTGACTAAACATCTCTCACAAGCAAAACATGACCACACCTTAGTACTCTTTGGGTGTTAATCACATGGCGATGTGAACTAGATTATTGACTCTAGTAAACTCTTTGGGTGTTGGTCACATAACGATGTGAACTATGGGTGTTAATCACATGGCGATGTGAACTAGATTATTGACTCTAGTGCAAGTGGGAGACTGAAGGAAATATGCCCTAGAGGCAATAATAAAGTTGTTATTTTACATTTCCTTATTCATGATAAAGGTTTATTATTCATGCTAGAATTGTATTGATCGGAAACTTAAATACATGTGTGAATACATAAACAAATACCGAGTCCCTAGTGAGCCTCTACTAGACTAGCTCCCTGATCAAAGATGGTTAAGGTTTCCTAACCATAGACATGAGTTGTCATTTGATAATGGGTCACATCATTAGGAGAATGATGTGATGGACAAGACCCATCTGTTAGCTTAGAATTATGATCGTTTAGTTTATTGCTATTGCTTTCTTCATGTCAAACGCCACAACGTAACTGGGTGATCCTAAAGATGCTCTACAGGTATATCCGAAGGTGTTTGTTTGGTTGGCATAGATCGAGATTAGGATTTTTCACTCCAAGTATCGGAGAAGTATCTCTAGGCCCTCTCGGTAATACACATCATAAGCTTGCAAGCAAATGACTAAGGAGTTGGTTTCTAGGTGATATATTACAGAACGAGTAAAGAGACTTGCCGGTAACGAGATTGAACTAGGTATGAAGATACCGATGGTCGAATCTCGGGCAAGTAACATATCGATGGACAAAGGGAATTGCGTATGTTGTCATAATGATTCAACCGATAAAGGTATTCGTAGAATATGTAGGAGCCAATATGGGCATCCAGGTTCCGCTATTGGTTATTGACCAGAGAGGTGTCTCGGTCATGTCTACATAGTTCTCGAACCTGTAGGGTCCGCACGCTTAACGTTCGTTGACGATATAGTATTATATGAGTTATATGTTTTGGTGACCGAATGTTATTAGGAGTCCGGGATGAGATCACGGAGATGACGAGGAGTCTCAAAATGGTCGAGAGGTAAAGATTGATATATAGGACGATGGTATTTGGACACCGGAAGTGTTTCGGGGCGTGCCGGGAAGGAATCGGGTCACCGGAAGGGGTTCCGGGCACCGCCCGGCAAGTTATGGGCCTTACGGGACAAAGGAGGGGACAGACCAGTCCACAAGGGGCTGGTGCGCCTGCTCCCTTGTTTGGCCAGCCCTAGGGAATGAAAGGGGGGCGACTAGGACTAGAGTCCTAGTGGGTTTCCCCCCACTTGGCGCGCCCCCTAGGACCGTCCTCCTCCCCTCTCCTCCTTTATATACGGGGGCAGGGGGCACCCCAAAGTACATCAATTGTTCTTAGCCATGTGCGGCGCCCCCCTCCGCCGTTTACACCTCTGGTCATCTTCTCGTTGTGCTTAGGCGAAGCCCTGCGGAGATCACTTCACCATCACCATCACCACGTTGTCGTGCTGCCGGAACTCATCTACTACCTCGCTGTCTTGCTGGATCAAGAAGGCAGAGGACGTCACTGAGCTGAACATGTGCAGAACTCGGAGGTACTGTACATTCGGTACTTGATCAGTTGGAGCGCAAAGAGGTTCGACTACATCAACCGCATTGTTAAACGCTTCCGCTTACGGTATAAGAGGGTACGTAGAAACACTCTCCCCCTCTCTTTGCTATGCATCTCCATGGATAGATCTTGCGTGTGTGTAGAATTTTTTTTTGTTTTCCATGCAACGTTTCCCAACACACGTCCCCTCGAGAGAGATTGTGCGTATGAAACACCTAGTGATTAAACGATGCCCCGTTGATGGTCGTGCGTAATTAACCATGCACCAAGATTATCATATCGCCGCTTCGCCTTTACCCTACCTATAAAAGGAGGGAGGCATTGAAGGGGAAAGGTTGTATGCTCTCATTCTCCCTGGCCACCTTCTTTCTTGCGCCCAGAGTACTCGAGCACTAGATCATATTTCATGTGCAAAACAACCCCACTTTTGTCACCCGACCATGGGGAAGGGGAGGTAACCCATAGTGGAAATCTGCTGACGCTGGTAAAGCCACACCCAAGGTGCCATTTTCCATCAAAGGTGGTAGAAGCTCTGTACGATGGCTCGAGGTCAAACTGTTGGGAAATGTGGTAGAAAACAAAAAACCGCCCTACGATCAACAGGAAACAATATGAAGATACATAAATGGTTTGGATCATGATCGTTACCAACTCCGAGTAGCAGCGGAAGTAGACGAGTCAGTGTAGATCGTTTCTACGTGTGAACTGCGTTGGGATTTTCCCCGAAGAGAAGAGGAGATGCAGTACAGTAGAGATAAGTATTTCCTTCAATGAGAACCAAGGTTTAGCGAACCAATAGGAGAATCACGCAAAGCCTCCTGAACAATACCCGCACACACAAAAGCAAATACTTGCACACAATGCGGGCAAGAGGGTTGTCAATCCCCTTGGACTCGTTACTTGCAAGGATCAGATCTTGTAGTGGTAGATAGATAAATTGCAAAACTAAATAAAACTAAATAAATTTTAGCAAGGTATTTTTGTTTTCAATAATATGATAAAAGTAGACCCGGGGGCCATGGTTTTCACTAGAGGGTTCTCTCTCGAACACATAGCATACGGTGGGTAAACAAATTGTTGTTGGGAAATTGATAGAAAACTGCATAGTTATGACATATTCACGGCAATGATCATGTATATAGGAATCACGTCTGAGACAAGTAGACCGACTCGTGCATGCATTTACTACTATTACTCCATCAATCGACCGCTATCCAGCATGCATTTATGGTATTAAGTTCATGAAAAATGAAGTAACGCTTAAACAAGATGACATGATGTACACAAAGTAAACTCAATCAATAAGAATAAACCCCGTCGTTTTACCCTTAATGGCAACAATACAAATACATGTCTTGTCCCCTTCTGTCACTGGGATATAGAGCACCGCAAGATTGAACCCATTACAAAGCACCTCTCCCATTGAATATAAATCAATCTAGTTGGCCAAACCAAACAGATAGATCAGAGAGAAATACAAAGTTATAACAATCATGAATAATAAAGTTTAGAAAAAACTCAGTTACTTTCATTGAATAATCTGATCATAAATCAACAATTCATCGGATCTCAACAAACACACTCAAAAGAAGATTACATCAGATAGAACTCAAAGAAGATTGAGGAGAACATTATATTGAAGATCAAAGAGAGAGAAGAATTCATCTAGCCACTAGCTATGGACCGGTAGGTCCGTGATGAACTACTCACGCATCATCGGAAGGTAGCAAGGATGATGTAGAAGTCCTCCGTGGTCGGTTCCCCCTCGGCAGAGTACCGAAAAAGGCCTTGAGATGAGATCATGGGAGAAAAGAAGATTGCAGTGACGGAAAAAGTGTTTGGGGTGGCTCTATGAGGTTTACCAATATTTGAGAATTTATAGAAGTGGAATTAGGTCAAACGGAGCCATGTGGGACCCACAAGTTAACAGGGCGCGCCCTGTTGCCTTGTCGTCTCCTCATTCGTCATCTGGACTCCTCCTGAAACTTGTAGGGTCTCTTTTGTACAGAAAAAATCATCAAAAAGTTCCGTAGCGTTTGGACTCCATTTGGTACTGATTTTCTGGAAAACCAAAGACAAGCAGAAAATAACAACTCGCACTTGGTACTCGGTTAATAGTTTAGTTCCCCAAAATTGATATAAAATAGCATGAAAATGCATATAAAGTATCGATGATTGGCATGAAACAATAAAAATTTATAGATACGTTGGAGACGTGTCAGCATCCCTAAGCTTAATTACTCCTCGTCCTCGAGTAGATAAATGATAAAAACAAAACTTGATGTGAAATGCTACCTAACATATGTATCATGTAATCTTTTACGGTGAATATTATGATACGAGTGATTCAAAGCAATAGTCTATAATTTGATATAAAGACATCAATACTCAAGGAAAGTAATAAACAATCATGCCTTTCAAAATAAATAATGCTAAAGAATGATATCCCTACAAAATCATATAGCCTGTCATGCTTAGTCTTCCTAGCACAAAGATATTAATCATTAACTACCTCAATGACAAGCCAAGCAATTGGATCATACTTTTTAACGCACTTCAGCATTTTCAACCCCACGCAATACATGAGCATGAGCCATGAGCACTATGGTTGGAATAGAATGCGATGATAGAGATCAATAAGGAGAAGTCCAAAAGGAAGAAAGTCGTGCATCGACGCGGCTAATCAACGGGTTATGAAGATGCCCATCAATTGATATCAATGTGAGGAGTAGGGATTGTCATGCAACGGATGGAGTAAGAGCTATAAGTGTATGAAAGCTTAATGTAAACTAAGTGAGTGTACATCCAACTTGCTTGCTCATGAAGACCTCGGGCATTTTAGGAGTTCATGATTATAGCCAAGTTCTATAATGTTAAATTCCCACTAGTATATGAAAGTGACAACTCAGGAGACTCTCTACATGAAGAACATGGTGCTACATTGAAGCACAATTGTGGAAAATGATAGTAACATTGCTCCTTCTCTCTTTTTCTCCCATTCACTTTTTTCTCTTATTTTTCATCTGGATTCTTGTCCCGACTTGTGGGGGAATCATATTGTCCATCATCCTTTCCTCACCGGGATAATGCTCTAATAATGATTATCATCACACTTCTATTTACTTACAAATTGATAAAACTGAAAATATGACTATATGTGAATGCCTCTCGCAGTATAGCAGGATGTGCAATGATCTAGCGTAACATGTATAATAATGATGAATGGTGGCTGAGCTACAAATACTATGTCAGCTATATGATCATGCAAAGCAATATGACAATGAACACGTATGACATGAAAACGGAACGATGAAAGTTGCATGGCGATATATCTCGAAATGATTATGGAAATGTCATAATAGGTGTATGGTGGCTGTTTTGAGGAAGATATAATGAGACTTATGTGTGATAGAGTGTATCATATCATGGGGTTTGGATGCACCGAGGAAGTTTGCACCGACTCTCGAGGTGAGAAAGGCAATACACGGTATCGAAGAGGCTAGCAAATTCCGGAAAGGTAAGAGCGCGTATATTCCATGGACTCACATTAGTCATAAAGAACTCATATATTTATTGTGAAAATTTATTAGTCTCGAATCAATGTACTACGCACATTGCCCCTATGGGGTAGATTGGTAGGAAAAGACCATTGTTCATCCCCGACCGCCACTCATAAGGTAGACAGTCAATAATAAATCATGCCCCAACTTTTTCGTAAAACTAGAGACTATACGTGCATGCTTGGGGAATAACAATCTTTAACATCAATATTATTACTAAATTAGAATCATCCACTTGTACCCCCCACATATTACCACATTAATATTGAAAAACTATTGCAGGGAATCAAACATATCATATTCAGTGATCTATATCAAAGTTTTTTATTATATCCCGCTTGAATACCTATCCTTTATGGACTAATATTATAATCCGTGCAAATTGCCATTACTATTTATTACACTCTCGAAAAGATTTAAGTGAAGCATAAGAGTGCAACTATTTCTATAAAATATAACCACCACAGTGATCTAAAACATATAAGTGAAGCATTATAGCAACTGCCTAGCTCAAAATATATAAGTGAAAAAATGACACCATTTTGGAACATTTTTAACATGAGCATATTTTAAACCATTTAGGAACATTTTTGAAAGAAAATCAAACATTTCACAAATGTCATTTTTAAAATCATAATCATTTTTCAAAAAATTAAAAACAATTTTTAATGATTTTTAATATTTTTAAAAATTCCAAAATTTCTTCAATACTTATGATAATTATGTTTATGTAAAGAGTCAACCTTCTTTGAAACGAAAAATAAAAGAAAATGGAAACAAAAAGTGAATATAATATTATAGATAATAGCCAAAAAAGAAGTGGTCAGGCTAGAAGGTTCCCGAAACCGGTCAGGTTTCACAAAACCGAGTCCCAATGGAAATCGCTAGACGAGTTTCCTGTGCGTTTCTTCAACAATTTGACGTACTGAGCGTAAAATAGAACACGCGACGCCTCGCTTAAAGCGAACGGCAAGGCTGCGACCTCACAGCGCATGGGCCCGGCCCAAATAGTACTAATTTTTCTTATTTTAATGTCACTTCTGTCTTTTTCGTCTGTTTTCCTTAAAAAACTGTGTTTTGGTATATGCTAATATTTTATCATGTATTTTTAGAAAAGTGTTCATTTATTTTAAAATTGTCTCTGTGT
Source organism: Aegilops longissima (assembly GCA_021605205.1). Lineage (NCBI taxonomy): Eukaryota > Viridiplantae > Streptophyta > Magnoliopsida > Poales > Poaceae > Aegilops > Aegilops longissima. Next base: position 520,651,032 of record CM038677.1, on the reverse strand, counting down.
ATTTTAAAAGAAAGCTCATGTACTTTGCAATTTATATTTTACAAATAGTTTTTGCAAAACACATCGTGTGATTTAAAAATAATAATCATTTATAAAAATTTACTCGTGTGTAGTTTGTATGTAATGTAAAAATGTTGACGCATTTAAATAAACCATGTACGTTAAAAAGAATTGATCGTTATCATTGAAAAAATATGCAAAGTGTTCACACATTAATAAATTTGTTCATCTAGTTACATAATAAACAATCTTGTGCTTCACTAAAATCATGCAACTTAAATAAATTCACAATAAAGCATGTTCATTTACTTGAAAAAGACATTTTCATAAAGAAGTTTTGTAACCTAAAAAATCTGATATTATAAATATTCATGTAATTTTTAAAAGTGTTTGTTTATTATTTATAAAAATGTTCGAGTATTCTAAGAAAATATTCATGGTTTTCACAAACTTCACACAGTTGTTGATGTACGTTGAAAAATGTTCACATGGTTATCTGTTGACAAGTAATTAAAAATCTCATAGTGCTCACATGTTATCAAAATTTCATTCCTATAAGTTAAAAATGCTTCAAATGTGTTTAAAAATATATTTGTATATTTAAAAATATTCATACGGTTTGAAAAATATTCATGTATGTCTGAAGAAACCAAGAAATTAAGTATAAAATTTAAAGGAAACAAAAAGGGGAAAGGTAACTGTCAAAAAAAAGAACAAAGAACATTAATTGTAAAAAAGGAAACATATTTTTTTAACAAACACGGAAAATTAGACAAAAAGCCATTCTTTTTAAACATAAAGAAACCACAAAAAACCCGAAGGTATGAAATAACCAAAGAACAACCACACATTATTTGGCCAACCCAAAGTGGGGTACTTTATAGGTGAGGTTGTGCTATCACTCGCATTGAGCAAGATATAGCATTGGTGGATGCATGGGGTGTACATAGGAATCAAGGACAAATCTACTCGAATAAATGCCCAAATTATACAATTGTCTCTCTTTGCATGAGGAGAGAAACTGGTTAATGGGTCTGGCACTATGATATAAAGGGCATCTATTCGATCCGCACATCTATCACATGATAGTGAGCTTGAAAAGTCAACATGATGTGTGAAATGACAAGCTCCACTCGGATCTAGTTCTAAAATGGTAGGTAAGGCTAACTCCTAGCAAAGATTAGGCGGTTTCTTTGGTGCCTGGCTCATCACTCTTTGCTAACAACGGATGTCCTACAATACCTACACATGGTGAGGGAGAGTTGTTGTATGGTGTCAGGGGGAAGAGATTTCTAGCAAGATTTGTTAATAGACTATAGATGGTGCTATGCGTGTGTGGTCTTTGGTGGATAGGGAGACCGCTAAGCATACTTACCAGATGCAACATCCATGACACTGAAGTCACCCTAATTAGTATCAATCGAGTAAAAAAGCAAGCATGTGTGTTTCTTACAGTACCATGCAACTTGAACCGGTTAAACAAGTAAACCCTGGAAAAGAAAGGAGGAGACGATGAGTCGCCCTCTAATATTCATCACATGTTGGCCTGTCGCTTTTTATCTTTGTTCATGACTAATTTTCCACAACATATTATTAAAAACATGTTCAAAATATAACCACAAAGAAACAATTCAACAACAACAAATCGAGCCTTATGAAAACAACATGGCACATGAAGACACACAAAAGTCTCGCATAGTGACTTTAGAGGAAACATTTCCCACTTTGATAAAAGTAGTGAGCCTCTAGGCATAAGCTGACGACCCGATTGAACACCTTGCCAACCACCGAACTGAACAGTTCTACATCGTTTGGATTTGTCTAGTGCCCATTCCTATAAGTGTTTCTGTTTGAGCTCCCTCGCTCGGCTTCATCACATCTTCCTCTCCCACCTCCTTCCCATATTCTTCTTTCCCATTCCAAACCAAATCATGTCAATAAAAAGATAGATTGCAAAATTACGTATGATATTAAATTCATGTTACCAACACAAAACAAGTTTGCGACCTTTATTTAGAAATGTACACCTGATTAGACACTCTATAACATGAAAATTAGAGACCCGACACAGGGAACGCATGCACATCCCAATGTATAGAAGTACATGCTTATGACAGACACCCGAAAATGGTAGAAAAATATACACATACTACAACATCAATGGTAAACACGTAGCAACATGAAACGGGTGTGTGAAAACTTCCAACATTAGTTGGCGCGATATTGTAGGTTGATTTAAAGCTGCATGAACAATAAATATTGCAACACCATAAATTTGAATATTGAAACATAACAAGAACACGTGACAACATCTCAACATACATAGAGTAGAACTAAAACGCTCGCAGGAAACCAAGAGTAGCTCAAATGATCAGGTTGCTTGTGGTGAAATATGTTCATCCAAGTTTAAGTTCTAGACTTGACATGGGTGCTCTCAATTTTATTGAATTTATTTTAGGACTTAATAAGTTTGTGGATCTAGACCTATCGACTCGGTCTCTGAAGGGTGCTTATGTGGTTATTTCCTATCGACTCTGTCTTAAGGGTGCTTATATGGCAATAATGCTAACAGTTTTGCTAAGTCTCGATCGACTGAGACTTCATTATGTCTCAGTTGATCATATATTCCTTTGATCTTGCATAGAGATTCGTATAGAAAAAATATTTCCGTTTTTCTTTTTTCTTTTTATATACTACTTCCTCCGTTCCTTAATGTAAGGTGTATTATTTTCGGCACGGTGACCAAGGTGCACAATTACAGAGGTGTTAGGACAAATGTACCCTTGGCAAATTTGTTGGTTAGTGACAAGTAAATCAGTGAGTCCAGGAAAGTAAAGATACATGCAATCGAGGGAGAGGTAGTTTCATTCTTTTGATACAAGGAGCGATACAGGAAATCAGCAGAGAGATACTTTCCTCTTTCTGGAGGGATAAAAAGGGAATTATGAGGATTTAGAACAAATACACCTTACATTGTGGAATTTTATCAAAAAACAAATGCACCTTATATAAAGGAACGGAGGGAGCATATCACTTGTCTGAGACTTGGTTAAGTCTCAATTAACTAAGAGCTAGCCACACCCTAATGCTAAATGCACAAAGAGTTAATGATTAGGATTCTTTTTTCCTAACTAACCTCTCCCTCCTGATTTTCACGAGGGTGGGCCCCTCCTCCCCTTGATCTCCAATCAAAACTCACAAGTGTGTAAATCCTCGTATAACTCTATGTATGTTTAGAGTTACTCGTTATATGGTTATTCATCAATAGTGAGGCGGCGCAGGTGGTGACTTCATTGGTCTCAAAACCTATCTAAGAACCTATCGACTCAAAGTCTCTCATGTGGAGGACGGGACGTCGACCCGTTGGTTGTGTTGCTGGAGTTGCAGCTAGCTCGCCCGGGTTCGAGCCTCGGCTCTGACCCCCGGCGCTCGCGGAGTTTCTCCTATAAAAAAACCAACGAGGGTTAGCCCTTGGGTTGGTCTCATTTTTTTCGTGCAAACTGTTGGGAATTGTTACATGGAAAACAAAAAAAATTCTACGCACACGCAATGATCTATCCATGGAGATGCATAGCAACGAGGGGGAGAGTGTATCTACGTACCCTCGTAGACCGTAAGAGGAAGCGTTTCTCAATGCGGTTGATGTAGCGGAACTTCTTCGCGCTTCAACCGATCAAGTATCGAACGCGCGGCACCTCCGCGTTCTGCACACGTGCAGCTCGGTGACGTCCCTCGCCTGCTTGATCCAGCAAGACGTCGAGGTAGTAGATGAGTTCTGTCAACATGATGGCGTGGTGACGGTGATGGTGAAGTGATCCTCGCAGGGCTTCGCCTAAGTACTACGAGAATATGACCAGGGGTGTAAACGGTGGAGGGGGGCGCCGCACACGGTTAAACAATTGTCCGGTATGTGCTAGGCGCCCCATATATATATATATATATATATATATATATATATATATATATATATATATATATATATATATATATATATATATATATATAGGAGGGAGGCGAGGAGAGGCTGAGGCGCCCAAGTAGGACTAAATCCTACTTGGGCTCCTCCTGATCGCGCCGCCATATATATCGGAGGGGGAAGGGGGATCCTATTCCCTTTCTTTCCATTCCTTCTTCCCCTTTCCTTCTCCACCTTGGCCGGCCCATATGGGGGGCGCACCAGCCCCTTGTGGCTGGTGTGTTTCCCCTCTTGGCCCATAAGGCCCATATCTTTTGCTGGGGGTGCCCGGAACCCCTTTCGGTGATCCCATATGTTCCCGGTACCCTCCAGAACACTTCTGGTGTCCGAATACCATCATCCTATATATCAATCTTTACCTCTCGGCCATTTCGAGACTCCTCGTCATGTCCGTGATCTCATCCAGACTCCGAACAACATTCGGTCACCAAATCACATAACTCATATAATACTATATCATCAACGAACATTAAGCGTGCGGACCCTACGGGTTCAAGAACTATGTAGACATGACCAGGACACCTCTCCGGTCAATAACCAATAGCGGAACCTGGATGCCCATATTGGCTCCTACATATTCTACGAAGATCTTTATCGGTCGAACCGTTGTGACAACATACATAATTCCCTTTGTCCATCGGTATGTTACTTGCCCGAGATTCGATCGTTGATATCTTCATACCTAGTTCAATCTCGTTATCGGCAAGTCTCTTTACTCGTTCCGTAATTCATCACCTCGCGACTAACTCCTTAGACGTTTGCTTGCAAGCTTATGATGTGTATTACAGAGAGGGCCCAGAGATACCTCTCTGATACTCGGAGTGATAAATCCTAATCTCGATCTATGCCAACTCAACAAACACCTTCGGAGATACCTATAGAGCATCTTTATAATCACCCAGTTACGTTGTGACGTTTGATATCTGAAAGCACAAGTGCTCCCTGGGTGATTTTGGTAATTAATGTCAACATATCTCTTGTTGGACTAATATTTTCATCTAGTATATTTCAGAAAGTTCAACAAAGGCGTGGCATGGACATGAGGATGTGGAACCCCTTCAAGATGCTAAGGTCAAATATAGGAAAAAGCTCAACACTCTTCATTTCTATTTTAATGATCCAAGATCACATTGAGTGCATAGGAAAGCCAATACTATTAAAATGGGATGAGGTTTTGCTTAATGGTCTACTTGCTCAAAGTGCTTAGTGATATGCTCCAAATCCCTCAACCACTTTCTCAATTCCAAATATGTCCAAAACCTAAAGTCAAACTCGGCCCCACCGATTTGATCCATCCGACGCCACCGAGTTCACTTGACATAGCCGCTGCCAGAAACCCTAATCAGTTCGGTCTCACCAATGGGAACTCGGTCTCACCGAGATGGGCTTGCAAACTCTCTGTTGCTTGTTGCAATTATTTCGGTCCCACCGAGATATGTAGTCGGTTCCACCGAGTTTGCTTGACCAACTCTGTGTTTGCTTATTACCAAAATCGGTCTCACCGAGTTTGTGTAATCGGTCAAACCGAGTTTAGGTTTTACCCTAACCCTAGCACATCGGTCCCACCAAGTTGGTCATGTCGGTCCCACCGGAAATCCTAACGTTCACATTTTTTGAACTGAATCGGTCTCACCGAGTTCACATATTCGGTCTGACCGAGTTGGCTCTTTTGTGTGCAATGGTTAGATTTTGTGTGGAGGCTATATATACCCCTCCACCCTCCTCTCCATCAGTGAGAGAGCCATCAGAACGTGTCTACACTTCCAACATTCATTTTCTGAGAGAGACCACCTACTCATGTGTTGAGATAAAGACATTCCAATCCAACCACAAGAATCTTGATATCTAGCCTTCCCCAAGTTGCTTTCCACTCAAATCATCTTTCCACCATAGCCAAATCTATGAGAGAGAGTTGAGTGTTGGGGCGACTATCATTTGAAGCACAAGAGCAAGGAGTTCATCATCAACACACCATCTATTACCTTTTGGAGAGTGGTGTCTCCTAGATTGGTTAGGTGTCACTTGGGAGCCTCCGTCAAGATTGTGGAGTTTAACCAAGGAGTTTGTAAGGGTAAGGAGATCGCCTACTTCGTGAAATTGAGGAGGAAGTTTATGTTAAACAACCTCTCGGCTTTGTTAATCCTAAGAAACCCAACCATGTTTACAAACTTCACAAAGCTCTTTATGGTCTTAAGCAAGCTCCTGGAGCATGGTATAAATGCTTTACCAAGTTCCTTATTGAAAAAGGCTTTGAGATTGGAAAAATTGAATCTACTCTTTTTACTAAAAGGGTTAATGGTGAATTATTTGTGTGCCAAATTTATGTGGATGATATCATACTTGGCTCGATTAACCCTCTTTTTAGTGAAAAGTTTGGAAGGCTAATGTCGGAGAAGTTTGAGATGTCTATGATGAGTGAGCTCAAGTTCTTTCTTGGTTTGCAAATCAAGCAAACTAAGGAGGGTACCTTTGTCTCCCAAACAAAGTATACCAAGGACTTATTCAAGAAGTTCAACATGCAAGAAAGCAAAGGTATGAAAACACCCATGCCTATTTGTGGACATCTTGACTTGACAAAGGATGGCAAACCGGTTGACCAAAAGGTTTATCGCTCTATGATTGGTTCATTGTTATATCTATGTGCCTCCCGTCCAGATATTATGCTAAGTGTGTGCATGTGTGCACGATATCAAGCAGCCCCTAAGGAATGTCATCTTAAGGTTGTGAAAAGGATAGTGAGATACTTAATTCATACGCCAAACTTTGGCATTTGGTATCCTAAGAGATCTTCTTTTGATCTTGTTGGCTACTTCGACTCGGACTATGCCGGGGACAAGGTTGATAGGAAGTCCACTTCGGGTACTTGTCAATTTCTTGGTAGATCTCTTGTGTCTTGGTCCTCCAAGAAACAAAACTCGGTATCCTTATCCACCGCCGAAGCGGAATACATTGCCGCCGGTTCATGTTGTGCTCAATTACTTTGGATGACCCAAACTCTTAAAGATTATGGGATCTATGCGAGACATGTTCCATTTCTTTGTGATAATGAAAGTGCTATTAATATTGCTCACAATCCCGTGCAACATTCTCGAACTAAGCATATTGAAGTTCTTCATCATTTCATTCGAGATCATGTTGCTAAAGGAGACATCGATCTTAAGCATGTTCGTACCGATAAGCAATTGGCAGATATATTCACCAACCCGCTTGATGAGAAAGTATTTTGTCGTTTGAGAGATGAATTGAACATCATTGATGCGCCAAACTTGAAGTAGAAACTCCATTTGGATACATGCAAGGCATGAGCCTTTGACTAGTCCTTGGTACGTCTCTCATGATAATGATCATATGTCTTGGACATATACTTGTCCCCTTGCATGTCATCTAACCCTTGTACGTACATGGATGAATCTAAATCTATGAGATTGCAACTCAATCATATCTTGACAATCTCTACATCACCAAGTCTCTACAATATGGTGGCTGAAGACAAGGAAGCATGAATCCTTTCAACATATCCTTTGACAATTTCTATATATCAAATTCCATTTGGTATCAAACGTCATGCTTGTCATCTTGGATACACAAGTGCTCTTCCTTGCAAGACTAACCCATGTAGGTAGATGAACTCAAACTAAAAGTGGTGCTCCCAACTCTTGATGGGCTACATCAACCTTGAGCATCCTACACAAGTTCGACTACATGATCAAGATCAACACCACCACCCAAGGTATGTCATTCCATCTTAGAGAAGCTTTACCCCAAGACATGGGTCAAAGCATCTCAACAAGATGTGAATACATAAAAATGCTTAAATGAAAAATGGTAACCCCATTTTGAGCTTAAACGATGAGTATGACCTATGATCAAGTGTTCTCACTTGACTCCTCAGTCAATATACTCTAACATAGGTGACTTTGTCGCCGACCAATTCTAGATGAAGCTCTCTAGCATGTCTTTGTGTTCTTGCATTTGTGCCTAGCTTGTTTGTTCCCTTTTCACTTCATCTAGACTTCATTCCATTTCTTTTATGTTCTGCATTCTCTGCATCCAATTTATTCCGAATATTTCAGTTAATTCCCTGCAAATCTTTGTGAGATCTTATTTTCCTAGTGAGTTGAGATGACAAAATCTTTTCTTCAGTATTGAACTCGGTCTCACCGATTTATGCATCCTGGCTAGACCGAACTCCAATGCTACATTATAGATTGTTCATCGGTTCAACCGACAAGGACACACCCGGTCTGACCGATATGTATCATCTCTGACGTCGCCAACTCGGTCTCACCGATGAGAATAACTCGGAGTTACGGATTTCACTACTAAGAAAGCATTTTGCCATTGCCATTATCTTTTCCTTTCCAGCTCCACTCGATGATTATTGTCCTCTACTAGCATCTTAAATTACGTGCTGCTTTGTAAATGTGACTCAAGGACCAAACCTACCTGACTCATGCTCCAGAAGATCCCTTCTTGGAAATTGATGTCAAAGGGGGAGAGAGAGCACATCAAAGCTTATCACATAAGAGAGAAAGCACATCTTAGATTCTCCAGATGCTTATCAACAATACAGGAGAGAAGTCACATGTCTTTAAGAGGGGAAAGACATGTTAAGTAATTGTTATTTTGCCTTGTCCTCATTTTTTCCCTATCTTCTCCCATTATCCAATATCAGATTCAGGGGGAGAAAGAGTTCATCTTTGGAATTCATTGCATATCTTTATTCTTTGGGTACATGTCTATATCCAAACAAAGTACTAAGTACTCACTCACTACATGTCATCCCAATCTTGGTACTTTTGTGGTTTTCTCAATTTGCTTTGTTTAGTAGGTGTTCCTGTGTTATCTAACCCTATTTTCTCAAGTCCACCTCATCCAAAGCTAGCTCAAGACCACAAGGTAAGTATATGCATCACATCCATGTGCATGATGATTTCTTGCTATTGTACATGTTGTTTGCAAGAAGGACTCATGAACATGGAGGTACATTTCCTATATTCACATCATTTGCGCTGATGCATATAGCCAAGATACATGTACCTCATTGCTTGCTCTGACATGCTTATGCATTCACATGCTCTTATATTCTATTTCTACATGATTGCATACATGTAGGGGGTATGCATGTTACATGCCTTTCCAAAGATTTACATGTTATTCTTCATATCTTTATCTAAGGCTTTGATGTATGTTTTCATCAATTACCAAAAAGGGGGAGATTGAAAGCACAAGTGCTCCCTGGGTGGTTTTGGTAATTAATGTCAACATATCTCTTGTTGGACTAATATTTTCATCTAGTATATTTTAGAAAGTTCAACAAAGGCGTGGCATGGATAAGAGGATGTGGAACCCCTTCAAGATGCTAAGGACAAATATTGGCAAAAGCTCAAGGCTCTTCATTTATATTTTAGTGATCCAAGATCACATTGAGTCCATAGGAAAGCCAATACTATTAAAAGGGGATGAGGTGTTGCTTAATGGCCTACTTGCTCAAAGTGCTTAGTGATATGCTCCAAAGCCCTCAACCACTTTCTCAATTCCAAATATGTCCAAAACCTAAAGTCAAACTCGGCCCCACCAATTTGATCCATCCGGCGCCACCAAGTTCATTTGACATAGCCACTACCAGAAATCCTAATCAGTTCGATCTCACCGATCGGATCTCAATCTCACCGAGGTGGGCTTGCAAACTCTCTGTTCCCTGTTGCAATTATTTCGGTCCCACCGAGATATGTAGTCGGTTCCACCGAGTTTGCTTGACCAACTCTCTGTTAGCTTATTACCAAAATCGGTCTCACCGAGTTTGTTTAATCGGTCAAACCGAGTTTAGGTTTTACCCTAGACCTAGCACATCGGTCCCACCGAAAATCCTAACGTTCACATTTTGAACTGAATCGGTCTCACTGAGTTCACATATTCGGTCTGACCGAGCTGGCTCTTTTGTGTGTAACGGATAGATTTTGTGTGGAGGCTATATATACGCCTGCACCCTCCTCTCCATCAGTGAGAGAGCCATCAGAATGTGCCTACACTTCGAGCATATTTCTAAGAGAGAACCACCTACTCATGTGTTGAGACCAAGACATTCCAATCCAACCACAAGAATCTTGATCTCTAGCCTTCCCCAAGTTGCTTTCCACTCAAATCATCTTTCCACCATAGCCAAATCTGTGAGAGAGAGTTGAGTGTTGGGGAGACTATCATTTGAAGCACAATAGCAAGGAGTTCATAATAAACACACCATCTATTACCTTTTGGAGAGTGGTGTCTCCTAGATTGGTTAGGTGTCACTTGGGAGCCGTTGTCAAGATTGTTGAGTTGAACCAAGGAGTTTGTAAGGGCAAGGAGATCGCCTACTTCGTGAAGATCTACCCAAGTGAGGCAAGTCCTTCATGGGTAATGGCCACGGTGGGATAGACAAGGTTGCTTCTTCGTGGACCCTTCATGGGCGGAGCCCTCCATGGAATCGCGCAACTGTTACCCTTCGTGGGTTGAAGTCTCCACCAACATGGATGTACGATAGCACCACCTATCGGAACCACGCCAAAAATCTCCGTGTCTCCAATTGCGTTTGCACACTCCAATACCATCCCTTTACTTTCTTGCAACTTGCATGCTTTACTTTCCGCTGCTCATATACTCTTACCATGCTTGCTTGAAATGTATTGTGAATGTTTAAACTTGTGCTAGAACTCCACCTTAACTTGAAGAATTTAAAAACTGCTACTTTTGCTTGTTGAGGGTCTACTGCCCCCCCCCCCCCGCTGGACACCTCTTCTTGATATTTTCAATAGCACACAAGGCATTCCTCCTGTATCCGGGAGTTGCATAATCTCATATTCGAAGGAATGTGTATTTGACATGAAGAAAGCAATAGCAATAAAACTGAACGATCATAATGCTAGCTAACGGAAGGGTCTTGTCCCTCACATCATTCTCCTAATGATGTGATCGCGTTATCAAATGACAACTCATGTCCATGGTTAGGAAACCTTAACCATATTTGATCAACGAGCTAGTCAAGTAGAGGCTCACTAGGGACACGGTGTTTATTTATGTATTCACACATGTATTTATGTTTCGGATCAATACAATTCTAGCATGAATAATAAACCTTTATCATGAATTAGGAAATATAAAGTAACAACTTTATTATTGCCTCTAGGGCATATTTCCTTCAGTCTCCCACTTGCATTAGAGTCAATAATCTAGATTACATTGTAATGAATCTAACACCCATGGAGTCTTGGTGTTGATCATGTTTTGCTCGCGGAAGAGGCTTAGTCAACGGGTCTGCTACATTTAGATCCGTATGTATTTTGCAAATCTCTATGTCTCCCTCCTTCTTGTTCATGAATGGAGTTGAAGTGTCTCTTGATGTGTTTGGTTCTCTTGTGAAATCTGGATTCCTTTACCAAGGCAATCGCTCCAGTATTGTCACAAAAGATTTTCATTGGACCCGATGCACTAGGTATTACACCTAGATCGGATATGAACTCCTTCATCCAGACTCCTTCATTTGCTGCTTCTGAAGCAGCTATGTACTCCGCTTCACACATATATCCAGCCACGACGCTCTGCTTGGAACTGCACCAACTGACAGCTCCACCATTGAATATAAATACGTATACGATTTGTGACTTAGAGTCATCCGGATCAATGTCAAAGCTAGCATCGACGTAACCATTTACGACGAGCTCTTTGTCACCTCCATAAACTTTAAGAAACGACAACTTAGGTTTCTTGTCAAACCACAGTTCATACGGTATCGTCTCAACAGATTTAGACGGTGCCCTATTTAACGTGAATGAAGTTGTCTCTCATGCATAACCCCAAAACGATAGTGGTAAATCAGTAAGAGACATCATAGATCGCACCATATCTAATAAAGTACGGTTACGATGTTCGGACACACCATTGCGCTATGGTGTTCCAGGTGGCGTGAGTTGTGAACTATTCCACATTGTTTTAGATGAAAGCCAAACTCATAACTCAAATATTCGCCTCCACGATCAGATCGAAACTTTATTTTCTTATTATGATGATTCTCCACTTCACTCTGAAATTCTTTCAACTTTTCAAATGTTTCAGACTTGTGTTTCATTAAGTAGATATACCCATATCTGATCAAATCATCTGTGAATGTCAGAAAATAACGATACACGCCGCGTGCCTCAAAACTCATTGGACCACATACATTGGTATGTATTATTTTCCATAAGTCATTGGCTCGCTCCATTGTTTCGGAGAACGGAGTTATAGTCATCTTGCCCATGAGGCATGGTTCGCAAGTATCAAATGATTAATAATCAAGTGATTCCAAAAGCCCATCTGCATGGAGTTTCTTCATGCGCTTTACACCAATATGACCTAAACGACAGTGCCACAAATATGTTGCACTATCATTATCAACTTTGCATCTATTGGCATCAATATTACTACAATCGTGATTCAACAAAAATAGACCACTCTTCAAGGGTCCATGACCATAAAAGATATTACTCATATAAATAGAACAACCATTATTCTTTGATTTAAATGAATAACTGTCTCGCACTAAACAAGATCCAGATATAATGTTCGTGCTCAACGTTGGCACCAAATAACAATTATTCAGGTATAAAACTAATCTGAAGGTAGATGTAGAGACAGCGTGCCGACGGCGATCACATCGACATTGGAACCATTCCCGACGCACATCGTCACCTCGTCCATAGCCAATCTTCATTTAATCTGTAGCTCCTGTTTCGAGTTACAAATATGAGCAACCGAACCAGTATCAAATACCCAAGCGCTGCTACGTGCATTAGTAAGGTACACATCAATAACATGTATATCAAATATACCTTTGTTCACTTTGTCATCCTTCTTATCGCCAAATACTTGGGGCAGTTCCGCTTCTGGTGACCAGTCCCTTTGCAGTAGAAGCACTCAGTTTTAGGCTTGGGTCCAACTTTGGGCTTCTTCCCGGGAGTGGCAACTTGCTTGCCATTCTTCTTGAAGTTCCCCTTCTTTCCCTTGCCCTTTTTCTTGAAACTAGTGGTCTTGTTAACCATCAATACTTGATGCTCCTTCTTGATTTCTACCTCCGCAGCTTTGAGCATTGCGAAGATCTCGGAATTGTCTTGTCCATCCCTTGCATATTATAGTTCATCACGAAGCATTTGTAGCTTGGTGGCAGTGATTGATGAACTCTATCAATAAAACTATCATCTGGAAGATTTACTCCCAGCTGAGTCAAGTGATTATGATACCCAGACATTATGAGTATGTGTTCACTGACAGAACTATTCTCCTCCATCTTGCAGCTATAAAACTTGTTGGAGACTTCATATCTCTCAACCCAGGCATTTTCTTGAAATATTAACTTCAACTCTTGGAACATCTCATATGCTCCATGACGTTCAAAACGTCTTTGAAGTCCCGATTCTAAGCCGTAAAGCATGGCACACTGAACTATCGAGTAGTCATCAGATCGAGCTTGCCAGACGTTCAAAACATCAACATCTGCTCCTACAGTAGGCCTTTAAGCTAGTGGTGCATCAAGGACATAATTCTTCTGTGCAGCAATGAGGATAATCCTCAAGTTACGGACCCAGTCCGTGTAGTTGCTACCATCATCTTTCAACTTAGCTTTCTCTAGGAACGCATTAAAATTCATGGGAACGGTAGCACGGACCATTGATCTACAACATAGATATGCAAATACTATTAGGACTAAGTTCATGATAAATTAAGTTTAGTTAATCAAATTACTTAAGAACTCACACTTAAATAGACATCCCTCAAGTCATCTAAGTGATACTTGATCCAACTCAACTAACCCATGTCGATCATCACATGAGATGGAGTAGTCATCAATGGTGAACATCTCTATGTTGATCATATCTATTATATGATTCACGTTCGATCTTTCGGTCTGCAGTGTTCCGACGCCACGTCTGTACATGCTAGGCTCGTCAAGTTAACCCAAGTATTCCGCATGTGCAAAACTGTCTTGCACCCGTTGCATGTGAACATAGAGTCTATCACACCCAATCACCACATGGTGTCTCAACACGACGAACTATAGCAACGATGCATACTTAGGGAGAACACTTTTACCTTGAAATTTAGTGAAGGGATCATCTTATAATTCTACCACGTACTAAGCAAAATAAGATGCATAAAAGATAAACATCACATGCAATCAAAATATGTGACATGATATGGCCATCATCATCTTGTGCTTTTGATCTCCATCTCCAAAGCATCGTCATGATCTCCATCGTCACCAGCTTGACACCTTGATCTCCATCGTTGTGTCATGGTCGTATCGCCAACTATTTCTTCTACTACTATCGCTAATGCATAGTGATAAAGTAAAGCAATTACATGGCGTTTGCATTTCATACAATAAAGAGACAACCATAAGGCTCCTGCCGGTTGCCGATAACTCCTGTCTTGACCATATCACATCACAACATACCCTGCAAAAACAAGTTAGACGTCCTCTACTTTGTTGTTGCAAGTTTTTACGTGGCTACTACAGGCTTCTAGCAAGAACCGTTCTTACCTACGGCAAAAACCACAAATGGTGATTCTTCAAGTTTGTTGTTTTAACCTTCTTCAAAGACCGGCCATAGTCAAATTCAATTCAACTAAAGTAGGAGAAACAGACACCCGCCAGCCACCTTTATGCAAAACTAGTTGCATGTCTGTCAGTGGAACCGGTCTCATGTGCGTGGACATGTAAGGTTGCTCTGGATCGCTTCATCCCACAATACCGCCGAATCAAAATAAGACGTTGACGGTAAGTAGTATGACTATCACCACCAACAACTCTTTGTGTTCTACTCGTGCATATCATCTACGCATAGACCTGGCTCATGATGCCACTGTTGGGAACTGTTGCATGGAAAAGAAAAGAAATTCTATGCGCACACAATGATCTATCCATGGAGATGCATAGCAGCGAGGGGGAGAGTGTGTCTACATACCCTCGTAGACCGTAAGCGGAAGCATTTCTTAACGCGGTTGATGTAGTGGAACTTCTTCGCGCTTCAACCGATCAAGTACCGAACGCACGACACCTCCGCGTTTTGCACACGTTCAGCTCGGTGACGTCCCTCGCCTTCCTGATCCAGCAAGACGTCGAGGTAGTAGATGAGTTCCGTCAGCACAACGACGTGGTGACGGTGATGGTGAAGTGATCCTCGCAGGGCTTCGCCTAAGCACTACGAAAATATGTGTAACATCCCGAATTTTCAATTTGGAATGTTATACATAGATCATCATTTGCATATCATATTTTATTGCATTTTGGCTCGATCCTAGAAATTTCACGCAACTCAAGGACCCACGGAGAGAGTTGGAGATTTCGTTATTTTCATATTTGAGTTTTCTCAAATTTTGAAAATAGGATCATTTGATTTTATTTATTTTATCTTCAATTATTTCTATTATCAAAATATGAGAGAGGGAATAAAATGACTTTCCCAAAATAAAGAAATATTGAAGATTTAATAAAAAATCAAATAAGAATTTTATTTGGAGTTTATCGCTATTTTATTTGAATTTAGGAAAAATGCGCGTTTTTCAAAATTGCATTTAGGCCCCAAATAAATGTTCATCTTGTTCGGCTTGATTTTAGAAGCCGGGGAAATTTTATTTCGGGATTTTTGGAGTCCGTTTAGTATTTATTTCGTTAGTTTTTCTGCGCGTAATTATTTAAAAAAACGAACCGACTATTGTCAGAATCGCCAGACTCACTTTGCCGGGTCTTTATATAGCGGCTACCGGCCGACCCCCAGCCCAAGCTGCCTCCGCCCACCGCCGCCTACGCCGCTTCTAACCCTAGCGCCGCCGCCGCCAACCGCCGCCGCCACCGTTTTTTTTAGAAAAACCGATCGGTTTTCCCGTCGGGTTTTGTCAGTTTTTTTAGATCCATTTTTTTAGATCCGTTTTTTTGGTTTAGGCTAATTAGCGAGCGTTCGCTCGTTTGTTCGTTTTAACGAACGCGTTCATCGTTTAGATCCACATAACGAACGTTCGTTCGTTAATCTGTTCGTCGTTTTACTTTTCTCAAATTTATTCCGCGAATTTTCTTATCGCGATTTCTAATCCGATTTTCGTTCTAGTATAACTTTTCGCTCGTTTGTCGGAATCAGGCGATTCAAGCGCCTAGAGTTTCGTCTCGAAACCCTCTTTCCGAATAATCAACTCAAACAAGATTTTGCTATTGTAAAATTTGACTTAGGTCCAGATTAGTAAATGAAGCTTGTTTCTTTCGCCGTTTGACTTTCATTGCTTTGTTCGATTTGATTCTTTTTGCAGACCGGAGTTCTTAAGTTGAACTTTCTGGTTAGATCTTTTATTTGAGTTTTACCTGTGCATTAGATGAGTACTCATTGTGTGCTTGTTTGTTTGCGATAGAGTACCCGGAGTGCGCCGCTTGCTACTTTGAATCTCTAGGTTTCGCGGATCATCAGCAAGGCAAGTAACACTTTGATCATGTCACGACCGGTTTTCAATAAAATACTTATTGAGAAATCAATCTCTTGATTCTAGTATAGGAAGAATTATCCTTACTGGTAGAAAAATACTTGATACAGAAGGCCAGTAGCATTAAATATATAACAGGGTTGAGCTGAGGCTGCTCAACAATTTATTACAAACACGCCAATATTATACATAAGGGCGGTTATGGTACAGGGGTGTGGTGGCATACTACTGACTCAAGATAAAAGTGGTGGTGGAAATATCATAGTGGAGTGGATAACATGACTCCTAAACTGGCAGCTCATCGAGCGTCGAGGTGAGGCTCGATGAATTTATTTGGGTAGCGGAAGCGGATATAATACAGTGACCAAATCCGGGATCGCACGGGACTGACTGGGACTCCTCTAGGCGTCGGACTCGCTATTGAACTCTTCATCCATGAGATCGCCTTCATCAACATCTGGCCAAATCAACAAACCAGGTGAGTACTTTGAAAGTACTCGCAAGACAGTTCGGACATAAGATATAACAAATGCATGCATGAATGCGTCATGGGCAAATAGCAATGCACATTCAAATAATAAAATTGGCACAACATGATAAGTAAAAAGGGAGTCGGGCGGTAGTCTTCCCGAAATCCCAACAAAATAACTGAAAATCGATCGGGTGTCTGGAGCGACGCCTCGAAGGGTCAACGAATAAATAATCATGCCGCAGTCGGGCGTCTAAGCGACACCACATAAAGGGCTTATATTGAAAATTAAATGACATGCGTGCCACAGTCGGACGTCGGAGCGACATCGCAGAAAGGGCTTATATTGAAAGTAAATAACATGCGTGCCACAGTCCGACGTCTGAGCGACATCGCAGAAAGGGCTTATATCAAAAGTAAAAAACAAGCATGCCACAGTCGGACGTCTGAGCGACATCGCAGAAAGGGCTTATATCAAAAGTAAATAACAAGTGTGCCACAGTCGGACGTCTGAGCAACATCGCAGAAAGGGCTTATATCAAAAGTAAATAACAAGTGTGCCACAGCCGGACGTCTGAGCGACATCGCAGAAAGGGCTTAAATTGAAAGTAAATAACATCGTGCCCGCGATCGGACGTCGGCGACATCGCAGAAAGGGCTTATATCGAAAGTAAATAACAAGCGTGCCACAGTCGGACGTCTGAGCGACATCGCAGAAAGGGCTTATATCAAAAGTAAATAACAAGTGTCCCGCAGTTGGACGTCTGAGCGACATCGCAGAAAGGGCTTATATCAAAAGTAAATAGCGAGTGTGCTACAGCCGGACGTCTGAGCGACATCGCAGAAAGGGATTAAATTTATTATTCATATCTGATAAATTCACAAAGATATAATACTCATAGGAAATATTCAACACATAATAATAAACGGGTTAGTCCATCCACAGGAATAAACATTTAACCGGACTTAACACTCATGTGGTTCACCGGAGTTTTGTCACTGAGACTGACACCTGACAAGATAAGTTGAACACAGTACTTGGACATGGATAAGATGATTCAAAGGATTTTTGACTCTGCAGAGTTTGTACTAATTACCCACAGCCAACGGATTTCCGTAGTCACGAAGGACTAGTTCCGTTTACGGTATTTCGGTAGAAACACATCTAACCAGTACACACCCATCCCACCTCACGATGCCAGGAATCACCCTAGACGAAAAACTTTGAGACGGGGAGATCACAACCTCGAATAGCATGGGATCAAATTTATATACGTGCTCTAAGGGTGCCCCTCTCGGTCCCAACCGGAAACACCCATGCCCCTGACCGGATGGTGGCTTTAATCCAGGCCATGGAACCCTCATCACGGCCTCTCTATTTGGTGTGTACCAGAAAGCGGTTTGCAACTTACTAAGCCATATCCCTTATGGAAAACATGTGGTAGTACAGAAGGAAAAGCGGATGGAAATCGGACTTGATTCACGTTGACACTTTGAGTCAAATAGTCGGCATAAGACGGCATGCTACAACACTGCCATCTTACCCATTCTCATGCCATCACATGGCCATGCAAACTCATATTCAACAACATATGGAATTTCGAAACTCACTTGCCTCAACTTTGCATGTAATATAGCATTTATCGAAATGCTCATAAACATGCCATGAAACTACTTAATGCAAACATGCAACGAACACTCATCATATCAAAAGTTCAAACATGCTTGCCTGGTTCGGAGTAGTCGGAGTCTAGCTTGGTGAAGTTCGCGGTTCCGTCACCTCCTCCGGTATCTACGGTGTAAGAAAATACGTACTAACGTAAATACCGAGAGTGCACAAAAAAGTGTTCTAAATATTTTTCAAATAAATATGAAAAAAAAACTCGACACAAAAATAAAGATGACAGAAAAAGAATCAATCAAAAATCATTTTCTGCTTAAAAGTTATAAAGGTTTTAATCCAGGGACTCATCTGTAATGAAACAGAAAGTTTCCAGGTGCCAACTTATAAAAACGGAAAACGCTTCGGCTAAAAAGCCGTCAACTGCAAAAGGAAACGTATTCTGCCCGAAGGCGTTTTCAGAAAACGGTTCAAAAAAAAAGAAAAGACTGACGAGGGGTCCCACCCGTCAGGTTTGAAATTTCAAACGGGGGGAGAAGCAGAGCTCGTCGGCGCCCGAGAGCTGCGGTGGTCGCCGGCGGCGATCCACGGCGAGTTACGAGGATCGGAAGGTACCTACGTGCTCAGCGTGTCCTTCCGCGTCGGTGGGTGGTGGTGGTGGTCGTCGGCGAGCACCACGTCGACGACGGTCCTTGCTCCGGCGGACGGCAGCTCGGGTGGAGTTGGATCTCGTCGGGGAGGGCTGCAGAGGTCAAATTGAAGCCTGGGTTAGATCACTGGGTGCTCGAGGAGACTATTGACGAGGTTTGGGCGTCGGGGATGGCCTCACCGGAATGGATCGAGCTGGTGGCCGAGGCGGATCGGGGCGGCCGGAGTTGGGGGAGGAGACCTCCTCGAGGTCCTCCTAGTGGCTTGGCGGGGTTCTGGTGGGGTGCAGTGGTGGTGCGTGCTCGAGAACGAGCTCGGGACCTCCTTTTATAGGCAATCCGAGGCGGTGGCCATGAACGGGGATCTCCGGCGATGGTTACGGTGGCGCAGTGCTTGGTCGGGGAGTTTAGGAGGTTGGGCATCAACGTGGAGGTCCACAGGTTCCGTTTAGAAGATAAACCAGGTTGGATTAGGCGCGCGTGGGTGGTTTTGATAGAACGGGGCGACGTGGGCCCGTCGGCGGCAGAGGGCGCGCCCTGTGCTTGCCGGGCCACGACGACGGTGCTGCGGTGTGCGCTGGCATGCATGAGGCCACGCGGAGGGCTAGGGGGCGTTAGGCGGCGCCGGACGGCGAAGGAAGCTGGCGCTGCTCCGTTAGCGCCACGGTGGCTCTGCCACCGCAGAAGCTGCTGGCGTCGGCGATGCTCGCCGCCACCGACACCTACGCCCGTCCAAGGGAGTGTGCGGTGCTCTGGTCAAGGAGGAAAGGCCGTGCGCAACGCGCCAGGGTGCACTGGTTATCGATAACAAGGCACTGACGAGAAACGACACTGACAAAACTCTGAAACTTTGAATTTTACTGAAAGTGTACAGGAACAGTGTCGGCCAAGTGTTTGATGAAATGATTCAAGCATGAGAAGAATTTTTGTGGAGCTGATCTTTGGTGTGGTGGCCTCTCAAAGCTCCTGGGGGCTGCCTGAATTTTGGTGGAATTTTAGGAGAAGGGAAAATATGACTTTCACCAAAAATGATGAATCTGGTCCAAACTTGCAGAGGTTGAAACTTGAAAATTTTGAAAAGAGGAAGAGTGGATCTTGATGGATCTAGGTTGGGGATGCTAAGGACTATCCAGAGGAGTTGGTTTGAGATCAAAACTCAAAGGAAGTCAGGTACTTCCTTTGTAAATCATCTAGGCTCAAAATAAATGACAGAATTGTTTTGGGGAAAAAAAATAAATGAAATAAAATCCAAAAATGGGTTGGACTTGTTGGAACAGAATGTTTGGGTTGCCCCAAAGTGGAGGGAGGGGTTTTGGGAGGATTTACCACATGAGGCATGGTAAAACCATGGGTGGTTTCAAAACAAAAGAGTAGCCCCAAAACCCATAGGGTTTCTTTTTAAAAGAAAATAAATTCCAAAAATATGATTGAGATGGAAAACTCAGAAGAAAGGTTTTTAATAACCAAACACCAGGGTTGAAGAGGATACAAAAAAATCCTTGCCATGGGGAAAAGTTTTGAGAGAGAGAGGTTTTTGGAAGGATTTAAATGGCCTCCTTCAAAACAAACAAAGTTTTTGATGAAAATAAAAATTAAAATTTTGGAGTGTCACAACACCTACCCCCTTAGGAAAAATCTCGTCCCCGAGATTTCAGCTGATCCTCAAATAAGTGTGGGTGCTCTGTCCGAAGAAAATCCTCTCTTTCCCAAGTTGCTTCTTTCTCGGTGTGATTACTCCACTGAACTCTGAAAAACTTGATGGTTTTCTGTCGGGTCCTCCTTTCAGACTCCTCTAATATTTTTATTGGATGTTCCCGATAGGTGAGGTCTGGTTGCACGCCAATGTTTTCATGGGATACTTGCTTCTCTAGGTTGCCCACGCACTTCCTCAACTGCGAGACGTGGAACACGTCGTGGACATCGGATAATACTTCGGGTAGTCTAGCTGGTAGGCTACCGTGCCTCTTCGTGCCACTATACAGAAGGGTCTGATAAATCTTGGTGCTAGCTTTCCCTTAACCTTGAATCGTTGCAGGCCCCTCATAGGAGATACTCGTAGGTACACAAACTCACCGGGTTCAAAACTGACTCCCCGATGTTTTTGATCGTAATAACTCTTCTGTCGACTTTGAGCTGTCTTGAGTCGATCCCTAATTATCTTAACTTTATCTTCAGCCTCCTTGAGCATGTCTGGGCCGAAGATATGGCAGTCTCCGATTTCTGACCAATTTAGCGGGGTACGACATCTTCGCCCGTACAGAGCTTCAAATGGTGTCATTTGCAGGCTGGCTTGGTAACTGTTGTTGTATGCGAACTCTGCGTATGGCAAGCTTTCTTCCCAACTGGTTCCATAGGTGAGGACACATGCTCTCAACATGTCTTCTAGAATTTGGTTTACGCATTCAGTTTGTCCATCAGTCTGGGGGTGGTATGTGGTACTAAACGCCAGTTGAGTTCCCAGAGCTTGTTGTAATTGATCCCAAAATCGGAAACGAATTGAGTGCCTCATGCGATATTATAGTCTTTGGGACTCCATGCAAGCGCATTTATACGGAAAGATAAAGCCTGGCAAGATTCTGAGTGGTGTGGGTTGTCTTCACGGGGATGAAGTGTGCCACCTTAGTCAGTCTATCCGTGATGACCCATATGGCATCATTCCCGTGTCGTGACCGAGGTAGTCCTGTTGGGGAACGTAGCAGAAATTCAAAATTTTCCTACGTGTCACCAAGATCTATCTATGGAGAAACTAGCAACGAGGGGAAGGAGAGTGCATCTACATACCCTTGTAGATCGCTAAGCGGAAGCGTTCATGAGAACGGGGTTGAAGGAGTCGTGCTGTCGTGATCCAAATCACCGGAGATCCTAGTGCGAACGGACGGCACCTCCGCGTTCAACACACGTACAGCCGGTGATGTCTCCCATGCCTTGATCCAGCAAGGAGAGAGGAGAGGTTGAAGAAGACTCCATCCAGCAGCAACACAACGGCGTGGTGGTGGAGGAGGCGTGGCAATCCCGCAGGCTTCGCCAAGCACCAAGGGAGAGGAGGAGGAGGAGAGGCAGGGCTGCACCAAGAGGAGAAAACTCATGTCTGTTGGGCAGCCCAAAACCTCAAGTATATATAGGGGAAAGGGGGCTGCGCCCTTTAGGGTTTCCACCCCAAGGGGTGCGGCCAGCCCTAGATGGGACTTGGGGCGGCCAAGAGGGAGGAGTGCCTCCCAAGTCAAGTGGAGGCCCTCCCCTTAGGGTTTCCCCTTTCCCATGCGCATGGGCCTTGGGGGCTGGTGCCCCTGGCCTATTAAGGCTAGGGCGCCCCCACAGCCCATGCTACTGTATTGGACGTGGTGGAACAATTTCCGGACCTCCGGACCCCTCCGAATCCTCCGGAACCTTCCGAAGCTTCCGGTACAATACCGAAAAACCCGAACTTTTCCGGAACCCAACAACAACTTTCCATATATAAATCTTTACCTCCGGACCATTCCGGAACTCCTCGTGACATCCGGGATCTCATCCGGGACTCCGAACAACATTTGGTAACCACATACAAACTTCCTTTATAACCCTAGCATCATCGAACCTTAAGTGTGTAGACCCTACGGGTTCGGGAACCATGCAGACATGACCGAGACGTTCTCCGGTCAATAACCAACAGCGGGCTCGATACCCATGTTGGCTCCCACATGTTCCACGATGATCTCATCGGATGAACCACGATGTCAAGGACTCAATCGATCCGTATACAATTCCCTTTGTCTAGCGGTATTGTACTTGCCCGAGATTCGATCATCGGTATACCGATACCTTGTTCAATCTCGTTACGGCAAGTCTCTTTACTCGTTCCGTAACACATCATCCCGTGATCAACCCATTGGTCACATTGTGCACATTATGATGATGTCCTACCGAGTGGGCCCAGAGATACCTCTCCATTTACACGGAGTGACAAATCCAGATCTCGATTCGTGCCAACCCAATGACACTTTCGGAGATACCGTAGTGCACCTTTATAGCCACCCGATTCGTTGTGGCGTTTGGTACACCCAAAGCATTCCTACGGTATCCGGAGTTGCACAATCTCATGGTCTAAAGGAAATGATACTTGACATTAGAAAAGCTTTAGCATACGGAACTACGATCTTTGTGCTAGGCTTAGGATTGGGTCTTGTCCATCACATCATTCTCCAATTGATGTGATCCGTTATCAAAGACATCCAATGTCCATGGTCGTGAAACCGTAACCATCTGCTGATCAACGAGCTAGTCAACTAGAGGCTTACTAGGGACATGGTGTTGTTTATGTACCCACACATGTATCTGAGTTTCCTATCAATACAATTATAGCATGGGTAATAAACTATTATCATGAACAAGGAAATATAATAATAACTAATTTATTATTGCCTCTAGGGCATATTTCCAACAGTCTCCCACTTGCACTAGAGTCAATAATCTAGTTCACATCACCATGTGATTAACACTCACAGTCACATCGCCATGTGACTAACATCCAAAGAGTTTACTAGTGTCACTAAACTAGTTCACATCATCATGTGATTAAGACTCAATGAGTTACGGGGTTTGATCATGTTTTGCTTGTGAGAGAGTTTTTAGTCAGCGGTCCGAACCTTTCAGATCCGTGTGTACTTCGCAATTCTCTATGTCATATTGTAAATGTTGCTTCCACGCTCCACTTGGATCCATTCCAAATGGTTGCTCCACTATCGTATCCGGTTTGCTACTCGAGTCACTCGGATAGGTGTTAAAGCTTGCATCGACGTAACCCTTTACGCCAACTCTTTATCACCTCCATAATTGAGAAACATGTCCTTATTTACTCCAAGGACAATTTTGACATTGTCCAATGATCCATTCTGGATCATTCTTGTACCCCTGACTGACTCATGGCAAGGCACACTTCCGTGCGGTACACAAGATAGCATACTATAGAGCCTATGTCTGAAGCATAGGGGACGACATTCGTCCTTTCTCTCTTTTCTGCCGTGGTCGAGCTTTAAGTCTTAACTTCATACCTTACAACTCAGGCAAGAACTCCTTCTTTGACTGATCCATCTTGAACACCTTCAAGATCATGTCAAGGTATGTGCTCATTTGAAAGTATTATTAAGCATTTTGATCTATCCTCATAGATCTTGATGCTCAATGTTCAAGTAGCTTGATCCAGGTTTTCTATTGAAAAACACCTTTCAAATAACCCTATATGCTTTCCAGAAATTCTACATCATTTCTGATCAACAATATGTCAACAACATATACTCATCAGAAATTCTATAGTGCTCCCACTCACTTCTTTGGAAATACAAGTTTCTCATAAACTTTGTATAAACCCAAAATCTTTGATCATCTCATCAAAGCGCACATTCCAACTCCGAGATGCTTACTCCAGTCCTTAGAAAGGATCGCTGGAGCCAGCATGCCTTTCAGCATCCTTAGGATCGACAAAACTTTCTGATTGTATCACATACAACCTTTCCTTACGAAAACTGGTAAGGAAAACTCATTATGGCATCCATCTGCCAGATTTCATAAATGCAGCTTATGCTAACATGATCCCGACGGACTCAAGCATCGCTACGAATGAGAAAATCTCATCGTAGTCAACTCCTTGAACTTGTGAAAAAAAAATCTTCGCCACAAGTCGAGCTTCATAGACGGTGATATTACCGTCCACGTCCGTCTTCTTCTTAAAGATCCATTCATCTCAATGGCTTGCCTATCATCGGGCAAGTCCACCAAAGTCCATGCTTTGTTCTGATACATGGATCCTATCTCGGATTTCATGGCTTCTAACCATTTGTCGGAATTTGGGCCCACCATCGCTTCTCCATAGCTCGCAGGTTCATTGTTGTCTAGCAACATGACCTTCAAGACAGGATTGCGTACCACTTTGAAGTAGTACGCATCCTTGTCACCCTACGAGGTACGTTAGTGACTTGATCCGAAACTTCATGATCACTATCATAAGCTTCTACTTCAATTGGTGTAGGTGCCACGGAACAACTTCCCGTGCCTGCTACACACTAGTTGAAGTGATGGTTCAATAACCTCATCAAGTCTCCACCATCCTCCCACTCAACTTTTCGAGACGAACTTTTCCTCGAGAAAGGACCCGATTCAAGAAACAATCCCTATTGCTTTCGGATCTGAATTAGGAGGTATACCCAACTGTTTTGGGTGTCCTATGAAGATGCATTTTATCCGCTTTGGGTTCGAGCTTATCAACCTGAAACTTTTTCACATAAGCGTCACAGCCCCAAACCTTTAAGAAATGACAGCTTAGGTTTCTCTAAACCATAGTTCATATGGTATCATCTCAACGGAATTACGTGGTGCCCTATTAAAGTGAGTGTGGTAGTCTCTAATGCCTAACCCATGAACGATAGTGATAATTCGATAAGAGATATCATGGTACGCACCATATCCAATAGAGTGCAACTATGATGTTCGGACACACCATCACACTATGGTGTTCCAGGCGGTATTAATTGTGAAACAATTTGCACAATGTCTTAATTGTGTTCCAAAACTCGTAACTCAGATATTCATCTCTATGATCATATCATAGACATTCTATCTTCTTGTCACGAAGATCTTAAACTTCACTCTGAAATTACTTGAACCATTCAATAATTCAGACTTGTGTTTCATCAAGTAAATATACTCAACATCTACTCGAATCATCTATGAAGTAAGAACATAACGATATTCATCGCATGCCTCAAAGACTCATTGGACTGCACATATCAAAATGTGTTACTTCCAACAAGTTGCTATCTTGTTCCATTTTACTGAAACCGAGCCTTTTCAGTCATCTTGCCCATGTGGTATGTTTTGCATATCTCAAGTGATTCAAAATCAAGTGAGTCCAAACGATCCATCTGCATGGAGTTTCTTCATGCGTACACACCAATAGACATGGTTCGCATGTCTCAAATTTTCCAATACAAGTGAGTCCAAAGATCCATCAACATGGAGCTTCTTCATGCGTTTTACACCAATATGACTTACATGGCAGTGCCACAAGTAAGTGGTACTAACATTACTATCTTATACTTTTGGCATGAAAATGTGTATCACTACGATCGAGATTCAATAAACCATTTATTTAGGTGCAAGACCATCGAAGGTATTATTCAAATAAATAGAGTAACCATTATTCTCCTTAAATGAATAACCGTATTGCGATAGACATAATCCAATCATGTCTATGCTCAGCGCAAACACCAAATGATAATTATTCTGGTTTAATACTAATCTTGATGGTAGAGGGAGCGTGCGATGTTTGATCACATCAAAATTGGAAACACTTCCAACACATATCGTCACTCTCCTTTAGCTAGTCTCCGTTTATTCCGTAGCTCTTTTGTTTGAGTTACTAACACTTAGCAACCGAACCGGTATCTAATACCCTGGTGCTACTAGGAGTACTAGTAAAGTACACATTAACATAATGTATATCAATATACTTCTATCGACCTTGCCAGCCTTCTTATCTACCAAGTATCTAGGGTAATTCTGCTCCGGTGGCTGTTCCCCTTATTACGAAGCACTTAGTCTCGGTTTGGGTTCAACCTTGGGTTTCTTCACTAGAGCAGCAACTGTTTTGCCGTTTCATGAAGTATCCTTGTTGCCCTTGCCCTTCTTGAAACTAGTGGTTTTACCAACCATCAACAATTGATGCTCCTACTTGATTTCTACTTTCGCGGTGTCAAACATCGCGAACACTTCAAGGATCATCATATCTATCCCTGATATGTTATAGTTCATCACGAAGCTCTAGTAGCTTGGTGGCAATGTTTTTGGAGAAACATCACTATCTCATCTGGAAGATTAACTCCCACTCGATTCAAGTGATTGTTGTACTCAGACAATCTGAGCACAAGCTCAACGATTGAGCTTTTCTCCCTGAGTTTGCAGGCTAAGAAAATCGTCGGAGGTCTTATACCTGTTGACGTGGGCACGAGCCTGAAATCCCAATTTCAGCCCTCGAAAACATCTCATATGTTCCGCGACGTTTCGAAGACGTCTTTGGTGCCTCAACTCTAAACCGTTTAACTGAACTATCACGTAGTTATCAAAACGTGTATGTCCGATGTTCGCAACATCCACAAACGACGTTTGGGGTTCAACACACTGAGCGGTGCATTAAGGACATAAGCTTTCTATTGTCCGCATAATCGCTCTTCAACTTTCAACTATATTTTCTCTAGGAACATATCTAAGCAGTGGAACTAAAGCGCGAGCTTCGACATAATTTGCAAAAGGTCTTTTGACTATGTTCAAGATAATTAAGTTCATCTTATGAACTCCCACTCGAGATAGACATCCCTCTGGTCATCTAAGTGATTACATGATCCGAGTCAACTAGGTCGTGTCCGATCATCACGTGAGACGGACTAGTCATCATCGGTGAACATCTTCATGTTGATCGTATCTACTATACGACTCATGCTCGACCTTTCGGTCTCGTGTTCGAGGCCATGTCTGCACATGCTAGGCTCGTCAAGTTAACCCTAAGTGTTTCGCGTGTGTAAATCTGTCTTACACCCGTTGTATGTGAACGTAAGAATCCATCACACCCGATCATCACGTGGTGCTTAGAAGCGACGAACTTTAGCAGCGGTGCACAGTTAGGGAGAACACTTCTTGAAATTGTTGTAAGGATCATCTTATTTACTACCGTCGTTCTAAGTAAACAAGATGCATAAACATAATAAACATCACATGCAATTATATAGTAGTGACATGATATGGCCGATATCATATAGCTCCATTGATCTCCATCTTCGGGGCTCCATGATCATCATCGTCACCGGCATGACACCATGATCTCCATCATCATGATCTCCATCATCGTGTCTTCATGAAGTTGTCTCGCCAACTATTACTTCTACTACTATGGCTACCGTTAGCAATAAAGTAAAGTAATTACATGGCGTTGTTTAATGACACGCAGGTCATACAATAAATAAAGACAACTCCTATGGCTCCTGCGGTTGTCATACTCATCGACATGCAAGTCGTGAATCCTATTACAAGAACATGATCAATCTCATACATCACATATCATTCATCACATTCTTCTTGGCCATATCACATCACATAGCATACCCCGCAAAAACAAGTTAGGCGTCCTCTAATTGTTGTTGCATGTTTTATAGGCTGCTATGGGTTTCTAGCAAGAACGTTTCTTACCTCGCAAAACCACAACGTGATATGCCAATTGCTATTTAGCCTTCATAAGGACCCTTTTCATCGAATCCGTTCGACTAAAGTGGGAGAGATCGGCACCGCTAGCCACCTTATGCACCAAGTGCATGTCACCGGTGGAACCTGTCTCACGTGAAAGTGCGTGTAAGGTCGGTCCGGGCCGCTTCATCCCACAATACCGTCGAAACAAGATTGGACTAGTAACGGTAAGCATATTGAACAACATCAACGCCCACAACTACTTTGTGTTCTACTCGTGCAAAGTATCTACGCAATAGACCTAGCTCGATACCCTTTGTTGGGGAGCGTGGCGAAATTCAAAATTTTCCTCGTGTCACCAAGATCTATCTATGGAGAAACTAGCAATGAGGGAAGGAGAGTGCATCTACATACCCTTGTAGATTGCTAAGCGGAAGCGTTCATGAGAACGGGGTTGAAGGAGTCGTGCTGTCGTGATCCAAATCACCGGAGATCCTAGTGCCGAGCAGACGGCACCTCCGCGTTCAACACACGTACAGCCCGGTGGCGTCTCCCATGCCTTGATCCAGCAAGGAGAGAGGAGAGGTTGAAGAAGACTCCATCCAGCAGCAACACAGCGGCGTGGTGGTGGTGGAGGCGTGGCAATCCAGCAGGCTTCGCCAAGCACCAAGGGAGAGGAGGAGGAGGAGAGGCAGGGCTGCACCAAGAGGAGAAACTCATGTCTTGGGCAGCCCAAAACCTCAAGTATATATAGGGGAAAGGGGCTGCGCCCCTTTAGGGTTTCCACCCCAAGGGGTGCGTCCAGCCCTAGATGGGACTTGGGGGCGGCCAAGAGGGAGGAGTGCCTCCCAAGTCAAGTGGAGGCCCTCCCCTTAGGGTTTCCCCTTCCCATGCGCATGGGCCTTGGGGGCTGGTGCCCCTGGCCCATTAAGGCTAGGGCGCCCCCTACAGCCCATGCTACTGTATTGGATGTGGTGGAACAATTTCGGACCTCCGGACCCCTCCGAATCCTCCGGAACCTTCGAAGCTTCGGTACAATACCGAAAAACCCGAACTTTTCCGGAACCCGAACAACAACTTTCCATATATAAATCTTTACCTCCGGACCATTCCGAACTTCGTGGCGTCCGGGATCTCATCCGGACTCGAACAACATTCGGTAACCACATACAAACTTCCTTTATAACCCTAGCGTCATCGAACCTTAAGTGTAGACCCTACGGGTTCGGGAACCATGCGATATGACCGAGGCGTTCTCCGGTCAATAACCAACAGCAGGATCTGGATACCCATGTTGGCTCCCACATGTTCCACGATGATCTCATCGGATGAACCACGATGTCAAGGACTCAATCGATCCGTATACAATTCCCTTTGTCTAGCGGTATTGTACTTGCCCGAGATTCGATCGTCGGTATACCGATACCTTGTTCAATCTTGTTACCGCAAGTCTCTTTACTCGTTCCGTAACACATCATCCGTGATCAACCCCTTGGTCACATTGTGCACATTATGATGATGTCCTACCGAGTGGGCCCAGATACCTCTCCATTTACGGAGTGACAAATCCCAGATCTCGATTCGTGCCAACCCAATGACACTTTCGGAGGTACCGTAGTGCACCTTTATAGCCACCCGATTCGTTGTGACGTTTGGTACACCCAAAGCATTCCTACGGTATCCGGAGTTGCACAATCTCATGGTCTAAGGAAATGATACTTGACATTAGAAAAGCTTTAGCATACTGAACTACGATCTTTGTGCTAGGCTTAGGATTGGGTCTTTCCATCACATCATTCTCCAATTGATGTGATCCCGTTATCAAAGACATCCAATGTCCATGGTCGAAACCGTAACCATCTGTTGATCAACGAGCTAGTCAACTAGAGGCTTACTAGGGACATGGTGTTGTTTATGTACCCACACATGTATCTGAGTTTCCTATCAATACAATTATAGCATGGGTAATAAACGATTATCATGAACAAGGAAATATAATAATAACTAATTTATTATTGCCTCT
This sequence comes from Aegilops longissima, assembly GCA_021605205.1. Classification (NCBI taxonomy): domain Eukaryota; kingdom Viridiplantae; phylum Streptophyta; class Magnoliopsida; order Poales; family Poaceae; genus Aegilops; species Aegilops longissima. The sequence continues at coordinate 520,620,606 of CM038677.1, read as the reverse complement.
AGGGCATATTTCCAACAAGTCCAACAATAAAATCCATTCCAATCTCGTCCCATTTCCACTCGGGTATCTTATTTGGTTGTAATAGTCCGGCCGGTTTCTGGTGCTCAGCCTTGATGCGTTGACATGAGTCACAACATGCAATGAACATGGCTATGTCCCTTTTTATACCGTGCCACCAAAAATTTTCCTGAAGATCCTTGTACATTTTCGTTCCTCCAGGATGGATTGAATACGGAGCGGTGTGGCCTTCAGCTAAAATTTGTTGTTTAAGGTCCTCGATATTTGGTAAGCAAAGCCTATCTCCGTACCACAATATTCCCTGCTCGTCGATGACGAATTCTGAGGCCTTTCCCAAACTCACTTCCCTTTTTATGTCTTCAATGCTGGGGTGTCCATGCTGAGCCTCCTTAATCTTTTCTATCAGGGTAGGCTGTATTTCCAAATTCGACACACTGCCTTCTGTGACCACCATCAAATTGAGTTTAGCAAACTCCTGCCGAAATTCAGGTCTCAGGTTTGGTAGGTTGTCATTGTCCGAGCTAGGGTTCCGACTTAGAGCATCCGCCACTACATTTGCTTTTCCTGGATGGTAGTAGGTTCCAACATCATAATCCTTCACTAATTCCAACCAGCGTCGTTGCCGTAAATTTAGTTCCGGTTGTGTGAAAATATACTTGAGGCTCTTATGGTCTGTGTATATTTCACAACGATTTCCAAGTAGGAAGTGTCTCCACTCTTTGAGCGCATGGATGACTGCTGCCAACTCCAAGTCATGAGTAGGATAATTTTCTTCATGCTTGCGAAGTTGTCTGGAGACATACGCGACCACCTTGCCTTCTTGCATCAATACGCATCCGAGGCCCTTACGGGATGCGTCACAATACACCTCAAAATTCTTGTGTATGTCCGGCACAATTAATCTTGGTGTTGTCGTCAACTTCCTTTTAGCTCTTGAAACTTTTCTCGCAAGCTTCAGTCCATTCAAACTTCTTATCCTTCTTGAGTAATGCGTCATTGGCTTTGCTATGGTGGAGAATCCTTAAATAAATCTTGGTAGTATCCTGCCATTCCCAAGAAACTTCATACGTCCGTTCTGTTGGCTGGTGGTTTCCACCAAGCACGGCCTTGACTTTTTCGGGTCTCGGCAACCTTCCTGGTCAAGATCGTGGCCCGGAAAACATACTGTCTTAGCCAAAATTCACACTTGCTGAACTTGGCGTACAATTGATGTTTCCTTAGTTCTCCTAGTACGATTCGGAGATGTTCGGTGTGCTCTTCCGGTGTCTTGAGTATATCGAGAATATCGTCGATGAATACCACAACAAACTTGTCCATAAACTTCATAAATACTTTGTTCATGAGGTGAACAAAATATGCGGGGCATTTGTTAGTCCAAACGGCATTCTTGTGAACTCATACGATCAGATCTGGAGGTGAAGGCTGTCTTGGGGATATCTTCATTAGCACTTTTAATTGATGGTATCCCGACCTTAAGTCAATTTTGAGAAGACCTTGGCCTGAGCGAGCTGATCAAATAAATCATTTATCCATGGCATTGGGTATTTGTTCTTGATTGTGACCATGTTAAGTGCTCGATAGTCTATACACAATCTCAGTGTCCCATCCTTTTTCTTGGCAAATAAAATTGGTGAACCCCAAGGTGGGGAGTTGGCTCGTATATATCCTTTGTCCAGTAATTATTTTATTTGCTTCTTCAATTCTACCAACTCGGATGGTGCCATTCTGTATGGTTTCTTGTAAATGGGGGCGGTTCCGGGTGCTAGCTCAATGCTGAATACTATCTCTCGGTCTGGTGGCATGCCTGGTAGTTCTTCGGGGAATACGTCTGGAAACTCACATACTACTGGAACATTGCTTAACTCAGAAACGTCCACCTTGTTCAACCTCGGTTGTCAAGATATTTGTCTCTCTTTGGCTGAAACTTTTATTGTCTTCCCGTGATGGTGGGTGAGAATTACGGTCCGGTTGAAGCAGTCAATAAAACCTTTGTTGGTGGTTAATCTATCCATCCCTAGGATGACATCCAGTCCTTTATTTTCCAATACAATAAGGTTGGCGTGAAACTTCAATCCTTCAAACTCAATAATCACACCTTGGCAGTAACTCTGCGTCACTTGCTTAATCCCAGGGACTTGATGATCATGGATTTTTCCAAGGGAAGCATCGAAAAATTATTTTGCAAAGCAAATCTCTTCGAAATGAACGAGTGAGAAGCTCCAGAATCAAACAAAACCGTGGTAGGTATTGTGTTGACAGGGAACGTATCGAGTACGATATCCGGGGCATTTTGTGCTTCCTCTCTGGTCACGTGGTTCAGATGACCCTTCCTGTGGTTGTTATTGGGGTTGAAATTGTTTCGCTTGGGCGCTGAATTATTGCCACCGTTGTTCGGCTTTGGGGTCGAGTTCCTTGGCTTGGGGCACTGCTTGGCATAGTGCCCTTCTTCTCCTAAGCGTAGCAAATGCGCCTCGGCGATATGTGAACTCCTTGTCCCTTGCATGGAAATTCTTGATTGGGTGTGAAACATTTGTCGTGGTTTTGTGTGTCCCACCTTTCTGAAAATCCGTCTTGCTCCGGTGGTTGCGAGCAAGAGTAGTCTGGTCCCTCTTGCGTTTGCGGAAATCCTCCAAGCTGCGTCGCTCATTTTCCAAGGTAATCGCTTTATCCACCAGTGTTTTGAAATCTGGGAAAGTGTGCACGACCAGCTGGAATTTAAGCCGGTGCCGGACCGTCCAGGAATTTTTCCATCTTCTTGCTTTCACCATCGCTCTTCGTTGGCGTAGCGAGACAACGGAGTAAGCTGACTGTTGTATTCTGACACCGTCATGGTCCTTTGTTTGAGGTCATCAAACTCTCTCTTCTTGATCTTCATAACACTTTTAGGAATGTGCGCCCCACGAAAACCTTCTTTGAACTCCTCCCAGGTTATATCATTTTCGTTGGGGTCCATGTGTAGGAAATTTTCCCACCATGATGCAGCTGCTCTAGTGAGATAGTGCGGTGCATAAAGTACTTTCTCACGGTCTGAACACTATGCAACAATTAATTTTCTTTCCATGTCTCGAAGCCAGTCATCGGCCTCAAGAGGTTTGTCAGTATGAGAAAATGTTGGGGGCGCGTCTTACAGCTCGATAACTTGGATTGCTGCTGATACTGTCCACGGTGATTTCCCATATTGATGACTTGGTTCATCATTTCCTGATGTTGTTGCTGACTCTATTCATAAAGGCGGCATACTTGGGAAATTGTTGTTTCACTGCCCTGTTGACTTGACTGCCCCTGTGTGAAATTGTTGCTTGGTTGTGTGCCATAATTTTCCTCTGGCGGATTTGGCATGGAGCGCGTCCAAGGACGAGACATTTTTCACTCTGGGGATATATTTTGTAAAACTCATAAGAAAGGAAATTGAGTCGCAAAAATCAATAAATTCATAAAGACGGGAAATTTTAAATGCTCCAAGATTTTTCAAGATAATAATCGATTGCGCACGGAGAAGGACTGCTCATTAGATATCTTACACGCAAGCAGTAATTATACAGTACATCACTCAGGATATGCGTACATATTGCTGACATGTTATTTAGGCTAGTGCACTTCTCCCAGTTCCTACATGATGCGCAAACAAGCTACTTCTCACAACCTATGTACATATAAACATATCGTACAAGTCGGTACATCACATGGCGGCTAAGCGTACTCAGTCGGAGATGGTAAGGATCTCCCTTGGCCTGTCGAGGGTGAGGCGCAGTGAGGCTGGGGACTCAACCTCCTCCTCGCTAATAGGCTCCAGACGTGAAGTGCTGCGCTGAGTAGATGGAGCGGGCGCCATAGGCGGAGCAACATGAACAGGAGTGGGCGCAATGGGTGGTGCAGTGCGGACTGAAGTGGGCGTAATGACTTGGTTGAACTCCTCAGTGGTAGGCAGGCGACGAGCAGTGGCGAGAATGGTAGGAGAATAAGATGCCGAGGATGAGACGAAAGTCAGTGGTGGTGCGGTGTGCAGGACCTCCCTCCTGTTGGCGGCACAGCCATGGACTGAGTCCATGCAGGCAGCCACAAGGTCGTCCACCAGGTTGTCGAAGGCTGCCTCCATAGCCCGGAGGTACTCGACAAGCATCTCAATAGCCTCGTCTCGCTCTCCTCTGGGGCAAGCGAATGAGTAGTGACCGGTGTATGGCACGTGGCATGGAAGGTAGCGGTAGCGACGAGTCTTCATTGAAGGAAGAACATCCCGGAGATGAGCTATCGCCTCACGGGCAGCCATCTGCATAGCATGCCTCTCCGTAGGCATGGCTCTCCCCAAGAACCGAAGCGGCGTAACTCAACCGCCCTCCTTGAATTGCACCGCTGACTGGTGCATGGTCGATTGTCGTTGATCTTGTGTGGGTAGAGTGTGAAGATCTAGGCACCGATGGCCCCATCGCGACACAGGACGATAAAGGAGAGGAGCTTGCGAACCCCTCGAGCACGTTGGCAAACACACATGACTCACGATCGTTGCCGACCACCTATAAAAGTAGGCAAAAATTCTGAATGGTCGATCATAAATTTATCTTGATCGTCGAAAAATGACTACATTGCAAAAATAATAAATTAACTCTATTATGCTAATAACAGATTAGCGATCGCACCTAGTGGCTTCCTACAGTCAGCTGGCTCTGGTACCAAGTTTGTCACGACCGGTTTTCAATAAAATACTTATTGAAAATCGATCTCTTGATTCGATATAGGAAGAATTATCCTTCTTGGTAGACAAATACTTGATCTGAAGGCGGTAGCATTAAATATATAACAGGGTTGAGCTGAGGCTGCTCAACAATTTATTACAAACACGCCAATATTGTACATAAGGCGGTTTATGGTACAGGGTGTGGTGGCATACTCTTGACTCGAGATAAAAGTGGTGGTGGAAATATCACGATGGAGTGGATAACATGACTCCTAAGCGGCAGCTCATCGAGCGTCGAGGTGAGCTCGATGAATTTATTTGGGTAGCGAGCGGATATATCTGATGACCAAATCCAGGATCGCACGGGACTGACTGGGACTCCTCTAGGCCTCGGACTCGCTATCGAACTCTTCATCCATGAGATCGCCTTCGTCAACATCTGGCCAAATCAACAAGCTAGGTGAGTACTTTGAAAGTACTCGCAAGACAGTTCGGACATAAGATATAACAAATGCATGCATGAATGCGTCATGGGCAAATAGCAATGCACATTCAAATAATAAAATTGGCACAACATGATAAGTAAAAAGGGAGTCGGGCGGTAGTCTTCCCGAAATCCAAACAAAATAACTGAAAACCGATCGGGTGTCTGGAGCGACGCCTCGAAGGGTAAACGAATAAATAATCATGCCGCAGTCGGGCGTCTAAGCGATACCACATAAAGAGTTTGTACTAATTACCCACAGCCAACGGATTTCCATAGTCACGAAGGACTAGTTTCGTTTACGGTATTTCGTAGAAACACATCTAACCAGTACACACCCATCCCACCTCACGATGCCAGGAATCACCCTAGACAGCGTTCAAGAAAAACTTTGAGACGGGGAGATCACAACCTCGAATAGCATGGGATCAAATTTATATGCGCGCGCTCTAAGGGGTGCCCCCCTCTCGGTCCCAACCGGAAACACCCATGCCCTCTGACCGGATGACTGGCTTTAATCCAGGGCCATGGAACCCTCATCACGGCCTCTCTATTTGGTGTGTACCAGGAAAGCGGTTTGCAACTTATTAAGACATATCCCTTGCGGAAAACATGTGGTAGTACAGGAAGGGAAAACAGATGGAAACTGGACTTGATTCACGTTGACACTGGAGTTAAATAGTCTGGCATAAGACTAGCATGCTACAACACTGCCATCTTACCCATTCTCATGCCATCACATGGCCATGCAAACTCATATTCAACAACATATGGAATTTCGAAACTCACTTGCCTCAACTTTGCATGTAATATAACATTTATCGAAATGCTCATAAACATGCCATGAAACTACTTAATGCAAACATGCAACAAACACTCATCATATCAAAAGTTCAAACATGCTTGCCTGGTTCGGAGTAGTCGGAGTCTAGCTTGGCGAAGTTCGCGGTTCCGTCACCTCCTCCGGTATCTACGGTATAAGAAAATACGTACGAACGTAAATACCGAGAGTGCACAAAAAAGTGTTCCAAATATTTTTCAAATAAATATGACAAAAAACTAGACAGAAAAATAAAGATGATAGAAAAAGAATCAATCAAAAATCAGTTTCTGTTTAAAAGTTATAAAGTTTTTAATCCAGGGACTCATCTGTAATGAAACAGAAAGTTTCCAGGGGCCAACTTATAAAAACAGAAAATGCTTCGGCTAAAAAGCCGTCAACTGCAAAAGGAAACGTATTCTGCCCAAAGGCGTTTTCAGAAAACGGTTCAAAAAAAAAAAATCGACGAGGGTCCCACCGTCAGTTTGAAATTTCAAACGGGGGGAGAAGCAGAGCTCGTCGGCGCCCGAGAGCTGTGGTGGTCGCCGGCGGTGATCCACGGTGAGTTAGGAGGATCGGAAGGTACCTACATGCTCAGCGTGTCCTTCCGCGTCGGTGGGTGGTGGTGGTGGTCGTCGGCGAGCACCACGTGAACGACGGTCCTTGCTCCGGCGGACGGCGGCTCGGGTGGAGTTGGATCTCGTTGGGGAGGGCTGCGGAGGTCAAATTGAAGCTGGGTTAGATCCTTTGGTTGCTCGAGGAGACTCTTGACGAGTTTTGGGCGGCGGGATGGCCTCACCGAGTGGATCGAGCTGGTGGCGAGGCAGATCGGGCGGCGGAGTTGGGGAGAGACCTCCTCGAGGTCCTCCTAGTGTCTTAGCGGGGTTACGGTGGGGTGCGGTGGTGGTGCGTGCTTGAGAACGAGCTCAGACCTCTTTTATAAGCGATCCGGCGGTGGGCGTGAGCAGGGATCTCCGGCGATGGTTACGGCGGCGCAGTGCTTGGTCGGGGAGTTTAGGAGGTTGGGCATCAACGTGGAGGTCCACGGGTTCCGTTTAGAAGATAAACCAGGTTGGATTAGGCGCGCATGGGTGGTTTTGACAGAACGGGGCGGCGTGGGCCCGTCGGTGGCAAAGGGCGCGCCCTGTGCTTGCCGGGCCACGGCGACGATGCTGCGGTGTCTTGCTGGCATGCATGAGGCCACGCGGAGGGCTAGGGCGTTAGGCGGCGCCGGAAGGCGTGTGCCGGTGGCCGCTCCGTTAGCGCCACGGGTGGCTCTGCCACCGCAGAAGCTGCCGGCGTCGGCGATGCTCGCCGCCACCGACACCTGCGCCCGTCCAAGGGAGCGTGTGGTGCTCTGGTCAAGGAGGAGAGGCCGTGCGCAACGCGCCAGGGTGCACTGGTGATCGATGACAAGGCACTGACGAGAAACGACACTGACAAAACTCTGAAACTCTGAATTTTACTGAAAGTGTACAGGAACAGTGCCGGCCAAGTGTTTGATGAAATGATTCAAGCATGAGAAGAATTTTTTTTGGGGCTGATCTTTGGTGTGGTGGCCTCTCAAAGCTCCTGGGGGCTGCCTGAATTTTGGTGGAATTTTAGGAGAAAGGAAAATATGAATTTCACCAAAAATGATGAATCTGGTCCAAACATGCAGAGGTTGAAACTTGAAATTTTTGAAAAGAGGAAGAGTGGATCTTGATGGATCTAGGTTGGGGGTGCTAAGGACTATCCAGAGGAGTTGGTTTGAGATCAAAACTCAAAGGAAGTCACGTACTTCCTTTGTAAATCATCTAGGCTCAAAATAAATGACAGAATTGTTTTTGGGGAAAAATAAATTAAATAAAATCCAAAAATGGGTTGGACTTGTTGGAACAGAATGTTTGGGTTGCCCCAAAGTGGAGGGAGGGGTTTTGGGAGGATTTACCACATGAGGCATGGTAAAACCATGGGTGGTTTCAAAACAAAAGAGTAGCCCCAAAACCCATAGGGTTTCTTTTTAAAAGAAAATAAATTCCAAAAGTATGATTGAGATGGAAAACTCAGAAGAAAGGTTTTTAATAACCAAACACCAGGGTTGAAGAGGATACAAAAAAAAATCCTTGCCATGGGGAAAAGTTTTGAGAGAGAGAGGTTTTCGGAAGGATTTAAATGGCCTCCTTCAAAACAAACAAAGTTTTTGATGAAAATAAAAATTAAAATTTTGGAGTGTCACAGATCATATCCCTTTCATACCCAGTTTTTATGCATTAGATCAATCCTCAAACATTGCATGATTAGGATCTAATTAAACTGTGGGTTTTGGGAAAGTAGTTGAGGTAGTACATATTACCTGTTTTATTATCAAACCTTTGGGAGTTACTTCTACGTTGCTTATATTGCCATGCTATGCTAGTAGACGTGGATTGGGTGAGTGTGTCCATGACAGATGTGAGATTTTAATTAATGGTTTATTTAAGGTGGCAACTTAAACACATATCTGGGTGGATTGAGGTACCTGGGTATTCCAGGATTGCCTGTTTCTTTTTGGACCGCCACCTAGGCTCAAAGGGATCATGAGATTATTCATGCTAGAAACTTTCGTGTGCATCCACAAGCTACTATGGGCTCTAGCATAGTTGACTAAGTCGTGCGAACTCTTACAGTGGTAGACTAGCAGATGTAGGGGATGTAGGTTGGTACGGTCTACTCGTTCGTAAGGTGCTAGCGCTTCTGAAAGACTATGTCTCGGTCATCCGTTTCTCAATCATCATGTAGTGCGAGAATCCCAACGGAGGAGGTCGAGTCTTGTGGGGAAAAGTGCACAAACCTCTGCAGAGTGTACAAACTAATCATGGTTAGCCGTGTCTCCGGTTATGGACGTCTTGAGTATCTAGTACTTGGATTATCATGTGAATCTCATCATGTTACTCTAATTAATGTTGTTGGGTTTTTAATGATGATGCTTAATTGGGATTGAGAATGCTGTCAACCATTCTCAATGTTTAACAACCACCATGATAGTTAAATAAAATTTATTCCTTTGCAGTAGTGAAAAATTGGCTTTATGCAAAACTGTAACCATAGAGCTTTCCACCAGCCATATATGCATGTAATATAGCATTACACTTTCATATTACTCTCTATGTGTTACATTGCCAGCATATTCCATGTGCTGACCCGTTTCGGGCTGCAACGTTCATGTTGCAGACTTTTCAGACGACGACTAAGGTGCTTTACGTCGTGGTTCTATACTCAGTGATGTCGTTGGAGTTGATGGACTCGCTTATCTTCCAACCCTTCCGCTGTTATCGTTATTAGATGGCCTTAAGTCATATTTATTGTAATAAGTTCTCTTTTGAGACATTCGATGTAATAAGTGTGTGATTGCTACTCTGTTATAAATCTTCAAGTCTTGCATGTCAAGATTCTTGATCCGGGATGACAACGATGCACGAGATCGACTGTTTGAGGTCTGGTCGCTACAAGATGGTATCAGAGCACACGCTGACTGTAGGACATGACCACTAAGCTAAAGCCCTAGATCACTACTCTTTCTTCTCATTTCTGACTCCTCGTCTTTTCTACTCTTTTAGGATGGCGGATGCAAGGAACAAGTTCATGCAACCAGATGATGATACACCCTTTGGACGTCACTTGAAGGAAGTCACTAGATACCTGAACATCGTAGTACCAAGCTTCACCGGGACCTACAACGCCACCTTACCCGAAGAGGAGTGTTGGATGATTCAAGTTCAAGTTCCAGGAAGGACATTCGCACCAGTCACGGAGCCCATAGAGTTTTCCTTTGATGCACCAACCTGGAATCTAGGAAAGAGCATGGCAGCCCACATCACCATGGGACGTATTGGAGAAGTTTACCGCAATGATCTCAAGGATACTATCTACCAGATTTGTGGGCGCAGAGATGAGCAATGGGAGATGATCAGCACCAGGAGGGATAGATCAATCGCAGATTTTATCCAGGAGTTAAACCAGACATCCGGCGTCGGAGAACCGGATGTCTTGCAGCATGATGGATCTGCGAAGGCCTTGACCAAGATCACGGAGTTAGAGGAAGAACTCAAGGCTACACGTGAAGATTACATGGAAGAAATTGAAGTGCTAGTGGAGAAGAATGACGACTTAACCAGGAAGCTAGGAGTTTTCATGGGAGACCCCGCACCAGGCAGAGAAGACGACGATTCCACTTGCCCGAATAACTATATCATCATCGACGACACTGACTCGGACCCCGACGACAGCGATGATGACTATGTTGATGAAGCTGGAGAGGATATCATGGAGTCTTCATCGGAGCAGTTTTTCTAGTTGACCACCATAACAGTAGTATTTCCCCCATTGTATCTAGTTTAGTCCAAGCACTTTTGTAACGATAGATAGACTGTTGTATGCCTTGTTTGAATTGATTGGAGTGATATTGTTTGCATTTGTCTCATGTGCATATGGGTAGTGTTTTCTCACTAGACCTCATTCTATTCTATATTCTCATCTTCTCTAACACCCTCAGATGCCTCAGGACGCGCGACACGGATTTGTTTTCCCACCGAATCCACTCAGTTGATTCAGCAGCAGAATGCTTTGATGCAAGCACTAGTACAGAACCAAGGCAACAACAACAACAACAACAACCCACCACCACCACCTGTTGACCATTTGACTCATTTCTTGAGGCTAAATCCGCCGGTGTTTTCGGTAGCACCGAGCCGATTGTTGCAGATGATTGGCTCCAAGGTTGGAAGGAGCTGACCATTTGTAGGATGCGAGATCTCGGAAAGAGTGCGTTTTGCCGCACATCAGCTCGATGGACCCGCAGCATCATGGTGGGAGAAGTACACAGCCACACACCCTATTGACACTGTCACATGGGATCACTTTCAACAAGCTTTCCGTACTGCCCACGTTTCAGCAGGAGCTATGGCTATGAAGAAGCGTGAGTTTCGCAACTTACGCCAAGGAGGACGCACTGTAAGCCAATATGTGGAGGACTTTAGTAAGTTAGCACGTTATGCCCCGGATGACGTTGCTACAGATGCAGCAAAGCAAGAGAAGTTTCTAGAAGGACTTAATGATGAGCTGAGCATGCAGTTGATGGTAGCAACTTTCAACAACTACCAGGAGTTGGTAGATCATGCTCTTATGATTGAAGGGAAGTAGCAGCAGATTGAAAACTGCAAGCGGAAGTATGGTCAAGGAAAGTACAATTCTGGAGCACAACAGAAGCTACGCTTTACCCCGAAACCGGGAGGACAATTTCAGCATACCCATGGAGGAGGTAGCTCGCACAATCATAATGGCTCCAAGAATGGTAACGGGAATGGAGGAAGCAATGGACAAAACCGCACCAACCCGTCAACCCTAGCTAAGAGAGACCTGAGCCAACTCACTTGCTTTAAGTGTCAGAAGACTGGACATTATGCAAATGAATGTCCCGAAGCCCAGAATGGAAATGGCAATGGAAGCTCTGGGAAGAAGCCGAACCCTTTCAACAGGGGACAAGTGAACCACGTTAACGTGGAGGAGGTTGAAGTTCAGCCAGATGCAGTAATAGGTAAGTTTTTGGTTACGACATTTACTGCAGTTGTTCTTTTTGATACAGGTGCATCGCATTCATACATATCAAGGGGATTTGTGGATAAGTATAAACTGCCAACCCAAGCCCTTAGATCACCCATGTTAGTAACCTCGCCTGGAGCAGAATATATGGCTAGTCTATGGTGTGATCGATTACCATTAAGGATTGGTAACTACGTGTTTCCCTTGGACCTAATAGTATTGGAATCGCAAGGGTTGGATGTGATATTAGGCATGGATTGGTTATCGAAGTATGGAGGAAACATCGATTGCGCCAGTAAGTCGATTTTGCTTACCACCCCAGAAGGAAGAAGAATCAAGTATGTGTCACGGCATGATCCAAGAAGGACACAAGTAAATTCCTTATCAGGAGTTGTGCAGGAGGAAGTACCAGTGGTGAAGGATTACCCGGGAGTGTTTCCAGAAGAGTTGCCAGGCATGCCACCGGATAGAGACATTGAGTTTTTGATTGACCTTTTGCCAGGCACAGGGCCGATATCTAAGAGACCGTACGGGATGCCCGCACAAGATTTGGAAGAAATTAAGAAGCAGATTAAGGAGTTACTAGATAAAGGTTTTATTCGCCCAAGTTCTTCACCTTGGGGATCGCCAGTACTTCTAGTGGAGAAGAAGGATGGATCATTGAGAATGGTTGTTGATTATCGTGGATTGAATGAAGTGACCATTAAGAACAAATACCCGTTGCCGATGATCAACGACTTGTTTGACCAATTGCAAGGAGCTAAGGTATTTTCCAAGATCGATTTGCGATCAGGATACAATCAGTTAAAGATTCGGGAGCAGGATATACCCAAGACAGCTTTTACCACTAGGTACGGGTTGTATGAGTACACCGTTATGTCATTTGGGCTGACTAACGCACCTACCTATTTCATGAACATGATGAACAAGGTGTTTATGGAGTTTCTGGATAAGTTCGTCGTGGTGTTCATTGATGATATTTTGGTCCACTCAAAGAACGAAGAAGAGCATAAGGAACATTTGCGTTTAGTACTTGAGAAGCTCAGAGAACATCAGTTATATGCCAAATTTAGCAAATGTGAGTTTTGGTTGAAGGAAGTTGGATTTCTCGGACACGTTATATCCGGAGAAGGTATAGCAGTAGATCCCACCAAAGTTGCCACTGTGACAAACTGGGAAGCACCAACGACTGTTGGAGAGATCCGGAGTTTCCTTGGACTGGCAGGATACTACCGGAGATTCATTGAGAATTTCTCGAAGATTGCGAAGCCTATGACAGAGTTATTAAAGAAGGATTCCAAGTTCAATTGGACTGAGGAATGTGAGGCTAGTTTCCAAGAGTTGAAGAAATGTTTGTTTACATCACCGGTGTTGATTCTGCCGGATCAGCGCAATGATTATGAGGTGTATTGCGACGCTTCACGTCGAGGACTTGGAGCAGTGCTTATGCAGGAGGGAAGAGTTGTTTCGTATGCTTCACGACAGCTTAAGCCCCATGAGTTGAATTAAGCTACTCATGATTTGGAGTTAGCAGCCGTAGTACACGCGTTAAAGACTTGGAGACATTTTCTCATTGGAAACCATTGTGAGGTGTACACGGACAAGAGTTTGAAATACATCTTCACGCAGAAGGAGTTGAATCTCAGGCAAAGGAGATGGTTGGAGCTCATCAAGGATTATGATATGAGATTGCATTATCACCCCGGAAAGGCTAACGTAGTAGCAGATGCGTTGAGCCGAAAGAGCCATGTCAACACATTAATGACCGGAGGTTTACCAAAGGAGTTAGCCGAGGAATTTCGAGAGCTATGTTTTGAGATAGTTCCGAGAGGCTATGTAGCAGCATTCGAGATACAGTCTACTTTGATGGATAAGATCAGAGAAGCTCAGAAGACTGACAAGGAGATTGCCTCTATTAAAGAGAAAATGAGCAAGGGAAAGGCTAAGGGATTTCGTGAGGATGAGCATGATACCCTATGGTTTGAGGACCGCGTTTATGTGCCTAATGATCCGGAGATCAGGAGGTTGATTTTGCAAGAGGCCCATGATTCGCCGTATTCGATTCACCCAGGAAATACCAAGATGTATTTGGATTTGAAGGACACTTTACGGTGGACGGAATGAAGAAGGATATTGTGGAGTATGTAGCAGTTTGTGATGTATGTCGAGAGTGAAGGCGAGCATCGAAGCCAATGGATTATTACTGACCATTGCCGATACCGAATGGAAGTGGGAAAAATTAGGCATGGACTTTATCATTTGGATTACCCAGGACTCGTTCGAGCTATGACTCGATTTGGGTTGTAGTCGATCGTTTGTGAAGGTAGCTCATTTCATTCCGGTGAAGACCACCTACTGAAGTGCCAAGTTGGCTAAGATATACATGACCAGGATCGTATGTCCGCATGGAGTTCCGAGGAGCATCGTATCGATAGAGGAACCCGGTTTACCTCAAAGTTTTGGAATCGATTGCACGAAACTTTGGGTACCGAACTAGAGTTGATACAACTTTTCATCCACGCATGATGGACGGACCGAGAGAGTCAATCGGATGTTGGAGGATATCTTTGAGAGCATGTGCATTGGATTATGGATCAAGTTGGGATGACAACTTGCCATATCTGGAGTTCTCTTATAACAATAGTTATCAATCTAGTTTGAAGATGGCCCTTTCGAAGCCTTATGCGGAAGGAGGTGCGAGAACCCATTGTTATGGGATGAAGTTGGAGACCGCCGATTGTTTGGACCAGATTTGATTAAGGAGTCTCGAGCAGAAGGTGAAGTTGATTCGATATAGGCTCAAGGTAGCCCAGTCTAAGCGAGAAGAGCTATCACGGATTCTAAGCATAAGGAGACAGTTTTCGAAGTCGGAGATATAGTCTATCTTCGAGTATCTCCACTTTGAGGAGTTAAGCGTTTTGGAGTTAAAGGAAAGTTAGCGCCACGTTTTGTGGGGCCATACAAAGTTTTGGAGCGCATGAGAGAAGTTGCTTACAAGTTGAAATTGCCCGAAGGATTGCCAGGAGTTCACGACGTGTTCCACGTTTCCCAGTTGAAGAAGTGCCACGCTGAGATGGCTGATATACCTCGAGAGATCTTGTGCCTTTGGGCGATTCGGTTGGGTAATGATTTGACCTCGAGGAGAAACCACCAAAATTCTCGAGTATGCCAATGAGTCACCCGCAACAAGGTTATCAAGTTTTGCAAAGTCCAATTGAGCCACCACACCGAGGATGAAGCCACCTGGGAGCGAGAAGAAGACCTGCTGAAGGACCACCCTCACCTATTTTCTAGTCAACCCGAATCTCGAGGGCGAGATTCATCTTAAGGGGGTAGGTTTGTAACATCCCAAATTTTCAATTTGGAATATTATACATAGATCATCATTTGCATATCATATTTTATTGCATTTTGGCTCGATCCTAGAAATGTCACGCAACTCAAGGACCCACGGAGAGAGTTGGAGATTTCGTTATTTTCATATTTGAGTTTTCTCAAATTCTGAAAATAGGATCATTTGATTTTATTTATTTTATCTTCAGTTATTTCTATTATCAAAATATGAGAGAGGGAATAAAATGACTTTCCCAAAATAAAGAAATATTGAAGATTTGATAAAAAAATCAAATAAGAATTTTATTTGGAGTTTATCGCTATTTTATTTGAATTTAGGAAAAATGCGCGTTTTTCAAAATTGCATTTAGGCCCCAAATAAATGCTCGTCTTGTCCGGCTTGATTTTAGAAGCCGGGGAAAATTTATTTCGGGATTTTTGGAGTCCGTTTAGTATTTCTTTCGTTAGTTTTTCTGCGCGTAATTATTTAAAAAAACGAACCGACTATTGGGTCGTAACCGGCCAGGACTCCTTTGGCGGGGTCTTCTATATACGCCCGGCCGACCCCCAAAGCCCAAGCGCCGCCGCCACCGCTGCCCGCGCCACCCTAACCTAAGCGCCCGCCGCCAAATTGACCAGCACGCTGCCCGCGCCGCGCCTAACCCTAAGCGCCCGTCGCCGTCGCGCCGCCGCCGAGCCGCCGCCGCCGCCGAGTTTGACCCCGCCGCGTCGTTTTTTTTAGAAAAACCGATCGGTTTTTCCGTCGGTTTTTTTAGATCCGTTTTTTTAGATCGGTTTTTTCGGTTTAGGCTAATTAGCGAGCGTTCGCTCGTTCGTTCGTTTTAACGAACGCGTTCATCGTTTAGATCCAGATAACGAACGTTCGTTCGTTAATCTGTTCGTCGTTTTTCTTTTCTCGAATTTATTCCGCGATTTTCTGATCGCGATTTCTGATCCAATTTTCGTTCTAGTATAACTTTTCGCTTGTTTATCGGAATCAGGCGATTCAAGCGCCTAGAGTTTCGTCTCGAAACCCTCTTTCCGAATAATCAACTCAAACAAGTTTTTGCTATTGTAAAATTTGACTTAGGTCCAGATTAGTAAACGGAGCTTGTTTCTTTCGCCGTTTGACTTTCGTTGCTTCGTTCGATTTGATTCTTTTTGCAAACCAGAGTTCTTAAGTTGAACTTTCTGGTTAGATCTTTTATTTGAGTTTTACCTGTGCATTAGATGAGTACTCATTGTGTGCTTGTTTGTTTGCGATAGAGTACACGGAGTGCGCCGCTTGCTACTTTGAATCTCTAGGTTTCGTGGATCATCAGCAAGGCAAGTAACACTTTGATCATATCCCTTTCATACCCAGTTTTTATGCATTAGATCAATCCTCAAACATTGCATGATTAGGATCTAATTAAACTGTGGGTTTTGGGAAAGTAGTTGAGGTAGTACCTATTACCTGTTTTATTATCAAACCTTTGGGAGTTACTTCTACGTTTGCTTATATTGCCATGTTATGCTAGTAGACGTGGATTGGGTAAGTGTATCCATGACAGATGTGAGATTTTAATTAATGGTTTATTTAAGGTGGCAACTTAAACACACATCTGGGTGGATTGAGGTACCTGGGTATTCCAGGATTGCCTATTTCTTTTTGGACCGCCACCCAGGCTCAAAGGGATCATGAGATTATTAATGCTAGAAACTTCCGTGTGCAGCCACAAGCTACTATGGGATCTAGCATAGTTGATTAAGTCGTGTGAACTCTTACAGTGGCAGACTAGCAGATGTAGGGGATGTAGGTTGGTACGGTCTACCCGTTCGTAAGGTGCTAGCGCTTCTGAAAGACTATGCCTCGGTCATCCGTTTCTCAAACACCATGTAGTGCGAGAATCGCAACGGAGGAGATCGAGTCTTGTGGGGAAAAGTGCACAAACCTCTGCAGAGTGTACAAACTAATCATGGTTAGCCGTGTCTCCGGTTATGGACGTCTTGAGTATCTAGTACTTCGATTATCATGTGAATCTCATCATGTTACTCTAATTAATGTTGTTGGGTTTTAATGATGATGCTTAAT
Source organism: Aegilops longissima (assembly GCA_021605205.1). Classification (NCBI taxonomy): domain Eukaryota; kingdom Viridiplantae; phylum Streptophyta; class Magnoliopsida; order Poales; family Poaceae; genus Aegilops; species Aegilops longissima. The sequence goes on along the minus strand of CM038677.1, from coordinate 520,603,646 downwards.
TGGGATTGAGAATGCTGTCAACCATTCTCAATGTTTAACAACCACCATGATAGTTAAATAAAATTTATTCCTTTGCAGTAGGGAAAAATTGGCTTTATGCAAAACTGTAACCATAGAGCTTTCCACCAGCCATATATGCATGTAGTATAGCATTACACTTTCATATTACTCTCTATGTGTTACATTGCCAAGATATTCCATGTCTTGACCCGTTTCGGGCTGCAACGTTCATGTTGCGAGACTTTTGAACGATGAGTAAGGTGCTTTAGGTCGTGGTTCTATACTCGGTGATGCCGTTGGAGTTGATGGACTCGCTTATCTTCCAAGCCTTAGATGTTATCGTTATTAGATGGTCTTAAGCCATATTTATTGTAATAAGTTCTCTTTTGAGACATTCGATGTAATAAGTGTGTGATTGCTACTCATGTTATAAATCCTTGATCTTGTGCGTGTCGGCATTCTTGATCCAGGATGACAACGATGCACGAGAGATCGATTGTTTGAGGTCTGGTCGCTACAATATGACCGGGTGTGAGCGGTGGAGGCGCCGCACACGGCTAAACAATTATGCAGTATGTGCTAGGCGCCTATATATATATATATATATATATATATATATATATATATATATATATATATATATATATATATATATATATATATATATATATATATATATATAGGTGGGAGGGGGAGAGGAGAGGCCAGGAGGCACCCCAAGTAGGACCGAATCCTACTTGGGCTCCTCCCTAACCGCCCCCTTGCCATATATATCGGAGGGGGAAGGAAAGAGGGGGAAGGAAAGAGGGGGAAGGGGGGAGGTAGGGGGAATCCTATTCCCTTTCTTTCCTTTCCTTCTCCACCTTGGGCGGCCCATATGGGGGGCGCACCAGCCCCTTGTGGCTGGTGTGTTTCCCCTCTTGGCCCATAAGGCCCATATTTTTTGCTGGGGGTGTCTGAAACCCCTTCCGGTGATCCCATATGTTCTCGGTACCTTCCGAAACACTTTCGGTGCTCGAATACCATCGTCCTATATATCAATCTTTACCTATCGACCATTTCAAGACTCCTTGTCATGTCCGTGATCTCATCCGGGACTCCGAACAACATTCGGTCACCAAATCACATAACTCGTATAATACTATATCGTCAACGAACGTTAAGCGTGCGGACCCTACGGGTTCGAGAACTATGTAGACATGACCGAGACACCTCTCCGTTCAATAACCAATAGCGGAACCTGGATGCCCATATTGGCTCCTACATATTCTACGAAGATCTTTGTCGGTCGAACCGTTATGACAACATACGTAATTTCCTTTGTCCATCGGTATGTTACTTGCCCGAGATTCGATAGTCGGTATCTTCATACCTAGTTGAATCTCGTTACCGGCAAGTCTCTTTACTCGTTCCGTAATACATCACCTCGTGACTAACTGCTTAGTCATTTGCTTGCAAGCTTATGATGTGTATTACCGAGTGGGCCCAAAGATACCTCCCCGATACTCGGAGTGACAAATCCTAATCTCGATCTATGCCAACTCAACAAACACCTTCGGAGATACCTGTAGAGCATCTTTATAATCACCCAGTTATGTTGTGGCATTTGATAGCACACAAGGCATTCCTCCGGTATCCGGGAGTTGCATAATCTCATAGTCGAAGGAATATGTATTTGACATGAAGAAAACAACAGCAATAAAACTGAACCATCATAATGCTAAGCTAACGGATGGGTCTTGTCCATCACATAATTATCCTAATGATGTGATCCCACTATCAAATGACAACTCATGCCCATGGTTAGGAAACCTTAACCATCTTTGATCAACGAGCTAGTCAAGTAGAGACTCACTAGGGACACGGTGTTTGTTTATATATTCACACATGCATTTAGGTTTCCGATCAATACAATTCTAGCATGAATAATAAACCTTTATCATGAATAAGGAAATATAAAATAACAACTTTATCCACCTCTAGGGCATATTTCCTTCACAAACAACGTCTTTTGATAATTTTTTGTGCGCACCGCCCCCAGCCTCCATCCACCTCTTCTCCCGCCGCCGCCGCCGGTGGACGCCGTCAGGCAAAGCCCGCGCGGTGCTGGTGGCGGCGGTACCTTCCCTTGCCTTCCCTAGAGCGGGGCCACGGGGGACTTCTTCTCAAGTCGACGGCGGTGCTCAGCGGTTGGCGCGTCGGGCGGTCTTGTTGGCAGATGGTGGTGTCTTGGCGGCGCTTCTTCTTGGCGAGGCGGATCTGGCGAGCTGGCGGCCGGGCGGCAACCCGACACTCTATTCGTGGCGGGGTTGGCCCGGCCGGATCTGTGCTGACCGGAGGTGGGGAACGGCGGTCGGAACTCTGTGCGGCTCGGCCAAGATGAAGTCTTGGCGAGAAACGAGCGGACGGCTCCCTCTGTGCGGTGGGATGAACGGCGGTGCTCTCCCGGTGGTGCAGCTTGGCTTCATGGAGATGCGGGTCCAGTCGTCCCAAGGCTGTCCCTTGGAGTGGGTGATGGCTGTTGCTGGTGTTTTGAGCCTTGCCGGAGGTGTGGGATGGCTGCGGTTCCTTGTCTAGCCGAGGTGTTGATGGTGTGGCCGGTGTGCTCCTTGCCGTGTGTCCGGTCGTCTGCGCTCGGCTTTGCAGGTACATTTGGCGAAGTGTTGCGGTGGTGACGGTGTGAGGCTTCTAGGACGGTATTGCCAAACTCTAGGTGGTGTGGTGAGGTGCGACGCGCGGATGCAAATCTTGCACGGCTTCCATCGGGCCGACAGTGATGGCACCCGTGGATGGCATTCCCCTCCCTGGAGGCGTCGTCGAGGCGTGTTCGGCATTTCCCTCGCTTGCTTGGAGTTGTGGCGGTCTCTGGGGCGAAAGCCTTGATTCAGTTGGATCGGCACAATGACGACGTCCTCGGTGTCGTTCCTCTACTGAGAGCATTGTGTTTGGAGACATAGCCAGCTCCTCGTCGCTCTCCCCCCGTGTTCATCGTTGTCCTCCTTGATCCTCCGCGGCACTATGTACGCCCCTCGTCGGTGTGTCTAAGACAGCATCTTCCTCAAATCGGATCGAGTATTGCCACCCACTTGCCACTTCTCCTAGGCGATAAGAGTGGATGGTGCGTCGACAAGTGAAGTGTCGTGGAAGTTGGTGTTCTTCAGCGATGTTCGGTTTTCGCTCGGTGTTGGTCGTCGGGTTGGCTTGGGTGTGGTGTTTGTGGTTTGGTGTTTATGCTATGCTTGTTGTTCACGGCAAGTGTAGTTTTTTGTAACTCAAATTTTGCCTTCCATAAAACTATAATACGCCTAGGCATATTCTCAAAAAAAAAGTCTCTCATGTGGTAAGTTTATATTGATATATGCACACGTGGTCTGCATTTGTACTATACAGTACTACTATGTTTAAAAGAAACTATACTCTCTTCGTCCCAAAATTATTCTTGTCTAATTGAAACTGTACTCCCTTTGTCCCAAAATTCCTTTCGTCCCTTAGATTTGTATAAATTTTAGATTTATATAAATTCTTGTATAAATACGGATGTTTGTATAAATTTTAGAGTATAAATTCTTGTATAAATACAGTATCTAGTTACATTTTATTGTTAGTACTATCGTAGTACTATGTTTCAAATTTTAGATTTATATAAATTCTTGTATAAATACAGATGTTTGTATAAATTTTAGAGTATAAATTCTTGTATAAATACAGTATCTAGTTACATTTTATTGTTAGTACTATCGTAGTACTATGTTTCAAAAAATAAACGCACGACGATCCAATAGAAAGGCAAGAAAAGTTCCTTCACCGCTCCGCCAAAACATCTAGGTTTTGTTCGTTGAAACCAAACCGCGTTGCTGCTTACTTGCTCCGCCTATGCACGACGCTTTGATGGTGCCAGATCTAGTGCATCAAGTCGGGAACAATAGGGGAGCAAAGGGTGTGCCACCTTGTCGCCCCGCCGAATCATCCCAAGGTGAAGCCGTAAGCAAGAGACGCTCGGCGAAGGAAGATGAAATGGGCAAAGCGCGTGCTCCGGTACTGGACCCAACCCTCGCGACGGGCGTCCAAGCTTAACCACGAAGCTGAAATCGCATCCAAGCTTTAACCACGAAGCATCAGAGGACTACAACAAAGCTAACATTGAGATACCATCCTAGTACACACCGGAGGGAACACGATGCCTAAATCTACAGAGTGGTCGCTCAAACACACTGAGCAACCACGCACGTGTCAGACCACACTACGTAAAACACGAAAGCAAAGCTACATCGAAGACTACAGCCATTCGCACGGAGACGACGAGCCTAGCAGGCGGTGCTCATCTGCAGGCGGCGAGCCAGGTGAACGAGGTGCCACGTCAGGGCCATCAGGGACAGCACGTTGCACAGGGACGAGTAGCCGTTGAGCTGCTTCAGCCGCTTGTTCAGCCTCACCACCTTGCTCTTGGCCATCTCCGCGTCGGGCGCCGTCACCGAGGTCGTCGTCGTCGTGGTCTTCGCCGCCCTGACGGTGGCGGTTCCCGTCGTGCCGTCCACCGGGCTGCGGGCTCCTGCTGCCGTGGGCGTGGCTGTGGTGGTCGTGGCGGCCGTGGCCACGGTGACGGCCGGCGGGTCGATGATGTCGGACATGTCCCTTCCTCTGCCTTCTTCCTTCTCCACTTTCATCCTCTCGAACATCACCTGCGAAGAAGACGAGTAAATCTCCATTAGAGAGAATGATTTGCAACGAACGACAGGATTTAATAACACAAAGAATGCCGTGCGTTCTTACCTTGGTGGCTTTTGGCTCGAGAAGCAGCATGTTGGCGAGGACCAGTCCCAGCGCGCTGAGCAAGTTGAAGGTCTGGGCGCGCGCCGCGAAGGAGCTCCTCTCGCGGCCGAGCAGGTGCGCCGCGAGGGCCAGGCCGACGCAGTACGCCATTGCGCGGAAGTACACTGGGTACAGCTTGCTTTGCACCACGCCGAGCTGCTGCCGGGGCAGCGACGCAGCAAGGACGTGGCTCGACACGAACGTCACCCACACGCACGCGCCGTAGGCCGTGGCGAACCCCAGCAGGTGCATCACCGCCGTCGCGGTGCGCGCGGCCTCCATGGGCGCGCCGAGCAGGTATGAAGCGGCGTCGGACGCCACCTCACGGGCCCGCCTCGCGATGTCCGTCAGGTTCTTGGTCACCTCGCCGGCCTTCGCCTTGGCGACCTCCTCGGCTCGCGCCACCTTCTCGGCCGCGCTCTCTGCGGCATCCTCGGCGTAATCCTCTGCTCGCTCTGCAATGTCAGACACCTTGTCTTTGGCGTTCTTCGCAGCTTCAGAGACCTTGCCCTTGGCACTGGTCACTGCTCGGTCCTTCACGTGCGACGCCTTCTCCTTGGCTTCGCCGGCTGCTTCTGAAACCTTGCCCTTGGCATTCGTCACTGTTTCAGCTGCTTTGTCCTTCACGTGTGCTGCCTTCTCCTTGGCTCCACCGGCTGCTTCGGAGACCTTGTCCTTGGCACTCCTCATGGTTCCAGCCGCTCCATCCTTGATGTGTGCTGCCTTCTCCTTGGCTCCACCGGCTGCTTCGGAGACCTTGTCCTTGGCACTCGTCGCAGCGCCCTTCGCCTCTGATGCAGCGTCGAACACCTTGTCCTCCGCTTTGTCCTTGGCACCAGAGAGCGTCTCCCCGGCAGCTGTCACCGTGTCCTCCGCGCCATCTTTGACGCGGGAGACCCCGTCTCTTGCGCCCTCCTCCAACCCCTTGGCCGCTCCGCAGAGCCTGTCCTTGCAGCGCTTCACCGCGCCGAACACCTTGTCCGTGGCGCTCTCCTTGGCATTGGACAGCTTCTCCTTGCCATCCTCCGCCGCGCCAGCCACCTTGTCCGCCGCGTTGGAGACGGCTCCCCTGGCCTCCTCCGACACCGTTTCTTTCGCCTCGACGCCGTCAAGAGCGTGAGGGGGCAAGACGTGCGTCTCTTTGGCGGAGCCCTGGCCCGGGGTGAGCGGGAGCTCGCGCTCGTACTCGACGATGACGACGCGGCGGCCCTCACGGAGGACATGCTCACCGTGCTGCTGGGCCGGCGGCGGAGGCGCTGGCGACCAGACGCCGGCGGCAGCCAGGGTGGAGAGGACGAGGCATACGGCTACAACGTTTATCATGATGGGAAATCGCATTGGGAGTGAGAGTGTACAGAGGCTGAGCTAAGAAGGTTTGGACAAGTAGCGTCTTGCCACTGTCGAGCCGCTTAAATCCGCGCGCGGCGGCGGACCTCGGATGGTTGTAGAAGGAGGAAGACGGGGCGAAGGTAGAACACGTGGAGAGCTCGTAGTAGAGGTGGCGGCGCGTGCGCGGTGCCGCGGTGACACGCGTGATTTGTACGTGTCACGGTGTTGCGTCGCCTCGGCAGTCGCGCGCGGGAGTCGGCCGGTGGAGACCCGGCCAGAGCATAACGTTGCTGGTCGAGTTCAACGGTCGAACGCGCTGGTACGAGCGACACGGCCGATTGCATGTGTGGTCCGGATTTAAAACTTGAAACGCGCAAGGTAAATGAGTACTGGCTTATATGACTTGGCTTAAATCGACTAAAACTCAATGACAAACGATGCAAGTTAAGCTTTAAGAGCATCTCTAATAGCTGTCTTATTTTGGGGAAACGTTCAGTGTTAACCGGCTGAAAACAATCGACACGTCTGCCACCTCCTTTAAGCGCCATGTGTTCTCAAGGCCCAAAGAAAGACGAGACATACCTCTTTGTCTAGAAAATATCGCATTCCTCTCTTCGTTTCTCATCTATATGTTTTCTGCAACATTGTCTATGTTGCAAAAGTTCTTCCGTAATATTATCTTTATTGCAGAAAAAGTGAAGACGAAAAAAAAATTCCGGCAATAGAACATATGTAGCAAAAAAATCTCGCAACACAATCTATGTTGCAAAAAAAAAAAAAAAATCACACGACACAATTTATGTTGCAAAAAGATTTCGCAATGCAATCTATGTTGCAAATATTTCCGCAACAAGATCTTTGTTGCAAAGCAAAAGAAGACGTTCAGCTGCTCGAGTGATCTAATCTGATGGCCCGCAAGGCAGCGGATCTTTTAAAAAGATCCACCGGCCGGCACATAGCAAACCCCCTTATTTTAAGCACCGAATTAAAGTGTTGTACAAGTTTTTGAGCATGATTTTTTCTTTAGGCATGAGCAATTGTCGTCTCCCACAGCTGCCTTATAATAGAGCACCCAAATCAACATTCTTTTTAATGAATATTTAAACTATTTCAACCATATTTCATGTTGAATGGTGCAATGCATGCCATGATTTTGACATGGACGCCAAGAATGTGAGAACTTTGCTAGCCTTTGGTTTGTGGATGCCGTGGAAGCATAGAAGTGTCATGGTCTTTGATGGTGTTGCTCCATCGGCAATTGTGGTGATACAGCAAATCGAGGCGGAAGGAAGAGCATGGAAGATGGCCGGACTCGTTAGAGGCAGCTATGTTGGATTCTTGGCAGTAGTGGCTAGGCAGGCTAATGTGAGCGGTAGCTAATGAAGTTTCTGTAGATATTTGTGGGTGTGATTACCACGTTGTAAAACCTTGTAAACTTGGTGGATGGGTTGTCTTCGCCCTTTTTTCCTCTCTATTAATGCATGATACACACACTCATGTGTATTCTAGAAAAAAAACATATTTCATGTTTTAATCATAGTTCGACTGAAGTTTAAACATGTAAACTACAAACATAGATGAAATACGACATGCCACGTAAACTACGACAAGCAAACTACAAACACTACAGAATATCTTAGCCGATATCATCAGACACATCACTCTAGCCGTCGGAATCGACGTTGAACCCATCAGAGGCTCCTGCATTCTTATTCTTCTTGCCATATGATGACGAAGGCCCTGCCTCGGCGTCATTCTTGCACTTCAACTGCTTGGCGTCCCTCTCCCGGTAGAACTTCATCTCGGCTTGCACATATTCCGGATGTGCCCTAGCAAACGCCACCATCACCTTCTCGTTGCTTTCTCTGATGTTGTCCCTCTCCTCGACGTTACCGGTGGATCGACGAGCTTCTCATCCACCTGAGACTCAATCTCAAGGATATTGAGCCTTGAGCGCGGGCGGCACGGTCAATCGTTGGGTACGTGTCGTGACAGTACATCCTGAAGGAAATATGCCCTAGAGGCAATAATAAAGTTATTATTTATTTCCTCATATCATGATAAATTTTTATTATTCATGCTTGAATTGTATTAACCGGAAACATGATACATGTGTGAATACATAGACAAACTTAATGTCACTAGTATGCCTCTACTTGACTAGCTCATTGATCAAAGATGGTTATGTTTCCTAACCATAGACATGTGTTGTCATTTGATTGATGAGATCACATCATTAGAAGAATGATGTGATTGACTTGACCCATTCCATTAGCTTAGCACTTGATCGTTTAGTATGTTGCTATTGCTTTCTTCATGACTTACACAAAGTTCCTATAACTATGAGATTATGCAACTCCCGTTTACCGGAGGAACACTTTGTGTGCTACCAAACGTCACAACATAACTGGGTGATTATAAAGGAGCTCTACAGGTGTCTCCAAAGGTACATGTTGAGTTGGCGCATTTCGAGATTAGGTTTTGTCACTCCGGTTGTCGGAGAGGTATCTCTGGGCCCTCTCGGTAATGCACATCACTATAAGCCTTGCAAGCAATGTAGCTAATGAGTTAGTTACGGAATGATGCATTACGTAACGAGTAAAGAGACTTGTCGGTAACGAGATTGAACTAGGTATTGGATACCGACGATCGAATCTCGGGCAAGTAACATACCGATGACAAAGGGAACAATGTATGTTGTTATGCGGTTTGACCGATAAAGATCTTCGTAGAATATGTAGGAGCCAATATGAGCATCCGGTTCCGCTATTGGTTATTGACCGAAACAGTTCTAGGTCATGTCTACATAGTTCTCGAACCCGTAGGGTCCGCAACAAGGTTTCGATGATGTTATATTATGAGTTTATGAGTTTTGATGTACCGAAGTTTGTTCAGAGTCTCGGATGTGATTACGGACATGACGAGGAGTCTCGAAATGGTCGAGACATGAAGATTGATATATTGGACCACTATATTCGGGCACCGGAATGGTTCCGGGAGTTATTGGATATATACCGGAGTACCGGGGAGTTACCGGAACCCCCCCGGAGGTTAATGGGCCTCATGGGCCCAAGTGGAGGAAGAGGAGAGGTGGCCAAGGGGCAGCCGCGCGCCCCTCCCCCCAAGTCCGAATTGGACAAGGAGGGGGGGGCGCCCCCCCTTTCCTTTCCCCCTCTCTCCTCTTCCCTCTCCTCTCCTACTCCAACAAGGAAGGGAGGGAGTCCTACTCGCCTCCTCCTGGCCGGCCGCACCTCCCTCCCTTGCTCCTTTATATACGGGGGCAGGGGGGCACCCTAGAGACACAACAATTGATCCTTGAGATCTCTTAGCCGTGTGCGGTGCCCCCCTCCACCATAGTTCTCCTCAATAATATTGTAGCGGTGCTTAGGCGAAACCCTGCGACGGTAGAACATCAAGATCGTCACCACGCCGTCGTCTTGTGGAACTCATCCCGACACTTTCTTTGGATCGGTCCGGGGATCGCCATCGAGCTGAACGTGTGCTAAATCTCGGAGGTGTCGTAGTTTCAGTGCTTGATCGATCGGGCCGTGAAGACGTACGACTACATCAACCGCGTTGTTATAACGCTTCCGCTTTCGGTCTACGAGGGCACGTGGACAACACTCTCCCCTCTCGTTGCTATGCATCACCATGATCTTGCGTGTGCGTAGGAATTTTTTTGAAATTACTACGAAACCCAACACATCCCACTACCATGCTGGAACTACACGTCGTTGTTGTCGGACGACTGGAGCTGCGTGCCCTTGAATCCCCCTTCATCTAGCCCTTCGGTGGCATGGTGAGGAGGCAGCGGCGCTAGGGAAGAAGCCGACGATTGGGGGGAGGCGGCGGTGAGGAGGAGAGTCGACGCGGGTGCAGCGGCGATGCGGCAGACTTCGGCGGAAAAAGCGGCGATGCAGCGGCGGATTTCAGTGGAAAGGGGGCAGTGGTGGCGCGATTCGTCGGTTCGGCGGTCGGCGGGCGGGGAGCAAGCGCGAGCCCGAGGTTGCATGATGTGGATCTGCAGACGACGGGCGGCGCGAGCGCGAGGTTGCGTGTGGAAGATGGCTGCTAGGTTGCGACTATGTGTCATTTTGTTTGGACGATATATTTGTAGCACTTGGCGCTACATTTTAGGCACGCCTCTTTTTAAAAAAAATTTGTGGTCGGGCATGAAGCCTTTTTTGCCACTCGTGCCTGGAGTTAGGTCTGCTATTGGAGATGCTTTAATATGATATTAGTTGAATGTTCACGCATTGCACGGGAGGATACAAGAAATGACAATTTTATCGACTGAATCAAGGCACTACTCAATGTTTGATGTGCTTGCTTTGGAGCATGAGATAATCTGATCAATTTGGTTATAGCGAATGCATTATTTATTTAGTGTATCATATAAGCATTGTGAGATTCAGGTTTTACAAAAATATATTTTGGATCATAACTTTAAAAAATTACGTCTAAAATTTTAGTGACAACTCCATTACTTTGACAAATCACTTTTTTATAAGACACAACATTTTCTTGGCGTTGCCGACAAAAGCCTTAGTGAAGCAATTTGTCACATGGCTTTTGCCGGCAATTTTCTTGAAATGCAGGAACAATTTAAAAATTCATGAAGACTTTTGGAAGGTTTTTTGAATTCATGGATATATTTGGAAATAGGAGAATAATTATGAAATTCATGAATATTTTTCGAAATTTGAATCCATGAACATTTTCTGAAATACGGATTTTTTTCGAATTCATGATCATTTTTCAAATCCGTGAATGTTTTTGAAATTTAGAATATTTTTATCCAGAAATTCTTTAAAAATTTACGGATTTTAAAAAATACATGAGAATTTTTTAAAATTCAGATTTTTTCAAAATCCCGAACTTTTTTTGACAAGAAAATAAAAATAGAAAAGGAAACGAAAAGGGAAAACAGGAAAGAAAAACAGGGGCGCCCCGCCCCACAATTTTCTTTTTGACGGGTCCCCGCCCCACAATAGGCCGGCCGAAGTGTCACCATTTTAGCTAAAACTAAAATGCCCATGTAGCATCCCGTTCCGAAGGCCCACTCGCTCGTCACCTCTCGCTCCCGGTCGTTCGGTTCGCCTCCGCCCACTGTCCACGCAGAACCCTACTCCGCCGCCGGCATCGACTGGACGCTACTCCGCCGCCGGCGATGGAGGACATCGAGGACGTGCTGGGACCGGCCGGGTTTTCCGGCGGCGGAGCTCCTCCCGGGCTCCGCCTACCCCTCTCCACTGTCGCCGTCAAGCCCAAGCGCAGGTCGTCCAAGCTCGTGCAGACGCAGCCCCAGCCCGATGCCCGGATCCCAGGCACCCAGGTACCACCACCGCCATCGGCTGATCCTCTTACCACACGCGTGTTGACGTGTTGCCGTCGTTCCATGCTTGATCTGATTTGCTTCCTGATACTCGTGGTATTTGTGTTGCAGACGATATACGTCAAGACATTCGGGTGCTCACATAACCAGGCAAGCTTCCTCCGCATTACTCTCTGCTGTCACTTGTGCTGATTATTGTTTTTTTACGGAATCTTCCCAACCACTTAGCTCATAACAACTGCTGTATGACTACTTAGCACGCTGTAATTTCCACGGTTTAAGTAAACAATTCTTCAGGAGAGCTGGCTGACAGTAATCGGTTGAACAGCTGATACGGCTTAAGTAGTGCTTAGTAGTACCTGGTTTGTGGGTTTAGTGGTGTGTGACTGCTGCTAAATGCTAGGCAGCTAATGGCTTTGCTAATGCTAATGTATAACCTCTGCTTTTCCCTTCTCTGCAGAGTGACAGTGAGTACATGTCGGGGCAGCTCTCGGCGTTTGGATATGCAATTACTGAAGAGCCTGAAGGAGCTGATTTGTGGCTAATTAACACGTACGCTTATAGTTTCTTGTTTGGTTATTTCTGTATTTCAGTATGCTAGATGAACTGCTTTAACTTGGCTGGCAACTAAGCTGGTTCTGCTTCGATTTTCTTGTACTATCCATGAAGTGTGTATTCTTGCCTTCTTGGTATCAAATAGATTTCTATTTGATTTTGATATTTTAAATCCATGCTAATGCGTCTGCCCTGTGGTGCCCAATGGCGAAATGTGTAGCTGAGGTATGTGGATAAATTTTGACATGTACTGTTGCCATTCCAGATGCACTGTGAAAAATCCAAGTCAATCTGCCATGTCAACTCTCATATCAAAATGCAAGACGGCAAACAAGCCACTGGTTGTAGCTGGCTGTGTGCCACAAGGAAGCCGGGATCTGAAGGAGCTTGAAGGTATTAGTATAATAGGAGTGCAGCAGATAGATCGGGTTGTTGAAGTAGTTGAGGAAACTTTAAAAGGGCATGAGGTTCGGTTGTTGAGTCGGAAAACACTGCCCTCACTTGATTTACCCAAGGTACAATTTATTCATCATGTGCATCCGTTATATCTCACACATTGAAAGTTTTTATGTTAAACCTAACGACTGATAGCAGCTACACTTTACAGGTTCGAAAGAATAAATTTATTGAGATCCTTCCAATAAATGTTGGGTGTCTAGGTGCTTGCACTTACTGCAAGACAAAGCATGCTCGTGGTCATCTTGGAAGCTATTCTATAGACAGCTTGGTTAGTGTACTGGAATATTTCTGTCAGTGCACGAAAATATTGCTTCTCCTAATTTTTTTGAAGCAAATTATTTGTTTCCAATTCACCTTAGGTAGATCGTGTGAAAATTGTTGTCTCAGAAGGTGTTCGTGAGATATGGTTGAGCAGTGAAGATACTGGTGCTTATGGTAATTTCAGTATCCAAATTGTTATAGATTTACGGAGTGTTACATATCATATACTTTCATTCTACTTCGCCTCTGTGATCTTGTATTTTTTAGGTAGGGATATCGGTACAAATCTTCCGAATCTCTTAAATGCAATTGTTGCTGAGCTTCCTGCGGACAGAAGCACAATGCTTCGCATAGGGATGACAAATCCTCCCTTCATACTGGAGCATTTGAATGAGATAGCTAGTGTTTTGCGCCATCCTTGTGTTTATACTTTCCTTCATGTTCCTGTGCAATCAGGAAGTGATGCTGTTTTAAAGGTATGCTTGGAATTCTGACTTTATTTTTCAGCAGTACTCCCTCCTTTCACAAATATAAGATGTTCCATCTTTTTTCTGAATCGGATGTATACACGTTTTAGTCTTTTTATTCACTCATTTCAGTCCGTATGTATTCTATATCGAAATATCCAAAACATCTTATATTTGTGAATGGAGGAAGTAGTAGTAACCTATAGAGACAAGTTCATCATTTTTGACTATTTCTGTGTCTGCACATCTCAGGCAATGAATCGTGAATACACTGTCAGTGAGTTCAGAATGGTAGTTGATACTCTCTGTGAGCTTGTCCCGGGCATGCAAATTGCCACGGATATTATTTGTGGCTTTCCTGGTACGGTAGCAAGTTATTGGTTCAGCTATTCAGTCTTGTTTTCTTATTAGTTATAAATATCTTACATTGTCAATAGTTTGTTCTGAACTATATTATTCGGCTTCAGGCGAAACTGATGAAGATTTTGTTGAAACGGTTAACCTTATAAAAGAGTATCAGTTACCTCAAGTTCACATATCACAGTTTTATCCCAGACCAGGTATCTTGTTCTGCCAAATGCCATGTTATTACTCCCTCCGTTTTTATTTTCTCCGCATATTAGTTTTGGTCAGTCAAAGTCAAGCTTTACAAACTTTGACAAAGTTTATAGACAAAAATATTAACACATACAATAACAAATCAATACCGTTAGATTCGTTGTTGAATGTACTTCCACATCATATAGATTTGTCATGCTAAATATTTATATTCTTTTCTATAAATTTGGTCAAACTTTACAAAGTTTGACTTCAGTCAACTCTAATATGCGGAGTAAATAAAAACGGAGGGAGTAACTAATTATCAGTATTTTTTTCTTCAATTCAGCTGCAATGTTTTTTCTGTAGGAACACCTGCTGCTAGAATGAAGAAAGTGCCTAGCATTGAAGTGAAAAAACGAAGCCGTGAATTGACCTCAGTTTTCGAAGCTTTTTCACCATACGAAGGACTGAAAGGCAAAGTGGAGAGGATATGGATTACTGAAATAGCTACCGATGGTGTTCATTTGGTAAGTGTGATTGAAGCACGAATTGTCTATAATCAATATTGCTCATGCCAGATGCTAAATTTATAACTAGACAAACATTTGCTTGTATGAACTTCTGTTGCACAGGTTGGACATACCAAAGGGTATATCCAGGTCCTTGTCATTGCTCCAGATAGTATGCTAGGAACATCAGCTGATGCGAAGATCACATCTGTCGGAAGATGGTCTGTATTTGGTGAAGTGATAGAAGGAACCGTTGCCATAAAGGAAGCAGCGCTTGAACAAAATTCTGCTGAAGTGCAGGTAAAAAACAGCCCAAATCATGTGGAGGAAGCCGCTTGTTCTACAAACACCTGCGATTCCTGTGCATGCTCGGGTGCAGAAAGCGTGGCACAACAATGTACTCCACAGCGATGTGAAGGTCCATCTGATGCACCGACAAATTGTGGTGATGCTACTCGTCAGGAAACACCTCAATCTACGCTTGTGAGAAGAAATGTCGAGGGGGCAGGGAAAACAAGTGGAAGTGATACAGAAAAATCTAGAGGGGACGATCAGCAGGTAAATGTGATTACCAGGGGAGCACTAAACATTGACAGGATTCTTTGGGGTGGTCTGGCCGTAAGCTTTGCCACAACAGTGGCCATACTTGTGCTGCTTACCTGCAAGATTTTTTACACGTCCTCCTAAGGCTGGTGGTTGTAACTGTAATTTTTGTCTCCATTTTGGTGACTTTTCATGTGGAACCATCGTATCGCCAAGTTATGTTGCTGAAATACAAATTCTCATGTATCCTTATAAACTTGTATACGACGAGAAATGGAGTTCTTTCATCTCACAGTTTGTTAGTGTCCAAATAAGTTTTGAGTGTCTAAATAAGTACCTGGCGTTTAAAGTTGCATCCAGTGAAATCTGAAGAGAAATGGACCGGTCGGGGCGTTTGAAATCCTGCAAACTTTGCAAAATGGACACTTCACCAAATGGACACTTCGAATACTTTTAGCCATGCAACCGCGGTCACCTGAATTGTCCGGACCGGTCTAACGTGAAGTCCTGAAAACTGGGGGAAGATTTGGGGAGCCCGGACGTCCGCCACATCGGACTCTTGCCCCTGGGTCCACCCAAAGCCCCTCTTCGGACACGTCTGCTCGCTCCAGAACCCTGGGCATCGCATTCATACCGGTTAGAGCAGACGTGGCCGGATGGCAGCCTACTCGCATTCATGTCGGTTGATCAACCATGTGCCTACCTATCATTCACACTAGCTCAGCGATCGAGAAGCCTACTCCGCCGCATTAAAGCTTTGCCAAGCTGCATCAACTATTAAAGCGACTGAGCTCAGACGCAAACCCTACACTCTTCCAACGTCGCGGCACACCGAAAACATCTACATTGTTATGGGCAAGAAGTCTGATGCCGAGTAGTGGTGGGCTGGTGGCCAACACATGGCTCTGGATCTGGGAGGAGCTCCGGATCGAGTTCGCGTCGCCGCTCATGCTCTTTGGGCGTGTTTGGTTGCCCGCATTAGGCCTAGCCTGGCCCGCGCTGGAAGAAAGTGGCGCGTTTGGTTGCCTGCTTTCACTATGCGGCCCGCATCGCGACGGAACTTAAAGCACGTCCGTGCCAGGCCGAGGCCAGGGAAACGCCCGAATCGGCGATGCTTCATAAGCTGGCTCGTCTGGCGGGGGAGGGCGACGCGCTTCTCCCTCGTCGCGAGCAAGGAGATGGCGCGAGCTTCGCCGCGTCGCCGAAAAATCGGCGGGAGGATTTCGCTCACCTCCGCCGAGTCCACCTATTTAGCCCTCCTCACCGCCCCAACTCCCGCCACCATTCTCCCTCCGTTCGAGCTTTCCCGCCGACGCGCATCGGCACCGACGAGCAGGTAAGCGGCGCATCTTCATCGGCCGGCGGTCAATGGCGTCGGCGCTCCTTCACCGGCCGGTGTTGATCTTCCACGACCGTCCCCCTCGTCCTCAAGCTGCAGCCATGGCCTCTGTGGGTTCAATCCCCTTTCTCTCTGCTCTTTCTAGCTAGATCTGAGATGCAGCTAGGGTTTGATCTAGATGCATGGTTGATTAGTGGTCTGATCTGTGAGCTGCTATGGTTGATTGCTATGTTGCGGTTGCAATTTGTGGTAGGGCTAGATGTTCAAGCATGTGGTAGGCTATCAGTAGTAGAGTTTGAAGTTGAACCTTGTGCTTGTGTTGAATCATGCTTAGATCTGTGATTTGTAGCTATTGGCTGTCCATTTGTAGCATGTTGTTTGTTGTAGTTGTATGTTCCTGCTCACAGATTGTCCGGTCTGCTTGGTATGATAGCGATGAAGCATGTGCTTACCATGATAGTGATGAACCATGTACATGTATGCTTCTGCTTTCATGGATTGTCCGATATGTTGTGTGCTATGCTTACTGTCAATGTGTGCTACGATTGTAGGACATGACCACGCAGACGCAAGATCTTAGTCAGGCCCTTGTCGTGTCCGACAGCCAGTTTGCTCCATCGTTTGTCGAGGACTCGCAGCCTATGTCCCAGATGACACCTGATTCAGAGGTGTTCGCCTCTGATTCCCTCTATGTGCCAATAGTGCTCGTTGAGCCAACTACTGCTGTTGTTGCTGCTGCCGCCGCACTCAAGCTAGCAGCAGCAAATGCAAAGAAGGATGGTAGGCCGAACAACATGAAGTGGCAGCCGTTCATGTCCACATTCGTGCTGAACAAGATGTGTGAGCTCATCTCTAGTGGAGTTAGGACTGACAAGGGCTTCAAGGAGGTGCACTTGAACACCGTTGCGAAGCAGGTGTTCGAGTTCTGTGGGCAAGAGGTGTCTGCCACCCAGGTGTACAACCACCCGAGGAAGTGGAGAAGTCGATGGATCCAAGTGTCCAGGCTGAGAGACCTTAGCGGTGCCTCATGGGATGAGAACACTTGCTCCATAGTTCTGGAGGTTGAGCACTACGCCGGCCATGTCGTGGTTAGCTCACAACCCTCTTCCTTTTCATACTGTCCACCATTGCCTACTCCTAATCGCAACTACCAACACTTGTGTTTCATTCTTAGGACCACCCAAGGGATGCTGAGTTCCTCAACACGCCCATACAGAACTACAACCATATGCAGCACATCTTCTCCTTCGGGCTGGCAACTGGGAAGCATGCCATGGGCTCGGGGGAGCCTCTTGGTTCTCCCATGCCAGACTTCCCTGGGACCCCGGACGTCGAGGTCCTCGATGGCCCTGACAAGCCCGCTGCGAAGCCCTTCGACAAGCCATTTGACCCCGTCCATGATAGGAAGAGGAAGAGAGGAGGCCTGATGGAGGAGGAGATCAATGTCTTCTGCAGCATGGCTGAGGCGGTGAAGGAGGTGGCAGCGGCCATCGAGTGCAAGCCCTCGGCGTCCACCACGACTTTGTATGGCGCTGTCATGACCTGGGTGGCTTCAGCGACGAGGCTCTCATGGCAGCTCTCACCACCGCTTGACAATAAAGCCCGGGTGTTGGGTTCGTTGCCATGGTCGGCGCTCACGGGTGTTGTGGCTCAGAGTTGGCTGGGCAAGCACTACTACTAGAGTAGTGCTTTGCTGTGGCGTGCATGATCCCGAAGGCGATGGCGGTGGCGGCACGGCGGCGATGGCGATGACGACGTACATTTTGTGTAGCTAGGGCTCAAAAACTATTTGATGGTCTGTATATTTTGGTGAGGTGGTATATACTAACCCCTCATGCTGATGGCGAACTTGCGGTGGTAGGACGACACCCTGTTTTAGATGTGGTGGTAGGTTAACACCAAGATAGTGCTAGGAAGAACTTGCTATGCCGTATGATCATGCATGCTTTACTTCTCTTCTGCTCCATTGTTGTTTGTGTGCTACTTTACTTGCTACTTGTGTGCTCCATTGATTTGCTGCTTGAACTCTTGCTCTTGTGCATTGCTAGGGCAAGTGGTATGCCGTGTTCATCGGTAAGGTCCCAGGGGTTTATAGTTCATGGGAAGAAGCCAGTGCACAAGTGGCATCGTATAGCAACAACACCCATAGAGGGTCCAAGACTAGGCAGGCAGCAGAACAAGCTTACTCCGAGTGGGTGCGAAAGCATGACAGCCCTGTTGACAGTCGCAAGGTTGGAGGTGTGAAGGTGGGTCGTCGGTTTGGGCTGAAGCTGAAGAACTTCATCATCTTCGCCCAGTTCATCGCCATTGTTGTGCTGTGGCGTTGGTGTGCTAGGTGTGGGCAAGCTCACCAACTAGGGTACAAGGTAAGCACAACATGTACGCCGTATGCAACCAAACGCCGTGTTCATGTGCCGCTCGGGCCAATGCAGGCAACCAAACAAAGTACACTTGGGTATTACCTAATGCAGGGACACTAGATGCAGGCAACCAAACAACTGGCAGATGGCGTATTAGGGCCTGTTTTTGCTCAACCAGGCTGGTTTGAGAAGTGTATGCGATGCAGGCCCTGTAGCAAATGGCAACCAAACACGCCCATTGGGTCCCTTGTCCTCCACGGCTCCGAAGGATGTCAAGCCATAGCCGATCTCCTCGGACGAGGAGTAGGAGCCACCCATCCTCGCCTCTGTACCCACGACGGACGATGAGTTCATGTGACACATGAAGGTGGTGCTGCAGCAATCGCTGATCGAGTGTGGTCAGCCATCTCCTCCGTGCAACTGCGGCGTCTAGATCAGACATCGCGTGAAGGAGGAGCCATTGTCACTGCCGCGCAACCACGACGGGGCACCGTCACCCCCGCTTCACCAGCTGGACAACTAGTGCCGCCTGGTCCTTGCCACCGTCAATAAAGAGGAGCTCGTGCTCCCACCTTGTCGCCAGTCGCGCCTCCACTACTACCTCAAAGGCGTCAACGTTGGTGCCTCGTCATCCAAGAGCATAGCCGACATGGGTCCTCGGCCTGGGTAGCAATCACGAATAGGCAGGTCGCCTCGGCCTGGGTGGTTGCGGAGACTTGGGCGTTGACCGGTCCAAGACCATGTCGAGTCGGCTGCCGCGTCGGCGTCAGCTCAACACCAACTCCTTAGTGGGGCCGACGGAGTTTGAGCACAGAACCTTCATCTGAGCCGTCGATGTCATCGAAGACAAGCGACACAAGGCGGTGGAGGGTGCAACGGAGGGTCTCAAGCATGCTGCTACGGACACGCAAGGATGCGGTGATGCCTAGCAGGCTTTCCGCTACCGGAGTGACGACAAGGACGACGACTCAAACGACATCATAGATGGTGGCTCGTGCGACGGCATAGACGATGAAGGAGATGCCTGTGCTAATTTAGTTTAAATTAAAATTAGTTTGAACTTGTTAAACTTTGTTAGTTTGATTCTAAATATTTCAAAACTTATTCATTTAGCATGAATTTCATCTTTGTTTGTATCCAATCCATTTCAAAATGGATCGAAATTTGATGCTTATAGTTGGATGGTTGGCCTTGCTCGTGTCCACCTATATTTGGTGCACGTCCATCGGGTGATTCGCGTTTGAGCTGCCCTAAACCCCGTCGTGTATCTACCTCTCTGCTCCTAGTTCCTATTTCGAATCCCTCTTCAGTCTACCAATCTTAGGGCATCCACAGTCGGACTTCCAAATTCCGCCCCCTAAACATCCGCGTCAGACGGCCCCTTTGTAAGGGCATATTTATTCCCTAGTGGTTTTGGTGATTGATGACAATGCTTTTGCGGACTAATCGTGTGCGTTAAGTTCTTTCAGAAGATCATCCATTGGCACGAGACGATTTCCTCCCCTTGGTGTGTTTTATTCAAGACGGTGTAGCTCCTGCGGTTCGTTGTTGGTGGACTAGTTTCGTAGGAGTCACCGTACTATTAAGAGGGGATCCGCGTTGGTAAGGCTAGGGTGGAATCATCACGTACACATCCTTATCACACCTGTCGTCTTCCCTTTGCATCTTTGGAGCTGCCCCTCTCTCTTCCGTTTCGGTTTAGCCTGTGCGGTGATAGTACCCGCGACCTACATGATAGTACCGCCGAAGCCCTGGCGGTAGTACCGCTCAGCAGAGCGGTAGTACCGCTCCAATGATAATGCCGCTCCGATGGTGCGGTAGTACCGCTCATGAACTCGACTACTACCTCGATAGTACTGCGCCTACTACCGCCTCGATTCGAGACGGTGTTTTCTCGTGTCGGGTTTTGCGGCACTAGGAGCGGCAGATAGTAGCGGTAGTACCGCTCAAGCGGTAGTACCGCTCTGCTCCTTGATAGTGCCGCTTCTGTGGTAAGCGGTAGTACCGCCCTTCCTTAGCGGTAGTACCGCTCTGTGCGGGGCTGTTTAGTGGGGTAACGGTTGGATGTGTTACCCCACTATATAAAGGGGTCATCTTCTTCCTTGTTGACCTACCTCTTTTCCCCCAAGCTCCATTGCTGCTCAAAGCTCCATTTTCGCCCGATCTCTCTCCCTAGCCAATCAAACTTGTTGATTTGCTCGGGATTGGTTGAGAAGGCCTAGATCTACACTTCCACCAAGAGATATTTGATTCCCCCCACCTATCCCTTGCGGATCTTGTTACTCTTGGGTGTTGAGCACCCTAGGCAGTTGAGGTCACCTCGAAGCCATACTCCATTGTGGTGAAGCTTAGTGGGTTTGTTGTTGTTGTTGGGAGCCTCCTATTGTTGTGGGTTTGCCCCAACCTTGCTTGTAAAGGTTCGGTCGCCGCCTTCAAGGGCACCAATAGTGGAATCACGGCATCTCGCATTGTGTGAGGCGTGAGGAGAATCTGATGGCCCTAGTGGCTTCTTGGGGAGCATTGTGCCTCCACACCGCTCTAACGGAGACGTACTTCCCCTCAAAAGGAAGGAACTTCGGTAACACATCCTCGTCTCCACCGGCTCCACTCTTGGTTATCTCATCCCTTTACTTGTGCTAGCTTATTTGTTGTTCTTATCCTTGCTTGCTCGTGTGCTAGTGTTGTTGCATCATATAGGTTGTTCACCTAGTTGCACATCTAGACAACCTTTATTATTGCAAAGTTTAATTTGGCTAAGAAAAGCTTAAAAATTGTTAGTTGCCTATTCACCCCCCCCCTCTAGTCAACCACATCGATCCTTTCAATTGGTATCAGAGCCTCGTCTCTTCTTAAGGACTTTACCGTCCGAAGAGTATGGTTGACGTCGTAGATGACGTGGGGGAGCACTCGGTCTTGAATCCGACATCATCTACGGAGATGGGAGTACCTCGATCTCGTGAGGAATTCAATGTGGCGTTGGACACATTGAAAACCTCCATGACGAAGCGAGGTCAAGGACATGTTTAAGGATTTCCTAGAAGGGCTTAAACTTTCCACCGCACCCGTGAAAGTGGGTGATCCCACCAACACGGGAGCGGATGCTAACTCCGATAAGGGGGAAGCTACGAATGAGAAAGCCCCCTCGTCTAGTGGTAAGAATGGCACCGCATCTTTGCCCATGTGCAACCTCCGTTTATGGTGGGCGATTCCTTCCACTCATTTGAATCATGCGGTCCACCACCTAAGGTTGATAAAAGGAGGATTTTGATTCTTGGGTTTATCGTTTTAAGCGTCATTTAAATCATGTGAACACTAACCTTTGGAGAATCATTGAAGAAGGTTTCTATCCGCATGATCCGAGCAACTTTTCTCCAAGAGAGGTCGTGGACCATCAATTCAATGAGAACGCTCTCTTCATCATCCAAGAAGCAATCCTTCCGAAGACCTCCCTCATCTTGACCTTACATCCGTGCCAAAGATGCTTGGCTCAAGGTGGTGTCCATGTATCGAGGAAGCGCAAGCATTCAACGTTCAATTATGAAGTGGTCCAAGACGAAGCCGATGAGTTTGCAATGAAGGAAGAAGAAGAACCTCGTGAGCTCTATCGGAGAGTAACCAAGCTTGCCGTCTCCCTCGGGATCATGGAAGTAAGGACACCGATGACAACTGGATCAAGCGCCAAATTTCTCAAGGCGATGATGCCATACCACAAAGCCATGTCCTCCGTTATCCGTCAACGACCGGACTTCCACACCTTGTCCTCAAGTGATGTGTTGGACGAGTTTGTGGCTATGAGCATATTGGACAAGACCGCCGACAATGCGGTGCTTCGCTCTCAAAGAGCAAAGAAGCCCAACCTCGCCTTAAAGGCCAAGATTTGTGTTGAAGAAGATGGAGAGGGGGAAGAAGAAGAGAGCAACCTCGAAGATACTAAGTATGATTATCATGAACACATGGCCCTTGCCTCAAGACAATTTTGGAGCAAGAAGAACTCAAGACCCAACTTCAACAAGAGCAATTCAAGTGGCTCTAAGGGCAAGCAACGTGTGAGGGCGTGTTTCAATTGTGGCAATGTGAGTCACTTTGTTGCGGAATGCCCATATGAGAAGAGGGAAGACAATGGTGGCAAGCTCATCCGTAAGGACAAGGTCAAGTCTTTCCCCAACAAGAGCAACTTTCCAAAGAAGTCTCCTCACAAAGCCTTGGTGGTTCAAGAAGAGTACAATGAGGATGATGATGATGATTAGGATGGTGAACCGGTTGCCATGGCCTCCGTGGCCATTGCAATGACTCCTCGGGTGTCTCTTTTCGGTTCACCCAATGAAAACATCACCGCCAAGTGCCTCATGGCTAAAGCCACCAACAAGGTAACCCCCAACATCAAAACTACCATCATCCATCATTCCTATTTAACGGATTGCATTGATGAACATGAGGGGACTAATGTAGAGGAAAATGAATTTGAGATCTTTATGAGTAAACTCAAGGGCAAATCCAAGATGCACTTCGTTGCTCTCTTGGAACAACTTGGTGAAGCCAATGTCATGATCGAGACTCATGAAGAAACCATCTCTAAGATGGAAGGGCATAGTCGTGACTATGCCGATGAGATTTCAGATCTTTCCAATGCTCTTGAGGAAGAGCGTGGCCTTCGTTTGGCTCTTGAGGAGTCACACAACTGAAGGAAATATGCCCTAGAGGCAATAATAAAGTTATTATTTATTTCCTTATATCATGATAAATGTTTATTATTCATGCTAGAATTGTATTAACCGGAAACATAATACATGTGTGAATACATAAACCTACAGAGTGTCACTAGTATGCCTCTACTTGACTAGCTCGTTAATCAAAGATGGTTATGTTTCCTAACCATGAACAAGGAGTTGTTATTTGATTAACGGGATCACATCATTGGTTGAATGATCTGATTGACATGACCCATTCCATTAGCATAGCACCTGATCGTATAGTTTGTTGCTAGTGCTTTTCTTCATGACTTATACATGTTCCTATGACTATGAGATTATGCAACTCCCGTTTGCCGAGGAACACTTTGGGTGCTACCAAGCGTCACAACGTAATCGGGTGATTATAAAGGTACATTACAGGTGTCTCCGAAGGTACATGTTGGGTTGGCATATTTGAGATTAGGATTTGTCACTCCGATTGTAGGAGAGGTATCTCTGGGCCCTCTCGGTAATGCACATCACATAAGCCTTGCAAGCATTGCAACTAAATGTGTTAGTTGTGAGATGATGTATTACGGGCGAGAAAAGAGACTTGCCAAGATGTGAGATTGAACTAGGTATTGGATACCGACGATCGAATCTCGGGCAAGTAACATACCGATGACAAAGGAACAACGTATGTTGTTATGCGGTCGACCGATAAAGATCTTCGTAGAATATGTAGGAGCCAATATGGGCATCCAGGTCCCGCTATTGGTTATTGACCGAGAGAGGTGTCTCGGTCATGTCTACATAGTTCTCGAACCCGTAGGGTCCGCACGCTTAACGTTTCGATGGCGGTTATTATGAGTTTATATGATATTGATGTACGAAGGTTGTTGAGTCCGGATGAGATCACGGACATGACGAGGAGTCTCGAAATGGTCGAGACATAAATATTGATATATTGGAAGCCTATGTTTGGACTCGGAATCACTCCGGGTGAAATTGGGAATTTTAAGATGTAGAGGGGTTACGGAACCCCGGAAGTCAATGGGCCATGATGGGCCTTAGTGGGAAAGAGAAAGGGGGGCCATAGTGCTGGCACCTTCCCCCTCCCTAGTCCTATTAGGACTAGGAGAAGGGGCCTCTCTCTCTCTCTCTCCCACTTGGGAAAACCTAGTTGGACTAGGATTGGGGAATCCTACTCTAGTAGGAGTAGGAAACCACAGCGCCTCTCTCTCGGCCGGCCAGCCCTCCCTTCCCTCCTTTATATCTGAGGCGGGGGCACCCATGACACACAAGTTGATCATTGAGATCGTTCCTTAGCCGTGTAATGCGGTGCTGTTGGGGAACGTAGTAATTTCAAAAATTTTCCTCACGATCACGCAAGACCATGGTGATGCATAGCAGCGAGATGAGAGTGTTGTCTCGTACCCTCGTGAGACCAGACAGCGAAGCGTTGACGCAAGCGTAGAGGAAGTAGTCGTACTTCTTCCGATCCAACGATCCAAGTACCGAGCGTCGGCACCTCCGAGTTCTGCACACGTTCAGCTCGATGGCGTCCCTCGAACTCCGATCCAGCCGAGTGTTGAGGAGAGTTTAAATCGACCTGACGGCGTGGTGGCGATGATGATGTTCCACGGCGCGGGGCCGCCTAAGCTCCGCAGCGGTATATTCGAGGTGTAATTTGGTGGAAGGGGCACCGCTGCGGCTAAGGAATCGATCTCAATGATCAACTTGTGTGTCATGGGGTGCCCTCTGCCTCAGATATAAAGGAGGGAGGGGGGGCTGGCCGGCCACCTATGGCTGCGCTGGGAGTCCTACTCCCACCGGAGTAGGATTCCCCCAATCCTAGTCCAACTAGGGTTTGACCAAGGGAGAGGGAGAGAGAGCCACCCCTTCTCCTAATCCTAATAGGACTAGGGAAGGGGAAGGCTGCGCCAGCATAGGGCCCCTTTTCTTTCCCCTTAAGGCCCATCAAGGCCCATTGACTCCGGGGTTCCAGTATCTCCTGCATCTCTAAAAATTCCCAATTTCACCCGGAGTGATTCCGAGTCCAAACATAGGCTTCCAATATATCAATCTTTATGTCTCGACCATTTCGAGACTCTCGTCATGTCCGTGATCTCATCCGGACTCAACAACCTTCGTACATCAGTTGCATGATTCCTACGGTTCGAGAACTATGTAGACATGACCGAGACACCTCTCGTCAATAACCAATAGCGGACCTGATGCCCATATTGGTCTCCTACATATTCTACGAAGATCTTTATCGGTCGATCAAGATAACAACATATGTTGTTCCTTTGTCATCGGTATGTTACTTTGCCCGAGATTTGATCGCCGGTATCCAATACCTAGTTCAATCTCACATCGCAAGTCTCTTTTCTCGCTCCGTAATACATCATCTCACAACTAACACATTTAGTTGCAATGCTTGCAAGGCTTATGTGATGTGCATTACCGAGAGGGCCAGAGATACCTCTCCACAATCGGAGTGACAAATCCTAATCTCAAATATGCCAACCCAACATGTACCTTCGGAGACACCTGTAATGTACCTTTATAATCACCCAGCTTACGCCAGGACGCTTGGTAGCACCCAAAGTGTTCCTCGCAAACGGAGTTGCATAATCTCATAGTCATAGGAACATGTATTCAACCAATGATGTGATCCCGTTAATCAAATAACAACTCCTTGTTCATGGTTAGGAAACATAACCATCTTTGATTAACGAGCTAGTCAAGTAGAGGCATACTAGTGACACTGAGGTTTATGTATTCACACATGTATTATGTTTCCGTTAATACAATTCTAGCATGAATAATAAACATTTATCATGATATAAGGAAATAAATAATAACATTATTATTGCCTCTAGGCATATTTCCTTCAGCTCCCACTTGCACTAGAGTCAATAATCTAGATCACATCACCATGTGATTAACATCGATAGTTCACATCATCATGTGATTAACACCCATAATTCACATCGCCATGTGACTAAGACCCAAAGGGTTTACTAGATTCAGTAATCTAGTTCACATCGCTATGTGATTAACACCCAAAGAGTACTAAGGTGTGATCATGTTTTGCTTTGTGAGAGAAGTTTAGTCAGCGGTGCCACATTCAGATCCGTATGTATTTTGCAAATCTATATGTCAACAATGTTACGCATGGAGCTACTATAGCTAATTGCTCCCACTTTCAATATGTATCTAGACCGAGATTTAGAGTCATCTAGATCGGTGCCAAAACTTGTATCGGCGTAACCCTTTACGACGAACTTTTTATCACGTCCATAATCGAGAAACATATCCTTATTCTACTAAGGATAATTTTGACCGCTGTCCATCGATCTA
The DNA here is from genome assembly GCA_021605205.1 of Aegilops longissima. Classification (NCBI taxonomy): domain Eukaryota; kingdom Viridiplantae; phylum Streptophyta; class Magnoliopsida; order Poales; family Poaceae; genus Aegilops; species Aegilops longissima. The sequence goes on along the minus strand of CM038677.1, from coordinate 520,577,101 downwards.
CTCTTAGATCACTATTGTACTCCTTGCCAAACTTCGGTGCAGGGTATACAATAGATCTGGTACACAACATGGCATACTTTATAGAACCTATGGCCAAGGCATAGGGAATGACTTTCATTCTCTTTCTATCTTCTGCCGTGGCCGGGTTTTGAGTCTTACTCAATTTCACACCTTTGTAACACAGGCAAGAACTCTTTCTTTGACTGTTCCATTTTGAACTACTTCAAAATCTTGTCAAGGTATATACTCATTGAAAAAACTTATCAAGCGTCTTGATCTATCTCTATAGATCTTAATGCTCAATATGTAAGCAGCTTCACGAGGTCTTTCTTTGAAAAACTCCTTTGAAACACTCCTTTATGCTTTGCGAATAATTCTACATTATTTCCGATCTACAATATGTCATTCACATATACTTATCGAAATCTTGTAGTGCTCCCACTCACTTTCTTGTAAATCTGGGCTTCCTTTGCAAGTCTGTATAAAACTATATGCTTTGATCACACTATCAAAGCGTTTATTCCAACTCGAGATGCTTGCACCAGTCCATAGATGGATCATTGGAGCTTGCACATTTTGTTAGCTCCTTTAGGATTGACAAAACCTTCGGTTGCATCATATACAACTCTTCTTTAATAAATCCATTAAAGAATGTATTTTGACATCCATTTGCCAGATTTCATAAAATGTGGCGATTGCTAACATGATTCGGACAGACATAAGCATCGCTACTGATTGAGTAAATCTCATTGTAGTCAACACCTTGAACTTGTCGAAAACCTTTCTGCGACAAGTCGAGCTTTGTAGATAGTAATACTACTATCAAGATCTGTCTTCCTCTTGAAGATCCATTTATATAATATGGCTTGCCGATCATCGAACAACTCCATCAAAGTCCACACTTTGTTCTCATATATGGATCCCATCTCAGATTTCATGGTCTCAAACCATTTCGCGGAATCTGGGCTCATCATCGCTTCCTCATAGTTAGTAGGTTCATCATGGTCTAGTAACATGACTTCTAGAATAGGATAACCGTACCACTCAGTGCGGATCTTACTCGGAAGACCTCGACGAGGTTTGGTAACAACTTGATCTGAAGTTTCATGATCATCATCATTAACTTCCTCACTAATTGGTGTAGGAATCCTTGGGAACTGATTCTGTGATGAACTACTTTCCAATAAGGGAGAAGGTACAATTACCTCATCAAGTTCTACTTTCCTCCCACTCACTTCTTTCGAGAGAAACTTCTTCTCTAGAAAGGATCCATCTTAACAACAAATATCTTGCTTTCGGATCTGTGATAGAAGGTGTACCCAATAGTTACCTTTGGGTATTCTATGAAGACGCATTTCTCGATTTGGGTTCGAGCTTATCGGTGAAATTTTTTCACATAAGTATCACAACTCAAACTTTAAGAAACGACACTTAGGTTTCTTTGCTAAACCATAGTTCATACGGTGTCATCTCAGCGGTTTAGATGGTGCCCTATTAAGCGTGAATGCAGCTGTCTTTAATGCATAACCCCAAAGCGATAGTGGTAAATCGGTAAGATACATCATAGATCGCACCATATCAAAATAAAATGCGGTTCTGACGTTCGACACACCATAATGTTGTGGTGTTCCATGTGGCGTGAGCTGTGAAACTATTCCACATTGTTTTCATTGAAGACCAAACTCGTAACTCAAATATTCATCTCCACGATCAGATCGCGAAACTTTATTTTCTTGTTGCGATGATTTTCCACTTCACTCTGAAATTCTTTGAACCTTTCAACTATTTCAGACTTATGTTTCATCAAGTAGATATACCCATATCTACTCAAATCATCTTGTGAAGGTCGGAAAAATAATGATACTTGCCACGAGCATCAACATTCATTGGATCGCATACATCGGTATGTATTATTTCCAATAAGTTAGTAGCTTGTTCCATTGTTCCGGAGAACGGAGTTTTAGTCATCTTGCCCAAAAGGCACGGTTCGCAAGCATCAAATGATTCATAATCAAGTGATTCCAAAAGTCCATCGGCATGGAGTTTTCTTCATCGCTTTACACCAATATGACCTAAGCGGCGATGCCACAAATAAGTTGCACTATCATTATTAACTTTGCATCTTTTGGTTTCAATATTATGAATATGTGTATCACTATGATCGAGATCCAATGAACCATTTTCATTGAGTGTGTAACCATATAAGGTTTTATTCATGTAAGCAGAACAACAATTTATTCTCTTACTTAAATGAATAACCGTATTGCAATAAACATGATCAAATCATATTTATGCTCAACACCAAATAACACTTATTTAGGTTCCACACTAATCCCGAAAGTATAGGGAGTGTGAGATGATGATCATATCATACTTGGAACTACTTCCAACACTCATCGTCACTTCCCTTCAACTAGTTTCTGTTCATTACGAAACTCCGTTTGATTACTACTCTTAGCAACCGAACCAGTATCAAATCTTGAGGGTTGCTATGAACACTAGTAAAATACACATCAATAATCTGTATATCAAATATACCTTTGTTCACTTTGCCATCCTTCTTATCCGCCAAATACTTGGGGTAGTTCCGCTTCGATGACCAGTTCCATTGCAGCAAAAGCACTTAGTCTCGGGCTTAGGTCTAGACTTGGGCTTCTTCACTCGAGCAGCAACTTGCTTGCCGTTTTCCTTGAAGTTCCCTTCTTCCCTTTGCCCTTTTCTTGAGACTAGTGGTCTTGTCAACCATCAACACTTGATGTTTTCTTGATTTCTACCTTCGCGATTTTAGCATCGCGAAGAGCTTGGGAATTGTTTTCGTCATCCCTTGCATATTATAGTTCATCATGAAGTTCTAGTAACTTTAGTGATGGTGACTAGAGAATTCTGTCAATCACTATCTTATCGGAAGATTAACTCCCACTTGATTCAAGCGATTGAAGTACTCGGACAATCTGAGCACATGCTCACTAGTTGAGCGATTCTCCTCCATCTTTTAGCTATAGAACTTGTTAGAGACTTCATATCTCTCAACTCGGGTATTTGCTTGAAATATTAACTTCAATTCTGGAACATCTCATATGGTCCATGGCGTTCAAAACGTCTTTGAAGTCCCGATTCTAAGCCGTTAAGCATGGTGCACTAAACTATCAAGTAGTCATCATATTGAGCTAGCCAAGCGTTCATAACGTGCGCATCTGCTCCTGCAATAGGTCTGTCACCTAGCGGTGCATTAAGGACATAATTCTTCTGCAAGCAGCAATGAGGATAAACCTCGGATCACGGATCCAATCCGCATCATTGCTACTAACATCTTTCAATACAATTTTCTCTAGGAACACATATAAAAACATAGGGAAGCAACAACGCGAGCTATTGATCTACAACATAATTTGCAAAATACTACGGGACTAAGTTCATGATAAATTAAAGTTCAATTAATCATATTACTTAAGAACTCCCACTTAGAAAAATATCCTCAATTCTCTAAGTGATTGCGTGATCCATATCAACTACACCATGACCGATCATCACGTGTGATGGAGTAGTTTCAATGGTGAACATCAATATGTTGATCATATCTACTATATGATTCACGCTCGACCTTCGGTCTCCGTGTTCGAGGTCATATCTTATATGCATAGCTCGTCAAGTATAACTTGAGTATTCTGCGTGTGCAACTGTTTTGCACCGTTGTATTTGAGCGTAGAGCCTATCACACCCGATCATCACGTGGTGTCTCAAAGCACGAAGAACTTTCATAGCGGTGCATACTCGGGAGAACACTTCTTGATAATTTAGTAAGGGATCATCTTATAATGCTACCGTCAATCAAAGCAAAATAAGATGCATAAAGGATTAACATCACATGCAATCAATATAAGTGATATGATATGGCCATCATCATCTTGTGCTTGTGATCTCCATCTCCAAGCACCGTCATGATCACCATCGTCACCGGTAGCGACACCTTGATCTCCATCGTAGCATCGTTGTCGTCTCGCCAACTATTGCTTCTCGACTATCGCTACCGCTTAGTGATAAAGTAAAGCAATTACATGGCGTTGCATTTCATACAATAAGCGACAACCATATGGCTCCTCGCGATTGCCGATAACTTCGGTTACAAAACATGATCATCTCATACAATAAAATATAGCATCACGTCTTGACCATATCACATCACAACATGCCCTGCAAAAACAAGTTAGGCGTCCTCTACTTTGTTGTTGCAAGTTTTACGTGGCTGCTACGGGCTGAGCAAGAACCGTTCTTACCTCGCATCAAAACCACAGCGATACTTCGTCAAATAGACTCCGTTTAACCTTCTCAAGGACCGGCGTAGCCTTTTCGATTCAACTAAAGTGAGAGAGCAGACACCGCCGGTCACCTTTAAGCAACGAGTGCTCGGGCGGTGAAACCAGTCTCGCGTAAGCGTCTGCGTAATGTCGGTCCGGGCGCTTCATCTCACAATACCGCTGAACCAAAGTATGACATCTTTGGTAGGCGGTATGACTTGTATCGTCCACAACTCACTTGTGTTCTACTCGTGCACATGACATCAACGCATAAAACCTGGCTCGGATGCCCTTTGTTGGGGAGCGTAGTAATTTCAAAAATTTTCCTCACGATCACGCAAGACCATGGTGATGCATAGCAACGAGATGAGAGTGTTGTCTCGTACCCTCGTAGACCAACAGCGGAAGCGTTGGCGCAGCGTAGAGGAAGTAGTCGTACTTCTTCCCGATCCAACCGATCCAAGTACCGAGCGTCACGGCACCTCCGAGTTCTGCACGTTCAGCTCGATGGCGTCCCTCGAACTCCGATCCAGCCGAGTGTTGAGGAGAGTTTAAATCGACCTGACGGCGTGGTGGCGATGATGATGTTCCACCGTAGCGGGGCCGCCTAAGCTCCGCAGCGGTATATTCGAGGTGTAGTTTGGTGGAAGGGGGCACCGCACACGGCTAAGGAATCGATCTCAATGATCAACTTGTGTGTCATGGGGTGCCCTCTGCCTCTGTATATAAAGGAGGGAAGGGGAGGGGCTGGCCGGCCACCTATGGCTGCGCCTGGGAGTCCTACTCCCACCGGGAGTAGGATTCCCCAATCCTAGTCCAACTAGGGTTTGACCAAGGGAGAGGAGAGGGGGCGCCACCCCCTTCTCCTAATCCTAATAGGACTAGGGAAGGGGGGAAGGCTGCGGCCAGCATAGGGCCCCCTTTTCTCTTTCCCCTTAAGGCCCATCAAGGCCCATTGACTCCCGGGGTTCGGTAACCCCGGTACTCGATAAAATTCCCAATTTCACCCGGAGTGATTCGGAATCAAACATAGGCTTCAATATATCAATCTTTATGTCTCGACCATTTCGAGACTCCTCGTCATGTCCGTGATCTCATCCGGGACTCGAACAACCTTGGTACATCAATATCATATAAACTCATAATAACTGCCATCCGAAACTTTAAGCGTGCGGACCCTACGGGTTCGAGAACTATGTAGACATGACCGAGACACCTCTCGGTCAATAACCAATAGCGGGACCTGGATGCCCATATTGGCTCCTACATATTCTCGAAGATCTTTATCGGTCGGACCGCATAACAACATCGTTGTTCCCTTTGTCATCGGTATGTTACTTGCCCGAGATTTGATCGTCGGTATCAATACCTAGTTCAATCTCGTTCTTGGCAAGTCTCTTTTCTCGTTCCGTAATACATCATCTCACAACTAACACATTTAGTTGCAATGCTTGCAAGGCTTATGTGATGTGCATTACCGAGAGGGCCGAGAGATACCTCTCCGACAATCGGAGTGACAAATCCTAATCTCGAAATATGCCAACCCAACATGTACCTTCGGAGACACCTGTAATGTACCTTTATAATCACCCGATTCGTTGTGACGTTTGGTAGCACCAAAGTGTTCCTCGGGCAAGCGGGAGTTGCATAATCTCATAGTCATAGGAACATGTATAAGTCATGAAGAAAAGCACTAGCAACAAACTATACGATCAGGTGCTATGCTAATGGAATGGGTCATGTCAATCAGATCATTCAACCAATGATGTGATCCCGTTAATCAAATAACAACTCCTTGTTCATGGTTAGGAAACATAACCATCTTTGATTAACGAGCTAGTCAAATAGAGGCATACTAGTGACACTCTGTAGGTTTATGTATTCACACATGTATTATGTTTCCGGTTAATACAATTCTAGCATGAATAATAAACATTTATCATGATATAAGGAAATAAATAATAACATTATTATTGCCTCTAGGGCATATTTCCTTCAGTGCCCCTTCCACTAAACTACACCTCGAATATACCGTTGCGGAGCTTAAGGCGAAGCCCTGCGCCGGTGGAACATCATCATCGTCCTGCGCCGTCGTCTTGTGAAACTCTCCCTCAACACTCGGCTGGATCGGAGTTCGAGGGCGTCATCGAGCTGAGCGTGTGCGAACTTCGGAGGTGCCGTCGTTCGGTACTTGGATCGGTTGGATCGGGAAGAAATGCGACTACTTCCTCTACGTTATGCGTCAACGCTTCCGTTGCTGGTCTCACGAGTGCGTAGACAACACTCTCATCTCGTTGCTATGCATCACCATGATCTTGCGTGATCGTAGGAAAATTTTGAAATTACTCGTTACCCAACAAGGGTATCGAGCCTGGTTTTATCGTTGATGTCATGTGCACGAGTAGAACACAAGTGAGTTGTGGACGATACAAGTCATCTTGCCTACCAAATGTCATACTTTGGTTCAGCGGTATTGTGAGATGAAGCGGCCGGACCGACATTACGCGTGACGCTTCGCGAGACTGGTTTCACCGCTCGAGCACTCGTTGCTTAAAGGTGACCGGCGGGTGTCTGTCTCTCTCACTTTAGTTGAATCGAGTGTGGCTCGCCCGGTCCTTGAGAAGGTTAAAACGGAGTCTATTTGACGAAGTATCGTTGTGGTTTTGATGCGTGGTAAGAACGGTTCTTGCTCAGCCCGTAGCAGCCACGTAAAACTTGCAACAACAAAGTAGAGGACGTCTAACTTGTTTTTGCAGGGCATGTTGTGATGTGATATGGTCAAGGCGTGATGCTATATTTTATTGTATGAGATGATCATGTTTTGTAACCGAGTTATCGGCAATGGCGAGAGCCATATGGTTGTCGCTTTATTGTATGAAATGCAAGCGCCATGTAATTGCTTTACTTTATCACTAAGCGATGGCGATAGTCGTAGAAGCAATAGTTGGCGAGGCGACAACGATGCTACGATGGAGATCAAGGTGTCGCGCGGTGGCGATGGTGATCATGGCGGTGCTTGGCGATGGAATCACAAGCACAAGATGATGATGACCATATCATATCACTTATATTGATTGCATGTGATGTTTATCCTTTATGCATCTTATCTTGCTTTGATTGGCGGTAGCATTATAAGATGATCTCTCACTAAAATTATCAAGAAGTGTTCTCCCGAGTATGCACCGTTGCGAAAGTTCTTCGTCTTTGAGACACCACGTGATGATCGGGTGTGATAGGCTCTACGTTCAAATACAGCGGGTGCAAAACAGTTGCACACGCAGAATACTCAGGTTATACTTGACGAGCTATGCATATAAGATATGACCTCGGAACACGGAGACCGAAGGTCGGCGTGAATCATATAGTAGATATGATCAACATATTGATGTTCACCATTGAAACTACTCCATCACACGTGATGATCGGTCATGGTGTAGTTGATATGGATCACGCAATCACTTAGAGAATTGGAGGATATTTTTCTAAGTGGGAGTTCTTAAGTAATATGATTAATTGAACTTTAATTTATCATGAACTTAGTCTGGTAGTATTTTGCAAATTATGTTGTAGATCAATAGCTCGCGTTGTTGCTTCCCTATGTTTTTATATGTGTTCCTAGAAAATTGTATTGAAAATGTTAGTAGCAATGATGCGGATTGGATCCGTGATCTGAGGTTTATCCTCATTGCTGCTTGCAGAAGAATTATGTCCTTAATGCACGCTAGGTGACAGACCTATTGCAGGAGCGGATGCGAGGCGTTATGAGCGTTTGGCTAGCTCAATATGATGACTACTTGATAGTTTAGTGCACCATGCTTAACGGCTTAGAATCGGGACTTCAAAGGCGTTTTGAGCGTCATGGACCATATGAGATGTTCCAGGAATTGAAGTTAATATTTCAAGCAAATACCGAGTTGAGAGATATGAAGTCTCCAACAAGTTCTATAGCTAAAAATGGAGGAGAATCGCTCAACTAGTGAGCATGTGCTCAGATTATGCGAGTACTTCAATCGCTTGAATCAAGTGGGAGTTAATCTTCCGGATAAGATAGTGATTGACAGAATTCTCTAGTCACCATCACTAAGTTAGTAGAACTTCGTGATGAACTATAGTATGCAAGGGATGACGAAAAAGATTCTCGAGCTCTTCGCAATGCTAAAATCGGAAGGTAGAAATCAAGAAAAACATCAAGTGTTGATGGTTGACAAGACCACTAGTCTCAAGGAAAATGGCAAAGGGAAGAAGGGAACTTCAAAAGGAACGACAAGCAAGTTGCTGCTCGAGTGAAGAAGCCCAAGTCTAGACCTAAGCACGAGGCCGAGTACTTTTGCTGCAATGGAACTGGTCCTTTGGGCGGAACTACCCCTGAATATTTGGTGGATAAGAAGGATGGCAAAGTGAACAAGGTTATATTTGATATACAGGTTATTGATGTGTGCCTTACTAGTGTTTATAGTGGCCCCTGAGTATTTGATACTCGTTCGGTTGCTAAGATTAGTAACTCGAAACAGGAATTACAGAATAAACAGAGACTAGTTGAAGGGAAAGTGACGATGAGTGTTGGAAGTAGTTCCAAGATTGATATGATCATCATCGCACACTCCCTATACTTTCGGGATTAGTGTGGAACCTAAATAAGTGTTATTTGGTGTTGAGCATAAATATGATTTGATCATGTTTATTGCAATCGGTTATTCATTTAAGTAAGAGAATAAATTGTTGTTCATTTTACATGAATAAAACCTTATATGGTTACACACTCAATGAAAATGGTTCATTGGATCTCGATCATAGTGATACACATAATATTGATGCCAAAATGCAAAGTTAATAATGATAGTGCAACCTATTTGTGGCACTGCCGTTTGGGTCATATCGGTGTAAAGCGCATGAAGAAACTCCATGCTGATGGGTTTTGGAATCACTTGATTATGAATCATTTGATACTTATGAACCGTGCCTTTTGGCAAGATGACTGAAACTCCGTTGTTGGAACAATGGAACGAGATCTTGACTTATTGGAAATAATACATACCGATGTATGCGATCCAATGAGTGTTGATACTCGTGGCAAGTATCGTTATTTTCTGACCTTCACAAGATGATTTGAGCAGATATGGATATATCTTCTTGATGAAACATAAGTCTGAAATAGTTGAAAGGTTCAAAGAATTTCAGAGTGAAGTGGAAAATCATCGTAACAAGAAAATAAAGTTTCTGCGATCTGATCGTGGAGATGAATATTTGAGTTACGAGTTTGGTCTTCAATTAAAACAATGTGGAATAGTTTCACAGCTCACGCCACCGAACACCACAACGTTATGGTGTGTCCGAACGTCAGAACCGTACTTTATTTTGATATGGTGCGATCTATGATGTCTCTTACGAGATATAGTTTTGAGGTTATGCATTAGAGACAGCTGCATTCACGTTTAATAGGGCACCATCTAAATCCGTTGAGATGACACCGTATGAACTATGGTTTAGCAGTAAACCTAAGCTGTCATTTCTTAAAGTTTGGAGTTGTGATGCTTATGTGAAAAAGTTTTCACCTGATAAGCTCGAACCCAAATCGGAGAAGTGCGTCTTCATAGAATACCCAAAAAGAAACTGTTGGGTACACCTTCTATCACAGATCTAAAGGCAAAACATTCGTTGCTAAAATGGATCCTTTCTAGAGAAGAAGTTTCTCTCGAAAGAAGTGAGTGGGAGGAAAGTAGAACTTGATGAGGTAATTGTACCTTCTCCCTTATTGGAAAGTAGTTCATCACGAAATCAGTTCGATGATTCCTACACCAATTAGTAAGGAAGTTAATGATGATGATCATGAAACTTCAGATCAAGTTGCTACCAAACCTCGTGAGGTCTTCCAGAGTAAGATCCGCACCAGAGTGGTACGGTAATCATGTTCTGAAAGTCATGTTACTAGACCATGATGAACCTACGAACTATGAGGAAGCGATGATGAGCCCAGATTCCGCGAAATGGTTTAAGACCATGAAATCTGAGATGGGATCCATATATGAGAACAAAGTGTGGACTTTGATGGAGTTGCCCGATGATCGGCAAGCCATATTATATAAATGGATTTTCAAGAGGAAGACAGATGTTGATAGTAGTGTTACTATCTACAAAGCTCGACTTGTCACAAAAGGTTTTCGACAAGTTCAAGGTGTTGACTACAATGAGATTTTCTCAACTGTAGCGATTCTTAAGTCTGTCCGAATCATGTTAGCAATTGCCACATTTTATGAAATCTGGCAAATGCATGTCAAAACTACATTCTTTAATGGATTTATTAAAGAAGAGTTGTATATGATGCAACCAGAAGTTTTTTATCAATCCTAAAGGAGCTAACAAAATGTGCAAGCTCCAAATGATCCATCAATGGACCGGTGCAAGCATCTCGGAGTTGGAATATACGCTTTGATGGGTTGATCAAAGCATATGATTTTATACAGACTTTTTGGAAAGGCCTGTATTTACAAGAAAGTGAGTGGGAGCACTACAACATTTCTGATAAGTATATGTGAATGACATATTGTTGATCGGAAATGATGTAGAATTATTCTGCAAAGCATAAAGGAGTATTTGAAAGGAGTTTTTCAAAGAAAGACCTCGGTGAAGCTGCTTACATATTGAGCATCAAGATCTATAGAGATAGATCAAGGCGCTTGATAAGTTTTCCAATGAATACATACCTTGACAAGATTTTGAAGTAGTTCAAAATGGAACAGTCAAAGAAAGAGTTCTTGCCTGTGTTACAAGGTGTGAGATTGAGTAAGACTCAAAACCCGACCACGGCAGAAGATAGAAAGAGAATGAAGGTCATTCCTATGCATCGGACATAGGTTCTATAAAGTATGTCATCTTGTACGGATCTATTGCATACCCTACCACTAAGATTGGCAAGGAGTGCAATAGAGATCTAGGAGTAGATCAATGGACAGCGGTCAAAATTATCCTTAGTAGAATAAGGATATGTTTCTCGATTATGGAAGTGAAAAAGGTTAGTCGTAAAGGTTACGTCGATGCAAGTTTTAACACTAATCTAGATGACTCGAGTCTCAATCTGGATACATATAGAAAGTGGGAGCAATTAGCTAGAGTAGCTCCGTGCGAGCATTGTAGACATAGAAATTTGCAAAATACTTACGGCTCACGAATGTGATGCAGACCGTTGACTAAAATTATCTCACAAGCAAAACATGATCACACCTTAGTACTCTTTGGGTGTTAATCACATAGCGATGTGAACTAGATTATGACTCTAGTAAAACCCTTTGGGTGTTGGTCACATGTCGATGTGAACTATGGGTGTTAACCACATATAGATGTGAACTATTGATGTTAAATCACATGGCGATGTGAACTAGATTATTGACTCTAGTGCAAGTGGGAGACTGAAGGAAATATGCCCTAGAGGCAATAATAAAGTTATTATTTATTTCCTTATATCATGATAAATGTTTACTATTCATGCTAGAATTGTATTAACCGGAAACATAATACATGTGTGAATACATAAACCTCACAGAGTGTCACTAGTATGCCTCTACTTGACTAGCTCGTTAATCAAAGATGGTTATGTTTCCTAACCATGAACAAGGAGTTGTTATTTGATTAACGGGATCACATCATTGGTTGAATGATCGATTGACATGACCCATTCCATTAGCATAGCACCTGATCGTATAGTTTGTTGCTAGTGCTTTTCTTCATGACTTATACATGTTCCTATGACTATGAGATTATGCAACTCCGTTTGCCGAGGAACACTTTGGGTGCTACCAAGCGTCTAACGTAATGGGTGATTATAAAGGTACATTACAGGTGTCTCCGAAGGTACATGTTGGGTTGGCATATTTCGAGATTAGGATTTGTCACTCCGATTGTAGGAGAGGTATCTCTGGCCCTCTCGGTAATGCACATCACATAAGCCTTGCAAGCATTGCAACTAAATGTGTTAGTTGTGAGATGATGTATTACGGAACGAGAAAAGAGACTTGCCAATGTGAGATTGAACTAGGTATTGGATACCGACGATCGAATCTCGGGCAAGTAACATACCGATGACAAAGGGAACAACGTATGTTGTTATGCGGTCGACCGATAAAGATCTTCGTAGAATATGTAGGAGCCAATATGGGCATCCAGGTCCCGCTATTGGTTATTGACCGAGAGGTGTCTCGGTCATGTCTACATAGTTCTCGAACCCGTAGGGTCCGCACGCTTAACGTTCGATGGCGGTTATTATGAGTTTATATGATATTGATGTACCGAAGGTTGTTCGGAGTCCCGGATGAGATCACGGACATGACGAGGAGTCTCGAAATGGTCGAGACATAAAGATTGATATATTGGAAGCCTATGTTTGGACTCCGGAATCACTCCGGGTGAAATTGGGAATTTTAGAGATGTAGAGGGTTACCGGAACCCCCCGGGGGGTCAATGGGCCATGATGGGCCTTAGTGGGAAAGAGAAAAGGGGGCCATAGTGCTGGCCGCACCTTCCCCCCTTCCCTAGTCCTATTAGGACTAGGAGAAGGGGGCGCCCCCCTCTCTCTCTCTCTTCCCACTTGGGAAAACCTAGTTGGACTAGGATTGGGGGGGAATCCTACTCCTAGTAGGAGTAGGAAACCCTGGTGCGCCTCCTCTCTCTGGCCGGCCAGCCCCTCCCCTTCCCTCCTTTATATCTGAGGGGGGGGCACCCCATGACACACAAGTTGATCATTGAGATCGTTCCTTAGCCGTGTCGGTGCCCCTTCCACTAAACTACACCTCGAATATACCGTTGCGGAGCTTAGGCGAAGCCTGCTACCGTGGAACATCATCATCGTCACCACGCCGTCGTCTTGTGAAACTCTCCCTCAACACTCGGCTGGATCGGAGTTCGAGGGGCGTCATCGAGCTGAGCGTGTGCAGAACTCGGAGGTGCCGTCGTTCGGTACTTGGATCGGTTGGATCGGGAAGAAATACGACTACTTCCTCTACGTTGCGTCAACGCTTCCGTTCTTGGTCTCACGAGTGCGTGAGACAACACTCTCATCTCGTTGCTATGCATCACCATGATCTTGCGTGATCGTAGGAAAATTTTTGAAATTACTACGTTACCCAACAACAACGATGATCACGCTAAATTAAAGAAAGACTTTGATCATACTCTTGTTGTGTCTCGTGTGCTTAGTTCCGAGAAGGCAAAGCTCGGAGTTGATCTTGCTAGACTCAATGAGGACTTTGACACTCTCGACAAGGCTCACAAAGTCTTGAAGGGTGCTCATGCTAGTCTCAAAGAGTCTCATGATCAACTTCAAGTAAAGCTAACCAAGGAGAAAGCCACCTTTCCTCATATGATATTGATTGATAATGCAAATGCTACTAACCCTTGTTGTGAGCATGTGCATCTTGTTGAGAGAATGCTAAGTTGAAGGAGCAACTTGAAAAGGGCCTAGTCTCATGCATTCAAGGTGAGAAGAACCTTAACGACCTTTTGAGTAATCAAAAGGAAGTTGTAACCAAGGAGGGATTGGGTTCGCGCCAAGCCCAAGAGCAAGAAGAAGAATGACAAGACCAAGCAACCTCCCCTCTCAAGCAAACTTTTGTGAAGGAGGAGAGGTGCTTCAAGAAGAAGAAGAACCGTGCCAAGGGTGGCAATGTCAAGAAGGACAACATCATTCCCACGAACATAGCCGACTTTAACCCCTCTTATGTGTTGTGCCGTGCTAGTGATGGGCATGTTTATGCTAAATTTGTTGGTTCTTCTTATGAGTACATTGAATGGTCTATTTGGGTTCCTAAGACCCTCGTTACTAACATCAAAGGACCCATTACCAAATGGGTACCTAAAACCAAGCATTGATCTCTTGTAGGGGTTTGCTTCGGTGGGGATCATGGTTGCTTGATAGTGGAGCAACAAATCATATGACCGGAAGCAAGGACATGGTGGTGGGCGTGCAAGAGATTCCATCTATGCCCACCGATGTCGAGTGGGGTGATGCATCACATTCTAAGGTATTGGGTCTCGGCAAGGTTGTCATTTCTCATGATCTTACGATCGAGAAAGTCATGCTTGTTGAGTCCCTTGCATACAATTTGCTTTCCGTTCGTCAACTTGCAGTCATGGGTTTTGCTACTTTCTTTGACATTGATACCGTGGCCCTCTTGTGGAGCAAGACTCTTAAAGTAGCCTTTGTTGGGCATGTCGAAAATGGTCTCTATGTGATTAACTTTTGGGCGACCCACTAAGACCGCGACATGCCTAATGGCTAAAGTTGGCGTGGGATGGCTTTGGCATCGCCGTCTAGCCCATGTCAATATGAGATCTTTGCAAAGTCTTCTCAAGGGGACCATGTTAGTGGACTAACAAATGTTAGCTTTGCCAAAGACCGTGCTTGCGATGCTTGTATTGAAGGAAAGCTTCATGAGAAGGCTCACCCTCCCACAACTATCATATACTCAAAGAGACCCTTGGAGCTCCTCCACATGGATCTCTTTGGGCCACCATCATTTGATAGTCTTGGAGGAAGAAAGTATTGCTTGGTGATCGTGGATGACTATTCAAGATACACTTGGGTATATTTCTTCAAGAGGAAGAGTGAGACCCAACAAACCGTCATCGACTTTGCAAATGAAGCTCAACGTCAACATAATGCAAAGATCTTGACTATAAGAAGTGACAACGGCACCGAGTTCAAGAACTACACCTTGGATGAGTTTCTTAGTGATGAGGGAATCAAGCATCAATATTCTGCACCATATACCCCTCAACAAAATGGTGTGGCGGAGAGAAAGAACCGGACGTTGATGGATGCGGCGAGGACCATGATGGCGGAGTTCAAGTCTCCATACAACTTTTGGGCGAAGCCATCAACACCGCTTGTCATGCATCCAATCGGCTTTATCTCCGCAAAGGCTTGAACAAGACTCCTTATGAGATACTCACCGGCAACAAGCCCAACCTTAAGTACTTCCGGGTGTTCGGGTGTAAGTGTTTCATTCTCAAGAAAGGTGTTCGTTTGTCTAAATTTGAAGCTAGAGCTCATGAGGGCATATTTGTTGGTTATGCTACAAACTCTCATGCTTACCGTGTCCTCAATAAATCCACGGGACTTATTGAGGAGAAGTGTAATGTGGAGTTTGATGAGAATAACGGCTCCCAAGTGGAGCAAAGTGGCACTTGTGATGTAGGTGATGAAACTCCTCCTCAAGCCATAAGAAGAATGGGAGTTGGCTACATCCTACCCATTGAGGAACCCCTTGTGGCCGAAGGAGAAGGACAATGCTCCACTCAAGTGGAGCCATCACCAACCCAAGGCCCACACGCTTCCGAAGAACAAAGTGAAGGCCCTCAACCTCTAGAACAAGACCAAGGGCAAGATCGTGCTCAAGGCGATGATATCACCTCAAATGATGCCCAAGGTCAAGTTCTCTCCCAGAGCATGCTCAAGATGAAGTTCATGCTCAAGGCGGCGCTCAAGATGATCAAGTGACCCTCCTCATCTCACCTCAGGAGGAATTAGGCGTCGTGCCGCCAAGATTGCTTCAAACTCACAACCAAAGGCCATCTCATGGAGAATGTGGTTGGAAGCCTAAGAAAAGGGTAAGCACTCGTAGACAATTGGCAAACTATTGTGAACATCACGCGTTTGTCTCTTGTGTTGAACCACAAAAGGTCTATGAGGCGCTTGAAGACTCGGATTGGCTCAATGCTATGCATGAAGAACTCAACAACTTTGAGTACAACAAGGTGTGGAGATTGGTGCCAAGGCCATCGGAGAACCACAACGTCATTGGGACCAAGTGGATTTTCAAGAACAAGCAAGATGCTCATGGAAACATCATTACGCAACAAGGCAAGATTGGTAGCACAAGGCTACTCCCAAGTCGAGGGTATCGACTACGGTGAAACCTTTGCTCCGTTGCTCGTCTTGAATCCATTAGTTTGTTGATTGCTTATGCTTCCCATCACAACTTTAAGCTGCAACAAATGGATGTGAAAAGTGCTTTTCTTAATGGTCCCATTAATGAGTTGGTCTATGTCAAGCAACCCCGGGTTCGAGGACCCCTACTTTCCGGATCATGTGTATCAACTCGATAAGGCACTCTATGGCCTTAAACAAGCCCCACGTGCGTGGTATGACCACCTTACCGAGTTGCTACAAGATCGTGGCTTTGAAGTGGGGCAAATCGATCCCTCTTTTTACTAAGAAGGTCAATGGGGAGTTGTTTGTATGCCAATTATATGTTGATGATATTATCTTTGGTTCTCCTAACAAAGCTTTCAATGAGAATTTGCCGCTCTCATGACCTCCAAGTTCAAGATGTCTTGATGGGAGAGTTGAAGTTCTTCCTTGGTTTCGACATCAAACAAAGAAGAAAGGAACTTTCATCAACCAAGCCAAATACACTCAAGACATGCTTAAAAGATTCAAGCTAAGTGATGTCAAGCGGCTACTACACCAATGCCTACTAAGTGCCAACTTGACATTGATCCCAATGGTAAGCGGTGGATCAAAAGGTATATCGTTCCATGATTGGATCTCTGCTTTACCTTTGTGCATCTAGACCGGATATCATGTTGAGTGTGGGTATGTGTGCACGGTTTCAAGCCGCACCAAAGGAAAGTCACTATGTGGCGATCAAGCGAATCTTCGATATTTGGCTCATACCCCAAACTTTGGCTTATGGTACCCAAGAGGAGCAAACTTCAAGCTTGAAGGATTTACTGATTCGATTGGGCGGAGACAAAGTGGATAGGAAGTCCACTTACGGAGGTGCCAATTTCTTGGTTGCTCTTTGGTAAGTTGGTCTTCCAAAAGCGAGTTGTGTGTCTCTCTCGTCCACCGAGGCGGAGTATGTGGCGGCGGGTAGTTGTTGTGCTCAACTCTTATGGATGAGGCAAACTTTAAAGAATGCACGGTGTCAATTGTGACAAAATGCCTCTTTGGTGTGATAATGAAAGTGCCATCAAGATTTCTCTCAACCCGTGCAACACTTCAAGGCGAAGCACATTGAGATTCGGTATCACTTCATCCGGGATCACATTAGGCGAGGAGAGATCGAGCTCAAGTATGTCAACACTCACGATAACCTTGCAGATATCTTCACGAAGCCCTTGGATGAAGCAAGATTTATGAGTTAAGGCATGAGCTAAATATCATTGATTTAAGCAATGTGGCTTGAACCCGTGCAACTCCACCACACTTAATGTAATGTCTAGTTTAGGTGTAGGCATGGACATAGGGGGAGTGTTGTTCTCTTAATGAACTCTCCTTCCCCCCTTTATGCATAAAACGATCAACTCTTTCACTTTAGCCATTGTTGATGGCGCTTGTGCTTCAAAGAGGAGTTTTGGTCATGGACCCAAGGATAATTCTTCGCGGTGCCATACCAATTGACTCAAACATAGGTGGCTCCGGCCACCGCCCTCTCTCGAGAGAGGCCTGAGCTTGCTCCCTTTTGTGTTGTTTGCTTTGAAGGAGTGGGTTCCGGTTCATGGTTCGTGTGTTTTGTTTTGATGGTCTCTATCTTGTCATCGACTTCTTGTTCCTTGATGTATTTTTCTTCATTTTGTCGCCTAGAGGTCATCTCTTTTGGTTCTTTGGCGGTACTACCGCTGCTGGTAGCAGTACTACCGCTCTGGCGGTACTACTGCTGCAGTGTGAGTACTACCGCTCAAGCGGTACTACCGCTCTCAGTGTGATACTACCGCTGGGGAGGCGTGGGCGGGGTTATTTGAGGGGGGGAGTTTCTTCTCCCCATACCAATCGCTCGTCCTCTCGCTTTGTCTCTCTCCGACAACCGGCGCCAGGAGAGGGCTCGGCGGATCTCCCTCTCGGGCCGTCTTTCTCCATTCCCTTGGTGGAGTCGATCCCCACCCGTCCTCTTGCCATGGATGCGGTATTGCCCCGTTCTCTTGTTCTTTGTATCTAGGTTTTCAATCTAGCTTCTTAGGGGCATTAGCGGTTGCATCCTTAGATTTTTGGTCAAATCTAGGCTTGAGTAGGATGGAGAAGGCTTCTAGGCTGTTTGGATTAGTGTTTGGTTGGAGTATTTTTGAATTTGGTAGGGCGGAAGTACGGATCGACCACGGTAGTAGGAAGCGGCTGTTTCCCGCCCAACAGTACTACCGCTCTCGGGCCAGTCTTGCCGCTGGAGCGGTACTACCGCTCCCGGAGCCATCTCTTGCGCTTGAGGCGGTACTACCGCTCCCGGGCGGTATCTTGCCGCTTAGAGCGGTACTACCGCTTGAGGTCCGCAGTACTACCGCCCTCTACCAAAATCCATCTTACTCCTACCTCTTTGTGATCCTCTTTGTTCGTTCTTGTGGCTTATCCTCGTTTAAATGCAGTTGTTTGCGTGTTTTGTGTGTGTGGTTCCGGTGATGAGGTTCCTAAGCCTCAAGCTCGTCGTGTCAACCCGGTGCGTGCTCGTCCAAGCGCTACCGCACCACCGAGCTGCCGGAGGATCTTGAGTGCTCCACCTCCTCCCCAAATCAGAAGAAGAAGGCTGCGGTCAGGCCAAAGCCGGGAAAACTCTGCGAAATGCCACCCAAGGAGTTACGGGCAAGGCGCCGTCATAACCCGTGTGAGGTCGCCCAAGATCCCACTTTGGTCAACCGTCCGTTCTGGAACAAGTTTCAGTTTGCTATCTATTTTGATGTTCTCAAGGCCAAGAAGAATCTCTATGTCAAAGTGCACTCCATCGACATTGAGCATATGAAGAGTGATCCCGACTACTTTGGTGAAGCTCTTGAGATGTGCACTCAGTGAACATTCTCCGGATCATGCAATTCAACAAGGACTTCAATCTGATCTTGTGGCCCGATTCTATGCCACGGTTCACCTTGGGACTAATGAGGACAGGACTCGACTGGATGACAAATGGCAAGTTCTTTGTCGATCAAGTGGAAAGCTTTCATGCGATTGATTGGGGTGGAAGACCTTGGACTTGAGTCTGCTGTCGGCTTTCGCCCCCACCTTGAGCCATTGCCACTCACAAGCAAGCTCTGTGGCCCTCTTGCACTCTGAAGATCAACCCCGACACAAATAAGGAGACCTATGAGCTACCTGCCTATCTGGATATACTTCACCGTATCTTGAGAGAGACTTTTCCCTCGCATCGATCGAATCTGGACCAGGTTCACTCTTATCTTGTGGACATGCTTATCTTCATCGGCGGGAGAAGGGCGAGCACGGAGAGACCTTGGATATCTCTCATGTTATGTGGTCTGAGCTAGTTTCGCCATCTCCGGCGCAAATGCCCAATTTATGCTCCGTTCATTATCTGCTCATTGAGAAGGCACAGGAGCATGTCTATCCCAAGGAGGCCTTTGGAGCTTGGCGATTTGGTCTCTCACGATGTCAGCGTCGAGGAAGAAGGAGGCTGGGGCACTCAAGCCCCTAAGGCTGGTGTTCCGTCATCTGCTGCTGCTATGGAGACCAAGAGGAGGCGAGGCGAGGATGAAGATGATGACTTCGTGCCCTCAGGGACAGAGCCATCTTGGGCCCGAAGCTCAAGGCCAAGGTCAAGCTCTTCCGCATGGAGTCTCACGGTCGATTACATGGCTCACGTGGCGAGAGAAGAAGGCCGAGGTCGTCACAAGGAGCTCATCGTCGGTTAGGCGCTACCGTCCAGTGGATCGAGGACCAGCTTCTTGAGGAGGAGGAGTGGATTCAGCGACCGCCCATGGACCGATTCGAGACCGAGCACTTCGGTGGCGGCGGTGGTGCGATGATTCTGCTGGGCTCTGATGCGTGTGTTCCTCGCTTGCTCTCACATGGGGCGGTAGCAGCGCTCCCTCTCCTTTTGGTGTCTCGATGCCAAAGGGGGAGAGAGCTTAGGGATTTGCGAGTTGTGTCTCTTTCGTTCGTGTGTCTTGTCTTATTCATGTTTTAGTTGGCTTGCTTTGGTTGGTTTGTCCGTGAGACCTAAGTTTAAGTAATTTGAGTCATATGGTGTGAGACATATGCTACCCTTCCACTTGATATCATTATCTATGTCTATCTAGCTCATGAGTTGCATGCTGTCTTGTTATATCTTCTATCTGCTCTCATGCTTCATGCTTAGATTTTTGGTCTCTAAAATGTAGGGGAGCTTTGATCCGAGTATGTGTCTTGTGCAGTCCAAAGCACTTATTTAAATAGCACACATCGAGGGGAGCCCAACTACATGTTAGGACCGTCGGTTTGTATGCTTTCTATATATCATGTTTTTGCAAATCCCGTATTGTCATCAATCCACCAAAAAGGGGGAGATTGTAAGGGCATATTTATTCCCTAGTGGTTTTGGTGATTGATGACAATGCTTTTGCGGACTAATCATGTGCGTTAAGTTCTTTCAGAAGATCATCCATTGGCACGAGACGATTTCCTCCCCTTGGTGTTTTTATTCAAGACGGTGTAGCTCCTGCGGTTCGTTGTTGGTGGACTAGTTTTGTAGGAGTCACCGTACTATTAGGAGGGGATCCGCGTTGGTAAGGCTAGGGTGGAATCATCACGTACACATCCTTATCACACCCGTCGTCTTCCCTTTGCATCTTTGGAGCTGCCCCTCTCTCTTCCGTTTCGTTTAGCCTGTGCGGTAGTAGTACCGCGACCTCTGATGATAGTACCGCGAAGCCCTAGCGGTAGTACCGCTCAGCGAGCGGTAGTACCGCTCCGATGAGATAGTACCGCTCGCGAACTCGACTACTACCTCGATAGTACGCGCCTACTACCGCCTCGATTGAGGCGGTGTTTTCTCGTGTCGGGTTTTGCGGCACTAGGAGCGGCGATAGTAGCGGTAGTACCGCTCAAGCGGTAATACCGCTCAAGCGGTAATACCGCTCTGCTCCCGCTGTAGTGCCGCTCTGTGGTAAGCGGTAGTACCGCTAGGTATGAAGCGGTAGTACCGCTCTTAGCGGTAATACCGCCCTTCCTTAGCGGTATACCGCTCATCTTGAAGCTGTTTAGTGGGGTAACGGTTGGATGTGTTACCCACTATATAAAAGGTCATCTTCTTCCTTGTTGACCTACCTCTTTTCCCCCAAGCTCCATTGCTGCTCAAAGCTCCATTTTAGCCCGATCTCTCTCCTAGCCAATCAAACTTGTTGATTTGCTCGGGATTGATTGAAAGGCCTAGATCTACACTTCCACCAAGAGATATTTGATTCCCCCACCTATCCCTTGCGGATCTTGTTACTCTTGGGTGTTGAACACCCTAGGCGGTTGAGTCACCTCGAAGCCATACTCCATTGTGGTGAAGCTTCGTGGGTTTGTTGTTGTTGTTGGGAGCCTCCGGTTGTTGTGGGTTGCCCCAACCTTGCTTATAAAGGTTGGTCGCCGCCTTCAAGGGCACCAATAGTGGAATCACGGCATCTCGCATTGTGTGAGGCGTGAGGAGAATCTGGTGGCCCTAGTGGCTTCTTGGGAGCATTGTGCCTCCACACCGCTCTAACGGAGACGTACTTCCCCTCAAAGGAAGGAACTTGGTAACACATCCTCGTCTCCACCGCTCCACTCTTGGTTATCTCATCCCTTTACTTGTGCTAGCTTATTTGTTGTTCTTATCCTTGCTTGCTCGTGTGCTAGTGTTGTTGCATCATATAGGTTGTTCACCTAGTTGCACATCTAGACAACCTTTATTATTGCAAAGTTTAATTTGGCTAAGAAAAGCTTAAAAATTGTTAGTTGCCTATTCACCCCCCCCCTCTAGTCAACCATATCGATCCTTTCACCCTTAAAGTCATGCTAGACAGTCACACTCTCATATCTCTTTTTTTTTGCGAGGAAAACTTCTGATCTATTCATCAACTATCAATATAGTACATAGAACAGCAGAAGTAAGAAATACATCCAGGTCCGTAGACCATCTAGCGACGACTACAAGCACTGGAGCAAGCCGAAGGCGTGCCGCCGTCATCGCCCCTCCCTCATCGGAGCCGGGCAAACCTTGTTGTAGTAGACAGTTGGGAAGTCGTCGTGCTAAGGCCCCATAGGACCAGCGCACTAAAGCAACAATCGCCGCCGATGAAGAGAAACATACATCGGAAGGATCCTAACTGTAGACACACGAACACAGAAGAACAAAGACCAGAACCACGTGGATCCACCAAAAACAAACGCCGACCGAATCCCACGAGATCTATCGGAGACCAACCTCCACACGCCCTCCGATGATGTTGAAAACACCACCGGAAGAGGGGCTAGGTGGGGAGGACCTTATTCCATCTACAGAGAGCCGCCACCGCCCCGCATCTCTGAGCAGGACACAAACCCTAGAAAAACACAAAAAACCATCAAACGGAGCCCTCGCGCCGGCAAGGGTCGAGATCCACCACGCCTCCATGGTCCTAAGACCACAGAAGATGAGGTAGACCGCCAGCGGCACCGACGGGAGGCAGGAGAAACCCTAGCACACTGGGTGTTGGGTACGAGCGCCGCCGCTGTTGCTTTTCCTTCGGTTCGTACACCCACTCACACTCTCATATCTAACCCTCGAATGTATGCAAATCCATCACATTCGGCATACACATTAATATCACAAGAGAATTGAGTAGTTTCACAATTCAAAACACATAGTTAATACATGAAAATAGATAGTTCAAACATGAAATTTATTTGAAGTGCACAATTCAAACATTAAACTATTTGATTTCCTCCTTGGTTTTTATTGTGGCTCCATATATGCTCCATAAGATTATTGAGTAGTTGCATGTGCACCTGTTCATCTCGAAGATTCTGATGCATCTGCAAAATTGGATCTGCATCTTGATCCGTGATGTGTACCTGTTCTCCGGGTTTCTCGAAATCATGGGTTCGGGCTGCCCGTTATCCCTTCCTTGACAACCATATTATGCAAAATGACACAACATGTCATTAGCTACCATAAATTCCCTGATTTCTACATCATTACAGCTCCACGAGCAATTTCCCAACGAGCTTGGAGCGCTTTGAATGCCCTCTCCACATCCTTTCTTGCATTGCTGCAAAGTGCCTTTGTTTGTTGCCATGAGGATCTGATATGGTCTTCACAAACGCCGCCTGCTGAGGATAGATACCATCTACAAGGTAGTACCCCTTGTCGTAGTCGTGCCTGTTGATAGTGTAGTTGCACAGGATGCTTCCCCATTGCAAAGTCTCCTGAATACGGGAGATTGTTGAAGCACATTGATGTCGTTGTAAGAACCAGGCATGCCAAATCCACAGTCATTTGATGTCACTGCTTCAAATATGATGGTGGTCTCTTTGGTGTGATCTTGATACATCCCACGCAAACCTCTAGGACAGTTCTTTCGTTGCCAATGCATGCAATCAATTGAACCAAGAATATATGGAAAGTCTATTGCTGCTCCAATAGCCATCAGTTTTTCCTCATTTTACCCATTTTGTTCTCTCTAAGTTTGTTCCAAACACTCGCACCACGGGGCGACCAAATCTCACAGTGGTCTTCAGGGATGTGCCCCCATCCGTACCATCTCACTAACGGCATCAGCGGCGGTAGCAAGCATCCTCGTAGCAGCCGTGCACTTCTGCTTAGTAGAGAACGAGAGTTGTCCACAACAATCGCGGGTCAACTTGAAGTAGGAATCATATGCCTCCACTCTCTCTACCACGAGGAAGAACAATGGTTTGTGCATACGGAAGTGTCGACAAAACCATGTATCAGGGAGTGTTGGCACGGGTTGAAAGTAGTCCTTTTAGAGAAGCCGTGTTCCAGCGACTCTATCCCGATTCGGAATTCTCCTCTCTTTGATTGAACCCTCGAAGTTCAGAATGTGCTCCACCTCCCTATCCATTCCTTCTTGGATGCTCATGATCGTTAACAACTCCACATCCCCGTCCGACTCAGACAAATCGAAAAATACATTTTGCATTAACGCATCAAGCTCCGTGTTTCCATACTCCTCATCCAACAAACCATCTGATTTCATCATTTTCCTACAAAAGAATCACAAAAAATGGATGGCAATTTGTCGAACACATAGAAGACAAGGTGTAGTATGAGAATAGTCAGACGTACCACAGCGGCATCCGGGGATGCAACGGTATCCGAAGCATCGAGACAGCCAGGGAGGAGGTTTGTGGCGGGGATGGCGGTGCTGAGGGATCGGGACAGCGGCAGAGCTATGGAGGGCCTGGGCTGACGACAAAGAAGAAAGGGAATTGATGCAATTTATTGTGGGCCTTGCCTGTCGGATCTAATGTGACAGAGCGCCTGACGCGCCCGGGCCTCCTCATAGCCGCGCAAGTATGAGCTGGATATGAGGGTCAATTTGAGAAGTTTGGACGAGACAAATTTTTATGACCAATCATGCACTGTTCACCCACGCATATACACGGTTTATTTGAGGAGGCCGGCTGTAGTACAGTGCAGGGCCGGTTGTGGCAAGTGGCAAAACCAACCTACCCCTCTGAACGAGAAAAACACGCGGCACAGCATTCCGCTTGCGCTCTGCCCCCGCCCCTCCCACCTCCTGCCCTGTGCGAGTCAGAGATTTTGCGCGCGCGCCCCGGGGCAAAGAGATAGTGCCACCACTGTTCGGTGCGGTGGTTTCGGTGAAAGAGACCGACAGAGCTTGGTGGATAGAGAAGAGAGGAGGCGGAGGCGAGGTCTCCAACGGGGAGGGAATAGAGCGGTGCATTTTCTTGCCCACGGGCACGGAAGGTCAGCCTCTCGGAAGCAAGGGGCGTCGCCATTGCTCCCATCGGCGCCGCCTGTTCTTGGTATGGTATCTTCTTCATCCTTGCATCTGGTTCTTGGATTGGGGGAAATCGCTCGCCCGCTGCCTGCACGTTCGCTGCGTCAGATGGATGGTGTGATTGATCTGTCTGCCCTGCAAATGGTGAAGTGCCGGAATGTTGGGCAGAGTTCTTGAATCTTGATGCATGTGGATTTAGGTTTTTCCTTTTTGCTCTTGTTGTATGGTAATTAATTACTGTATCATTATTTTTCCCCGTCGAAATGCGTCGCATACTGATATCACCCCATTGTTTCGATTTTGTTGATGTTCCTGCTACCATCCTTGCGTTGCGATGATGAACTGCTATTCTGGTTCAGGTCCAGCCCTTCAGGGCTCTGCGACTCTGATGTGTGCTTTCACTTCAGTACAGTTACTACTGAGCCAAAATTGATATTTCAAAACAATCTTTTTGTATTCTTGAAAGGCTAATGCTATCATTACTCTGTTCCAGATTTTGTTTCAGTTCCTTTTTTTTGGTCAAAAACTATATGTGTTTATTACTCACGAAGACAGGGAGTACTAGACAGGCCAGCTCACGTGTTACATGTCTCTGTTTTGCAACTCATAGCTTACCTCTTGTGGTGATTATTTTCTGCATTTAGAGACTTTCGAGTTAGGATTTTCCTGATGTTGCAAATATGTGTGCACTAACTTTGTTTATGCCCTCATTGCAGTGCGATTGCTTCAGTTCGCGCCACTAAACAGGATGGATGGGATGGACTTCCTGGCAGGAATGGGCATGAACGAGGAGGATCTTATGACGATGGTGTTTGAAAAGAATGTTGCTGAGCTGAGAGAAGACACGTTTGATGGTTCTGAGGAGGAAAGACAAATCTTTGAGGAGATTTTCGGCTGCGGGCAGAACACTTCACAGCCAGGCGCAAGCAAAACATCTATACCGCCATCCGGCCCTGCCTCCAGCGGCAAGATGGGCTACTGCCGCATAGTGGAGTCCTTCACTCACGGCAACCTATCGAGCTATCATGTCTTCGATCACAGTGCTAGTCAACAGATGCAGAACGCAATGCCTTGCACAGATCATCATGACATGCCTTCTGAGCTCGTGGTACAGTCGACGCCACCTTCCATCGATCGGGTGTACACTCGCAGGGCGGTGACTCACAGCAGCCAGAGAGCAGAACTTTCCAGTGTCCTGGATTTAGAGAGGGTTGACATCACCAGCGTGATCGCGCGGCGACCGGGCGGCTGTGGCTTTGGAATGCTCTGGAACCATCTCCGGCTGCACGCGCATCTTCTGATGATGGACGCCGGGTGGAGGATCGAGGGCAAGGAGAGGGGGAACAAGAGCAAGATCGAGGGCAACAAGGAAAGGGGGAACAAGATTAAGATCGACCTCATGTACGAGTCGCCCGACAAGCTCATGCGCCTGGCTTCTCTTGCTAGGGCTTGGAAGTGCTTTGGTGAGTGGCTGCTCATCCGTTCGTCCATAGTTGATGGAGATGACCGTGGAAAGGAATGGTCCAACATGCACGAATTTCTGTGTGATTTGAAGGACACGCTGCTGTGCTTGGAACACGAGGCCCGGCGCCCCGAGCAATCCCTGTCTTTCATGCACCAGTGGCGGCTGCTGGATCCTTTCATGGCGGTGGTTTGCATCGAGAAGAAGGTCGCAGCGCTGCGGAATGGAGTGCCACTGAAGGCTGTGAACAGCACGGTCTACGGTCCTCAGTCATAGCGAGAGAAGTTGCAGAAGCAGAGCAAGGGAGAACCAAATGTGAGTCAGCAAGTACAGTTGAAGCTGAAAGGGAGCCGGAGGCGTTGGTGGCACAGGCGTGAGCTGTGGCGGCCTATCTGTGAGGAAGAGGGCTGCGTGGTAGTTTGAGTACCAGATCGACTTTAGTTGCGTGTTTGTCTTTTGCCCACTCTGTTGTACTCCTACTGTAGAACGGATCTCTAGTCTCTGCTCTGACCTTCTAACTATCTCCGTATCTCCCAGCTCACCTGCTGTTCTTCCTCTCGAAGTCCAAATTCCTGTAATCCAGAGAGTAATCCGAGTTGGTGCGTAGAGACACAATTGCAGCAGTCCATTTCTTTTTCGTGAAAACGCAAAACTTGCGTCTGGTTGATAGAAGGTATAGAACGACTAGGCCGGATAGAAGGTATAGAATAACACTTCTATTTCTGTTCTGTAACAAAATGAACGGCAACTCCAAGTAGCTCGGGAGCACTGGAAGATAAATCTTTGGTCTTCGGTGGTACCGGTGCTTAACGAAACTCATACAAATGAATGTGTAGGGAGTGGATTTTCTATGACTTTGGCCTAGGATCTGTTGCTGGAGTTCAAACCAACATACTTTTCCTGTGTCCCTCTTCATAGTACGGTTGTCCTGCGCTGAATGTAAATTTTGAATTCACTAAAAGCTAGAAATATGTGCTAAGAGCTTGAAGTAGATAACAACTTGAAAAGTTGTATGTGGGGTGTAAGTGCATCTAGTGCCCCTTAGTGATTTTGGTGTATTGAAGACTTATAGGTTAAGGGACTAATGTGTTTATGAGTGTACACAGGTCTATAAGTATATGAGGAGTTTGATATTTACAGAGAAAGTCGACTCCTAAAAATGAAGTTCTTCGACTGAAGACTTTGGTATTCTGAAAACGTTCTGAAGACTTTGAAAGTGAAGAAATTGGTGTGACCTTGAAGACTTGGTATTCATTTAAGGAACATGAACCGTGAAGACTTTTGTTGTCGTAGTTTCGTTTTCTCTTTCTTGAGTCATATGAAACACCGTACTGTTAAAGGGGGTCGAGGAACTACTAAGGAAAAATTTTCATGTGATGCTCAACTCAAAATCCTACACCTACCAATCCCTTCGAGTGAAGCCTTTGGAAATCTCATACAGATTCAGTCAATTTCTTGATGAAAGAGGCGAAGTTCTTACAGTCATTGAGAATTTGTCTGGCCGAGGAGTTAGGAATTCGCCAGTCGGATTGCCTACAGTGAGGATCATGATAGCCCGAGGAATTTGAGTCAAATTTCCGACCATTCTTTGTGCTTGCGGCCACCTGTTCCAAAATATCTTATCCACCTAACGATCATATCATTGAAGGGCATTTATGTCTTATCATGTCGGGCTGCTCCCTAGGCTATAAATAGCCGCCCCCTATGACCACTAGCTGGTTGGCTGCTCCGAGAGAAACTTACACTTGTCATTTGAGAGCATCCCATCCTCCGAAGACTTTGAGCGAAAATCATCGAGTGAGGAAAATCCAAACCCAAACACGTACAAACCCAAAGTGATTAAGCATCACTGAAGAGATTGATCCTGCGTGGATCCGGCGCTTGTTACCTTTGAAGATCTGTGCTTCTTCCAGACGGTTAGGCGTCATGGTCTAGAAACATCAAGAGGAATTGTGGATCGCCGAGTGACCGAGTCTGTGAAGGTTTGGAAATCGCTGAAGACTTACAACGAGTGATTAGGCGAGTGCATGTGACCTTAGTTCAAGGAGAATACGGTGAGGACTTGGTGTCACGAGCTGCGTGCTCGATGATGGGTGTCGATCTTGTGTGTCCTCGATTTTAAATACTCGGCCGCTCAACAGACGTACAAGCGAGACAGCAGTTGGAACTGGTCTACCAAATCATTGTCTTCACCAAGCTTCTGGTTCTATTTCCTCGATTTTTGTCGAAAAAGACCCTCTGCCATTGGAATTGCCAAAAAGACCCTGCGGACGAAATTGACAAAGAGACCCCCTCACTAGTGGCGGCGGCGGCAGCGGCGACACGTGTCACTGCCGCCACGCCGTGGGCGCGGGCCCGCCGCCACAGCAGGAGGGGCAGCCGGTGTATAGCAGTGCGTGCAGGCGGCCTGAGCCAGGCGTGCATGACAGAACAGGCCGCACCAGGCGGGCCCGCTGCCACCGGGTGAGGCGGTTGCCGCTGCCATTGTCGCTACCCGACCGACAAGGCCTGCTGCTGCTGCTGGGCCCAGCAGGTGGGCCACGCTGCCACCAGCCGAGGCGGCCTGTCTGTCTTCTTGCAGCAGCTTGACGATCTTGCAGACGGCGCTGATTTCGGCGCGACGATGGACGGTTGTGACTCCGGCAGCGGGAATATGGGCGCTTTTGGTTCTTTCGCCGGGAATCAATCCTGCCTTTGCTTCTTTTGCCTCGGCGGATCACGATGACCTTTGGGAATCCGAGGCTACGGGAAGCTGTTGTGCCGACACTACGGGGATCATAAATATCCCGCTTAATTTTCTCGCCATCATTTATCGTCGAGCTTATAAAAGGAGACACCGAGGCTCTCGTCCAGCCATCCTCGAAATCGGCGGTCGCGCAGTGTGTAACACATTTTTTCATCAATATGAGTTTTCCTTGCTCGGATCAAAGCATTAGGCGAGGAAAATGAAGAATGCAAGTTTGCCTCTGGGGTGGCAGTCCTGCGGTGTTGGTGTGGCGATCTTTGCAAGGTGAAGGAGGTGTGGATTTTTCAGATTGGTTGGGCATGAAGTTTTTCATGTGCGCCAATTATGAGGAAGATCTGCCGTAGCTATTTCAGTCGACAAGCCTCCGGTATGCTTTAACCATCACGAATAGATATTGTTGGTATTTTCATTGATTATTTAGTAACATTTTGTTTCTTGTTGTAGTCTCCTCCGCCTCGTGCATGTACTATCGTTGGATTGACACGGAGAAGCCGGCTTGGGCGATGGCCGAGATTCGTGAAAGAAGTCGCCGTCGTGGAATAGTTTATTTGCGGAAGAAGCGGCGAGAAGGCGGAAGCGAGGAGAAAGCGAGCAATAGAGAGAGTTAAAAGAATACTATGCGAACAACACCGTTTTTTCAGGAAATGGAAAAGAAAAACAGGGAAGAGGCTCGTCGCATGGAGGAGCAGGAACGACAATGAAAGGAGGCTCGTGGAGGCGGAGAGGCGAGAAAGAAAGAAAGGGCTAGTGAGGCCAAGGCAGCGAGAAGAAGCTGGCGATGGAAAAGGAAAATATCCACGCTGGACTCGGTAGATTCCTGTGGTAGTATTTTAAATTTCGCAATCATTTGTATCTTTATTTCTGCACTTTAATGTAGCTTTATTTCAGGAGTTAAATGTAGGTTTATTCCTACAATGTATCTTATTTTCAGTTGTGCCGTGTCGTAATGGAAATAAATATAGTTTTAGAATAAAGTAGTGGCATTTTCTTTCCCTCCACTAATATCGAACATCGTGCAACAACTACAAAATAAAATTAAGATAGAACATAATGCCCTACAATAAGAGAGTATAAACTAATAATGCAAGTACATCCTAATTAAACGGTCGAACTGGAATACAGCTTAAAAACTACATGAAGGCATCATCGTCATCCTCCATCGATGCAGAACTCTTGCCCTTCGAGGATGTAGAACTCCTACCCTTGGACGATGCAGAACTCTTGCTCTTCGAGGATGCAGTACTCTTGCCCTTAGACGATGCAGAACTCTTGCCCTTTGACGATGCAGCACCCGGAAGCGGCGGCATGAAGATATCATCTTCATCCTCGCTCTCCTCAGTCCATAAAAATGGATGATTTTCTGCAGTCCTTCTGAAAGTTTCACTCTTCGGCTCCACTACATTCTTCCACCTTGCACGCAACCTAAGAAGTTCTTTACGTACCTCCTCATAGGTCCTTTCAGGCCACCCAGACCTACGTAATTGGTGAGCCAACTCATTCATTATGGTGTCACTACCGGTGAGTTCGTCCCATGGAACTATCCTATTGTCCATCCTGAAATCGGTAGCTAGCCTCAGAAGAGTCCTGCTCATCCCAGGGTGAAAACTACGATTGAAAGGATAATGGGACATCTCGACTACACTACACTCGAATGCTTATCCACCTCCGTCTGAAGGGGGTTTTATAGGTAGAGAGGAGAAAATGACGGGAAAGAACGAGTGCAGTATGGCGGGAAAGGGTTGGCGGGAACATATGGCGGGAAACGAGTGGCGGGGACATATGGCGGGAAAGCGTTGGCGGGAAACGGGTGGCGGAGGGAAAGCGTTTGCGGGAAAATATTGAGGGGAAAGCATTGCCTAAAAATATATTTTTTTCAATGTCTAAGACGGGCAATGGTTGCACAGTATTCATCAGCCAAAATTTAAAAAAAAATTCATTTCGGCCTAACATAAGCAAAAGAGTGGAGCGGGATAGTATGGCGGGAGATATAGGCGGAAAAATTGTTCTGACTGGTGCATTTTATTTCAGCATACATAGATGTTCAAATTGAAAAGTCGATACAGACATATGTAGATACAATGGGTCGCGACGTGCATAGATGAATCACCCTACTTTACGACGACCACGGCCTTTCCTTACGACCGAAGGCGACAAGCGATTAGGTGGCGGGTCACCACGAAGACAGCGGCCGTACTCCAATTCGGCTTCATGTGTCTGCGAGTCCTGCGTGGGTGGTGGAGTCGCGGATCCTTGTTGCAAACCTGAAGCGTAATTGTAGGCGTATGGTTGTGACTCCGGGGGGATAAAAGATGGGCCAATAACGTCCGCTCCGAAGAACTCTGTAACTAATGATGTAACCGTGTCGCCAAGATCATGTGATGCTCCCCGGAGGCCTGTGTTGACGCCATGATCATGTGATGCTCCCCGGAGGCCTGTGTTGACGCCATGACCATGTGATGCTCCCCGGAGGCCTGTGTTCACACTGCGCTGGGTGTTCTCATCGCCCCAATTAACATCAGGTGTGTCCTGCACATAGAAACATTTTAAACAAACTGTTAGAGGATAATATATGATATCATTGTAAATGCATTAAAATGTAAACATGACTACCTGAGCATATCCCTCTCCTATACTATCTGGCCATTGTACGTGGTGCTGGTTTAAATCTGGTACATGAGTCTCCTCGGGCATGGGGATCCCTCGCGTGGAGAGATACGGCTGAGATCCCTCACCTTGGGTGTATGCATCATATCCTGTATGCGCATATGGGTTAGGGAAAAAACTGCTCGGGCATCGAATCCAAGCCCGTGCCATGGTCTGAGATGTCTGCCCCACGAAGCTGCATCGAAGAAGAAGCGATCGATGGCGAGAGATGAGTCATGTCGTGGCAATGTCGTTCTAGTACTCGGACCCTCCCCAATTGCTCATGGCTCGTCTGCGCGCCTCGCTCGGTCTGCAGACGACGGTGCCGCTTTCGGTCTGGCTGACCTCGCTACCGGCATGTATGCTCCGGTGACAACGTCGTCACCTCTACCGCATCTGAACTTCTTTGCCATGAATTGTTGCAAAGTTTCGGAATGTCTTGCGATATGGGCCCTGGGCGGCATGCTATCCGTAGCCATCTGCCCTACTTCGTTGACATTTTCAAGCTGAACAATATTTGGATGTTATTTAGTTCAAATGATTATGAAATGATGGACCTAAAAAGTTACAAGTGATTACCGGTGGTCACGATAGTAAGCTGCATGCAGCTCAACATGTCTCCGCTTTGCTCCTCTTGTGTGAGATGTGTTGGTATAGTAGCTGGCTGACTGGCCAGGCTATGCGATGTGTTCATGCAGTACCACTGCTTGTACGCTTGATCTGTACTTCCATCGTGCGGTCTGCAAAATTAAATAATTACATAAACCATTGTGATGAAAGCAAAGCATCTTCACGCATCGTATGATCATCGTAAAAAATAATGTACATAAAATATACCTAAGTTGGCCTTTATATATCGCTAGCGCTTCATTTTCCCACTTGTGTACCCATTCAATGTTCTCTTCCTCCAATCGTATAAACTCCAACCCCTGCCCATATTGGTTAGCCTGCAAATTATGTAACAAAGTGTGAGTTTAGTAAATTAAAAATGACACTAACTATTTAGGTATGTCACATCTTACTTATGTGTTTCCTCATCGATACGTCTGGGAAAAGGTGGTGGAATTTCTTGATAGAGACCGAACTGTCTCATTACACGCTCTGGGTTGTAAGGCTCAACACACCACAGGAACAATAAGTTGCAGCGAGTCAGCCAGAATGCACTATCGGTCAACATGCCTGGTGTGAAGTGTCGAGCATCAATGACCATTTTTAGCTGGTCCTGAGTCCACGGGTTCCATGTGACTTCTGCCTCATCAAGTATCTCAAACTGCTGGTGGTACATAGGGTAACAATTTTTCGCAATATCTGGAGACCAACGTTTTCGTGCCTTTGTCCACCTGGTGGCCATAGTTGCGCTAGCACCCTCGCTAAAGTCGTATGGGTATACGGGTTGTACTATACGAGGTCGTCCTACAGGGAGGTATTCCCAGGACCACAACTGTAGAAACTCATAGGCGACACAAAGTAATGGAGCTTTTTGTGCGAAAGAGGTTTTTTGTGTGGCATCACACAAGCCTCTGTATGTATGAGATAGCATGGCAGAACTGAAGCTGTATTTTGGCTGCTCGGGTAAAGGTTCATCTACCATATTCTCTGCAATGTAGATGAGACCAGGGACAACAACGTCCCCATGTGAATTTGGAAATAGATTCCCGAGGAGCCACAACAAATCATAAACAGATGTCTTTTTCTCGTCTCCTCATTGGCGAAGCTAGATAAATTAAGAAAGTTATCACGAAGCCGACGAGTGGGATGCCCGAGGTTACGAGCGTTGTGATTCGGCATTTCCATCCCAAGGCGGGCTGCTATATCTAATGCCCAAGATGGAGACACTCGTGGAGAGACTACCGCTCACCTCTAATTGGTAGAGCAGTGATCATAGAATCATCTTTCGGTGTAGGTGCAAGCTCCCCAAAGCGAAAGTGAAAGGTGTGGGTTTCAGGTCTCCACCGGTCAACAAGGGATGTCAAAGGGATGGGTCGAGCGTGCTTGGTAAATCGCATGATGTGAGCCTAGCAAAACCTTGTAGTCCATAAGCGTCAAGGTGAGCAAGGAAATGATTGTGTATTGGCCATGTTTTCTTTATGGTTCAAGTCCGAAAGGCCGATAATCATGCTTAGTATTTGGTTTCAAAAATAGGTGTAGCGGTGGCGGCGTCATGGGGCCCTAAAAAGCACGGCACTTCACCCATAACCTGCACACAAACATACAAATATAAATTACGAGGAAGACAGAAATACAAATGCAAATCAAAATTAACTTAAAAATACAAAGAGATCGATTTACATTAATTATCTGAAGTTAACATCAGAGTACAATAATACAAAGAGAATCAATTTAACCTGGCTACTGCATCCGGCAACATCAGTGGCTGAAATGAACTCCACATACACCATCGGCTGACCATACATTGAGTTATTGGGATTGCTTGCAAACCTCATGTACGAATCCCACGACCGATCACCTGTGACAGGCCGCAAACCCCAACGGGCAACTGTCCCATCATTTCCTCCGTCAACGACGAAGGCCTCCATTGTCATTTTTTTCCTGCATCACTGGGCCAAACACCGCTCGGATGCACCTTCTAACAGCTGCGTAACCCACGTTAACCATGTCTCTCACATAACTGTAGTCGACTCGCATGAAGGACACATCCACCCGCATGGACCGTCGCGTAAGACGTTCCCATAGTACACTACTAAATTTTCCATAGTACCTAACCAACATATATGTTTACATTTCAAATAATTAGTAACTGAACATTTAGTAACGATGACAACATTTACATATCTTACGACTAAAATAATAACCGTATTTTCGTTATAAATATTCGGTTTGTTTTTAGAATCATTTGCTTAGACTTTAAGGGGTTGTTTGGTTAACGGGTATTTAAAGATCTATTTTTCTCAAACTTGTCTACGAGCGTAACAAACTAAAAATCTGTTTGCTTTTCTCTAACTACC
This sequence comes from Aegilops longissima, assembly GCA_021605205.1. NCBI lineage: Eukaryota > Viridiplantae > Streptophyta > Magnoliopsida > Poales > Poaceae > Aegilops > Aegilops longissima. Next base: position 520,542,310 of record CM038677.1, on the reverse strand, counting down.
CCAAAAATATCCTAAAATATTACGATAATAACATTTTAATATCATATGAGTAAAATATCTAATTTCTTCCGGCATGATATAATGTTTTTCATATCATACGATAAAATTCATTTATTTACAAATAATAATATTTGAGCGGCATGACAGTACATCAATATAAAAAATATTAACAAAATTACGGCGTCATTTTATACCTTAGCTCCAATATGGATGTGCTTGCAAATGCAATTAAGAGTCCAAATAGTTCGAATAAATATCCGTCACCAGTACTATATGAACAGAGTCAACCTATTATCATATCAACATCAATATTACACACGGATTTTTCTTTCTGCTATCAAAAGTATGAAAATAGCACTTGCATGTATCTGGTCATCACCTCAAAGATGGAAACACAATTTCTTCAATCACGTCATCTCCTCCTTGTTTGCTACTAAGATTAATTATTTTACCGAATTACATACATCATCAAGTACATTAGCACATATTCGTAACATATAAAATTTAGATTATTTCGACATAACAAAGTAGACCTACAACCTCCTAACTATAGACTTATTAATAAACATACCACATGAAATAACATACCACATGCAATGAACAATTACAGTACAAGTGTTTCTTAATTACCGTATTAAGATTTCTTGCATGTCAATACTAATGGGCGCACCTAACATTGATACAACATCTTCAACCTACTCTTCTAAAAATATATTATAAATGCTACATCTGTAAATCTGAAATTATTTCTAACCTCTAATCACTAACATTGCATAGCTAATGATGAGCTAAAAGACTAACTAATTACGACCTTGCATGCACAAAAAATCAATTTATTGCAAAGCTCATACCTTGATCTTCAACCGTGAGTTCACTTAAGCTAGGCAAATCGTACTCTGAAGCTCTAAATGACTCCAAAAAGTGATGAAATAATGCCTAACAAAATAGATAACACATAGTTATGAACTAAACAAAAAGAGTAAAAACATTATGCATGCAAACGAAACCAACAAAAATGGATAGATCTTACCTTCGTCTATCTTTTCTTCAACTTCAACATATTCAAAATCCAACTCCAAATCGCCCTAAATCACGAGTTAAAGTGCCTACTGAGTTTTTCTTTCTCTCTATTCTTACACACTCAGAAGTTAGAAGAGGATGCCAGTGTGCTTGCGCACGGAGCAGAAGCATACTATATAAAGGAAGAGGATCCCTGTAGTGTCGGCACAACAGGTTCCCGCAGCCTCGGATTCCCGCAGCGAGTGAGTGATTCCCGCAGTGCCGTCGCATTCGCTGAAGCAATAATCAGCGTGATTCTCGCAGTGCCGTCGCATCCGCTAACGCAAAAGAACCAAAAGCGTCCATATTCCCGCGCGTCGGAGTCACAGCCGTCACTGTTGCGCCTCGAAATCAGCGTCGTCTGCGCCTTTGTCGCGTCTTGACAACCTGAGATAGGTCGCCTCGGTTGGTGGCGGCGTGGCCCACCTCTTTGGGCCAGCGCAGCAGAGCCTTGTCGGCGGGTAGCTTCTGATGGCAGCCGTGGCCGCCTCACCCGGTGGCGGCGGGCCCGCTGGCGCGACCCGTTCCGTCGCAGCACGCCGGCTTCAGGCTGCCTGCATACGCACCGTTATACACCGGGCTGCCGCCTCTGTTGTGGCGGCGGGCCCGCTGCCTCATGGCGTGGCGGCAGGTGACACGTGTCGCTGCCGCCACTAGTGAGGGGGTCTTTGTCAATTTCGTCCATGAGGGTCTTTTTGTCAATTCCAGTCGGCAGAGGGTCTCTTTCGACAAAAAATCTATTTCCTCAACTCTTTCATTTCCTCATTACTGTGTTGAGTGTTTGGTCATATCTGTGTTTGAAGACTTTGACTTTTACTTTCTCAATTTCCTCAGTTCAATTTCTTCAGTCTGTTTGTGTTCATCTTGTGTTATCCTGTGATTACGCTTTCTGTACTCTGTGATTGTCTTCATTTCATCATGATGACCATGCCTGTATTCTGTTATGCTTACTTCTGAGTACTTATTCCGCTGCAAGTAGTTCTTCGCTAAGGAATTTCCTAACCGGCAAATTCCTCAGTGAAGAATTCATAAAAATCGCCTATTCACTCCCCCTCTAGTCGATATAACGCACTTTCAATTGGCATCAGAGCAAGGTACTCCCTTGTTTGTGTGATTTTGGTTTAACCGCCTGGAGTTTTAGTTATGTCGACCGCAGGTATGATCAAGGTCTCTGCTGGTTGTCCTACCTTCGATGGGACAGACTACCCCTATTGAAAGAATAAGATGTGAATGCATCTTGAGGCAATTGATAACGATCTCTGGTATGTTGTGGAAAATGGTGTTCCCACTGTCTCACCCTCACTGAACGCTGCCGATGTGAAGAGATTTAAGCAACTCGATTCTCAAGCGAAGAATATCATATGTGGCCATCGAGCAAAGGGCGGTATGGAAGAGTGAGTGCTTTGAAGCTGCTAAGCTTATACGGGATAAGCTGTCCAAAGTAAATGAAGGAGTCTTAACTCAGCGTGACTCTCGAGTTGATGTTCTTCGCAATCTCTTCAACCACTTCAAAAGACTCGACAATGAAAATGTTCAACAAACCTTCGATCGCCTCACTGACATCTCAAATGAGCTTCAAGCGCTTGGTGCCACTAACATCACCGACCATGAGGTGGTGAAGAAATTGTTGAGATCGCTTGATTCCTCATTTGATACTCTGGCACTGATGATACAAGAACATGCTGACTACAAGTCACTTGATCCCGTTGATATCCTCGAGAGGCTAAATACTCATGAGTTCGACTTGCTGAAAGAGATCTCTATGGTTCGAGCTATGGCAAATCCGTGCCACGAAGGCCAAGGCGATTATCTCGAATCTGAATGTGAAGATTACGGTAGCAGCCTTGGTGATCCTGAAGAATTGAGCCAGGAGCTAGCACTGCTCGTGAAGAAGTTCCAGAAGTTCTCAAGACGTGGTCGCTTTGGAAAATCCTTAAGGAGCAGTGATTCCTCATCCAATGACTATAAGAGAAGGCTATGCCACAAATGCAAGAAATCTGGTCACTATATTCAAGATTGTCCTCAGTGGGAAAAGGAATTAAAGAAGAAGAAATACAAGGATTACAGTTCTGATGACGCTAAGAAGAAGAAGAAATCATCAAAATCTTCATCATCAAAATCCTCGAAGTCTTCATCTCACAAGAAGAGCAGCTCCAAGAAGGCTCGGGCATTCATTGGCAAGGAAATGGACTCTGAAGCTGAATCTGAGGAAGATGAGGAAGAGGAGGCATCTGAGGAGTCCGAGTATGGTGTGGCGAGTCTGGCTCTCGCTACTGCATTCGTCAGCAAGTCTATCTTCAACTCTGAAGAAACTGACCTCACCAACAAGGTTGATGAAGATAATGATGACTACGCTCCCACCTATTGCTTCATGGCAAAGGGTGCCAAGGTACTCAAATATACCTCCTCTGAATCTAGTGAGAATGAATCTGATGAAGACCTCAAGCCCAGCTACTCTAAACTTGCTAAGATTTCTGTAAAACAACAAAGGGCTTTTGAAAAGGTTCAAAACATGCTAGACAAAATTGATGATATGTTGGGTGAAGAAATGGATCGCACTAAAGCCCTGACTAAAAATCTTCAAAGACTTCAGTCTAGGTTTGACAGCCTTCAAGGTCATCATAACACTCTCTTGTCTGATCATGAGAAGCTTTCTTATGAATTTTTCAAAGAAAGCAAGATCTTGAGAAGCTAAGAGTGAGTTATGAAGATCTTCAGAAGGAGCGCGATTCATTACATGCTCAACAAATCAGCGCGGCTCAGGAAGAATTTGTTCCTCCATGCTTAAAGTGCATTGAACGTGAATCTGCTAATTCTTCACCTGAATGTTCAAATGCTTCAATTGTTACAAATTCTTCTCCTGCCTCTGCTATCACTAATTCCTCATCCGAGGACATTGCTAGTATCCTTGACGATGCAGGCTGAAGGAATTGTACATGATGAACATGTACAAAAGCCTCAAAGGGCATCGAGACTCTTTGTGATGTGCTTAAAAGCAGATCCTCAACATGAACCCTAGGAAAGAGGGTATTGCCTTTGAGAGGAAACTCAATCTTGATGGAACATATTGGAAGCCCGAGCGGTACCCCAAAACCTCATGGATTGTTGCAAAGGGACCTCCGGTTGATCCATCTAACTTATCTGCTTTACATGTGAATCTCCTCATTCTTACGATGAGTCATTTGACTCAACTATAAACTATTCAAAAATCAGAATGGTGAAGTATTTGCTAGATATGTTGGCACTAAGCTGCGAGAACGGTTCTCCTATAAAGAAACTCTGGTTCCCAAAAGGTGCCTTGAAAGTCTTGGTGAATGTCCTCATGACACCACATGAAGAATTGGAACCCCAGTTAAACTCTTCATATGGACCAAATTCTTCATATGGATCCAAGTGCTCATACGGACCAAATTCCTCACGTGGATCAAATTCCTCAAAAGGATCAAAGTCCTCATATGATTATCATCGTGCTAACAACTCTGTTTCGCAGGGTAGAGCTAAGGGCTATGAATATGGGCATTATTCTTCAAACCATTATGTTCATAAGTCCTCAAAAAATTTCTCTGCTTATTCGTATGATTACCCTAACCCCTCTTGTGTGAAACGAAATGGGTTGACTTCTATGCCACCATTCTCATATGGAGCTCGTAGAGTGATGAACTCTTTGCCACCCCTTCAGATGTGGGTGGTGAAGAAAAAGAACTAATCTCTTCTGCAGGGTCAGGTCTCCAGACGTGCTTTAACGTCTGAAGAATTTGCTGGGGGCCTGACAAAATTGCCTGAAAGGACGCAGGCTAATCATGAAGAAATGAACTTTCATTTCAGACACCCTCCTACTACTATATCTGTTTTACTGCTTGATGAAATTCATCTGATGAATTTGATATCATATTCTTCACCAATGAAGTATATGAGTTCATAAGTTGCACTAATTCATCTGCAGGATGATCTTCCTAAAGCCTCTGAGTGGGTCCTCGATAGTGGATGTACAAATCACATGACTGGTGACAAGAATCTATTGATGGATGCTCCCTTATCACCATCACATCTGAAGCATATCATCTTTGCTGACAAAGGCAAAAGTCAGGTATTGGGTCTAGGTAAGGTTGCGATCTCTAAGGACATACACATGGACAAAGTCATGCTTGTTGAGTCCTTAGGATACAGCCTCATGTCAGCCTCAATGCTTTGTGATCTTGATATGGTTGTTGTCTTTGGCAAGTATCGTTGTGTTGTGATTATGGAAGCTGACCATTCCAAAGTTTTCCAAGGCTTTAGGAGAGGAGATTTGTATATTGTTGATTTCTCTACAGGACCACAACCAACCGTGTGCCTACTTGCAAAAGCTTTAGAAGGCTGGCTATGGCATCGACGACTTGGTCACGCAGGCATGAGGAATTTGCACACGCTTGCGAAGAAGAAGCATGCCATTGGCATTGAGAATGTAAAATTCCTCAAGGATCACTTGTGTGGAGCCTGTGAAGCTGGAAAAATGACCAAGGCCAAGTGTCGGTGTCAAAACCGGCGGATCTCGGGTAGGGGGTCCCGAACTGTGCGTCTAGGCGGATGGTAACAGGAGACAAGGGACACGATGTTTTTACCCAGGTTCGGGCCCTCTCAATGGAGGTAAAACCCTACTCCTGCTTGATTAATATTGATGATATGGGTAGTACAAGAGTAGATCTACCACGAGATCAGAGAGGCTAAACCCTAGAAGCTAGCCTATGGTATGATTGTTCTTAGTCCCTGGACTAAAACCCTCCGGTTTATATAGACACCGGATAGGGTTAGGGTTACAGAGTCGGTTACAATGGTAGGAGATCTACATATCCGTGATCGCCAAGCTTGCCTTCCACGCCAAGGAAAGTCCCATCCGGACACGGACAAAGTCTTCAATCTTGTATCTTCATAGTCCGAGTCCGCCAGCGGTGATAGTTCGCTATCCGGACACCCCTAATCCGGGACTCCTCGGTAGCCCCGAACCAGGCTTCAATGGCGGCGAGTCCGACGCGTGGATTGTCTTGACATTGCGGCGGGTTCTTCTCCAAATTCCATATACTTGTCTAATAGTGTCCGCTTCGATAAATGCTGCGCTCCTTGGCTTCCACGCCCAATAATGGCCATCTTCCACGTGTTTGAATGAATCAAAGCCAGGGTATTTTTACACTTATCCCCTAGCTGCGCAAATGAGCCACCTATAAAGGGACGAGGATCGAGATCCGAGTCACACTATCCCCTCCATGAGCTTTCATGGGCGCCTCGACAAAATCCATTCCATCATGGACCGGTCGTGCTGCTCCTCCTCCTCTCGCGCCCCAGCCCTCGGCACAGAAATTGGGAGAGATGCTCACTGCCGCATAGCGAGCTAGTGACACTCCAAACCAAGGGATTTCTTCCCCGGCCTTCATGGTTCGGTTCGAGCGGACTCGCCACCTATAAGGGCGGAAAGCAAGCGGAGAGTGTCCCGATCCTCCAAAGGAGAGCGGGTATGCTTTATCTCTTATCTAGTAAGAGGACTCGGTTTTCAATTCATCCGTTTCTCCGGGGCTCTTGGAGTTCTCGGCCTCCAGTTGCACCACCTTACGCCGCCTCCATTTTGCACATCGCGGGCTTCGTGGCCCTTTGCGAACTGTTCTTGGGCATCGAGGCTCATTTTGCGCTGTGGAAGAGATTATTCGCCTTGTACCCCGTTCTCACGAGGGGTCAATATATCAAGTGGGCAGAGCGAGCTATGGCGCATCGCCGGACGGATATCTATCCGGAACCCGAAGAAGGCGTCCGAGGACTGGCCTTGGAATGGTTTTATATAGAAGGCGTCCGCTTCGGATCTGTTCGGATCGGTCTCGAATTCAGCAATGCTCCTTTGAAGAAACGCTGAGTTGGCGCCCATGAGCTCCCGGAGGAAGGCGACGGGATGTCCTTTACGATGAGCGAGTAAGATTGTTAGCTCATTCCGGACTGACCATGATCGATGTCATGGCCACATGTATTATCGGGGGTGCAACCACTCGATATATAGGGGCCACCCATGTGGGATTTCAGCGGGAGGACGATGCCACCCGTCATGGCCGTAAGGTGCGGGATCGGTCACCGATCTGGTGAAGACCTTGTCCGCTGTACAAGGGAGAAGAGGAAGATTTTCTCGAGTCAGTCCATTGAGCGGATTTTCTATGAACAATCCTCGGCTGGGTAGCGGACATTTCTTTTTTGCACATCCGATCCGTATTCCCATGGTTAGGTATCTCATTTTGTGATTTTGGCGCAGAACTGCGCCAAGCCGTAAAAGACATAAACAGCCGCCTCCACAACCCGAGGATCCGGAAGGCTCCTCGATCCGGCCTCCCAAGAGGATCCGGACATATTGGTGGAGCTGATTGATGGGGTATTTCACCAATCGAGCATCGATAGTGCCTTGGTTGCCATTCGGGCCGATTACCGGAATACTTCCAGCCTCACAGTAATCGAGATCGAGGTCCCAATACTCGATAATGACCCATCCGTGCTTATTTTTGATCACCGTATACCAATGGTGCTTGCGAGGGTGCCTTGAGGCGGGAGGCCGAGCCAGCGGTGGCTAGCCAACAAGGCAGCACGGCCCCGCAGCTAAAAAAGAAGTGTGGTCGGATCGAAACACCGCCGCAACGGTATGGCGCGTCAGCATATTCCCAGGATTGATTCCTGGAAGGCGTACTAACGCTGGTGCTCTTTTCAGGAAAAAGAGCGCTCGCCGGACTATGTCTGGAGAGGTTGTCAATCGAGCCTCCGCCAGCCAGGCTCCAAAGCCGGGTCCAGAAGCGGAGGCGAGCATGAGGCGTGCGTCGGATGCTCCTCCGACAGAGGATGCCGACAGATTGTCCTCCACCAACTCCGAGGTGGAGAGTGCCATGAATCACAGGTGCCACCGGACAGTTCTTCGTGACGTATGTTTCTCCCAAGAGGCATGGAATGCCTTCAATTCGGGAGATGCGCACCTCCGTGTCGCTCAAGATGGTCTAGCCAGAGCCACGGAGCAGTATGTAAAGGACATACGGGTGAGGAAATTTGACGGTTATATATGCCATAGCCCCGAGACTTAAAATAGTTAGAATAACTGATTTAAGAATCATTTGTTATGCAGGATCTTACAAAAAGAATACCCGATGTCCCAGAGCTTGAAGAATGCAAGGCCCAACTTGAGGCCGCACTAGCCGCTTCTGGGGAGCCACGAGACCCCTCCGGTAATATATGCTTCAAAAGATAAGTAATTTGTGAAGTGCGGCGTGTGTGTAAATCGACAATAATATTGCAGATGGCGCGGACTAGATCCGGAGAAGCAACAGCTCTTGCGCGGTTGAAGGCTGGTGAGAATGTGCTTACAAGGGTGAGGCAGGAAAAAATAATCTCAAGATGCCAACACCCAGCTGGGTGAGGAACTAAAGGATGTTCGTGCCCACTGTGCGACTCCGTGAAGGAGAATCGGCGACTTTGTCGCGGCATTTATAGTAAGTGCTTGGCGAACTTTGAAAAAGAGTTCGGCGAGGAAGTCAATTAATAGAGTTATGTCTCAGTAGGTATGCTCACGGGTGCGTCCCGCAGAGAAATGCCCGGTTCTATGGGTGACCTTCTTCGAGTTATTGCAAGCGCATCTAGCGAGTTCGGCAGTGATGAAAGCGTTGCCCGTGCCTTGTGGCCATCTATCTCCCTGCCGAAGGCCTTGGAAGCTTGCGAGAGAAGCTTCAGGGGAGCACGGTGGCGCTTCCGACTATGGAAGATATCGGCTGTCGTCAAGGCGCCAGGGAGGCTGGGCCATGGTGAAGACGCGGTACACGGCGGACCCAAACCACATGGCGAGTCGGACCTGTGGGGCCCGGCGGAAGGAGATCCTGTGAGCTTAGTGTATGGCCAAGTAGAGTTGGCATAAAGTATTCATAGCAGGATCGTAAACTAGACAGCCTATTAGATGGCATTGAAGAGGAATACAATCAGTCAATTTGACTATGTAATTTAAAATGACATGTAAAATGCCTTCTAGCGGATTGTAGATCGTTTGTCGAAGCGGACCTTTTAACTCGACCTCGGGACCAATAGTCCAGAGGTGTCCGAATACCCTCGCGGTTATGTAAAAACCGCGGCATGTGTGAATACCAGGCGTAGGGGTCATGAGTGCTTTATCAGACAAGTGCCCAACTAGTTATGTTATATTACATGGTTAGTAAGAAACATCTTCCAGGGAGAATAGTTCCGTTAGGGGTTCCTTTCCCTGGGAGGCATGCCCTAAAGTGCATGTCCGGACTGCGAAAAAAAGAAAAAGCATCTGGGGGCAGATAAATGAAAAAAAAATCATCTTTTAGTTCACCGACCGAATATTCCCTTAAGAACGCTAGCTTTCGGCTTCACCCAGTCTGAGGTACACGTCCGGCTGACCCGGCGGTAACAATCGCAGAGGTGCTCCTTTACCACCTAGCCGAACAATCGGGAGCGTGGGGTAAGCACATGAGCCGAGCAACCCAGCTTGGCCAAAACTTAAGTCATATCGATGCATATAATGGTGAATAAAAGGTACATGCGGAAGTGTGACACATGTGTTGGGCATATAGCCCGTATAAATAAGCTTCATAAAGAAGCCCCGAGTATAATGGCGCGGATAGCGGCGTCAAGTGTCAAAGAACAATGCATAAGCGAGCCTTTAACGGCCAAAAAAGGAGGGAGAAGGAGAGAAATAAAAGACAGCTTAGAGTATAAAATATAGACGGAGGAAGGAGACGAACTCAGAATCCGGCGCTAGGCGTAGAATCTTCGGAGACGGGCTGTGTTCCATGGGTTTGGATTAGGGGTGGAAAGTGGTAGCGGATAATTCGAAATATCCGATATTCGTATTCGAGAAAATGCCTATTCGTATCCAAAACATCCGCATCCGAACCAAAATGGAAATGGAAATTATCCGTATCCGAATTTGTTAAACAAATAAAAAATAAAATATGGTAGGAGATTTTGACACAAATATGGACATGGAAGTGGATATATCCGTATCCGAATAAGATTATGAGGTAATTTTCAAAATTCTAGACCCAATATTCCAATTATCCAACATAAAAGCCAAATAAGTAGTCTAATTTTACTCTTTATATGATTAAACTTATAAATTATTATGCATTACAATTGTATTTATTCATAAACCTATTTATCATTGAATTATTGTATGTCACAAGTTGATTATTTCCGGTCACATAGCTATCGACTAATTTACTTAAGCAATATGTTGATATTATTAAGTATCCGTTCGAAGCAAGAAAATATCCGATACGTATCCGTATTCGAATAATATCCGAGCCGCATCCGTATCCGATAACATCCGTATTCGGATTCGGATTCGTTTTGAAAATATGAAAATGGAAGTGGTAAGAGCACTATCCGATCCGCATCCGATCCGTTTCCACCCCTAGTTTGGATCGAGTCGGTTATCCGATGCGTTTGGCAGACGGTACGCTCCGCCGGTCAGGACTTGGTTGATGATGAAGGGACCCTCCCATTTGGGCTTGAGTTTGTCCTTTTTCTTGTCCGGCAGGCGTAGAACTAGTTCGCCAACATTGTAAGCTTTGGCCCGTACTTCCCTGCTTTAATATCTTCGAGCCTGCTGTTGATAGAATGCGGAACGAGCTTTTGCCACGTCGCGCTCCTCCTCCAAGGCGTTCAAGCTGTCCTGCCGATCGAGCTCGGCTTCTCTTTCTTCGTACATGCGCACGCGAGGTGAGTCATGAATTATGTCGCAGGGCAAAACTGCCTCTGCACCGTATACCATAAAGAATGGTGTGAATCCGGTAGTGCGATTCGGCGTGGTCCGCAGCCCCCAGAGTACGGAGTCGAGCTCCTCAACCCAGTGCGTGTTAGATTCCTTGAGGGACCGCACTAGTCTGAGTTTAATGCCGCTCATGATTAGACCGTTTGCTCACTCGACTTGACCGTTAGTTTGGGGGTGATAGACTGAAGCGTAGTCGAGCTTGATGCCCATGTTTTTGCACCAGAGTTTGACCTTGTCGGCCGTGAAGTTCGTGCCGTTATCAGTGATGACGCTATGGGGGACACCGTAACGGTGTACTACCCCTGATATAAAGTCTATCACCGGTCCGGATTCGGCCATCTTTACAGGCTTGGCCTCTATCCATTTGATGAATTTATCCACCATGACCAATAGGTATTTTTGCTTGTGGGTTCCTCCTTTAAGGGGTCCAACCATGTCAAGCCCCTGCACCGCCAAGGGCCAGGTGATGGGTATAGTTTTGAGGCGGTGGGTGGCATGTGGCTTTGATTAGCAAAGAGCCGGCAACCGACGCATCGTTGGACTAAGTCCCGAGCATCTGCCGGGCCGTCGACCAATAAAATCCTGTCGGAAGGCCTTGCCTACAAGGGCCGGGCTGCGGCATGGTGCCCACCGAGTCCGCATGAATTTCAGCTAGGAGATTCCGCCCTTCCTCTTCGGAGATACACCTTTGAAGGACACCGGTTGTGCTTTTCTTATAAAGCTCTCCCTCTACCGGATTCACACCATTCCGCACTATGCAGTGGGCCTCGTTTTGGTCCTCGGGAAGTTCCTGCCTAGTTAGGTAGGCTAGGAATGGTTCTTTCCACGGGCAATGACTGCCATTATTATGGGCTGACGGTGCTATTTCGTTGGCGGAACCACCAACTATGTCGAATGTTCGTGTGGGGCGGTGTGGTTGGGTCCGGTTGTTATTTCGGACTGTCCCTCCCATAATACGGATGGCTTGAAGAGCCTCTCTAGGAAGATGTTGGGGGGGCGGCATCGCTTTGCACCAATGCGTGCCAACACGTCCGCTGCTGGTTGTTATCCGGGCTATATGGTGAAATTCGAGCCCCTCAAACCGAGCTGACATTTTAGGACGACATTGCGATAAGCTTCCATTTTCGGATCCTTGGCATCAAAGTCCCCATTTATTTGGGATATCGCGAGGTTCAATCCCGCACCTCTAGGCGTTGAATGCCCATGGAGACGCCATCCGGAGACCATGTAGAAGGGCCTCAGATTCGCTGCGTTCTTGGAGTCCGTGTACATTATTTGAAGTACGTATTGGACTGTATCTCCGGTTGGGGACGTCGGAAGCGACGCCAGCCCCGTGCCGCCAACATTTTGGAGCCGTCGAAGTGCATGATCCAGTTGGAATATGCGCCGTACTCTTTAGGGAGTTAAACTTCAGTCCATTCGGCGATGAAGTCAGCCAAAACTTGCGACTTAATAGCTCGCCGTGGCTTGTAGGTTATGTCGAACCGAGGAGCTCAATGGCCCATTTAGCAATCCGCCCGTTAACGTCATGGTTGTTTATAATGTCATTAAGAGGTACTTGGAGGCTACTGTTATCGAACACTCCTGGAAGTAGTGTCGCAGCTTCCGGGATGCCATGAACACCGCGTATGCTATCTTTTGATAATGCGGGTACCGTGACTTGCATGGAGTTAGGACAGTGGACACGTAGTAAACTGATTTTTGGAGAGGGAACTTGTGTCCGTCCGTTTCCATTCGACAACGAGCACCGCGCTTACAACTTGATGGGTTGCTGCGATGTATAATAGAATTGGTTCGCCCATTTTGGGCGCGGCCAGGACCGGATTTGTTGCCAATATGGCTTTGATTTCTTCGAGTCCGGCCGTGGCAGCATCCGTCCACTCAAAGTGTTTGGTGCGCCGGAGGAGGCGATAAAGGGGTAATGCCTTTTCTCCTAATCAAGAGATAAAGCGGCTTAGAGCCGCCACACATCCAGTCAATTTTTGTATTTGTTTGAGGTCTTTGGGGATATCCAATTGTGACAGAGCTCGGATCTTGGCTGGGTTTGCTTCAATTCCTCTACCGGATACAATGAAGCCCAAGAGCTTTCCGGCTGGTACACCGAAAACGCATTTTTCCGGGTTGAGCTTGATGTCATATGTTTGGAGATTATCAAATGTGAGCCTCAAGTCGTCGACTAGGGTTTCGACATGCTTGGATTTGACGACCACATCGCCTCGTATGCCTCCTTTGTTTTGCCGATCTGGTTTGCGGACACGCCTCAATCATGCTTGATATGTTGCGCCGGCGTTTTTGAGCCCAAAGGGCATTGTGTTGAAGCGAGAATGGGCCGTATGGAGTGATGAATGCCGTTGTGGCTTGGTCTGCTCTGCCATCTTAATTTGGTGGTAGCCGAGTATCGTCGAGGAAACACAATGAATTGTGTCCTGCGGTAGCGTCGATAATTTGATCGATGCGGGGAGGAAGGGATCCTTTGGGCAAGCCTTGTTGAGGTCCTTGAAATCGACGCATAGGCGCCAGGATTTGTCCTTCTTTGGTACTGTCGGTGTCAAAACCGGCGGATCTCGGGTAGGGGGTCCCGAACTGTGCGTCTAGGCGGATGGTAACAGGAGACAAGGGACACGATGTTTTACCCAGGTTCGGGCCCTCTCGATGGAGGTAATACCCTACTCCTGCTTGATTAATATTGATGATATGGGTAGTACAAGAGTAGATCTACCACGAGATCAAGGAGGCTAAAACCTAGAAGCTAGCCTATGGTATGATTTTGTTCGTCCTACGGACTAAAACCCTCCGGTTTATATAGACACCGGATAGGTTAGGGTTACAGTAGTCGGTTACAATGGTAGGAGATCTACATATCCGTCGCCAAGCTTGCCTTCCACGCCAAGGAAAGTCCCATCCGGACACGGGACGAAGTCTTCAATCTTGTATCTTCATAGTCTTGGAGTCCGCCGTGACGATAGTCCGCTATCCGGACACCCCTAGTCCGGACTCCTCGGTAGCCCCTCGAACCAGGCTTCAATGACGACGAGTCCGACGCGCATATTGTCTTCGGCATTGCAAGGCTGGTTCCTCCTCCGAATACTTCATAGAAGGTTTTGAACACAAGGATAGTGCCCGGCTCTGCAAAACAAGTTCCACATACCACCGTAGAGAGAATAACTTTTGCACAGATCTGCTGACGTATTCCGCGGCGTGACATCACACCACGGCCAGGCCTTTATATGAATCGTTTTTTACCGTTTCCACCTTAGCGCGTCTAGCGAGGCGGTTTCCTTGGCACGTCTTATCAAAGCATAGATCGTGTCCCCTTATTTCGGGATTCTCATCAATACGGACGTGGGTAACCCAACCACGCCTGTTGGCACGCCTCCTCTATCAAAGGCGAGTCCTAATCGGCCACGGGGTGGGCTCTTGGTATTCAACCTCTTTATAATGAGACCAAGGCCCTGTTCTTTTTACACCCTCCACCGAGTTCGCCTTGCGCTTCGAGTTCCAACACCCAAAGCTTTCAGATTCAGGCGCTTCGGACCTTCGACAATGTCCGGTTCCGACCAGCACGGTCGATGGATGCCTTCCTCCGTCACAGAGGAAGATGTGTTAAAGCTGCGGGATGCCAGATATCTAACCGGCGAGATCTCGCATAGGTTGCCTGCTCCAGGGCAGGTTATTCCCACTCCTGAGCCCGGTGAGAACGTGGTGTTCGTGTCCCACCTCCTTCGGGGTTTAGGCTTCCCGACGGATCCCTTTGTGCGGGGGCTCATGTTTTATTATGGGCTTGATTTCCATGACTTGAATCCGGAGTCCATCCTCCACATCTCGTCATTCATTGTAGTATGTGAGGCCTTCCTCCATATTACCCCCCACTTTGGATTGTGGCTCAAGACCTTCAAGGTGGAGCCAAAGGAGATCGGGGGGCAACAAGTAGAGTGCGGAGGGGCGGTCATAAGCAAATGTGCTGATGCTCCATGGCTCGAAGGATCTTTTCAAAAGGAGCTTGGTTTGTGGCAACAAGAGTGGTTTTATATTACCGCTCCTAGGGGCACCAAATGGGCGGCGCTTCCCGCCTTTCGCTCAGGTCCACCACAGCGGCTGGCGTCATGGGTCAACAAGGGACTCGACTGGGGGCCGTCCAAAGACGTTCCTTTGCTGCGGGGCCGTATTCGAGACCTCCAAGAAAGAGAGATCAATCTAGTTGCAGTGGCACAGGTTATGTTGATCCGGCGCCTTCAGCCCTGCAAACGTCGCCCCCTGCGCCTGTGGGAATTTAATCCGGAGGGACCACGAGCTCTTCAAAATTTTATGGGCACAACGCCCGTGGAGATGTATAAACTGTTCTTAGGATCACAAGAGAAGTGTCCGGACTTGACTGAGGACGCAGGACTAAGCTGCAATCGCCCAGATACTCAAGTAATTAGTCATGTAACCGGACAAACTATTCATTTATTTATCACATGTATATGCCCTTTAAAGGAGCCGTTTTCTGAACAGGAGTGGATAGCCAAAGCAAAGTTAACAAGGTGTCCGGCTCCCCTCCCAGAGAACACGCCGGACCCCATGCTGGCTAAGATGTTGCAGGCCGCGCCTTTTAAAGAAGGCGAAGGGAGTGGGGAGGCAACCGCCTCCACGAAGGAGGTCTTTGAGGAGGGAGGGATCAAAAATCCCACCCTCCAAGGAGAGAAGAGGACCGCTTCGGAAGATCTGGAGGTCAAGGCCTCGAAGAGGGGGAAGAAATCTTCGTCAGAGAGTCCGGCGCTGGGGAGTAACCCAGCCGCACTATTTCCCCAAGGGGATCAGCCCTCCAGCGAGCCGTAAGTGGAAAGTAGGGGTCTTGCAAATAAGGAACATCCCTGTATTTATTTCTGAAGATAACCGAAATTGTACCTTGTAGTTGGATCTCAGCCCTTCGCAGCAGAGCTCATCTTCGGGGGATCTTCTTCCGGAGACGATGGAGAGCGAAACGCCTCCACCTGTCGCACCCTCATGTGAGGCGGACGACCCTGAGGTGTCGTCGCGGAGGGTTCCCCCAAGTCCGGCGGGGCCAGAAGGTCCGGCGCCGAGGGGTGTGCGGTCGGAGGAGCTGAGGGATCTGCTTGGGAGAGCGGCTATCTAAGAAGACCACGTGTTCTAATGGGTACGGTGATTGAAAGAATTGCATCCGCGGAGAGCGGATTGCATGAAGCCGTCAGAAGCTTACTGACGGGGTTCGAGGTACGCAAAAAATGATGTACCTTCTGATAGTTATGCATATAAAATGCGCCCTGTATAGATAGTAGCCCCTGAGACTCGGTATGTTGTCAAAATTGACAACGTGCCGAGGATCAAATTCTCAGTTATAACATGTCGCCGCTCCTAAACAGGTGGCGGGGCGTCCGGAGGCCAGCCGGACTAATGAATATGCCGAACTAAAGCGGCAACTTGACGAGGCGGATGCAGACATCGCGCTGGTCAATAAACGGTTTGACGAGTCACAAGGTATGCGACTTCTATGCAGACACCTTATAAGGGAGCTTGGTGCCCATGTCTTACTATTTGTATGCTTAATGCAGATGGTGCCGCTGCCGTGGAGGAGCTGCGGGCGGAACTCGCCCGAGCGAAAGAGCAAGCCAGGGTCAGTGATGTGGCCGCTTTAAGGGCGACCGAAGAGCTAAAAGCCGAACGGGCTGCTCACTGCCGAAGCAGGGAGGAAATGGCTGATATGGCCAAAAAGTTGAAGAATATTACCGGCCGCTGTGAGGTTCTTGAAAAAGAACGTCAAGTGGAGCAAGAGGGCCTGAAAAAGGCCACCGCCGAATCCAAGGATGCCCGTTCCGCTTTGAGAGCTGCCAAGGAGGAGCTGAGTCAAGCCGGGGTTATTGCGTCTGGGAAACCGTTTTTGCTGCGGAGGAAATATACGGATCCAAAGTATGATCAATTTGACAAGTTGTGGAGTTCGGAGGATGCTTATCTGGACTTGGCGGCGAAGCGCCGCAGACGCAGCTTGAGCACTTCCGGGCCGAAGGGCATGTAGGGAAGAGCTATATTGGTCGCAATTCCATAGTCCGGAGCGTCTTCTTCCGTTAATCGATCGGTTGGCGAATGGGCCGAGCTGAACCGACTATCCGGACTTGCCATGAAGCATGTCATGACTCATTTGTGGCGGGCGGACCCACCAAGAGTTATTTTGGATTAGTGCAGCAGTTCCTTGGTGCCGTTACACGACGACGCAATGAGGCGGTCGACGTGTATTGAGGGAGCGCGGATGGCTCGCCCGTGTCAAGACATACTTTGGCGGAGATGAAGGCCACCGACGTTGCATCCCAAGATTCGACGAAGCCAGAGTACCGCCGAGCACTACTTTGAAGAAGTCCTGCAGCCGCTTGCTTAATAGAGGCGCAAAGGCTTGAAGGATGTTATGTTTGAATGACATGTATGATTTGTGAAAACAATGTTTCAATATAATATAAGAGCTTTTTTATACTTGTGCATTCAAGTAGTAAACTACTCCCTGTGCGGCCGTTCATGTATATGTATATATAACCTGAAAGATGGCAGTCCTTGGCTTCAGCCCCCACGCACATAGTGCGGGGTGTTTGCAAAGAAAGCGCTTTTTCACACTTAATCCAACGCCTTGGTCCTGTTAAGGAGGTGATAGCGTAGCAAACCGAACAACCGGACTATAATGCTTTATCACTTTCACTTAGCCATGGAGTTCGAGGGTGGGGCTACTATATAGCCTCGGGGCACCGCACTCTCCCGAATTTGGGGTGCGATGTGCACGATCGAAAATCGGTCCTTCGCTAATGCGGAGGAATTCTAGACATTCCAAAGAGTCATCGAGTGGTTGACCAGTCTCTCGCTATATCATGACAGCCGCCGCTTTCATCGAGATGCTCACCCGGCCGAACCGGGGCACAATCGCAGTAGTTCTCCTGGTGCCGCGTTAGCCGTGAAAACGGAACGTAAGGAAGCAAAACACATGAGCCGGGCAACCCAACATTTGACCAAAGACATGATTTGGAGCTGATGCATATAAGGCCTAACTCGAGACGCCGAACACTCCCTAAGGTGTTCGGTCTTTATAAAAACGGGCAGAATAGTGCCCTAAGCCCCTTGTGTCAAGGTACGTGCAAAAATTCTGGTGCGGACAATGCCAAAACGCCAGCCTCCTCCTCGGTTATAGTAAGAAACCGGGGGATGTATGTCAACAAGAGACAGTAAAAAAGGTTTACGCAGGGTCTTAATCTGAAAAGAATCCTTGCAACAGGTCCCTACTGCACGTCTGCGTCTGTGTCTCCGTTGTGCCGTATCCTGGACGGGTGTAGCACGTTGTTCATCTGTAAAAGAGAGGAACTTAGTTTTAAAAGAAAAAGGATCGTGCGAAAGATGTACTTTATAGTAAATAAACAGAGTACAATTCGAAGAAGTTAATAAAATTGAGCTTTAGTGTCTCGTTTGATACATGCATGCAACCCCTCGTATGGGGGTGTGCCGCTATCAAGCACCGGACTCGTCTAACCGTGTCCGGGGTTCGAATTACCTATTCAGGTTCTTTGGTTAGCGGAGCCGGATTGGTGTGGGGCTGTCAAGGCAGCCTCGCATTCTTCCGTGCTCGAGTGACACTTAATACTCCCTTTTAATGAGATGATGCCGCGTGGACCGGGCATTTTAAGTGTAAGAGATGCATAGTGCGGTATTGCGTTAAAGCGGGCGAAAGCTTCGCGTCCCAATAGTGCTTGATGGCTACTTTTAAATGGGGCGATATGGAAGATTAACCTTTCACGACGGAAGTTGTCGGATGAGCCGAACACAACTTCAAGCGGTATGTAGCCCGTACAATGGGCATATGGGCCTGGCACTACCCCTTTAAAGGAGGTGTTGCTAGGGCGAATTTTTGTTGGGTCTATCCCCATCCGGCGGATTGTGTCCTGATATATCAGGTTTATGTCACTGCCGCCGTCCATGAGGACTTGTGTAAATTGGAATCCGTTGATTATAGGATCCAATATCAAGGCAGTCCATCCCGCGTTCCGGATATTTTCAGAATAGTCTTGATGGTCGAAGGTGATTGGTTTTGACAACCAGTGTGCGGCGCGCGTTTTAGTGGGCGCCGCTCTGTTTTTCCCTTTGAGCACGTGAAGTGAGTTTACTGTTTTGACCTCGTGTGGGAAATTCCTTTGTTTTCCGAGGCTCTGCTTGTGGTGCTCGTCATCATCTTCACTTGGTGTGTCGAGCCCCTTGTGTTCGGCGTTTAGTCTGCCGTACTGCTTGAAGACCCAACAATTTCTGTGGGTATGGTTTGCAGGCCTCCCAGGAGTACTGTGGATTTGACATATCTTGTCCAAGATTTTGTTGAAATTGGATAGCTCATCGCTATCATCTTTAAGGGGCAGTTTTTTGTTGTTCTGTCGTGAGCTTTTGAATCCGGCGTTGACTGCCTCGCTCTTTGGACCGTTCCTTTTAATCCGGCGCTGGTCCTTGTTGCGCCGTGGTTTCCCGTTTCCATCCCTGACTTCGGATGTACTTGGGTCGCTGGTGCTGCATCTTGCCAGCCAGCTATCCTCTCCCGCAAAAGCGGGTCATGAGGCTTGTTAATGTGGCCATGGTTCTCGGCTTTTCTTGGCCGAGGTGTCTGGCGAGCCATTCGTCTCGGACGTTGTGTTTGAAAGCTGCTAAGGCTTCGGCGTCCGGACAGTCGACTATTTGGTTCTTTTTAGTAAGGAACCTGTTCCAGAATTTCCGGGCTGACTCTCCGGGCTGTTGAGTTATGTGACTTAAATCGTCTGCATCCGGAGCGCGGACATAGGTCCCCTGAAAATTTGCCCGAAACGCGTCCTCGAGCACTTCCCAGCTTCCAATGGTATTTTCTGGGAGGCTTTTGAGCCAGTGTCGAGCTAGCCCTTTGAGTTTGAGGGGTAAGTATTTTATGGCATGGAGATCATCTCCTCTAGCCATGTGTATGTGGAGGATGTAATCCTCAATCCGCACCTGTGGTCATTGTTCCGTCGTATGCCTCTATGTTTACGGGTTTGAATCCCGCTGGAAATTCATGATCCAGCACCTCATCGGTGAAACATAGGGGATGTGCGGCGCCCCTATACTTGGGTGTGCCGTGATGTTCGGATTTTTGGCGTGTTGCATTTCTTTTAAGAGCCCGCTTTCTTGGCCCATAGATGGATCTAACTGGGCCATCCTGTTGCTGTGAATCCTTATGCGGATCGCATATTGGTTTGTGTGCGGCGCCATTTGCCGCTCTCTTTTTGCCGTGGGGTCGTCCATCCGACCAGGTGGCCTTCTTACTGTTTAATTGTGGGGGCTCTAAGGCCTCGTCGTCGAATTCTGGCAGTAGCTTTCTTTTCGGGTAGCTCTTTGTTCGGCGGCTGTCGCCATACTTGTCTGCGGTGCTGAATACTGCTCCATCTGATCCTGAGTGCATCTTCCGCTGTTTTGAGCTTATGCTTCTGCTTTTTTAGGCTACGCGCAGTGGCGACGAGCCTTTTCTGGAGGTCATTTTGCTCCAATAGTTTGTTCGGCGTGAGATCATCTGGACTGTTGTCTTCGCCGGGGACGGATTGTTTATTGATATTGTCTTGTTCGGACGATTGCTCGATGGCTTGTTCGCCGTCCGCCGGTTCGCCCTGCTCTATGGCTGAGTCTTTGTTGAGGCGGGACTTGGTTCGGCGTTTACGTTGCCGTTTTGACTGCTTTTTGAGGATTTATCCTTCGTAGCGTCCCGTTGTTCCTCGTCTTCGTTTCCTTTAGGTGTATCCACCATGTATACATCATGGGATGAGGTGGTTGTCCAGCATCCTATAGGTGCTGGCTCATTGTTGTCTCCTACATCGTCGTCCCATACCGCCGATGCCTTCGAGTCGAAATCGAGCACGCCGTGTAAGCTTTCGCGGATGGCTCTGAAGTGGGTGGTGGGTGGGCGTTGAGTTTCTTCGCCGTCCGCATCCCAACCTTCCTCGACCGTAGTCCGCCAGGCTCTCCGGATAAAGAGAGAGACTTTAGTGAATTCAGAATATCGCCAAAGGGCGAGTGCCGAAAGATGTCCGCGCGATGAACTCCATGACGGGCGCCCAATCGGATTCGATTGGTAGGGCGCGGAGGGTTCGGAGTCCGCACCACAGGTCGGGTCTTCGCAGCGACAAGGATGGAGTTCGGCTCAATCGCCGCAGGGATTGTAGCCCCCGAGGCGGTGTCCATCCACTCGTCCTTGATCGGGGAATCCGGCTCCGAATTAAGGATCAGAGCAGATACGGGTGCGGCCTCCAGGACACTTCTCGGCTGCAGAGCTAGATCATGCCCATCGAAACAGTGCGGCGCGCCTGGCTGCGGCTCGAATCCATCGGAGATCAAGTCCCCGCGGATATCGGCCGTATAGTTCAAACTTCCAAATCTGACCTGATGGCGGGCGTGGCTTTCGATCTGCTCCGGATGGCCAAGCTTAATTGGCCCAGATGCAAAGCCGCCCGAATCTGAAGATCTGTCCGGGAGAAAAGTCTCACCTGGACAGCGTCGTTGTTGATGATCAAAGGAGCCATCGGGCCTATTGGTGACGCACACGAGGAACTCTCGGTGAAAGCACCAATGTCGATGTCAAACCGCGGATCTCGGGTAGGGGGTCCCAATCTGTGCGTCTAGGCGGATGGTAACAGGAGACAAGGGACACGATGTTTTTACCTGGTTCGGGCCCTCTCGATGGAGGTAATACTCTACTCCCGCTTGATTAATATTGATGATATGGGTAGTACAAGAGTAGATCTACCACGAGATCAAGGAGGCTAAACCCTAGAAGCTAGCCTATGGTATGATTGTTGTTTGTCCTACGGACTAAAACCCTGCGGTTTATATAGACACCGGATAGGTTAGGGTTACATAGATTCGGTTACAATGGTAGGAGATCTACATATCCGTATCGCCAAGCTTGCCTTCCACGCCAAGGAAAGTCCCATCCGAACACAGGACGAAGTCTTCAATCTTGTATCTTCATAGTCTTGGAGTATGGCCGTGACGATAGTCCGGCTATCCGGACACCCCCTAGTCCGGGACTCCCTCAGTACCATTACCAGGTTTGCTAGCCAGTCCGGATGTTTAATGTCTCTGATGAATCCGGCCACCAATAGTTTGGCTAGCTCCTCTCCCATGGCCTGTCTCTTGGGTTCGGAGAAACGCCGAAGAGCTTGTTTGACTGGCTTGAATCCTTTTAGGATATTTAGGTTGTGCTCGGCCAGCCGGCGTGGGATTCCCGGCATGTCTGAAGGGTGCCAGGCAAAAATGTCCCAATTTTCTCGTAGGAATTCTCGTAATGCGGCATCCACACCAGGGTTTAATTATGCCCCGATGGAGGCCGTTTTTGTAGGGTCCGTTGGATGGACTTGGAATTTGACTATTTTGTCTGCCGGTTTAAAAGAGGTGGACTTGGATCTCTTATCGAGTATCACATCGTCTCTGTTCACCGTGGAGCGCAGCGCAGTGAGTTCCTCTGCCGCTAGGGCTTCGGATAGTGCCTCAAGGGCAAGTGCGGCTGTTTTATTTTCGGCGCGCAGCGCTATGTCCGGGTCACTAGCGAGAGTGATAATTCCGTTGGGTTCGGGCATTTTGAGCTTCATGTACCCGTAATGGGGTATAGCTTGAAAAATTGTGAATGCCTCTCGCCCTAATAGAGCGTGGTATCCGCTGCTGAACGGGGCCACTTGGAATGTGACCTCCTCGGACCTATAATTGTCTGGCGTGCCGAACACCACATCTAGTGTGATCTTTCCTGTACAACATGCTTCCGGACCGGGGATTATTCCTCTAAAGGTTGTGCTGCTTTGCTCAATGCGGCTCCAGTCTATTTCCGTTTTTCGAAGGGTTTCCTCGTAGATGAGGTTTAATCCGCTGCCGCCGTCCATGAGTACCTTGGTAAGGCGAAAGCCGTCTACTATTGGACTGAGGACCAATGCAGCTGGTGCTCGGGCTGTTCAGAATTTAGGTTTGTCACTGGCGTTAGAGGTAATAGCCGTGTCACTCCATGGATTTATTGTTGCTATCTGGTAGACTTCTACAAGGCTGCGGAGTGTTCGTTTCTGCATATTATTTGATGCAAAATTCTCAAAGACTATTAATACCGTACAGGTATTGCTGGGCTGGTGCTTTGGAGCTAAGAGCTCTTCGCCGCTTTTGGCCGCCTGCCGTAGTATCCAACATGCTCTAAGGCTATGAGTTGGAGTGGCACCCTCTGTGCTATGAGTTTTGCAGGGTCCATTGAGCCATCCCTCCAGTACGGTTCCATGCCCTTTGGGGGGTTTGCTTTTTGGTATGTTACCCAGGTGCCTGGTGATGATGCACCCTTTTATTTCGGACTAGGGTCGTGTTCGGGGCTGGATTGTCCCAAAATTTGATTTCGGTTTTCCAGCGCTCTCCATCGCAAAAGATTTCGTACTATGGACGCCAAGTCGATGAAGCGTGTAATTTCACGACGACTTATGGCATTTAGGATTCCTTGTCCGTGCAATTATTGCATAAGAATGAGATTATGCCCTCCTCGCGGCAATCCTTTATCCTGTCCATAACCAGGAGGAATCGCCCAATAATGATGTAATCGTTTCACCGGCTCTTGCCGGATTTGGGATAGATCGCTTATGTTTGGGTGGGCGGTGGAATTAAATTCTGAACCCCGTCCGATCTAAGATTCAGGGCCAAGAAGTTTCCAACTTGGAAGCTTGGGTTCTTGGAGGTTGTCCAATGAATCTAGCCCGCTGCTGACTTTAAGTTCATGGCTTGAGTGGTGTCCTCCTCCGCAGAATCCGCATGGAGGGGTCAGGAATCCGGACACAGCTAGTCCTTAAGGTAGGAGAAGAGTCGCCGTATTGTTCCTCTACCACAGCAACGTGGTGGGTAGCCTGTGGAGAGTTGATCTCTCTCAGATCGGTTTTAGGCCCAATCTGATCGTAGTTTGTAGCGACTCCCAGGGCGGCGATGCGATCCAAGAGCTCGTCCAAGGAAGTGAGCTCCATCGGATCTAACTGCTCGGCGAGTTCCGAGTTAACGTGAAGATTGCTTTCGATGACCCGAGAAGTCATCGTCGGCGCGGCGGCCAAACAGGCGGTCATAAGAAAACCGCCTAGCCGGAGAGTTTGGCCAGTGGCCAAAGCTCCTTTAGCAACGGTGCCGTCTTTAAAGACGGGATAAGGCATCCTTCCTGACAGCAACAACATAGAGGAACTCTCAATGAAAGCACCAATGTCGGTGTCAAAACCGGCGGATCTCGGGTAGGGGGTCCCGAACTGTGCGTCTAGGCGGATGGTAACAGGAGACAAGGGACACGATGTTTTTACCCAGGTTCGGGCCCTCTCGATGGAGGTAAAACCCTACTCCTGCTTGATTAATATTGATGATATGGGTAGTACAAGAGTAGATCTACCACGAGATCAGAGAGGCTAAACCCTAGAAGCTAGCCTATGGTATGATTGTTCTTCGTCCTACGGACTAAAACCCTCCGGTTTATATAGACACCGGATAGGGTTAGGGTTACATAGAGTCGGTTACAATGGTAGGAGATGTACATATCCGTATCGCCAAGCTTGCCTTCCACGCCAAGGAAAGTCCCATCCGGACACGGGACGAAGTCTTCAATCTTGTATCTTCATAGTCCAGGAGTCCGGCCAACGGTGATAGTTCGGCTATCCGGACACCCCCTAATCCGGGACTCCCTCACCAAGCATCCAACAAAGACTATCATGACCACTACTCGACCATTCGAATTGCTTCACATGGACCTCTTTGGTCCTAGTCATTACTCAGCAGTTACTAATGATGCATCTCTATATGGCTTTGTTATTGTTGATGATTACTCTCGTTACACGTGGGTACACATTGTTACTTACAAACATGAAGTGCAGGAGGTCTTCAAACGATTTTCCTCGAGG
Organism: Aegilops longissima; assembly: GCA_021605205.1. NCBI lineage: Eukaryota > Viridiplantae > Streptophyta > Magnoliopsida > Poales > Poaceae > Aegilops > Aegilops longissima. The sequence continues at coordinate 520,517,575 of CM038677.1, read as the reverse complement.
GCTTCAACCAACTTTGGTGTGAAGATCAAGCACATCAGGAGTGACAATGGAACTAAGTTCAAGAATTCCGGTCTTGATGACTATCTTGATGAACTTGGTATTACTCATGAGTTATCTGCCCTTATACTCCTCAAAAAATGGCGTCAGAGAGCGCAAGAACAGAACTCTTGTTGAGATGGCTCGCACTATGCTTGATGAGTACAAGACGCCTCGTCACTTCTGGATTGAGGCAATTTACACTGCGTGCCACATCATCAACAGAGTATATCTTCACAAATTCTTCAAGAAGACTGCCTATGAACTCCTCACTGACAAGAAACCTAATGTGAGTTATTTCAAAGTCTTCGGTGCTAAATGTTGGATTTGAGATCCTCATCACAATGCTAAATTTGCACCGAAAGCACATGAAGGTTTTATGCTTGGTTACGGAAAGGACTCGCACACCTACAGAGTCTTCAAGAATGTTCTTCACAAGATTCTTGAAACTGTAGATGTGCGGTTCGATGAAACTAATGGCTCGCAAAGAGAGCACCTACCTTCGTGATAGATGAACCAGACCGAGGATTCTATCAAGTTCAAGGCGACTGAGGATGTCATTCCTACTGAAGAATCTGCTGAAGAATTCATTCCAGAACGTGAAGAACGTCGAGCTGATGCACCTGAAGAAAATTCTGAAGAAAATGGTGTTGAAGAAAATGCTAATCAAATTCCTCGACGAAAACCAGCTCATCCTCGCGTTGCAAAAGAAGTGCAAGTTGAAAAGATCATCGATGACATTGAAGCACCAGGTCCTCTCACACGCTCAAAAGCTTCACATTTATCTAACTTTTGTGGGAACTATGCTTTTGTCTCTATCATAGAGCCCACTAAGGTAGATGAAGCATTTCTGGAGCCTGAGTGGATTCAAGCCATGCAAGAAGAATTACATCAGTTCGAGCTCAACAATGTCCGGGAACTGGTCAAACGTCCAGATCCTCGCAAGCATAATATCATTGGCACAAAGTGGATCTACCGCAACAAACAAGATGAAAATGGCCTTGTGGTGAGGAATAAGGCACGACTTGTAGCTCAAGGCTACACACAGGTTGAAGGAATTGATTCGATGAAACTTTTGCACCTGTTGCTAGACTTGAGGCTATTCACATATTACTTGCTTATGCTAACCATCATGATATCACTTTATATCAAATGGATGTGAAAAGTCCATTCCTCAGTGGTAAGCTTGAGGAAGAAGTATATGTTGCTCAACCCCCAGGTTTTGAAGATCCAAAGAATCCTGACAAAGTCTTCAGACTCAACAAGGCCCTCTATGGCCTCAAGCAGGCCCCTCGGGCGTGGTATGATACTTTGAAGGAATTCCTCATGAAGAATGGCTTCACACCCGGTTCATTCGACCCTACTCTCTTTACTAAATCTTATGATGGTGAACTGTTTGTGTGCCAAATATAGGTTGATGATATTATCTTTGGCTGTACTGACCAACGTTATAGTGATGAATTTGCCTATATGATGAGTGAAGAATATCAAATTTCTATGATGGGAGAGTTGAAATTCTTCTTAGGTCTTCAAATTCCTCAACAACGCAATGGCATATTCATATCTTAGGAGAAATACCTCAAAGATGTTCTGAGGAAATTCGGCATGCAAGATTGCAAAGGCGTCAAAATTCCTATGCCCACAAATGGCCATCTATGCACTGATGAAAATGGTATTGACTTCGATCACAAGGTATACCGCTCCATGATTGGTTCTTTATTGTCCTTATGTGCATCTAGGCCAGATATAATGCTCAGTGTTTGCATGTGTGCCCGATTTCAAGCTACACCGAAGGAATCACACCATAAGGCTGTGAAGCATATTCTTCGATATCTAGCTCACACACCAACACTAGGATTATGGTACCCCAAGGGCTCTACTTTTGATCTCATTGGATATTCTGACTCGACTATGCCGGTGATCGTGTGGACCGCAAGTCAACATCTGGTACTTGTCATTTCCTCGACGATCTTTGGTCCGTTGGTCCTCGAAGAAAGCAGAATCTGCGTACCGCATCTCTGCGCAGCTGAGTACATTGCTGCTGGTTCTTCTGTGCTCAATTGCTGTGGATGAAGAAAACTCTAGGACTACGGCATCAACGCCAAGAATGTGCCTCTCTCTTGTGACAATGAGAGTGCCATCAAGATTGCTCACAACCCGCCTCAACACTCAAGACAAAGCACATTCAGATTCGTCATCATTTTCTTCGTGATCATGTGTTGAAGGGCGACATCTCCATCGAGCATGTGAAGACTGAAGAACAGCTAGCCGATATCTTCACAAAGCCCTTTGTCACGCCCAATATGCGACCCTATCCAAAAGGAACTCGACGGTCCCACCAAGGATAGACCCGCATATTGGAACGCTTTTGCAAGGTGGATATCATTACATCAACATTACATAATAGTGGGATACATCCAATACATAAGGCACAAATGCCACAAGAATACATCAACATCATATACAAGATCAACATCCGACTACGGATGAAACATAAACAGAAACTCAAACAATATCCACCCTGCTAGCCCAGGCTGCCGACCTGGAACCTATCCCCGATCGAAGAAGCGTAAGAAGAACTCCAAAACAAGCAAACATCGCTCTCGCGTCATGATCATCGCATAACCTGTACCTGCAACTGGTGGTGTAGTAATGTGTGAGCCACGAGGACTCAAAGAATCCCATTACCATGGGTATTAAGACTAGCAAAGCTTAATGGGAAAGGAAGGGTAAAGTGGTGAGGTTGCAGCAATGACTAAGCATATATGGTGGCTAACATACGCAAAAGAGAGCGAGAAGAGAAACAAATGAACGGTCGTCAACTAGTAATGATCAAGAAGTGATCCTGAACTCCTACTTACGCCGACATAACCCGAAAACCGTGTTCTCCTCTCGATCAACCCCAAAAGAAACACTCACGATTACGCATACGGTTGGTGTATTTTAGAAGAGTTTGCTTCAAGTTTACTACAACCGACATTAACAAATTCCCATCTGCCACATAACCGCGGGCACGGCTCTCCAAAGTTTATACCTGCAGGGTGTCCTAACTTAGCCCATGATAAGCTCTCGCGATCAACGAAGGATATTCCTTCTCCCGGAAGACCCGATCAGTCTCGAATCCCGCTTACAAGACATTTCGACAAAGAATAAAACAAGACCAGCAAAGCCGCCGGATGTGTCGACAAATCCTGATAGGAGCTGCACATATCTCGGTCTCGTGGCACACCGGATGAGCAAGACGTCGGGTTGGCATAAACCCCGATTGCCTGTGGGGCGCCTGACATCGCTTCGGTTTGGACCAGCACTGGAAGGAGAACTGGCCGGGGGCTAAAATAAAGATGACCCTCGGGCTCCGAAACCCAAGGGAAAAGGGCATAGGTGAGGCAAATGGTAAAACCAATGTTGGGCCTTGCCGAAAAGCCTTATTCAAAGCGAACTGTCAAGGGGTCCCATAAATCACCCGACCGCGTTAGGGACGCAAAATCCGGGAACATAATACCGATATGACGGAAACTAGGGCGGCAAGAGTGGAACAAAACACCAGGCATAAGGCCGAGCCTTCCACCCTTTACCAAGTATATAGATGCATTAATTATATAAGATATATTGTGATATCCCAACAAGTAAACATGTTCCAACAAGGAACAACATCTCCATGTTCCCACAAGGAACAAACTTCATCTTCACCTGCAACTAGCAACGCTATAAGAGGGGCTGAGCAAAGCGGTAACATAGCCAAACAACGGTTTGCTAGGAAGGGTGCAAAAGGTTAGAGGCTGACATGGCAATTTGGGATGGCTTGATAAAAAGGTAATAGGTGGCGCAACATAGCGATAGAACGAAGCAACTAGCATAGCAATGATAGTAGTGAGATCCAGGGTAGCGGTCATCTTGCCTGAAATCCCGCAAGGAAGAAGAACGAGTCCATGAAGAAGATGAACGGATGAAGCCGAACCAAGCGTAGACGAACGAATCCTCACGATCGCAACGAAACAGGAACTAACAAGAAAAGCACACAACATAGTAAACACACCACACCTGAACAAGACATGATGCTCAACCAAGCATGATGCATGAAAAAGCTACATGAAGCTACTCATGGCAAGATATGATGCAAACAAGAACAACACATCAAAGCAAGTTTAAATGAGGCCGGAAACAACATATAACAATCCCGGTAAGTCCTCATATGCAAATTTAGAAATTGGTCCAGATCTGAATAACTCTTAAGTTCAAGTTGTTAAACAGCAAGTTAAGATGCACCACGATGATCTACACGAAATTCTAGTCAAGTTACATATAAAGTTCATTAGATTCGGAGCTACGGCCTAGAAGATATGAGCAAAACAAGTTAAACATGGCATTGATGCAAAATGCATACAAACATCAAGCAAACACCTCAAAACAAGGATGCAACATGATAATATGAAACTACATGCAAAATCAAGCAAGTTTCATATAGAGCACACTCAAAACGGAGCAACGGTGCAACACATACACACAATACAAGTTTAAAGGACAAGCTGTCCAAAACAGCAACTAAGCATATTGCAAGCATCAAAACAACATGCTATAGGACCTCAACATAATAACAAAAGGCATGGGCATGATGTACATGCATAGCATGACAAAACATGAACACTGAGCTATCTCCACAAATCACTAGAACATGCTCAAAAACACATGGCAAGATTGCAAATAATAACAGTTTCAGACTTTGCAGAAAATTACATCAGGTTGCAATGTTTAGAGCTATCAAACAGCATGTTACAGGAACTTATCATGGCAAACAAAGGCATGGCATGAATCTACTAATCTCATAGAACAAATGTCCCTTACTGACCATGAGCCAAAAAGGATCAGAAAATATGATGGCACCCATGTAAACATGGCAAGTTATATTACAGATTCATACATGGCAGGGACAACAAGAAGTAGGCATGTTGGTGAGCTTGAACCACTCACCACAGAGCAATACATGGCATGGCAGGGAAACTCACAGTAAGAAGACATGGCATAGAAGCTATACATGGCAAGAACAACATCATAGCATACACGGATCAACTACAACAACCTTGTCAAAATTGAATAACATGTAAACAATCTGCCAGGAAACATTTTATAGCAAAAGTAGAGCTAGATTGACTCAAGCTATGGCACTCCATAATTGCAAATAAGGGCATGGATGGATAGAGAATAACCATATGTTCAAAACATCCTTACTGAAGTATCTCAAAATAAACATGGATCTCTCTGTAGCATCAGGTTAACGTGGCATAAAAATATCAGCAGAACAGGGGCTGAAATCAGCAACATCATGAAGCCTAGTTTGCATGCTTGTGCTAGTCACCACAGAGATCACAAAAATACATGGCATACACCCCTGTAAAGATGGCATGGCATATTACAAAACACATGTAGAACTCAAGTACATAGGGTGCACACATCAATCATGGCAAAAATGACAAAAGTGCATGTTCTGATAAGAATCTGAAACTAACATCACATAGCACTCTTCCAACAGCATTTCGGGCATCAAGATGAGCTCAATTGAAAATGATGCAATGAGATGAAATGATCTACTCTTCGAGACGAACAATTTGACATATTACACGCACGAAACGGAGCTACGGATGCAGAGTTATGGCATGACGAAAATGCATGAAAATATTAGCAGATTCGGGACTTAGAGAAAAACGAGGGGGGAAAGAAAGTCAACCGGCACGGGAACCGAGGATCGCCGGAGTTCGTCGGAGAGGAGGACGGGGAGGATGTTGGCGAGGTCGGGGAGGCCGGGAGACGCGGGCGGCCGGATCCGGCGGCTCGGCCCGGATCTGGCCGGAGGAGGCCGGGCGGGCCATGGCGCTGCCGGCTGCGCGGCGGCCGGCCGGGGGACGCTGGGGCAGCGGTAGGTAGAGGCGCGGGCGGCAAGGAGGAGGATGCGGCGGCGCGGGAGGCGCCGAGGGCGCGAGAGGTTCCCGGCGGCGACGACGGGAGGCGGACGGCGGAGGCGGCTCCGCGGCGCGGGCACGGCGAGCCCGGGCGGCGGCGGAGGCGGGCCCATGGTTTCGGGCGGCGCGGCTGCTGGCCGGGCCGAAAGGGTCCGATCCGGGCCCAGACGGGTGCGGGGAGGAGAGAGGAGGCGTGGGGCCACGTGGCAGCCTCCCATTGGCTGCGGGTGGCGGCGGCGAAGCGTCCGGCGGCGGACGGACATGTCCGTCGCGAGAGGGGAAGATCTAGGGAGAATTCATCCGCGAATTTCGGGAGAGAATTTGAAAACTTCCCAAATGAAATTCAATTCTCTTCCAAAACCCTATTTATTTCAAAATGGAAGAAGTCATGTCATCTTCACTCTAGGTTTTGGTGTTGCAAGGAACTTGAGTTCAATTAGGATCCAAAAATGCAAAATGGAAAGTTTGGGAAAGTCATTTCATTCCCTCTCATTCAACTTTCAAAAGTTTCAAATTTCAATCAGTTTCACTCAATCCATCAAACCAACAATCAGACAATCAAGCATAGTTATTTATTTAATATAACATTCCAAAATTTAGAATTTTGGGATGTTACAAAATCACTGATCCAGCGATATCCTCGAGAGGCTAAATACTCATGAGTTCCAACTTGCTGAAAGAGAATCTCTATGGTTCTAACTATGGAAAAACCACGTGCCTACGAAGGCCAAGGCGTATGCGAATCGAGTGTGAAGACTCGGTAGTAGCCTTGGAGATCTGAAGAATTGAGCGAGGACTAGCCTGCTCGTGAAGAAATTCGAAGTTCTCAAGGCGTGGTCGCTTTGGAAAATCCTCAAGGAGCAGTGATTCCTCATCCATTGATTATAAGAAGACTTTGCCACAAATGCAAGAAACCTGGTCACTAAATTCAAGATTTTCCTCGAGTGGGAAAAGGAATTAAAGAAGAAGAAATACAAGGATTACAGTTACGATGATGCTAAGAAGAAGAAGAAATCGTTGAAATCTTCATCATCAAAATCCTCAAAGCCCTCTTCTCACAAGAAAAGCAGCTCCAAGAAGGCTCGGGCATTCATTGGCAAGGAAATGGACTCGCTGAATCGAGGAACATGAGGAAGAGGAGGCATCAGAAGAATCTAAGTGCGGTGTGGCGAGTCTAGCTCTACGCTCTTGCTTTCGTCGACAAGTCCATCTTCAACTTTGAAGAAATGACCTCACCAACAAAGCGATGAAGATAGTGATGACTACGCTCCACCTATTGCTTCATGGCAAAGGGTGCCAAGGTACTCAAATATACCTCCTCTGAATCTAGTGAAAATGAATCGATGAAGATCTAAAGCCCACTACTCAAAACTTGCTAAGATTGCCGTAAAACAACAAAGGGCTTTTGAAAAGGTTCAAAACATGCTAGATAAAAGTGATGATATGTTAGGTGAAGAAATGGATCGCACTAAAGCCTGACGAGAATCTTTAGAGACTTGATCTAGGTTTGACAGCCTTCAAGGTCATCATAACACTCTCTTGTCGATCATGAGAAACTTTCTTATGAATTTCTTCAAAAGCAAGATCTTGAGAAGCTAAGAGTGAGTTATGAATCTTCGAGAAGGGCGCGATTCATTACTTGCTCAACAAATCAGCGCTTCTCGGAAAAATTTGTTCCTCCATGCTTAAAGTGCATTGAATGTGAATCTGCTAATTCTTCACTGAATGTTCAAATGCTTCTGTTACAAATTCTTCACTGCCTGCTATCACTAATTCCTCATATGAGGACATTGCTAGTATCCTGGGCTGAAGGAATTGTACATGAGCAGGCATGTACAAAAGCCTCAAGGGCATCAGACTCTTTGTGATGTGCTTAAAAGCAGATCCTCAACGAACCCTAGGAAAGAGGTATTGCCTTTGAGAAACTCAATCTTGATGGAACATATTGGAAGCTTTGACGGTATCCCAAAACCTCATGGGTTGCTGCAAAGGACCTCCAGTTGATCCATCTAACTTATCTGACTTTACATGCGAATCTCCTCATTCTTACGATGAGTCATTTGACTCCAATATAAACTGTTCAAAAATCAGAATGGTGAAGTATTTGCTAGATATGTTGGCACTAAGCTGCGAGCGGTTCCCTATGAAGAAAATCTGGGTTCCCAAGAAGTGCCTTGAAAGTCTTCAGGTGAATGTCCTCATGACACCACAGTGAAGAATAGGAACCCAGTTCAAATTCTTCATATGGATCCAAGTCCTCATCGGACCAAATTCCTCCGTGGATCAAATTCCTCAAAAGGATCAAAGTCCTCATATGATTATCATCGTGCTAACAACTCATTTGGCGAGGTAGAGCTAAGGGCTATGAATATGCATTATTCTTCAAACCAATATGTTCATAAGTCCTCGAAGAATTTCTCCCTTATTCATATGCTTACTAACCCCTCTTATGTGAAGCGAAATGGATTGGCCTCTATGCCACCATTCTCATATGGTGCTTTCATGAGTGATGAACTCTTTGCCACCCCTTCAGATGTGGGTGGTGAAGAAAAGAACTAACCTCTTCGAAGTCAGGTCTCGGGCGTGCTTTAAGCGTCTGAAGAATTTCTTTGGGGGCACGACAAAAATGCTGAAGGCCTTGGCTAATCATGATGAAATGAACTTTCATTTCACACGTCCTCATCTTGCTTATCATTATCTTGCTGATGAAATTCATCGATGAACTTGATATCATATTCTTCGCGATGAAGTATGAGATCGTAAGTTGCAATTCATTCCTATACGAAGGCGTCGAGCTGATGCACTGAAGATAATCTTTGAGACAATGGTGAAAAATGATCAAATTCCTCGATGACAACCAGCTCATCCTCGCGTTGCAAAAGAAGTGCAAGTTGACAAGATCATCGATGACATTGAAGCGAGTCCTCTGCGCTCAAAAGCTTCACATTTATCTAACTTTTGTGGGCACTATGCTTTGTCTCTATCAGGCCCACTAAGGTAGATGAAGCATTCTACGGAGCTGGTGGATCCGGGCCATGCAAGAAAATTACATCGATTCGAGCTCAACAATGTCAGGGAACTGTCAGCGTCAGATCCTCATAAGCATAATATCATTGGCACAAAGTGGATCTACGCAACAAGCAAGATGAAAATGGCCTTGTGGTGAGGAATAAGTGCGACTTGTAGCTCAAGGCTACACACGAGTTGAAGGAATTGATTTGATGAAACTTTTACTGTTGCTAGACTTGAGGCTATTACATATTACTTGCTTATGCTAACCATCATAATATCACTTTATATCAAATGGATGTAAAAAGTGCATTCCTCAATGGTAAGCTTGAGGAAGAAGTATATGTTGCTCAACCCCAGGTTTTGAAGATCCAAAGAATCGATAAAGTCTTGAGACTCAACAAGGCCCTCTATGGTCTCAAACAAGCCCCCACAGTGGTATGATACATTGAAGGAATTCTTAGTGAAGAATGGCTTCACACGGTTCACTCGACCCTACTCTCTTTACTAAATCATATGATGGTGAACTGTTTGTGTGCCAAACATATGTTGATGATATTATCTTTGGCATCTTGACCAACGTTATATTGATGAATTTGCCTATATGATGAGTGAAGAATATGAAATGTCTATGATGGGAGAGTTGAAATTCTTCTTAGGTCTTCAAATTAAATCAACAACACAATGTTATATTCATATCTCGGAGAAATACCTCAAAGATGTCTGAAGAAATTCGGCATGCAAGATTGCAAAGGCGTCAAAATTCCTATGCCCACAAATGGCCATCTATGCTAATGAAAATGGTATTGACTTGATCACAAGGTATACCGCTCCATGATTGGTTCTCTATTGTACTTATGTGCATCTAGGCCAGATATAATGCTTAGTGTTTGCATGTGTGCCCGATTTCAAGCTACACAAGGAATCACACCATAAAGTTGTGAAGCATATTCTTCGATATCTAGCTCACACACCAACACTAGGATTATGGTACCCCAAGGGCTCTACTTTTGATCTCATTGGATATTCGACTCGACTATGCTCGTGATCGTGTGGACCGAAGTCAACATGGTACTTGTCATTTCCTCGAGCGATCTTTGGTGCATTGGTCCTTGAAGAAACAAAACTGCGTATCCCTGCGGAAGCTGAACACATTGCTGCTGGCTCTTGTTGTGCTCAATTGCTGTGGATGAAGCAAACTCTCAAGGACTACGGCATCAACGTGAAGAATGTGCCTCTCTCTGTGACAATGAGAGTGCCATCAAGATTGCTCACAACCGATTCACACTTTCGAAGACAAAGCACATTCAAATTCGTCATCATTTTCTTGATCATGTGTTCAAGGCGACATCTCCATTGTGCATGTGAAGACTAAGAACAACTGGCCGATATCTTCACAAAGCCCTTGGATGAGAAGATTTAGCAAGTTGCGGTGTGAGCTCAATATCTTAGAATCTTGAATGTTCTTTGAAAAGGACACATCCGACACTTATGCAAAATTGATGACTTAGATGCAACACATGAAGAAACGTTTTCTTCAATCAATGAAGAATAACACTCTAAGTGTGAAGAAAGTAATGAAGAATTTGATTCTCAGAACCCTCGACAATTATGCGGTGTCGAAATCATCATTCTTATCGGTGGAGTCACGCCACCACCAAAGTTGAAAATCTTCAATTTGAGTTTTCCTCGATTTTTGAAGTTCTTGATTTTCAAATTCTTCAACTTTCCAAAATCTTCACTGTTTCGTCGTTTTTTCATTAGCTATATATATATATATATATATATATATATATATATATATATATATATATATATATATATATATATATATATGAGTTTATGTCCTCTGCTTTCTTATGGCTATTTCTTCAAGTCGCTTTTTCGCTAAGTGAATGTGATGGGACCCTTCCCCTCTATGCTATACTCAACCTAATCTATTCACAAATTCTTCATGGGCGTTCTATTTGAAACTCGTTCAAAATCTTCCTTTGTGTCCTTGTTAGCTGAAGAAATTAGAGCGGAACTTGAATGATCTTATCAAACTTTCGGTTTTGCCGCTCAAACCGTTCCGCATTCCATGATGGATTTATCTATTCACCCACGATCTAACACGATCTCCACTTTTGATGCGTGGGTGACACATGTCAGCGAAGAAGGGTCAGAGCACGTTAGTCCCAAATCTTGAGCGAACAGTTCTATATATACCCCGTCTCCCTTCCTCACTTCATTTACCTCGCTCGAGCTCTCTCTCTCGCTCGAGCTTCTCAAACCCTAAGCCGCCCTTCTCCATAAATGTCGGTGAGGAAAAGCTTCACTGCCTCGACCTCGTCCATGACGTACTCAGCGCCGACCATGAAATCTTCACTCGCCGCCGTAGCTGTCTTCCTCCGAGATTAGGGCATGGAAGATCTGAGCGATGAACTTCCATCTTTCTTCTCGGTTGTCGTGTTCTTCACTTGGGTAATTAAAAGTTACTTTTATTACTCGCTTTGATTCTCAAACCTTCTGAAAATCTTCAAAGGTGTTTATTCTTCAAATCTTCACACATATGAACACCTCAAACAAAATATCCTCTTGATTCATTTCTCTAAGCAATGATTTTCCTCAAGATTCCTCAATTGTGTGGATCCTCGATCTATACAACTCTGGAACCTAAGACAAAGATAAGCTTAGTGAAATTCTTCAAAACTCATCTGGTCAAATTCCTCAAACTAGTTCTTTTTGGAAAACCTTACGAGAGCGCATATGACCTCTCCAAATTCCTGCAACTATACTCTATTCACGGTACTCATGTCATGCTGAATCACTAGGTTCTCATCAACTTAACTCATTTGCAGCGTTCCTCGAAGAAAAGTTGCATACTTCTTGAAGAATCGTTTGTTCAAATTCCTCACGAAGAATATGGCAGAAGAAAGAAGCCACGAGAAAGGAGGAAAGAGGACTGAGGTCATGAATCGTTTGAGATCACTGAGGAAATATGCTGATTATTGCACACTTGATGAAGCCAAGTTTGGCAAGAAAACAAAAATCAGCGCAGGTGCGCATTCAAAGTTGAAAGGAGATGGGCAGGGAATGGAGGAGTACAAATATGTTACTCAAAAGTACATGAAGAAATTCACCTCAATCCTCCATGCCCAAGAGCTCCATTGGCACACAGTCAAGCTGACCTGACATCAAGCGTGGTGAGGACTTTCTGAAGAATGGGCCAAGCGCCAAGCCAAATTGGCAAGACAAACCAACGAAGTGAGGAAATTCAATGAGGACTTTGCTACTGCTGCTGCTCTGAGGCCTCTGTCAAGCCAAGAAAATCTATGGCAAAGAAGCCGCACACAAGCCAAGTGCTTCACAACAGTGCCCTCCGGCCAAGTTCTCAGTGTGCCCTCACGGCCAATTCCTCATCTGCTCTGCTCCTCCCAAGTCCTCGGCTGCTCCTACAAAGTCCTCAGCTGTTCAGACAAAGTCCTCGGCACTGTGCATCGGCCCGCGTGCCAAAGGACTGCAGCATCTCCATTGCCTCTGGTGTTTGACAAGTTCCTCTGCACCAAAGTCTTCATCTGCCAACTCTGCTTTGAAGACTAAGGCCACAGCTGGATGAGGTCATCGGCCAAGTCCCAAGAAGGCAGTGCCTTTTGAAGAGCCACCGAAGATGATGAGGCTGATGATGATGAACTTGAAATCATCGAGACACATGCAAGAAAGGGCCACTAGAGCCAAGGCACACACCCCTTTGCTGTTGGATCCAAGCGATCCTAGACTACATTGATCTAGCACGAGGAAACACTCCTATGTCGACTTCAAGTTGACACTGGTCAAAGTCACATCTGACTCATTTCATCCAAGAGGAGAAATGGAAATTTGATCGACGAGAGAGATCAAGAAATCGCTGATCTGAAAGGGCTAGCTGAAGAAAAGCGTTGTCAAGATGACAACGAAGAACTATCAAGGCATAAGCTGACATCAAAGCCCTCGTGACAAATTTAACTCCTATTATGCTGATTGGCAAGGAGCCAAAGTCAGATTAAATCAACTGACGAAGAAATTCACCAATGTTGCTGCTAGCGCAACATGAAATTCCTCGTTGGAACCTCAGCTCAGCGGTGAAGAACATGCGGCACCAATGATGAAGTTCAGGCTCTGAAGACAATGCTAGTTCGAGTGATGATCCCATTCAGCCGCGAAGAAATTGCCGGGCATCCACTAGTGGTGCGCTGAAGAAACTGAACAAGTCGAGAACAGCTGCATCGATTCTTTGAGGAAAATCAACCAGATTCCTCGGCTCCTCCTGGCCAACACCAAATCCAATTCTTCCATCTGCCTCATGTGAAGAAGACCAAGGCTGAGAGCGAGCAGCGGTGAAGAAAGCGGAAAGCATCGGCTGCGTCAAATTCTTACTGCAGAAAATGAAACCAATGACCAGCTCCTTTGAAAATCCTATTGATTTTGTTCCAATTTCCTCAATTCCATCAAAGGACCTTATTCCTTTTGGTGAAGATTATGAGATCCCAAGCGGATCGATGAAGAAAATCATTCTTTGCCCGTGGAGCAGATTGATGAAGAAATTGAAGTGGAAGCAATCCCTTCAACCCCAATCATTTCCTCGCCTATGCCTCGGTTCACAGTTGAAGAGGCGGTGTTGAGAAATTGAAGAATGTGGATATTGGAAGCACAGCGCCAGTGATGAGCGATGACTTTTGGGAAGGCAGCATCCAAATTCTCCACTCTTCACCCCAATTCAACAATTCCTCGGTCCCTGCTAACATTCTAATGGGCTCTGAAGAAACTCATCCCACTTCATGTCCATGAAGAAATTCCAGCCACTAATGATGAACTGCTGCTGCTGATCAACAAGAAATTCCTCAGCTGAAGAACCTGAGATTGCGATTCTAGGGTGATGCAACTCACTGACACTCCAACAAAGCCAAAGAATCCCTTCTCAACAAAGCAAAAGTTCAAGGCTGAAGATTTCTTCAATGACACATATTCTTCATGATTACAATCCATATGATTCTTCTCGCATAAGGAAGAGGCGTTTCGGACTGCGGTCAAGCCAATTTCTATTCCTCAGTGCTCTTCAACAAAGACAAAGTCTTCGATCATGCACATATTCCTCATGTGGACATGGAGTCTCGCCGAGCTTGAGCCGGACCTCGGTGTTCTTCACGACACGGGACTTCTGAATTTCTGCACAAACATCTGTGATTGGAATGAAGAACTTATTCTTCAATTCTATGCCGCTGCACATCACCTGAGCGCTGAAGGCGTGAACTTATGGGTGTTAGACTGGATGTCGGAAATACTCACTACAAGGCACCAACAACTGAATTGCCCGTGCTCTACCACTCATCCTCCCTTGATGGTGCTCGTTGTATCTACTAGCGAACTGAGCTTTCAAATCACTATATGCAAGTGATGAAGCCTTTGAAGCGGGCAGGCCCAGAACCAAATTCCTCGTCAAGGAATTGTATGTGCCTCGGACTATCTATCGGATTACAGCGAAGACAATGAGTCCTATCAAAGGCCACGACTCAAATGATGAAGAATTCGTTGGCATCATGAAGAATATGCTTTTCAATATCATTCACGGCGTTCCGTCAACTTCCATGATTTCTTCATGAGGACTCGGCAAACATTGCTATGTCACCATTTGAGCTGAAGCCTTATCGCCTTGGATAATGAGATTCATCGGGACAATCTTCACTCAATTACAAGGCTGATACTCTGAACCTTGCAACTACTTGCCCGATTGAAGTCCTCAAGCGGACATTTTCCTCAGTGATGACAAGAGGCAAGGCTACTCTGTGATCGATGAAGGCACTCGTGCATTGGATGGTCGATTTAGCAAAGCTGCATCCTACTCCACCAAGGATGACTACGCCACACATGACTACTTGCAAATACCTCAGTAAGCAAAGTCCTCAAGCCACATCACCGGGTGATGGTGATCGTGAAGTTACTCCTCGGTCTTCATCGGAAGGTTGATCGCAATCATAAATGGGTCAAGCGTCGGTTTGGTTCAGTTCTTCACAACATGACCTCTACACACATGCAGTGAAGAAAACCACTACTACCTCCATGAAACCTTCAAGCGCACTTGGGCTGTTACATCTCATGTCTACGACGGAAGAACTAACGACAATGGGTCTCAAGAAAGAATTTGACTGGTCTTCACCTCCTCGAAGAAATACAAGAAGGTCAAAGTTCCTTCCTTGGTGGCCAGCTCCTATTATTCATCGAGACAACGATGAAAATGAAGACTTGGACGACAACTGCGGCAGGCCCCACTACAACCGACCCCAACAATGGCGCTCCTTCATAAACTTGAAATTCTCCGAGGCGTTAGTCCTCGGTTCGATCCTTTTGGTCATTCGATGACAAGGGGAGAAATTTGAGTTAGTCTTCAAGCGGGTCTATTATGGGCAATAATTTTTTGTTAAGTTACAACTCTCGTTCTTGACCGATACTCTTGATGCGTTATTTTGCATGCTTGTTCCTCATTAAAGTTATATACATATCGAATTTCATCAAGCACCATATTTCATCATGCATTTCAAATTCTTCATATTATATGTCAAATCGTGTATGAATTACAAGATATAAGGAGATCTCCATGATACAACTCTTCAAATGTGCAATGCCTCAAAAGCAAATTCCTCACTATGCACATCTTGAGGGGGTTCTTCTATATCTTGCAATCAAATTCCTCAACATCGTATTTACACTTCATATGTTTATCCCGTTGAAAACTTAACCTATATTGTCATCAATCACCAAAAATTGTAAATGCATCTAGTGCCTATAGTGATTTTGGTGTATTGAAGACTTATAGGTTAAGGACTAATGTGTTTGTGAGTGTACACAGGTCTATAAGTCTATGAGGTTTGATATTTACAGTGAAAGTCGACCCTAAAAATGAAGTTCTTGTTGAAGACTTTGATACGAAGACTTCACGAAGACTTTGAAAGTGAAGAAATTGGTGTGACCTTGAAGACTTGGTATTCATTTGAGGAACATGAAGCGTGAAGACTTTTGTTTTCGTAGTTTCGTTTTCTCTTTCTTGAGTCATAGGCACCGTCTGTTAAAAATTGAGGAAATACTAAGGAAAAATTTCCATGTGATGCTCAACTCAAAATCCTACACCTACCAATCCCTTGAGTGAAGCCTTTGGATCTCATACAGTTCAGTCAATTTCTTGACAGTGAAGTTCTTACAGTCATTGAGAATTTATTCGGCCCGAGTTAGGAATCGCCGGTCTTGGATTGCCTGATGAGAACATGATATACGAGAATTTGAGATTCAAATTTCCGACCCTAGTGCAGCTTTAACTCATCCTTGGAGTAACTCTCTTGTTACACCTCCTTAAATCCAGTAGTACTCTGTTTCTTCGTACCATCATATCAAAACAAAACTCCAACTTATTTTGTCCAGCTTCCTCCTTTGGACCATCATGGATAACACATTTCTTTCTTCATTGATCCTGTGGTTTTACGGAGTACTATGACCAAAATAAAAGCACAAGTTTATCCATAACATCTCATTATTCTCATATCAATCTTTCATTACATCCTTAACCATTTTCGTAAATTCAAATTCCAAAAAGTACTTTGTTTACAAATGCTGCCACCCACATGATTTGGTATGGTCAGACATTACTTCCAACTTTATTCATTTATCCTCCATCGAGGATTCTTCAGTCCCACTGGAATTGTGCGACATGTGTCTTGAATTCTTCAATCTTCTGGTTCATTGTGGTGGCCTTGAGCTTCACCTCCATCATCTCCGTATGCACTTCACTTAGGTATTCCTGAGTATGACGGAGTCTTGCTTCAAGTATTTCTCGATCGACGTATGGCTTCCATGGCTGCTTCACGAACAGCATCGAAGAAAGTTGCTTGTGGCACACGTGAAATGAAGAAGTAATGCCCCATCCTCTTTGGGCAAACTCCTTTCACACGGTGGAGGTGTACCTCCACATACCAAAATTCCACTCCCTTATGCATAAAGGGTAGCCTTTGTAGACTGCATCTCCTTCAAGGTGAATATGCTTCATCATGTCCTTCAGATCTTGGGTAATCATGATCACTTGTCGAGGTCATGATGGTTTCGGACCTTTAAGGAAAGACTCGTAAGGGTTGTCATCTGCAGTTGTGAAACAGAAATGATGCTCGAATAAGGTACTTATCTCCGGGCACACATTCATATCATCCAAACAAACTTCAATCTCAATTCCAATTTTCCTGTTTATGCATCACAACTCACTTTCTTCCATGTTCATCCGAATATTAATTTCCAAGGTAAAATATGACAACTCCTTAAAGCTTTTCAGCATGTGACATTACAACTTTATTGCGTCATGAACTATTACAATCTCAGGGTAATCTATTACATAACTCAACCCATTGAGCTCATGAAAATTGAAATTGCTTTCTACTACTCTTGTTTCCAATATCAAAATTCCAACTACTCAACTACAGCTTTCATCTTGTTGGGACATTTAGTAGCATAATGTCCTGCTTCCTTGCAGCGAAAACAAATGACTTTCGATAAGTCTTTGGGCTTCTTGGAGATGGTGCCTGCTCCTTGAGTTCCTTGCTTCCTTTCGGGACATTGATTGGCATAATGCCCGATGTCCTTACATTCAAAACAGGTGATATGACTCTTGTCCCTATTTGCAGAAATTGGGTTGTTCTGAGGGTGTCTTTGTTTTCTCTTCCAGGGTTCCTCGCTCGATCAATCCTTCTATTCCCAGTGGGTCAAACTCTATTGCTTCTGTCGGGAAGTATCCCGGATACTCTTTTCTTTCCTTGGTGCAATACTGTGAAAAATGTCCTTCTTCTCCACATGAATAGCAGGCATTGGAGTAAAATCTGTTGAGACCTTCTCCATCCAGGTCTTCAACACTTTCATTCATTACTGGTTCTTCTAGGTCTTCCTTGAGGGCTTCGTTCATTCCATCTTCTGCTTGAATAGTTCGTTGCACCGTGGAGTAAATGTGACACCGCACGGGTAGTGGGTGGTTCCTTCACACAGAAGCAAGTCACCGACTAGTTGGGCATTCCTCGGTGGGTGTTTCTCCTCACAATGAGGGCATCCATCCTTGTGTTCCTCCAGGTGTGTCCTATTTCCATAAATCCTGCAGCACAAGGTTTCTTCTCCGGTTATCATAGTGCTTCCGGATGAGGCGTGATCTCATCGGGGTCTTCTTGAATTCCTCCCAAGTCCTTGCTCCATTAAATCCTGTATGGCTTGATGCATTTTCCACCAGGTTGCAGCACTTTCGTAAAATCTTGAAGAGCGTATTGAACCTCATACTTCCTTGAAACCAAATTGTTCCCAGTGACTCTCCATGTTCTCAGATCCATAGCTCGCCTCCGGTGAGTCTTGATCCGAGAATATCAGTCCAACTTCATTCATCATCTATGGGGTTCAAGGGTTTTAGGGTGAGGTGAGAGAGATGGGGGGGATATACACACAATACAACCAATAGTTTTTGAAGAAACAAGTTTTTATTTTTGGGGCTGTCGGAAAACATCAAACAAATGACAGCTCACAAAATCATCGCATCTAACGTAGGTGTATAGCAGGGGTTTGGTCTTCTAAAGGTCAAATAATTCTTCAGCTCCTTCAAGTCATCGGAGTTTCCAACTGTTGTACTTCAATTCTTCTAATACATGGTGAAATCCTCTTAACTCTGAAGTGGTCATCACTTTCTCCGATATGTAATCCTTCTTGGAGCGTCTTCAGTTGATCCTCCGTGTGGTCAAAAAGGAAAGGGGTATATTCTAACTATTTGAGGTGAGAGTGTCTATTTGATAAAATCTGAAAAGATGAGAAGTAAGAGTCTTTTGAAAATAAAGTTTAGAAATTTCCTGTCCTAGGGCTTTCCGGTTTCTAGGGTTCGTCCTCATATCAACATGTGCTCGATACCATCTCTCAGAGCGACCCGACCTCGAGACGGTCAAGCCTACGTATTCTTGTGCCATCCTCGGATCAAGATCTTTGGCACACACAAGACATCAATGTATATATCAAAGTGCAATCACATGTATAAATAACGTAAAATGATATATACCTCATAATAATCAGCGGAAACAATCAAACGGGTGTGGAGTCCCATCAACGCCATCGGCAGGTTGAGTGTAGACCGTAACCCTGTACCGTAATCTCACTCGTCGGAAGAAAAAAATATCTGCAACATGATACGTTGCAGCCGTGTAGGTCAGTACATTGAATGTACCGGCAAGATCACAATATGAGAAAACAGATGATAAAACTATACTATATGCAATATGGCTTTGTGGCTCTGTATCTGAATTTTGTTTGCGTAAAAGCTGGTTTTATTTTACCTACATCAAAGGAATAAAATGAAGCCTGTACTATGGAGTTTTCTATCATGACATGGTTCCGCCAACCGATGTCTCATAGCCCAAAATCATCATAGGTTGCCCACAATTAAGTTATCAGTCCGGTGTTGAGAGTTCCGAGATAGATCCAAGTCCAGATGCTCAAATTGTCCGTAACCGGGGACACGGCTAATCGATTAGGTTATAACCCTCTGCAGAGGTTTGTACACTTTACCCGCAAGATTCGATCTCTCTCTTTACGTTCTCGCACTTCAGAGTGTTTGAGAACAAGATGACCGAAACATGGTCTTCCAAAGAGTTCCTCGACCACCGTCCGCACCCATCCAATCCTACCGTTCTTCTACATCTGCTAGTACCGTCCCAGCCAGAGTCACCACTAAGGTCAACCAAGCCAGAGCCCATAATGACTTGCGGTTGCACAGTAAGCTTCCCAAGTGAAGTATTCTTCCGTCTCTTTGAGTCTGGGTGAAGCTTTCAGCGAGATGTCATGGCGCTTCTCCATGCATCCCGCCAACCACTTGGTTTCTCCGGGCTGCCCGTCAACCGTCCTTCACCCGAGAGTGTGTATTGAAATCCTGTCTCGAGTCTTGAAGTCTTGAGGTCCGAAGATGCGTCCTTGCAGATTTCCATCACGGAGTTGTCGTCATTGACGAGAGCCTCCATTCTCACACCACTCCGAGCACTCATACCAAACCCCGTCTACTATAGCGTAGCATTAAAATAAATAACGTCCCGGGCTTGGTAACAGGGTGGTGGGTTCCTACCTCATGCATACTACTCAACTACAAGGATTCAATAACACTACTGAGGGGTGGTTGCAAAGGTGCCACTAAATGCAATAAAAACATAGGTAAGAAAAAGCATGGTCAAAGTGAACTTGCCTGGTTGACGATCTTCGAAAGAAACTAGGGTTTCGTAGTAGTAATCTTCGCACTCCGGAAATTCTACCGAGGCAAACAATAACTATGATAAGCACATAGCAATAGGGACACATAACACAACATAACAAAGGTAACATAGTACAACAAAACAATCAAAACCAAATCAAAAGGAGAACTCAAAGAAATCAAATTCAAAGTTTTTCCCTACTCCAAACAATAGCAAAAATAGTTTTTATATAACAAAAATTCCCTAATATAACCAAATCATGGTTTTAGATTAACTTAACAGAAAAGGATTAACTAAGCAACTAGGAGCAAAAAGAATTAATTAATTTGCTATTATAAAACTCAATTTAGGCCTAATCCAATTTCTATTAGGAAAATTAATTTAAAACTTTTATTAATTATAAATAAAAGTTCATCTAATGGAATGACAGAAACTAACCTAGAATAACTAATCACAAGTTAAAAATAACTTAATTTTACTAATTAATTAATTAGGAAAACAGGAACTAATTAATTAATTAGGTTTAATAGGATTCTGTCTAAAACTAATTATTTATTAATCCTAAAATACCAAAATTAATTTCTAGGGTTTTGCAATGTTAAAATAAAGTGGTGACAAAAAGAATCATGCAAAAGTAATTTTTCTAACTAAAGTTATAGCAGATTTACTATTCTGTCCAAAACTAAAATAAAGCAATTTTAATTATTTTAACATAGCTAAATATATATTCTACAGAAACTACATAAAATTTGCAATCCAACAAAAAAGAATTACTCAAAATATTAAACAGAATAAAAGATATGAATTTTTGAAAATGAAACTATTACGCTAAAACAGAAAAATCAAAATAAAAGAAAAAGGCCTAATGGGCCTATCTTTGTCTCGTATGTTAGATAGGCTAAACGGGCTCTAGGGTTTAAACTAAGCGAACCGGCCTAAAAAAAACCTAAACTAAAACTAAACCGAAAAGGACCGGCGGTTTTATAAATAAAACCTACCCCTTGAGGGCTCTAATCTTAGCCGTCTAAGATGGATCGGACGGTGGAGGAGATGCAGTGACTTCACCGGACTCGGCGACGGCAATGGCGAGAGGCGTCAGGCGTCCAGGCGTCATGAGCTCCGGCGACTCGTCGGGAGATGCGGAGGAGCACGGGGTGGTTCGGTGGGGTCGGGGTTGGTCGGGGAACTGGCGTCGACGGCGGCGATAATGGCGGCAGTCAGGGCTTGGGCTCATGAGCACGAGCGGGAGGGAGAGGAGGTCCGGCGAGGGGGCGAGGGGGAAAACGGGGTGCGGGGAGGGGGCTTTATAGGGCGGGGGCCTCGTCGGGGAAAGGAAGGGATCGGGGAGCGATCGGGATCCGGATCTTCGGGATCCGTGATCTCCGCGAGTCAGCGTGGCGTGGGCGGGGAAGACGACGGGTGGGTCCCATGGTCGAGAGAGAGAGGGAGGGGCGAGTCGTCGGTCGATCGAGCGGGAGAGAGTTCGGGCGCGAGGAGGAGGAGAGAGGGCAGCTCGGCTGGCTGGCGCTGTGGGTCAAATTTGTGCCGTGGGCTGGCAGATGGGGTTCAGCGTTGGCTGGGCTGGGGGTGGTTTGGTCTGGCGCCTGGGGTTTTTTTTTTTTTTAATTAAAACAAAAACAAAATAAAACCTAAACTATAAATAATTTATATAGGGTATATATATACCAAAATGATCAGGGGAATATTCCCTTTCATTTGAACATTTTTCCAAAGGCAAAATCCAAACTTCATAAAAATCTATTTTTTTTTCAAATTCAAATAAATTTCAGATTTGAATCCAAATCTTTTGGCATTGTTTCCTCTGATATTTTTGGAGTGTCATGTTTGCTCCTCTCATACTTTTGATCAAGTATTTATCAGGCTTAGTTTTTGAAATGTTTCCCACATGCCAAAGTTTGAAATTCAAATTCAAAACTCAAAATTTGAAAGAGGGTTTCAAAGCACTTTCAAATGATTTTCAACTTGATTCATTATAACTCCCAACTCCTATTTCATATAATTGAAGAAGTCATTTTATCTTCCCTCATGAAAATCATTGAGTTGCATAAAGCTTTGGATTTGAAAACTTCCCAAATGAAATTCAATTCTCTTCCAAAACCCTATTTATTTCAAAATGGAAGAAGTCATGTCATCTTCACTCTAGGTTTTGGTGTTGCAAGGAACTTGAGTTCAATTAGGATCCAAAAATGCAAAATGGAAAGTTTGGGAAAGTCATTTCATTCCCTCTCATTCAACTTTCAAAAGTTTCAAATTTCAATCAGTTTCACTCAATCCATCAAACCAACAATCAGACAATCAAGCATAGTTATTTATTTAATATAACATTCCAAAATTTAGAATTTTGGGATGTTACAAAGTCACTTGATCCAGCTGATATCCTCGAGAGGCTAAATACTCATGAGTTCCAACTTGCTGAAAAGAGAGATCTCTATGGTTCTAACTATGGAAAACACGTGCCACAAGGCCAAGGCGTGTCTCGAATCGAGTGTGAAGACTCGTAGTAGCCTTGGAGATCTGAAGAATTGAGCCAGGAGCTAGCACTGCTCGTGAAGAAATTCCAGAAGTTCTCAAGACGTGGTCGCTTTGGAAAATCCTCAAGGAGCAGTGATTCCTCATCCATTGATTATAAGAGAAGACTTTGCCACAAATGCAAGAAACCTGGTCACTAAATTCAAGATTTTCCTCAGTGGGAAAAGGAATTAAAGAAGAAGAAATACAAGGATTACAGTTCTGATGATGCTAAGAAGAAGAAGAAATCGTTGAAATCTTCATCATCAAAATCCTCAAAGCCCTCTTCTCACAAGAAAAGCAGCTCCAAGAAGGCTCGGGCATTCATTGGCAAGGAAATGGACTCTGAAGCTGAATCTGAGGAACATGAGGAAGAGGAGGCATCAGAAGAATCTAAGTCTGGTGTGGCGAGTCTAGCTCTCGCTACTGCTTTCGTCAGCAAGTCCATCTTCAACTTTGAAGAAAATGACCTCACCAACAAAGCTGATGAAGATAGTGATGACTACGCTCCCACCTATTGCTTCATGGCAAAGGGTGCCAAGGTACTCAAATATACCTCCTCTGAATCTAGTGAAAATGAATCTGATGAAGATCTAAAGCCCAGCTACTCAAAACTTGCTAAGATTGCCGTAAAACAACAAAGGGCTTTTGAAAAGGTTCAAAACATGCTAGATAAAAGTGATGATATGTTAGGTGAAGAAATGGATCGCACTAAAGCCCTCGATCGAGAATCTTTAGAGACTTGATCTAGGTTTGACAGCCTTCAAGGTCATCATAACACTCTCTTGTCGATCATGAGAAACTTTCTTATGAATTTCTTCAAAGAAAGCAAGATCTTGAGAAGCTAAGAGTGAGTTATGAAGATCTTCGAAGGAGCGCGATTCATTACTTGCTCAACAAATCAGCGCTTCTCGTGAAGAATTTGTTCCTCCATGCTTAAAGTGCATTGAATGTGAATCGCTAATTCTTCACCAATGTTCAAATGCTTCAACTGTTACAAATTCTTCACCGCCTCTGCTATCACTAATTCCTCATATGAGGACATTGCTAGTATCACTGGTTGAAGGAATTGTACATGACAGGCATGTACAAAAGCCTCAAAGGGCATCGAGACTCTTTGTGATGTGCTTAAAAGCAGATCCTCAACAGAACCCTAGGAAAGAGGGTATTGCCTTTGAGAGGAAACTCAATGCTGATGGAACATATTGGAAGCTTTGGCGGTATCCCAAAACCTCATGGGTTGCTGCAAAGGGACCTCCAGCTTGATCCATCTAACTTATCTGACTTTACATGCGAATCTCCTCATTCTTCCGATGAGTCATTTGACTCAATATAAACTGTTCAAAAATCAGAATGGTGAAGTATTTGCTAGATATGTTGGCACTAATCTGCAGGAACGGTTCCCTATGAAGAAAATCTGGGTTCCCAAGAAGTGCCTTGAAAGTCTTCAGTGAATGTCCTCATGACACCACACATGAAGAATAGGAACCCCAGTTCAAATTCTTCATATGGATCCAAGTCCTCATACGGACCAAATTCCTCACGTGGATCAAATTCCTCAAAAGGATCAAAGTCCTCATATGATTATCATCGTGCTAACAACTCTGCTTTTGCAGGTAGAGCTAAGGGCTATGAATATGTGCATTATTCTTCAAACCAATATGTTCATAAGTCCTCGAAGAATTTCTCTGCTTATTCATATGCTTACCCTAACCCCTCTTATGTGAAACGAAATGGATTGGCCTCTATGCCACCATTCTCATATGGTGCTCGCAGAGTGATGAACTCTTTGCCACCCCTTCAGATGTGGGTGGTGAAGAAAAAGAACTAACCTCTTCTGCAGGGTCAGGTCTCGGGCGTGCTTTAAACGTCTCAAGAATTTCTTTGGGGCCACGACAAAAATGCTGAAAGGACGAGCTAATCATGATGAAATGAACTTTCATTTCACACGTCCTCATCTTGCTTATCTGTTATCTTGCTGATGAAATTCATCTGATGAACTTGATATCATATTCTTCACTGATGAAGTATATGAGATCGTAAGTTGCACGAATTCATTCCTATACGCGAAGAACGTCGAGCTGATGCACCTGAAGATAATGCTGAAGACAATGGTGCTGAGGAAAATGATCAAATTCCTCGATGACAACCAGCTCATCCTCGCGTTGCAAAAGAAGTGCAAGTTGACAAGATCATCGATGACATTGAAGCGCCAGGTCCTCTCACACGCTCAAAAGCTTCACATTTATCTAACTTTTGTGGGCACTATGCTTTGTCTCTATCACAGAGCCCACTAAGGTAGATGAAGCATTTCGAGCCCTGAGTGGATCCAGGCCATGCAAGAAGAATTACATCGATTCGAGCTCAACAATGTCCGGGAACTGGTCAAACGTCCGATCCTCGCAAGCATAATATCATTGGCACAAAGTGGATCTACCGCAACAAGCAAGATGAAAATGGCCTTGTGGTGAGGAATAAGGTACGACTTGTAGCTCAAGGCTACACACAGTTGAAGGAATTGATTTGATGAAACTTTTGCACTGTTGCTAGACTTGAGGCTATTCAGATATTACTTGCTTATGCTAACCATCATAATATCACTTTATATCAAATGGATGTAAAAGTGCATTCCTCAATGGTAAGCTTGAGGAAGAAGTATATGTTGCTCAACCCCGTGTTTTGAAGATCCAAAGAATCGATAAAGTCTTCGACTCAACAAGGCCCTCTATGGTCTCAAACAAGCCCCACAGGCGTGGTATGATACATTGAAGGAATTCTTCGTGAAGAATGGCTTCACACCAGTTCACTCGACCCTACTCTCTTTACTAAATCATATGATGGTGAACTGTTTGTGTGCCAAACATATGTTGATGATATTATCTTTGGCTGTACTGACCAACGTTATATTGATGAATTTGCCTATATGATGAGTGAAGAATATGAAATGTCTATGATGGGAGAGTTGAAATTCTTCTTAGGTCTTCAAATTCGTCAACAACACAATGTTATATTCATATCTCAGGAGAAATACCTCAAAGATGTCCTGAAGAAATTCGGCATGCAAGATTGCAAAGGCGTCAAAATTCCTATGCCCACAAATGGCCATCTATGCACTAATGAAAATGGTATTGACTTCGATCACAAGGTATACCGCTCCATGATTGGTTCTCTATTGTACTTATGTGCATCTAGGCCAGATATAATGCTTAGTGTTTGCATGTGTGCCCGATTTCAAGCTACACCAAGGAATCACACCATAAGGTCAGAAGCATATTCTTCGATATCTAGCTCACACACCAACACTAGGATTATGGTACCCCAAGGGCTCTACTTTTGATCTCATTGGATATTCTGACTCTGACTATGCTCGTGATCGTGTGGACCGCAAGTCAACATCTGGTACTTGTCATTTCCTCGAACGATCTTTGGTCTGTTGGTCCTTGAAGAAACAAAACTGCGTATCACTGTCTACTGCGGAAGCTGAACACATTGCTGCTGGCTCTTGTTGTGCTCAATTGCTGTGGATGAAGCAAACTCTCAAGGACTACGGCATCAACGTGAAGAATGTGCCTCTCTACTGTGACAATGAGAGTGCCATCAAGATTGCTCACAACCCAGTTCAGCACTCGAAGACAAAGCACATTCAAATTCGTCATCATTTTCTTCGTGATCATGTGTTCAAGGGCGACATCTCCATTGTGCATGTGAAGACTAAAGAACAACTGGCCGATATCTTCACAAAGCCCTTGGATGAGAAGAGATTTAGCAAGTTGCGGTGTGAGCTCAATATCTTAGAATCTTCGAATGTTCTTTGAAAAGGACACACATCCTGACACTTATGCAAAATTGATGACTTAGATGTGCAACACATGAAGAAACGTTTTCTTCAATCAATGAAGAATAACACTCTAAGTGTGAAGAAAGTAATGAAGAATTTGATTCTCGTAACCCTCGACAATTGTACGCGGTGTCTGAAATCATCATTCTTATACGGTGGGTCACGCCACCACCAAAGTTGAAAATCTTCAATTTGAGTTTTCCTCGCTTTTGAAGTTCTTCGCTTTTCAAATTCTTCAACTTTCCAAAATCTTCACTGCTTTCGTCGTTTTTCTTCATTAGCTATATATATATATATATATATATATATATATATATATATATATATATATATATATATATATATATATATATATATATGGGTTTATGTCCTCTATCGCTTTCACTTATGGCTATTTCTTCAAGTCGCTTTTTACGCTAAGTGAATGTGATCGGACCCTTCCCCCTCTATGCTATACTCAACCTAATCTATTCACAAATTCTTCATGGGCGTTCTATTTGAAACTCGTTCAAAATCTTCACTGTGTCCTTGTTAGCTGAAGAAATTAAGAACGGAACTTGAAAACTGATCTTATCCAAACTTTCGGTTTTGCCGCTCAAACCGTTCCGCATTCCATGATGGATTTATCTATTCACCCACGATCTAACACGATCTCCACTTTTCAGTACGTGGGTGACACATGTCAAGCGAAGAGAAGGGTCAGGGGCACGTTCGTCCCAAATCTTCGGGCGAACAGTTCTATATATACCCCGTCTCCCCTTCCTCACTTCATTTACCTCGCTCGACCGCTCTCTCTCTCGCTCGAGCTTCTCAAACCCTAGCGCCGCCGCTACTCCATCGTCGTCGGTGAGGAAAAGCTTCACTGCCTCGACCTCGTCGCCGACGTACTCGCGCCGACCGCGGAAATCTTCACTCCGCCGCCGCCGTAGCTGTCTTCCTCCGCCAAGTTAGGGCATGGAAGATCTGAACTGATGAACTTCCCATCTGTTCTTCTCAGTTCGTCGTGTTCTTCACTTCGGGTAATTAAAAGTTACTTTTATTACTCGCTTTGATTCTCAAACCTTCCTGAAAATCTTCAAAGGTGTTTATTCTTCAAATCTTCACACATATGAACACCTCAAACAAAATATCCTCTTGATTCATTTCTCTAAGCAATGATTTTCCTCAAGATTCCTCAATTGTGTGGATCCTCGATCTATACAACTCGAACCTAAGACAAAGATCGCTTAGTGAAATTCTTCAAGGCTCATCTGTCAAATTCCTCAAACTAGTTCTTTTGGAAAACCTTACGAGAACGATATGACCTCTCCAAATTCCTCGCAACTATACTCTATTCACGGTACTCATGTCCGCTGCTGAATCACTAGGTTCTCATCAACTTAACTCATTTGCAGCGTTCCTCGAAGAAAAGTTGCATACTTCTTCAGAGAATTCGTTTGTTCAAATTCCTCACCTGAAGAATATGGCAGAAGGAAAGAAGCCACAGAAAGGAGGAAAGAGGCCTGAGGTCATGAATGCGTTTGAGATCCCTGAGGAAATATATGCTGATTATTGCACACCTGATGAAGCCGAGTTTGGCAAAGAAAACAAAAATCAGCGCAAGGTGCGCATTCAAAGGATTGAAAGGAGATGGGCAAGGGAATGGAGGGAGTACAAATATGTTACTCCAAAGTACATGAAGAAATTCACACTCAATCCTCCATGCCCAAGAGCTCCATTGGCACCTGGTCAAGAAGCTGACCCCACCAGCATCAAGCGTGGTGAGGACTTTCCTGAAGAATGGGCCAAGCGCCAAGCCAAATTGGCAAGACAAACCAACGAGGCAGTGAGGAAATTCAATGAGGACTTTGCTACTGCTGCTGCTACTGAGGCCTCTGTCAAGCCAAGAAAATCTATGGCAAAGAAGCCCGCACACAAGCCAAGTGCTTCACCAACAAAGCCCTCACGGCCAAGTTCTCACCGTGCCCTCACGGCCAATTCCTCATGCTGCTCCTGCTCCTCCCAAGTCCTCACCTGCTCCTACAAAGTCCTCAAGAAGTTCCGACAAAGTCCTCAAGACTGTGCATCCGCCACGTACAAAGGATCAGCATCTCCATTGCCTCTGGTGTTTCACAGAAGTTCCTCACCGCACCAAAGTCTTCATCTGCCCAACTCTGCTGAAGACTAAGGCCACAATGGATGAGGTCATCGGCCAAGTCCCAAGAAGAGACAGTCGCCTTTGAAGAGCCACCGAAGATGATGAGGCTGATGATGATGAACTTGCGAAATCATCGAGACCGCCATGAAAGGGCCACTAGAGCCAAAGGCACACATGCGTACATCGCTGTTGGATCCAAGAGCGATCCTAGACTACATTGATCTCTCGCACGAGGACCCAAACACTCCTATGTCGACTTCAAGTTGACACCGGTCAAAGTCACATGTCGACTCATTTCATCCAAGAGGAGAAATGGAAATTTGATACGACCAGAGAGATCAAGAAATCGCAGATGTAAAGGAGAAACTGCTGAAGAAAAACGTTGTCAAGATGACAATCAAGAACTTATCAAGACGCAAGTCGACATCAAAGCCCTCAAATGACAAATTTAACTCCTATTATGCTGATTGGCAAGGAGCCAAAGTCGATTCGCAACTTTGACGAAGAAATTCACCAATGTTGCTGCCCCAACGCAACATGAAATTCCTCAGGCTGGAACCTCAGCTCAGCAGACTGAAGAACATGCCAGCACCAATGATGAAGTTCAGGCTGCTGAAGACAATGCTAGTTCGAGGGCTGATGATCCCATTCCAGCCGCTGAAGAAATTGCGAGGGCATCCACTAGTGGTGCGCTGAAGAAATCGAATAAGTCGAGAACAATGCATCGGGCCATACCGAGGAAAATCAACCAGATTCCTCAGCTCCTCCTGCGCCAACACCAAATCCAATTCTTCCATCTGCCTCTGATGTGAAGAAGACCAAGGCTGCAGAACGAGCCGCAGTGAAGAAACGGAAAGCATCAGCTGCGTCAAATTCTTCGGCTGCAAAGAAAATGAAGCCAATGACCAGCTCCTTTGAAAATCCTATTGATTTTGTTCCAATTTCCTCAATTCCATCAAAGGACCTTATTCCTTTTGGTGAAGATTATGAGATCCCAAGCGGATCTGATGAAGAAAATCATTCTGCTGCTTCGTCAGAGCAGATTGATGAAGAAATTGAAGTGGAAGCAATCCCTTCAACCCCAATCATTTCCTCGCCTATGCCTCAGTTCACAGCTGAAGAGGCCGGTGTTGAGGAAATTGAAGAATATGTGGATATTGGAAGCACAACGCCAGTGATGAACGATGACTTTTGGGAAAGGCAGCATCCAAATTCTCCACTCTTCACCCCAATTCAACAGATTCCTCAGTCCCCTGCTCCAACAGTTCTAATGGGCTCTGAAGAAACTCATCCCACTTCATCTGTCCATGAAGAAATTCCAGCCACTAGCGCTGATGAACCTGCTGCTGCTGATCAACAAGAAATTCCTCAGCCTGAAGAACCTGAGATTGCGATTCTAGAGGTCGTGATGCAACTCACTGACACTCCACTGCCAAAGCCAAAGAATCCCTTCTCAACAAAGCAAAAGTTCAAGGCTGAAGATTTCTTCAGCGAGCACATATTCTTCACTGATTATAATCCATATGATTCTTCTCGCATAAGGAAGAGGCGCTTCGACTGCCGGTCAAGCCAATTTCTATTCCTCGGTGCTTTCAACAAAGACAAAGTCTTCGATCATGCACATATTCCTCATGTGGACATGGAGTCTCTGCCAGGCTTCGAGCCAGACCTCAGTGTTCTTCACGACACAGGACTTCTGAATTTCTGCACAAACATCTGTGATTGGAATGAAGAACTTATTCTTCAATTCTATGCAACGCTGCACATCACCGCAGACGCTGAAGACGTGAACTTATGGGTGTTAGACTGGATGTCTGGAAATACTCACTACAAGGCACCAACAACTGAATTGCTTCGTGCTCTACCACTCATCCTCCCCTTGATGGTGCTCGTTGTATCTACAACGAACCTGAGCTTTCAAATCACTATATGCAAGTGCAGATGAAGCCTTTGAAGCCAGGGCAGGCCCCAAGAACCAAATTCCTCGTCAAGGAATTATTGTATGTGCCTCGGACTATCTATCGGATTCTGACGAAGACAATGAGTCCTATCAAAGGCCACGACTCAAATGATGAAGAATTCGTTGGCATCATGAAGAATATGCTTTTCAATATCATTCACGGCGCTCCGTCCAACTTCCATGATTTCTTCATGAGGACTCGCAAACATTGCTATGTCACCATTTGAGCTGAAGCCTTATGCGCCTTGGATAATGAGATTCATCGGACAAGGTCTTCACTCAATTACAAGGCTGATACTCAACCATCGCAACTACTTGCCCCGATTGAAGTCCTCAAACGGACATTTTCCTCACCGATGACAAGGGCAAGGCTACTGCTGTGATCGATGAAGGCACTCGTGCATTGATGGTCGGCCGCAAAGCTGCATCCTACTCCACCAAGGATGACTCGCCACACATGACTCTGCCGCAAATACCTCACCAAGCAAAGTCCTCAAGCCACATCACCTGTGGTGATGACCGATCGTGAGTTACTCCTCGCCTTCATCGGAAGGTTGATCGCAATCATAAATGGGTCAAGCGCCGCTTTGGTTCAGTTCTTCACAACATGACCTCTACACACAATGCAGTGAAGAAAAACCACTACTACCTCCATGAAACCTTCAAACGCACCTGGGCTGTTCTGTCTCATGTCTACAGCACGGAAGAACTAACGACAATGGGTCTCAAGAAAGAATTTGACTGGTCTTCACCTCCTCCGAAGAAATACAAGAAGGTCAAAGTTCCTTCCTTGGTGGCCAGCTCCTATTATTCATCACGAGACACTGATGAAAATGAAGACTTGGACGACACTGCGGCAGGCCCCACTACAACAACCGACCCCAACAACGCTGGCGCTCCTTCATAAACTTGAAATTCTCCGATGCGTTAGTCCTCGCCGATCCTTTTGGTCATTCGATGACAAAGGGGGAGAAATTTGAGTTAGTCTTCAAGCGGGTCTATTATATGGGCAATAATTTTTGTTAAGTTACAACTCTCGTTCTTCTGAAACTGATACTCTTGATGCGTTATTTTGCATGCTTGTTCCTCATTAAAGTTATCGCACGCATACCGAATTTCATCAAGCACCATATTTCATCATGCATTTCAAATTCTTCATATTATATGTCAAATGCGTGTATGAATTACAAGATATAAGGGGAGATCTCCATGATACAACTCTTCAAATGTGCAATGCCTCAAAAGCAAATTCCTCACTATGCACATCTTCAGGGGGAGTTCTTCTATATCTTGCAATCAAATTCCTCAACATCAGTATTTACACTTCATATGTTTATCCCCGTTGAAAACTTAACCTATATTGTCATCAATCACCAAAAAGGGGGAGATTGTAAATGCATCTAGTGCCCCTTAGTGATTTTGGTGTATTGAAGACTTATAGGTTAAGGGACTAATGTGTTTGTGAGTGTACACAGGTCTATAAGTCTATGAGGAGTTTGATATTTACAAAGGAAAGTCGAATTCTAAAAATGAAGTTCTTCGATCAAGACTTTGATATTCAAGACTTCAAAGACTTTGAAAGTGAAGAAATTGGTGTGACCTTGAAGACTTGGTATTCATTTGAGGAACATGAAGCGTGAAGACTTTTGTTTTCGTAGTTTCGTTTTTCTCTTTCTTGAGTCATAGGAAACACCGTATCGTTAAAGGGGGTCGAGGAAATACTAAGGAAAAATTTCCATGTGATGCTCAACTCAAAATCCTACACCTACCAATCCCTTCGAGTGAAGCCTTTGAAATCTCATACAGATTCACCAATTTCTTCAAAGGATGAGACGAAGTTCTTCCGGTCACGAGGAATTTGTTCGACCGAGGAGTTAGGAATTCGCCAAAGGCGGATTGCCTACACAAAGGAGGAACATGATAGCCCCGAGGAATTTGAGATTCAAATTTCCGACCGTTCTTTGTCTTCTTGCAGCTGTCCCAAAATATCTTATCCACCTAACGGTCATATCATTGAAGGGCATTTATGTCTTATCATGTCGGGCTGCTCCCTAGGCTATAATAGCCGCCCCCTACAACCACTAGCTGGTTGGATGCTCCGAGAGAAACTTGACACTTGCCATTTGAGAGCAACCCATCCTCCGAGGACTTTGAGCGAAAATCATCGAGTGAGGAAAAACCCAAAAACCAAAACCCCTACAAACCCAAAGTGATTGAGCATCACTGAAGAGATTGATCCTGCGTGGATCCGACGCTTGTTACCTTTGAAGACTGTGCTTCTTCCAGACGGTTAGGCGTCATGGTCTAGAGCATCCAAGAGGAATTGTGGATCGCCGAGTGACCAAGTCTGTGAAGGTTTGGAAGTCGCCTGAAGACTTACCACGAGTGATTGGACGAGGTCTGTGTGACCTTAGTTCAAGGAGAATACGGTGAGGACTTTGTGTCCCGAGCTGCGTGCTCAGCGACTGGGTGTCCGGACTGTGTGTCCGCGAGTTTAAATACTCACCGCTCCAACCAGATGTACAAGCGAGACAAAGAGTGGAACTGGTCTACCAAATCATTGTCTTCACCAACCTAACTGGTTCTATTTCCTCAACCCTTTCATTTCCTCATTCTTGTGTTGAGTGTTTGTTCATATTTGTGTTTGAAGACTTTGATCAAGACTTTCTCAATTTCCTCAGCCCAATTTCTTCATCGCTTTGTCTTCATCTTGTGCTATCCTGTGTTTACGCTTTACAGACTCATTGAGTGTCTTCATTTCATCATGATGACCATGCCCGCATTCTCTTATGCTTACTTCTGAGTACTTGTTCCGCTGCAAGTAGTTCTTCGCTAAGGAATTTCCTCACCGGCAAATTCCTCAGTGAAGAATTCATAAAAATCGCCTATTCACCCCCCTCTAGTCGATATAACGCACTTTCAGTCAGCACCCCAATTCTCCACTCTTCACCCCACTACAACAAATACCTCAGTCCCCTGCACCAACCGTTCAAATGTGTCTAAAGAAACTCACCCCACCTCGCATATGTATGAAGAAATTCCTGCCACTAGTGCTGAAGAAACTGCTGCTGCTGATCCTTTGAACTCGCAGACTGCCACTGAAGAGGAACCAGAAATTCCTCAGCCTGAAGAACCTGAGATTGCGATTCCTGAGGTTGTGATGCAACTCACTGACACTCCTCTGCCCAAACCAAAGGATCCATTCTCAAGCAAGCAAAATTTCAAGGCTGAAGATTTCTTCGGTGAGCATGTGTTCTTCACTGACTACAACCCATATGACTCTGCTCGCATAAGGAAGAGGCGTTTCTGGACTGCTAGTCAAGCCAATTTCTATTCCTCAGTGCTATTCAACAAAGACAAAATCTTCGATCATGCACACATTCCTCACGTGGACATGGAATCTCTGCCGGGCTTCGAGCCAGTCCTCAGTGTTCTTCATGATGCTGGATTGCTAAATTTCTGCACTGACATATGTGATTGGAATGAAGAACTCATTCTTCAATTCTATATGACGCTGCACATCACAGAAATTCGAAGATGTGAACTCATGGGTGCTGGATGGATGTCGAAAATACTCACTACAAGGCACCAAAGAATCGAATTGCTTCGTGCCCTCCCACTCGATCCTCCCTTGAAGGTGCTCGTTGCGTCTACAATGAACCTGAGCTACGAATCATTACATGCAAGTGTTGATGAAGCCTTTGAAGCCAGGGTAGGCTGTCGAACCAAATTCCTCGTCAAGGAATTATCAGATGTGCCTCGGACTGTCTATCGATTCAGACGAAGACAATGAGTCCTATCAAAGGCCACGACTCAAATGATGAAGAAGTCGTTGGCATCATGAAGAATATGCTTTTCAATATCATTCATGGCGTTCCGTCCAACTTCCATGATTTCTTCATGAGGACTCGCGAATATTGCTATGTCACCATTTGAGCTGAAGCCTTATGCACCATGGATTATGAGGTTCATCAGACAAGGTCTTCACTCAATTACAAGGCTGATACTCAACCACTGCAGCTACTTGCCTCCGATTGAAGTCCTCAAACGGACATTTTCCTCACCGATGACAAAGGCAAGGCCATCGCTGTGATAGATGAAGGCATTCGTCCATTGATGGTCAATTTCGCAAGGCTGCATCCTACTCCACCAAAGATGACTCGCCACACATGACTCTCGCCGCAAACAACTCGCCAAGCAAAATCCTCAAGCCACAAAGACCTGTGATGATGACCGATCGTGAGTTACTCCTCGCCTTCATCGAAAGTTGATCGCAATCATAAATGGGTCAAGCGTCGGTTTGGTTCAATTCTTCACAACATGACCTCAACACACAATGCAAAGAAGAAAAACCAATACTACCTCCATGAAACCTTCAACCGCATTCGGGCTGTTCTGCTCATGTCTACAAATAAGAAGATCTGAAGAAAATGGGTCTCAAGGAAGAATTTGACTGGTCTGCACCTCCACCAAGAAATACACGAAGGTCAAGGTTCCTTCCTTGGTGGCCAGCTCCTATTCTTCATCGCGCGACAATCGATGAAAATGAAGACTTGGGCGACATCGCAAGAGGCCCTACTACGACAACCGACCCGACAACGGCTGGCGCTCCTCAATCAACTTGATATTCTTTAGGGCGTTAGTCCTCGCCGATCCTTTTGGTCATTCGATGACAAAGGGGAGAAATTTGAGTTAGTCTTCAAGCGGGTCTATTATATGGGCGTTATGGGCGTTTTTTCGCTAAGTTACAACTCTCGCTCTTCTGAAACTTTTATTGGATCGAGTTGTAATCTTAAACCCGATGGTGCTCTGATATTTTTGATGTGTTCCTCTGCATGCTTATTCCTCATTATATGTTAATACACGCATGCTGAATTACATCAGTCACCATATTTCATCATGCATTTCAAATTCTTCATATTATATGTCAAATGCGTGTATGAATTACAAGATATAGGGGGAGATCTCCATGATTCAACTCTTCAAATGTGCATTGCCTCAAAAGCAAATTCCTCACTATGCACATCTTCAGGGGGAGTTCTTCTATATCTTGCAATCAAATTCCTCAATACCAGTATTTACACTTCATATGTTTATCCCCGTTGAAAACTTAACCTATATTGTCATCAATCACCAAAAAGGAGGAGATTGTAAGTGCATCTAGTGCCCCTTAGTGATTTTGGTGTATTGAAGACTTATATGTTAAGGGACTAATGTGTTTATGAGTGTACACAGGTCTATAAGTCTATGAGGAGTTTGATATTTACAGAGAAAGTCGACCCTAAAATGAAGTTCTTCGATCAAGACTTTGGTATTCGAAGACTTTACAAGACTTTGAAAGTGAAGAAATTGGTGTGACCTTGAAGACTTGGTATTCATTTGAGGAACATGAAGCGTGAAGACTTTTGTTTTGTAGTTTCGTTTTCTCTTTCTTGAGTCATAGGAAACACCGTCTTTGTTAAAGGGGTCGAGGAAATACTAAGGAAAAATTTCCATGTGATGCTCAACTCAAAATCCTCCACCTACCAATCCCTTGAGTGAAGCCTTTGGAAATCTCATACAGATTCACCAATTTCTTGATGTGAAGAGACGAAGTTCTTCTGGCCGCTGAGGAATTTGTCCTGACTGAGGAGTTAGGAATTCGCCAGTGCGGATTGCCTACACAGTGAGGATCATGATAGCCCTGAGGAATTTGAGAGTCAAATTTCCGACCGTTGCTGTGCTGCGCGCCAGCTGTTCCAAAATATCTTATCCACCTAACGGTCATATCATTGAAGGGCATTTATGTCTTATCATGTCGGGCTGCTCCCTAGGCTATAAATAGCCGCCCCCTACAACCACTAGCTGGTTGGCTGCTCCGAGAGAAACTAACACTTGTCATTTGAGAGCATCCCATCCTCCGAGGACTTTGAGCGAAAATCATCGAGTGAGGAAAATCCAAACCCAAACACCTACAAACCCAAAGTGATTGAGCATCATTGAAGAGATTGATCCTGCGTGGATCCGATGCTTGTTACCTTTGAAAACTGTGCTTCTTCCAGACGGTTAGGCGTCATGGTCTAGAGCATCCAAGAGGAATTGTGGATCGCCGAGTGACCGAGTCTGTGAAGGTTTGGAAGTCGCCTGAAGACTTACCACGAGTGATTGGACGAGGTCTGTGTGACCTTAGTTCAAGGAGAATACGGTGAGGACTTGGTATCCTAAGCTGCGTGCTCAGCGACTGGGTGTCCGGACTGTGTCCTCAAGTTTAAATACTCAGCCGCTCAACCAGACGCATAACCGAGAGACAGCAGTTGGAACTGGTCTACCAAATCATTGTCTTCACCAAGCTTACTGGTTCTATTTCCTCAACTCTTTCATTTCCTCATTACTGTGTTGAGTGTTTGGTCATATCTGTGTTTGAAGACTTTGATTGAAGACTTTCTCAATTTCCTCAGTTCAATTTCTTCAGTCTGTTTGTGTTCATCTTGTGTTATCCTGTGATTACACTTTCTGTACTCTGTGATTGTCTTCATTTCATCATGATGACCATGCCTGTATTCTGTTATGCTTACTTCTGAATACTTATTCCGCTGCAAGTAGTTCTTCGCTAAGGAATTTCCTAACCGGCAAATTCCTCAGTGAAGAATTCATAAAAATCGCCTATTCACCCCCCCTCTAGTCGATATAACGCACTTTCATGGGGCCACCAATGATCTTCCACTTATAGTAGACCTGACACACAATAAGATCACATGCTATGCCTGAAATAAACTTACTGAAACATTAGTCCTCTCGATGGTTTTGTCATAAATCGTCAAAACAACTAGGGTATAACACAAGGAATAGCTGACAAGAGAGCTCGACTCACCATTCTCTAATAGAACTAGATGACCCGTTGCGCCCATGGCGCAAAGGCCGAGCGCAAGCCAGGTATTTGAGGAGTGTGCATTGAAATATGTAGATACAGATTGAAACATATATAAGAGCCTTTTCAGTTGGCATACATCTGGACTTATTTGAACAAATATTCTTGATAAGACATCTTTACACTAAGAATTTCAAATAGTAGAGCTTGCATAGTTGCAATGAGAGAACTTGTAGTAGACAAAGGAAGATTTTTTTAAACGTATTACTACTGCCAAAGCACAGCTCATGATACTGCATGCAGCAAGCAAGTGATACTGATAGACAATTATGCACATGCCCTCAGACGTGCACTTGAAGGCAAAAAACATATATTGGTTCCATTGCGCCCATGGCGCAAAAACCGAGAGCGAGCCAAGTATTCGAACCATCCATGAGATTGATTTAGAACTAACTTAATAGATACTTACATTATATTACATGGTCTTGGTAGATTAAAGGAAAATACTCAGATCAGTTGATAGCAGCATACATTGGCTTTATAAAGCAAGCTATATTAGCAGAGATGCAATGTCTTGCTCGCACCCATGTCGTTAGCATAACCCTCATCACAACTTGAATCTGAGTCTGGATCATATGCCTTTCTCCTGCAATGAGAGACTTGCCACACTAGTCAAGCTTTGAAGGAAACCACAACATCATGAATAATTTCAGAAGAGTCTATTTGAGATTACATATAGTCATTGAAGCAGTAGGGTCCTAGGTAGCTCTAGTAAAATCATGGATTTTGTTTGATGTAACACGCACTACGTCTGGTAGTGTGACCGCTTCCCTAGTCATCTGTTTGATGTTCTTGTACTGTTCTCTTCTCCTTTTCCAAGCAGCTTGTTTGTGGTCTTTACATTTGCCTTTTATTCTTCCTACAAGTGCTCGGGGTTGCTAAATCTTAGTCGATTGAGACTTAACCAACTCTCTGTCGATATATGTTGTTTCCATTCTTAGGGGTCTATGCAGAATCATACAATCCTTGGGAATTAGTGTTGTTTCCGTCATCTTCAAGTCTTAGTGTTTTATATTATCAACATTCAATTTCAAATCCACTAAAATGATAGCTAGTTTTTGTTCTTAAATTTGTCATATAATCCTTTTTGCACATGTCAGGTGAGCTACATTTCATTTGTCCCTTCTTTTTGTTCACACTGTAGTTGCTCTTTTGATTTGTAGATTCTACATATTTCAGCTGTAAAGAAGTCTAGGAAGAGTTGTTGCTGAAGAAAATCAGAGAATAATTGTGCTCAGTTCACATGTGTGGCAGGATCAAGATTTCTTTTCTGAAACAAGGAAGAAAAGTATGGCTTCTACCCTATGATTAGGGCAAAATCTTGTGTTTGTTTCATGGTTGCCAGGAATACCACAAGCTTCTTCAAGAGTTCATGACTGCAGTCAAGCAAAACTATATGGCGAGAAAGTCCTGGTCCAGTTTGAGGACTTTGCCAACCATAATGCATTCGATTTGCTCGCAAAGTACATCAACAACCATCTTGTCAATGATGATATCCAGGTGCTTCATTCATTCCCATACTGTTCCTCCCCAAGTCACCACAAGGTGAAGCAAGATTAGCCATTGTTAACATTCAGATTGCTTAATCTGTTTTCTTCATGTGCTTGAATATGCTTAACCTGAATCTGTCAACCCTGAATATGCCTAACCTGAATCAGTTTTCGGATTGAATAGTTTATGGACAAAAGTTAATTATCAATAGATAATCTCATGCTTAATCCAATGGAACATAAATAATCTAGTGAGATCCACGTATGAAAGGAAGCAATTCAACATTATCACCTATTTCTTTACGTTGCATGCCACAGAAGCACAATCCTATTTCTTTACATCCACCCTTTCCTTTAATACTTGAAACTGAAAATGAAATTCCATGAATGCTTTGTTCAAGAACAACTATGATTGATCCTTGGGAAATGTGCAGGTACATAGGCCGAAACTACACTTACTATTTCCTATCACCATATATATTCTTCATTAAGGAAATATTCCCTACATAAGCTTGACCCAGCCAAATGACTAACAAACATGTAGCCATGGCCAATACAACATGAATTAGTCAGGAACTTCTCAGCACAATCTATTTCATACTTCTCCTCTGGACTCTACAAATTAAAATATAAAACATGCATATGCAAAGGCAGTGGAAGCAAAGAGAACTTATATTGGAAGGAGGCACAACAAATCCGCAGCACGCTCCAGAAGCAACTGCAAGCCGACACAGCGAACAACAACAGGTTGGACCGATGGACGACGACGAAAAAAGCAGAGGCCTACAGGAGGAAAAATGCAGCAGTCAGTGAGCTGGGAAATCCAAAACATAGCAAATAATGGTGATGGAGACACCTTAGCCAAATGGTTCCATGGCAAGTCAAGCCAAAGCGCAGCAAGAACAAAGAACCAGCAGAGCTGCAGCAGAAAAGAGAGGCAAAAATGAACGCAAT
This sequence comes from Aegilops longissima, assembly GCA_021605205.1. Lineage (NCBI taxonomy): Eukaryota > Viridiplantae > Streptophyta > Magnoliopsida > Poales > Poaceae > Aegilops > Aegilops longissima. The sequence continues at coordinate 520,477,509 of CM038677.1, read as the reverse complement.
AAGAAACCCAAATAAGTGCAAAGGAAACGGGGTACTAAAAGCCTAGTCTAATCAGAAAAGCTTTCTGGGTGCGTACAACATGCATATACTTAGTAAAGTGTATATGCACACAAGCATGACTACCAACAACATATGAGGATTTGACAAATGGGGGATACCACAACCATTTTTATAATTTGCATATCTTCGTGCATATACTTAATATCCCGATGACACTATATCCACACTACTTGAGAAAGTAAATAATCAAGCGAGACTAATAGAGAAGTTGTAGAGTTCTACCGTTTTCGCTTTACAATACCAAAAAACAATATAGTTGTTTTGCAAGTAATTACATGACATGATGGTCTACAGCTACAAGAAGGCTGGGTGAAGTCTATGATGGGTTCTTTTCCAAGCAAGGAGAAGGCTGAGGTGACGCTGGTCTACAGCTACAGGAACGCGGCGAAACTAACGCCCGCACAGGTTTCCGTGTTGAGGAGTGAGTTCCCCTCTTGCTGCTCAGCGCTGCTCTCACAGTCAACTGAATCCCTTTAGTTAGCAGTAAAACTACAGTTGCAAGAGTTTTTATAATTGCATGATGCACAGTTGATGGTCAACTAAGGCAAACCCATAATATAATTGTTAAGATCAAATTGGTATTTTTTGTCGGATCTGTTGTCAATACTGAGGTTGGTGCAAGGGCTACTCACATGGTTAATATGCTAATTCTTGTCGCCAGAAAACCAAGAAAGGTGTACGATGAGCAAGGGTCGACATTATAAATGTATACACTATTATGTATAAAAGGCCAATGACTCCAGCAACTATAGAAATTAAACCGTAAACACCAAGGAAAGAAGAGAATGATTTTTATTCAGCCGTTATGTAAAAAAACCAACCAAATAGTTGCTGAACCTAGCCTTGTTATGGTACCTATTCAAACTATACAAAGTACAAAATATAGATAGCAAATTTATCAAAAGTAGAGCGCACAACTGCTTGAACAACTCTAGCAGACTGTGATATGCAAATCAGGATACCTCACAAAATATGCTCAGAATGCATTGATCAATATCTATGCAGACCAAACAAAGGAGGCTTCTACACTATGGATCAGGAAATATTGACTGTTTAACTTCTTCAGGCCAAAGCCATTGCCAAGACTCCTCAGATTTATTTCTTAATAGTTCCATATGTCCAGAAAATAAAATACAATACCATCAACTCCAGTTCCACAAACTATTATTGGAACATATGCACAATTTTGAAACTGAGTATACATACCAGTGCTAACCACATATAGTTGTTCTTAGTCCAAGCTCAAATGTACCCATGTTAACAATTTTGTACATGGGTAGTGTGGATATTTAATCTCAACAGGACAACATCACATTTTATCTGCTGACCAAAGCACAACAGGTCAACCAAAGTACAACAGGCAAAGCTTGAATCTAACTATTATAAAAAATTTATACACAAACCGATCTCGCATATATAATTTGGCTCAGTGTATCCATGTTAACAACTGATTAGCTGAATATATTGGGCTGGGGTACCAAGGCTAATTAGTTACGTGATTCCTAATCAGGAAGCCTGCTCACATGTATATGTTTAGAAAGAGAATATATTAGCAAGTTTAAATGTGAACGATGGAGGAAGTAAAAGCAACGAGAGAGGATCACCTCGGCAATATTGGAGGAAGTGGTGTTCCACTCCTAGGCTCCTAGCGCTCCTGTAGCCAACCCCTCATCCATGAAATGAAGCAACATAGATTGGGTTTAGAAGCAACTGAATCACACAAACATATAGTATAGGAAGATGTGTTACCTTCCTAATAAAAATATCGATGCTTGCCGATTTAGTTGCTGACCAGCATTGATGTCGTCTGTCCTTGCTACTGCAGCATGCACTGCCATTTAGAAGAAATATGAACTATTCATGAATAGAAAGATCATTGCTGCAACTTGGAACGACATGTTCTAGTAATAATCCTAGATATACTAAGAGAGGCTTAGTTTAGGAAAAATCAACCCAATTACATGTCAAACTATCAAATATTGCACTATATCTCAAGAATATACAAACAAGGCAACATCAATCTAACAATTTAACAAGGGTTGATTGATGATGTCTTAGTCCTTTTGGTTCAGTATAATATTTTTGAACTCATTGTTTTTGAGAAATTGGTTCTGAATTTGCAACACACAGTTTCTTCTAATTGTTGTTTAGCGATTCCTGTCAAAACAGCAAATGAGAAGATAAAATTCAGAAAACTCTTACATTCATGAACATAACTATGGACAGGTCAAGTATATAAAAAAGTCACTTTCTTTTCATCTAAAAGGAGTTTACCGACACATCAATACCATGTATGCAATCTTCTAAAAATGCATTAACGGGGGAAAGACAAAATGGGATAACATACAACATATACCCACCACTCATTATTCAACTGGGAAGAACCATTTGAATCTGAAGCAAGATGACAGTTTTATCTAGGACCAGAGAGGGTGTTGGGGACAAGCTGCAACTAAGGTTATGGAAGTCGAGGGATTTGCTGCTTCTGGCCAATGTCGTCATCGGCGTAGGAACCAACCCCAACCCAAACCCTAGCTACATCTATAAGAAAAAGTAAATAGAAAAACGTGAATTAGAGGGAGGAGCTCATGCCACGATGGGAAGATGAGGAAAGGAGGAAGAAAGGGCTCACCTGTGCCGAGCGGCTACTCCTCAACTGGTTGTTGTGTTCCTCTTGCCTACCTCTCGAGTTGTTGCCTCCTCATCTACCCGTCCCCACTGTCGTTGCCAGGAGAACACAGCCGCCATGTTCTCCTCCGGCCAGATGCGCTGTTGCATCCGGATGATGGTGACGAGGAGAGAGGAGGAGAGACAGGGGAGGCAGCGGCGGCTGGAGAGGATGAACGGGGGAAGGAGAGGCGAGGGAGTGGCTAGGGTTGGTGGGGAGGAGGACGCGGGGATTGGTGGGGAGAAGGAGGACGGGGGATTGGTGGATGAGTCGTCCACGACCGGTGCGGTTAATATATTTTTCACCGAAGACGCAAGCGACGCAACAAATCACGCACACTGCCAAGCCAGGCCCGCGAGAGAAGAAGGCCCACCCGTCATCCTCTTGAGAAAGAAAAAACAGCATGGAAAGAAATAGGCCATGGGATTTTTGACAGCGCGGTGAAAAACCTCCAGCGAGGCAGATCGAGCGAACCGGATCGTAAGCGCGACGCGAGTGCCCCAGGTGAGCGGGTAGCCTAGCGTCCTTTATATGTTCAATTTGGTAGAGGTGGGCACCGAGCGAGCGTTGGATTCATGCACCAAACTATGGCTCCTCACGCATACCGCAACATCCAACTCATCTGGAGAGCCGGGCGATGGAGGCATAAGAGGAAGCAGACAAAGGGGCAAAGGAAGCGGCAAAGGTATGAGACCAGGCGCCCTCGGATCATCGACTGCATCAGGCTGAAAAGGCGGGAGGGAGTAAGATGAGGCGGTGTTGGTGGGAGAGGGTTGTGGGGGGGGGGGGATGGGGAATAGGCGGGAGAGAGGGGAATTGCGGTAGGAAGATGCCTAGGTCCGGACGGTGATTGGGGTTGGTTAGTGATACGTCTCCAACGTATCTATAATTTTTTATTGTTCCATGCTATTATATTACCCCTTTTGGATGTTTATGGGCTTTATTTTACTCATTTATATCATTTTTGGGACTAACCTATTAACCGGAGGCCCAGCCCATATTGCTGTTTTATTGCCTGTTTCAGTATTTCAAGGAAAAGGAATATCAAACGGAGTCCAAACGGAATGAAACCTTCGGCAGCGTGATTTTTTGGAAGAATATGATCCTGGAGACTTGGAGTTCACGTCAGAAGATCCTCGAGGCAGCCACGAGATAGGAGGGCGCGCCCCCCTGTAGGGTGCACCCCCTGTCTCGTGGGCCCCTCGAGCACCTCCCGACCGACTTCTTTCGCCTATATAAGCCTACGTACCCTAAAACATCGAATATGAAGATAGATCGGGAGTTCCGCCACCGCAAGCCTCTGTAGCCACCAAAAACCTCTCGGGAGCCCGTTCCGGCACCCTGCCGGAGGAGGAACCCATCACCGGTGGCCATCTTCATCATCCCGACGCTCTCCATGACGAGGAGGGAGTAGTTCACCCTCGGGGCTGAGGGTATGTACCAGTAGCTATGTGTTTGATCTCTCTCTCGTGTTCTCTCTACGGCACGATCTTGATGTACCGCGAGCTTTGCTATTATAGTTGGATCTTATGATGTTTCTCCCCCCTCTACTCTCTTGTGATGAATTGAGTTTACCTCTTGAAGTTATCTTATCGGATTGAGTCTTTATTTGAGAACACTTGATGTATGTCTTGCCGTGTTTATCTGTGGTGACAATGGGATATCACGTGCCACTTGATGTATGTTTTGGTGACCAACTTGCGGGTTCCGCCCATGAACCTATGCATAGGGGTTGGCACACGTTTTCTTGACTCTCCGGTAGAAATTTTGGGGCACTCTTTGAAGTACTATGTGTTGGTTGGATGAATCTGAGATTGTGTGATGCATATCGTATAATCATGCCCACAGATACTTGAGGTGACAATGGAGTATCTAGGTGACATTAGGGTTTTGGTTGATTTGTGTCTTAAGGTGTTATCCTAGTACGCACTCTTGAATAGATTGATCCGAAAGAATAACTTTGAGGTGGTTTCGTACCCTACCATAATCTCTACGTTTGTTCTTCGCTATTAGTGGTTTTGGAGTGACTCTTTGTTGCATGTTGAGGGCTTGTTTTATGATCTATCTATGTTATTATTGTTGAGAGAACTTGCACTAGTGAAAGTATGAACCTTAGGCCTTGTTTCCTATTATTGCAATACCGTTTACGCTCACTTTTATCATTAGTTACCTTGCTGTTTTTATATTTTCAGGTTACAAATACCTTTATCTACCATCCATATTGCACTTGTATCACCATCTCTTCGTCGAACTAGTGCACCTATACAATTTACCATTGTATTGGGTGTGTTGGGGACACAAGAGACTTTTTGTTATTTGGTTGCAGGGTTGTTTGAGAGAGACCATCTTCATCCTACGCCTCCCACGGATTGATAAACCATAGGTCATCCACTTGAGGGAAATTTGCTACTGTCCTACAAACCTGTGCACTTGCAGACCCAACAACGTCTACAAGAAGAAGGTTGTGTAGTAGACATCAGTTAGCAAAATTATGAAAACTAAATAACATCCCGCGCATTGCTGCAAAATTTTTATCATTGAAACTATCAAAAACAAAATAAAATAATAAGTGGAGGGTGGGTGCATATTATATTGTTTTGTGTCAATCAAGTTCAATTATATATTATTAAAAATAAAAATAATGATGTGGAGGTCTTTCATGTTCTTTGATGACGTGGAGGCTTGCTTGTGGTAGAAATTGAAAAGTAGAAAGTTGAATGGTTGCATGAGCGTTTGATGATTTGAAGGGCATGCATGTGTGGAAAATAGAAAGTTGGTTGGCTGTGTATGTGGATGGTTTGCATATACATTTAAATAGAAGGTGACATGTATGAGACATACATGACGAGATAAATTTCTTGCATGTTAAGATAAATAAAATTATGTGGATGCACTTGATTTTTTTTGAGGAACCGGCAGGAGCACTGCCTTTTTCTTATAGAAGAGATGGAGAAAGGACGCAATTTATAGAGGGGAAAGCGTTTTTAGGGAACGTCGCAGAAACCACAAGAAAACCAACCTAGAACTAGATTAACCAATGCCTGCGGTTGGCAGGCTGCCAGCAAACGCCAGGTCGCGCTGATTGATTGCGTCTAGGGCTAGAGCCGCCACCTCGATGCGCCAACCTTTGTCCCATGAACACCTGCCTATTTCGCTCCTTCCATATGGACCAAATCGTGTAGATGATTCTTCCACTACGCCTCTTGCGCACTTGATTGGGCTGTGAAATGAGAGTCTTGTCCCACCAGTCTGACACGTTTCCTGGCTCAGGGAGGAAGCCCGAGATAGGAACGCCTTCGTTAGTCCAGGTGTTCACCTGATTCCAGACCGCGACCGTGAAGGGGCAGTCTTTGCAGAGGTGAGTTGCTGTTTCAGGCTGCTGGAGACAGAGCAGGCATCTAGGCTCATGAGGCCATCCCCTCACAGCCAATATCCGCAGTGAGGATTCTTCCGTGTAGAGCAAGCCAAGCAAAGAACTTGCACTTGGGCTCAATGTTTGCAGACCAGACCTTGGTTGTGTCGAAACGTGAGTAGGAGCCAAGGAACTGCACGTCGTAGGCAGAGGCGGCTGAGTATGTTCCCGAGGTGGTTAAGTTCCAGTGGATGGTGTCGTCTTGGTCAGGGAGGAGGGTGATTTGACTAATGTGATTTGAGAGAGACACGAATTCACCCAGCTGCGGAATGGTCTGCAGTCTAGCCACCGCCCTGATCCAGTTCTCGTTCATGAGCTCGTTGTGCACCGATCTGTTCTTTCTTGAGGCAATCCTGTAGAGCTGTGGAGCAAGAAGCTTGAGTGGACCGTCACCGGTCCAGTTGTCATGCCAGAACAGCGCCTTCTGCCCATTGCCCAGCGTAATCGAGGTACATGCGCAAAAGAGGCTCATATCTGATTCGTCACACGGCAGCTCCGATCCCACCCATGGCCTTTCTGGGTCAGTCCATTGCAGCTAAGGCCACCAGAGGCGCAGGGCGCGGCTAAATCTCTCCAGGTCCATAACCCCAAGACCGCCCAGATGCCTTGGACGACAGACGGTCTTCCAGTTAACAAGGGAGTGACCTCCTGAAGTCTGAGCTTGGTCCTCTTTTTGCCAGATGAAGGCCTGAATGATTTTGTCGATCTTTCTAAGCGTCCCCTTCGACAAGTTGAGAGCTCAAGCCTGGCAGGGTGGCACTCGCTCAGTCTGTCCTCACGGCCATGGATGCACTTGGTACATATATCGAATACCCTTCTATGAAGGATGCGGCCCCACTGTTGTGATCCTATGAACGAGAGTGGCAATGCTTTAAGAATCACTTGTATCCAACACGAATTAAGAAGGTAGATAATACACCTGCGATGTTGTATATGCTATTTTCAGGCATTGTTTCACCGTATTAATTCGTGCTAACGCAATTTATTGACTCATCAGATGAGCACTTGTCCCGGTTGAAATTGTCACAACTACTTGATTCATATTTCCAAAATGAAACTAAAACTTGTAGAGCATGTGTAATGTAACTTCATTAATCGCAAAAGAGAGTGTGGGTTGCTACCGAAGAAAAAGTACTACATTCCCCTAACCGAAAATCATGACTCAAAATCTCAATAAGTCCATGTCCTTTATTTCAACATGACATCATATCCGTGTTGCCGCTTATTGTCCTTCTCACCCTCACCGACGGTGGTTCCAATGGTCACACAACCACAACGCGTCTGAATGTGGTCAATCCTAAGGCGTCTCTCTCAGCATACAAATAAGAAATCAATTTTTTTGCCTACGAGATCTGCGACACGCATGCGGGTTTTCGATGGTCTCTATCGTCTCTAATTTGGTTTTGATGAGGTGTTCATTTACAATCAAAATCAACACCCGTACAAAAGAGGGTCATGCACTATTGATTAAGATTGCACACTAAATAACATTTTAAACATGGTTAACAGGTAAAATAACATCATAGTTTTAGATTCTACATATTTTTTTAATCAAGTTTCATATACAACATGTTAAAATTTGAGTTAAGCTTTAAAATAAATGATTTTTTAAAGCATTTGTTCTAGATGGACTATGGGTTGATTAACCAAAATATCATGAGATTTCCTTTTTAATTCCTGTCACTTGACTCAAGACCCCAATAGGTCCATGTCCTTGGTATCCCATCTGTGTTGCCGCTTATCCTCCTTCCCACCCTTGTCGACGGTGGCTCAGTGCTCACCGAACCAAAATGCTTTCTATTGGGAAACTTTGCATGGAAAACAAAAACAATTCTACGCACACGCAAGATCTATCCATGGAGATGCATAGCAACGAGAGGGGAGAGTGTGTCTACGTACCCTCGTAGACCATAAGCAGAAGCGTTTGTTAACGTTTGGGCTCCAACCGATCGAGTACCGAACGTACGACACATCCGCGTTCATCAGACGTTCAGCTTGGCGACGTCCTCCGCCTTCTTGATCTAGCAAGACAGCGAGGTAGTGGATGAGTTTCGGCAGCATGACGGCGTGGTGGCAGTGATGGTGAAGTGATCTCCGCAGTGCTTCACCTAAGCACTACGAAAATATGACCCACGGTGTAAACGGTGGAGGGGGGGCGCCGCACACGGCTAAGAAATTGTTGTAGTTGTGCTAGGCGCCCCCTCCCACATATATATAGGTGGGGGGAGGGAACAGTCCATGGGGCGCCCCAAGTAGGTCTGAATCCTACTTGGGCTCCTGCCCTTGGCCGCGCCCCCCTTCCATATTTGCTAGAGGGGGAAGGAAAGGGGGAAGAGGGAAGGAAGGGGGAGGCCGAATCCCCCCCTTTCCTTTCCCCCACATGGGCGGCTGCCATGGAGGTTGCGTCAGCCCCTTATAGGCTGGTGTGCTCCCCTCTAATGGCCCAATAGGCCCACTATCCTCCCGGGGGTGTCCGGTACCCCCTTCGGTACTCTGATGACTACCCGGTACACTCCGAAACACTTCAGGTGTCCGAATATCATCGTCCTATATATCAATCTCTACCTCTTGACCATTTCGAGACTCCTTGTCATGTCCGTGATCTCACCCGGGACTCCGAACAACATTCAGTCACCAAATCATATAACTCATATAACACTATATCGTCAACGAACGTTAAGCGTGCGGACCCTACGGGTTCGAGAACTATGTAGACATGACCGAGACACCTCTCCGGTCAATAACCAATAGCGGAACCTGGATTCCCATATTGGTTCCTACATATTCTACAAATATCTTTATCGGTCGAACCGTTATGACAATATACGTAATTCCCTTTGTCCATCGGTATGTTACTTGCCCGAGATTCGATCATCGGTATCTTCATACCTAGTTCAATCTCGTTACCGGCGAGTCTCTTTACTCGTTCCATATATAATACATCATCTCGTAACTAAATCCTTAGCTATTTGCGTGCAACCTTATGATGTGTATTACCGAGAGGACCCAGAGATACCTCTCCGATAATCGGAGTGACAAATCCTAATCTCGATCTATGCCAACTCAACAAACACCTTCAGAGATACCTGTAGAGCATCTTTATGATCACCCAGTTACTTGTGACATTTGATAGCACACAAGGTATTCCTCCGGTATCCAGGAGTTGCATAATCTCATAGTTGAAGGAATATGTATTTGTCATCAAGAAAGCAATAGCAATAAACGGAACGATCAATATGCTAAGCTAACAGATGGGTCTTTCCATTACATCATTCTCCTAATGATGTGATCCCGTTATCAAATGACAACACATGTCTATTGTTAGGAAACCTTAACCATCTTTGATCAATGAGCTAGTCTAGTAGAGGCTTACTACGGACACGGTATTTCTTTATGTATTCACACATGTATTTAAGTTTCCGATCAATACAATTCTAGCATGAATAATAAACCTTTATCATGAATAAGGAAATATAAAATAACAACTTTATTATTGCCTCTAGGGTATATTTACTTTAGTCTCCCACTTGCACTAGAGTCAATAATCTAGTTCACATCACCATGTGATTAACACCCATAGTTCACATCGCCATGTGACTAACACCCAAAGAGTTTACTAGAGTCAATAATCTAATTCACATCGCCATGTGATTAATACCCAAAGAGTACTAAGGTGTGATCATGTTTTGCTTGTGAGAGAGGTTTAGTCAACGGGTCTGCTACATTCAGATCCGTATGTATTTTGCAAATTTCTATGTCTACAATGCTCTGCATGGAGCTACTCTAGCTAAATGCTCCCACGTTCAATACATATCCAGATTGAGACTCAAAGTCATGTGGATCGGTGTTAAAGCTTGCATCGATGTAACCCTTTACGATGAACCCGTTATCACCTCCATAACCGAGAAACATTTCCTTAGTCCTCTTTAGGCACCTAAGGATAATTTTGACCGTTGTCCAGTGATCCATTCCTGGATCACTATTGTACCCCTTTGCCAAACTCATGGCAAGGCACACAACTGGTCTGGTACACAGCATGACATATTTTATAGAAACTACGGCTGAGGCATAGGGAATGACTTTCATTCTCTCTTTATCTTCTGCCATGGTCGGGCTTTGAGTCTTACTCAACTTCACACCTTACAATACAGGCTAGAACTCCTTTGACTGATCCATTTTGAACTCCTCCAAAATCTCGTCAAGGTATGTAACCATTTAAAAAGCTTATCAAGCATCTTGATCTATCTCTATAGATCTTGATTCCTAATATGTAAGCATCTTCACCGAGGTCTTTCATAGAAAAATTCTTATTCAAGTATCCTTTTATGCTATCCAGGAATTCTATATCATTTCCAATCAGCAATATGTCATCCACATATAATATCAGAAATGCTACAGAGCTCCCACTCACTTTCTTGTAAATACAGGTGTAGCGATCCGACCTCAGACATTCAAATCTCTGTGTTCAGTGTCATCCCTGGATCGGTAATGCTGACACACACAGTATTCGAAGGATTTATAACAGAGTAGCAATCACACTATTACATCGAATGTCTCAAAAGAGAACTTATTACAATGAATATGGCTTAAGTCCATCTAAATAAGACAACAACGGGAGGTTGGAAGATAAAGTGAGTCCATCAACTCCAACGGCATAGCTGAGTGCATGAAAAACGACCTATCGCACCTTACTCGTCGTCTGAAAAGTCTGCAACATGATATGTTGTAGCCCGAAAACGGGCCAGCACATGGAATATGCTGGCAATATAACAGAGTAGAGCAATGAACAGATAAATGCTATCACTATATGCATATATGGCTGGTGGAGGCTCTATGGTTATAATGTTTTTGCGAAAAGCCAATTTTTCCCTACAACAAAGGAATATATTTTATTTAACTATCATGGCGGTTGAAACATTAAGAATGGTACCCCCATCTCAATCCCAATTAAAAGTAATCATTAACAACCCAACAAATTAATTTAGAGTGATGAGATCAAATCAATAATTCAAGTACCAGATACTCAAGTTGTCCATAACCGGGGACACGGCTAACCATGAATAGTTTGTACACTCTGTAGAGGTTTGCACACTTTTCCCCACAAGATTCGATCTCCTCCGTTAGATTTCTCACACTACATGGTGTTTGAGAAACGGATGACCGAGACACAGTCTTTCATAAGCATTAACTCTAACCCCGGGTAGACAGTACCAACCCACATCCCCTACATCTGCTAGCCTACCACTAGAAGAGGCCATGCAACATACTCCACTATGCTAGAGCCCATAATAGCTTGTGGCTGCACACGGAAGTCTCTGACATGAATAATCTTATGATCCCTTTGAGCCTGGGTGGCGGACTATAGGAGGATCACACCGTATAACCCCGGGATCTGCTAGGACAACACTGGTATAACCCCAGGTGCCCAAACCAACAATCCACCCAGATGTGTATTAAAGTTGCCACCTTAAGTTGAACCACTAAATAAACAATCTCACATCTGCCATGGATACACTCAAACCCAATCCACGTCTACGAGCATAGCATAGCAATATGAGCATAACGTAGAAGTAACTCCCAAGGGTTTGGTAATAAAACAGGTAATAGGTTCTACCTCATCATCTACTTCCCAATACCCACAAGTTTAAACACATCCTATCATGCAGTGTTTGAGGATTGTAACTAATGCATACAAACTGGGTATGAAAAGAGTATGATCAATGTGTTACTTGCCTTGTTGACGATCCGCAAAACCTAGTGACTCGTAGTAGCACGCTTCGCACTCCGGGGATTCTATTGCAAACAAACAATAGCATACATAAGCACTCAAGCAAAGATGCATGGGTAAAATTCAAATAAAATATCTAACCAGAAAGTTCAACTGAAGAACTCCGGTTTGCAAAAAGAATAAAATCAAACGGAGCAACGAAACTCAAACTATGAAAGAAACAAGATCCGTTTACTAATCTGGACTAAAGTCAAATTTTACAGTACCAAAATCTTGTTCAAGTTGGTTAAACAGAAAGAGGGCTTCGAGACGAAGATCTAGGCGCTTGTTTCACCTGATTTGGATAAACGAGCGAAAAGATAAACTAAAACGAAGATCAGGGCAGAAATCACGATCAAAGATAATCGCGGGAAAACCCTGGAAAATAAAACGAGACGAACAGGCTAACGAACGAACGTTCGCTGTCTACGGCTAACTGACGAACAGCGTTCGTTAAAACGAACATACGGACGAACGTCTGCTATTTAACTAAATCGAAGAAAACCGAACAAAAACCGTTCTAAAAAACCGATATAGGGTTTTTACCAAAAACAAAACTGACGAAAACCGGCGAGGAAAACCGGCGGTGCGAACTCCGGCGGGATCCATGGCGGCGGCGGGCGGCGGCGGCGAGGCGAGCGGGCAATGGCAGCGCTAGGGTTAGGGTTTGGGGCGGCGGCGGCTGGGCCTCGGGGCGCCTCGGGCTTGGGTTTATAAAGCTTGATCCCGGACGAGTCCGGCTCGGGCACGACCCGATAGGTCGGTTGACTTTTTTTTAAATAATCCTGACACGGAGAAACTAACAAAAGAAATACTAAACGGAGTCCAAAAATCCTGAAATAAATTTTCACGGTCCTCTAATAATATTGCGGACAAAGTGAACATTTATTTGGGCCTCTAATGCAAATTTGGAAAAACGCATATTTTTCCTAATTCAAAATAAAATAGCAATAAAATCCAAATAAAATTATTTATTTGATTTTAACATTTTACCTCCAATATTTCTTTTATTTTGGAGAAGTCATATTATCTCCTCTCATATATTTTAATATGAAATATTTTTGAGAGAAAAATAACTAAAACCAAAATGATCCTTGTTTCGATATTTGAGAAAATTCAAATATGAAAATCGTGAAATGCGCAACTCTCTCCGTGGGTGCTTGAGTTCCATGAGAATTTTGAGGATCGCAAAACAAAATGCAATAAAATGTGATATGCATGAATGACCTATTTATAACATTCCAAATTGAAAATTTGGGATGTTACAGACCTACCCCCCTTAAGATGAATCTCGTCCTCGAGATTCGAGTTGGCTAGAAAATAGGTGTGGGTGGTCTTTCCGTAGATCATCTTCTCGTTCCCAGGTGGCTTCATCCTCGGTATGGTGGCTCCACTAAACTTTGCAAAACTTGATAACCTTGCTGCGTGTAACTCGGCTAGCAAACTCGAGAATCTTGATTGGTTTCTCCTCATAGGTCAGATCACTATCCAACTGAATTGCTTCCAGGGGCACTGTATCTCTCAGAGGGATATCGGCCATTTCAGCATGGCACTTCTTTAACTGGGAAACGTGAAACACATCATGAACTCCTGACAGTCCTTCGGGTAACTCCAACTTGTAGGCCACCTCTCCCATACTTTCCAAAACTCGGTATGGTCCTACAAATCTCGGGGCTAACTTTCCCTTTACTCCAAAGCGTTTAACTCCTCGCGGTGGTGACACATGAAGATATGCTCTGTCTCCGACTTCATAGACTACCTCTTTGCGTTTTGAGTCTGCATAACTCTTCGGCCTGGACTGAGCTACCTTCAGTCTATCTCGAATCAGCTTAACCTTCTCTTCTGACTCTTTAATCAAATCCGGTCCAAACAACTGACGGTCTCCAACTTCATCCCACATCAACGGTGTTCTGCACTTCCTTCCATACAAAGCTTCGAAAGGGGCCATCTTCAAACTGGCCTGGTAACTATTGTTGTGTGAGAACTCCGCGTAAGGTAAATTGTCGTCCCAACTAGATCCATAATCTAGTGCACAAGCTCTCAACATGTCCTCCAGAATCTGATTGACTCTCTCGGTCTGTCCATCCGTCTGCGGATGAAAAGTTGTACTGAACTCCAGCCTGGTACCCAAAGCCTGGTGCACCTGGTGCCAAAACTTTGAAGTAAACTGTGTTCCTCTATCTGATACGATGGTCCTTAGAACTCCGTGCAGACATATGATCCTGGTCATATATATCTTGGCCAACTTTGCGCTTGTATAGGTGGTCTTTACTGGGATAAAGTGAGCCACTTTAGTCAAACGATCCACTACTACCCAAATAGAATCATATCCCGATCGGGTCCTGGGCAATCCGGTGATGAAATCCATGCCAAGCTTGTCCCACTTCCATTCGGGTATCGACATAGGCTGCAGTAATCCTGCTGGCTTCTGATGTTCTGCCTTCACTCTCTGACATACATCACATATGGCCACATACTCGGCAATATCTTTCTTCATTCCAGTCCACCAGAAACGCTCCTCAAATCCAAATACATCTTGGTGTTTCCGGGGTGTACTGAGTAGGGCGAGTCATGCGCTTCCTGAAGTATCAACTTCCTGATCTCTGCATTATTGGGCACATAAACACAGTCCTCAAACCACAAGGTGTCGTGCTCATCCTCACGAAAACCCTTGGATTTTCCTTTGCTCATTCTCTCCTTTATCTAGGCAATTCCTTTGTCATCCTTCTGAGCTTCTCGAATTTTTTCCAATAATGTTGACTGAACCTCCATTGCTGCAACAAAACCTCTAGGGACAATCTCCAAACGAAGCTCCATGAGATCCTCCGTTAACTCCTTTGGCAATCCTCCGCTTACGAGGGTATTGGCATAACTCTTCCGGCTCAAAGCGTCTGCTATGACATTGGCCTTGCCTGGATGATACTGCAGCTTCATGTCATAATCCTTTATTAGTTCCAACCACCTCCTCTGCCTGAGGTTCAGCTCCTTCTGTGTGAAAATGTACTTCAAACTCTTATGATCCGTGTACACATCACAAAGGTTTCGAATAAGAAAATGTCTCCACATCTTGAGCGCATGCACTACGGCTGCTAACTCCAAATCATGCGTGGCATAATTCAACTCATGCGGTCGAAGCTGTCGTGAGGCATATAAAACAACTCTTCCGTCTTGCATAAGTACTCCTCCAAGTCCTAAGCGAGATGTGTCACAATACACTTGGAAATCCTTGCGTATATCTGGCAAAATCAGCACTGGGGTTGTAACCAAACGTTTCTTCAACTCCTGGAAACTTGCCTCACATTCTTCTGTACATTTGAACTTGGCGTCCTTCTTCAACAACGCCGTCATAGACTTTACAATCTTGGAAAAATTCTCAATGAATCTCTGATAGTATCCCGCGAGTCGAAGAAAACTATGGATCTCTCCAACTGAGGTGGGTGCCAACCACTCAGTGACTGACTGAACCTTGGTGGGATCCACTGCTATACCTTCTCCTGATACAATATGTCCAAGAAATCCAACTTCCTTCAACCAAAACTCACACTTGCTGAACCTAGCATATAACTGATGTTCCCTGAGCTTCTCGAGAACTAAACGCAAATGCTCCTTGTGTTCCTCTTCATTCTTCGAGTATACCAAAATATCATCAATGAACACCATAACAACTTATCCAAGAACTCCATGAATACCTTGTTCATCATGATCATAAAATAGGCAGCGGCGTTAGTCAATCCAAATGACATAACCGTATACTCATATAGCCCGTACCTTGTGGTGAAGGCGGTCTTAGGTATATCCTGTTCTCGGATCTTCAACTGGTGGTATCCTGAACACAGATCGATCTTGGAGAATACTTTAGCTCCTTGCAGCTGGTCAAACATATCATTGATCATTGGCAGTGGGTACTTGTTCTTGATCGCCACTTCATTCAATGCACGATAATCAACAACCATTATTAATGATCCATCCTTCTTCTCAACCAAGAGCACTAGGGCTCCCCATGGTGATGAGCTTCGTCGAATGTAACCTTTCTCCAATAACTCCTTAATCTGCTTCTTAATCTCCTCTAGATCATTTGCGGGCATCCGGTATGGTCTCTTCGATATTGGTCCGGTGCCTGGCAATAACTCTATAAAAAACTCAATGTTCGATCTGGCGGCATGCCTAGTAACTGTTGGGGAACGTAGTAATTTCAAAAAATTTCCTACGATCACGCAAGATCATCGTGATGGCATAGCAACGAGAGGGGAGAGTGTCCGTCCACGTACCCTCGTGAGACCGTAAGCGAGGCGTTATAACAACGCTGTTGATGTAGTCGTGCGTCTTCACGATCCGACCGATCCAAGTACCGAGCGTCACGGCACCTCCGTGTTCAACATCGTTCAGCTCGATGGCGATCCCGGACTCGATCCAGCAAAGTGTCGGGATGAGTTTCACAAGACGACGACGGCGTGGTGGCGATGTTGATGCTCCACCGACGCAGAGCTTCGCCTAAGCTCCGCGACGATATGACTTCTCCGCGCGAGGCTTCGCCTAAGCTCATGACGATATGACCGAAGTGGAATATGGTGGAAGGGGCACCGCACACGGCTAAGGAAAGATCCGTAGATCAACTTGTGTGTCTTGGGGTGCCCCTGCCCCAGATATAAAGGAGACAAGGGGAGGTGGCGGCCCTATAGGAGGCGCACCAAGGAGGAGTCCTACTCCCACCGGAGTAGGACTCCCCCTTCCTAGTTGGACTAGGATTGGAGGAGGGAGAAGGGGAAGGCGCGCCCCTTCCTTGTCCTATTCGGACTAGAGGGGGAGGGCGCGCAGCCCACCTTGGGCTGCCCTTCCTCTTCTCCTATGGCCCATTAAGGCCCATTGACCTCCCGGGGTTCCGTAACCTCCGGTACTCGATAAAATCCGATTTCACCCTAACACTTCCGATGTCCAAATGTAGGCTTCCAATATATCAATCTTTATGTCTCGACCATTTGAGACTCCTCGTCATGTCCGTGATCACATCCGGGACTCGAACAACCTTGGTGCATCAATACTTATAAACTCATTATGAACTCATCATCGAAGCGTTAAGCGTGCGGACCCTACGGGTTCGAGAACTATGTAGACATGACCTAGAACCATTCTCGGTCAATAACCAATAGCGGAACCTGGATGCCCATATTGGTTCCTACATATTCTCTGAAGATCTTTATCGGTCAAACCGCATAACGACATACGTTGTTCCCTTTGTCATCGGTATGTTACTTACCCGAGATTCGATCGTCGGTATCTAATACCTAGTTCAATCTCGTTACTGGTAAGTCTCTTTACTCGTTCCGTAATACATCATCTCACAACTAACTCATTAGTTGTAATGCTTGCAAGGCTTAAGTGATGTGCATTACCGAGAAGGCTGGAGATACCTCTCCGACAATCGGAGTGACAAAACCTAATCTCAAATCGCCAACCCAACAAGTACCTTTGGAGACACCTGTAGTACTCCTTTATAATCACCCGATTCGTTGTGACGTTTGGTAGTACCAAAGTGTTCCTCCGATGGCGGAGTTGCATAATCTCATAGTTATAGGAACATGTATGAGTCATGAAGAAAGCATTAACATACTAAGCGATCAAGCTGTTAAGCTAACGGAATGGGTCAAGTCAATCAAATCATTCAACTAATGATGTGACCTTGTTAATCAAATAACAACTCCTTGTTCATGGTTAGAAACATAACCATCTTTGATTAACAAGCTAGTCTAGTAGAGGCATACTAGTGACATCTTGTTTGTCTATATATTCACACATGTATTATGTTTCGGTTAATACAATTCTAGCATGAATAATAAACATTTATCATGATATAAGGAAATAAATAATAACTTTTATTATTGCCTCTAGGGCATATTTCCTTGATCTCCCACTTGCACTAGATTCAATAATCTAGATTACATAGTAATGATCCTAACACCCATGGAGTCTTGGTGCTGATCATGTTTTGCTCGTGGAAGAGGCTTAGTCAACGGTGCGCAACATTCAGATCCGTATGTATTTTGCAAATCTCTATGTCTCCCACTTGGACTTGGTCCCGAATGGCATTGAGGCGTCTCTTGATGTGCTTGGTCCTCTTGTGAAACCTGGATTCCTTTGCCAAGGCAATTGCACCATATTGTCACGGAAGATCTTCATCGGTCCCGATGCACTAGGTATGACACCTAGATCGGAAATGAACTCTTTCATCCAGACTCCTTCATTCGCTGCTTCAAGCAGCTATGTACTCCGCTTCACATGTAGATCCCGCCACGGCGCTTTGTTTAGAACTGCACCAACCGACAGCTCCCCGTTTAATAAAAATACGTATCCGGTTTGCGATTTAGAATCGTCCGGATCGATGTCAAAACTTGCATCGGCGTAACCATTTACGACTAGCTCTTTGTCACCTCCATATCGAGAAACATATCCTTAGTCCTTTTCGTATTTCAGATGTTCTTGACCGCTGTCGATGATCCACTCTGGATTACTTTGGTACCTTCCCCGCCAAGCTTACAGCTAAGCATCGTCGGTCTGGTACACATGATTGCATACATGATAGATCCTATGGCTGAAGCATAGGAACATCTTTCATTTTCTCTCTATCTTCTTGTGTGGTGGGGCATTGAGTCGACTCAATCTTACACCTTGTAACACGGGCAAAAACCTTTCTTTGCTGATCCATTTTGAACTTTTTCAAAACTTTATCAAGGTATGTGCTTTGTGAAAGTCAATCAAGCGTCTTGATCTATCTCTATAGATCTTGATGCCCAATATGTAAGCAGCTTCACCGAGGTCTTTCATTGAAAAACTTTTATTCAAGTATCCTTTTATGCTATCCAGAAATTCTATATCATTTCCAATCAATAATATATCGTCCACATATAATATTAGAAATGCTCTGAGCTCCCACTCACTTTCTTGTAAATCTGAGGCTTCTCCAAAAGTCCAGTACAAACCCATATGCTTTGATCACACTATCAAAGCGTTTATTCTAACTCGAGAGGCTTGCACGGACCATAAATTGATCGTTGGAGCTTGCACACTTTGTTAGCACCTTTTGGATCGACAAAACCTTCTGGTTGCATCATATACAACTCTTCTTCTAGAAATCCATTCAAGAATGCGGTTTTACATCCATTTGCCAAATTTCATAATCATAAAATCGGCAATTGCTAACATGATTCGGACAGACTTAAGCATCGCTCTGGTGAGAAAGTCTCATCGTAGTCAACCCTTGAACTTGTCGAAAACCTTTCGCGACAAGTCGAGCTTTGTAGACGATTACATTACCATCGGCGTCGGTCTTCTTCTTAAAGATCCATTTATTTTCAATGGCTTGCCGATCATCGGCAAGTCAACCAAAGTCCATACTTTGTTCTCATACATGGATCCCATCTCAGATTTCATGGCTTCCAGC
Organism: Aegilops longissima; assembly: GCA_021605205.1. NCBI lineage: Eukaryota > Viridiplantae > Streptophyta > Magnoliopsida > Poales > Poaceae > Aegilops > Aegilops longissima. Next base: position 520,458,167 of record CM038677.1, on the reverse strand, counting down.
CATTTTGCGAATCTGGGCTCACCATCGCTTCTTCATAGTTCGTAGGTTCGCCATGGTCAAGTAACATGACTTCCGAATAGGATTACCGTACCACTCAGTGCGGATTTTGTTCTGGTTGATCTCTGAAGTTCGGACAACTTGATCTGAAGTTTCATGATCTTCATCATTATCTTCCTCACTAAGCTGGTGTAGGTGTTACGAAACTGATTTACGTGACGAACTACTTTCAATAAGGGAGCTGGTACTATTACCTCATCAAGTTCCACTTTCCTCCCACTCACTTCTTTCGAGAGAAACTCCTTCTCTAGAAAGGATCCATTTTAACAACGAATGTCTTGCCTTCGGATCTATGATAGAAGGTGTACCCAATTGTCTCCTTTGGGTATCCTATGAAGACACATTTCTCCGATTTGGGTTCAAGCTTATCAGGTTGAAGTTTCTTCACATAAGCATCGCAACCCCAAACTTTCGAAGCGACAACTTTGGTTTCTTGCTAAACCATAGTTCATAAGGCGTCGTCTCAGCGGATTTTGACGGTGTCCTATTTAACGTGAATGCGGCCGTCTCAAGCGCATAACCCCAAAATGATAGCGGTAAATCTGTAAGAGACATCATAGATCGCACCATATCCAGAAAGTGCGATTCGACGTTCGGACACACCATTGCGCTGTGGTGTTCCGGGTGGCGTGAGTTCTAAACTATTCCGCTTTGTTTCAAATGTAGACCAAACTCGTAACTCAAATATTCGCCTCCACGATCAGATCGTAGAAACTTTATTTTCTTATTACGATGATTTTCAACTTCACTCTGAAATTCTTTGAACTTTTCAAATGTTTCAGACTTATGTTTCATTAAGTAGATATACCCATATCTGCTCAAATCATCTGTGAAGGTGAGAAAATAACGATATCCGCCACGAGCTTCAACATTCATTGGACCACATACATCCGTATGTATGATTTCCAATAAATCTGTTGCTCTCTCCATAGTACCGGAGAAGCGGAGTTTTAGTCATCTTGCCCATGAGGCACGGTTACAAAGTGCCAAGTGATTCATAATCAAGTGACTCCAAAAGTCCATCAAGATGGAGTTTCTTCATGCGTTTTACACCGATATGACCTAAACGGCGGTGCCACAAATAAGTTGCACTATCATTATCAACTCTGCATCTTTTGGTTTCAACATTATGAATATGTGTATCACTACTATCGAGATTCATTAAAATAGACCACTCTCCAAGGGTGCATGACCATAAAAGATATTATTCATATAAATAGAACAACCATTATTCTCTGATTTAAATGAATAACCGTCTCGCATTAAACAAGATCCAGATATAATGTTCATGCTCAACGCGGCACCAAATAACAATTATTCAGGTCTAAAACTAATCCCGAAGGTAGATGTAGAGGTAGCGTGCGATTGCGATCACATCGACTTTGGAACCGTTTCCCACGCGCATCGTTACCTCGTCCTTTGCGGTGTTAAGCAATCCGTAGTTCTGTTTGAGTTGCAAATATTAGCAATGAACCAAGTATCAAATACCAGTACTCTGCGAGCTCTAGTAAGGTACACATCAATAACAAGTATATCACATATACCTTTGTTCACTTTGCCATCCTTCTTATCCGCCAAATACTTGGGGCAGTTCCGCTTCGGTGACCAGTCCGCTTGCGGTAGAAGCACTCGATTTCAGGCTTAGGTCCAGACTTGGGTTTCTTCTCTGATCGACAACTTGTTTGCTGTTCTTCTTGAAGTTCCCTTCTTCTTCCCTTTGCCTTTCTTCTTGAAACTAGTGGTCTTATTGACCATCAACACTTGATGCTCCTTTTGATTTCTACCTCCGCAGCTTTTAGCATTGCGAAGAGCTCGAGCATAGTCTTTACTAACCCTTGCATATTATAGTTCATCACGAAGCCTTTGTAGCTTGGTGGCGGTGATTGAAGAATTACATCAATGACACAATCATCCGGAAGATTAACTCCCAGTTGATTCAAGTGATTGTAATACCGGACATTTTGAGTATGTGCTCACCGATGAACTATTCTCCTCCATCTTGCAGCTATAGAACTTATTGGAGACTTCATATCTCTCAATCCGGGCATTACTGTTGAAATATCAACTTCAACTCTGGAACATCTCATATGCTCCATGACGTTCAAAACGTCGTTGAAGACCCGGTTCTAAGCCGTAAAGCATGGCACATCGAACTATAGAGTAGTCATCAGCTCTGCTTTGCGACGTTCACAACTTCGGCTCAAGATCTGCAGCAGGCTCGTCACCCAGCGGTGCTTCCGGGCGTAACTTTTACGTGCAGCAATGAGGATTATCCTCGAGTTACGGACCCAGTCCGTGTAATTGCTACCATCATCTTTCAACTTTGCTTTCTCAAGGAACGCATTAAAATTCAACGGAACAACAAAGACGAGCCATCTATCTACAATAAACATAGACAAGCAAAATACTATCGGTACTAAGTTCATGATAAATTTAAGTTCAATTAATCATATTACTAAAGAACTCCCACTTAGATGTACATCTCTCTAGTTATCTAAGTGATCACGTGATCCAAATCAACTAAACCATAACCGATCATCACGTGAGATGGAGTAGTTTTCAATGGTGAACATCTTATGTTGATCATATCTGCTATATGATTCACGTTCGACCTTCGGTCTCCGTGTTCCGAGGCCATATCTGTATATGCTAGGCTCGTCAAGTATAACTGAGTATTCTGCGTGTGCAAAACTGGCTTGCACCCGTTGTAGATGGACGTAGAGCTTATCACACCCGATCATCACGTGGTGTCTCGGCACGACGAACTTTGGCAGCGGTGCATACTCGGGAGAACACTACTTGATAATTTTAGTGAGAGATCATCTTATAATGCTACCGTCAAACAAAGCAAGATAAGATGCATAAAGGATAAACATCACATGCAATCAATATAAGTGATATGATATGGCCATCATCATCTTGTGCTTGTGATCTCCATCTCCGGCACCGTCATGATCACCATCGTCACCGGCGCGACACCTTGATCTCCATCGTAGCATCGTTGTCGTCTCGCCAACTATTGCTTCTCGACTATCGCTAACGCTTAGTGATAAAGTAAAAGCAATTACATGGCGTTGCATTTCATACAATAAGCGACAACCATATGGCTCCTGCCATTGCCGATAACTTGGTTACAAAACATGATCATCTCATACAATAAAATATAGCATCACGTCTTGACCATATCACATCACAACATGCCCTGCAAAAACAAGTTAGGCGTCCTCTACTTTGTTGTTGCAAGTTTTACGTGGCTGCTACGGGCTGAGCAAGAACCGTTCTTACCTCGCATCAAAACCACAGCGATACTTCGTCAAATAGACTCCGTTTAACCTTCTCAAGGACCGGGCGTAGCCTTTTCAGTTCAACTAAAGTGAGAGAGCAGACACCGCGGTCACCTTTAAGCAACGAGTGCTCGGGCGGTGAAACCAGTCTCGCGTAAGCGTCTGCGTAATGTCGGTCCGGGCGCTTCATCTCACAATACCGCTGAACCAAAGTATGACATGCTGGTAGGAAGTATGACTTGTATCGCCCACAACTCACTTGTGTTCTACTCGTGCATATGACATCAACGCATAAAACCAGGCTCGGATGCCATTTGTTGGGGAGCGTAGTAATTTCAAAAATTTCCTACGATCACGCAAGATCATCGTGATGGCATAGCAACGAGAGGGAGAGTGTTCGTCCACGTACCCTCGTGAGACCGTGGCGAAGCGTTATAACAACGCGGTTGATGTAGTCGTGCGTCTTCACGATCCGACCGATCCAAGTACCGAGCGTCACGGCACCTCCGTGTTCAGCACACGTTCAGCTCGATGGCGATCCCGGACTCGATCCAGCAAAGTGTCGGGGATGAGTTTAACGACCTGACGGCGTGGTGGCGATGTTGATGCTCCACCGGCGCAGAGCTTCGCCTAAGCTCATGACGATATGACTTCTCCGGCGCGAGGCTTCGCTAAGCTCATGACGATATGACCAAGTGGAATATGGTGGAAGGGGCACCGCTGCACGCTAAGGAAAGATCCGTAGATCAACTTGTGTGTCTTGGGGTGCCCCTGCCCCGTATATAAAGGAGACAAGGGGAGGTGGCGGCCCTATAGGAGGCGCGCAAGGAGGAGTCCTACTCCCACCGAGTAGGACTCCCCCCTCCTAGTTGGACTAGGATTGGAGGAGGGAAAGGGGAAGGCGCCCCCCCTCCTTGTCCTATTCGGACTAGAGGGGAGGCGCAGCCCACCTTGGGCTGCCCTTCCTCTTCTCCTATGGCCCATTAAGGCCCATTGACCTCCGGGGTTCGGTAACCTCCGGTACTCGAGAAAATCGATTTCACCGGAACACTTCCGATGTCCAAATGTAGGCTTCCAATATATCAATCTTTATGTCTCGACCATTTGAGACTCCTCGTCATGTCCGTGATCACATCCGGGACTCGAACAACCTTGGTGCATCAATACTTATAAACTCATTATGAGCTGTCATCGAAGCGTTAAGCGTGCGGACCCTACGGGTTCGAGAACTATGTAGACATGACCTAGAACCATTCTCGGTCAATAACCAATAGCGGAACCTGGATGCCCATATTGGTTCCTACATATTCTCTGAAGATCTTTATCGGTCAAACCGCTTAACGACATCGTTGTTCCCTTTGTCATCGGTATGTTACTTACCCGAGATTCGATCGTCGGTATCTAATACCTAGTTCAATCTCGTTACGGTAAGTCTCTTTACTCGTTCAGTAATACATCATCTCACAACTAACTCATTAGTTGTAATGCTTGCAAGGCTTAAGTGATGTGCATTACCGAGAAGGCACGGAGATACCTCTCCGACAATCGGAGTGACAAAACCTAATCTCAAATCGCCAACCCAACAAGTACCTTTGGAGACACCTGTAGTACTCCTTTATAATCACCCGATTCGTTGTGGCGTTTGGTAGTACCAAAGTGTTCCTCCGAAACGGCAGGGTTGCATAATCTCATAGTTATAGGAACATGTATGAGTCATGAAGAAAGCATTAACATACTAAGCGATCAAGCTGTTAAGCTAACGGAATGGGTCAAGTCAATCAGATCATTCAACTAATGATGTGACCTTGTTAATCAAATAACAACTCCTTGTTCATGGTTAGGAAACATAACCATCTTTGATTAACAAGCTAGTCTAGTAGAGGCATACTAGTGACATACTGTTTGTCTATATATTCACACATGTATTATGTTTCCGGTTAATACAATTCTAGCATGAATAATAAACATTTATCATGATATAAGGAAATAAATAATAACTTTTATTATTGCCTCTAGGGCATATTTCCTTCAGTAACTCCTCTGGAAATACATCTGGGTAATCCTTCACTACAGGCACTTCCTCCTGAACAACTCCTGAGAGAGAATTTACTTGGGTTCTCCTCAGCGCATGCCTGGATACATACTTGATCCTTTTTCCCTCCGGGGTGGTGAGTAGAATTGACCTACTAGCACAGTCAATATTTCCTCCATACTTGATAACCAATCCATTCCCGATATCACATCCAATCCTTGTGACTCCAAAATTATTAGGTGCGAGGGGAAAACATGGCTACCAATGGTTAAGGGTATCCGATTGTACCATCGGTGGCCATATACTCGTGACCGGTGAGCTTACTAACAAGGGTGTCCTAAGGGCTACTGTGGGTAACAAACTTGTCCACAAATCCCCTTGAAATGTATGAATGCGATGCACCAGTATCAAATAGAACAAGAGCGGTAAATGACTTAACCATAAACTTACCAATAACTGCATCTGACTGCTCTTCAACCTCCTCCACGTTCACGTGGTTCACTTGTCCCCTGTTGAAAGGGTTGGGCTTCTTCCCAGCACTTCCATAGCCATTTCCGTTCTTCAACTCTGGACAATCATTGGCGTAGTGCCCAGTCTTCCCGCACTTGAAATAGGTAACGTGACTTTGATCCTTCTTGGCGGGTGTGGCTAGGTTAGAGCGGTTCTGATTGCTGCCTGCTCCATTCCCGTTTCCATTCTTGGGGCCATTGTGGTTATGCGTACTTCCTCCATTGTGAGTGTGGCCTCCATGGTTATGGGTATATCTCCCGAGTTCGGGGTAAATCGAGGCTTCTTCTCAGCTCCTGAATTGTACTTCCCTTGTCCATACTTCCTTTTGCGGCTCTCAATCTGCTGTTGCTTCCCTTCAATCATAAGAGCCCTGTCTACCAACTCCTGGTAGTTAGCGAATGTTGCTACCATCAACTGCATGTTCATCTCATCATTCAACCCTTCCATAAACTTCTCCTGCTTCGCGGCATCTGTGGCCACATCATCAGGGGCATAGCGAGCTAACTTACTAAACTCATCTACGTACTGAGCCATTGTACGGTTTCCCTGGCGTAAGTTGCGAAACTCACGCTTCTTCATGTTCATAGCTCCAGTTGAGACATGTGTAGTGCGGAATGCTTGCTGAAACTGATCCCAGGTGATATTGGCTATAGGGAAAGTGGCTGTGTAATTCTCCCACCATGAGGCTGCTGGTCCATCCAACTGATGTGCGGCAAAACGCACCTTCTCTGCATCTGTGCAACCTGCGGTGGTCAACTCCCTTCCAATCCTCCGTAGCTAGTCATCCGCAACTATTGGCTCGGTGCTACTGGAAAACACCGGCGGCTGCGACCTCAGAAAATGGGCTAAGTTGTCAACTGGAGGTGGTGGTGGCGGATTGTTGTTGTTATTGCCTTGGTTCTGAACTAATATCTGTATCAAGGCATTCTGCTGCTGGATCAACTGGGTGATCTCCGGTGGGAAGACAAATCCGGTGTCACGTCTCGGAGGCATTTGATGGGTTTAGAGGGGAGAGATTAGAATAGAATGAGGTCTAGTGAGAAAACACTACCCATATGCACATGAGTCAAACACAATCATATCACACCAAATCAATTCAAGCAAGGGCATACAATCGGTCTAGAACTATCGTTATAAAAGTGCTCGGACTACTACTATATACATGGGGGAATACTACTAATCTTTGGTGGTCATCTAGAAATTTTGATCGGTGGAAGACTCCATGATATCCGCTCCAGCTTCGTCTTCATAATCATCATCATTATCATCGGGGTCGAGGTCAGTGTCGTCGATGATGATGTAGTCCTCAGAACGAATTTCCTTGGGTTCGTTGTCTTCTCCTCCTGGCGCGGGGTCTCCCATGAATATTCCTAGCTTCCTTGTCAGGTCGTCATTCTTCTCCACTAGTATTGCGATTTCCTCCTCATATCCATCGCGTGTAGACTTGAGTTCCTCTTCTAGCTCCATGTGGCCTGGTCATCGCCTTCTTCAAATCTATCATGCTTGGACACATCTGGTTCTCCTGTCGACGGATGTGCTGGTTTAACTCCTGGATGAAAGCTGCAATGGACCTGTCCTTCCTGGTGCTGATCATCTCCCATTGCTCATCTTGGCGCCCACATATCTAATAGATAGTGTCCTTTAGCTCCTGTTTGTAGAATTCTCCAATTCGTCCCATAGCAATGTGGGCTGCCATGCTCTTGCCTAGACTCCAGGTGGGTGCATCAAAGGAAAACTCTATGGGCTCAGTGAATGGCGTGAATGTCTTTCCAGGAACTCGAACTCGAATCATCCAATGCTCCTCTTCTGGTAAAGTGGCGGTGTAGGTCCCGGTGAAGCTTGGTATTCCGATGTTCAGGTACCTAGTGACTTCCTTCAAGTGTCGTCCGAAAGGTGTGTCTTCATCCGGTTGTGCAAACTTGTTCCTTGAGTCCGCCATCCTAAAGAGTAGAAAATGGAGAGGAGTCATAAATGAGTAGAGGAGAGTGACCTATGGCTCATCTTAGTGGTCGTGTCCTACATTCAGCGTGTGCTCTGATACCATCTTGTAGCGATCCGACCTCAGACGGTCAAATCTCTGTGTTCAGTGTCATCCCTGGATCGGTAATGCTGACACACACAGTACTCGAAGGATTTATAGCAGAGTAGCAATCACACATTTATTACATTGAATGTCTCAAAAGAGAACTTATTACAATGAATATGGCTTAAGTCCATCTAAATAAGACAACAGCGGAAGGCTTGGAAGATAAAGTGAGTCCATCAACTCCAATGGCATAGCTGAGTGCATGACAAACGACCTATCGCACCTTACTCCTCATCTAAAAAGTCTGCAACATGATATGTTGCAGCCCGAAAACGGGTCAGCACATGGAATATGCTGGCAATATAACACAATAGAGAAATGGACAGATAAATGCTATCATTATATGCATATATGGCTGGTGGAGGCTCTATGGTTATAATGTTTTTGTGAAAAGCCAATTTTTCCCTACAACAAAGGAATATATTTTATTTAACTATCATGGCGGTTGAAACATTAAGAATGGTACCCCCATCTCAATACCAATTAAAAGTAATCATTAACAACCCAACAAATTAATTTAGAGTGATGAGATCAAATCAATAATTCAAGTACCAGATACTGAAGTTGTCCATAACCGGGGACACGGCTAACCATGATTAGTTTGTACACTCTGCAGAAGGTTTGCACACTTCTGCCCACAAGACTCGATCTCCTCCGTTGGATTTCTCGCACTACATGGAGTTTGAGAAACGGATGACCGAGACACAGTCTTTCAGAAGCATTAACTCTAACCCCGGGTAGATGTGGGGACCGATTCTCCGGGTATTAATTACCAGAAAATGGCCCTTGTGCTCATCAGCCCCAGGATTACTGTTAGCTGACGAGGCACCAACTTGATACAAAAACTCCAAGCAAAACACAAAAAAATGTGGTACAAGACCATTCTGGTCTGTGAGTACAACAAATGGTTTCTAGCGGTTGATGGCGGAAGCGGGTTGTAAATCATCAGTGTCTATGGGACTCCATTTCCCACGGGAACAACTGACCAGGTTAACTCCTATCTTCGCGAGGCTGCTATCACCGTTGCTTAGGTACCGGGGCTGTCAACATGGTCGCTCCTTTCCGCGCAAGGAATCTGGCCAAGACAATAGCCAGGGACAAGCCAGTGAGTACTTTGAATATACAAACATTATGAACACGGGAATAATATAACAACGATGTTCTAAAATATTCATACTCATGACGTCAGTCACAAAAGGTATATGAATCTCTGATGCATGTAAGCAGGTTATTTGTGAAAATGCAATAACATAACAATAATAAAAGGCACCGAGCGGGCGTCTGAAACAACGCCATATAAAGGGCTTATAAAATAAATGCCACGGTCGGGCGTCTCAGCGACACCACATAAAGGGCTTTAAAAGAAATGCCACGGTCGGGCCCGAGCGACACCACATAAAGGGCTTTAAAAGAAATGCCACGGTCGGGCGTCGGCGACACCACATAAAGGGCTTTAAAAGAAATGCCACGGTCGAGGCGTCCCGGCGACACCACATAAAGGGCTTTAAAAGAAATGCCACGATCAAGGCGTCGAGCGACACCACATAAAGGGCTTTAAAAGAAATGCCACGGTCGGGCCCGGCGACACCACATAAAGGGCTTCAAATGAAATGCCACGATCGAGGCGTCGGCGTAACCACATAAAGGGCTTTAAAAGAAATGCCACGATCGAAGGCGTCGAGCGACACCACATAAAGGGCTTTAAAGAAAAACAATCATAGTGAATATCCAGGAGGTAGAACCGTCCTGGGATATTCGATAATACCAATAATATCACGGGTTAGTCCACAACAAAATAATAATCATCATTACCACATGTCGCAAGTCGTAATATCAGTTCTGATTTAACAGTTTCACCTCCGAAGACCGACACTAAGACTGACACTTGACCCATCCCAAACTGTAATCCTTAACCATGGACACGGCTATTCGAATAGGTTTAATCTCTGCAGAGGGTGTACTCTTTATCCCCGAGTAACGGATTCCTTTAGTCCATCGGGACTAATTCCATCTACGGTCTTTTTGTTGAAAACACACCTAACTTGCACACACCAGCTTAACTCACACGTGTCTGGAATCACCCACGACACCTGTCAAGCAAACTCTAAGTGGGGAGGCTACAACCTCGCGTAGCATGGGATCAAATTTATATTATGTGCTCTAAGGGTGGCCTCCTCTTGGTCTCAACCGAAACACCCATGCCCCGGACGGTGGCCTCGCCTACCAGCTACAACCGTATCTTCCACTCTGCCTCTCTCATGCGGTGTGTGCTAGAAAGAGGTTGACAACTTATCGAACCGTACTCTACTTGTTGTAGAGACGAGTGGTAATCTGAAACAAGTATGGGGTTATTGGAACAAGACTCGAGCTAGGGTCGACTCGGGAGGTTTATAAATTTCCTGCATGACATGTATAATGAAAATAATTCAACCAACAGAATCATCGCTCACTATACCTTACTATGCCATACCGTACATAACCGTTCCGACGGAGACCGGCGACAAACTCATGCCTACCCAAGGCGAGGTTTTCCGGACTTCTTCAGCATGCATGCAAGGCACATGAGGATGATTATCGTCACAAGTGTGTTCATTCCCAACAGCATGGAAATCACTAATATACATCCATGCACATGATCATATCACATGAAATAACGAGTCCTCCAAATGAGGTGATGTTATAAGCGTGTCAACGAACACACAAAAATATTATGCGGGGTTCGAATGCTTGCCTTGAGTCACGGGAAGGCAGGGTGCATTTCAAACTCTTGAAATAATTCTCCTTTCTTCAAAAATCCTATTTTGAAAATATAAAAGAATTAACACACAAAATAAAAACAGCACAAAATTTGTTTTGAAATTTTTCAAATAAATCTTAAAATAAACTAGACAATATTTGAAAGAGGTAGGAAAAGAATCAATTTCATTGGAGTTGTATTTAAAAGATACAACAGGTCAAAGTTTGGTCAAAATCTGTTTTAAAATAAAACAGAAAAGAAAACGTTTTAAAAGAAAAACACGTCAAGGCGATTCGAAAAGGCGCTTCCACTTACTCCTGCGTGGACGGTATTTGGGTCATTGGGCGGTGGGCTGCCTGCCCATCGGTCGAGTTTGACCAGCCACGCGCGCGTCGTTCCCCTCTGACCGAATAGAGGCGGAGCTCCGGCGAGGATTTGCCGGCAAACGGGGGTGTCCCTGGGCAATCTGAGGACATGGGTGTGCTCAGGGGGTCGAGACGGGTCTGTGGGTACCCTCCATGGTCGCCGATGTGGACGGAGTCGCCGACGACGAGCTTCGCGGCGGAGGAGGCGTTCGGGTGGATAGTGGGTTTGAGGCTACGGTGGTTTCCGGCCAAAATCGAGCGTGGGGTTGCACTCACGAGAGGGAGGGAGAGCTCTTGGTGGAGAGAATGGAGAGGGAGAGGCACTGGTGGCGACGGAATCGGTCAGAACTTGGCGGCGACCGAACCGGCCTGACTCAGGGAAGATGGCCTTCCCCTCCTCGACTGCTGGCCGCGGTAGCTCTAGGGTGATCATATGAGGTTGCTCGAGAACTCGATTGAGCCCCGGGGCCCTTATATAGGCGGTGGAGGTCGGTTTCGAGGCGGCCGGCGATAAGGACGACGGTGAACCGTCTTTCTGTAGTAATGGCGACGTGGCGGCGACGCGCGCTAGGGGACGAAGCTGCGGCTGAGCTGGAGATGCTTAAGGGGGCAGCTGGCGAGCGCTGGCGGCTTGTCGGCACCGACGGATGCAGGGGTGCGCTGCGGACGCCTGCGTCCCGCCAAGGCTCTGACGGCGGCGCTGTTGGCTGCCAGGACGGCTTGGCGCGTTGCTGTGGGAAGGGAAGTGCGTGGCGTGGCGCTACAGAGCGGCCAAATACCAGGGGCGCGACGTGTCGGCTCGGGCGTGGCTCGTGCAATACGCGCGCTCTGGGCGCGTCCAGTGCACGCACGGAAGGTGTTCGATACAATGCCGTGGCATGCTACAGGTCACAGGTGAGGTTGGCAAGCAACAGAACTAGGTTAGAGATAGAGGGGAACTCAAGGGACAAGGTGGTTTGGTCAGGTGGCCAAGTTCACAATGCCAACAACAACTCATGTCAAATCAGTTCATGCCCTCCAGGTGTTTGACAAAATGCCACAGGCACCTAGGCATTTCTTGGAGTGGCCAATACTTCCAGATCAGTGTCTCCTTGGATGCACAAGAGGGTGGTGAGGTTAGTTTGTGAAAAGCACAAACTTGCTAGTGCAAGTTTTGCAGAACTTCAAATCTGGACAGGAGGTGGATGGCATTATAACATGAACCAAGAATGATCAAATGAGTGCATGCTCCTGGACTTAGGGGTTTTGCATGGAGGACTACAAGTAGGAGAAAGAATCTAGGGCCAAAGAGCAAGCAAGACTATGGTTGCTGTACAAATCATCATGTTGGACCAGAATGGAGATGAGGTTGATTCACTCAAAAAATTCAAATAACATCCCTGGATTTTTGCACAAAGCGGAATCATATGCTGCTACTAACATCCCATAATTTTGGTGGAAGCTAGAAAGAAATATTTAAAAGGGTTGTAGTGTAAAATTGTCCACTGGACCAGAGAAGAAAAACATGTGTAGCACTCAAAATATGCAATGAATGAAATATATTATTGCACAAAAGTGATTTAGAGACATCACATGACATCTCCAAATTTTGGTTGGATTTTTAGTTAAGTTCATCAACTGGTTGTAGTACAAAAAGGAGCTCCAAAACTTAAAACAAGTCATTTTAATGAATAAAGCTCAGGGTGAAATAACTTAATAAATAAATCTACTGATTGAGAGATGTTTCTAAAGGGAGGGCATATAAGTCCAATATGTTTTGGAAGGACCCACTTGGGAAAAACTCCTTAATATTAAAAGAAAAGTTTTGAAATCAACAGAGATATTCTAGCAGGCAGATATTTTAAACTGTTGGCAAAATTTTAATAACTAAAACCTGGTAAAAATTTTGGGGTGTTACAATTACTACCCCCCTTAAGAAAAATCTCGTCCTCAAGATTTGCTAAGAGCCGTTGAGAAAAACAAATACTCCATATGCGTCCGAGCGGTTGTGAGTCTGCTGTCGTGGTGCTGCGTGAATAAAATTAAACTACGTAGTGAGGGGATAAACGATGCAGCAACTCGGGGAAAAGAAATCTCATTCTAGGATTCTCTTCGCGGTTACACATGTTAATCTCAAGGAAAACTACTCATATAAGCAGGAACTGAAATACTCGACTCATCGCACAAATTTAAGGTACTAAGCATAAGTTACAACGTAATATTAAATGTTGAACTACCAACACGGTAATGACGTCTAAAATGAGGATGGTAACTGGACAGGGTCTCGAGAAAATGTCTCTGGCAATAGAATACACTCCTCTTCTATCGGAGGAAGTGGATTGACCAGTCGATGTATGCATCTCTCCGGGTCGGGCCTCAGAGCATCTCCAACAGCCGTGCTAAACTAGTGTCGCGCCGCAAAATAGGCCTTTTTAGCGCGCGTGCAACGCGGCGGCTCGCTCCAGCGGGCGCGCAAAAACGGCGCGCGCGCGATAATGGGTTGGGCGCGCGGTCAAAAACGCTTATCCGCGCGGTGTATTTGGAGCGCCAGCCTACTGGCCACAAGGCACACTCGAAGCGCCGCACTCTCTCCCTCTCTCGTCCTATGCCTCACAGCAGCGCCAGCATCGCCGCCCGCCATGGACGCGCACACACGCGCCCTGCTCACCCGTTGTACATCCACGACCCCCCGCCGCCGCCGAAAACCCTAAGCGCGGCGAAGGCCGGGCGTCGCCACCACCGGAGCTCCGCAGAGCGTCGGCCTCGCGCGCAGCCTCTTCTTGCTGCCGCGGATGACTACGGCGCCGGCGCCGGGTGGCGTCGCGCCGGCGCCATCCCGTGTCGTCGCCGCACCGTCGAAGAAGGTACCCAATGTGGCGCGGGCGAAGAAGGGCAAAACATCCGCGAAGAAGAACAAGGCGGCGGACGGCTCCGGCATGGCGAGGGGGAAAAAGCTTGCAGGGCGTTCGACGGCCGCGGCGGCTATCGAAGCGCCGGCGAGCTCACTCGTTGAGCCGGTCGCCGACGCCAAGCACCACGTTCGATTTAAATGCCCCAAGGTGAAAAAATTTCCAAGTATTTTTTTCTTCTTATTTGTTCAATGCATCATCATTTTACATATAGATAGCTTATTTGCATTGTTCAAAAAAATTGTAGTCTCAACGATGATGCATACATGTCCACTATGTGTGTTGGGTCCAACAATTCGCATTGGTCTCAAACCAATGACATCCATTTCGAAGACCATGAGTTTGAGGTGGACGAGGAGGGTGAGGGAATTGTCGAGGCGCCGAGCGGAAGAGCGGGCAATTACTCCACCACCGATGACAAGTTACTATGCAACACTTATTTGCATGTGTCGAAAGATCCATCCATTGGAGGTGATCAAAGTAGAGACGCGTATTGGGGGCGAATGACATAACACTTTAATGCTCACAACAAGAGTGGAATTTACCGCTTCGAGAGATCACTTCGGTCCCGATGGTCGACAATCAACTCGGATTGTCAAAAGTGGGCGGCCGCGCAAAAGTCGGTGGACAAGATTAACCCAAGTGGCACAAATGAGGATGATCGAGTAAGTGGCATCTCATATATGTTCATCATACTTGTTTTTGGTGACCGAAGTGCTAACTTGTTTTGTTTTTCTTGTAGTACAACATTGCACAAAACTTGTTCAAAGAAGAGACAAGGACAACCAAGAAGGGGAAGATCAAGAAAGGCATGATCTTTACCTTGCCTCATTGCTATGAAGTGTTAAAGGATGATGAGAAATGGAAGAAGCGTGATGGTTTGGAGGATTTGCATTTGAGCAACAAACGGAAGCGAGCAATTGAGATGAATGATGATGAGGAGGAGGACGATGCATCAAGTGATGACGGCAAGAGAAGCCCCACACCCAACTCGGTTTCATACTCGAAGCCAAAACGACCGGATGGGTGCAAGAAAGACAAAACCGAAAACAAGAAGAAGAAAGGAGATGATGAGCTCAAAAATGCTACGGAAGCTATTGTGAAGGCAAGGGTCGAAGCGAATGAGGTGAGGAAAATGGCAAGGAACCAAGATGCCGTGGCCGAGGAGAGGAGGTTGGCGGCCGAGGAGAGAAGGGTGGAGGCCGAGGAGAGAAAGGTGACTTTGGAGGAGAGGAAAGTGAGCAACGAGGAGCGAGCTAAGTTGTTGGAATGGGAGAAGCACTTTTTCTTCATGGACACATCTAACCTCAATGCGGGCAAAAGGAGTATGTCAATCTTGCCCAACAAGAAGTCTTGATCCGAAAAAGAGCCTTGGTTCGTGCAATGGGTGGCGATGGCCTCGGCGACATGGGAGGCATGGGTGGCTTCGGCGCCATGGGAGGCGGTGGCCTCGGCGCCATGGGAGGCATGGGTGGCCTCGGCGCCATGGGAGGCGGTGGCCTCGGCGCCATGGGAGGCATTGGTGGCTTTGGAGGCATGGGTGCACCTCCGGCTGCCATGGGAGGCATGGGTGGCTTTGGAGCACCCTCCGGCGCTATGGCCGCCATGGGAGGCATGAGTTTTGCTTCTCTCATGGGAGGCATGGGTGCACCTCCGGCCGCCATGGCTTCTCACACACATTCCCATGAAAATGCCATTGAAAATCTTGCCAACACCGTCGGAGCTTCACATGATGCGGTGCGTGATGAGGATAGGGAGGAAGGTTCATCTTCGGAGGCGGAAGAGTCGTCTTCGGAAGATGAGGACGAAGACGAAGAAGAGGAAGATGAAGATGAAGCTTGATGTGTCTTTCATGTCTTGAACTTTTAGTTTGCATTTGAACTTGGTTGGATGAACTTGTGGGCATTATTTTGATGAACTTGTGGGCATGAACTTTTATTCATCAACTTGTTTGTGTCAAATTTTACATGTTCATTTTTGTCCAAAATATCCATATATGCAAAATGCCCGGCGAGTCGCGCGCGCTGTATTTTTGCGCTCTGCTGGAACGACGCGCGCGCGTTGCATTATGGCACGGCTGCTGGAGCCAGCGAGTGATACAGAAAACCAACCAAGCGCCTTGTAGCGCTAAAAGGTTTTTTGCGCGCGGCGCTATAGCGCGGCTGTTGGAGATGCTCTCAGTGGTCTGCCGATGGCAATCTGAGGGTTCAAATCAGCGAGACTCTGGAGATAATCCATTACTCGCTGGTTCAAATGTTCTTGAGCGATGATGTACTGGATAAGGTTGGCTAGCACTGGGTCTCTCTCAATCCGCCCACCGGGAAAAGATGTTACTCCTCCGGGTGCTGCACGGCTCGGAAAGTAATAATATCCTCGCTCGCGGGCATAGGGTACTGCGGATCGAAGACGAGCAGTCGCTTCTTTTGCAGTAGCTTCTATGGCCAAGCGTGGGGTTGGCATAGATTTCCCTACGAAGGAAACCTCCGTTGGATCTTGGTTGGGGTCTACGGGAGGGATGTGTACTGCTGCCCAATATTCCGAAGTGGAAGGGGTGATTCTTGATTTGAACAGCTCGTACTGGGGTGGCTGGGTAGAACCCATGGTACTGCAAGTAAAGTCCCACAATATTATGACAAAACTACCCGGGGTTGCATCTGGGGATCTCAGATAAATACTAGGGCTCGACATGGTAGGTAAAAGGTTGTGAGGGTGGTGCACAAGGTGTGGGGGTGCTTGGTAAGGTCACGAGGTGGCCTTTTTATAGCACTGGAGCTGGGTCATTTTACCGTGGTGAAAGGTAATAATTTTTGCCAGCTTAGCTCCAAGGGTCGAGGTCAAAGTCACAGGTACATACTTCACTCAAGTGACGTATCACTGTGGGGTTGTCGGGGTTGTCTGGGTAGCTATGCCTGGAAAAACATGCAACTGCGCGCTGACGAAAATATGCAAGGCTACTATTTTGTAACACCCCGGATGTAACTTTCCATATTTGTAACTCCAACTCTTGCCATTTTCGGCATTGTGATATGATATTCCCTCCGTGGTTGGGTTTTTGTCTTTTGTTCTTGCATTTTGTCCATGTCATGCATTTTATATCATGTCATCATGTGCATCTCATTTGCATACGTGTTCGTCTCATGATTCCGAGCATTTTTCCCGTTGTCCGTTTTGCAATCCGGCACTCCTATGTCCCCCGGCGTCCCCTTTTACGTTTTTCCGTGAGCGGGTAATAAACGTTCTCGGAATGGACCGAGGTTTGTCAAGTGGCCTTGGTATACCACCGGTAGACCACCGGTCAAGTTTTGGGTCATTTGGAGCTCGTTTGGTACTCCAACGGTTAACCGCACTCTCGCAAAGGCCTCTTTTAAGTTGCAGCCCAACACCCCTTCAAAATAGTCCAATAACCCATATAAGTCACTTCCATGCTCTCCGTCGTCGGATCACGATCGTGTGGTAAAACTACACTCCATTTGGAGCTTCCTAGCTCCTTCTACCTATAAATATGCCTTCCCCGTCAATTCGGATCAAACCCTAGACGAAATCGTCCCGCTCGCTGGGACACGTCCGCCGCCACCGACGAAAACGCCGCCGCGCCCGCCACTCAGCGTGCGCCACGTGGCGACCAGCGCCCATCGCCGCGGCCCGCGGGTTCAGAAACCCTCCGCGCCCGCTCGGCCCGTCGCCGCCGCCTCCGGCGCGCCCCGCCGCCGGCCGCTGCCGCCGGCGCCCGCCCGCCGCTCGAACCGCCCTCGCCGCCCGCCCGTCGCCCGCCGGCCGGCCCGACTCCGCCCTCGCCGTCGCCGTCGCCAGCGCTGCCCCGCCTCGGCCTCGCGCCTCCGCCCGACCCGCAGCTCGGCCGGCCTCTCTCTCTCCGGCCCGGCCCCTCGCCGCCGAGCGCAGCCGCGCCGCCGGCCGCCTCGAGCTCCGGCCGGATCTGAGATCCAAGTCCCGGGCGGTTGACTTCCCCCCAAATTCATCTAAGTTTTTAAATCCTGTGTTAATTTGTGGCATTTTCAACGCATCATAACTTTGCACCTGTAGCTCCGTTTCGTGCGTGTAATATGTCAAAATGTTCGCCTCGAAGAGTAGATCATTTCATCTCATTGCATCATTTTCATTTGAGCTCATCTTGATGCCCGAAATGCTGTTAGAAGAGGGCTATGTGATGTTAGTTTCTGTTTCTTAACAGAACATGCACTTTTGTCATTTTTGCCATGATTGATGTGAGCACCCTATGAATTTGAGTCCTACATGTGTTTTGTAATATGCCATGCCATCTTTCCAGGGGTGTATGCCATGTATTTTTGTGATCTATGTGGTGACTAGCACAAGCATGCAAACTAGGCCTCATGATGTTGCTGATTTCAGCCCCTGTTTTGCTGATATTTTTATGCCATGTTAACTTGATGCTACCGAGAGATCCTTGCATATTTTGAGATACTTCAGTAAGGATGTTTTGAACATATGGTTATGCTCTATCCATCCATGCCTTTGTTTGCAATTTTGTAGTGCCATAGCTTGAGTCAATCGAGCTCTATTTTTGATATAAAATGTTTCCTGGCAGATTGTTTACATGTTATTCAATTTTGCCAAGGTTGTTGTGGTCGATCCGTGTATGCTATGATGTTGTTCTTGCCATGTATATCTTCTATGCCATGTCTTCTTGATGTATGTATGCTTATTTTATCATATAAGGCTCTGTAGTAAGTGCTTTGAGCTCTTAAACATGCCTACTTGTTATCTGTTTTGACATGCCCATTCTGCTGAATCATTAACTAAACTTGCTATATTGACATGGGTGTTACTATATTTTCTAATCCTTTTTGGCTTATGGTCAGCAAGGGACTTTTGTTCTATGCTTTGAGTAGATTCATTCCATGCCTTTTTTTGCTATTATAAGTTCCTGTAGCATGTTGTTTTCTTGCTCTGAACATTGCTTCCTGATGCTGTTTTTGCCATGTTCAGTAATTTCACCAAGTCTGTGAAGCTGATATGTTTTGCACTTTTGCCATGCTTGTTTGAACCTTTTATGATGTGATTTAGCCGTAGCTCAGTGTTCATCTTTTGTCAAGAATCTTGAGTAGATCACTGCCATATGCTTTTCTGGTACGTTTGGGTGCAGTAGCTTAATTTCTTGTTGCTTGCTAAGTGGCATCATGCTGTTAATGGCAGATTTGTGCCATTCTTGTTTTGCTTGTCATTTGCAAACCGTGCATCCGATTCCGGTGATCTTTATATCGATTTCAACCAAATCATCTCATCTTTCCAGCGCATACTTGGTTTGCCAAGTTGATGCCTGGTTCATCATTTTCGTTCGGAGCGCGCATACGCATTGCATATCACATCTCGCATATCATGTCATGTTTTGCATCATGTTGCTTGTGCATTGCACCGTAATTTATGGTGGTTCCTTTGCTTGTGTTCTTGCTTTGTGTAGAGCCGGGAGACGAGTACGTGAACGAGGAACCTGTTGAGAACGCTTACGAGGATCAAGCTTTCGACAACTCTGAGAACTTTGCAGGCAAGATGACCATACCCTCGAAATCACTTCTATCTTTGCTATGCTAGATGCTCGCTCTTTTGCTATGCCTACGCTACGATGCCTATCACTTGCTTATCATGCCACCCATATTGCCATGTCAGCCCCTAACCATCCTTTCCTAGCAAACCGTTGATTGGCTATGTTACCGCTTTGCTCAGCCCTCTTATAGCGCTGCTAGTTGCGGTGAAGATGAAGTTTGTTCCTTGTTGAACATGGAGATGTTGTTCCTTGTTGGAACATGTTTACTTGTTGGGGATATCACAATATATCTGCTATAATTAATGCATCTATATACTTGGTAAAGGGTGGAAGGCTCGGCCTTATGCCTGGTGTTTTGTTCCACTCTTGCCACCCTAGTTTCCGTCATACCGGTGTTATGTTCCTTGATTTCGCTCCTCCACGGTTGGGTGATTTATGGGACCCCTTGACAGTTCGCTTTGAATAAGACTCCTCAAAGAAGGCCCAACTTTGGTTTTACCATTTGCCACCTAAGCCTTTTTCCCCCGGGGTTTCGCGAGCCCGAGGGTCATCTTTATTTTAACCCCGGACCAGTGCTCCTTCGAGTGCTGGCCCGAACCGAGCAGCCTGCGGGGCCACCACGGGGAAACTCGAGGCTTGGTTTTACTCGTAGCTTGACTTATCCGGATGTGCCCTGAGAACGAGATATGTGCAGCTCCTATCGGGATTTGTCGGCACAATCGGGCGGCTTTGCTGGTCTTGTTTTATTGCTGTCGAAATGTCTTGTAGTCCGGGATTCCGAGATTGACCGGGTATTCCCGGTAGAAGGAATATCCTTCGTTGACCGTGAGAGCTTATAATGGGCTAAGTTGGGACACCCCTGCAGGGTATTATCTTTCGAAAGCCGTGCCTGCGGTTATGAGGCAGATGGGAATTTGTTAATGTCCGGTTGTAGAAAACCCGAAGTTGACCTTAATTAAAATACACATCAACCGCGTGTGTAACCGTGATGGTCTCTTCTCGGCGGAGTCCGGGAAGTGAACACGGTGTTGGAGTAATGTTTGACGTAAGTAGTTCAGGATCACTTCTTGATCGCTCCTAGCTTCACGACCGTGCTTTGCTTCTCTTCTCGCTCTCTTTTACGAATGTAGCCACCATATATGCTAGTCGCTTGCTGCCGCTCCACCTCACAACTCTATCCTTCCTATAAGCTTAAATAGTCTTGATCTCGCGGGTGTGAGATTGCTGAGTCCCGTGACTCACAGATTCTACCAAAACAGTTGCAGTGCCGACGATGCGGTGCAGGTGGACGCAACCGAGCTCAAGTGGGAGTTCGATGAGGAACGTGGTCGTTACTATGTGTCTTTTCCGATGATCAGTAGTGGAGCCAGTTGGGACGATCGGGATCTGTGTAGCATTTGGGGTATCTTCTTTTATTTGGTTCCGTAGTCGGACCTTGAGTGTAATCTGAATGATGGATGTTTATTTATGTATTGTGTGAAGTGGCGAATCGTAAGCCAACTATGTATCTATTTCCTTATGTATTACATGGGTTGTGTGAAGATTACCTCACTTGCGACATTGCTTTCAATGCGGTTATGCCTCTAAGTCGTGCTTCGACACGTGGGAGATATAGCCGCATCGAGGGCGCTATGTTGGTAATCGAGCCTTCCCGACTTAGGAGCCCCCGCTTGATTGTTTGGCGTTGTTGAGTCTAGAACGGAAAATGTTTTGAGTCTTAGGATTATATATATCGGAGAGTAGGATTCTTTTACTCCCCATCCCTTAAATCGCTCTGGTGAGGTCTCCCGACGAGAAGTTTTGACTCTCCTCTCCTCAAATTTCACTAAAAAGTTTTTAGGATCACGCTGGTATCTTGGAATCGTTCGATGGTTTTGTGACGAGAACATTGTTCTTGCTGCCTCGACATTTAGGGGTTGTGGCGGTGTCCCGGAGTTGAGCTCGAGGTGTTGTCGTCACAATTTTATCGTGGCAGTTCGGAATACCGAGATTTGCCGACATCGAAATCTCTTTTGTGCAGTTGTTGGTGAGATAACCCGATAACCCAATCTCGGGCGAGCTCGAGAGTATTGCCATGACTCGTATAATGGATGCTTTTCAAGGTCGAGGTACACGATTTCGAAGGTTTCTTGGTTATGTGTTGACGGATGGATACAATGGATCTAGGTATTGTTAGTTTGGGTGATATATTTTGTGTCCCCTCAGATCCCCAACACCAGATTGCATAACCGAAAGTTTCGGGAGTTTATAGGTGGGATTCAAGTAGCTCTAGCATTTCTTCCCGCAGATATTTGGTTCGTGATTGGGTAATCCTTACCACTTATTTGTTCCAGTCGTACCTTGTTATTTTTTCATCAACCCTTAATCAAGTGGCTTCTCACATTAATGGACGTGTGATGTTAACTTTGGAATTCATTCGTTCATCCTTGTTCGAATGTTTATTGTGAAGACTACATGTTGCAATTTCTATCCGTTGATTCAACTTGTCTATCTGTCTATCAAGTGCTAACGGATGTCACCCTCTTCAGGATGGCTCCGCCAACGCGTCAGAATCCGGAACGTAATGATGGGAATCAGTCGAACCCTCCACCTCCACCTCCGCCTCCGGAGGCATGGCAAGCTATCATGGCAGCCACCAATGCCAATGCTCAGATGATTTTGCAGCTCTTGCAAGAGCGTACTCAAGGGCAAGGCAGTCAAGGAAATCAGGGTCAAGGCAACAACCACCCGCACTTTGCTACTCTCAGTCAGTTCCTCGCTAATCAGCCGAAGTCTTTCAGTTTCTGTGTCGAGGCTACAGACGCTGACGATTGGCTTGTGGACATCTGCAAGCATTTTGAATGTAGCAATGTCGGACCGAGGACTTTGTCAAGTTTGCATCGCTTCAACTCAAGGATCAAGCTGCTGAGTGGTACCAAGAATACAAAGATTCCAGAGGAGGCCGTGTCATTACAGGATGAGTTCCACGAGATTTCAGAGCTCACCACATTCGAAAAGTGTTGTTGAGATCAAGCGTGAGGAGTTCCGCAATCTCAAACAAGGCAACATGTCTGTACCAATACAATATCCAGTTCGAAACTCGCTCGCTTTGCTAAGCAAGACGTCCCCGATGAGAAGAGTATGATCTATCAATTCAGAGGTGGTCTCGAGAGAAGATCTGCAATTAGCTCTTGTGCTTTTGAGCCGTAAAAGTATGATGAATTCTACAACATGGCATCAAGCAAGAAGCTGCCCAGCTCAAATGTGAGGCTTCTAAGAAGAGAATCAGGGATGCAGTTCAGTCTTCTTCTTCCTCTCAAGTGGCAGCTAAGCAGCAGAAGTTCTACCTTCCTCCTCCTCCGTTCCGTCAGCCTTATCAGCAGAAGAACTCAGGTGCTCGTGGATCTTCCCACCCACCCAACCTAGGCTATCAGAACAAGTCAAATTCTCAAGCTCCAAGGTAAAATGCTCCTTATCACCGTCCGCTCTCAGAGGTGACTTGCAACAAGTGTCAGCAGAAAGGTCACTATGCGAACAAGTGCTTCAACCAAAGGCGCCTTCCGCCTCCTCCTCCTGTGAAATCTTCCAGCAATGCAGTGGTCAAGCATAATCCAAAGCATGCCAAGGTCAATATGATGAATGCAGCTCAAGCGGAGGAATCTTCTGATGTGATAATGGGTAATCTTCCAGTTAATGATATTCCTGCAAAAGTTTTATTTGATACTGGTGCATCGCATTGTTTCATGTCAAGACGTTTTTTCCCAAGCATGAATTCACTTCTTCACATTTGGGTAAACCCATGGATGTCATTTCTCCGGGTAAATGGTTGAGCTCCAGTTTGGTGGTTCCGGATACCACAATCAAGATGGGCGATTATAGATTTCTGGCTAAACCAATTGTCCTTGGTGACTCGGATATTGATCTTATTCTTGGGATGGACTGGCTTTCTCGGCACAAAGCTCAGCTAGATTGTGCTGCTGTGGGAAATTCAATTGACTCACTCTTCTAATGATGTGATCATCTATGCCGCTTCGTGATGAAACCATTCGGTTGTTTTCTCTCAATGAGAAGGGCGAATTGGATGCTATCTCTCGATTCGATCGTTTGTGAGTACCAAGATGTCTTTCGGAAGAGCTACCGGTATGCCTCCTCATCGGCCGCTTGAATTCGTTATCGATCTTGAGCCCGGCATCGAACCCGTTTACAAGCGTCCATACAAGCTTGGACCTAATGAGCTGAAGGAATTGAAGAAGCAGCTAGATGAACAAGAGCGTCTGAGTTTGATCAGACCGAGTTCATCTCCTTGGGGTTGTGGTGTTCTTTTTGTCCAGAAGAAGGATGGCACGGACCGACTTTGCGTCGATTACCGTCCATTGAATAAGAAGACTATCAAGAACAAGTATCCACTTCCCAACATCAATGAGCTTTTCGAGCAACTCAAAGGTGCTAAAGTGTTCTCCAAGCTTGACCTTCGTATGGGTTATCATCAGATTCGCATTCGTGAACAAGATATTCCCAAGACAGCATTCAGAACAAGCTTTGGTTCTTATGAATATACTTGTCATGTCTTTCGCCTTGTCAATGCTCCTCCAACATTCTCTCGAATGATGAACTTCATCTTCAACCCCTACACCAATGAATTCGTCTTGGTCTATCTGGATGATATTTTGGTCTTCTCCAAGAATAAGAAGGATCATGCCAAACATTTGCGATTGGTGCTAGACAAGCTCAGGGAGTATCAATTCTATCTAAGTTCTCCAAATGTGAATTTTGGCTTGATGAAGT
This sequence comes from Aegilops longissima, assembly GCA_021605205.1. NCBI lineage: Eukaryota > Viridiplantae > Streptophyta > Magnoliopsida > Poales > Poaceae > Aegilops > Aegilops longissima. The sequence goes on along the minus strand of CM038677.1, from coordinate 520,433,923 downwards.
GCTTTACCTTGGTCATATCATCTCCGCCAAGGGCATCGCTGTTAATCCCAGAAGGTGTCCTTGAGCCAGAATTGGGAACCTCCTCGGAATGTCAAGCAGCTTCGCAGTTTTCTTGGTCTTGCAAGCTATTGCCGAAGATTCGTTGAGAACTTCTCCAAGATTGCAAAGCCTCTTTCCAACCTTCTCCAGAATCATGTGAAGTATGTCTGGTCTCCTGAGTGTGACGTTGCTTTCAATACTCTCAAAGAGAAACTCGTCACAGCTCCTGTCTTGACTCCTCCTGATGAATCCAAGCCATTCGAAGTTTTCTGTCATGCTTCTCTTCAAGGTCTCGGAGCTGTGTTAGTGCAAGAGAAGAGAGTTGTGGCTTATACCTCTCGCCAGTTGAAGCCCAATGAAAAGATCTACCCCACTCACGATCTTGAGTTGGCGGCAGTTGTCCATGCATTGATAACGTGGAGACATCTCTTGTTGGGAAGGAAAGTGGACATTTTCACCGATCACAAGAGCCTCAAGTATATCTTCACTCAGCCCAACCTCAACCTCGTGCAAACTCGATGGGTCGAAATGATTCAAGAGTACAACCCAAGTATTGAATATACTCCGGCAAGGCCAATGTCATTGCAGATGCTTTGAGCAGGAAGGCTTATCGCAACAGTTTAATCCTCAAGCCCTTCCAACCGGATCTCTGTGAAGCTTTCCATAGCTGAATCTTCAAGTTGTTCCTCAAGGCTTTCTTGCAAACCTCATAGTCTCTCCTACTTTGGAAGATCAGATTCGTGAGGCTCAGCTCCTGGATACCATGGTGAAAATGGTGAAACGTGGTATCGACAAGGACATTTCCAAATACAAGTGCTTCCACATTGATGACAAAGATACACTTTTCTTCGAGGACCGGATTGTGGTTCCAAAGGGTGATCTACGTAAAGTCATTATGAACGAGGCACACAATTCGCTTCTATCCATTCATCCTGGAAGTACGAAGATGTACCATGACCTCAAGCAGTCGTATTGGTGGACTCGAATGAAGCGAGAAATTGCTCAATTCGTGAATGAATGTGATGTCTGCAGAAGAGTGAAAGCAGAACACCAACGACCAGCTGGTCTCCTCCAACCTCTTGCTATTCCGGAATGGAAGTTTGATCATATCGAAATGGACTTCGTGACTGGATTTCCTAAGTCCAAGCGTGGAAATGATGCTATCTTCGTTGTCATTGACAAGCTTACTAAAGTGGCTCATTTTCTTCCTATCAAAGAATCCATCACAGCAGCTCGGTTGGCGAGCTATACACATCCAGATTGTCTCCTTGCACGGCATTCCACAAGTGATCTCTTGAGACCGTGGCAGCATCTTTACCTCCAAGTTTTGGGATTCTTTTCGAAGGCCATGGGCACCAACATTCGTTTCAAAGACAGCTTTCCATCCTCAAACAAGTGGCCAAGTCGAGCGAGTCAATCAAATCCTTGAAGATATGCTCGGGGCTTGTGTCATTTCCTTCGGTATGAAGTGGGAAGATTGTCTTCCATATGCCGAAGTTCTCCTACAACAATAGCTTCCAAGCGAGTTCGGCAAGGCCCCATCTGAAACTCTCTATGGCGAAAAGTGTCGTACTCCTCTCAATTGGTCCGAGACAGTGAACGCCAACTTCTTGGCAATGACTTGATCACGAAGCGAAGAAATGTGCAAAGTCATTCATGAGAATCTCAAAGCCGCATAATCGCGCGGAAGAGTTATTATGATGACAAGCACCGTGATGTGGCTTTTGAAATCGGAGACCATGTCTACCTCCGCGTCTCTCAATGAAAGGCACTCGCCGCCCGGTATCAAAGGGAAGCTTGCCCCTAGATACGTGGGTCCTTTCAAGATCATTGGCAAAAGAGGCGATCTCGCCTATCAACGAGCTTCCGTCCAACCGCGCAAATGTGCACGATGTGTTTCACGTGTCACAGCTTCGCAAGTGCTTCAAGGCGCTGAGCGCACTATCAACTTCAAGATATTGACCTTCAAGAAGATCTCTCTTATCATGAGCACCCCGTTGCTATTCTTGAAGAAACCGAGCGCAAGACTCGCAACAAGTCAATCAAATTCCTGAAAGTGAAGTGGTCACACCATTCCGACCGTGAAGCCACACGGGCGCGAGGATCACCTCCGTTCGAATATCCGGAGTTCTTTCAGTCCTAGATCTCGGGGCGAGATCCTCTTGTAGTGGTGGAGTGTTGTAACACCCGGATGTAACTTTCCATATTTGTAACTCCAACTCTTGCCATTTTCGGCATTGTGATATGATATTCCCTCCGTGGTTGGGTTTTGTCTTTCGTTTTGCATTTTTCCATGTCATGCATTTTATATCATGTCATCATGTGCATCTCATTTGCATACGTGTTCGCCTCATGATTCCGAGCATTTTTCCCGTTGTCCGTTTTGCAATCCGGCACTCCTATGTCCCCGGCGTCCCCTTTTACGTTTTTCCGTGGCGGGTACTAAACGTTCTCGGAATGGACCGAGGTTTGTCAAGTGGCCTTAGTATACCACGGTAGATCACGGTCAAGTTTCGGTCATTTGGAGCTCGTTTGGTACTCAACGGTTAACCGCACTCTCGCAAAGGCCTCTTTTAAGTTGCAGCCCAACACCCTTCAAAATAGTCCAATAACCCATCTAAGTCACTTCCATGCTCTCCGTCGTCGGATCACGATCGTGTGGTAAAAACTACACTCCATTTGGAGCTTCCTAGCTCCTTCTACCTATAAATATGCCTTCCCGTCCAATTCGGATCAAACCCTAGACGAAATCGTCCCGCGCTCGACGGACACGTCCGCCGCCACGGACGAAACCGCCGCCACGCCCGCCACTCAGCGCGCCCACGCGGCGACCTCGCCCACATCGCCGCCGGCCCATAGGGCCCAGCGAAACCCTCCGCCCCGCTCGGCCCGTCGCCCGCGCCTCCGGGCAGCGCTCCCGCCGCCGCCGCTGCCCACCCAGCGCCCGCCCGGCGCTCGGCTACCGCCTCCGCCGCCCGCCGTCGCCGCCCGGCCGCCCGACTCGGCCCTCGCCCGCCTCGCCCGCCATGGCCCACTCCTCGGCCCGCGCCTCCCCGCCTCCTTCCGCCCCAGCTCCGGCCGGCCTCTCCCTCGCCCGCCCCGCCCTCGCCGCCCGGCGCGGCCGCCCGGCCGCCTCGAGCTCGGCGGATCTGAGATCAAGTCCCGGGCGGTTGACTTCCCCCCGAAATTCATCTAAGTTTTAAATCTGTGTTAATTTGTGGCATTTTCAACGATCATAACTTTGCACTGTAGCTCCGTTTTCGTGCGTGTAATATGTCAATATGTTCGCCTCGAAGAGTAGATCATTTCATCTCATTGCATAATTTTCATTTGAGCTCATCTTGATGCCCGAAATGCTGTTAGAAGAGGGCTATGTGATGTTAGTTTCGCTTTCTTAATGAACATGAACTTTTGTCATTTTGCCATGATTGATGTGAGCACCCTATGAATTTGAGTCCTACATGTGTTTTGTAATATGCCATGCCATCTTTCCAGGGGTGTATGCCATGTATTTTTGTGATCTATGTGGTGACTAGCACAAGCATGCAAACTAGGCCTCCTGATGTTGCTGATTTCAGCCCCTGTTTTGCTGATATTTTTATGCCATGTTAACTTGATGCTACCGAGAGATCCTTGCATATTTTGAGATACTTCAGTAAGGATGTTTTGAACATATGGTTATGCTCTATCCATCCATGCCTTTGTTTGCAATTTTGGAGTGCCATAGCTTGAGTCAATCGAGCTCTACTTTTACTATAAAATGTTTCCTGGCAGATTGTTTACATGTTATTCAATTTTGCCAAGGTTGTTGTAGTTGATCCGTGTATGCTATGATGTTGTTCTTTTCATGTATATCTTCTATGCCATGTCTTCTTGATGTATGTATGCTTAGTTTATCATATAAGGCTCTGTAGTGAGTGCTTTGAGCTCTTAAACATGCCTACTTGTTATCTGTTTTGACATGCCCTGTTGTTTGAATCATTATGAAACTTGCTATATTGACATGGGTGTTACTATATTTTCGATCCTTTTTGGCTTATGGTCAGTAAGGGACTTTTGTTCTATACTTTGAGTAGATTCATGCCGTGCCTTTTTTTGCTATTATAAGTTCCTGTAGCATGTTGTTTTCTTGCTCTGAACATTGCTTCCTGATGCTGTTTTTGCCATGTTCAGTAATTTCACTAAGTCTGTGAAGCTGATATGTTTTGCACTTTTGCCATGCTTGTTTGAACCTGTTATGATGTGATTTAGCCTTAGCTCAGTGTTCATCTTTTGTCAAGCATCTTGAGTAGATCACTGCCATATGCTTTTCTGGTACGTTTGGGTGCAGTAGCTTAATTTCTTGTTGCTTGCTAAGTGGCATCATCTTTGTTAATGGCAGATTTGTGCCATTCTTGTTTTGCTTGTCATTTGCAAACCGTGCATCCAATTCGGTGATCTTTATATCGATTTCAACGAAATCATCTCATCTTTCAGCGGCATACTTGGTTTGCCAAGTTGATGCCTGGTTCAACATTTTCCTTCGGGCGCGCGATACGCATTGCATATCACATCTCGCATATCATGTCATGTTTTGCATCATGTTGCTTGTGCATTGCACCGTGATTTATGGTGGTTCCTTTGCTTGTGTTCTTGCTTTGGGTAGAGCCGGAGGCGAGTGCGTGAGCGAGGAACCTGTTGAGAACGCTTACGAGGATCAAGCTTTCGACAACTCGAGAACTTTGCGAGCAAGATGACCATACCCTCGAAATCACTTCTATCTTTGCTATGCTAGATGCTCGCTCTTTTGCTATGCCTACGCTACGATGCCTATCACTTGCTTATCATGCCACCCATATTGCCATGTCAGCCCTAACCATCCTTTCCTAGCAAACCGTTGATTGGCTATGTTACCGCTTTGCTCAGCCCTCTTATAGCGTTGCTAGTTGCGGTGAAGATGAAGTTTGTTCCTTGTTGGAACATGGAGATGTTGTTCCTTGTTGGAACATGTTTACTTGTTGGGGATATCACAATATATCTGCTATAATTAATGCATCTATATACTTGGTAAAGGGTGGAAGGCTCGGCCTTATGCACGTGTTTTGTTCCACTCTTGCCACCCTAGTTTCCGTCATACGGTGTTATGTTCCTTGATTTCGCGTTCCTTACGGTTGGGTGATTTATGGGACCCCTTAACAGTTCGCTTTGAATAAGACTCCTCCAAAGCAAGGCCCAACTTTGGTTTTACCATTTGCCACCTAAGCCTTTTCCCCGGGTTTCGCGAGCCCGAGGGTCATCTTTATTTTAACCCCCCCCGGTGCTCCTTGAGTCTTGGCCCGAACCGAGCAGCTCATGGGGCCACCACGGGAAACTCGAGGCTTGGTTTTACTCGTAGCTTGACTTATCCGGATGTGCCACGAGAACGAGATATGTGCAGCTCCTATCGGGATTTGTCGGCTGTCGGGCGGCTTTGCTGGTCTTGTTTTATTGCTGTCGAAATGTCTTGTAGTCCGGGATTCGAGATTGATCGGGTCTTCGGTAGAAGGAATATCCTTCGTTGACCGTGAGAGCTTATAATGGGCTAAGTTGGGACACCCTGCGGGTATTATCTTTCAAAGCCGTGCCGCGGTTATGAGGCGATGGGAATTTGTTAATGTCGGTTGTAGAAAACCCGAAGTTGACCTTAATTAAAATACACATCAACGCGTGTGTAACCGTGATGGTCTCTTCTCGGAGTCCGGAAGTGAACACGGTGTTGGAGTAATGTTTGGCGTAAGTAGTTCAGGATCACTTCTTGATCACTACTAGCTTCACGACCGTGCTTTGCTTCTCTTCTCGCTCTCTTTTGCGAATGTAGCCACCATATATGCTAGTTGCTTGCTGCAGCTCCACCTCACAACTCTGTCCTTCCTATAAGCTTAAATAGTCTTGATCTCGCGGGTGTGAGATTGCTGAGTCCCGTGACTCACAGATTCTACCAAAACAGTTGCAGTGCCGACGATGCGGTCAGGTGGCGCAACCGAGCTCAAGTGGGAGTTCGATGAGGAACGTGGTCGTTACTATGTGTCTTTTCCTGATGATCAGTAGTGGAGCCCAGTTGGGACGATCGGGGATCTATGTAGCATTTGGGGTATCTTCTTTTATTTCAGTTCCGTAGTCGGACCTTGAGTGTAATCTGAATGATGGATGTTTATTTATGTATTGTGTGAAGTGGCGACTGTAAGCCAACTATGTATCTATTTCCCTTATGTATTACATGGGGTTGTGTGAAGATTACCTCACTTGCGACATTGCTTTCAATGCGGTTATGCCTCTAAGTCGTGCTTCGACACGTGGGAGATATAGCCGCATCGAGGGCGTTACATATTTAAAACTGGGGCATAACAACAGGCTGCATTAATTCGCAAGGTCACATGATTACAAAGCGAGAATACACCGAGACTCGGCACTACTCGGGTGACTTAGTCTACCTCGTTTACATCTAAACAAGCCTGCCTTGAGGATGTTGAGGCTTCTCCACGGGTCTCACCGTCAGGATTGGCCGGAGATGGTGGAGGAACTGCAGGGTCGGGGTAGCTATGGTAACCATCGCGGGGATTGTTGGCCACAATCCCATTGGAGTGTGTTCCCAAAAGGCGACGAAGCACTTCCGGGGTCATCACAAGATCTTGGATGATGGTCAGGGCTGACCTCGGGTATCAATCGGTGTCCGAACAGCACGACCGGGTTGTCGGTGTCGGCCTCGGTTTCTCTGCTTACGGGGCTCGGCGAACCAGCTCTCCTCGAGCTGTGATCGATCAATAGTGATTTGATCGAACAATGCCTCTAGTGCACTTACATAGCGCACTAGGTGCAACAATCTTGGATCCGTCTCGTGATTTCCGTTGGCAACTTGGGGTGGTCTACCATACCCTTCACGCTGGGGTAGTAGTAGAATGAGCGGCAGTTAACTCTGGGCGACAACTGCCGGAGTTGAACTATAAGCAGCTAGCTAGATGGCTTGTGGCTCAAAGGAAGTTGTTCTTCCGGTGAACTGTAGGGCGTTACGGCGCCATGACCCCTACCGTAGATGTGCCTGATGGCCCAAAATTGACGGATTTCACCGCCCATGGGTCCTTGGTACACAACATATTCTGGGGGCTCTTCTAACGCATAGGCACGACGGGTGAGGTTTGCGAGTATGGTCACAAAACCTCCAAGGTTGGTTGCTGTGGTCTCATTGTGCACTACGGGACCGTGCATTGTGGCTATCTTTGGGGTAGAGGCTGTCTTGAGCTGGGTTGAGGCTAGCGTGCCTTTTTATAGAAAAAGAAACGAAGCCTTCCTTCGCACGCTTGCGAATGAGACATTATAGGCACGGGTCACTGGCGCGTGATTGACGGTTAGGCTGATAGGTTGGGCACCGATTGCCAAATGTGTCGGGGTCAATGTGTGGCTATCTTGCACGGGAAGCTTGGCTGGGGTTTGTTAGGTCTGGTAGGTTGTTTTGCCTAAGTTTATCGACCTGGCTGGGATAGGATTAGCCAATGGTCAGCCTGGCTCTGATACCAAGTTTGTGGGGACCGATTCTCCGGGTATTAATTCCCAGAAAATGGCCCTTGTGCTCATCAGCCCCAGGATTACTGTTAGCTGATTAGGCACCAACTTGATACAGAAACTCCAAGCAAAACACAAAAATATGTGGTACAAGACCATTCTGGTCTGTGAGTACAACAAATGGTTTCTAGCGGTTGATGGCGGAAGCGGGTTGTAAACCATCAGTGTCTATGGGACTCCATTTCCCACGGGAACAGCTGACCAGGTTAACTCCTATCTTCACGAGGCTGCTATCACCGTTGCTTAGGTTCCGGGGCTGTCAACACGGTCGCTCCTTTCCGCGCAAGGAATCTGGCCAAGACAATAGCCAGGGACAAGCCAGTGAGTACTTTGAATATACTCGCAAACATTATGAACACGGGAATAATATAACAACGATGTTCCGAAATATTCATGCTCATGACGTCAGTCACAAAAGGTATATGAATCTCTGATGCATGTAAGCAGGTTATTTGTGAAAATGCAATAACATAACAATAATAAAAGGCACCGAGCGTGCGAAACAACGCCACATAAAGGGCTTATAAAATAAATGCCACGGTCGGGCGTCTCAAATACACCACATAAAGGGCTTTAAAAGAAATGCCACGATCGGGCGTCTGAGCGACACCACATAAAGGGCTTTAAAAGAAATGCCACGGTCGAGCGTCGGCGACACCACATAAAGGGCTTTAAAAGAAATGCCACGGTCGAGGCGTCGAGCGACACCACATAAAGGGCTTTAAAAGAAATGCCACGGTCAAGCGTCCGGCGACACCACATAAAGGGCTTTAAAAGAAATGCCACGGTCGGGCGTCCGAGCAACACCACATAAAGGGCTTTAAAAGAAATGCCACGGTCGGGCGTCTGAGCGACACCACATAAAGGGCTTTAAAAGAAATTCCACGATCGAGGCCCGAAATACACCACATAAAGGGCTTTAAAAGAAATGCCACGGTCGGGGCGTCGGCGACACCACATAAAGGGCTTTAAAATAAATGCCACAGTCGGGCGTCTGAGCGACACCACATAAAGGGCTTTAAAAGAAAAACAATCATAGTGAATATCCAGGAGGTAGAACCATCCCAGGGATATTTGATAATACCAATAATATCATGAGTTAGTCCACAACAAAATAATAATCATCATTACCACATGTCGCAAGTCGTAATATCAGTTCTGATTTAACAGTTTCACCTCTGAAGACCAACACTAAGACCGACACTTGACCCATCCCAGACTGTAATCCTTAACCATGGGCACAGCTATTCGAATAGGTTTAATCTCTGCAGAGGGTGTACTCTTTACCCACGAGTAACGAATTCCTTTAGTCCATCAGGACTAATTCCGTCTACGGTCTTTTTGTTGAAAACACACCTAACTTGCACACACCAGCTTAACTCACACGTGTCTGGAATCACCCACGACACTGTCAAGCAAACTCTAAGTGGGAGGCTACAACCTCGCGTAGCATGGGATCAAATTTATATTGCACGCCTAAGGGGTGGCCTCCCTCTCGGTCTCAACCGAAACACCCATGCCCCGGACCGGTGGCCTGCCTACCAGCTACAACCGTATCTTCCACCTGGCCTCTCATGCGGTGTGTGCTAGAAAGAGGTTGACAACTTCTCGAACCGTACTCTACTTGTTGTAGAGGCAGTGGTAATCTGAAACAAGTATGGGGTTCTTGGAACAAGACTCGAGCTAGGGTCGACTCAGAGGTTTATAAATTTCCTGCATGACATGTATAATGAAAATAATTCAACCAAGAGAATCACCGCTCACTATACCTTACTATGCCATACCGGACATAACCGTTGCGACGGAGACCGGCGACAAACTCATGCCTACCCAAGGCAGAGGTTTTCCTGCACTTCTTCCGGCATGCATGCAAGACACATGAGGATGATTATCGTCACAAGTGTGTTCATTCCCAACAGCATGGAAATCACTAATATACATCCATGCACATGATCATATCACATGAAATAACGAGTCCTCCGAAATGAGGTGATGTTATAAGCGTGTCAACGAACACACAAAAATATTATGCGGGGTTCGAATGCTTGCCTTGAGTCACGGGAAGGCAGGTGCATTTCAAACTCTTGAAATAATTCTCCTTTCTTCAAAAATCCTATTTTGAAAATATAAAAGAATTAACAAACAAAAATAAAAACAGCACAAAACTTGTTTTGAAAATTTTTCAAATAAATCTTAAAATAAACTAGACAATATTTGAAAGAGGTAGCAAAACAATCAATTTAATTGGAGTTGTATTTCAAAAGATACAAGAGGTCAAAGTTTGGTCAAAATCTGTTTTAAAATAAAATGTAAAAAAAACGTTTTAAAAGAAAAACACGTCAAGGCGATTCGGAAAAGGCGCTTCCACTTACTCCTGCGTGGGCCAGCGCTGGTCATCGACGGTGGGCCTGCTGCCCATCGTCGTTTGACCAGCCACGCTGGTTCCCCTCTCGACCGAGCAGAGCGGAGCTCGGCGAGATTTTGCTTAAGCAAGCGGGCGTCCTTGGCGATCTGAGGACATGGGTGTGCTCAGGGGGTCGAGACGAGTCTGTGGGTACCCGCCATGGTCGTCGATGTGGACGGAGTCGCCGACGACGAGCTTCGCGGCGGAGCAGGCGTTTAGGTGGATAGTGGGTTTGGGGCTACGGTGGTTTCCGACCAAAATCGAGCGTGGGGTTGCACTCACGAGAGGGAGGGAGAGCTCTTGGTGGAGAGAATGGAGAGGGAGAGGCACTGGTGGCGACGAATCGGTCGGAACTTGGCGGCGACCGAACCGGCCGGACTCGGGGAAGATGGCCTTCCCCTCCTCGACTGCTGGTCGCGGTAGCTCTAGGGTGATCATATGAGGTTGCTCGAGAACTCGATTGAGCTCCGGGGCCCTTATATAGGCGGTGGAGGTCAGTTTCGAGGCGGCCGTCGATAAGGACGACGGCGAACCGTCTTTCTGTAGTAATGGCGACGTGGCGGCGACGCGCGCTAGGGGACGGCTGCGGCTGAGCCGGAGATGCTAAGGGGCAGTGGCGGCGAAGCGCGCTTGTCGGCACCGGCGGAGGCAGGGTGCGCTGCGACGCCGCGCGGCCCCGCCAAGGCTCGACGGCGGCGCTGATGGCTGCCAGACGGCTTGGCGTGCTGCTGTGGGAAGGGGAGGCGTGGCGTGGCGCCACAGAGCGCCAAATACCGGGGCGATCGTGTCGGCTCGGCGCGGATCATGCAATCACGCAGCTCTGGCGCCCAAAGGCACGCACGGAAGGTGTTCGATACAATGTCGTGGCATGCTACAGTCACAGTGAGGTTGGCAAGCAATGTAACTAGGTTAGAGATAGAGGGAAACTCAAGGGACAAGGTGGTTTGGTCAGGTGGCCAAGTTCACAATGCCAACAACAACTCATGTCAAATCAGTTCATGCCCTCCAGGTGTTTGACAAAATGCCACAGGCACCTAGGCATTTCTTGGAGTGGCCAATACTTCCAGATCAGTGTCTCCTTGGATGCACAAGAGGGTGGTGAGGTTAGTTTGTGAAAAGCACAAACTTGCTAGTGCAAGTTTTGCAGAACTTCAAATCTGGACAGGAGGTGGATGGCATTATAACATGAACCAAGAATGATCAAATGAGTGCATGCTCCTGGACTTAGGGGTTTTGCATGGAGGACTACAAGTAGGAGAAAGAATCTAGGGCCAAAGAGCAAGCAAGACTATGGTTGTTTGACAAATCATCATGTTGGACCGAATGGAGATGAGGTTGATTCACTCAAAAATTCAAATAACATCCCTGGATTTTTGCACAAAGTGGAATCATATGCTGCTACTAACATCCCATAATTTTGGTGGAAGCTAGAAAGAAATATTTAAAAGGGTTGTAGTGTAAAATTGTCCACTGGACCAGAGAAGAAAAACATGTGTAGCACTCAAAATATGCAATGAATGAAATATATTATTGCACAAAAGTGATTTAGAGACATCACATGACATCTCCAAATTTTGGTTGGATTTTTAGTTAAGTTCATCAACTGGTTGTAGTACAAAAAGGAGCTCCAAAACTTAAAACAAGTCATTTTAATGAATAAAGCTCAGGGTGAAATAACTTAATAAATAAATCTACTGATTGAGAGATGTTTCTAAAGGGAGGGCATATAAGTCCAATATGTTTTGGAAGGACCCACTTGGGAAAAACTCCTTAATATTAAAAGAAAAGTTTTGAAATCAACAGAGATATTCTAGCAGGCCGAAATTTTAAACTCTTGGCAAAGTTTTAATAACTAAAACCTGGTTAAATTTTTAGGGTGTTACAGTAGACAGTACCAACCTACATCCCCTACATCTGCTAGCCTACCACTGGAAGAGGTCATGCAACATACTAAACTATGCTAGAGCCCATAATAGCTTGTGGCTGCACATGGAAGTTTCTAGCATGAATAATCTTATGATCCCTTTGAGCCTGGGTGGCGGACCATAGGAGGATCACACGGTATAACCACGGGATCTCCTAGGACAACACTGGTATAACCCCAGGTGCCCAAACCAACAATCCACCCAGATGTGTATTAAAGTTGCCACCTTAAGTTGAACCATTAAATAAACAATCTCACATCTGCCATGGATACACTCAAACCCAATCCACGTCTACGAGCATAGCATAGCAATATGAGCATAACGTAGAAGTAACTCCCAAGGGTTTGGTAATAAAACAGGTATTAGGTTCTACCTCATCATCTACTTCCAATACCCACAAGTTTAAACGCATCCTATCATGCAGTGTTTGAGGATTGTAACTAATGCATAAAAACTAGGTATGAAAAGAGTATGATCAATGTGTTACTTGCCTTGGTGACGATCCGCAAAACCTAGGGACTCGTAGTAGCACGCTTCGCACTCCGGGAATTCTATCGCAAACAAGCAATAGCATACATAAGCACTCAAACAAAGATGCACGAGTAAAACTCAAATAAGAAGATCTAACCAAAAAGTTCAACTGAAGAACTCCGGTTTGCAAAAAGAATCAAATCAAACGGAGCAACGAAACTCAAACTACGAAAGAAACAAGATCCGTTTACTAATATGGACTAAAGTCAAATTTTACAGTACCAAAATCTTGTTCAAGTTGGTTAAATAGAAAGAGGGCTTTGAGACGAAGATCTAGGCGCTTGTTTCACCTAATTTGGATAAAAGAGCGAAAAGATAAACTAAAACGAAGATCATGGCAGAAATCACGATCGAAGATAATCGCGGAAAAACCCTGGAAAATAAAACGAGACGAACAGGCTAACGAACGAATGTTCGCTGTCTGCGGCTAACTGACGAACAGCGTTCGTTAAAACGAACGTACGGACGAACATCCACTATTTAACTAAACCGAAGAAAACTGAACAAAAACCGATCTAGGGTTTTTACTGAAAACAAAACCGACGAAAACCGGTGAAGAAAACCGGCGGCGCGAACTCCAGCTGGATCCGCGGCGGCAGCGGTGGACGTTGGCGCGGGAGACGGCGGTGGACATAATAAGCAAACGTAGAACTAACTCCCAAGGGTTTGATAATAAAACAGGTAATAGGTACTACCTCAACTACTTCCCATCCCACAATTTAATTACATCTTAATCATGCAAGTGTTTGAGGATAGATCTAATGCATAAAACTGGGTAGTAGAAAAGGTATGATCAAAGTGTTACTTGCCTTGCTGATGATCCGCGAAACCTAGAGACTCGAAGTAACAAGCGGCGCACTCCGGGTATTCTATCGAAGTCAAACAAACAAGCATACAATAAGTACTTATCTAATGCACAGGTAAAACTCAAATAGAAGATCTAACCAGATAGTTCAACTTAAGAACTCCGGTTTGCAAAAAGAATCAAATCAAACGAAGCAACGAAAGTCAAACGGCGGAAGAAAACAGCTTCGTTTTACTAATCTGGATCTAAGTCAAATTTTACAGTAGTAAAAACTTGTTTAAGTGGATTATTCGGAAAGAGGGTTTCGAGAAGAAACTCTAGGCGCTTGAATCGCCTGATTCCGATAAACGAGCGAAAAGTTATACTAAAACGAAAATCGGATCAAGAATCGCGATCAGAAAAATCACGGATTAAATCCGAGAATAAGAAAAACGACGAACGGGTTAACGAACGGACGTTCGTCAACTAAACTAATCTGACGAACGCGTTCGTTCAAACGAACTAACGAACGAACGTTCGCTAGTTAACCGAACCGAAAAAAACCGAATCTAATAAAAAACAAAAATAAAAAAAAACCGAAAAAACCAAAGAAAAACAGCTCGGTTTTATAAAACCGGTCGGAAAACGAGGCGGCGGCGAACCTCGGGCGGCGGTCACGGCGGCGGCGGGTGGCTCCGGGCGGCGGCGGCGGGTCGGGCTAGGGTTAGGGTTTTTGGTGGGTGGGTCAAGCGGCGGCCTGGCTGGCCAAGCATGGGCGGCGGGCGGCGGGCGGGCTGGGCTGGGCGCCTGGGGTCGGGCGCTTATAGTGCCTCTCGAGCGGAGTCCAGCTGGCACGCCCAAAGGCGGTTCGTTTTTTTTAATAATAACGCCAAGAAAAAATAAAATAAATACTAAACGGACTCCAAAAATCCCGAAATAAATTTTCCCCGACTTCTAAAATCAAGCCAGATTTAATGAACATTTATTTGGGGTATAAATGCAATTTTGAAAAACGCGCATTTTTCCTAAATTCAAATAAAAAGGCGAAAAACTCCAAAATAAAATCTTATTTGATTTTATTATTAAAACTTCATTATTTCTTTATTTTGGGAAATTCATTTTATTCCCTCTCTCATACTTTGGTTGTAGAAATAATTGAAGATAAAATAATTAAAATCAAATGATCCTATTTTCAAAACTTGAGAAAACTCAAATATGAAAATAATGAAAATCCCCAACTCTCTCCGTGGGTCCTTGAGTTGTGTAGAATTTCTAGGATCGAGCAAAAATGCAACTAAAAAAATATGATATGCAATGATGCTCTATGTATAACATTCCAAATTGGAAATTTGGGATGTTACACCTCCCCTCATAGTAGAGGGAAAAATCTTGGTTTTTGGATCTTTCAGATTCTTCATAGTGATCAACAGATATAAATCCCAAGTGACTCAGAGAATAGAGCTATGCTCCACGACAACGGCGCCAAAAAAATGTCTTGATAACCCACAAGTATAGGGGATCGCAACAGTTTTTGAGGGTAGAGTATTCAACCCAAATTTATTGATTCGACACAAGGGGATCTAAAGAATATTCTCAAGTATTAGCAGCTGAGTTGTCAATTCAACCACATCTGAAAGACTTAATATCTGCAGCAAAATATTTAGTAGCAAAGTAGTATGGAAGTAACGGTAATGATGGCAAAAGTAATAGTAGCAGTTTTATAGCAATTGTAACAGTAGCAACGGCAAAGTAACGAAGCAAAGATCAATATGAAACGAACTCGTATGCAATGGATGAATGATGGATAATTATGTCGGATGGCATTCATCATGCAACAGTTATAACATAGGGTGACACAGAACTAGCTCCAATTCATCAATATAATGTAGGCATGTATTCCGAATATAGTCATATGTGCTTATGGAAAAGAACTTGCATGACATCTTTTTTCCCACCCTCCCATGGCAGCGGGGTCCTAATGGAAACTAAGGGATATTAAGGCCTTCTTTTAATAGAGAACCAGACCAATGCATTAGCACTTAGTGAATACCTGAACTCCTCAAACTACGGTCATCACTGGGAAGTGTCCTGACTATTGTTTTTCTGGGGTTGCCTGATCATAACACGTAGTAGGTGACTATAACTTGCAAGATAGGATCAAGAACACAAATATATTCATGAAAACATAATAGATTCAGATCTAAAATCATGGCACTCGGGCCCTAGTGACAAGCATTAAGTATAGCAAAGCCACAGCAACATCAATCTCAGAACATAGTGGATACTAGGGATCAAACCCTAACAAAACTAACTCGATTACATGGTAAATCTCATCCAACCCATCATCATCCAGCAAGCCTACGATGGGATTAATCACGCACGGCGGTGAGCATCATGAAATTGGTGATGGAGGATGGTTGATGATGACGACGGCGATGATTTCCCCTCTCCAGAGCCTCGTACGGACTCCAGATCTGCCCTCCCGAGGAAGAACAAGAGGTGGTGGCGGCTCCATATCATAAAACGTGATGAATCCTTCTCTCTTCTCCCCGAACGTGAATATATGGAGTTGGATTTGAGGTCGGTGGAGGTCCAGGGGACCCACAAGGCATGGGGCGACCCCACCCTTGTGGACAGCTGGTGGGTCCCCATCTGTTGATTCTTTCGCCAATATTTTTATTTATTCCAAAAAAATCTCCGTGAAGTTTCAGGTCATTCCGAGAACTTTTAGTTCTGCACAAAAATAAAACCATAGCAATTCTTCTGAAAACAACGTCAGTCTCGGTTAGTTCTATTCAAATCATGCAAATTAGAGTCCAAAACAAGGGCAAAAGAGTTTGGATAAGTAGATACGATGGAGACGTATCAGGCACTGCCGGCCACGGGAGGATGCCTGCATGTGTTTACCTGGTCGAGAAGGTTCACGTTAACATTAATGCCGATGAAGAAAAAGGTGCTCTGTTAGCCTTCCTTCTTTCGATTTCACAAAATGCAAAACACTGGGGTGTCAAGAAATTGAGATCGTTGGTTCACGAGCGGCACAGTCAGTAGGATGAAACAGACTGCATAGATGCTTTATTTGTGTGTTTGATATAGTGTAATTTAATATACCAACGGTGATGGTATTGAATATGCAAAGAAAATATGTACTCATTTCCTAATTGGATCTTTTAATCAGGAGCCCGGGACCAACCTTTACGCGGGAAAGAGGGAAATCTTCATTAAGCTACAATCTCCATGTCTTTTTATACCATTTCACTAATGTGTTATGGTATCATTATTCTACTTTCTGAGCTATTACTGTGAATATGCTGACCTCATGTCTTCTCATAACATTTGACCTTATTTAGATATTACTGGTTCTTAATCCAGTGAGATCATGAATATTTTTAACTTTGTCCATTCAAAATTTTGTTCTTCTGATGTAATCTTTGATTTGCAAAACAACTTTCGATGTTATATGCATTGTAGCCCGTAGCAACACACGTGCGTTCTACTAGTAGTGTTAATCTGGGGCTTTTACACATGGTATCAAGGAGTTTGTCAAAAAAGCAACGAGGATATCCTAAGCTTGATTGCTACCTTTTGACAGTGCCTCCATCAGGACCAAAGACATTTTAGTCAAGTGATGTTCCTCAAGCCATGCTCATAAATATCCACGTTCATTGTTCAAGGCTGACTTCCACCTTTTCCAAATTTCATAGCTGGATTAGTACTACTGAATTATAGTTAGAAAGAAGTGAAGACATTAATACATTCATGAACACTTAGAGCATCTCCAATAGATGGTCCAAATTTTGGCGGTCCAAACCGGTGATGGTCCAAATTTGGAGCACCAAAAAGTGCTTTTTACATCTCTGAAAAAGTCTCAACTCCAACAAATGTTTCAAAACGGAGATGTAAAAAAAGAGCAACTCCAACAGATAATCCAAAACAAAGATGCAAAACCGGCCGGCGGCCGCGCGGCTGCTGTTCAGCCGCTGTATAGCCGCACATACTGCGAAAAACATCTAAAAACAACATAAAAAAATTATACATGTCCACAATATCAAATTATTACATAGTTGTTCAAATGCACGAGATCAAATGCAACACAAATACAATATAGTTTTGCACAATACAACATGGTTTTTCACAAACAAATAATGAACCTATGCGGCTCTTTGATACGTCCATTTTGCATCATGGTTACCTACTGTTATTTATTATGTTTTTATGCATAATAATGCTTTTTGGAGTAATTCTAATGTCTTTTCTCTCAAAATATGCAAGGAACACACAAAGAGGGGGAATTCCGACAGCTGGAAATCTGGACCTGGAAAAGCTACGTCAGGCCACCTATTCTACACAACTCCAAACTGTTGGGGAACGTAGCATGCAATTTCAAAACAAATCCTACGCTCGTGCAAGATCTATCTAGGAGATGCATATCAGCGAGAGGGGGAGAATGTGTCCACGTACCCTCGTAGACCGAAATCGGAAGCGTTTGATAACACGGTTGATGTAGTCGAACTTCTTCTCGTTCCAACCGATCGAGCACCGAACGTACGACACCTCCGAGTTCTACACACGTTCAGCTCGATGACGTCCCTCGAACTCTTGATCCAGCAAAGTGTCGAGGGAGAGTTTCGTCAGCATGACGGCGTGGTGATGGTGATGGTGAAGTGATCCGCGCAGGGCTTCGCCTAAGCACTACGACAATATGACCGGAGGCGTAAACTATGGATGGGGGCACCGCACACGGCTAGGAATCAATGTTTTGTGTTCTCATGGTGCCCCCCACATATATATAGGTGGGAGAGGAGAGAAGCAAGGGCACCCCAAGTAGGAGTAATCCTACTTGGGCGCCTCCTACAAGTCGGCCTCCCCCTTTCAGAGTGTTGGGCGGGAAAGAAAGAGGGGGAGGGAAGGAAGGGGAGGCCAATCCTCCCTTTCCTTCTCCCTTCCTCCTTTCCTTTCCCCTTATTTCGCCTATAGAGGGCGCACCAGCCCCTTAGGGGCTGGTCTGTCCCATTCTTGGCGCATTAGGCCCATATAGTTTGTCGGGGGTTGCCCGGAACCCCTTCCGATGACCCGATACGTACCCGGTACCCCCGGAACACTTAGGGTGTCCAAGTACTATCGTCTTATATATGAATCTTTACCTCTCTGCCATTTCGAGACTCATCATCATGTCCGTGATTTCATCCGGGAATCTGAACAACATTCAGTCACCAAATCACATAACTCATATAATACAAAATCATCATTGAATGTTGAGCGTGCGGACCCTACGGGTTCGAAAACTTTGTAGACATGACCGAGACACCTCTCCGGTCAATAACTAATAGCGGAACCTGGATGCTCATAGTGGTTCCCACGTATTCTATGAAGATCTTTACCGGTCGTACCGTAATGACAACATACGTTATTCCCTTTGCCATCTATATGTTACTTGCCCGAGATTCGATCATCGGTATCTTCATACCGAGTTCAATATCGTTACCGGAAAGTCTCTTTACTCTTTCTGTAATGCATCATTTCGCAACTAACTCATTAGTCACATTGCTTGCAAGGCTTATTATGATGTGCATTACCGAGAGGGCCCAGAGATACCTCTCCTATACTCGGAGTGACAAATCCTAATCTCGATCTATACCAACCGAACAAACACCTTTGGAGATACCTGTAGAGCATCTTTATAATCACCCACTTATGTTGTGACGTTTGATAGC
The DNA here is from genome assembly GCA_021605205.1 of Aegilops longissima. Classification (NCBI taxonomy): domain Eukaryota; kingdom Viridiplantae; phylum Streptophyta; class Magnoliopsida; order Poales; family Poaceae; genus Aegilops; species Aegilops longissima. The sequence continues at coordinate 520,414,951 of CM038677.1, read as the reverse complement.
ACACAAGGTATTCCTCCGGTATCCGGGAGTTGCATAATCTCATAGTCAAAGGAATATGTATATGTCATGAAGAAAGCAATAGCAATAAAACTGGACGATCAATATGCTAAGCTAATGGATCGGTCTTATCCATCACATCATTCTCCCAATGATGTTATTTCGTTCATCAAATGACAACACATGTCTATGGTTAGGAAACATAACCATCTTTGATTAACGAGCTAGTCTAGTAGAGGCTTACTAGGGATTTTGTTTATGTATCCACACATGTATCAATTTCCGGATAATACAATTCTAGCATGAATAATAAATATTTATCATGATATAAGGAAATATAAAATAACAACTTTATTATTGCCTCTAGGGCATATTTCCTTCAGTATCCCACTTGCACTAGAGTCAATAATCTAGTTCACATCGCCATGTGATTTAACACCAATAGTTCACATCTTTATGTGATTAACACCCATAGTTCACATCGCCATGTGACCAACATTCAAAGGGTTTACTAGAGTCAATAATCTAGTTCACATCGCTATGTGATTAACACGCAAAGAGTACTAAGGTGTGATCATGTTTTGCTTGTGAGAGAAGTTTTAGTCAACGAGTCTGCCACATTCAGATCTGTATTTATTTTGCAAATTTCTATGTTTACAATGCTCTGCATGGAGCTACTCTAGCTTATTGCTCCCACTTTCAATATGTATCCAGATCGAGCCCTAAAGTCATCCAGATCGGTGTCAAAGCTTGCATCGACATAACTTTTTACGATAAACTCTTTATCACCTCCATAACCGAGAAATATTTCCTTAGTCCTCTAAGGATAATTTTTACCGTTGTCAGTGATCTACTCCTGGATCACTATTGTACCCCTTGCCAAACTCATGGCAAGGTACACAATAGTTCTGGTACACAGCATGGCATACTTTATAGAACCTATGGTTGAGGCATAGGGAATGACTTTCATTCTCTTTCTATCTTATGCCGTGGTCGGGCTTTGAGTATTACTCAACTTCACACCTTACAATACACGCAAGAACTCCTTCTTTGACAGATCAATTTTGAACTTCTTCAAAATCTTGTCAAAGTATGTGCTTTGTGAAAGTCCTATTAAGCGTCTCGATCTATCCCTATAGATCTTGATGCCCAATATATAAGTAGCTTCACCGAGGTCTTTCATTGAAAAACTCTTATTCCAGTATCCTTTTATGCTATCCAGAAATTCTATATCATTTCCAATCAATAATATGTCATCCACATATAATATCAGAAATGCTACAGAGCTCCCACTCACTTTCTTGTAAATACAGTCTTCACCATAAGTCTGTATAAAACCATATGCTTTGATCACCTTATCAAAGAGTATATTCCAACTCCGAGACGCTTGCACCAGTCCATAGATGGATTGCTAGAGCTCACATACTTTGTTAGCACCTTTAGGATTGACAAAACCTTCTGGTTGCATCATTGTCGGATTTCGGGTTCCGGCAGACCCTTGAGGTTCGAACACTGGTGTGCGCGCGGAGATCCAACCCTCCACCGTCTCGCACCTCGCCGAATCGCTGGGACCTAAACTACTAACGAAACAGGACAAGAGACACGAGATTTATACTGGTTCAGGCCACCATTGTGGTGTAATACCCTACTCTAGTGTGTGGTGTGGTAGATTGCCTCTTGGGCTGGTGAGGAACAATACAAGGAAGAACAGCCTCGCGAGGGTCTGTTCTTGGCGGGTGCGATGAACTGCTAGATGGGGTTCAGTCGCTCTAGCTACTGGTTCCTTGATGAGGATCGGGTCTCTGTCTTTCTCTCTAGATTCCAGATCTCTCTACCCTGTGGGTGGCTACTCCTATTTATAGGCGAAGGCCCTGGGCCTCTTCCCAAATATTGAGCGGGAAGGGCGCCAACAATTAGCCATTTGAAGGGGAACAGCGGGTACACTTATCCTGACTAAAGATGGTCCTCGCTTTGCCAAAGGCTCTGGTGATGACGCTTTGCTTGGGCTCCACGATGACTCCCTTCCAGCCGTTGGGCTGGTCTTGGTCTTGTTGCCTTGAAATGGATGCCTTTGCTTGATACTCTCGCTGCTTGCTCCCTTTGCACCAAAGAGGAAAGGAGGACATCTGGCGCTGGCGCCTCGATCGGGCGCCCTTGGTCGCCATGGCTTGCGTCATGGGCACCTCGCGAGGTACCCTGCCTTGAACTCTCCGCCTCCTCATGAGCTAGCCCGACGAGGCCGTGCTCGAGGAAGCTCCTTGTCATCCGCCTGCGAGGCTTGGCCTCGCGAGGGTCTTGAGCTATGCTTGATGAAGATGGGCTGTCTGGGCCTCCTTTGAGCCACGCCAAGCAGCCAGCAGCGAGCAAGTCAGGGACCCCTGCCCTGAGCGCCGACAATCATATACAACCCTTCTTTAAGAAATCCATTAAGGAATGTAGTTTTGACATCATTTGCGAGATTTCATAAAATGCGGCAATTTCTAACATGATTCAGACAGACTTATGCATCGCTACGAGTGAGAAAATCTCATCGTATTCAACACCTTCAACTTGTGGAAAACCTTTTGCGACAAGTCGAGCTTTGTAGATAGTAACACTACCATTAGTGTCTGTCTTCCTCTTGAAGATCCATTTATTCTCAATGGCTTGCCGATCATCGGGCAAGTCCACCAAAGTCCATACTTTCTTCCCATACATGGATCATGTCTCAAATTTCATGGCCTCAAGCCATTTATCGGAATCTGGGCTCATCATCGCTTCTTCATAGTTCGTAGGTTTGCCATGGTCTAATAACATGACTTCCGGGACAAGATTACCGTACCACTCTGGTGCAGAATGTGCTCTGTTCGACCTACAAGGTCCAGTAGTAACTTGATCTGAAGTTTCAAGATTATTATCATTAGCTTCCTCTCTAGTTGGTGTAGGCATCACGGGAACATATTTCACTAATGCGCTACTTTACAATTCGATATAAGATACAATTACCTCATCAAGTTCTACTTTCCTCCCACTCACTTCTTTCGAGACAAACTCCTTCTCTAGAAAGTTTCCATTCTTGGCAACAAATATCTTGCCTTCGGATTTGTGGTAGAAAGTGTACCCAATTGTTTCCTTAGGGTATCCTATGAAGACACACTTCTCCGACTTGGGTTCGAGCTTATCAGGCTGAAGTCTTTTGACATAAGTGTCACATCCCCAAACTTTAAGAAACGACAGCTTAGGTTTCTTGCCAAACCATAGTTCATACGGTGTCGTCTCAACAGATTTAGACGGTTCCCTATTTAACGTGAATGCAGTTGTCTCTAATGCATAACCCCAAAACGATAGTGGTATATCGGTAAGAGACATCATAGATCGCACCATATCTAATAAAGTATGGTTACGATGTTCGGACACACCATTAGGATGTGATGTTCCAGGTTGCGTGAGTTGTGAAACTATTCCACATTGTTTTAAATGAAGGCCAAACTCGTAACTCCAATATTCGCCTCCGCGATCAGATCATAGAAACCTTATTTTCTTGTTACGATGATTCTCCACTTCACTCTGAAATTCTTTGAACTTTTCAAAAGTTTCATATTTGTGTTTCATTAAGTAGATATACCCATATCTTCTCAAATCATCTGTGGAGGTCAGAAAATAACGATACCCACTGCGAGCCTCAACACTCATCGGACCGCATACATTGGTATGTATTATTTCCAATAAGTCAGTGGATCGCTCCATTGTTCTGGAGAACGGAGTCTTATTCATCTTGCCCATGAGGCATGGTTCGCAAGCATCAAATGATTCATAATCAAGTGATTCCAAAAGTCCATCTGCATGGAGTTTCTTCATGCGCTTTACACCAATATGACTTAAACAACAATGCCACAAATATGTTGCACAATCATTATATCAACTTTGCATCTTTTGGCATCAATATTATGAATATGTGTATCACCACGATCGAGGTTCAACAAAAATAGACCACTGTTCAAGGGCGCATGACCATAAAATATATTACTCATATAAATAGAACAACCATTATTCTCTTATTTAAATGAATAATCGTCTCACATTAAACATGATCCAATCATATTCATGTTCAGCGCAAACACCAAATAATATTTGTTTAGGTCCAACACTAAGCCCGAAGGTAGAGGGAGTGTGCGATGGTGATATTATCAACCTTGGAATCACTTCCAACACACATTATCACCTCGCCCTGAACTAGTCTATGTTCATTTTGCAACTCTTGTTCTGAGTTACTAATCTTAGCAACTGAATCGGTATCAAATACCCTGGGGTTACTATGAACACTAGTAAAGTACACATCAATAACATGTATATCAAATATACCTTTGTTCACTTTGCCATCCTTCTTATCCGCCAAGTATTTGGGGTAGTTCCGCTTCCAGTGACTATTCCCTTTTCCATAGAAGCACTCAGTTTCAGGCTTAGGTCTAGCTTCGGGCTTTTTCACGGGAGTGGCAACTTGCTTGCCTTTCTTCTTGAAGCTCCCTTTCCTTCCCTTGCCATTTTTCTTGAAACTAGTGTTCTTATTGAACCATCAACACTTGATGCTATTTCTTGATTTCTACCTTCGCCGATTTCAGCATCGCGAAGAGCTTGGGAATCGTTTTCGTCATCCCTTGCATATTATAGTTCATCATGAAGTTCTAGTAACTTGGTGATAGTGACTAGAGAACTCTGTCAATCACTATCTTATCTGGAAGATTAACTCCCACTTGATTCAAGCAATTGTAGTACCCAGACATTCTGAGCACATGCTCACTAGCTGAGCTATTCTCCTCCATCTTGTAGGCAAAGTACTTGTCAGAGGTCTCATACCTCTTAACACGGGCATGAGTCTGAAATATCATTTTCAGCTCTTGGAACATCTCATATGCTCCATGGCGTTCAAAACATTTTTGAAGTCCCGGTTCTAAGCCGTAAAGCATGGTGTACTAAACTATCAAGTAGTCATCATACCGAGCTTGTCAAACGCTTATAACGTCTGCATCTACTCCTGCAATAGGTCTGTCACCTAGCGGTGCATCAAGGGCATAATTCTTCTGTGCAGAAATGAGGATAATCCTCAGATCACGGACCTAGTCCACATCATTTCTACTATCATCTTTCAACTTAGTTTTCTCTAGGAACATATCAAAAATAAAACAGCGGAGCTATACACGAGCTATTGATCTACAACATAGATATGCAAATACTATCAGGACTAAGTTCATGATAAATTAAGTTCAATTAATCATATTACTTAAGAACTCCCACTTATATAGACATCCCTCGAGTCATCTAATATTATCACGTGATCCATATCAACTAAACCATGTCTGATCATCACGTGAGATGGAGTAGTCTTCAATGGTGAACATCTCTATGTTGATCATATCTACTATAGGATTCACGTTCGACCTTTCGGTCTCCAGTGTTCCGAGGCCATGTCTGTACATGCTAGGCTCGTTAAGTTTAACCTGACTATTCCGCATGTGCAAAACTGTCTTGCACCCGTTGTATGTGAACGTAGAGCTTATCACACCCGATCATCACGTGGTGTATCAACACGACGAACAGTCGCAACGGTGCATACAGATACTTCTCCAACGTATCTATAATTTTTTGTTGTTCCATGCTATTATATTACCCCTTTTGGATGTTTATGGGCTTTATTTTACACATCTATATCATTTTTGGGACTAACCTACTAACCGGAGGCCCTGCCCATATTGCTATTTTTTTTGCCTATTTCAGTATATCGAAGAAAAGGAATATCAAACGGAGTCCAAACGGAATGAAACCTTCAGGAGCGTGATTTTTGGAACAAACGTGATCCAGAGGACTTGGAGTGCAAGTCAAGAAGCAGCCGAGGCTCCCACGAGATAGGAGGGCCCCCATAGGGCGTGCCCTGTCTCGTGGGCCCCTCAGCGCCACCGACGTACTTCTTCCTCCTATATATACCTCGCACTCAAAACATCCAGGGCGATTTAAACACAATTTCCACCACCGTAACCTTCTGTATCCACGAGATCCCATCTTGGAGCCTTTGTCGGCACTCTGTAGGAGGGGGAATCAACCACGGAGGGTTTCTACATCAACACCATAGCCCCTCCGATGAGTTGTGAGTAGTTTACCACAGACCTACGGGTCCATAGTTATTAGCTAGATGGGTTCATCTCTCTTTTTGGATCTCAATACAATGTTCTCCCCCTCTCTTGTGGAGATCTATTCGATGTAAACTCTTTTTGTGGTGTGTTTGTCGAGATCCGATGAATTGTGGGTTTATGATCAAGTTTATCTATGAATAATATTTGAATCTTCTCCGAATTCTTTTATGTATGATTGAGTTATCTTTGCAAGTATCTTCGAATTATCAGTTTGGTTTGTCCTACTAGATTGATCTTTCTTGCCATGGGAGAAGTGCTTAGCTTTGGGTTCAATCTTGCGGTGTCCTTACCCAGTGACAGAAAGGGTTGCAAGGCACGTATTGTATTGTTTCCATCTAGGATAACAAGATGGGGTTTATATCATATTGCTTGAGTTTATCCCTCTACATCATGTCATCTTGCTTAATGCTTCTTATGAACTTAATACTCTAGATGCATGCTGGATAGCGGTCGATGAGTGGAGTAATAGTAGTAGATGCAGGCAGGAGTCGGTCTACTTGTTATGGACGTGATGCCTATATACATGATCATGCCTAGATAATCTCATAATTATTCTCTTTTCTATCAATTGCTCGACAGTAATTTGTTCACCCACCGTAATACCTATGCTATCTTGAGAGAAGCCACTAGTGAAACCTATGGCCCCCGAGTCTATCTCATATCATATTTGCTTCCAATCTACTTTTATTTGCATCTTTACTTTTTGCATCTATATTATAAAATACCAAAAATATATTTATCTTATCTTACTATCTTTATTAGATCTCACTTTCGCAAGTGGCCGTGAAGGGATTGACAACCCCTTTATTGTGTTGGTTGCGAGTTCTCGCTTGTTTGTGTAGGTGCGGGGGACTTTTGAGGAGCCTCCTCTTCGGATTGATACTGTGGTTCTCAAAACTGAGGGAAATACTTACGCTACTCTGCTGCATCACCCTCTCCTCTTCGAGGAAAACCAACGCAAGCTCAAGACGTAGCACATACTCAGGGAGAACACTTATACCTTGAAATTTTAGTAAGGGGTCATCTTATAATGCTACCATCGTACTAAGAAAAATAAGATGCATAAAAGATAAACATCACATGAAATCAAAATATGTGACATGATATGGCCATCATCATCTTGTTCATTTGATCTCCATCTCCAAAGCACCGTCATGATCTCCGTCCTCACCGGCTTGACACATTGATCTCCATCATAGCGTCGTGGTCGTCTCGCCAACTATTTCTTCTACAACTATCGCTAACGCATAGTGATAAATAAAGCAATTACATGGCGTTTGCATTTCATACAATAAAGCGATAGCCATAAGGCTCCTGCTAGATGCCGATACCTTTTACAGAACATGATCATCTCATACAATAACATATATCACATCATGTCTTGACCATATCACATCACAACATGCCCTGCAAAAACAAGTTAGACATCCTCTACTTTGTTGTTGCAAGTTTTACGTGGCTGCTACAGGCTTCTAGTAAGAACCGTTCTTACCTACACATCGAAACCACAACGGTGATTTATCAAGTTTGTTGTTTTAACCTTCAACGAGGACTGGCCGCAGTCAAATTCGATTCAACTAAAGTTGGAGAAACAAACACCCGCCAGCCACCTTTATGCAAAACTACTTGCATGTCTGTCGGTGGAACCGGTCTCATGAACATGGTCTTGTAAGGTTGATCCGGGCCGCTTCATCCAACAATACCGCCAAATCAAAATAAGACATTGGTGGTAAGCAGTATGATGATCACCGCCCACAACTCTTTGTGTTCTACTCGTGAATATCATCTACGCATAGACCTGGCTCGGATGCCACTGTTGGGGAACGTGCATGCAATTTCAAAAAAATCCCTACGCTCGCGCAAGATCTATCTAGGATATGCATAGTAATGAGAGGAGGAGAGTGTGTCCATGTAACCTCGTAGACCAAAAGCGGAAGCGTTTGATACTGCGATTGATGTAGTCGAACTTCTTCTCGTTCCGATCGATCAAGCACCAAACGTACGGCACCTCCGAGTTCTGCACACGTTCAGGTCGATGACGTCCCTCGAACTCTTGATCTAGCAAAGTGTCGAGGGAAAGTTTCGTCAGCACGACGGCGTGGTGACAGTGATGGTGAAGTGATCCGCGCAGGGCTTTGCCTAAGCACTACGACAGTATGACCGGAGGCGTAAACTATGGAGGGGGCGCCGCACATGGCTAGGAATCAATGTTGTGTGTTCTAGCGGTCCCCCCCCCCCACATATATGTAGGTGGGAGAGGGAGAGGCTGCAAGGGGTGCCCCAAGTAGGAGTAATCCTACTTGGGCGCCTCCTACAAGTTGGCCTCCCCCCTTCCATAAGTGTCGAAGGGGGGAGGAAAGAGAGGGGGAGGGGAAGGAAAGGGGGAGGCCGAACCCTCCACTTTCCTTCTCCCTTCCCTCCTTTCCTTTCCTCCTTATTTCGGCCTATAGGGGGAGCACCAGCCCATTAGGGGCTGGTATGTCCCACTCTTGGCCCATTAGGCCCAATAGTTTGCCGGGGGTTACCCGGAACACCTTCCGGTGACTCGATACGTACCCGGTACCCCCGGAACACTTCCGATGTCCAAATACTATCGTCCTATATATGAATCTTTACCTCTCGACCATTTTGAGACTCCTCGTCATGTACGTGATCTCATCCGGGACACCTAACAACATTCAGTCACCAAATCACATAACCCATGTAATACAAAATCGTCATCGAACGTTAAGCGTGCGGACCCAAAGGGTTCGAGAACTATGTAGACATGACCGAGGCACCTCTCAGGTCAATAACCAACAACGGAAACTGGATGCTCTTATTGATTCCCACATATTATACGAAGATCTTTATCGGTCGTACCGTAATGACAACATACGTTATTCCCTTTGTCATCGGTATGTTACTTGCCCGAGATTCGATCGTCAGTATCTTCATACCTAGTTCAATCTTGTTACCGGCAAGTCTCTTTACTCATTCTGTAATGCATCATCCCGCAACTAAGTCATTAGGCACATTGCTTGCAAGGCTTATTATGATGTGCATTACCGAGAGGGCCCACAGATACCTCTCGGATACTCAGAGTGACAAATCCTAATCTCGATCTATGCCAACCCAACAAGCACCTTCAGAGATACCTGTAGAGCATGTTTATAATCACCCAGTTACGTTGTGACATTTGATAGCACACAATGTATTCCTCCGGTATCCGAGAGTTGCATAATCTCATAGTCAAAGGTATATGTCATGAAGAAAGCAATAGCAATAAAACTGAACGATCAATATGCTAAGCTAACGGATGGGTCTTGTCCATCACATCATTCTCCAAATGATGTGATCCTGTTCATCAAATTGCAACACATGTCTATGGTTAGGAAACTTAACAATCTTTGATTTATAAGCTAGTCTAGTAGAGGCTTACTAGGGACATGGTGTTTTGTCTATGTATCCACACATGTATCAAGTTTCCAGTTAATACAATTCTAGCATGAATAACAAACATTTATCATGATATAAGGAAATATAAAATAACAACCTTATTATTTCCTCTAGGGCATATTTCCTTCAATAAGTCATTTTGACCTAGAAAAAATCAGGAGAGGACTTTTGGGACGGAGCGTTGCCGTCTCGAGGCGGAACTTGGGCAGGAGCACTTTTGCCCTCCGGTGGAGCGATTCCGCCGAGGGAACATCCCTCCAGGAGGGGGAAATCATCATCATCATCATAACCAACAACTCCCCCATCTTGGGGAGGGCCTTCTCAGTCAACATCTTCAACATCACCATCTCCTCTCAAACCCTAGTTCATCTCTTGTGTTCAATCTTTGTACCGGAACTACAGATTGGTGCTTGTGGGTGACTAGTAGTGTTGATTACATCTTGTAGTTGATTGCTATATGGTTTATTTGACGGAAGATTATTGTAGCGACCAGACCCGAATGGATCTAGCGCTCTGTGCTTAGTGTCATCCCTGGATCAGTAATGCTGACACCACACAGTACTTCGAAGGATTTATGGCAGAGTAGCAATCACACACTTATTACATCGTTGTCCACAAGGGAACTGAAAACAATAATATGGCTTAAGGCCATCTAATAATAACAGCGGAAGGCTTGGAAGATAAGCGAGTCCATCAACTCCAACGGCATCACTGAGTATAGAACCACGACCTAACACCTTACTGTCGTTCGAAAAGTCTGCAACGTGAAAAGTTGCAGCCAACAACGGTCAAGACATGGAATATCTTTGGCAATGTAACACATAAAGAGCAATGAAGGAAAATAAGCCTATACTACATGCATATTTGGCTGGTGGTAAGGCTCTCTGATTACATTTGCATAAAGCTGATTTTTCCCTACATCAAAGGAATAATTTTATTTAACTATCATGGTGGTTGTTAAACATTGAGAATGGTTGACACATCCTCAATCCCAATTAAAAAGTACTCATCAAAACCCAATAACTTTTATTTAGAAGTAACATGTTGAGATTCACATGATAATCAAGTACGGATACTCAAATTGTCCATAACCGGGACACGGCTAATCATGATTAGTTTATACACTCTGCAGAGGTTTATGACTTTTCCCCACAAGACTCGATCGCCTCCGCTTGGTTCTCACTACATGGTGTTTGAGAAACGGATGACCGAGACATAGTCTTCGAAGCGCTAGCACCTTACATGTGGGTAGACCGTACCAACCTACATCCCCTACATCAGCTAGCCTACCCGTAAGAGTTCGCACAACTTAGTCAACTACGCCAGAGCCCATAATTGGCTTGTGGCTGCACACGGAAGTTTCCAGTTTGACAAATCTTATGATCCCTTAGAGCACGGGTGGCGGTCCAAAGAAATACAGTAAGTCTGATGGAAACCAGTGCCTCAATCCACCCAGATGTGTGTTTAGGTTGCCACCTTAGATAAACCATTAATTAACAATCTCACATCTGTCATGGATATTCACTCACCCAATCCACGTCTACTAGCATAGCATGGCATGAACAAGCAAACGAGAAGTAACTCCCAAGGTTTCATAAGTAAAACAGTAATAGGTACTACCTCAATCTACTTCCCAATCCCACAATTTAATTAGATCCTAAACATGCAAGTGTTTGAGGTTTGATCTAATGCATAAAAACTGGGTAGTAGAAAAGGTATGATCAAGTGTTACTTGCCTTGCGATGATCCATGAGTCCTAGAGATTCAAGTAACAAGCGGCGCACTCGGGTGATCTAACGCAGACAAACAACAAGCATACAATAAGTACTCATCTAATGCACAGGAAAATCTCGAATAAAAGATCTAACCAGAAAGTTCAACTTAAGAACCCTGGTTGCAAAAGAATCGAATCAAAATAAACTCCGAAAGTCGAAACTCGAGAGAAACGTCTCGGTTTAGCGATCTGAAATTAGGTCAAAATTTCACAGTGGCAAAACTCTGTGAAAGTAGGGTAGTCGGAACGGCGGTTTCGTTACGAAACTCCAGGCGCTTGAATCACCTGATTCCGATAAACGAGCGAGAAATAAAACAGTTTTGAAAATCAGATCGAAATCAAATCGTAAAATAACGGATTAATTCCGATTAAAAAGAAAAACGACGAACGAGTTAAATAGCGAACTTTCGTTAACAGAACGAATCCAACGAACGCGTTCATTGAAACGAGCGGTTCGGTGAGCGTCCGTTAAATAAGAAAACCGAAAAAATAAAACCAATCTAGGTTTTTTAAAAAACCAAACATATTTTTAAAAAAAACGGATCGGTTCGAGGGAGAAGACCGAATCGGGCGGCGGGGGCGGCTACCTCCGCGATCGCCGGCGAGGTCCGTGAGGCGGGGGCTCGGTGGGGTTCGGCGAGGGCGGCGGGGTCCACGGCGGGCGGCGACGTCGGCGGCGTCCACGGCGTCGGCGGCTGCCGCTTCCAGCGTCGAGGCGGGCGGCGCTGGCTCCGTGGGGCTGGGGTGAGAGAGAGGGGGGGTATTTAAAGGCGAGGGGGGGGTGGCTTGGGAGGGGGCAGGGCGCCAGGGGGTCGGACTCGGGCGGGCGGCGATGGCGTCGGCGGGAGAGACAGGCGGGCGGCAAGGCGAGGGAGGAGGCGGGCAGGGGGCAGGCTGGCTGGCTGGCTTGGCCAGGCCTGGGCCTCGGTCCAGGGGGGCGCTGTTTTTTTAAATAAGATTAAAACCAAAACAAATAAAAAAAATACCAAACGATCTCGGATTTAAATAAAACAAATTTTCCCGACTCCTAAAATGAGTCGAACAAAATGAACTTTAAAAACAATATACATGCATAAAATTTTTAAAATGCTCATTTTGCCTAAGCAAAATAAATCTTCCAAACCAAATTTGGTTTATTTATAATATCTTCATTTTTCCTAATTGTTTGGGAAAGTCATATTATTCCCTCTCAAGATAATTTTTTATAGGAAAACTTTATGAAGATAATTTAAATAATCCAATGATCCTATTTTCAAAATTTGAGAATTCCCAAATATGAAAATAATGAAACTCCCAACTCTCCGAGGGTCCTTGAGTTGCGTGAAATTTCTAGGATCGAAAAAAATGCGAGAAAATATGATATGCATGATGACCTAATGTATAACATTCCAAATTGAAAATTTGGGATGTTACAAACCTACCCTAAGATGAATCTAGCCCTCGAGATTCGGGTTAACTAGAAAATAGGTGAGGGTGGTCTTTAAGCAAAACTTCCTCTCTTTCCCGGTGGCTTCATCCTCGGTGTGGTGGCTCCAATGAACTTTGCAAAACTTGATAACCTTGCTGCGGGTAACTCTGCTGGCATAATCGAGAATCTTAACGGTTTCTCCTCATATGTCAAGTCATCCTTCAACTGAATTGCTTCCAAGGGCACTGTCTCTTAACGGTACCTCTGCTATCTCGGGTGACATTTCTTCAATCGAGAAACATGGAATACATCATGAACTCCCGACAGTCCTTCCGCAATTCCAACTTATACGCAACTTCTCCCATGCGTTGCAAAATCTTATACGGTCCAACGAAACGGGTGCTAACTTTCCTTTCACTCCAAAACGCTTAACTCCTCGGCGGGGATACTCGAGATATACTCTGCTCCAACTTCATACTCAATCGCTGCGCTTTGAATCGGCATAGCTCTTACCGTGCGGACTGGGCTACCTTGAGCCTGTCTCGAATCAACTTAACTTTCTGTTCGCACTCCTTAATTAAATCCGGTCCAAACAATCGACGATCTCCAGTTTAGTCCCATGACAATGGTGTCCTACACCTTCTTCCATACAAGGCCTCGAAGGTGCCATCTTTAAGCTGGTTTGGTAATCGTTATTGTAGGAAAATTCTGCATACGGCAAATTATCATCCCAACTAGATCCGTAATCTAGTGCACAAGCTCTCAAAGATGTCTTCCAAAATCTGATTGACTCTCTCGGTTTGTCCATCGGTCTGTGGGTGGAAAGTCGTGCTGAATTCTAGTCTGGTTCCCAATGTTTCGTGTAACCGGTTCCAAAATTTCAAGTAAACTGGGTTCCTCTGTTCGATACAATGCTCCTCGAACTCCGTGTAAGCACACAATTCTGGTCATGTATATCTTTGCCAACTTAGCACTGCTATAGGTAGTCTTGACTGGAATGAAATGAGCTACCTTGGTCAAACGGTCGACTATGACCCAAATCGAGTCATATCTGAAGCGGGTCTTTGGCAAACCTGTGATGAAATCCATGCCTAGTTTATCCCACTTCCATTCGGTATCGGCAATGGTTGTAACAATCCTGCTGGCTTCGATGCTCGCCTTTACTTTCGACATACGTCAAACTGCTACATACTCCGCAATATCCTTCTTCATTCCGTCCACCGTAAAATATTCTTCAAATCCAAATACATCTTGGTATTTCTGGGTGAATCGAATAGGGTGAATCATGGGCTTCTTGCAAAATCAACTTCCCGATCTACGGGTCATTGGGCACATAAACACGGTCTTCAAACCATAGGGTATCGTGTTCATCCTCTCAAATCCTTTAGCCTTTCCTTTGTTCATTTTCTCCTTTATAGAGGCAACTTCCTTATCTGCCTTTTGGGCTTCTCGATTTTGTCCATCGATGTCGATCAATCTCCAATGCTGCTACATAGCCTCTCGAACTATTTCCAAACATAGCTCTCGAAGGTCCTCGGCTAACTCATTGGGTATTCCTCCCATCATTAGGGTATTGACGTGGCTCTTACGGCTCAAGGCGTGCTACGACATTAGCCTTTCCGGTGATAATGCAATCTCATATCATAATCCTTGATAAGTTCTAACCATCTCCTCTCGTCTCGAGATTCAATTCCTTCCGGGTGAAGATGTACTTTAAACTCTTGTGATCGTATATACTTCACAATGATTTCCAATGAGAAAATGTCTCCACGTCTTCAAGGCATGCACAACGGCTGCTAACTCCAAATCATGAGTGGCATAATTCAACTCATGGGGCTTAAGTTGTCGTGAAGCATACTGAAACAACTCTTCCTTCCTGCATAAGCACTGCTCCAAGTCCTCGACGTGAAGCGTGCAATACACCTCATAATCCTTGGTCCGATCCGCAATATCAAAACTGGTGAGGTAACCAATCTTTCCTTCAACTCCTGAAAACTTGCCTCACAGTCCTCATCCATATGAATTTGTTTTCCTTCTTCAACAATTCTGTCATAGGCTTTGCAATCCTTGAGAAATTCTCAATGAATCTTCGGTAGTATCCTGCGAGTCCAAGGAAACTCGAATCTCTCCAACTGTCGTTGGTGCTTCCCATTTGGTTACGGTCTCAACTTTTGTGGGGTCAACTGCTATTCCTTCTCCGGATATAACATGTCCGAGAAATCCAACTTCCTTTAGCCAAAACTCACATTTGCTGAACTTGGCATACAACCGGTGTTCTCTCGCCTTCTCGAACCAATCGCAAATGTTCCTTGTGTTCTTCTTCATTCTTCGAGAAAATCAAAATGTCATCAATGAACACCACGACGAACTTGTCCAAAAACTCCATAAACACTTTGTTCATCAGGTTCATAAAATAGGTCAGGCGTTAGTCAGTCCAAATGACATAACGGTATACTCATACAGATCCATATCTCGTGGTAAATGCTGTCTTGGGTATGTCCTGCTCCCGAATCTTTAACTGATGGTACCCTGATCGCAAGTCGATCTTAGAAAACACTTTGGCTCCTTGCAAGCGATCAAACAGATCATTTATCATCGGTAGTGGGTACTTGTTCTTGATTGTTACTTCATTCAATCCACGATAATCCACAACCATTCTCAACGATCCATCCTTCTTCTCTACCAACAAAACGGGTGATCCCCAAGGTGAAGAACTTGGGCGAATAAAACCTTTATCCAATAGTTCCTTAATCTGTTTCTTGATTTCGCCAAATCCTTTGCGGGCATCCATGCACGGTCGCTTCGATATCGGGCCTGTTCACGCAACAACAGCGATCGAAACTCAATGTCTCTATCCGCGGCATTCCCGCAACTCTTCCGAAATACATCAGATAATCCTTTACCACTGGTACTTCTTCCTATACCACTCCTGATAAGCAATTAACTTGTGCTCTCCTCGGCTCGTGCCGTGACACATACTTAATCCTTCTTCCTTCTGGTGTGGTGAGCAAAATTGACCTTGCGGTACAATCTATGTTTCCTCCATACTTTGATAACCAATCCATTCCTAATATCACATCCAATCCTTGGGATTCCAGAACTATTAGGTCTGAGGGGAAAACATAGTGTCCAATCCTTAGTGGCGATCGATCACACCATTTACTAGCCATGTACTCGCTCCGGTGAGGTTACTAGCATGGGTGACCTAAGGGCTTGGGTTGGTAACTTGTACTTATCCACAAATCCCTTGATATGTATGAATGCGATGCACCAAGATCAAAAAGAACAACTGCAGAAAAGACTTAACCAAAACTTACCGACATCTTGATCGGGCTGATCTTCAACCTCCTCCACATCAATGTGGTTCACCCGTCCCTGTTGAAAGGGTTGGGCTTCTTTCCAGCTTCCATTGCCATTTCCATTCGGCCTTCGGACAATCATTTGCATAATGCCCAGTCTTGCGGCACTTAAAGCAAGTAATGTGACTCAGTCTACCTTGGATGGTGTAGACGGGTTGGTGCGGTTCTGTCGTTGCTTCCTCCATTCCGCTCCCATTCTTGGTGCCATTATGGTTGTGCGAATTACCTCCTCCATGGGTATGCTGAAACTGAATTCTGATTTAGGGGTATAACGAGGCTTCACCGAGCTCCGAGTTATACTTTCCCTGTCCATACTTCCGCTTGCAGTTCTCTATTTGTCTGCTGCTTTCCTTCAATCATGAGAGCTCGGTCTACTAACTCCTGGTAGTTGTTGAAACTTGCTACCATCAACGGCATGCTGAACTCATCATTCAGTCCTTCTAGAAACTTCTCTGCTTAGCTGCATCCGTAGCAACGCTATCCGGGGCATAACGAGCTAATTTGCTAAAGTCATCCACGATCGCCAACATCCTTCCTCCTTGGCGTAAGTTGCGAAACTCACGCTTCTTCATGGCCATGGCTCCTGCTGAAACATGGGCTGTGCGAAAAGCTTGTCAAACCGGTCCCATGTGACGTTGTCACGGATAAGTGGTCGTGAAATTCTCCCACCATGTTCTGCGGGTCCTTCAAGCCGATGTGCTGCAAACTTCACTCTTTCACCATCTGTGCATCCTGCAGTGGTCAGCTCCTTCCTATCTTGCGGAGCCACCATCTGCTACAATTGGCTCGGTGTTATCGGAATACACCGGCGGTTCAGTCTAAGGAAACGAGTCGATGATCCGCAGTGGTGGTGGTGGCGGTGGGTTGTTGTTGTTGTTGTTCGCACCAATGTTTGAATCAGGTATTCTCTGCTGGATTAATTGGGTGATCTCTGGCGGAAAACGAATCCGGGTCGCGTCTCGGAGGCATCTGATGGGTTTAGAAAAGACGAGAATTAAGAGTAGAATGAGGTCTAAGGGGAATCACTACCCAAATGCACATGAGCAAATGCACACAAAATCACTTCATTCAATCAAACAAGGGCTACAACGATCTAACTATCGCAAAAGTGCGTGTACTATAAAGGTTTACATGGAGGGAATACTACTAATATGTGGGGGACTTCTACTAATTTGAACCGTGGAAGACTCCATGATGTCTGCTCCACTTCGTCTTCAAAATCGGGTTCACTTGGATCCGAATCGTGTCGTCGATGTTGATGTAGTCGATTTGGTGTTCGACATACTGGTCTTCATTCTGGCGCCAACTTCTTCTTGAGTTCTTCGATCTCGCACTTAAGATCGTTATTGTGTCTTGCCGAGCTACGATCTCGCCCATGTAGTCTTTGCGTAGTCTTTAGTTCTTCTTCCAATTCGATGATCCTCTCCTTCGCCTTCTCGCAACTCCAACATGTCATTGCACATTTGGTTTTCCGGCGTCGAATGTGCTGGTTTAACTCTGGATGAAAGCTGCAATGGACCTATCCTTCTTGGTGTTGACGACGTCCCGCTTGTCGCCTCGGCGTCCGCAAATCTGGTAGATGGTGTCCTTGAGATCTTCTTGATAAACTTCTCCAATGCGTCCCATGGTGATGTGAGCTGCCATGCTCTTTCCTAGACTCCAAGTGGGTGCACTAAAAACACTATCTATTGGCTTGGTGATTGGGGCGAATGTCCTTCCTGGAACGTGAGCATGAATCTTCCAGCGCTCCTCTTCAGGCAGAGTGGCGTTGAAAGTCCCGGTGAAGCTTGGTAATCCAATGTTCAGGTACTTAGTAACTTCCTTCAAGTGAAATCCAAAAGGTGTGCCTTCATCCGGTTGGGTGTACTTGATCTTCGCGTCCGTCATCCTAAAGAGAGTAGAAAAGATGAGGAGTTAGAAAATGAGAAGAGAGAGATCTATGGCTTTAACTTAGTGGTCGTGTCCTCATACCAACTCAGTGCTCGATACCATTCTCTCAGAGCGACCAGACCGAATGGATCTAGCGCTCGTGCTCGATGTCATCCTGGATCGAGAATGCCGACACCACACAAGATTTCAAGGATTTATAGCAGAGTAGCAATCACACACTTATTACATCGTTGTCCACAAGGAACTGAAAACAATAATATGGCTTAAGGCCATCTAACAATAACAGCGAAGGCTTGGAAGATAAGCGAGTCCATCAACTCCAACGGCATCACGAGTATAGAACCACGACCTAACACCTTACTGTCGTTCTAAAAGTCTCGCAACGTGAAAAGTTGCAGCCCGAAACGGGTCAAGACATGGAATATCTTGCAATGTAACACATAAAGAGCAATGAAGGAAAATAAGCCTATACTACATGCATATTTGGCTGGTGGTAAGGCTCTCTGTTACATTTGCATAAAGCTGATTTTTCCCTACATCAAAGGAATAATTTTATTTAACTATCATGGTGGTTGTTAAACATTGAGAATGGTTGACAGCATCCTCAATCCCAATTAAAAAGTACTCATCAAAACCCAATAACTTTTATTTAGAAGTAACATGTTGAGATTCACATGATAATCAAGTACCGGATACTCAAATTGTCCATAACCGGGGACACATCTAATCATGATTAGTTTATACACTCTGCAGAGGTTTGCGCACTTTTCCCCACAAGACTCGATCGCCTCCGCTTGGTTCTCGCACTACATGGTGTTTGAGAAACGGATGACCGAGACATAGTCTTTCAGAAGCGCTTGCACCTTACATGTGGGTAGACCGTACCAACCTACATCCCCTACATCAGCTAGCCTACCCGTAAGAGTTCGCACAACTTAGTCAACTACGCCAGAGCCCATAATTGGCTTGTGGCTGCACACGGAAGTTTCCAGTTTGACAAATCTTATGATCCCTTAGAGCCTGGGTGGTGGTCCAAGAAATACAGCAAGTCTCGATGGAAACCAGTGCCTCAATCCACCCAGATGTGTGTTTAGGTTGCCACCTTAGATAAACCATTAATTAACAATCTCATATCTGTCATGGATATTCACTCACCCAATCCACGCCTACTAGCATAGCATGGCATGAACAAGCAAACGAGAAGTAACTCCCAAGGTTTCATAAGTAAAACAGGTAATAGGTACTACCTCAATCTACTTCCCAATCCCACAATTTAATTAGATCCTAAACATGCAAGTGTTTGAGGGTTTGATCTAATGCATAAAAACTGGGTAGTAGAAAAGGTATGATCAAGTGTTACTTGCCTTGCGATGATCCATGAGTCCTAGAGATTCAAGTAACAAGCGGCGACTCCGGTGATCTAACGCAGACAAACAACAAGCATACAATAAGTACTCATCTAATGCACAGGGAAAATCTCGAATAAAAGATCTAACCAGAAAGTTCAACTTAAGAACCCTGGTTGCAAAAGAATCGAATCAAAATAAACTCCGAAAGTCGAAACTCGAGAGAGAACGCCTCGGTTTAGCGATCTGAAATTAGGTCAAAATTTCACAGTGGCAAAACTCTGTGAAAGTAGGGTAGTCGAACGGCGGTTTCATTCTGAAACTCCAGCGCTTGAATCACCCGATTCCGATAAACGAAGCGAGAAATAAAACAGTTTTGAAAATCAGATCTCAAATCAAATCGAAAATAACGGATTAATTCCGATTAAAAGAAAACGACGAACGAGTTAAATAGCGAACGTTCATTAACGAATCTAATCCAACGAACGCGTTCATCAAACGAACGGTTCGGTGAACGTCCGCTAAATAAGAAAACCGAAAAAATAAAACCAATCTAGGTTTTTTTAAAAACCAAACATATTTAAAAAAACCGGATCGGTTCGAGGGGAGAAGACCGAATCGGGCGGCGGGCGGGCGGCTACCTCCGCGATCGCCGGCGAGGTCCGCGGGCGGCGGGGCTCAAGGGGTTCGGGTCGAGGGCGGCGGGGTCCACGGCGGGCGTCCACCACTGCGGCGGCGGCGCCAAGCTTCGGCGTCGGGCGGGCGGCGGGCTCGGCGGGCTGGGGTGAGAGAGGGGGGTCCGGGGTATTTAAAGGCGAGGGGGGGCGCGGCTTGGGAGGGGGCAGGGCGCGCCGGGGGGTCGGACTCAAGGCGGGCGATGATGGCGTCTGGCGGAGACCAAGGCGGGCGGCGGCCGCCATGAGGAGGAGGCGGAGGGGCCGGGCGCTGGCTGGGCCTGGCTGGCTTGGGCCGGGGGCCTCGTCCGTGGGCGCTGTTTTTTTTAATAAGATTAAAACCAAAACAAATAAAAAAATACCAAACGATCTCGGATTTAAATAAAACAAATTTTCCCGACTCCTAAAATGAGTCGAACAAAATGAACTTTAAAAACAATATACATGCATAAAAATTTTAAAATGCTCATTTTGCCTAAGCAAAATAAATCTTCCAAACCAAATTTGGTTTATTTATAATATCTTCATTTTTCCTAATTGTTTGGGAAAGTCATATTATTCCCTCTCAAGATAATTTTTTATAGGAAAACTTTATGAAGATAATTTAAATAATCCAATGATCCTATTTTCAAAATTTGAGAATTCCCAAATATGAAAATAATGAAACTCCCAACTCTCTCCGAGGGTCCTTGAGTTGCGTGAAATTTCTAGGATCGAAAAAAAAATGCGAGAAAATATGATATGCATGATGACCTAATGTATAACATTCCAAATTGAAAATTTGGGATGTTACAATTATATGTTAAGATCCAATATGCTATTTAATACCCCTTTGATCTTGAGCATGATTATCATTTGTGAGTAGTTACTTTTGTTCTTCAGGCCACGGGAGAAATCATGTTGCAACTAATCATGTGAACTTAATGTGTGTTCGATATTTTGATAGTTTGTATGTTGTGATTCCCTTAGTGGTGTCACGTGAACGTCGACTACATGACACTTCACCATATTTTGGGCCTAAGGTAATGCATTATGGAGTAGATACTAGATGATGGGTTGCGAGAGTGACAGAAGCTTAAACCCTAGTTTTTGCGCTATTCCGTAAGGGACCGATTGGATCCAAAAGTTTAATGCTATGGTTAGAATTTATTATTAATACTTTTCTCATAGTTGTGGATGCTTGCGAGGGAGTTAATCATAAGTAGGAGGTTTGTTCAAGTAAGAACAACACCTAAGCACCAGTCCACCCACATATCAAATTATCAAAGTAGTGAACACGAATCGAACCAACATGATGAAAGTGACTAGATGAAATTTCCGTGTACCCTCAAGAACACTTTGCTTATTATAAGAGACCATTTTGGCCTATCCTTTGCCACAAAAGTATTGGGCTATCTTGCTGCACTTTATTTACTATTACTGCTACTTGCTCATTACAAATTATCTTGCTATAAAAACTACTCTGTTACTTATAATTTCAGCACTCGCAGACATTACCTTGCTGAAAACCACTTGTCATTTCCTTCTGCTCCTCATTGGGTTCGACACTCTTACTTATCTAAAAGGCTAAAATTGATCCCATATACTTGTGGGTCATCAAGGCTCTTTTTTGGCACCGTTGTCGGGGAGTGAAGCGTTCTTGGTAAGTGGAAATCGGTAAGGAAAAATTATTACTACGTGCTGAAATTTATTGTCACTTGTTACTATGGAAAACAATCCTTTGAGGGGTTTATTTGGGGTATCTTCACCTCGACCGGAACCACAATTAGTTACCCCTCAACCTATTGCACCTACTGAAAATATTGAATATGAAATTCCTTCGGGTATGACAGAACAACTGCTAGCTAATCCTTATGCAGGAGATGGAACCGAACATCCTGATATGCACTTGATATATGTGGAAGAAATTTGTGGATTGTTTAAGCTTGCAGGTTTACCCGGAGATGAAGTTAAGAAGAAGGTTTTAATCTTTGAAGGGAAAAGCATTAGCATGGTATGGGCTATGTGATGATATTGGATCTTGGAATTGGAATCGATTGAAATTGGAGTTTCACCAAAAAAAATATCCTATGCATCTAGTTCATCGTGATCGGAATTACATATATAATTTTTGGCCTCGTGAAAGAGAAAGTATCGATCTAGCTTGGGGGAGGCTTAAGTCAATGTTATATTCATGCCCCAATCATGAGCTCTCAAGAGAAATTATTATCCAGAATTTTTATGCTCGGCTTTCTCATAATGATCAATCCATGCTTGATACGTCTTGTGCTGGTTCTTTTATGAAGAAGACTATTGAATTCCGGTGGGATCTCTTAGAAAGAATTAAACGCAACTCTGAAGATTGGGAACTCGACGAAGGTAAATAGTCAAGTATTAAGCTTAAGTTTGATTGTGTTAAATCTTTTATGAATACCGATGTTTTTCAAAAGTTTAGCACTAAATATGGACTTGACTCTGAGATAGTAGTCTCCTTTTGTGAATCATTTGCTACTCATGTTGACCTCCCTAAGGATAAGTGGTTTAAATATCACCCACCTATTAAAGAAGAAATTAAAGAACCAGTACTAGTTAAAGAGGAAACTATAATTTATAACATTGATCCAGTTGTTCCTACTGCTTATATTGAGAAACCACCTTTCCCTCTAGTATGAAGGAACATGCTAAAGTTTCAACTGTGGTCAACAAGAGTTATATTAGAACACCTAAACCTGATGAACAAATCAAAGTAGAACCTAGTGTTGCTATGTTTAAGGATCTCCTGGAAGAAAATACAGATGGGCATGTTATTTACTTCTGTGATGAAGCTGCTAGAATTGTCAAACCCAATAAAAAGGATAAACATAGACCTGTTGTTGGCATGCCCGTTGTCTCAGTTAAAATAGGAGATCACTGTTATCATGGTTTATGCGACCTAGGTGCTAGCGTGAGTGCTATTGCCTTTACCCTGTATCAAGAAATTATGAATGGCATAGAACCCGCAGAGATAGAAGACATAGATGTTACTATTAAACTTGCTAATAGAGACACTATTTCACCAATTGGGATTGTTAGAGACGTTGAAGTCTTGTGTGGGAAAATAAAATGCCCTACTGATTTTCTTGTTCTTGGTTCCCCACAAGATGATTTTTGTCCCATTATCTTTGGTAGACCTTTCTTGAACACCGTTAATGCTAAAATAGATTGTGACAAACAAACTGTCGGCGTTAGCTTTGGTAATGAGTCTCATGAGTTTAATTTTTTCAAGTTTAGTAGAAAACCTCATAAAAAAGAATTGTCTAGTAAGGATGAAATAATTGGTCTTGCTTCTATTGTTGTGCCTCCTACTGATCCTTTAGAAGAATATCTGCTAGACCATGAAAATGAATTACATATGCATGCAAGAAATGAAATAGGTAAGATTTTCTTCGAACAACGTCCTCTGCTTAAACACAATTTGCCTATTGAAACTCTAGGAAGTCCTCCTCCACCTAAAAGTGATCCTGTGTTTGAATTTAAACAATTTCCAGACACTTTGAAATATGCTTATCTTGATGAGAAGAAGATATATCATGTTATTATTAGTGCTAAACTTTCAGAACATGAAGAAGAAAGATTATTGAAAGTTCTAAGGTAGCACCGAGCTGCTATTGGATGTACTCTTGATGATTTAAAGGGCATTAGTCCCACTCTATGTCAGCAGAATATTAATATGGAACCTGATGCTAAACCCGTTGTTGATCAGCAACGTCGGTTAAATCCAAAGATGAAAGAAGTGGTAAGAACGGAAATATTAAAACCTCTGGAAGCAGGGATAATCTATCCTATAGCTGATAGTAGATGGGTAAGTCCTGTTCATTGCGTCCCTAAGAAAGGAGGTATTATTGTTGTTCCTAATGATAAGAATGAACTTATTCCACAAAGAATTGTTACAGGCTATAGAATGGTAATTGATTTTAGAAAATTAAACAAAGCAACTAGAAAAAGATCATTACCCTCTTCCTTTTATTGATCAAATGCTTGAAAGATTATCTAAGCACACACATTTTTACTTCCTTGATGGATATTCTAGTTTCTCACAAATACCTGTTTCTCAACCTGATCAAGAAAAGACCACTTTTACTTGCCCCTTTGGAACTTATGCTTATAGACGTATGCCTTTCCGGTTATGCAATGCACCCGCTACCTTTCAAAGATGTATGACTGCTATATTCTCCGACTTTTGTGAAAATATTGTTGAGGTTTTCATGGATGACTTTTCTGTTTATGGGAAGTCTTTTGATGATTGTTTAAGCAATCTTGTTCGAGTTTTGCAGAGACGCGAGCAAACAAATCTTGTCTTGAATTGGGAGAAGTGCCACTTTATGGTTAATGAAGGTATTGTTTTGGGCCATAAAATTTCTGAAAGAGGTATTGAGGTGGACAAAGCTAAGGTTGATGCAATTGAGAAAATGCCATGTCCTAAAGATATCAAAGGTATTCATAGTTTCCTAGGTCATGCTGGTTTCTATAGGAGATTTATCAAAGACTTTTCTAAAATTTCTAGGCCCCTTACAAATCTTTTTGCAAAAGGATGTTCCTTTTTTTTATGATAATTGTTTAGAAGCCTTTGAAACACTCAAGAAAGCCTTAATTTCTGCACCTATTGTTCAACCACGTGATTGGAACTTGCCTTTTGAAATTATGTGTGATGCTAGTGATTATGTTGTTGGTCTTGTTCTAGGACAAAGAGTTGATAAGAAACTAAATGTTATTCATTATGCTAGTAAAAATCTAGACTGTGCTCAAAGAAATTATGCTACTACTGAAAAAGAATTTTTAGCAATGGTGTTTGCTTGTGATAAATTTAGATCTTACATTGTTGATTCAAAAGTAATTGTTCACACTGATCATGCTGCTATAAAATATCTTATGGAAAAGAAAGATGCTAAACCTAGGCTTATTCGATGGGTTCTCTTGCTACAAGAATTTGATTTACATATCACAGATAGAGAAGGAGCAGAGAACCCCGTAGCTGATAACTTGTCTAGGTTGGAGAATATCCTTGATGACCCACTACTTATTGATGATAGTTTTCCTGATGAGTAGTTAGCTGCAATAAATGTTTCTCATAACACTCCTTGGTATGCTGACTATGCTAAATACATTGTTGTTAAATATTTACCACCTATCTTTACATACCGACAAAAGAAAAAATTCTTCTATGATTTAAGACATTACTTTTGGGATGACCCACATCTTTATAAAGAAGGAGTAGCTGGTATTATTAGACGTTGTGTACCTGAGCATGAACAGGGACAAATCCTACGGAAATGTCACTCCGAAGCTTATGGAGGACATCATCCGGGAGACAGAACTGCTCACAAGGTATTGCAATCTGGGTTTTATTAGCCTACTCTCTTCAAGGATGCTCGTAATGTCAAAGAATAGGTAATATCGGTAAGCATCAAGAAATGCCTATGAATTATTCACTCGTTGTTGAACAATTTGATGTTTGGGGTTTTGATTACATGGGACCTTTTCCTTCCTTTAATGGGTATAATTATATTTTGGTTGCTGTTGATTATATTACTAAGTGGGTAGAAGCTATTCCAACTAGTAGTGTTGATCACAACACCTCTATTAAAATGCTTAAGAAAGTTATTTTCCCAAGGTTTGGAGTCCCTACATATTTAATGACTGATGGTGGTTCACACTTTATTCATGGTGCTTTCCGTAAAATGCATGCCAAATATGATGTTAACCGTAGAATTACATCACCCTATCATCCTCAGTCTAGTGAACAAGTTGAACTTAGAAATAGAGAAATAAAATTAATTTTACAAAAGACCGTCAGTAGGTCCCGGAAGAACAGCATATAAAAATCCTATGGGTATGTCTCCTTATAAAATGGTTTATGGAAAAGCTTGTCATTTGCCTCTCGAGTTAGAACATAAAGCATATTGGGCAATCAAAGAACTCAACTATGATTTTAAACTTGCCGGTGAAAAGAGGTTATTTGATATTAGCTCATTAGATTAATGGAGAACCCAAGCTTATGAAAATGCCAAGTTAATTAAAGAAAAAGTTAAAATATGGCATGATAAACGAATCCAAAAGCGTGAGTTCAAGGTTGGATAAAAGATTCTTTGCAGGAAAAATCCTCTCCAAATGGGAAGGATCCTATGTTATCGAGGAGGTTTATCAGTTTGGAGCTATCAAAATATATAATGCCGAAGGTACTAACCCGATGGTTGTTAATGGGCAACGAATAAAACATTACATCTCAGGTACGCCCTTTAATGTTGAAAGTAATATTATCCAAACTATGACACCGGAAGAACACATAAAAGAGACCTTCCGGAACACTCCAGAATCATGAAAAAGAGGAGGTACGTGATACAGTAAGTAAACGGATGATGTCTACTACAAAACCTTCTTCTTGTAGACGTTGTTGGGCCTCCAAGTGCAGAGGTTTGTAGGACAGTAGCAAATTTCCCTCAAGTGGATGACCTAAGGTTTATCAATCCGTGGGAGGCGTAGGATGAAGATGGTCTCTCTCAAGCAACCTTGCAACCAAATAACAAAGAGTCTCTTGTGTCCCCAACACACCCAATACAATGGTAAATTGTATAGGTGCACTAGTTCGGCGAAGAGATGGTGATACAAGTGCAATATGGATGGTAGATATACGTTTTTGTAATATGAAAATATAAAAACAGCAAGGTAACAAGTAATAAAAGTGAGCGTAAACGGTATTGCAATGCTAGGAAACAAGGCCTAGGATTCATACTTTCACTAGTGCAAGTTCTCTCAACAATAATAACATAATTGGATCATATAACTATCCCTCAACATGCAACAAAGAGTCACTCCAAAGTCACTAATGGCGGAGAACAAACGAAGAGATTATGGTAGGGTAGGAAACCACCTCAAAGTTATCCTTTCTGATCGGTCTATTCAAGAGTCCGTAGTAAAATAACATGAAGCTATTCTTTCCGTTCGATCTATCATAGAGTTCGTACTAGAATAACACCTTAAGACACAAATCAACCAAAACCCTAATGTCACCTAGATACTCCAATGTCACCTCAAGTATCCGTGGGTATGATTATACGATATGCATCACACAATCTCAGATTCATCTATTCAACCAACACAAAGAACTTCAAATAGTGCCCCAAAGTTTCTACCGGAGAGTCAAGACGAAAACGTGTGCCAACCCCTATGCATAGGTTCATGGGCGGAACCCGCAAGTTGATCACCAAAACATACATCAAGTGGATCACGTGATATCCCATTGTCACCACAGATAAGCACGGCAAGACATACATCAAGTGTTCTCAAATCCTTAAAGACTCAATCCGATAAGATAACTTCAAAGGGAAAACTCAATCCATTACAAGAGAGTAGAGGGGGAGAAACATCATAAGATCCAACTATAATAGCAAAGCTTGCGATACATCAAGATCGTATCACCTCCAGAACACGAGAGAGAGAGAGAGATCAAACACATAGCTACTGGTACATACCCTCAGCCCCGAGGGTGAACTACTCCCTCCTCGTCATGGAGAGCGCCGGGATGATGAATATGGCCACTGGTGAGGGATCCCCCCTCCGGCAGGGTGCCGAAACAGGGTCCCGATTGGTTTTTGGTGGCTACAGAGGCTTGCGGTAGCGGAACTCCCGATCTATTCTGTTCCCCGAAGGTTTTAGGGTATATGGGTATATATAGGCGAAATAAGTCGGTAAGGGGAGCCACGAGGGGCCCATGAGGGTGGAGGGCGCGCCCCCCTGCCTCGTGCTCTCCTCGTTGATCCCCTGACGTGCACTCCAAGTCTCCTGTATTGCTTTCTTTCCAAAAATAACTTTTCCGAAGGTTTCATTCCGTTTGGACTCCGTTTGATATTCCTTTTCCGCGAAACACCAAACAAGGGAAAACAGAACTGCACGGGCTCGGGTCAATAGGTTAGTCCCAAAAGTAATATAAAAGTGCATAGCAAAGCCCATTAAACATCCAAGGTGGATAATATAATAGCATGAATACTTCATAAATTGTAGATACGTTGGAGACGTATCAGCATCCCCAAGCTTAATTCATGCTCGTCCTCGAGTAGGTAAATGATAAAAGAAATAATTTATGAAGTGTGAATGCTAGCAGGTGCACAAGTTTGATCAATGATAATTTCAATCACCTTTTCTAGCATCATTATATGCCATAACAGTAGCTCATATCATAAAGCTTTTCATGATCAATTAACAAGCTTTTCACATGTTAAAGTATAGGTCATAAACTTTCTTGAAAACTAACAAACCGTGTTATTAGTCATCAAACAATTACAATTCATCTTATTTTCAGGAAGAGTCTATGTCAAAGCTTTGATTTAGCAAATCCCGCATACTCAACTATCATATAGTCTTCCATGATTGCTACCACTCAAAGCATATTTTTAGAACAAATATCATCCATCGAACACAGAGAAAGACATGGGCTTAATGTTTCGCCTCCCAACTTTTTTATCATACAGATAATTGTCAACAATAATAATTCATGATCAAATATATTTGAATGGCCATATATGCTCAGATCTTTCCATCACATGATGCTTGCCAACTAAAGAGTAGGTTGGAATGAGAAGGAATACTACTGACTCTTGCATAAAAGTAAAGGATAGGCCCTTCGCAGAGGGAAGCAGGGATTTGCAGAGGTGCCAGAGCTTGAAGCAAAAATAGAGATGAAAATAATTTTGAGAGGTATGCTTTCATTGTCAACATAACGACCAAGAGTTCCCAATATCTTCCATACTACATACATTATAGGCGGTTCCCACGCAGAAAGGTAAATTTTTTACTCCCCCTCGACCAACATTCACACTCCACGGCTTGTCCGAAACAACGGGTGCCGTCCAACCATTAACATTCCTGGGGGAGTTTTGTTTAAATTACTTGCGAATTTGTTTTTTGATCTTTTGATCATAGGACTGGGCATCCCAGTTACCAGCCATTTTCTCGTGAATGATGAGCAGAGTCCACTCATTGTGAGAATAACCCACCTAGCATGGAAGATACTGACAGCCCCTAGTCGCTACATGCGCGATTCAGACATATAAAACAGATTATTATTTGAAGGTTTAGAGTTTGGCACATGCAAATTTACTTGGAACGACAGGTAAATACCGCATATAGGTAGATATGGTGGACACTCATGGAAGAAACTTGGTTCAAGGAATTTGGATGCACAAGCAGTATTCCCGCTTAGTACAGATATTTTGGCTAGCAAAGGATTCTAAATAGCAAGCACCACATGTTAGAGGATCCATAACAATATAACTTCTATACAAATATACCCAAGCATAACTCATTATGTTGTCTTCCTTGTCCAACTTCAACTAATTTGCTCAGGTTTGAAAATAATTAATGAGGCTCACAATCATAGAAGATGTCCAAGATAGTACATTTATATGTGAAATCTCTCTTCCTTCAATATTCTTTCATGAATTGTTCAAGTGACCAATACAATGTTTGCTAACCTTCAAAAAATTTACCACCTCTACTTCTTATATGTGAAGGCATTACTCCCCATGGGAAAGGCATATGAAACATATATAATTTCAGATTTATGACATTCAAATCATTCACCATTTACTCGTAGGATATAAGTGAAGCACGCGAGTAAATGATAAACTACTCCAAAAAGATATAAGTGAAGATCAATGAGTAGTTAAATAATTATGTAGCTATGTGAAGACTCTCTCTCATTTAAGAATTTCAGATCTTGGGATATTTTTCAAACAGCAAGCAAAACAAAATAAAACGACATTTCAAGGATAGCACTCATCATGTGAAGAAGCAAAAACTTAGGCTCAACCGATACTAACCGATAATTGTTGAAGAAGAAAGGTGGGATGCCTACCGGGGCATCCCCAAGCTTAGATGCTTGAGACTTCTTCAAATATTATCTTGGGGTGCCTTGGGCATCCCCAAGATTGAACTTTAGCGTCTCCTTAATTCCTTTTATATCATGGTTTCCTAAATCTCGAAAGCTTCATCCACACCAAACTCAACAAGAACTCGTGAGATAAGTTAGATTAAACCAATGCAAAACCTTATCATTCTCTACTGTAGCAAATCAAAAAAATTATTATTCAACATTGCATACTAAATGTCTCTGCATATTTAATACTCCTATCCTCAAATAGAATCATTAAACAAGCAAACATATGCAAACAATGCAAACATAACAGCAATCTGCCAAAATTGTACAGTCTGTAAAGAATGCAAGATTCATCATACATCCCTAACTCCAAACATTATGAAATTCTACCACATTGTAGAAACTTTATTAGAGCTTATTATGCAAAAACTTTCAACATTTTATCACATTCTGACTTTTCTAGGGAATTTTTGCAACAGCAGTAAACTTTCTGTTTTGAAACAGCAACATGTATACTTGCAAAATAAGCATAGTAAAAGCTATCCTTGAAATTTTTATCGAAACTAGAGATGCAAAACATTATTCTAAATAACAACGAGCAAATACTAACAAAAGAAAATGACGCTCCAAGCAAAACACATATCATGTGGTGAATAAAAATATAGCTCCAAGTAAAGTTACCGATGAACAAAGACGAAGGAGGGGATGCCATCCGGGGCATCCCCAAGCTTAGGCTCTTGGTTGTCCTTGAATATTACCTTGGGGTGCCTTGGGAATCCCCAAGCTTAGGCTCTTGCCAATCCTTATTCCATAGTCCATCGAATCTTTACCCAAAACTTGAAAACTTCACAACACAAAACTTAACAGAAAACTCGTAAGCTCCGTTAGTATAAGAAAATAAATCACAACTTAGGTACTGTTGTGAACTCATTCTAAATTCATATTGGTGTAATATCTACTGTATTCCAACTTCTCTATGGTTTATAAACTATTTTACTAGCCATAGTTCATCAAAATAAGCAAACAACACAAGAAAAACAGAATCTGTCAAAAACAGAACAGTCTGTGGTAATCTGTAACTAACGCAAACTTATGGAACTCAACAAATTCTACCAAAATAGTACGGCCTGGATAATTTATTATTGATCTACTGCAATTGGAATCAGTATTTTATCACTTTCTGGTGATTTTTAACAATTGTTTTTGTGAGCAGAAAGTTTCTGTCTTTTTCAGCAAGATCAAATAACTATCATCCAAGAAGATCCTATAGGTCTTACTTGGCACAAACACTAATTAAAACATAAAACCACATCTAACCAGAGGCTAGATGATTTATTCATTACTAAACAGGAACAAAAAGCAAGGAACAGAAATAAAATTGGGTTGCCTCCCAACAAGCGCAAACGTTTAACGCCCCTAGCTAGGCATGATGATTTCAATGATGCTAGCATAAAAGATAAGAATTGAAACATAAAAAGAGCATCATGAAGAATATGACTAGCACATTTAAGTGTAACCCACTTCCTATGCATAGGGATTTTGTGAGCAAACAACTTATGGGAACAATAATCAACTAGCATAGGAAGGCAAAACAAGCATAACTTTAAAACTTTAAGCACATAGAGAGGAAACTTGATATTATTGCAACTCCTACAAGCATATGTTCCTCCCTCATAATAATTTTCAGTAGCATCATGAATGAATTTAACAATATAACTATCACATAAAGCACTATTTTCATGATGCACAAGCATAGAATTTTTATTACTCTCCACATAAGCAAATTTCTTCTCATGAATAGTAGTGGGAGCAAACTCAACAAAATAAATATCATGTGAAGCATAATAAAATTAAAAATTAAAATCATGATGACAATTTTCATGGTTATCTTTATTCTTTATAGCATACGTGTCATCACAATAATCATCATAAATAGGAGGCATGCTTTCATCATAATAAATTTGCTCATCAAAACTTCGGGGACTAAACATATCATCTTCATCAAACATAACATCCCCAAGCTTGTGGCTTTGCATATCATTAGCATCATGGGTATTCAAAGAATTCATACTAACAAAATTGCAATCATGCTCATCATTCACATATTTTATGCCAAGCATTCTATGTAATTCTTCTTCTAGTACTTGAGCACAATTTCCTTCCCATCATTTTCACGAAAGACATTAAAAAGATGAAGCATATTAGGCAAACTCAATTCCATTTTTTTGTAGTTTTCTTTTATAAATTAAACTAGTGATAAAACAAGAAACTAAAAGATTCAATTGCAAGATCTAAAGTTATACCTTCAAGCACTCACCTCCCCGGCAACGGCGCCAGAAAAGAGCTTGATGTCTACTACACAACCTTCTTCTTGTAGACGGTGTTGGGCCTCCAAGTGCAGAGGTTTGTAGGACAGTAGCAAATTTCCCTCAAGTGGATGACCTAAGGTTTATCAATCTGTGGGAGGCGTAGGATGAAGATGGTCTCTCTCAAGCAACCCTGCAACCAAATAATAAAGAGTCTCTTGGGTCCCCAACACACCCAATACAATGGTAAATTGTATAGGTGCACTAGTTCGGCGAAGAGATGGTGATACAAGTGCAATATGGATGGTAGATATACATTTTTGTAATCTGAAAATATAAAAACAGCAAGGTAACAAGTAATAAAAGTGGGCGTAAACGGTATTGCAATGCTAGGAAACAAGGCCTAGAGTTCATACTTTCACTAGTGCAAGTTCTCTCAACAATAATAACATAATTGGATCATATAACTATCCCTCAACATGCAACAAAGAGTCACTCCAAAGTCACTAATGGCGGAGAACAAACGAAGAGATTATGGTAGGGTACGAAACCACCTCAAAGTTATCCTTTCTGATCGGTCTATTCAAGAGTCCGTAGTAAAATAACATGAAGCTATTCTTTCCGTTCGATCTATCATAGAGTTCGTACTAGAATAACACCTTAAGACACAAATCAACCAAAACCCTAATGTCACCTAGATACTCCAATGTCACCTCAAGTATACGTGGGTATGATTATACGATATGCATCACACAATCTCAGATTCATCTATTCAACCAACACAAAGAACTTCAAATAGTGCCCCAAAGTTTCTACCGGAGAGTCAAGACGAAAATGTGTGCCAACCCCTATGCATAGGTTCATGGGCGGAACCGCAAGTTGATCACCAAAACATACATCAAGTGGATCACATGATATCCCATTATCACCACAGATAAGCACGGCAAGACATACATCAAGTGTTCTCAAATCCTTAAAGACTCAATCCGATAAGATAACTTCAAAGGGAAAACTCAATCCATTACAAGAGAGTAGAGGAGGAGAAACATCATAAGATCCAACTATAATAGCAAAGCTTGTGATACATCAAGATCGTATCACCTCAAGAACACGAGAGAGAGAGAGAGAGATCAAACGCATAGCTACTGGTACATACCCTCAGCCGCGAGGGTGAACTACTCCCTCCTCGTCATGGAGAGCGCCGGATGATGAAGATGGCCACGGTGAGGATCCCCCAAGCAGGTGCCGAACAGGTCCCGGTTGGTTTTTGGTGGCTACAGAGGCTTGCGGCGGCGGAACTCCCGATCTATTCTGTTCCCCGAAGGTTTTAGGGTATATGGGTATATATAGGCGAAAGTAGTCGGTAAGGGGAGCCATGAGGGGCCCACGAGGGTGGAGAGCGCGCCCAGGGGGTGGGCGCGCCCCCTGCCTCGTGCTCTCCTCGTTGATCCCCTGACGTGCACTCGAAGTCTCCTGTATTGCTTTCTTTCCAAAAATAACTTTTCTGAAGATTTCATTCTGTTTGGACTCCATTTGATATTCCTTTCCTGTGATACACTGAAACAAGGGAAAGACAGAAACTGGCACTGGGCTCTGGGTCAATAAGTTAGTCCCTAAAGTAATATAAAAGTGCATAGCAAAGCCCATTAAACATCCAGGATGGATAATATAATAGCATGAATACTTCATAAATTATAGATACGTTGGAGACGTATCAACGGACTCCGAAAAATCTGCAAAAATATTTTCTGTCCATTTTGGAAAATAGAAAAATTAGGAAAATAAGGAACTACCGGGAAGGTCACCCTGGTTGTGCCCACCTCGGGTACCTTCCGTACTCAGTTTTTCTTTCGTTTGCTTGTTCCCCAAGATAAAAAATCTTTATATAACCCGCGAACCTATTGACTACCGTATCGCGGAGAAATCTTCTGTTTTCTTTTCCTTGCTATTTTCTGACAGTTTCAGCTAGGCCAACATCATGTCTTCCTCACCTTCCAACAACAGACAATAAGACGCAGGGTTGGCCCAGGAGGATCTAAGGAGAGAGGAAGCTAAACAGGTTGACATGGAAGAAGGCGAGGAAAATCCCTTTGGGGTGCACCCTCCGGCTTCCGAGAGAGGCACATTGGCTGGCATCTCCACTCATCCTAATCCTCATCAAGCTATGAGATCATCAAACAATCAAGAGGGCACCGAAGTGCATGAAGGGCTCTCACCAAGTAGGCCTTTACACAGGTTACATCGTAACAATTTTTACAATTTGATTCACAATTATAGGTTCGAGAATACTCCTCGTCTGCACATACCGTCCAATTGGGACATAGCTCGTCCCAAAGAAAGCAATGCAGCAACAAACTGTAACATCCCAAATTTTCAATTTGGAATGTTATACATTAGATCATCTTTGCATATCATATTTTAATGCATTTTGTCTTGATCCTAGAAATTCTACAAAACTCAAGAAATCACGGAGAGAGTTGGGGATTTCGTTATTTTCATATTTGAGTTCTCTCAAATTTCGAAAAGAGGATCATTTGGTTTTGATTATTTTTCCCTTCCTAATATTTCAAAAACAAAAATATATGAGAGGAGATAAAATGACTTCTCCAAAATAGATGAAATATTAGAGGAAAAATATTAAAATCAAATAAATAGTTTTATTTGGATTTTATAGCAATTTTATTTGAATTAGAAAAATTGCACGTTTTCAAAATTGCATTTTAGGGCCAAGAAAATGTTCATCTTGTTCTAAATATTTTATTTAGACGAAGAAATTTTGTTTTGGCATTTTTATATTTTTATTTTATTTTCTAGGATTTATTTAAATTCGGCGAAATTATCTAAAAAATTCCATTTGGACCGACCGGGCCGAAGGCCCAGCCGGCCCATCCGCTCGCCGCCTCGCTCACGCTCGCCGTGACCGAGCCGGACTCCACCGGAGTCCAGGAGTCCGCCACGCCCGTGCCCCCTCCCAAGCCGACCCGCCTCCCCTTTAAATACCGCCCCACCTCGCCCCGCCTGCCTGCCAAGCCAGAAGAAGCCGCCGCCGCTAAAGCCACCAGCCCCGCCGGAGCCCCGAGCCCCGCCAGATCCGACGAGGTAGCCGCCGCCGCCGGTTTTCCTTAGAAAACCGATCCGTTTTTTTAGAATAGATCGGTTTTAGTTTTTTTCTGGTTTATTTATTTAGCGGACGTTCGTCCGTACGTTCGTTTTAACGAATGGTTTTCATCGTTTAGCTGCAGACAGCGAACATTCGCCGTTTCTCAAAACCCTCTTTCTCTTTAACCAACTTAAACAAGTTTTTGCTACTGTAAAATTTGACTTAAGTCCAGATTAGTAAACGAAGCTTGTTTCTTTCGCTTGAGTTTTGTTGCTTCGTTTGATTTGATTCTTTTTGCAAATCGGAGTTCTTAAGTTGAACTTTCTGGTTAGGTCTCTTATTTGAGGTTTACCCGTGCCCTTGCTTGATTGCTTATTGTATGCTTGTTTGTTTGCGATAGAGTACCCGGAGTGTGAAGCGTGCTACTACGAGTCTCTAGGTTTCGCGGATCATCAGCAAGGCAAGTAACACTTTGATCATACCTCTTTACTACCCAGTTTTATTGCATTAGCTCAACCCTCAAACAATTGCATGAATAGGATCTGATTAAATTGTGGGTTTGGGAAGTAGATGAGGTAGTACCTATTCACCTGTTATTATCAAACCTTGGGAGTTACTTCTATGTTGCTTATATTGCCATGCTATGCTCGTAGACGTGGATTGGGTTTGAGTGTATTCCATGACAGATGTGAGATTGTTACTTAATGGTTCAACTTAAGGTGGCAACTTTAATACACATCTGGGTGGATTGAGGCACCTGGGGAACCCAGTGATTGCCTGTATTTTTTTGTAAATCCCGGGGTACCGTGTGATTTTCCTATGGACTGCCACCCAGGCTCAAAGGGATCATAATATTATTCATGGTGGAAACTTCCGTGTGCAGCCACAAGCTATTATGGGCTCTAGCATAGTTGATTAAGTTGTGTGAACTCTTACACTGGTAGACTAGCAGATGTAGGGGATGTAGGTATACCGGTCTACCCATCGTAAGGTGCTAACGCTTCTGAAAGACTGTGTCTCGGTCATCCGTTTCTCAAACACCATGTAGTGCGAGAAATCCAACGGAGGAGATTGAGTCTTGTGGGGAAAAGTGCACAAACCTCTGCAGAGTGTACAAACTAATCATGGTTAGCCGTGTCCCCGGTTATGGACATCTTGAGTATCTAGTTCTTGGATTATCATGTGGATCTCATCACTCTTAATGATAAAACTTGATTTGGTTATTGACTACTTTTTAATTGGGATTGAGATGGGGTTTACCATTCTCAATGTTTATCAACCACCATGATAGTTAAATAAAACTTATTCCTTTGCAGTAGGGAAAAATTGGCTTTTCGCAAAACTTATTAACCATACAGACTCCACCAGCCATATATGCATATAGTGATAGCATTATTCTTTTCATTACTCTTTTGTGTTACTTTGCCAGCATATTCCATGTGCTGACCTGTTTTCGGGCTGCAACGTATCATATTGCAGACTTTCCAGATGACGAGTAAGGAGCCTTAGGTCGTGATCTTTCACTCATTGATGCCGTTGGAGTTGATGGACTCACTTTATCTTCCAAGCTTTCCGCTGTTATCGTATTAGATGGCCTTAAGCCATATTTACTGTAATAAGTTCTCTTTTGAGACATTCGGTGTAATAAGTGTGTGATTGCTACTCTGTTATAAATCCTTCAAGTAATGTGTGTGTCAGCATTACCGATCCAGGGATGACAGTTATGCACATAGATCAGACTGTTTGAGGTCTGGTCACTACAAAGATGGTATGAGAGCACATGCTGACTGTAGGACACGACCACTAAGCTAAAGCCCTAGATCACTACTCTCTTCTCATTTCTAACTCCTCTCCATTTTCTGCTCTTTATGATGGCGGATGCAAGGATCAAGTTCATGCAACCGGATGAAGACACCCCTTTTGGACGCCACTTAAAGGAAGTCACTAGATACCTGAACATTGGAATACCAAGCTTCACCAGGACCTACAACGCCACTTTACCAGAAGAGGAGCGTTGGATGATCCAAGTTCAAGTTCCAGGAAGGACGTTCACGCCAGTCACTGAGCCCATAGAGTTTTCCTTCGATGCACCAACCTGGAGTCTAGGAAAGAGTATGGCAGCTCACATTACCATGGGACGCATTGGAGAAGTTTACCACAATGATCTCAAGGACACTATCTATTAGATTTGTGGGCGCCGAGATGAGCAATGGGATATGATCAGCACCAGGAAGGATAGATCGATTGCCTCTTTCATCCAGGAGTTAAACCAGCACATTCGACGCCAGGAGAATCAGATGTGCGCAGGCATGACAGATTTGAAGAAAGCAATGATAAGGATCACGGAGCTGGAGGAAGAACTCAAGGCCACACGCGAAGATTATGAGGAGGAAATCATCGTACTAGTGGAGAAGAATGACGACCTGACATGGAAGCTAGGAGTTTTCATGGGAGACCCCGCGCCAGGAGGAGGAGATGACGATTCGACTTGCCCGGAGAACTACATCATCATCGACGACACTGACTTGGACCCCGACGATAGCGATGATGATTATGTTGATGAAGCTGGAGCAGATATCATGGAGTCTTCGACCAAGCAATTTTTCTAGTAGACCACCATATCAGTAGTAGTATTCCACCATGTATATAGTATAGTCCAAGCACTTATGTAACGATAGTTCTAGACCGATTGTATGCCCTTTGTTTGAATGATTGAGAGATATGTTTGTGTTTGTCTCATGTGCATATAAGTAGTGTTTTCCCCCTAGACCTCATTCTATTCTGTTTTCTCATCTTTTCTAAACCCAGCAGATGCCTCCGAGACGCGACAATGGATTTGCTTTCCCACCGGAGCTCACTCAGTTGATCCAGCAGCAGAATGCTTTGATGCAAATACTAGTCCAGAATCAAAACCAGGGGAACAACAACAACAACCCACCACCACCCCCACCAGTTGATCACTTAGCCCGTTTCCTTAGGCTGAATCCGCTGGTGTTCTCCAGTAGCACCGAGCCGATTGTTGCAGATGATTGTCTCCGCAAGATTGAGAGGGAGTTGACTACTGCAGGATGCACAGATGCAGAGAGAGTGCGTTTTGCCGCACATCAGCTTGATGGACCCGCAGCATCATGGTGGGAGAATTTCATAGTCACTTACCCTATTGACACTGTGACATGGGACCAGTTCCAGCAGGCTTTTCACACTGCCCATGTATCAGCCGGAGCTATGGCCATGAAGAAGCGTGAGTTTCGCAACTTACGCCAAGGAGGACACACTGTTGGCAATATGTGGATGAGTTTAGTAAGTTAGCACGTTATGCCCCAGATGACGTTGCTACAAATGCAGCTAAGAAGGAGAAGTTTTTGGAAGGACTAAATGATGAGTTGAACATGCAGTTGATGGTGGCAAATTTCAATAACTACCAGGAGTTGGTAGATAGAGCTCTCATGCTTGAAGGGAAGCAGCAGCAGATTGACAACCGTAAGAGGAAGTATGGACAAGGGAAGTACAATTCTGGAGCCCAGCAGAGACCCCGTTACACCCCGAACTCGGGAGGACTTGTTCATAACCATGGAGGCCACACTCATAATGGAGAAGTTCGCACAATCATAGTGGCCCCAAGAACGGAAATGGTAGTGGAGGAAGTAGCGGACAGAATTGTTCCAACCCGGCAACACCCGCCAAGAAGGATCTAAGCCATGTTACTTGCTACAAGTTCCAGAAGATGGGACATTACGCCAATGAATGTCCTGAAGCTAAAAATGGGAACGGCAATGGAAGCTCTAGGAAGAAGCCCAACCCTTTCAACAGGGGACAAGTGAACCACGTTAACGTTGAGGAGGTTGAAGCCTAGCCAGATGCAGTAATAGGTAAGTTTTTGGTTAAGTCCTTTACCGCAGTCGTACTTTTTGATACTGGTGCATCGCATTCATTCATATCAAGGGGATTTGTGGATAAGTATAAGTTGCCCACTAGAGTTC
Source organism: Aegilops longissima (assembly GCA_021605205.1). Taxonomy (NCBI): domain Eukaryota; kingdom Viridiplantae; phylum Streptophyta; class Magnoliopsida; order Poales; family Poaceae; genus Aegilops; species Aegilops longissima. Next base: position 520,375,626 of record CM038677.1, on the reverse strand, counting down.
TTAACACACCCATGCTAGTAACCTCACCCAGAGCAGAGTATATGGCAAGCCATGGATGTTTTTAGATGCCATTGACCATAGGTAGGCATGTTTTTCCCTCAGATATGATAATATTGGAGTCGCAAGGTTTGGATGTGATACTGGGTATGGATGGGCTATCGATGTATGGAGGGAACATTGATTGCGCCAGTAAGACGATTTTGCTCACCACCCCAGAAGGAAGAAGGATCAAATATGTATCCCGGCATGTTCCGAATAGGACTCAGGTAAGTTCCTTATCAGGAGTTGTACAGGAGGAAGTACCAGTGGTGAATGATTTTCCGGACGTATTTCCAGAAGAGTTGCCAGGCATGCCACCGGATAGAGACATCGAGTTTTTGATTGAACTTTTGCCAGGCACAGGGCCAATATCTAAGAGACCGTATAGAATGCGCGCAAAGGATTTGGAGGAAATTAAGAAGCAGATTAAGGAGTTACTGGATAAAGGTTATATTCGCCCAAGTTTGTCACCTTGTGGATCCCCAGTACTTCTAGTGGAGAAGAAGGATGGATCGTTAAGGATGGTTGTTGATTATCGAGGACTGAATGAGGTGACGATCAAGAACAAGTACCCACTATCGATGATCAATGATTTGTTTGACCAGCTGCAAGGAGCTAAGGTGTTTTCCAAGATCAATTTGCAATCAGGGTATCACCACATGAAGATTCGAGAGCAGGATATACCTAAGACAACTTTTACCACGAGATATGGGCTGTATGAGTATACCATTATGTCATTTGGTCTGACTAACGCACCTGCCTATTTTATGAACATGATGAACAAAGTGTTTATGGAGTTTTTGGATAAGTTCGTTGTGGTGTTCATCGATGAAATTCTGGTCTACTCGAAGAATGAAGAGGAACATGAAGAGCATTTGCGTTTGGTACTAGGGAAGCTCAGAGAACATCAGTTATACGCCAAGTTCAGTAAGTGCGAGTTTTGGCTAAAGGAAGTTGGATTTCTTGGACATGTTATATCCGGAGAAGGAATAGTGGTAGACCCCACAAAGGTTGTCACTGTGACAAATTGGGAGTCACCCACGTCAGTTGGAGAGATCCGGAGTTTTCTTGGACTCGCAGGATACTACCGGAGGTTCATTGAGAATTTCTCAAAGATTGCAAAGCTCATGACGGAGTTGTTGAAGAAGGACACCAAGTTCAAATGGACTGAGGAATGTGAGGCCAGTTTTCAGGAATTGAAGAAGCCCTTGGTTACATCGCCAGTGTTGATTCTCCCAGATCAACGCAAGGATTATAAATTATATTGCGATGCTTCTCGTCGAGGACTTGGAGCCGTACTAATGCAGGAGGGAAGAGTTGTTTCATATGCCTCATGATAGCTTAAACCCCATGAGTTAAACTATGCTACGCATGATTTGGAGTTAGCAGCCGTACTGCATGCGTTGAAGACATGGAGACATTTTCTCATCGGAAACCATTGCGAGGTATACACAGATCACAAGAGTTTGAAGTACATCTTCACGCAGAAGGAGCTAAATCTCAGGCAGAGGAGATGGTTAGAGCTCATAAAGGATTATGATCTGAGATTGCATTATCATCCCGAAAAGGCTAACGTAGTAGCCGATGCGTTGAGCCGCAAGAGTCATGTAAATACCCTCATGACTGGAGAGTTACCCAAGGAGTTAGCAGAAGACCTTCGCGAGCTATGTTTGGAGATAGTTCTGAGAGGTTATGTAGCAGCTTTGGAGATACGGTCTACTTTGATGGATAAGATCAGAGAAGCTCAGAAGACGGACAAGGAAATTGCCGAGATAAAGGAAAGAATGAGCAAAGGAAAGGCTAAGGGATTTCGTGAGGATGAGCACGATACCTTATGGTTTGAGGACCGCGTATATGTGCCCAATGATCAGGAGATCAGGAAGTTGATTCTGCAAGAGGCCCATGATTCGCCCTATTCGATTCACCCAGGAAATACCAAGATGTATCTGGATTTGAAGGATAGTTTCTGGTGGACCGGAATGAAGAAGGATATTGCGGAGTATGTAGCAGTTTGTGATGTATGTCAGAGAGTGAAGGCAGAACATCAGAAGCCAGCCGGATTGCTACAACCCTTGCCGATACCCGAATGGAAGTGGGATAAATTAGGCATGGATTTTATCACGGGATTACCCAGGACACGTTCAGGCTATGATTCGATATGGGTTGTAGTCGATCGTTTGACGAAAGTAGCTCATTTCATCCCAGTGAAGACCACTTACACCAGTGCTAAGTTGGCAAAGATATAGATGACCAGGATAGTATGTCTGCATGGAGTTCCGAGGACCATTGTATCAGATAGAGGAACCCAGTTTACTTCAAAGTTTTGGAATCAGTTGCATGAAACTTTGGGAACCAGACTAGAGTTCAAGACGCTTTTCACCAGAGAGCAGATGGATGATCGAGAGAGTAAATCAGATTCTGGAGGACATGTTGAGAGCTTGTGCGCTAGACTATGGATCTAGTTGGGACGATAATTTGCCTTACGCAGAGTTCTCTTATAACAACAGTTATCAAGCCAGTTTGAAAATGGCCCCTTTCGAAGCCCTGTACAGAAGGAGGTGCAGAACACCGTTGTTGTGGGACGAAGTTGGAGACCGACAGTTGTTTGGACCAGATTTGATTAAAGAGTCTGAAGAGAAGGTTAAGTTGATTCGCGATAGACTCAAGGTAGCCCAGTCCAGGCAGAAGAGTTATGCGGATTCTAAACGCAAGGAGACAATTTACGAAGTTGGAGACATAGTGTATCTTCGTGTATCCCCACTTCGAGGAGCGAAGCGCTTTGGAGTTAAGGGAAAGTTAGCGCCACGTTTTGTGGGACCATACAGAGTTTTGGAACGTATGGGAGAAGTTGCTTACAAGTTGGAATTGCCTGAACGATTGTCCGGAGTTCACGATGTGTTCCACGTTTCTCAGTTGAAGAAGTGCCACGCGGAGATGGCTGATATTACTCTAAGAGATACAGTGCCGCTAGAAGCGATACAGTTGGATAGAAATTTGACATATGAGGAGAAACCAGTCAAGATACTCGAGTTTGCCAACCGAGTTACTCGCGACAAAGTCATCAAGTTCCGCAAGGTTCAGTGGAGCCACCACACCAAGGATGAAGCCACCTGGGAGCGAGAAGAAGACTTACGGAAAGATCACCCTCACCTATTTTCTAGTCAACTCGAATCTCGAGGGCGAGATTCATCTTAAGGGGGGTAGGTTTGTAACATCCCAAATTTTCTATTTGGAATGTTATACATTAGATCATCTTTGCATATCATATTTTAATGCATTTTGACTTGATCCTAGAAATTCTACGCAACTCAAGGACCCACGGAGAGAGTTGGAGATTTCGTTATTTTCATATTTGAGTTCTCTCAAATTTTGAAAAGAGGATCATTTGGTTTTGATTATTTTTCCCTTCCTAATATTTCAAAAATAAAAATATATGAGAGGAGATAAAATGACTTCCCCAAAATATATGAAATATTAGAGGAAAAATCTTAAAATCAAATAAATAGTTTTATTTGGATTTTATTGCAATTTTATTTGAATTAGAAAAATTGCACGTTTTCAAAATTGCATTTTAGGGTCAAGAAAATGTTCATCTTGTTCTAAATAATTTATTTAGACGGAGAAAATTTGTTTTGGCATTTTTAGATTTTTATTTTATTTTTTAAGAATTATTTAAGTTCGGCGAAATTATTTAAAAAATTCTGTTCGGACCGACCGGGCCGAAGGCCCAGCCGGCCCATCCGCTCGCCGCCTCGCTCGCGCTCGTCGTGACCGAGCCGCACTCCACCGGAGTCCGGGAGTCCGCCGTCGCCCCGGTGCCCCCTCCCCAAAGTCGACCCTCCCTCCCCTTTAAATACCGCCCACCCCGCCACCATCCTGTCTCCGCCACGCCTGCCAGCAGAAGCCGCCGCTTGCCGCTGCTTGCAAGGCTGCCATGCCAGCGTTCGCCGACGTCCCGCTTAGCGCCGCCACCTCAGCCACCGCCGCTAACGCCACCAGCCCTTCGAGTTCTCGAGCCCCACGGATCCGACGAGGTAGCCGCCACCACCGCCAGTTTTTCCTTAGAAAACCGATCCTTTTTTTAGAAAACCCTAGTTTGTTTTTTTAGAATAGATCGGTTTTAGTTTTTTTCTGGTTTATTTATTTAGCAGACGTTCGTCCGTACGTTTGTTTTAACGAACGGTTTTCATCGTTTAGCCGCAGCATGAACGCTCGCTTGTTAGCCTGCTCGCGCGCTTTTTCTTTTCTCGGATTTTCCGCAATTATTTTCAATCGCGATTTCTGATCCGATTTTTGTTCTAGTATAACTTTTCGCTCGTTTATCGGAATCAGGCGATTCAAGCGCCTAGAGTTTCGTCTCGAAACCCTCTTTCTCTTTAACCAACTTAAACAAGTTTTTTCTACTCTAAAATTTGACTTAATTCTAGATTAGTAAACGAAGCTTGTTTCTTTCGCCGTTTGAGTTTTGTTGCTTCGTTTGATTTGATTCTTTTTGCAAATCGGAGTTCTTAAGTTGAACTTCTGGTTAGGTCTCTTATTTGAGCTTAACCCGTGCCCTTGCTTGATTGCTTATTGTATGCTTGTTTGTTTGCGATAGAGTACCCGGAGTGTGAAGCGTGCTACTACGAGTCTCTAGGTTTCGCGGATCATCAGCAAGGCAAGTAACACTTTGATCATACCTCTTTACTACCCAGTTTTACTGCATTAGCTCAACCCTCAAACAATTGCATGAATAGGGTCTGATTAAACTGTGGGTTTGGGAAGTAGATGAGGAAGTACCTATTCACCTGTTATTATCAAACCTTGGGAGTTACTTCTACGTTGCTTATATTGCCATGCTATGCTCGTAGACGTGGATTGGGTTTGAGTGTATTCCATGACAGATGTGAGATTGTTACTTAATGGTTCAACTTAAGGTGGCAACTTTAATACACATCTGGGTGGATTGAGGCACCTGGGGAACCCAGTGATTGCCTATATTTTTTTGGAAATCCCGGGGTACCGTGTGATTTTCCTATGGACTGCCACCCAGGCTCAAAGGGATCATAATATTATTCATGGTGGAAACTTCCGTGTGCAGCCACAAGCTATTATGGGCTCTAGCATAGTTGATTAAGTTGTGTGAACTCTTACAATGGTAGACTAGCAGATGTAGGGGATGTAGGTGTACCGGTCTACCCATCGTAAGGTGCTAACGCTTCTGAAAGACTATGTCTCGGTCATCCGTTTCTCAAACACCATGTAGTGCGAGAAATCCAACGAGGAGATCGAGTCTTGTGGGGAAAAGTGCACAAACCTCTGCAGAGTGTACAAACTAATCATGGTTAGCGGTGTCCCCGGTTATGGACATCTTGAGTATCTGGTTCTTGGATTATCATGTGGATCTCATCACTCTTAATTATAAAACTTGATTGGGTTATTGACTACTTTTTAATTGGGATTGAGGTGGGGTTTACAATACTCAATGTTTATCAACCACCATGATAGTTAAATAAAACTTATTCCTTTGCAGTAGGGAAAAATTGGCTTTTCGCAAAACTTATTAACCATACAGCCTCCACCAGCCATATATGCATATAGTGATAGCATTATTCTTTTCATTACTCTTTTGTGTTACTTTGCCAGCATATTCCATGTGCTGACCCGTTTTCGGGCTGCAATGTATCATGTTGCAGACTTTTCAGACGACGAGTAAGGATCCTTAGGTCTTGATCTTTCACTCAGTGATGCCGTTGGAGTTGATGGACTCACTTTATCTTCCAAGCTTTCCGCTGTCATCGTGTTAGATGGCCTTAAGCCATATTTATTGTAGTAAGTTTTCTTTTGAGACATTCGGTGTAATAAGTGTGTGATTGCTACTCTATTATAAATCCTTCAAGTAATGTGTGTGTCAGCATTACCGATCCAGGGATGACACTTATGCACAGAGATCAGACTGTTTGAGGTCTGGTCGCTACACAAACCCCTTGGGCCTGGAAAATAAACACATAATGGCTGAAGTGAGGAAAAACACTGAGTTACTTCATCGAGCCCTTCGGGAGATTCAAGGCTTGAGGGATCTACTCATGGTTATATTGGCAAACACCACTACTTCATCACCGCCACCTCCTTATTCATCACCAAAAGAAAATTGAGTATCGGGTATGGGCACTCCCATTGGCTTTCGCCAAGCTTGGGGGAGGTGCCCCGGTATTGTATCACCCCTACTATCTTTTGCCTTTACTTATTTTAGTTCGATCCATAGTTATCTTTTGCTTTAGATGAATAAAAGTTTAGTTTGACCCTTTTTTTCGAGAGTTTGCTTAGTGATCTATCCTTGTAATCGTGTGCGAGATATATAATAAAGTTTAGTTTGAGTTTTTGCTTTCTTTACTTTCATGTTTCAATAAAAAGAAAGGAAATAAATGAAAAATATCATATGCTAATCTTATGGTAGATGATGACACCACATAAGGAAAAGTATAAGTAGAAAATTTTATTAGAGATTGACAAACATAGCATTGGTCAATGATGCAACTCACGAAAGAATTAATAAGGGAAGAGAAGGTTCACATATAAATACACTATCCTGGAAATCTTTTGTTATTGTGAAATATTATATGTCAAAATTGTTGACGCTGGACAAGGAAGACAACGAAATGATTTATGTTTGTTCATATTCACGTAGAAGTTATATTGTCATAGATCCTTTAACATGTGGTGCTTGCCCCCCATCTTTGCTAGCCAAAACTCTGCACCAAGTAGAGATACTACTTGTGCATCCAAAAACCCTTAAACCCAAATCTTATTTTCAAGAGTCCACCATACCTACCTAGGGATTGAGCAAGATCCCTCAAGTAAGTTGTCATCGGTACAATAAGGCAATAAAAATTGCTTCTAGAAGTGTTAGATCATTTAGTGTAAGAGAAAATTGAGCATTGTACGAACTTGTGATAGCAAAGAATAAAAGCAACAAACTATGTAATAAAGGTTTCTATCATAAGGGGAAATATAATGTGACGTTCTTTTGCACTAAGGAATTGAGCATACAAACAAATAAGCGCATGGCAACCTCTGCGAAGGGCCTATCTTTTACTTTTATGTATTTACTTTTATGCAAGAGTCAAAGTTTTTTCTCTCTATTCCTTTTTATTTTTCTCCTTTGGCAAGCATCATGTGGTGAGGAAAGATCTTGCCACATATGTCCAGTTGAATATGGGTAGCATGAGTTATTATTGTTGACATCACCCTTGAGGTGAATATGTTGGGACGCAAAATTATAAGCCCCTATCTTTCTATGTATCGGTTGAAACGTTTTGCTCATGTGTATGCGGTGAGTGTTTGCAATCATAGAAGACTATATGATGGTTGAGTATGTGGACTTGCCTAAAGGCTCCAATACGTGACCCTTCCTGAAAGGATGATGAATTGTAGTTGCAAAGTTGATTGAGAACATAGTTTGTTGGTTTCTAATAGAGTTTATGCTTTATACTTCGATAGTGTGATGAATTGTTACTTATTCATGAGAAGACTATGATAAAGTTTTATGTTAAAGTTGTTGTTGTTATAATAATTCACATGATCCCTCTATGTCTGTATTTTGTTTTTATCGACACCTCTCTCTAAGCATGTGGACATGTTTTTCGATTTCGGTTTTCGCTTGAGGACAAGCGAGGTCTAAGCTTGGGGGAGTTGATACGTCCATTTTGCATCATGTTTACCTACTATTATTTATTATGTTTTTATGCATAATAATGCTTTTTGGAGTAATTCTAATGCCTTTTCTCTCATAATATGCAAGGAACATACAAAGAGGGAGAATTCCGGCAGCTGGAAATCTGGACCTGGAAAAGCTACGTGAGGCCACCTATTCTGCACAACTCCAAACAAGAGGAAACTTCACGAGGATTTTTTATGGAATAAATAAGAAATACTGGAGCAAATAACCACCGGAGGGGGCCACCTGGTGAGCACAAGACACCAAGGCGTGCCTGGCCCCCCAGGCGTGCCCAGGTGGGTTGTGCTCAGCCCGGCCCACCTTCAGTGCACATCTTCTGGTATATAAGTCATTTTGACCTAGAAAAAATCAGGAGAGGACTTTCGGGACGGAGCGCCGCTGTCTCGAGGCGTAACTTGGGCAAGAGCACTTTTGCCCTCCGGCGGAGCGATTCCGCCGAGGGAACTTCCCTCCCGAAGGGGGAAATCATCGTCATCATCATCACCAACAACCCTCCCATCTTGGGGAGGGCAATCTCCATCAACATCTTCAACAGCACCATCTCCTCTCAAACCCTAGTTCATCTCTTGTGTTCAATCTTTGTACCGGAACTATAGATTGGTGCTTATGCGTGACTAGTAGAGTTGATTACATCTTGTAGTTGATTACTATATGGTTTATTTGATGGAAGATTATATGTTCAGATCCAATATGCTATTTAATAGCCCTCTGATCTTGAGCATGATTATCATTTGTGAGTAGTTACTTTTGTTCTTCGGGCCACGGGAGAAATCATGTTGCAAGTAATCATGTGAACTTGATGTGTGTTCGATATTTTGATAGTATGTATGTTGTGATTCCCTTAGTGGTGTCATGTGAATGTCGACTACATGACACTTAACCATATTTGGGCTTAAGGGAATGCATTGTGGAGTAGTTATTAGATGATGGGTTGCGAGAGTGACAGAAGCTTAAACCCTAGTTTATGCGTTATTCCGTAAGGGGCCGATTGGATCCAAAAGTTTAATGCTATGGTTAGAATTTATTCTTAATGCTTTTCTCATAGTTGCGGATGCTTGAGAGGGAGTTAATCATAAGTAGGAGGTTTGTTCAAGTAAGAACATCACCTAAGCACCAGTCCACCCACATATCAAATTATCAAAGTAGCGAACACAAATCGAACCAACATGATGAAAGTGACTAGATGAAATTCCCGTGTACCCTCAAGAACGCTTTGCATATTATAAGAGACCGTTTTGGCCTATCCTTTGCCAAAAAAGGATTGGGCTATCTTGCTGCACTTTTGGTACTATTAACGTTACTTGCTCGTTACAAATTATCTTGCTATCAAACTACTCTGTTACTTATAATTTCAGCACTTGTAGACATTACCTTGCTGAAAACCACTTGTCATTTCCTTCTGCTCCTCGTTGGGTTCGACACTCTTACTTATCAAAAAGGCTGCAATTGATCCCATATACTTGTGGGTCATCACTCTTTCGCCATGCCATTTCCAATGCTCTTCCATCAAATCTTTCTGGAGTTGATCATGCACATCGGTGTCTCTAATCATGTTGTACTACACCTTCATGAAACGTCTGATGCGTTGTTCTTTTCGCATGCGGTTAACAGGAATGCCCATCAAGTGATAGAAGTTGTAATCTAAATGCTTTCCGCGCTCGTTCTTAGTGATTATATTATGCATAATCACGCAAGCAGTCATGATGTACCAAAGGATCTTTTGATCCCAGAATCTAGATGGTCCTCGCACAATAGCAAATTGAGATCGCAAAATCCCGAAAGCCCTCTCAACATCGTTTGTAGCAGCCGCTTGTGCATTGTGAAAGACAAGTTCTTTCTTACCTTCGGGTTTTGCAAACGGCTCGACAAATGTACTCCACCTTGGGTAGATCCCATCTGCAAGATAGTACCCATAGTTGTATGTGCAGCCATTTTCTTCGAAGGTAACTGGTGGTGCTTCTCCATTTGCTAACTTTGCAAACAGAGGTGACCGGTCAAGCATGTTGATGTCGTTGCAAGATCCAGGCATCCAAAATATGCATGCCAAATCCATGTTTCATGATCCGCAACTGCCTCAAGAATGATAGTGGCATCCTTCCCATGGCCCTTGAATTGTCCACGCCATGCTTTTGGGTAGTTCTTCCATTTCCAATGCATGCAATCCACAGACCCGACCATACCTGGAAACCCTCGAGCTTTGTTCATCTCCAAAAGCCTCTGAGTGTCCTGAGCATTGGGTGCTCTCAAGTACTGTGGACCAAATACTTCTACCCTAGTCATTGCAAATTGCTTGACATAGAAGATAGTAGTGCTCTCTGCCATCACCAAGTTGTCATCAATGTAATCTACCGGAACACCATATGCCATCATGCGCAAAGTGGCAGTGACCTTCTGTTCAATGCTATGGCCAAGCAACCCAGCACAGTTCCTTCTCTGCTCGAAGGCTGGATTGTGCTGCTTCACGGAATTGCAAATGTGGATGAACAAGTCTTTCGACATTCTGAAACGGCGTTGAAAGTAATTATTTGGAAAACATGTGGTGATCCAAAGTAGTTGAGCATCAACCATTTGTGTGCATCAATCTGTTCTCTTCGAATGAACGCACCACCATAGATGGAACCACCGTGCTTTGGCTTCTTCCACTACAGGAATCAGGCACTTTGCCGTCAACCATGGCTAGGCATGGATGACTGACGGCAAAGACCTTTGCCGTCAGCCAGCAGACGGCAACAGGTCCGGTTGAATAGGCTACGCCAAAGGCCTCTTTGCCGTCCGCTGGCGGACGGCAAAGCTGCAAAGGTCTTTGTCATCTGCTGACCGACGGTAAAGAGCTTGGACGGCACACATGGCAGTTCAGGTCCGTTAAGTGGTTAACGGTGTGCTTTGCCGTCAGCCAGCAGATGGCAAAGGCCTTTGCATCGTTGCCGTCAGCCAACCGCCTGCGGCCTTGATCGACGCATGGCGACTGACAGGACGTGGGCATCTCCGCTTCCCCACACTACCTCAGCAACTGCCTGATTTGACGAGTCCCTGGTGCATGCAGAGAAAACCATCATTACATGTGATCGTGGGGGTCGCCGGTTGGCCTTCTCCTGCTATAAATGAGGAGGGGGCGGAGCCCCTGTTGCCCATCTCTTCCTGTTCCGCTCGCTTCTTCTTCCCTGCTTCATTGCTAGCAGCGACACCCATGGCGCCGGTGAAGAGGTTCTCGGCTGCAGAGAAGGGGAAGGCCCGCCAGGAGGGGCCCGGCCCGCCGCTGCCCAAGAGGGGACGCAGTCGCCCATGTAAGCACGTCGCGACCCCCGTCGTGGCCCCTTACGGCCGCGGCGGCGCCTCCTCACGCGGTGGGAGCCGCCCAAGTCGTGGCAGCCCCGGCGGTGAAGTGAGGCGCGCCATGGTTGTGCGGCCTCCCCTGTCGCGCTTCCACTCGGCGGAGGTGCTGCGGAGTTCGTCGTGTGGTCGGAGAACCCGGCCGGCACCTGGCTTCAGCTCCCGTGCTTTTTCACCGGCGAACTGCCGGCCACGGGTCAGGCGGTCTCTGGTTGCAGGCGGACGGCTGCTGCAGCAAGGCTTCATGGGTCTCGGTGGAGGTCTCCATCACGGGCAACGTAGCCCTGGCCCGCGGCTGGCAGACGTTTGCCTGCGCGCGCGGCCTGGGCAGGCGGTGTACCCTCCACTTCAAGTATGACGGCAACGCGACCCTCTACGTGAGGGTATTCAGGGAAGATGGTCGCGCGTTGGATGCTGCCCTGAGGACAACAACGACGGCGAGGTGCTCGGCCTTGGCGACGGTCGTGACGAGGGTGAAGGTGGACTTGCCCTCGGCGCCGGCCGCAGCTCGTCCAGCTACGGCGGCTCTTCCTTTGGCGACAGCTCCAGCAGCGGCGGCTATGACCAGCCGTCGTGACCGCTTCGAGGGCGGTAGCGGGTCGTCTCGTCGCCGCGCCCTAGTGAAGCGCGAGGAGGGGTCTAGCTGAGTCCAGGAGGGCGCCAAGGGCCTACCCTCACGAACCGCTGGGGGGTGCGCGCCGCTTTTGTTTTGTTCTTTCCTTTCTTCCTGCATTTGAAAAAGAAACAAGTATGGGGCCCTGCAAGGGCATGCAACGAATCGTGATTTCTAAGTCGATATGTTATGTTTATTGTTCCTGTGTCGTGTTGTAGCATCAGTGTTTTATGTAGGCATGTAGAGATAACTTAGCTCGACGTGTCTGAAGTAGTTTCCGCCTCGTGAGGCGCGCATCTCCCAGCACCTGGTGAGACCTCCTTGCCGTAGGCTTGGGAGGCGTCGAGGAACTGCAAAAATTTGTTAAGAAACTCTTATTCTTCCAAGCCCAGGGCCCTAGGCGTGGCCGGCCATGACCGAGCACTCCGCATCATGGTACCCGAGGGGCACGGACTTAAGAGAGGGAGATGTGCCAGCTTGCGAGCTCGAGCGAGGGTGCCTCGCGAAGACCAGGGAAAAACGCTCACGAGTGCACCTGTCCAGCCCCCTCGCGAGGCATGCGAGGGAGAGTACGGGTCAAAACAAAGAACCGAGGGAAGAAACAGAGGAAAAGGCGATCAAACCAAGCCGACAAGAAACACCAGAATGCGAATTTCCATTAAAGAGGGGCAAGCCAACTACGGAAAGTAAATGAAAAGCCGCGTCTGGCACCTAGTCTAGTCTTCTCACCATCGCGGAGCTAAGTGCTGCCACTAGGACGTGGGAGGGAGCCCCCGAGGCCCGAGGGCGGCACTCCTGAGACTCCGGGGCGTGTACAGCCCCACTCATTGTTACGTGAGAGTGTCACGAGTGAGGACCTTCACAGGCACTGGGCCTTGCTTCACAGGCGTTGGGCCTTGCTTCATGGGTAGAACTTCCGGAGGTGCTGGATGTTCCAGGCATTCTGGATGGGGACCCCGTCCTGCGTCTCCAGGCGCACGGCGCCAGGCCTGGAGATGTGGGCTACCCTAAACGGGCCCTCCCACGTGGGCGAGAGCTTATGAGCCCTTCCCTGGAGAGCACCCGCCTTAGGATGAGGTCGCCCACCTCGAGCATCCTGGAGTGGACGCTGCGGCAGTGATACCGTCACAGCGCCTGCTGGTATCTTGCCGCTCGGAGCGTGGCTTCACGGCGGCGTTCCTCTCCCAGCACGAGGTCCATCCCCCGCATGGCGTCCTGCTATTTCTTATCAAATGCCAGGACCCGCGCGGAGTGATGCTTGACCTCGTGACGGAGAACCGCTTCTGCTCCATAGACGAGGAAGAACGGAGTCTCGCCTGTTGGCTTGGTGGCTGTGGTGCGGATGGACCACATCACAGACTGGAGCTTGTCGTGCCAGCCCCTGCCGCAGTCCCTGACCTTCTTCTTGAAGGTCCTGGTCTTGAGGCCTCTCAATACTTCCGCGTTGGCGCGTTCAGCCTGGCCATTGCTCCTGGGGTGCGCCATCGAAGCGTAGGAGATCTACGTTCCAGGGTTAGCACAATATGTCTTGAAGATATTACTAGTGAACTGCGAGCCGTTGTCGGTGATGATGCGGTTGGGGACCCCGAACCGGCTCACGAGACCTTTGATGAACTTGACCGCAGATCTGGCCGGGATGGTGCGGACAGCTTCTACCTCCGCCCATTTGGTGAACTTGTCGATGTCGACATAGAGGTAGCGGTAGCCCCCAGGCACTCGAGGGAATGGGCCTAGGATATCCAGCCCCCAAACCGCGAATGGCCACGAGAGCGGGATGGTCTGGAGGCCCTGAGTTGGCTGATGGATCTGCTTGGCGTGGAATTGGCAGGCCTCGCAGGACTTCACCAGCTCGGTCGCGTCGTTGAGTGCCGTAGGCCAGTAGAACCCGCTGCGGAACGCCTTGCTGACGAGGGATCGTGATGACGAGTGGTGCCCGCAGTCTCCGCCGTGTATGTCAGCTAGCAACTCGTTCCCCTGTTCTCTGGAGATGCATCGCAAGGAAACGTCATTTGGCCGCTTCCTTTATAGCTCACCGTCCTGGATGCAGTATGCCGTAGCCTGTCGGGACACGCGCTCTGTGTCCTCCTCTTTCTCCGGTAGCGTCCCTTGCGTCAGGTATTCCTTGAACTCTTTGGTCCAGCACCCCTCCTGAGGCTCGAGCGCCAGGAGTAAGCGCGCTCCTGAGGTCGGGCCGCAGGCCAGGGCTCCCGAGGTAGGTGGTTGGGGGAGTTCCTCCCGAGGCGGCGCCGGCCGTGAAAGCGGAGGTGCTGCCGAAGGCTTGAAGAGCCGCTCCTCTAAGACGCCAGGATCTTGGGGTTGGCGCTTGGATGCCCTTTTGGTGATGTCGTCGGCCTCCTTGTTAGTGCCACGGGGCACGTACTGCAACTCTAGGCCCAAGAACTGATTTTCCATTTTGCGTACCTCCACGAGGTATGCCTCCATGTGCTCGTCCCTCGGCTCGTATACCTTGTTGGAGAAGTTGACGAGGAGCTGCGAGTCACCCCTGACGGTGAGGCGCTTCACCCCAGGGCCACCGCAGCCTTTAGGCCAGCGATGAGGCCTTCGTTCTCTGCGATGTTGTTGGAGACCTTCTCGCCCTGCTGGAAGTAGAGCTGCACGGCGTAGCAGAGCTTGTCCTGAGTGGGCGAGATGAGCACTGCTCCAACCCCCGCGCCCTGGCGTGCGAACGCGCCATCAAAATTCATAACCCAACCATCTGACGCTTCACTTTCTAGCGAGAGGGATCGGTCCTCGCCTGCTTCAAGACTCGGGGTGTCAGTCCATTCTGCCACAAAGTCAGCGAGCGCGGCTCCCTTCATGACCCTGGTTGTGCTGAACTCCAGCTGGAATGCTTGCAGCTCGATGTTCCATTCGGCGACTCTTCCAGCAGCGTTGGGGCTCCTGAGTACCCTCTCCAGCGGGTAGGCCGAGACGACCTTGATTGGGTGACCTTGGAAGTAGTGACGCAGTTTACGCGAGGCCACCAAGAGCGCAAGCAAGAGCTTTTGAGGCATGGGGTACCGTGCCCTTGCATCCCGCAGTACCATGCTGACGAAGTACACTGGGTGCTCGACGAGGGCGGGAGCATCGATGGAGCATGCGTCTGCCGGAGGTTGGGGCGTCTCCTGAGGTGACGGGATCCCAAGAGCCTGGTCGCCCACTGGGGCCTCTACAGGCCTGTGAACGCAGACTTGCTGGGCTTGATCACTCGTTGGCGTTGCTGCAGCCTTTGCGGTGCCCTCTAGGTCCCATATCGCCCCGTGATACGTCTCCGTCGTATCTATAATTTTTTATTGTTCCATGCCAATATTATACAACTTTCATATACTTTTGGCAATTTTTATATTATTTTGGGACTAACATATTGATCCAAAGGCTCAATGGCAGCCTCGTTTGTTGCATGTTTTATGTTTCGCAGAATATCCATATCAAACAGAATCCAAACGGGATAAAAACGGACGGAGAATATTTTTGGAATATTTGGAGAATTCCGGAAGAAAAATCCACGCGAGACGGTGCCCGAGGGAGGCACGAGGCAGGGGCGCGCCCCACCCCCCTAGGCGCGCCCCTGACCCTTGTGGACCCCCCGTAAGGCGGTTGATGCCCTTCTTCGGCCGCAAGAAAGCTAATTTTTGGGAAAAAAATCACGGCGAAGGTTTCAATCCAATCGGAGTTACGGATCTCCATATATACATGAAACGGTGAAAGGGCAGCAGGGGGAGAATGCAGAAACAGAGAGAGACGGATCCAATCTTGGAGGGGCTCTCGCCCCTCCCGTGCCATGGAGGCCAAGGACCAGAGGGGAAACCCTTCTCCCATCTAGGGAGGAGGTCAAGGAAGAAGAAGACGAAGGGCCCCCCTCTCCCCTTCTCTTCCGGTGGCGCCGGAACGCTGTCGTGGCCATCAGCATCACCGCAATCTTCACCAACTCTTCCCCCCTCTATGCAGCGGTGTAACCTCTCTCTTAATTACCCGTTGTAATCTCTACTTAAACATGGTGCTCAACGCTATATATTATTTCCCAATGATGTATGGCTATCCTATGATGTTTGAGTAGATGTGTTTTATCCTATGGGTTATTTGATGATCAAGATTGGTTTAAGTTGCATGTTTTATTATTGGTGCTGTCCTATGGTGCTCTCCGTGTCGCGCAAGCGTGAGGGATTCCCGCTGTAGGGTTTGCAATATGTTCATGATTTGCTTATGGTGGGTGGCGTGAGTGACAAAAGCACATACCCGAGTAAGTAGGTTGTTTGCGTATGGGATAAAGAGGACTTGATACTTTAATGTTATGGTTGGGTTTTACCTTAATGATCTTTAGTAGTTGCGGATGCTTGCTAGAGTTCCAATCATAAGTGCATATGATCCAAGTAGAGAAAGTATGTTAGCTTATGCCTCTCCCTCAAATAAAATTGCAATAATGATTACCGGTCTAGTTATCGATTGCCTAGGGACAAATAACTTTCTTGTAACAAAAAGCTCTCTACTAAAACTAATTTAGTTGTGTCTTTATCTATACAGCCCCTACTTTTTATTTATGCGTCTTTATTTTCTTGCAAACCTATCCAACAAACACCTACAAAGTACTTCTAGTTTCATACTTGTTTCCGGTAAAGCGAACGTCAAGTGTGCGTAGAGTTGTATCGGTGGTCAATAGAACTTGAGGGAATAATTGTTCTACCTTTAGCTCCTCATTGGGTTCGACACTCTTACTTATCAAAAGAGGCTACAATTGATCCCCTATAATTGTGGGTTATCAAGACCTTTTTTCTGGCGCCGTTGCCGGGGAGCAATAGCGTGGGGTGAATATTCTCATGTCTGCATGTTTGCTTTATCACTAAGTAATTTTTATTTGCTGTTCTTAGTTGTTCTCTATCTTTAGTTATGGATATGGAACACGAAATACCAAAAAAATTAGGTTTACTTGCTACTCATGGAGATGGGGAACCTCCTAAAACCCTCGATGCTCGTTATGTGACAGATATTATGTACTACTTTGATAATCCAGAGAAAACCCCATTCAATCTGGTAATGGGAGACACAATGGATCAACATGAATACTTTAGGGATTATCGTTTGACTCAAAAAGGGAAACTATTATGGGATCAAATTTATATGTTGAAGTGGTATGCTCAGCAAGTTTGCTTGAGATACGAATTGTTTGAGCCATGTTGTGCCTACTCATTTATGCTTGTTGTCATGCCTGCTACTGCTTAGAGTCGAGTCGGGTCTGATTCATCGGGAATGAATTAGAATGGTTGTGTGAACATGTCCTATTGTGTGTGAGCTAAGTGTGTGAACACGATTTGGTAAAGGTAGCGGTGAGAGGCCATGTAGGAGTACATGGTGGGTTGTCTCATTGAAACCGTCCTCAGGAACTGAGTTCTGTGTTTGTGATCCATGAAACAGTTACTACCACGCATTGGGATCCTTAATTGACCCTCTCGGCTTCTTAACCACCCTTGTCCTCAGTCCGGGAGTTGCAAGTAGTTTCTGGTGTTTGTAGCATGCTGGGGGCCGCACGCAACGCTGACCTTAGGGGTGGGTTGTGTTGCGGTAGGCACCGTGGCCTGGTGTACCGAGTGCCCGCTTGGTATCTCGGGAACCCTGCACACATCGTTCGGGCTGTATGGGAAACCTCGGCCGACTCCTGCGGATGGAACCCGAATAGGCGATAAACCTGGACTAGGGACTTGAGTGTTTAGGTAGGCCGTGGCCGACACCCACGCTGGGCTTCCGCTTGAAGGTTGCCGAGTACATGTCGTGTAAACGGCGGTAAGTGGTGAGCGCGTGTGAAGAAGTACACCCTGCAGGTTTATTATGATCTATTCGAATAGCCGTGTCCACGGAGAAGGACTTCGGGTTGCCTATAACAGTTCATAGACAAGTGAAAGTGGATACTCTAAAATGCGCAAGATAAGCGTGAGTGCTATGGACGGCGTTCTCGTGGGGAGACGGGCGGGTCCATAGTGGTGTATTGACATGGTGAATATGTGGACTCGCGTCGCCACCTCAAAAGAGTTACTTGCAATGTAGTTCAGGATAGCCACCGAGTCAAAGCTGGCTTGCTGCAGTCAAACTCCACCACCCCTTTTGATAATGATGCATATGTAGTTAGTTCGATGTAAGTCTTGCTGAGTACAATTGTACTCACGCTTGCTTATTTTATGTTTTGCGAGAGACGCGGCCTCGCTTAGTAGTTCCGCTTGGACTTCGACGCTTAGCTTGTTACCTCAGCTACGATCTTGTGCCTCGACAGATCTGGTAGATAGTCGCTTCTCAGCCTTTTTCATTTATAGTTGTCTGTACCTGCACATGTTTAGCTTCTGCTTGTGTTTTGACTTGTATGCTCTGAGTGTTGGGTCATGAGACCCATGTTTGTAATATCTCGCTCTTCGGAGCCTAATGAATAATATCTGAGTCGTAGAGTTATGTTGTGATGCCACGTCGTATCTACACATATTGAGCAGGCTCCACACCTTCCCTTTTCATGCAAATTTAATGATAATGAAACCTTGGCTTCTTATGCTAGAGGTATATATGATTACTATGATGTGGAACAAATAGAAGAATCTGTTGCTTTTATGGGTGCTTATGAAATTGAATCTATGTTGAAAGAGTTTGAAAATCTTTATTATGCTGTTTATAGACCTGAAAATTTAGCTATCCTTAAATATTGCTATGCCAATTATGAATTCAATTGCGATATCGATGCATTTATTGAGAAAGTCTCCGCTGTCCAAGAAGAGACTAATATTTTGCAGGAATCTATGGAAGAAGAAATTGATGAAACTGTGAGCTCATTGGATGAAAAAGATGATGAGGAGAGCGAAGAACAAAAGGAGGAAGAGTGATGTCTACTACGCAACCTTCTTGTAGAGGTTGTTGGGCCTCCAGGTGCAGAGGTTTGTAGGACAGTAGCAAATTTCCCTCAAGTGGATGACCTAAGGTTTATCAATCCGTGGGAGGCGTAGGATGAAGATGGTCTCTCTCGAGCAACCCTGCAACCAAATAACAAAGAGTCTCTTGTGTCCCCAACACACCCAATACAATGGTAAATTGTATAGGTGCACTAGTTCGGCGAAGAGATGGTGATACAAGTGCAATATGGATAGTAGATATAGGTTTTTGTAATCTGAAAATATAAAAACAGCAAGGTAACAAGTGGTAAAAGTGAGCGTAGATGGTATTGCAATGCTAGGAAACAAGGCCTAGGGTTCATACTTTCGCTAGTGCAAGTTCTCTCAACAATAATAACAAAATTGGATCATATAACTATCCCTCAACATGCAACAAAGTGTCGCTCCAAAGTCACTAATAGCGGAGAACAAACGAAGAGATTATGGTAGGGTACGAAACCACCTCAAAGTTATTCTTTTCAATCAATCTGTTGGGCTATTCCTATAAGTGTCACAAATAGCCCTAGAGTTCGTACTAGTATAACACCTTAAGACAAGATACTCCAATGTCACCTCAAGTATCCGTGGGTATGATTATACGATATGCATCACACAATCTCAGATTCATCTATTCAACCAACACATAGAACCTCAAAGAGTGCCCCAAAGTTTCTACCGGAGAATCACGACAAAAACGTGTGCCAACCCCTATGCATAGGTTCATGGGCGGAACCCGCAAGTTGATCACCAAAACATACATCAAGTGAATCACGTGATATCCCATTGTCACCTCAGATACGCACGGCAAGACATACATTAAGTGTTCTCAAATCTTTAAAGACTCAATCCGATAAGATAACTTCAAAGGGGAAACTCAATCCATTACAAGAGAGTAGAGGGGGAGAAGAAACATAAGATCCAACTATAATAGCAAAGCTCACGATACATCAAGATCGTGCCAAATCAGGAATACGAGAGAGAGAGTGAGAGAGATCAAACACATAGCTACTAGTACATACCCTCAGCCCCGAGGGTGAACTACTCCCTCCTCATCATGGAGAGCGCCAGGATGATGAAGATGGCCACCGGTGAGGGTTCCCCCCTCTGGCAGGGTACCGGAACAGGGTCCCGATTGGTTTTTGGTGGCTACAGAGGCTTGCGGTGGCGGAACTCCCGGTCTAATCTCTGTTCTGGAAGTTTTAGGATACATAGGTATATATGGGTGAAAGAAGTACATCGGTGGATCGAAGGGGAGGCCACGAGGCAGGGCGCGCCCCCACCCTCGTGGGCACCTCCCTTCTTTCCTGACGTGCACTCCAAGCTTTTCCGGTAGCTTTCCTTCCAAAAATAACTTCTCCAGTTGATTTCGTTCCGTTTCGACTCCGTCTGATATTCCTTTTCTTCAAAACACTGAAATAGGCAAAAAACAGCAAATCTGGGCTGGGCCTCCGGTTAATAGGTTAGTCCCAAAAGTAATATAAAAGTGGATAATAAAGCCCAATATTGCCCAAAACAGTAGATAATATAGCATGGAGCAATCAAAAATTATAGATACGTTGGAGACGTATCATGCATCCCCAAGCTTAATTCCTGCTCGTCCTCGAGTAGGTAAATGATAAAAATATAATTTTTGATGTGGAATGCTACTTGGCATAATTTCAAAGTAACTCTTCATAATTGTGGTATGAATATTCAGATCTGAAAAACTCAAGTCAAAAGTATAATATTGACATAAAAATAACAATACTTCAAGCATACTAACAAAGCAATTATGTCTTCTCAAAATAACATGGCCAAAGAAAGTTATCCCTACAAAATCATATAGTCTGGCTATGCTCGATCTTCACCACACAAAGTATTTAAATCATGCACAACCCCGATGACAAGCCAAGCAATTGTTTCATACTTTTGACGTTCTCAAACTTTTTCAATCTTCACGCAATACATGAGCGTGAGCCATGGACATAGCACTATATGTGGAATAGAATGGTGGTTGTGGAGAAGACAAATAGGAGAAGATAGTCTCACATCGACTAGGCGTATCAACGGGCTATGGAGATGCCCATCAATAGATATCAATGTGAGTGAGTAGGGATTGCCATGCAACGGATGCACTAGAGCTATAAGTATATGAAAGCTCAACAAAAGAAACTAAGTGGGTGTGCATCCAACTTGCTTGCTCACGAAGACCTAGGGCATTTTGAGGAAGCCCATCATAGGAATATACAAGCCAAGTTTTATAATGAAAGATTCCCACTAGTATATGAAAGTGATATCATAGGAGACTCTCTATCATGAAGATCACGGTGCTACTTTGAAGCACAAGTGTGGTAAAAGGATAGTAGCATTGCCCCTTCTCTCTTTTTCTCTCTTTTTCTCTCATTTTTTATATTTGTTTATTTGGGCCTTTTCTCTTTTTTATGGCCTCTTTTTCTTTTTTTTCTTTTTTTTTATTTTTCGTCCGGAGTCTCATCCCGACTTATGGGGGAATCATAGTCTCCATCATCCTTTCCTCACTTGGGACAATGCTCTAAAAATGATGATCATCACACTTTTATTTACTTACAACTCAACAATTACAACTCGATACTTAGAACAAAACATGACTCTATGTGTATGCCTCCGGCGGTGTACCGGGATGTGCAATGACTCATGAGTGACATGTATGAAAGAATTATGAACGGTGGCTTTGCCACAAATACGATGTCAACTACATGATCATGCAAAGCAATATGACAATGATGGAGCGTGTCATAATGAACGGAACAATGGTAAGTTGCATGGCAATATATCTCGGAATGGCTATGGAAATGCCATAATAGGTAGGTATGGTGGCTGTTTTGGGGAAGGTATATGGTGGGTGTATGATACCGGCGAAAGGTGCGCGGTATTAGAGAGGCTAGCAACAGTGGAAGGGTGAGAGTGCGTATAATCCATGGACTCAACATTAGTCATAAAGAACTCATATACTTATTGCAAAAATCTACAAGTTATCAAAGCAAAGTATTACGCGCATGCTCCTGGGGGGATATATTGGTAGGAAAAGACCATCGCTCGTCCCCGACCGCCACTCATAAGGAAGACAATCAATAAATAAATCATGCTCCAACTTCATCACATAAAAGTTCACCATACGTGCATGCTACGGGAATCACAAACTTTAACACAAGTATTTCTCAAATTCACAACTACTCAACTAGCATGACTCTAATATCACCATCTTCATATCTCAGAACAATTATCAAGCATCAAACTTTTCTTAGTATTCAACACACTCATAAGAATTCTTACAAATCTTGTATGCCTAGCATATTAGGATTATCTAAGCAAATTACCATGCTATTTAAGACTCTCAAAATAATCTAAGTGAAGCATGAGAGATCAGTAGTTTCTATAAAACAAATCCACCACCGTGCTCTAAAAGATATAAGTGAAGCACTAGAGCAAACAACAAACTACTCCAAAAGATATAAGTGAAGATCAATGAGTAGTCGAATAATTATACAACTATGTGAAGACTCTCCCATTTAATAATTTCAAATCATAGCACTTTATTTCAACAGCAAGCAAAGCAAAAGAAAATAAAATGACGCTCCAAGCAAAACACATATCATGTGGTGAATAAAAATATAGCTCCAAGTAAAGTTACCGATGGATGAAGACGAAAGAGGGGATGCCTTTCGGGGCATCCCCAAGCTTAGGCTCTTGGTTATCCTTGAATATTACCTTGGGTGCCTTGGGCATCCCCAAGCTTAGGCTCTTGCCACTCCTTATTCCATAGTCCATCGAATCTTTACCCAAAACTTGAAAACTTCACAACACAAAACTCAACAGAAAACTCGTAAGCTCCGTTAGCGAAAGAAAATAAAACACCACTTCATGGTACTGTAATGAACTCATTCTTTATTTATATTGGTGTTAAACCTACAGTATTCCAACTTCCCTATGTTTTATAAACTATTTTACTAGCCATAGAGTCATCAAAATAAGCAAACAACACACGAAAAACAGAATCTGTCAAAAACAGAACAGTCTATAGTAATCTGTAACTAACGCAAACTTCTGGAACTCCAAAAATTCTAAAATAAATTGGTGGACTGAGTAATTTGTCTAGTAATCATCTGCAAAAAGAATCAACTAAATATCACTCTCCAGTAAAAAGTTGAAGCTAATCTCGTGAGCGCTAAAGTTTCTGTTTTTTACAGCATGATCATAAAGACTTCACCCAAGTCTTCCCAAAGGTTCTACTTGGCACAAACACTAACTAAAACATAAAACCACATCTAAAAATAATATAGATGGATTATTTATTCCTAAACATAACCAAAAAGCAAGAAAATAAAATAAAATTGGGTTGCCTCCCAACAAGCGCTATCGTTTAACGCCCCTAGCTAGGCATGATGATTTCAGTGATGCTCACATAAAACATAAGAATTGAAACATAAAGAGAGCATCATGAATAATATGACTAGCACATTTAATTCTAACCCACTTCCTATGCATAGGGATTTTGTGAGAAAACAACTTATGGGAACAAGAATCAACTTGCATAGGAACGTAAAACAAGCATAATTTCAAGATTTTAAACACATAGAGAGGAAACTTGATATTATTGCAATTCCTACAAGCATATGTTCCTCCCTCATAATAATTTTCAGTAGCATCATGAATGAATTCAACAATATAACCAGCACCTAAAGCATTCTTTTCATGATCTACTTGCATAGAAATTTTACTACTCTCCACATAAGCAAAATTCTTCTTGTTCGGAATAGTGGGAGTATCATAAGAGACTTGAATACTATAAATTGTTTCCACATTAAAAGAGTAATGTTCAGAGAAAGGGTACTCATAATCATGACAAGTTTTATAAATATAATCATCACTACTCTTTATAGCATAAGTTTTATCACAATAATCATCATAAGTAGCAACTTTGTTCTCATCATAATCGATTGAAACCTCTTCCGGAATAGTGGATACATCACTAAATAAAGTCATGACCTCTCCAAATCCACTTTCATAAATATTATAAGATTCAACATCCTCCAAAATAGTGGGATCATTACTTCCTAAAGTTGACACTCTTCCAAACCCACTTTCATAAATATAATCATCATAAGTAGGAGGCGTGCTATCATCATAACAAATTTGCATAACAAAACTTGGGAGGCTAAAAATATCATCATTATTAAACATAGCATCCCCAAGCTTGGGGCAAACATTAATTTCAGCAAATATATTCTCAAATATGTCATCCTTATTAAACATAGCTTCCCCAAGCTTGGGCCTTTTCATATCATAAGCATAATCACTCTCATCATTAATAGTATAGATAGCACCAATAGTATAGCAAACATTATTATCATATTCTTCCAAGCAAGTGCCAAAAAGATTTTCAAGATCATAAGGAGTATCATTATCTTCACAATCATAATCATCACAATAAGCAATAGGCATAACGAGATCATCATCAAGTGTATCATCTTCATTTTCATGAGGCACAGCAATAATAGGAGCAACTTTATTTGGGAGAGATATCTTTTTACCTCTCTTCCTTTTTATTTTCTTCTTATTCACCTCATGTGTGGGTTCAATCCTCTTTTTGGAGCTCCTTATTAATGAGATTGGTTGGATAGAAGGCTCCTCCTCGTTACCTGATTCATCATAAGAAATAATAGGAGGATATTGGGAATTCTCTTCCCTTTCGTTAGTATTCTCTTCATCCTCTATTTGTTTTCTTTTCTTTATGTAATTGGCAATATAAGGATTATCAATGCAATTCACCGCATAATACATATAAATTTTCTCTAGATCAAAATGAAGAACTCTATCAAGGGCAAATTCTGGAATAACCTTAGTTATACGTTTCATTTCTTCATAACCCAAGAGCAAACTAAGTTCATCATGATGTGCAAGGGAAATCAAGTCATCACAATTTTTGGACACGATACGATCATGAAACAATTTGCATTGGGTACTAATTAAAATGATCACGTTCATTGCAAAGTTCACAAGTAGGGCTGAGAAAAGATAAATTTTCAGCACATTCATCTAGCTCTTCTTGCAACAATTTGGTTTCTAAGTACTTATGCCTCTTGCAATATCCATCTTCCCTATTTGGTGTGTACTTACAAACCAAATGCACTCCACAAAAATTGACATGTTTATAGGAGGCATTTTCATCATAACTAGTGCAATCATCATTAGTACTATGGATATTCAAGGAGTTCATACTAACAACATTGCAATCATGCTCATCATTCAAAGATTTAGTGCCAAACAATTTAATGCATTCTTCTTCTAACACTTCGGCACAATTTTCCTTTCCATCATACTCACGAAAGAAATTAAAAAGATGAAGTATATGAGACAAACTCAATTCCATTTTTTTGTAATTTTCTTTTATAGACTAAACTAGTGATAAAACAAGAAACTAAAAGATTCAATTGCAAGATCTAAAGATATACCTTCAAGCACTCACCTCCCCGGCAACGACGCCAGAAAAGAGCTTAGTTGACGGGGTGTGAGTGCCGCTTACCTAGCCTCCCCGGCAACGGCGCCAGAAAAGAGCTTGATGTCTACTACGCAACCTTCTTCTTGTAGACGTTGTTGGGCCTCCAAGTGCAGAGGTTTGTAGGACAGTAGCAAATTTCCCTCAAGTGGATGACCTAACGTTTATCAATCTGTGGGAGGCGTAGGATGAAGATGGTCTCTCTCGAGCAACCCTGCAACCAAATAACAAAGAGTCTCTTGTGTCCCCAACACACCCAATACAATGGTAAATTGTATAGGTGCACTAGTTCGGCGAAGAGATGGTGATACAAGTGCAATATGGATAGTAGATATAGGTTTTTGTAATCTGAAAATATAAAAACAGCAAGGTAACAAGTGGTAAAAGTGAGCGTAGATGGTATTGCAATGCTAGGAAACAAGGCCTAGGGTTCATACTTTCGCTAGTGCAAGTTCTCTCAACAATAATAACATAATTGTATCATATAACTATCCCTCAACATGCAAGAAAGAGTCGCTCCAAAGTCACTAATAGCGGAGAACCAACGAAGAGATTATGGTAGGGTACGAAACCACCTCAAAGTTATTCTTTCCAATCAATCCGTTGGGCTATTCCTATAAGTGTCACAAACAGCCCTAGAGTTCGTACTAGAATAACACCTTAAGACACAAATCAACCAAAACCCTAATGTCACCTAGATACTCCAATGTCACCTCAAGTATCCGTGGGTATGATTATACGATATGCATCACACAATCTCAGATTCATCTATTCAACCAACACATAGAACCTCAAAGAGTGCCCCAAAGTTTCTACCGGAGAATCACGACGAAAACGTGTGCCAACCCCTATGCATAGGTTCATGGGCGGAACCCGCAAGTCGATCACCAAAACATACATCAAGTGAGTCACGTGATATCCCATTGTCACCACAGATACGCACGGCAAGACATACATTAAGTGTTCTCAAATCTTTAAAGACTCAATCCGATAAGATAACTTCAAAGGGGAAACTCAATCCATTACAAGAGAGTAGAGGGGGAGA
Source organism: Aegilops longissima (assembly GCA_021605205.1). NCBI lineage: Eukaryota > Viridiplantae > Streptophyta > Magnoliopsida > Poales > Poaceae > Aegilops > Aegilops longissima. Next base: position 520,349,469 of record CM038677.1, on the reverse strand, counting down.
AGAAACATAAGATCCAACTATAATAGCAGAACTCGCGATACATCAAGAGCGTGCCAAATCAGGAACACGAGAGAGAGAGAGAGAGAGAGAGATCAAACACATAGCTACTGGTACATACCCTCAGCCCCGAGGGTGAACTATTCCCTCCTCGTCATGGAGAGAGCCGGGATGATGAAGATGGCCACCGGTGAGGGTTCCCCCCTCCGGCAGGGTGTCGGAACAGGGTCCCGATTGGTTTTTGGTGGCTACAGAGGCTTGCGGCGGCGGAACTCCCGGTCTAATCTCTGTTCTGGAAGTTTTAGGATACGTAGGTATATATGGGTGAAAGAAGTACGTCAGTGGATCGAAGGGGGGGGGGCACGAGGCAGGGGGCGCGCCCCCCACCCTCGTGGGCACCTCCCTTCTTTCCTGACGTGCACTCCAAGCTTTTCCGGTAGCTTTCCTTCCAAAAATAACTTCTCCAGTTGATTTTGTTCCGTTTCGACTCCGTCTGATATTCCTTTTCTTCAAAACACTAAAATCGGCAAAAAAAACAGCAAATCTGGGCTGGGCCTCCCGTTAATAGGTTAGTCCCAAAAGTAATATAAAAGTGGATAATAAAGCCCAATATTGCCCAAAACAGTAGATAATATAGCATGGAGGAATCAAAAATTATAGATACGTTGGAGAAGTATCAAAGAGCGGATTAGCTACCCGTGCCCACTGTCGGGGAAGCTGATCTGACCCACGAACACCTATGGGACCGGCGGACCGAGCCCCTTCGGTTCGGTGGGGGCGGAGGTCGCACGAAGAGCGGTCGAGGCGGCTAGCACGAGCAGTTTACCCAGCTTCGAGCTCTCGGAGAGATAACACTCCTCTTCTGCATGTCCGAGTTGTATTGTGTTCTTGCTCGGGAGCGCTGAATGCTACAGTACACACCAGCTACTAACGAGACCAAGCGTGAGAGTCCTCGAACCCCCCTCTACGTTGCGCATGGGCCTCCTTTTATATGCTCAAGGGGTCACCGACAGGTGGCAACGTAGACAAGGGCAAAAAGGGAAAATGAGTTGCGGTTGGTACAGCTACTTGTACAGTGTAACATACCTAACCCTGACGGCAGGGGACAAAGGCATTAAATGCCCGTCTATGTCGCCTAAACAGTGCGGAAAGGGACCGTCAGGGACGCCACCGCTTGCCACGATGGCAATCTTGTCAGCACCGCTTGCCACCGCGCCCCGCTGGCTGCACAGCCTCTTGCCACTCGCTACCGAAAGGTCCTGTAGCGACACGTTGGTGGATGTCTTTGGGCGTAATTACGAGATGTGGTAGCTGCCGCGGCAAGCGCCTTTGCCATGTCATCGTCTTGCCGTGCCCGGAAGTTTGTCGCTCACCGGGCCTTCCCGGCAAGCTCCTCTTGCCGGGGCCTTGTCTCCTAGGTGCCTTGGTTGGCCTTCCCGGCAAGCTCCTCTTGCCGGGGCCTTGTCTCCTTGGCTAAAATACTTTGTTCTTGAATGGCTCCAAAGGAACCACGGAGGATCTTGGTGGTCGCCAGGCAAGCCTTGCCGCGGGGTGCTGCAACTGCCCGTACACGAGTTCGGGATACTAGGGTACCCCTACTCTAGTACACCGACAGGAGCCCCCGGGCATGGGCCACACACGGTGCCGAGCGCTGTTGGGCCAGGCCCAAAATAGGGCACGGGCACGCGCAGCCTGGGTCACGCCATAACTTGCTCCGGACCCACCACATCCCCCACGAACGGCACGCGTCGAACGCGGCGTCGTGGGAGAGATCGTGGGTGGTTTCTTTATTAGGAAAAGCGGAACGTCCGCCCCCTCCCTCTTTATAAGCAGAGGAAGCAGGGGCAGTTCGCCCACCTTGCCAGTTGCTGTCCAATCTCGAAAAACCTCCGCTGCTCCCCCTTCTTCCCAAGGTCGAAAAGAGGGCAGCGCTCCGCCCCCCATCGCCACCAGCACCACCAAAGCCGCCACCAACGCCGTCGATCTCCCCCACCACCTCCGCCATGGCTCCGAAAGCCGACAAGGGAAGGGCGTGAAGTCGGCCGAGGCGCAGCTGCTCATGGCGCTGCGCAAGGAGCGGGCCATCCCCAGCTCGCCGAAGGAGCTGAGGAGTACTACTACCTCTTCGTCGACGGAGACGCTGAAGCGCATCCAGCGCACGAAGGTACTCTCACCGCCAGATCTGAACTGGCTCTCTGCGGGTATCCCTTCTTCTCGCTCTTTTTCTACTGCGGGCTCTGCCCGCCTTTCTCTGAATTCTTCTGCGACATCATGAACACCTACGGGTTCCGCCTCCTTGACTTCACCCCCAATGTTGTCCTGACCATGGCAGTTTTCGCATCTCTCGCGAAAACTTTGTCGGAGTCCACCCAAACGTAGCCCTCTTCCGCCATTTCTTCATGCCTCGAGTAGAGAGAGAGAGCCTCTTCTTGGGAGGAATCGCTTGGATCTCAAGGATCAGCAAGAAGGAAGCCTATCTGGAGGGAGAGCTCCGTAGCAAGTGGGAGGAATGGAGGGCAGATTGGTGTTGGATTGTAGAGGAGAACCCACAGCCCTTTACCGCCCAGCGCCAAACCCCAATAGTGCGTGGCAACGATTGGAGCAACTTGGCGCCGGAAGATGCTAGATTGAAGATTGTCGTCACCCGGATCCTGCGCCTCAGGCTTACCGGACTCACTGTAGGCGCCGTTGGCGCAGATTTCCTTAGCCGCCGCATTGCCCCCTTGCAGGAGAGGAGGAGACCTGCTTGGGAGTTCCAGAATGCGGCGGATATCATGAGGCTGTGCCCGGGCCTCAACTTCAATTTCACCGTCTTGGAGTTGGATGTGATGCTCCTGGAGCTGTTCAAGCACGAACCTGATCATCCCGAATGGTTCAGGTTGCCGAGGGGAGTCGTTCCATTGTGCAACAATTCCTCGCTCGACCGCATCCGTGCAATGATGTCGTTGTGCGACTCGCATGGAATTGTTCCAACCTGGCAAGAGCCTGCAGATGACGTCGTGCGGGTGTTCTTCGACAGCTTGGAAGAAGTGCCGATCCGCCCCGATGAGCAGAAGGGCCTCACCCACGACACCACTGATGACGAGATGCGGCGCGCGCCACCAAAGTTGGAAGAGGCGGCAGCAGCTGCTGCCGCGGCGAGTTTGGATTCACCGTGGAGGAGGCAGAGGCAGCAGAGGCGGCAAGCCTTGTCGATCGAGAGGAGCTTGCCGGCGAGGAAGAGCCTGCCGAGCCCGAAGTTGAGCCGAGCGAGCCACCGAGGGCGCCTCCTCCCACCTTCAAGCAGCTTGCCGCCAGCGGAGCCCACAGCTCCACTAAGAAGGCGTCTCCGCAAGGCCGAGAAGCGCGGGGCGGCAAACGGGCCCAACAGCCGTCGCGCCCACAGACGTTGCTCCCACCGCTGCAAGCATCTTGCCGCTGAGCACCTCACGCCTGCAGCAAGAATCGGAGCGGGCCTTCCGAGACCACAGCTCCTGCACCCGCCAAGCGGCCAAGGGAACCTACTCTTCCAGCTCGTCGCACCGGAGGCGTACCGGAATTCGATCTCTCCGCGCTCAGCTCCGAGGAAGAAGAAGAGTAAGATTTTTTTGCTGTACTTGTAGTTCTTCAATCTGTTGCTTTGTCTTGTATCTGATTTGCTTTACTCTGAATCCATTCCTTTTCAGGACGCTGGCCCAGAGAGCATCGAAGAGAGCCAAGGTCCCGGTGATTGTCATCGAGGATGAACCCACCGCGGCAGCAAGGGGCGTGTCCGAGACCACCTTGCCGGACCCGGCAACCCTTCACCAAAGCAGCCCCCAGCGCAGCCCCCAGCGTAAGTATATGGTTTTCTTCCTGCTCTTAGGCGTGCATGGGTGCTCTTTATTTGCTGATATCATTTGTTGATTTGTGTAGGAGCGAGCAGCCCCACCAGAGTGCCACAAGCCGCTCGACATGCCATCTGCTTCGACTACACCACCAAGGAGGATCCTCGGCAAGGAGTGTTCTCCGCAAGGGAGGCATCTCCGGCAAGGGCCGGCTCCGCAGGCGGCGCCAATGACCCTTCGATGGCTGAGACCATGGCTGCATCCAAGTGCAGTAATCCTCTTGCTGAAAATTTCCCTTGGGTTCTTCCGATCTGATTTTCTTTTGAATATCTGCTTGACTTTTCTTTCTTTTTCGATCATCGATCCGTCGCCACAGAGCCAATGGAGACCGAGGTCGCCGGCGAGGAGGACGCTACATGACCATACCGACGACGCCGCCACACCGAGGAAGAAGCCGGCGCGACGAGCCCGCCCGGGCGAGGAGGCCGCCAAACTGCCGCAGCAGGTCGGGCGAGGGTCCGGTGATCGACCGACGCCCCGAGGCCGCAGGAGCGCCAGCGCTACACCGACCGCCGATCCTCCGCCGCTGCCGCAGCGCCAGTTCGAAGAGCCCCAGCCGGCGCTTACTTGAAGCCCGCGATGGCGTCTTCATCAAGCTTCCTCAGGCGTCGAGCTCTGTGGTGCCGTCGAAGGAGAAACTTTGACGAAGAGCTGCTCGCCTCCGCTGGGCTGACGCTGGTCGACGCGCCAAGCAGCAGCAAGCGGCGTAGTCCGAGGAGGAGCATTCTGTCGCGAAGCTTCGTCGCTCTATCGCGCCCGACAAGCCAAGCTGGAATTCGAGAAGCGCTTGTCGCGGGCGGGAGCAGTACATTGAGAAGCGCCATGGAGGAGCTCCGGGCCTCCATCGAAGCTCTCCGTCTTTGGCGGAGGAGCGGAGCAAATCGTTGAGGCGCAAAGCCTTCATCCTCGAGAAGGCTAAGGTTGAAGAGCAACAGCGGCTTGCTGCCGAGAGGCTGTCTGCAAGAAGAAGGCGAGCTGGCGCGAACGGAAGATCAATCTTGACAGCCATGAGGAGGAGCTTGCAGCGAAAGCAAACATTTGGCGGAGCCCTCAAGGAAGCAAAGGATGCCGCCGCACCGCCGAGGCCGCCAAGAAGGAGTTGGAGACGAAGGTGACGCAGCTGGAGGCCAATCTCAAGAAGAGCGGCGAGGAGCTTGCTGCACTCAAGCATGAGCGCGAGAAGGACGCCTACACTCTTGGCGAGATGCAGGGCCGTCTCGCCGAGAGGAGCAAGGAGCTCAGCGCCGCCAAGGATTCCAGCGCGGATCTCGAGCTTAAGCTGACTACTTTGATGCAGACGCTGGACGGCGCCAAGGAGCGGGAGGTGGCCTTGTTGGAGAAGATCAAGACCGACGAGGCGCTGCTGGCGAGTGCTACTGCCGCCCAGAGCACCTTCAGAGAGAATGTGGAGCATTGGACCGAGGGTCTCGTGAATATTGCCGCCGCCATCGACAGGGAGCTGGCGGAGCTGGGGATGGTGGATCTCGGATATTCCTCCGATGAGCACCTCCAACCCAGCGCCAAGCTCAGCTTGTTCTTCAAAGGCGTGGTGACGGCTCTCCAACGACTCCGGGAAGAGATCCCAAAGCAGCTGGCCGACGAGTCGCGCCAGATCTGTGCGGGAGCTCTTCAGAAGGTGCTGATGAAGGTGGCCTTCCGCAATCCAGGCCTTAGCTTCACCAACGTCCTCAAGTCCTTGCCGCCGGATGCTGATGTGGAGGCGCTCAAGACCCTTGTCGCACCCATTGTGGACAGGGTGAGCGGGATCAAGAGGGTTGATGGCGACCGCGTAGATTAGGCCGCCCATTTTATCTTTTCCTTGTCGCTGCTGGTCATGTTAGGAGAACAATCTATTAGAGCTGCGACAAGCTATCTTGTAATATATACTTTATCTCGGGTATTAATTGCTATGTTATTTCCTTTACTTGATTCCTTCCTTTGTATGTTTTTGCCCTACGCATTTAGGGAACTTGTCGGCGCAGGCATCTTTGCATGAAGGCCGAAAAGTGGACGTCGGCAGACTTCTTTGGCGGTGCCGCTCCCGACAACAACCTTGTCGCAACTAGTTGCAGCTCACTTAAGTTGTTGAGCGGACTCAAACAAAGTAAGGGCGCAACTAGCTACGAGTTGGTTCCTCCGCGCATGTGTTTTCCATACAAAGCACGGTCGTTCGAGGAAGATAACTTAAAATTTTAAAACTGATTGCTCAAACTTTGGCAACTTAGCTTTTCTGTCGTTTGCTTCCCGGTAAGGCAAAACTTCCTTGAACGACGCCTGGTCCACACCATTATCTTCTCCTTGAGGCCCATGCGCAACGTAGAGGGGGGTTCGAGGACTCTCACGCTCGGTCTCGTTAGTAGCTGGTGTGTACTGTAGCATTCAGCGCTCGAGCAAGAACACAATACAATAGGTGTTCATGGGTCGATCAGCCAGTTATCTCTCGGAGGCGGAGGTCGACGAAGAGTAAAGGCGGCTGCTCGAAAGTGCTTACCGCTTCGAGCTCTCCGGAGAGATAACACTCCCGGTCCCATGTCCGAGTTGTATTGTGTTCTTGCTCGGCGAGCGCTTGAATGCTACAATACACACCAGCTACTAACGAGACCGAAGCGTGAGAGTCCTCGAACCCCCCTACGCTATGCATGGGCCTCCTTTTATATGCTCAAGGGTCACCGACAGTGGCAACGAGACAAGGGCAAAAAGGGAAAATGAGTTGCGGTTGGTACAGCTACTTATGCAGGTAACATACCTAACCCCGACGGCAGGGGACAAAGGCATTAAATGCCCGCCTATGTCGCCTAAACAAGGCGGAAAGGGACCGTCGGGGACGCCACCACTTGCCATGATGGCAATTTTGTCAAGACCGCTTGCCACCGCGCCTCTGCCTGATCTCTTGCCACGCGCGCTCGGAAAGGTCCTGTGCGACACGTTGGTGGATGTCTTTGGAGCGTAGTTACAGATGTGGTAGCCTGCATGGCAAGCGCCTTTGTCATGTCGCCGCCTTGCCATGCCCGGAAGTTTGTCGCTCATCGGGCCTTCCCGGCAAGCTCCTCTTGCCGGGGCCTTGTCTCCTAGGTGCCTTGGTTGGCCTTCCCGGCAATCTCCTCTTGCCGGGGCCTTGTCTCCTTGGCTAAAATACTTTGTTCTTGAATGGCTCCAAAGGAACCACGTAGGATCTTGGCGGTCGCCAGGCAAGCCTTGTCGCAGGGTGCTGCAACTGCCCGTGCACGAGTTCGGGATACTAGGGTACCCCTACTCTAGTACACCGACACCCACCTTCTAATGAGAGTAACTCTTCAGCTCATACATTGTTTAATTTCCCTTCGTGCATACCTAAGGATGATTGTTATGATCCCGTTGATTCTTTTGAAAGATCCCTTTTTGATGATGCTTGCTATGCTTGTGGCCAAGATGCCAATATGAATTATGCTTATTGAGATGAACTTGCTATAGTTCCTGATGTTAAACATGAAATTGTTGCTATTTCACCCACGCATGATAGTCCTATTATCTTTTTGAATTCTCCAAACTACACTATATCGGAGAAGCTTGTGCTTATCAAGGATTATATTGATGGGTTGCCTTATACCGTTGCCCATGATGATTTTGATGAATATAATATGCATGTGCTTGCTGCTCCTACTTGCAATTATTATGAGAGAGGAACTATATCTCCACCTCTCTATGTTTCCAACACGATAAAATTGCAAGAAACTGTTTATACTATGCATTGGCCTTTACTTTGTGTGCAAGAATTGTTCTTTTATGACATGCCGATGCATAGGAAGAGAGTTAGACTTTGTTGTTTCATGATATATGTTGCTTTGTGCTCACTACTGAATTACAAATCATTGTTAATTAAAATTGGCTTTGATATACCTTGGGATCCGGGTGGATCCATTACTTGAGCACTAGATGCCTAGCTTAATGGCTTTAAAGAAAGCGCTGCCAGGGAGACAACCCGGAAGTTTTAGAGAGTAATTTATTTCTGTTGAGTGCTTTTATATAGTTTAAAAACAACAAAAATAAAGAGGGGAACCCAAAACTTTTTCAAAAAGAAAAGCGAAAGTGAGAAAGACAAACATTGTTGAAGTGGGAGCTAGCCTTGAACTTTGTTCATGCTCACGGAAAATTTGTGAACCTTGATTACAGAAACTTTTTAACAAAAATAATTATCCCCTTGTACAATTACATTGTATTATAAAAATAATGTGTCAAGGTTTGCCTTTAGGATGTTTACAATGCTTGTTGGTTTGTACGGTGTAGGACAGAAACTTTGGCTGTAGTGCGCGATTTTACATTTTTTACTGGAACGTCAAATGGTTCTGATTCTTTTTGCACTGTCTTTCTATATTTTTTTTTTATTTTTAATAATTATTTCAGAATTTTTCATGTATCATAAGTATGGTGAATGTTCATATTATTACAGACTGTTCTGTTTTAGACAGATTCTGTTTTTGATGCATAGTTTGCTTGTTTTGATGAAATAATAAGGTTATATCAGTGGATTAAGCCATGGAAAAGTTATATTACAGTAGACACAATGCAAAAACAAAATATGAATTGGTTTGCAACAATACTTAGAGTAGTGATTTGCTTTATTATATTAACGGATCTTACCGAGTTTTCTGTTGAAGTTTTGTGTGGATGAAGTGTTCGATGATCGAGAAGGTCTCGATGTGAGAAGAAGGAAGAGAGGCAAGAGCTCAAGCTTGGGGATGCCCGAGGCACCCCAAGTAAATATTCAAGGATACTCAAGCGTCTAAGCTTGGGGATGCCCCGGAAGGCATCCCCTCTTTCTTCAACAAGTATCGGTATGTTTTCGGATTCGTTTCGTTCATGCAATATGTGCAAGTCTTGGAGCATCTTTTGCTTTTAGTTTTCATTTTTATTTTATGCACCATGCTGGTATGAGATAGTCCTTGGTTTATTTATAGAATTCTATTTGCACTTCACTTATATCTTTTGAGTATGGTTGTATAGAATGCTTCATGTGCTTCATTTATATCATTTGAAGTTTGGATTGCCTGTTTCTCTTCACATAGAAAACCGCCATTTGTAGAATGCTCTTTTGCTTCACTTATACTTGTTAGAGCATGGGGATATATTTTGTAGAAAGAATGAAACTCTCTTGCTTCACTTATATCTATTTAGAAAGTTGACAGGAATTGGTCATTCACATGCTTAGTCATAAAATCCTACATAAAACTTGTAGATCACTGAATATGATATGTTTGATTCCTCGCAATAGTTCTGCGATATAAAGATGGTGATATTAGAGTCATGCTAGTGGGTAGTTGTGGATTAGTAGAAATACTTGTGTTGAGGTTTGTGATTCCCGTAGCATGCACGTATGGTGAACCGTTATGTGATGAAGTCGGAGCATGATTTATTTATTGATTGTCTTCCTTATGAGTGGCGGTCGGGGACGAGCGATGGTCTTTTCCTACCAATCTATCCCCCTAGGAGCATGCGCGTAGTACTTTGTTTTCAATGGCTTGTAGATTTTTGCAATAAGTATATGAGTTCTTTATGACTAATGTTGAGTTCATGGATTATACGCACTCTCACCCTTCCATCATTGCTAGCCTCTTCGGTACCGTGCATTGCCCTTTCTCACCTCGAGAGTTGGAGCAAACTTCGCCGGATATGATACGCTCTATCACACATAAACCTCCTTATATCTTCCTCAAAACAGCCACCATACCTACCTATCATGGCATTTCCATAGCCATTCCGAGATATATTGCCATGCAACTTCCATCATCATCATATACATGACTTGAGCATTCATTATCATATTGCTTTGCATGATCGTAAGATAGCTAGCATGATGTTTTCATGGCTTCTCCGTTTTTTGATGTCATTGCTATGCTAGATCATTGCACATCCCGGTACACTGCCGGAGGCATTCATATAGAGTCATATCTTTGTTCTAGATATCGAGTTGTAATATTGAGTTGTAAGTAAATAAAAGTGTGATGATCATCATTATTAGAGCATTGTCCCAGTGAGGAAAGGATGATGGAGACTATGATTCCCCGCAAGTCGGGATGAGACTCCGGACTTTATGAAAAATAAAAGAGGCCAAAGAAGCCCAAATATAAAAAAAGAGGCCAAAGAAGCCCACCAAAAAAATATAAAAATATATATATAAAGGAAAATAAAAAATGAGAGAAAAAGAGAGAAGGAGCAATGTTACTGTCCTTTTACCACACTTGTGCTTCAGAGTAGCACCATGTTCTTCATAGAGAGAGTATCCTATGCTTTCACTTTCATATACTAGTGGGAATTTTCATTATAGAACTTGGCTTGTATATTCCGATGATGGGCTTCCTCAAACGCCCGAGGTCTTCATGAGCAAGCAAGTTGGATGCACACCCACTTAGTTTCCAATTTGAGCTTTCATACACTTATAGCTCTTAGTGCATCCGTTGCATGGCAATCCCTACTCACTCACATTGATATCTATTAATGGGCATCTCCATAGCCCATTGATACGCCTCGTTGATGTGAGACTTTCTTTTTGTTGTCTTCTCCACATAACCCCCGCCATCATATTCTATTCCACCTATAGTGCTATGTCCATGGCTCACGCTCATGTATTGCGTGAAAGTTGAAAAAGTTTGAGATTACTAAAGTATGAAACAATTGCTTGGCCTGTCATCGGGGTTGTGCATGATTAAATACTTTGTGTGATGAAGATAGAGCATAGCCAGACTATATGATTTTGTAGGGATAACTTTCTTTGGCCATGTTGTTTTGAAAAGACATGATTGCTTTATTAGTACGCTCGAAGTATTATTGTTTTTATGTCAAATGATAGACTATTGCTTTGAATCACTCGTGTCTTAATATTCATGCCATGATTAGATACATGATAAATATTATGCTAGGTAGCATTCCATATCAAAAGTTATCTTTTTTTATCATTTACCTACTCGAGGACGAGCAGGAATTAACCTTGGGGATGTTGATACGTCTCCGTCGTATCTATAATTTTTTATTGTTCCATGCCAATATTATACAACTTTCATATACTTTTGGCAACTTTTTATATTATTTTTGGGACTAACATATTGATCCAGTGCCCAGTGCCAGTTCATGTTTGTTGCATGTTTTATGTTTCACAGAATATCCATATCAAACGGAATCTAAACGGGATAAAAACAGACGGAGAATATTTTTGGAATATTTGGAGAATTCCGGAAGAAAAATCCACGCGAGACGGTGCCCGAGGGAGGCACGAGGCAGGGGGCGCGCCCCACCCCCTGGGCACGCCCTGACCCTCGTGGGCCCCCCGTAAGGTGGTTGATGCCCTTCTTCGGCCGCAAGAAAGCTAATTTTTAGGAAAAAATCACGGCGAAGGTTCCAATCCAATCGGAGTTACGGATCTCCATATATACACGAAACGGTGAAAGGGCGGCAGGGGGAGAACGCAGAAACAGAGAGAGACAGATCCAATCTTGGAGGGAGAACGCAGCTGTGAGATGCCCTTCGGCGGGGGAGGCGATGAGGGCTAGGGCGGCGGCGACGGCAATGGCGACTTGGCCGGTGGCGGCGACGACTTTCGGCGGCTGGTGCTCGGTCGCGGGCGGGCGGTTGCCTGGCGGAAGCGAAATGAAGTGTCGGTTGGGCATTTGGCAGGCGATCCCGGTTTCACATCAGTTGCATCTCGTGATGTAAATTTGCATCACAAAGTTTTCAATTTTACATCACCGGAAGGCTGCGGCCCAATTTTTTTTACATATGGACCGTCTGTTGAAGCAGCGTTTTTTGCCCCAGACGGTTCAAAAGTTAGGTATTTTTACATTTGGACCGTCTATTGGAGATGCTTTTATGTTAGAAAAACTGACTGTTGTATCATACATCGTAGGCATTTTTTGTTTTCTCTTGAAATAGGATTTCGCCCTGCTTTATATATAAAGCAACAACACCAAACAATACACGACCGGACAGTACAATATGGAGAGAAGACTCTCTTACACAACGGATCGAAAGATACAACAAGAAACCTATAGCTAGCCTACCACCTCGCCTAGGACCGACCGACAATGACACAGCTCCACGACAACGCCCCCAGGAGGGTGACGGAGCCACACGTCGCCATTGCCGAGTCTGAGAACAGACAAGGGTTTTCACTTGGAGCCCTGGAGCATGAACGAAACCCACGACTACGCCTTCAAGAAGGGAACGGCACCCACGTGCGTCGCCTTCGCCGATGCCAAGCGCGAAGCTTTCGCTCGGGAACTCGCCAATACCACCAGGAGGCGTCCCCGGTCAACACCACAGCGAGATACAGGCCAAGCCTACTAGATCCGGGCAGCAGCAGACCATGCCAGAGCCTCCCATCCCTACACCCTTGCCGTCCACACGGCCAAGAGGTGCAGGCACCACCGCCACCAAGAAGCCTGCCGGAAAGCCTACTGTGAAGCCCGACATCTAGGGTCGCCGCCCTGGCGTCCTCTGACAACTCAACACCGACGCCAAAACACGTGGCCGCCTCTCCAAGCAATCCACAGGCCTCCGCCTCGACCTGGACAAAGAGAGCTCGAAGCCATCATGGAAGAACAACCATCCCCTGGTAGGGGGACCAAGTCCAACCCCTGCCCCGGTAGCCAGCCTACACCGCCGACCAACTGTCAGCGCGTGCTACCCGGAGAGGAGGGGGTCGCGCCGTCAGATTCGGCAACTCCAGATCCAGACAGGGGGACCCCCATGATAGCCAACACGTCCGGCCACCCGGTGGTAGCCGGTACCTCCAGCCGTCAAGCACCCAGCTCCAACTCCGTCAGCTCCCCACGACTCGCTCCGCCCCCTCTGCACCACCATTGAGGGTCGCCGCACCAACCACCACATGCTCGCGGTTGAAGATTGTCACCACCACCCGACAACGCCAGGCCGGCGCCTCCACCACCACGCCGCAGCCACCCCTGCCTAAGAGCACGAAGACGGCCTCGACCGTGACCCAAGCCGATCCGCATCTCGCGTAACCGACGGTCTCCCCGGAAGCCGCCACCGCAGGCCTCCCGAAGCAGCCCCTGGTCCGCACTGCCACCACCTCCACCGCGCCGCTGCGCCCTCCGACGGGAGAGCCAGCCGACCTTAGCCCAGGCCAACCACAGCCCTCGGCCCCAAGGAGCAGCACCGCCGCCGCCACCGGTTCGCACCACCACCTGCGACTCCAGCACAGGTTGAACCACCGTGGCCACCACCATATGGCGCCGGTCGAACCGGAGTACCTCACCGGTGCTCCCCTCACTCCTGGTTGCCATATAGGATACTATGGTTACCGAAAAAGGCTTTCGCCCCGCTTTATATTATAAAGCACATGCCCAAGCCAACAATCCACAAATGTACACACACACGCAAGCACACACACACACACCAAGTTCACACACAAACATGATCCACAAGGGTTAATGCTGAGGGCACAGCTCAACAAGCCCTAGAACAGAAAAGAAAGACATCATCTAGTCGGGCTCCGGGGGGGCGGCGGAAGCGGTGGAGCCAGACGGAAGGCGAGCGATCGAAGGTCGGCGAGGAGGATGTTGATGATGTCCCGATCCTGAGGGCGGCTAAGCGGCCGCCAAAGCTGCAAGTACCCACACATTTTAAAAATGGCGTCAGTAGCGCGACGTAGAGGGACTTTTTGGATGACAAGCTTATTGCGGACGGTCCACAGCGTCCAGGCGAGGACCCCAACGCATAACCAACGGATATGTCGGTGGCGAGGGGGGGAGGCATGGATCTCCGCGAGAAGGTCGGGAAGTTGAGTTGCACCACTGTCCACCAACCGTCTCGCGGAAACTGGACCAAAGAAACTGGGCCGCAGGACACGTGAAGAAGATGTGATTAGCATCCTCCGCCGTGTCGCACAGAGGGCAAAGCCCATCTCTGGGTCCGTTGCGCTTGCGGACTTCGACTTCGGAGGGGAGGCGGCCACGAATCCATTGCCAAAGGAAGATCCTAATCTTCAGAGGCAAGCGAATGTCCCAGATCAAACTGAAGGGCTCGGGAGCGGGCGAAGGCGCGATGGCCGCGTACAGGGACCTAGTAGAGAAGCGACCGGAAGACTCTAGGCGCCACGAGACGGCGTCCAGGGCGTCGGTGACGCTCATCGGGAGAAGGGCGATGTCCTGAAGGAGGGTATCCCAGCTGCCACTTCACGAGGACCGAAAGGGCGACGAAATGCGAGGCACCCTAAGTCAATAAGGGCCATCTCAACAGAGACCCGAGGGTCGACTGCAATGGCGAAGAGATACTATGGTTAAAGATTGCCCCCCTTTATGTCTGAATATTCCCTCATGCAGTTGTTGCATATCCATATCACATATTGTTATCCAGAGTGCTTCTCCCTCAGATTTGATGTTCGATACCTTCCAGTTTATATTACTCCCTCCGTTCCTAAATATTTGTCTTTTTAGAGATTTCAAATAAATTACCACATACGGATGTATCTAGACATATTTTAGAGTGTAGATTCACTCTTTTTACTTCGTATGTAGTCACTTGTTGAAATCTCTAAAAAGCCAAATATTTAGAAACGGGGAGAGTAGATGATAAAAGTGTGCGCTCCTTAACCCGTGGTGGAAACAATGAAATGACACTTCATAAAAGGTAAACACCCAACTTGAGTAAGCAAATGCAACAACAATTTAAGCTAGTACTCCCTCTGTAGAATGTAAGAGCGTTCAGATCACTAAACGCTCTTACATTTGTCTACAGAGGGAGTACACCTTAACCAGCAACCGTCCAATTGGTTGTACTCTGTCTCGCTCCACAAGTAATGCTCGAATGCCCAAGCCTGTGATGTTGATTGGAGGAGCCCCCAAGCCCAAGCTCAGGCGGTCGTGCACACCCTGTTGCCTGTTTTGAATGAATGCTCAGGCCTCCTTTGGTTCATAGGACACTAAAACGCAAGAAAGGAAAAAATGCAGGAATTGAAGCGGAATGCATGTGTAAAACAGAGGATTAGAAAACATAGGAATTTTGCAAACTTGGATGTTTGCTTCACAGGAAAAGAAAAAACATCGGAATCCTAATAAACCGATTCAAATCAAAGTCAAACCACATGGAAAGGAATAATTAGCATGATATTATAACATTCGTGTGTAGGAATTTGAAAAGCCGGTCCAAGTGGATTGTAATATTTCTACACTTTTCCTCATAAACTAAGAGCAAAGGAAGATGTCCTCCATTTTACCTTTCTACATTCCTTTGAACCAAAGGCCTGGATGGTGCTTCCATAGGAAAATTTCGTTTTCGTTTGTGTTTCCTTACTTTTCCTTTGAACCAAAGGAGCCTTGGCATCTGGTAGCCCCGAGTATTTCACCAAAATATTAAGGTATCTTAATGACTGGTGGAGTACCCTGCAATTTTCAGTGACATGACATGAATGAGAAACTTAGGACACGTGAAGAACAGCCAAATAATTTTACAACTTTCTTCATTACAATCACAATAAAAGGTGTTTCACATAGCCAAATAGTTATGCTAATAGATGAGCTTGGTAACCATTTAATACGTCCGCCTTATATAACAGCAATCAAACAATTGGTGCATAGCCTTAAAATAATGCTTGAGATAAGGACATAGGTTACAGGTAAGCAAACAGGAGAACAAATAACCTGACAGAAGCCGACACTCAAGAGCATGTCGTAAGTATATACTCTATCAATCAATTAAAGCAATGTTGGAGCAAGGTGTTTGTAAAGTAAAGTGACCATGTAATCTTTATGAAGCAATGGAGAACAACTGAAAAACCGATGCTTTCTAGGGCAAGAATAAATCGGAGTAGGGTGTTGTTCAGGCTGGTTGTTAGCAGAAAATGTAGCACCTGAGAGAATCAAGTTGCAGATTTCCTTTGCTTTCTTTTGCAACACATACTTAAAATGGTAAAAAAACGTTAGGTACTTATATAACCTGACCGAAGCTCAGTCTCAAAAGGCATTTTCCCAAGTATGTCTGTAAAAATATAGAGGCGCTATTGATAAATTATACCAAAGTTGTTCTGCAGCAGGTTCTTTATAATCGGATTGACCATGTTATTTTACCAATAAATGTAGAACAACTGAAAGATCGGCTTTTTGTACGGCAAGAAATAACCTGACGAGGCTGCTCTTGAGGCTGGTTATTAGTAGAAGATGCTGCGAATTTGATCTAGGTTGAAAGATAAGTAAAAGAACATGGTGTCGTGGAATTGCCACGGTAGATGTCCTAATGTAAGGACTTAGTCGCGAGGCCAACGCATCTATGTGGTAGCTTGAGAGGGGTTGAACGGAATCGAGAGACGCAACACAAGACAAGGGTTTAGACAGCTTCGGGCCCCGGGAAACATCATCCGGTAATAACCCTACATGTTGTTTGTGGCTAGGTCTCATTATGATCATGAGGGAGTCGTCGTAAGCCGGCTCTCCTCTTTGTGTCTAGCCCTAGAGATTATTGCTTGTTACCCTCTCCCTCTTTGGGGAGCCCTGCCCCTCCTTATATAAGTTTAGACGGGCGGGTTACATGTGGAGTCCTAGTAGGACTAGGACTAGTCTATCTTTTCTTACAAGTTGAATACAAGTCCGGGTCTTGCTTCCTTCCTCTTAAGCCGGCCTTCCATAACGTAAGCCGGCCTTCTGGGCCTTGAGCCTCTTGGGCCCCCGGGTCTTGTCGCTCCTCTGATCCGCTTGCCAGGTCACCCATAAGTCGCCAGGCTCGGGCGGGTCACTTAGTGAGTCGTCCAGTCAGGGCGGGTCATTAGTGAGTCGCCAAGTCGGGCCGGGTTATACATCCGGCCGGGTCATACCGCGGGGTATATCCCCGACACATGGCGTCGGGCATGAAGGAAGAGTGAAGGCACAAAAAAGAATCCTAGATAGGGGAAGATGACTCATAACCTGGAGATGGGGAATAAAAAGTAGGAGCTCATCTAGAGCCCACGCAAGCAATGGCGAGTGGTGCATCGACACCAATACTGGCAGTGGCAAGACGCCCCCACCAAAGCATTCTTTGTTTTTGAGATAACTCACCATTCATGCCAAGTTGTAAAAATTGCAGAGCATTAGAATATACATTATTGCTTCTGATCACGGCTCAAAAAAACTATGTATAAGTTCATTCCATCAGAAAACATCGACTTGAAATGAAACCCCGTGTTGGAAACAATGAAATGACACTTGAGAAATATAACTAAAGACTGAATCTTGGCAGCTGCAGGCAAACACACATTTCTGCAATGTAAGAAGGGAACCGTATCTTCATGGGAAACTGATGGATATAACATAGTGAATGATTACACAAAGCGCTCATCGGTGCTTAGCTTATCACAGCTTGACATGGATCAGAACACTGACATATGTCTAAACTTAAAACTTGTGATTGCGGATACATGGATTCACTGTCTCCTGCTAAACTGATTCTTGAGCTCTTCGGCTTCATGAGAAAAGCCGATTGCTCTGAATGCAGCATCCCGTGCTCTGTCGCTACATGCTTGGATCTCGGACCTGTGAGCGAGGTAGTCCTCATCGACCTCGACGTAGCCATTCTTGGCGTACTCACTTCTTACCCAGGCCTGAAATTTGACGAATTCCTCTACAGCCTCGTAGTACCCGCGCGCATTAGCATACCGCTTCACCTTCAACTTGTCCATCTCCTCTTCCGGAGAAGGAATCAGGTTAGGGTTTTGGAGCTTCAGTGCCTTGAAGAAAGAAGGGGCACGATCGGGATGGATCCGAATGGAAAGGATCGAAGCCACCTCCTCCCGCGGCAGCCGCGTCATTTTTTTGCTTGGACCTGATTTGGCGTAAAAAGCTTACTTTTGGCGGCGCGCAGCTTCTTGTCCTCTGTCTCTGCCTTCCTTTTCCTTTCGGTGTTGCATGGCTTCAGCTGGCGCTTCTCCTCGCCGGCGGCCAACGCATCCTTGGCCGCCCTCGCATCCTTGGCCGCCATGCTTCCGGTGATGCTCCAACCCTCCTCACCGGCCATTGGTCGCTTGATCTGATCCCGCGGCTC
Organism: Aegilops longissima; assembly: GCA_021605205.1. NCBI lineage: Eukaryota > Viridiplantae > Streptophyta > Magnoliopsida > Poales > Poaceae > Aegilops > Aegilops longissima. The sequence continues at coordinate 520,331,608 of CM038677.1, read as the reverse complement.
GCCCCCACTCACCATGCCGCGAGATTGGGAGACAGACAGTAGACGAACCCTTAGCTCTGGAATTGGGATTGTGGGAGGAGCAACCGGCGTCTTCTAGTCTAGATCTACATATAGAGATTATAAAGCCAGGGCCTTTTCTTTCCCTGTTGAAATGAGACTTGGAGTCGGATTTGACATTTGAGGCCGACAACACAGAGGAGAGGTTGCTGTCCCCACCCCGGGTTCGAACACCAATACTCGTATGTTGTCGAGATAAGGCTAATTTCTTTTTGTTCTCGTCTTTTCTTTAAGATTTTTATTACAGTCCGAGTTAGAATTATTTGTAGTGTTATTTTTTTTCCAAAAGGTCAACTTTGTTTCTAAGTTTCTTTCAAAAGACAAAAAACTGCGGTTAAAATTAGAAGCGATGGGACTCCATCCACCAAACCAAACACCGTTTTTGAGATAGCTCATCACTCATTTCTTGTTTAGTATGGACTAGCACATATGTCCGTGCATTCTAATAGGAGAAAAAAATACCATATGTTCTTATTATAAAAAGCATTGCTCAAGATGCTCTATCAATTTACATCCCATATTTCAACATGGCGTCTCACTTGTGTCACAATTTATACTCTTTCTCACCTGCCATCTATAAAGCTAAGGTACGCCATTGGCGTACTCTCAAAAAAAAACTCTTTCTCACCCACCTTGCTAGTGGTTATTGTGTTCATCTGATTGCAATAAGTTCGAATATAGTTGAGCTCGGACATGACACAAGGCACTTGCCATTGAACATCAACATAACGATGCTCTCCCGGTCTAGCATCATCATCTACATGCGGCCCTCGCCAGCATATTCTCCCCATCCGAATCCCTTCACACACACCTTCATGACGAGCAACCCAGGCATACTTTCGTATGTAACGTGTCATTATTTTTCTACTTATTTTGACGCAAGGATATATTGTCACGCCCAATATGCGACCCTATCCAAAAGGAACTCGACGGTCCCACCAAGGATAGACCCGCATATTGAAACGCTTTTGCAAGGTGGATATCATTACATCAACATTACATAATAGTAGGATACATGCATAAGGCGCAATTGCCACAAGAATACATCAACATCATATACAAGATCAACATCCGACTACGGATGAAACATAAACAGAAGCTCAAACGACATCCACCCTGCTAGCCCAGGCTGCCGACCTGGAACCTATCCCCTGATCAAAGACGAAGCAGAAGAAGAACTCAAGGCAAGCAAGCATCGCTCTCGCGTCATGATCATTGCATAACCTGAACCTGCAACTGGTGGTGTAGTAATCTATGAGCCACGAGGACTCAGCAATCCCATTACCATGGGTATCAAGACTAGCAAAGCTTAAAGGGAAAGGAAGGGGTAAAGTGGTGAGGTTGCAGCAGCGACTAAGCATATATTGTGGCTAACATACGCAAATGAGAGCGAGAAGAGAAACAAAGGAACGGTCGTCAACTAGTGATGATCAAGAAGTGATCCTGAACTCCTACTTACGTCAAACATAACCCAGAAACCGTGTTCTCCTCTCGATCAACCCCGAAAAGAGACACTCACGGTTACGCACACGGTTGGTGTATTTTAATTAAGATCAACTTCGGGTTGTCTACAACCGGACATTAACAAATTCCCATCTGCCACATAACCGCGGGCACGGCTTTCAAAAGTTCAAACCCTGCAGGGGTGTCCCAACTTAGCCCATGATAAGCTCTCGCGATCAACGAAGGATATTCCTTCTCCCCGGGAAGACCCGATCAGTCTCGGAATCCCGGCTACAAGACATTTCGATAGTAATAAAACAAGACCAGCAAGACCTCCCGGCGTGCCGACACCCTGATAGTAGCCGCGCGTATCTCGTCTCAGGCCACGACCGGATGTACACTACGTACGGCAACCGACGATACCCCAAGTTGCCTCGGGCGGCACATAAGTGGCTCTAGTTGGGCCCAACACTTAGACAAGCATTGGCCCGGGGTAATAAAGATGACCCTCGGGATGCGCGACTCCCAAGGGAAAAAGGCTAGGTCAGCAAATGTAAAACCAATGTTGGGCCTTCTTTGAAAAGTCTTATTCAAAGCGAACTGTCAAGGGGGTCCCATAAATCACCCGACCGCGTTAGGGACGCAAAATCCGGGAACATAATCCCGATATGACGGAAACTAGGGCGGCAAGAGTGGAACAAAACACCAGGCATAAGGCCGAGCCTTCCACCCTTTATCAAGTATATAGATGCATTAATTAAATAAGCTATATTGTGATATCCCAACAAGTAAACATGTTCCAACAAGGAACAACATCTCCATGTTCCAACAAGGAACAAACTTCATCTTCACCTGCAACTAACAACGCTATAAGAGGGGCTGAGCAAAACGGTAACATAGCCAAACAACGGTTTGCTAGGAAGGGTGAAAAAGGTTAGAGGCTAACAAGGCAATTTGGGATGGCTTGATAAACAGGTAATAGGTAGCGCAGCATAGCGATAGAACGGAGCAACTAGCATAGCAATGATAGTAGTGAGATCCAGGGTAGCGGTCATCTTGCCTGAAATCCCGCAAGGAAGAAGAACGAGTCCATGAAGAAGATGAACGGATGAAGCCGAACCAAGCGTAGACGAACGAATCCTCACGATCGCAACGGAACAGGAACTAACAAGAAGAAGCACACAACATGGTAAACACACCACACATAGACAAGACATGATGCACAACCAAGCATGATGCATGACAAAGCTACATGAAGCTACTCATGGCAAGGGATGATGCAAACAAGAGCAACACATCAAGGCAAGTTTAAATGAGGCCGGGAACAACATATAACCATTCCGGTAAGTCCTCATATGCAAATTTCGAAATTGGTCGAGATCTGAATAAACCTTATGTTCAAGTAGTTAAACAGCAAGTTAAGATGCACCACGATGATCTACATGAAATTCTAGTCAAGTTACATATAAAGTTCATTTAATTCGGAGCTACGGCCTAGAAGATATGAGCAAAACAAGTTAAACATGGCATTGATGCAAAATGCATACAAACATCAAACAAACACTCTCAAAACAAGGATGCAACATGATAATATGAAACTACATGCAATATCAAGCAAGTTTCATATAGAGCACACTCAAAACGGAGCAACGGTTCAACACATACACCCTATACAAGTTATAGCAACAATCTGTCAAAAACAGCAACTAGGCATATTGCAAGCATCAAAACAACATGCTACAGCATCTCAACGTAATAACAAAAGGCATGGGCATGATGTACAGGTAAAGCATTACAAAACATGAACACTGAGCTAACTCCAGAAATCACTAGAACATGCTCAAAATGACATGGCAAGATTGCAAATAATAACAGCTTAGGGCATTGGCGTAAATAACATCAAAGTTGCAAGGTTTAGAGCTATCAAACAACATGTTACAGGAACTTATCATGGCAAACAAAGGCATGGCATGAATCTACTAATTGCATAGAACAAATGTCCCTTATGACCATAAGCCAAAAGGATCGAGAAAATATGATGGCACCCATGTAAACATGGCAAGTTATATTACAGATTTAAACATGGCAGAACAACGATAATAGGCATGTTGGTGAGCTTGAACCACTCACCACAGAGCAATACATGGCATGTCAAGGCAACCAACAGTAAGAAGACATGGCATAGAAGCTATACATGGCAAGAACAACATCATAGCATACAAGGATCAACTACAACAACCTTGGCAAAATTGAATAACATGTAAACAATCTGCCAGAAACATTTTATAGCAAAAGTAGAGCTCGATTGACTCAAGCTATGGCACTCCATAATTGCAAACAAGGGCATGGATGGATAGAGCAAGACATGTAGAACAAAACATCCTTACTGAAGTATCTCAAAATATGCATGGATCTCTCGGTAGCATCAAGTTAACATGGCATAAAAATATCAGCAGTAATAGGGCTGAAATCAGCAACATCATGAAGCCTAGTTTGCATGCTTGTGCTAGTCACCACATAGATCACAAAAATACATGGCATACACCCTGGAAAGATGGCATGGCATATTACAAAACACATGTAGGACTCAAGTTCATAGGATGCACACATCAATCCCGCAAAATGACAAAAGTGCACATCTGTTAAGAAATGAAACTAACATCACATAGCCCTCTTCTAACAGCATTTCGGCATCAAGATGAGCTCAAATGAAAATGATGCAATGATATGAAATGATCTACTCTTGGAGACGAACAATTTGACATATAACACGCACGAAACGGAGCAACAATGACAGAGTTATGGCATGATGAAAATGCAACAAAATATGCAACAATTTCAGGGACTTAGGGGAATTTTCGGGGTCAACCCCAAAAACGGATCTGGATCGGCCGGAGCGGATCGAGGCGGGCCGGACTCGGGCCGGAGCTCACGCCGGAGCTGAGGAGGGAGAAGGGGCCGGCAAGGGGCAGCGAGGGCCGGCGGCCGGGCAGGCCGGCGAGGGCGGCGCCGGGGGCGACGCTGGAGGCGGCGTCAATGGGCGCCGACGGCGGAGCGGGCGACGCCGGAGGCCGGGAGGCCGGGCGGAGGAACGCGCGGTCGGGCGGCGAGGTCGCCGGCGCCGGCGGCGCGGAAACCGCTGGAGGCGCGTGTTCTCGCTGGAGGAGGCGGCCCTCCCGGCGGCGGCGCGGCGAGGCCGAGGTCAGCCGCCGTGGCGGATTCGAGGCGGCGGGCGCCGGAGATGCGGTGGCGGCGGGGCGTGGCCGCGGCGCTGGGGCGCGGGCCGACGGCGGCGGCGGCGCGGCTCGCTCAGGGCCCGATCCGGTCCCAGCAGGCCACGCGGGAGGGAGGAGAGAGAGGGTGAGGTGGCGGCGCTGGTTGGCTGGGCGGCGCGGGGGTGACGTGGCGCATGGGGATTGGTCGGGGTGAGGTGTCCGGCGGACATGTCCGGCTCGGGCGGACGTGTCCGGCGGCGCGAGGATGAAGATGGCCAGGGTTAGACTGCGGGATTTCGGGGAGGAAGACATATTTATAGGTAGAGGGAGCTAGGAGAGTCCAAATGAGGTGTGGTTTTCGGCCACGCGATCGTGATCGAACGACCGAGAGCATGGAGGGGAGTTTGCTGGGTTTTGGGCCACTTGGAAGTGGTTTTGGGCTGCAAGACAAAGAGGGCTTTTGCGGTTACCCGGTTAACTTGGAGTACCAAACGACCTCCAAATGATCCGAAACTTGACAGGCGGTCTACCGGTGCTATACCAAGGCCGCTTGACAAACCTCGGTCCATTCCGAGACCGTTTAACACCCGCACACGAAAAGAGGTAAAAGAGGGCGCCGGGAGACATAGGAGTGCCGGATTGCAAAACGGACAACGGGGAAAATGCTCGGATGCATGAGACGAACACGTATGCAAAATGAAATGAACATGATGACATGATATGAAATGCAGATGATGACATGGCAAAGAGAGACACGCAAGCACATGACATGGCAACGACGGCGAATAACTGGCAGACACCTGGCGCATCGAATCCGGGGCGTTACATATATAGTCTTGATGTGCCTATATATACAAGACGCGACTCCTTTGACGTGTCGTTCGCCCACTGACATGTAAACCTGGACCCACACGTCAGTGACCCAATGTCAAGGCACCGTACGTCAGAGGATCCCTCTCCATATATACGCGCCCGTGCATGTGGACTTGTACAACTTCTAACCTATTTTAATCTGATTATCTTCCTAATCTAATTAACCAACCACATTGATCGTTGGAACTCGTAATTTAGCCAAATCGATCGCTTGTTGCTACTTCCTAGGAGTGAATTGCAAAAACCCACCACATTTTAAGTTCACATCCTGGTTTGCCACCACATTCCTTGGGCGCCCCAAAAATCTACCAGTATCCTTGCTAATTTTCTCAATAAACACTATTGATTGATTTGGGATGATTTGATCCAATTTCTGACGGAAAAGGGCCCACATGTAAGCGCTGACATGGCATAAATGGTCAACACTATTTGTTGACCGTTAAGTTAGACATAGGGCCCACCAGTCATCAGCTGAACTAACAAAAGGGTCCCTGAAAAATTGTAAAAATTGCCCTAGAAACAAAATTAGATTACAATTGACCCCTTGCAGGGAGGTTGTTGTGCCCGTGAGCACTGTAACCGCCGGAGGGGAGGTAGGCGTGGACAGAGGGGCTCGGAAAGCCAACTCCGGCGGCCACGCCAGCGGCCACGGGAAAGGCTTCCCTTGTTGCGGTGGCTCGGGCTAAGAGCTCGGCGGCTGCAGCACATGCGGTTGCTCCTTTGCGGGCACCCAAGCCTCAATCAGGAACCGCAGCGCCGCCACACACCGAAGAGCTCGGAGTTGGGGACCGGCTCGCGGCACCCCGGAGAGGAGGAGGACAAACCTCGTCACGGGAGGAGAGGTGGCTGCGGGATCCGGTACATGGCTGTTCGGGATGGGACGTAGGGCGGTGGATCTCGTCGGCGCTCGGAGGAAGAAGACATGGCGGATGTTTGAGGGGCGGAGCACGGGAGGAGAGGTGGCTGAGAAACAATGCAGGATTTGTGATTCACGCCAACTTGGGGCGCCCCTTGTATTCACAATATATAGGATTACATGCCTTGGTAATCAAGGTGAATCAAAGCAAATCCTCCACCGAATCATACAACAATATTCGATGGGATATTGTGCTATTTTCCTATTGCAAGAAATACAGACAAAAGGAATACTTTAACATCCCCCCTTAGCTTGTGCGTCGTACAGAAACAAGCATAAGCTGGAAGGAAACTCAGAGAAGAGCTGTGAGGGCAATCCTTTTGTCATGATGTCAGCGTACTGATGCGAGGATGGCACATGAAGGACCCGGACCTCACCAAGCGACACCTTCTCCCGAACGAAGTGGATATCAATCTCAATGTGCTTGGTACGACGATGCTGGACCGGATTAGAGGGCATGTAGACAGTACTAACATTGTCATAGAAGACAACAGTGGCAGACGTCAGAGGGTGATGGAGCTCCCCAAGGAGCTGACGGATCCAACAACACTCAGCAACAACATGAGCAACAGAGCGATACTCTGCCTCGGCACTGGAACGAGACACAGTAGTCTGACGTTTAGACGACCAAGAGACTAGGTTGTCACCAAGATAGACGCATTAGCCGGACGTAGAACGTCGGGTGTCAGGGCACCCAGCCCAATCGGCGTCAGAGTATGCAGTAAGTGCCGCGGAGGAGGAGCTGGAGAGGTGCAAGTTGAGGTCTAGGGTGCCCTTTATGTACCGGAGAATGCGCTTAACCAAGTGCATATGAGGCTCTCTGGGCGCATGCATGTATAAACAGGCCTGCTGAATAGCATGCGCGATATCCGGTCGCGTGAGCGTCAAATACTGTAAGGCACCAGTGTAGCTTCGATACTCGGTGGGATCGGAGAGAAGAGGACCATCCTGAGCTGAAAGCTTGCACTTAGTGTCAATCGGAGTGGCAGAGGGGTGACACTCAACCATGCCAGTGCGGTGAAGTAGCTCCAAGGCATACTGACGCTGAGAGAGAACCATGCCCAAGGATGTCTGAGTGACGGAGATGCCAAGGAAGAATGTCAAGGCACCAAGGTCCGTCATGGCGAACTCGGAGTGGAGCTGCTGTGTGAGGTGACGTAAGAGTTGATCCATCGAGGCAGTGAGGACAATGTCGTCCACATACAATATGAGATAAGCAAGGTCCATGCCGTGCCTGTAGATGAAGAGGGACACATCCGACTTGGAGGCGACAAAGCCAAGCCGATGGGAAAACAGGGCGAACCGCTGGTACTAGGCGCGCGGAGCCTGCTTAAGGCCGTAAAGAGACTTGTGTAAGCGACACGCATAGTCCGGATGGCAAGCGTCAACAAAACCGGGAGGCTGCTAGCAGTAGACCTCCTCGTAAAGATTGACATGGAGGAAGGCACTCTTGACGTTGAGCTGGTGGATCGGCCACACCCGAGAGACCACAAGGCTGAGGACGATGCGAATCGTGGCAGGCTTGACAACGGGGCTGAATGTCTCATCGAAATCAATGCCCTACTGTTGAGAATAGCCTCGTACCACCCATCGAGCCTTGTACCGGGCTAGGTTGCCATCCGAGTGGAACTTGTGTTTGAATATCCACTTCCCTGAAACAACATGAGCACGAGGAGGACGGGGAACAAGAGACCACGTCCCGTTAGTGACAAGAGCATCAAATTCCTCGGTCATAGCACGACGCCAGTGTGGGTCATGGAGGGCACCCCGATATGTTTTCGGAATAGGAGAGGGAGTGGAGTGAATAGCGGAGAGATTAAGACGGTCGACGGGTTAGAAGAGATCACGCTTAGCACGCGTGGCCATGGCGTGAGTGTTGGACGGGAAAGGTGGCCGGTGCACCACGACCGGGGAGGAGTCAGTGGAGTCGAGCTAGGGGAGGGCGTGTGGCCACGCGGGGCTGCATGCGGGTACGCGGGCGAGGAGGGAGCCAGCGAGCCGAGAGAGACAGGGGAGTGATCCGTCGTGGGGGTGGAAGAGGAGCCATGGATGGCGAGTTGCGGGTCTGCATGCAAGGCGAGTTGTGGGCACGTGGGAAAACCAGGCGGGTGGCTGGGTGTGGTGCGCGCAGAGGAGCCAGGAGAGGGGGTGCGGGCTGGTGGGAGTGGGTTGGTGGGGTGCGGGCCAGTGGGGATGGGGCTGGTGAGTTGGTTGGTGTGGCATGCACATGCACGTCGGGCAAAGTAGGGTTCAAGGGTGTGTGGTGCATGGCGGCCATGTCTAGGAGAAAATCCAGCGCTACTAGGGGATTAGTGGGGCGGTCAGACGAGTAGGAGAAAGGAAAGACAGACTCGTCGAAGATGACATGGCGAGAGATGATTGTCGGTGTTCTGGGAACGGGGGTCCCCAGACTTGCCTGCCTGCGGCCCACAGCGTGGCTAAGCCAGCAGGTCGGGCGGCCCATCTTCATTAACAAGGCATCCAGGACCCTCGCGAGGGTCCAAGCCTCGCGAGGCGGACGACGCAAGACCTCCTCTGGAGTGGCCTAGCCAGGCAGGCTCATGAGGAGCGGAGATATCAAGGCGGGGCAAACCTCACGAGGCTCTCGTGACGTGAGCCATGACGAACGACACCAGGCGGGCGCCAGCGCGCGCAGCATCCTTATTTCCTCTTTGGTGCTAAGGAGGCCAGCGCAGGCGAAGAGTACCGAGGTGTTCATGGTGTAATTTGGCTAATAGTCTGTATGGTCGGCCAAATTATTTTAAATTAATGTGGTCGGATTATTCGTTCATACATATATCTACCCTTGCTGTTTAATTCAAAATGCAGGCGTGGTCATAGTCCAGTGCAGATGATACATCAGGAGATCAGGTGCACTAAAGCTATTTACTCAGGACAAATATATGTGATTTTGCAAGGATTAGCGGCTACTTGGACAAATTCTCCTACGCTGGGCTAAACTATGGTTGCTAAGATGAAGGATTCTTGCATGAGCTATGGAGTCACGTCTGAGAAGATGCAACAATACATGATGAATGATCAATCATTATTAACCGGTGTGATTAGCGACCTTGATGGAGTATTTTATTATTTTCCTTGTAGGTTCAAAGGTATTTATACGTATGTGTATAATTTGGGCTGTGATTGCGACGTGGCCGGAATTATATATTCATATAAGGCAAAGAGTAGTATACATGGTAACCGAGTCAGATCCTGATCGGTTTAGTTTTGGAGTTCTATACATGTACGACAAGTACTTCTGTATACGCCAAGTCCCGTGTGCCTTAATAAATAGGCCATGGCCGATTGAGAAAAACAACAATCGATCTATCAACAAATGCATTACTTTTTTACGTATGTCTTTTTCTCTACCGTTCTTCTCTGCCTAGCCCTAACAGCCCTAGAGTTTGGTAATCTTTGCCGTTTTACGCTGAAAAGCGTCCGGTTCTCCTCCACGAAAGCGAGGGATCTTTGTTGCTTTGCTCGGAAAGCAATCGTTCGTCGTCACGAAAGCACGACAATTATCTTGGTGTTGCGTGGCGATTTCCCGTGCCAACACAATTGGCGACTCCGCTGGGGACGGAAAGAAGAAGAAGCACACGATGAGTACTGGGTCCAGGAACGGGAGCGACATCGACCCGGAGAACGTCATCACCGTCACACGCGACGATCTGTCGGAAGATGATTGGCGTGAGCTTGAACAAGAGCTTAAGAAAGAGATGGCTGAGCGACTAAAATTGAAGTTGACTGGATACCGCAAGACAAGGATCGGCGTCGTCAAAAAGGTACATGTGCCGAACCCTTCAAATTTGTTCAATACCGAGGTAAAAAAGTCAACCAAAGAAATTTCTCATCTAATCGATGTGTGTGTAGCTACCAAGTACGATTCTGATGTGAAAACTACGACACACACAATTACTCAATCAGTAGCTAATAGAATCGAAGAATTTAAGGAGCAGCTTCACAAAGATCTTGAAAATAGTTTACCTAGTCATGTTCGGTCATTAGTGCTGCAAATCAATGATGGATATTCTGAGAAAAAGTTGATGCCGCTACAAAATACAGGATTCATTAACTTTCCTAGTAATATTCATTCACATGGTGCATCGGTTAATAACGTTGTGCAGCCCAATGTTCCTTTAAATAGTGATCAAGGTGGCCGGAACTATGTGAATAGTTTGGCTAATAATTTTATGCCTAGCGTAGCTGCTCCTACTGTCTCAACTTCGGTTCCACAAAATCACAACAGCAATAACCGAAGTGCTATTTCTAATTCTAGTTTGCAACAACTTTTTTATCCAACTGTAGAATATAGTACACCACCGCTGTTGACTGTCAAGATCTTGGGATTCCGTGCGGGCGGTGCCGATACATATGTTAATGGGTCTCCGCTGCAAGCATCACAAGCTCAAATTTCTTTGCCGGAGTTTCCATCAAGTGCTAGCATTCCATCTGCTCCACAAACTAGTTCTCAACAGCCGAAGGATAGTTTTAAGGATAAGCTTGCTAGTATACTAAGAGAATTCGTTTAGAACCTAAGAGTAAAGCACACGCATATCGTAAACCATACCTGATTACTTTGACTCGACACCATATCCTCGTGGTTTTAGAATTCCAGATTTTGTTAAATTTACGGGGGAAGATGGTAGATCTACTTTCGAGCATATCGGACAATTTTTAGCCCAATGTTGTGATATCGGCACATCGGATGTTTATAGGATTAAATTGTTTCTGTTGTCTTTGTCCGGTATTGCATTCACTTGGTTTACATCGCTTGCTCCTAATTCTATTTCAACATGGGCACAACTGGAGCAAAAATTTCATGAGTACTTTTATAGCGGTGAAACAGAACTTCGGCTTTTAGATTTAACTATGGTTAGGCAGAAACATAATGAGCATGTTCATGATTATATTAGGAGGTTTAGATATGTCAAAAACCGATGTTTCAGCTTGACCATAGCTGAAAAGGATTTAGCCGATCTTGCCTTTTCGGGTCTTATTGCTCATATTAAGGATAAACTAGAAGGGCAAAAAAATTTAGATGTTAATCAAGTTTTGCAGAAGGCTTTGGCGCAAGAAAACCGGACTAAGGAGATTAAACAATATAGCCGGTTTGAAGATAATGTTGATAATGAGAAGGATAATCATGTAGGTAATGCCTTTGATTATGATAGTAATTGACTAGTGAAGTTGACATTAATATATGTGTAGTCGAATGGATTCAGCGTCAAAGTCAAAACCCTTTGCATGTTCTGCTTTGAAGCCCACACCTGCTAGAAGAGATGAAACAAAATACACTTTTGATGTTAGCAAGTGTGACAGAATTTTTGATATGTTACTGCAAAATAAAATAATTAGAGTGAGAGAGGGCCATGTAATTCCGCCTCCAGAAGAGTTGGGTAGACGAGCTTATTGTAAGTGGCACAATTCTTTCTCTCGTGCTACTAATGATTGTAACATGTTTCGTCGACAGGTGCAATCGGCCATTAATGAAGGATGATTGACATTTACAGAAAGTTCTAAGATAAAGCTTGATAGTGACACTTTTTCCATCAGTGTGGTCGATCTTAAGAGTAAGAAAATGCTTATTCGGTCGGATCAGACCGAATCTGCAAGAGAAAAGAATGTTGTTGATTTAGTGCTCCTCCAAGGATGATCAAACCAAAAATCCAGAAGTAGGAATGTGGAAAGTCAATGGAAGAAGGAAACAAGCTCCAAGACCAAAGCCGACAGCTAGCCCGTTGTTGGAAAAGTACACCTCACGCAAGGCAAGCAATGTGTTTAATTGGCGTGGAGGTAATAAGTGTCCTAAATCTCCTTCTAGAACTACCACCATCATCGGCGGGCAAGGAAATTCATATGACCAGAGATGTATTTTAAAATGGATCCGACATATGGGGATGCGCACCTCCTATTTATCCACGGTTTCCTCCGTGGGGTTTTAATCCTTGAGCGCCATATCCTACAAGGCCAGTGTGTTATTCTCGACGAGTGGATTCAGCAGGGCCAATGTACAGAAATCGTTGCATGAAAAAGGGGTTCAGTTTAATCAGGAAGTGAGACCACGTGATGGCAATGTAATCCGTGGTAATGATGACATGGTGGTCTTGGGAACTTCAAACTCGCCTAGGAGGCACAATACAAATGGCATAATTCATAGAGGTGATAAGAAGTTTGTGTGGGTGCCAGTGAGGCATGCTGAATCTAAGTCTATACAAAGTTCAAATGATTTGGATGCTTTTAATGTTATGAAACTTGGTGAACACCAATCGGCTGCAAGTGTAGAGAATAGTCCAGAAACAAGAGACATTGATGCATCTAAGTTAGAGGCTAAGGTGCACACACTTCAGAGAAGGAAGTTGTACATGCTAGTACTAATGAGTCAGCTGATGCATGTGTCGATATATTCACTGGAGGCGGTGGGCAATATGGAACTACGAGTACATATGATCAGTGGATGATTTCTTCGGCCAACAACAAAATATTTGCTCCCAGAACAATAGTATGATAGTATAGGCCGAGAGACTCGGGGGGCAGCAGAATTATTTCAGCTGCACTAGGGACTAAACCAGGAACTCGGTGGTGTCCCATGGGGCTCACACACACTAAGAAACATCATGTCCAGCGACTGTGAGCATTTAGAATGAAAGAAGAGATAGCCGAGAAGAATCGCTTGTTCGATCGACAAAAACCAATGGTGCCGAAGATGACATGGATGGAGAAGCGTGTTGTGGAGAAGTTGCCAAAATCTCCCAATGGAAAATATTCAAAAAATTACTATCCTAGCATGTCAAAGGAGGCTTGAGATAATGTGGCCGATATATTATTCTAAATATCGCCCTAAGAAAATTTGGCTGACATATTATTTGAATATATCTCCAAAGAGGAAATTGGCCGATGTGCTATTTGGACATCACCCTTAAACAAATTATATGGCCGGTGAAGTTATCGAAGCCTTCCTATGGAAATGTGATAGTGTTTTTGGTGCATACAATTATACCAAAAACAGAGGGGCATGTGTTCATGGTGTAATTTGGCTAATAGTCTGTATGATCGGCCAAATTAATTTAAATGAATGTGGTCGGATTATTCGTTCATACATATATCTACCCTTGCTGTTTAATTCAAAATGCAGGCGTGGTCATAGTCCAGTGCAGATGATACATCAGGAGATCAGGTGCACTAAAGCCATTTACTCAAGACAAATATATGTGATTTTGCAAGGATTAGCGGCTACTTGGACAAATTCTCATACGCTTGGCTAAACTGTGGTTGCTAAGATGAAGGATTCTTGCATGAGCTATGGAGTCATGTATGAGAAGATGCAACAATGCATGATGAATGATCAATCATTATTAACCGGTGTGATTAGCGACCTTGCCGGAGTATTTTATTATTTTCCTTGTAGGTTCAAAGGTATTTATACGTATGTGTATAATTTGGGATATGATTGCGACGTGGTCGGAATATTTTATATATTCATATAAGGCAAAGAGGAGTATACATGGTAACCGAGTCAGATCCTGATCAGTTTAGTTTTGGAGCTCTATACTTGTGACAAGTACTTCTGTATACGCCAAGTCCCGCGTGCCTTAATAAATAGGCCATGGCCGATTGAGAAAAACAACAGCCGATCTATTAACAAATACATTACTTTTTTACGTATGTCTTTTTCTCTACCGTTCTTCTCTGCCGAGCCCTAGTAGCCCTAGGGTTTGGTAATCTTTGCCGTTTTGCGCTGAAAAGCGGCCAGTTCTCCTTCACGAAAGCGAGGGATCTTTTTTGCTTTGCTCGGAAAGCAATCGTTCGTCGTCACGAAAGCACGACAATTATCTTGGTGTTGCACGGCGATTTCCCGTGCCAACACGAGGCATCAGGCAAAGGTTGCTATATTGGTGCAACGAGACCAAGACCAGGAGGACAGCAAGACGGAGGTCATCATGGAGCCCAAGACGGCGTCACCACCAGAGCTTTTCGCAGGCGAAGACCACTTTTGTCAGGATAGCTTGTACTAGCTGTCCCCCTTCAAATTTGCCCGCCGTTGTTGGCTCCCTTCCCGCTCGATATTTGGAAAGAGGACCAGGGCCTATATAAGCAGAGCTAGCCACCACAGTAGGGGGGAGCTGATCTCATCTTAGCTTGATCCAACCCGATCGAGAGCCTACCCTAGCCACAAGAACACCTCAACCTCAGGAGGCTGTTCTTCCTTTGTACTATTCATCATCAGCCCTAGAGGCAATCCACCACCACCACACTGGAGTAGGGTATTACACCACAACGGTGGCCCGAACCAGTATAAACCTCGTGTCTTTTTGCGTTGCGAGTTCGTCGAGTTCGTCCGCGAGATCTTAGCGAGCTAGGGCGTAGATTGGTAGGAGGGAAAGACTTCGCGTGCACCCCAGTGTTCGAACCTTAAGGGTTTGCCGGAACCCCACATCCGACATTTTGGCGCGCCAGGTAGGGGTGCGTCGTAGCTTCCCTTCCATCAGTTCGTCGCCCCGCCGCTCCGTCGTCTCCATGGCGGACGCTCGCCGTGGTCGAGCTGAGCGTCGGGCTGCCCTCACCGCCCGCGTCGCTCAGACGGCTCCCTTCAGCGGGAAACCTCGTCGTTCTCTGTCTCCCGCCGCCAATGCTGCCACCGGCCTGGCGGGGAACGAGCAGCAGGCATCCTCGCTGCATCCTTCGATGCGACAGGACGGCCGCACCGCCACTCCATCGCTGACCCCTGCCAGTTCTTCGTCTCAAGCGCGCCGTGCTCCTCGCAGCAAACGAACCCCTGCGCTACCGCCCCGTCGACGACCTCCATGAGGAGTGGCTCGACCGCGTCGCCGAGCTCGTCTGCGCCGCAGGGGGCTCCCCGGCGCCATCCCTCTCTCTACCTCCCCCTCAACCGGCCGCGGGCGACGAGGCTCATGGCGTGCCTCCACCGCCTCTGCCCCAAGACGGTGCCTTGGCACCAAGGCGCGCGGCTCCGCGGTGTGATCCACCACGCCCAGCGCCCGTGCGCAAAGAGAGAAGATGCCAAGAAATCCCGCGGCCGCGAGAAGCTGCACCTGCGCTCCCCGCGCCACCTCGTCAAGACTGTTGTAACACCCCGGATGTAACTTTCCATATTTGTAACTCCAACTCTTGCCATTTTCGGCATTGTGATATGATATTCCCTCCGTGGTTGGGTTTTGTCTTCGTTTTGCATTTTGTCCATGTCATGCATTTTATATCATGTCATCATGTGCATCTCATTTGCATACGTGTTCGCCTCATGATTCCGGCATTTTCCCGTTGTCCGTTTTGCAATCCGGCACTCCTATGTCCCCCGGCGTCCCCTTTTACGTTTTTCCGTGAGCAGGTACTAAACTTTCTCGGAATGGATCGAGGTTTGTCAAGTGGCCTTGGTATACCACCGGTAGACCACCTGTCAAGTTTCGGGTCATTTGGAGCTCGTTTGGTACTCCAACCTTTAACCGCACTCTCGCAAAGGCCTCTTTTAAGTCGCAGCCCAACACCCTTTCAAAATAGTCCAATAACCCATCTAAGTCACTTCCATGCTCTCCGTCGTTCGATCACGATCGAGTGGGCGAAAACCGCACCTCATTTGGACTCTCCTAGCTCCTCTATGCCTATATATACACCCCAATTCCAAATCACGGACAAACCCTAGCCTTCCCTACCTCGCGCCCGGACACGTCCGATCCGGCGGACGAAATCCGCCGCCCGCCGCGCCAATCCGGCGCGCCACGTGTCGCCGCCCGCTGCCCGCTCGCTGCCGTCTGGCCCGCCGCCCTCCGCGCCCTCCTCCGGCTCTGCCCGCCGCGCCCGCCCCCGTCCCCAGCGCTCGCCCGCCCATTGCCTCGGCAGCCGCCTCGCCCGCCAGCGCCCGTCGCCGCCTCCCAGCCGGCCGGTCGCCTCCGGCCGCCGCCCGCCCGGCCTCGTCTTCAGCCGCCCAAGGCTTCCGCCTCCTCCGCCCGCCCTCGCCCTCCTCTGCTCCGGCCAGCCACCCCAACTCCGGCGAGCCGCGCCACCGCCTCGCCCCGATCCGATCGGGCCGGATCTGGATCGGGATCCTTCGAGCGGTTGACTTCTTCCCCCCCCCCCCCCCCCAAAATTCGTCTCAGTTTTTATTTCGGTGATTAATTTGTGGCAATTTCAACGCATCATAACTTTGCACCTATAGCTCCGTTTCGTGCATGTAATATGTCGAAATGTTTGCCTCAAAGAGTAGATCATTTCATATCATTGCATCATTTTCATTTGAGCTCATCTTGATGCCCGAAATGCTGTTAGAAGAGGGATATGTGATGTTAGTTTCTGTTTCTTAACAGAACATGTACTTTTGTTATTTTTGCTATGATTGATGTGTGCACCCTATGAATTTGAGTCCTACATGTGTTTTGTAATATGCCATGCCATCTTTCCAGGGGTGTATGCCATGTATTTTTGTGATCTATGTGGTGACTAGCACAAGCATGCAAACTAGGTGTCATGATGTTGCTGATTTCAGCCCCTGTTTTGCTGATATTTTCATGCCATGTTAACTTGATGCTACCGAGAGATCCATGCATATTTTGAGATACTTCAGTAAGGATGTTTTGAACATATGGATATGCTATATCCATCCATGCCTTTGTTTGCAATTATGGAGTACCATAGCTTGAGTCAATCGAGCTCTACTTTTGCTACAAAATGTTTCCTGGCAGATTGTTTACATGTTATTCAATTTTGCCAAGGTTGTTGTAGTTGATCCGTGTACGCTATGATGTTGTTCTTACCATGTATATATTCTATGTCATGTCTTCTTGATGTATGTATGCTTATTTTATCATATAAGGCTCTGTAGTGAGTTCTTTGAGCTCTTAAACATGCCTACTTGTTATCTGTTTTTGACATGCCCTGTTGCTGAATCTGTTAACGAAACTTGCTATATTGACATGGGTGTTACTATATTTTCTGATCCTTTTTGGCTTATGGTCAGTAAGGGACTTTTGTTCTATGCTTTGAGTAGATTCATGCCATGCCTTGTTTTGCTATTATAAGTTCCTGTAGCATGTTGTTTTCTTGCTCTGAACATTGCTTCTGATCCTGTTTTGCCATGTTCGATAATTTCACTAAGTCTGTGAAGCTGATATGTTTTGCACTTTTGCCATGCTTGTTTGAACCTGTTATGATGTGATTTAGCCGTAGCTCAGTGTTCATCTTTTGTCAAGCATCTTGAGTAGATCACTGCCATATGCTTTTTGGTACGTTTGGGTGCAGTAGCTTAATTTCTTGTTGCTTGCTAAGTGGCATCATCTTTGTTAATGGCGATTTGTGCCATTCTTGTTTTGCTTGTCATTTGCAAACCGTGCATCCGATTCGGTGATCTTTATATCGATTTCAACCGAAATCATCTCATCTTTCCAGCGGCATACTTGGTTTGCCAAGTTGATGCCTGGTTCATCATTTTCCTTCCGGAGCGCGCATACGCATTGCATATCACATCTCGCATATCATGTCATGTTTTGCATCATGTTGCTTGTGCATTGCACCGTGATTTATGGTGGTTCCTTTGCTTGTGTTCTTGCTTTGTGTAGAGCCGGGAGACGAGTACGTGAACGAGGAACCTGTTGAGAACGCTTACGAGGATCAAGCTTTCGACAACTCTGAGAACTTTGCAGGCAAGACGACCATACCCTCGAAATCACCTTTGCTATGCTAGATGCTCGCTCTTTTGCTATGCCTATGCTACGATGCCTATCACTTGCTTATCATGCCACCCATATTGCCATGTCAGCCCCTAACCATCCTTTCCTAGCAAACCGTTGTTTGGCTATGTTACCGCTTTGCTCAGCCCCTCTTGTAGCGTTGCTAGTTGCAGGTGAAGATGAAGTTTGTTCCTTGTTGGAACATGGAGATGTTGTTCCTTGTTGGAACATGTTTACTTGTTGGGGATATCACAATATATCTGCTATAATTAATGCATCTATATACTTGGTAAAGGGTGGAAGGCTCGGCCTTATGCCCGTGTTTTGTTCCACTTGCCACCCTAGTTTCCGTCATACGGTGTTATGTTCCTTGATTTCGCGTTCCTTACGGTTGGGTGATTTATGGGACCCCTTGACAGTTCACTTTGAATAAGACTCCTCCAAAGAAGGCCCAACTTTGGTTTTACCATTTGCCACCTAAGCCTTTTCCCCGGGTTTCGCGAGCCCGAGGGTCATCTTTATTTTAACCCCCGGACCAAGGCTCCTTCGTCTTGGGCCCGAACCGAGCAGACTGCATGGGCCACCACGAACAACTCGAGGCTTGGTTTTACTCGTAGCTTGACTTATCCGGATGTGCCACGAGAACGAGATATGTGCAGCTCCTATCGGGATTTGTCGGCACAATCGGGCGGCTTTGCTGGTCTTGTTTTATTGTTGTCGAAATGTCTTGTAGTCCGGGATTCGAGATTGATCGGGTCTTCCGGTAGAAGGAATATCCTTCGTTGACCGTGAGAGCTTATAATGGGCTAAGTTGGGACACCCTGCAGGTATTATCTTTCAAAGCCGTGCCCGCGGTTATGAGGCGATGGGAATTTGTTAATGTCCGGTTGTAGAAAACCGAAGTTGACCTTAATTAAAATACACATCAACGCGTGTGTAACCGTGATGGTCTCTTCTCGGCGGAGTCCGGGAAGTGAACACGGTGTTGGAGTAATGTTTGACGTAAGTAGTTCAGGATCACTTCTTGATCGCTACTAGCTTCACGACCGTGCCTTGCTTCTCTTCTCGCTCTCTTTTGTGATGTAGCCACCATATATGCTAATCGCTTGTTGCAGCTCCACCTCACAACTCTGTCCTTCCTATAAGCTTAAATAGTCTTGATCTCGCGGGTGTGAGATTGCTGAGTCCCGTGACTCACAGATTCTACCAAAACAGTTGCAGTGCCGACGATGCGGTTCAGGTGACGAACCGAGCTCAAGTGGGAGTTCGATGAGGAACGTGGTCGTTACTATGTGTCTTTTCCCGATGATCGAGTAGTGGAGCCAGTTGGGACGATCGGGGATCTGTAGCATTTGGGGTATCTTCTTTTATTTTGGTTCCGTGGTCGGACCTTGAGTGTAATCTGAATGATGGATGTTTATTTATGTATTGTGTGAAGTGGCGATGTAAGCCAACTATGTATCTTTTCCTTATGTATTACATGGGTTGTGTGAAGATTACCTCACTTGCGACATTGCTTTCAATGCGGTTATGCCTCTAAGTCGTGCTTCGACACGTGGGAGATATAGCCGCATCGAGGGCATTACAAGTTGGTAATCGAGCCATCCCGACTTAGGAGCCCCAGCGATTGATTGTTTGGCGTTGTTGAGTCTAGAACGGAAAATGTTTTGAGTCTTAGGATTATATATATCGGAGAGTAGGATTCTTTTTACTCCCAGTCCTTCGTCGCTCTGGTGAGGTCTCCCGTAGAAGTTTTGACTCTCCTCTCCTCAAATTTCACTAAAAAAATTTTAGGATCACGCGGGTATCTTGGAATCGTTCCGATGGTTTTGTGGCGAGAACATTGTTCTTGGTGCCTCGACATTTAGGGGTTGTGGCGGTGTCCCGGGAGTTGAGCTCCGAGGTGTTGTCGTCACAATTTTATCGTTGCGATTCGGAATACCGAGTTTTACCGACATCGAAATCTCTTTTGTGCAGTTGTTGGTGAGATAACCCGATAACCCGATCTTGGGGCGAGCTCGGGAGTATTGCCATGACTCGTATAACGGATGCTTTTCAAGGTCGAGGTACCACGATTTCGAAGGTTTCTTGGTTATGTGTTGACGGATGGATACAATTGGATCTAGGTATTGTTAGTTTGGGTGATATATTTTGTGTCCCTGATCCCCAACACCAGATTGCATAACCGTAAAGTTTCGGAGTTTATAGGTGGGTTTCAAGTAGCTCTTAGCATTTCTTCCCGCAGATATTTGGTTCGTGATTGGGTAATCCTTACCACTTATTTGTTCGATCGTACCTTGTTATTTTTTTCATCAACCTTTAATCAAGTGGCTTCTCACCTTAATGGGCGTGTGATGTTAGCTTTTGGAATTCATTCGTTCATCCTTGTTCGAATGTTTATTGTGAAGACTATATGTTGCAATTTCTATCCGTTGATTCAACTTGTCTATCTGTCTATCAAGTGCTAACGGATGTCACCCTCTTCAGGATGGCTCCGCCAACGCCGTAATCCGGAACGAAATGAAGGGAATCGGTCGAACCCTCCACCTCCACCTCCGCCTCCGGAGGCTCGGCAAGCTATCATGGCAGCCACCAATGCCAATGCTCAGATGATTTTGCAACTATTGCAAGAGCGTACTCAAGGGCAAGGCAATCAAGGAAATCAAGGTCAAGGCAACAACCAGCCGCACTTTGCTACCCTCGGTCGGTTCCTCGCTAATCAGCGAAGTCTTTCGGTTTACGTGTCGAGGCCACAGACGCCGACGATTGGCTTGTGGACATCTGCAAACATTTTGAATGTAGCAATGTCGGACACGAGGACTTTGTCAAGTTTGCTTCGTTTCAACTCAAGGACCAAGCTGCTTTGAGTGGTACCAGCAATACAAAGATTCGAGAGGAGGTCGTGTCATTACAGGATGAGTTCCGCCAGATTTCAGAGCTCACCACATTCGAAAAGTGTTGTTGAGAGCAAGCGTGAGGAGTTCCGCAATCTCAAGCAAGGCAACATGTCGTGTATCAATACAATATCCAGTTCGAGAACTCGCTCGCTTTGCTAAGCAAGACGTCCACGATGAAAAGAGTATGATCTATCAATTCAGAGGTGGTCTCGAGAGAAGATCTGCAATTAGCTCTTGTGCTTTTGAGCGTAAAAGTATGATGAATTCTACAACATGGCATTTGAAGCAAGAAGCTGCCCAGCTCAAATGTGAGGCTTCTAAGAAGAGAATCGGGGATGCAGATTCAGTCTTCTTCTTCCTCTCAAGTGGCAGCTAAGCAGCAAGTTCTACCTTCCTCCTCCTCCGTTCCGTCGGCCTTATCGTGAGAAGAACTCAGGTGGTCGTGGATCTTCCCACCCGCCCAACCCAGGCTATCGTAACAAGTCAAATTCTCAAGCTCCAAGGTCAAATGCTCCTTATCACCGTCCGCTCTCGAGGTGACTTGCAACAAATGTCGTGAAAGGTCACTATGCGAACAAGTGCTTCAACCAAAGGCGCCTTCCGCCTCCTCCTCTGTGAAATCTTCAAGCAATGCAAAGGTCAAGCATAATCCCAAGTCTGCAAAGGTGAACATGATGAATGCAGCTCAAGCGGAGGAATCTTCCGATGTGATAATGGGTAATCTTCGATTAATGATATTCTGCAAAAGTCTTATTTGATCTTGGTGCATCGCATTCTTTCATCTCAAGACCTTTTGTGGCTATGCATGATTTGGTTACTCAAGTTTTGCCGAGACCTTTGTCTATTGTTTCTCCGGCTAAGGAGATGACTTCTCGAGTTTTGGTTCCGAATGTCGGTATCAAGATGGGCGATTATAGATTTCTGGCTAAACCAATTGTCCTTGGTGACTCGGATATTGATCTTATTCTCGGGATGGACTGGCTTTCTCATCACAAAGCTCAGCTTGATTGTGCTGCCAGGGAAATTCAATTGACTCACTCTTCTAATGATGTGATCATCTATGCCGCTCGTGATGAAACCATTCGGTTGTTTTCTCTCAATGAGAAGGGCGAATTGGATGCTATCTCTCAGATTCCAGTCGTTTATGAGTACCAAGATGTCTTTCCAGAAGAGCTTCCGGGTATGCCTCCTCATCGGCCAATTGAATTCGTTATCGATCTTGAGCCTGACACTGAACCCGTTTGCAAGCGTCCATACAAGCTTGGGCCTGATGAGCTGAAGGAATTGAAGAAGCAGCTCGATGAACAAGAGCGTCTGGTTTGATCGACCGAGTTCATCTCCTTGGGGTTGTGGTGTTCTTTTGTCCGAAGAAGGATGGCACGGACCGACTTTGCGTCGATTACCGTCCATTGAATAAGAAGACTATCAAGAACAAGTATCCACTTCCCAACATCAATGAGCTTTTCGAGCAACTCAAAGGTGCTAAAGTGTTCTCCAAGCTTGACCTTCGTATGGGTTATCATCAGTTCGCATTCGTGAACAAGATATTCCCAAGACAAGATTCGAACAAGCTTTGGTTCTTATGAATATCTTGTCATGTCTTTCGGCCTTGTCAATGCTCCTCCAACATTCTCTCGGATGATGAACTTCATCTTCAACCCCTACACCAATGAATTCGTCTTGGTCTATCTTGATGATATTTTGGTCTTCTCCAAGAATAAGAAGGATCATGCCAAACATTTGCGATTGGTGCTAGACAAGCTCGAGAGTATCAATTCTATCTAAGTTTTCCAAATGTGAATTTTGGCTTGATGAAGTGCTTTATCTTGGTCACATCATCTCCGCCAAGGGCATCGCTGTTAATCCCGAGAAGGTGTCCGCAGTTGTGAATTGGGAACCTCCTCAGAATGTCAAGCAGCTCCATGATTTTCTTGGTCTTGCAAGCTATTGCGAAGATTCGTTGAGAACTTCTCTAAGATTGCAAAGCCTCTTTCCAACCTCCTCCGAAGCATGTGAAGTATGTACGGTCTCCCGAGTGTGGCGTTGCTTTCAATACTCTCAAAGAGAAACTCGTCACAGCTCTGTCTTGACTCCTCTGATGAATCCAAGCCATTCAAGTTTTACGTGATGCTTCTCTTCAAGGTCTCGGTGCTTGTGTTAATGCAAGAGAAGAGAGTTGTGGCCTATACCTCTCGTCACCAAGCCCAACGAAAAGAACTACCCCACTCACGATCTTGAGTTGGCGGCAGTTGTCCATGCATTAATAACATGGAGACATCTCTTGTTGGGAAGGAAAGTGGACATATTCACCGATCACAAGAGCCTCAAGTATATCTTCACTCAACCCAACCTCAACCTCGAGCAAACTCGATGGGTCGAAATGATTCAAGAGTACAACCCAAGTATTGAATATACTCCGGCAAGGCCAATGTGATTGCAGATGCTTTGAGCAGGAAGGCTTATCGCAACATTTAATCCTCAAGCCCTTCCAACGGATCTTTGTGAAGCTTTCCATAAGCTGAATCTTCAAGTTGTTCCTCAAGGCTTTCTTGCCAACCTCATAGTCTCTCCTACTTTGGAAGATCAAATTCGTGAGGCTCAACTCCTGGATACCATGGTGAAAAAGGTGAAGCGTGGTATCGACAAGGGCATTTCAAATACAAGTGCTTCCACATTGATGACAAAGATACTCTTTTCTTGAGGACGGATTGTGGTTCCAAAGGGTGATCTCGTAAAGTCATTATGAGCGAGGCACACAATTCGCTTCTATCCATTCATCACGGAAGTACGAAGATGTACCATGACCTCAAGCAGTCATATTGGTGGACTCGAATGAAGCGAGAAATTGCTCAATTCGTGAATGAATGTGATGTCTACAGAAGAGTGAAAGCAGAACACCAAAGACCAGCTGGTCTCCTCCAACCTCTTGCTATTCCAGAATGGAAGTTTGATCATATTGAAATGGACTTCGTGACTGGTTTTCCAAAGTCCAAGCGTGGAAATGATGCTATCTTCGTTGTCATTGACAAGCTTACTAAAGTGGCTCATTTTCTTCCAATCAAAGAATCTATCACAGCAGCTCAGTTGGCAGAGCTATACACCTCGAGGATTGTCTCCTTGCACGGCATTCCACAAGTGATCTCTTGAGACCGTGGCAGCATCTTTACCTCCAAGTTTTGGGATTCTTTTGAAGGCCATGGGCACCAACATTCGTTTCAAAGACAGCTTTCCATCCTCAAACAAGTGGCCAAGTCGGCGAGTCAATCAAATCCTTGAAGATATGCTCGGGCTTGTGTCATTTCCTTCGGTATGAAGTGGGAAGATTGTCTTCCATATGCCGAGTTCTCCTACAACAACAGCTTCCAAGCGAGTTCGGGCAAGGCCCCATTCGAAATTCTCTATGGCGAGAAAGTGCCGTACTCCTCTCAATTGGTGCGAGACAGGTGAACGCCAACTTCTTGGCAATGACTTGATCACGAAGCGAAGAAATGTGCAAAGTCATTCGTGAGAATCTCAAAGTCGCATAATCGCGCCAGAAGAAAACTATTATGATGACAAGCACCGTGATGTGGCTTTTGAAATCGGAGACCATGTCTACCTCGCGTCTCTCAATGAAAGGCACTCGTCCGCCCGGTATCAAAGGGAAGCTTGCCCCTAGATCGTGGGTCCTTTCAAGATCATTGGCAAAAGAGGCGATCTAGCCTATCAACTTGAGCTTCCGTCCAACTTCGCGAACGTGCACGATGTGTTTCACGTGTCACAGCTTCGCAAGTGCTTCAAGACTCCTGAGCGCACTATCAACTTTGAAGAAATTGACCTTCAAGAAGATCTCTCTTATCATGAGCACCCCGTTGCTATTCTTGAAGAAACCGGCGCAAGACTCGCAACAAGTCAATCAAATTCCTGAAAGTGAAGTGGTCACACCATTCCGACCGAGAAGCCACACAGGGTGCGAGGATCACCTCCGTTCGAATATCCGGAGTTCTTTCAGTCCTAGATCTCGGGACGAGATCCTCTTGTAGTGGTGGAGTGTTGTAACACCCCGGATGTAACTTTCCATATTTGTAACTCCAACTCTTGCCATTTTCGGCATTGTGATATGATATTCCCTCCGTGGTTGGGTTTTTGTCTTTCGTTTTGCATTTTGTCCATGTCATGCATTTTATATCATGTCATCATGTGCATCTCATTTGCATACGTGTTCGTCTCATGATTCGAGCATTTTCCCGTTGTCCGTTTTGCAATCCGGCACTCCTATGTCCCCCGGCGTCCCCTTTTACGTTTTTCCATGAGCAGGTACTAAACTTTCTCGGAATGGATCGAGGTTTGTCAAGTGGCCTTGGTATACCACCGGTAGACCACCTGTCAAGTTTCGGGTCATTTGGAGCTCGTTTGGTACTCCAACGGTTAACCGCACCCTCGCAAAGGCCTCTTTTAAGTTGCAGCCCAACACCCTTTCAAAATAGTCCAATAACCCATCTAAGTCACTTCCATGCTCTCCGTCGTTCGATCACGATCGAGTGGTAACTCGCCCCCTCATTTGGACTCTCCTAGCTCCCTCTATGCCTATATATACACCCCCATTCCAAATCACGGTACAAACCCTAGCCTTCCCTACCTCGCGCCCGGACACGTCCGGTCCGGCGGACAGAAACCCGCCGCGCCATCGCAATCCGGCAGCGCCACGTGTCGCCGCGCGCCCCCCGCCACGCCGCCCTCCCTGGCCGCGCCGCCCGCGCCACCAGCGCCCGTCCCAGCGCTCGCCCGCCGCGCGCTCCGGCCGCAGCGCCTACGCCGCCCGGCGCCGTCGCCGCCTCCCGCCCGGCGGTCGCCTCGGCTCGCCGCCCGCCGGCCTACGTCTCCGCCCGCCCCCGCCGCCGCTCCGGCCCGCGCCCGCCCGCGCCTCCTCCGCCCGGCCTCGCCCTCCTGCTGCTCCGGCCACCACCCCAAATCCGGCGAGCCGCCTTGCCGCCCGATCCGATCGGGCGGATCTGGATCGATCCTTCGAGCGGTTGACTTCTTCCCCCAAAAAATTCGTCTAAGTTTTTATTTTGGTGATTAATTTGTGGCATTTTCAACGCATCATAACTTTGCACCTGTAGCTCTGTTTCGTGCGTGTAATATGTCGAAATGTTCGTCTCTAAGAGTAGATCATTTCATCTCATTGCATCATTTTCATTTGAGCTCATCTTGATGCCCGAAATGCTGTTAGAAGAGGGCTATGTGATGTTAGTTTCGCTTCTTAATGTAACATGCACTTTTGTTATTTTGCTATGATTGATGTGCACCCTATGAATTTGAGTCCTACATGTGTTTTGTAATATGCCATGCCATCTTTTTAGGGGTGTATGCCATGTATTTTTGTGATCTATGTGGTGACTAGCACAAGCATGCAAACTAGGTGTCATGATGTTGCTGATTTCAGCCCCTGTTTTGCTGATATTTTCATGCCATGTTAACTTGATGCTACCGAGAGATCCATGCATATTTTGAGATACTTCAGTAAGGATGTTTTGAACATATGGTTATGCTATATCCATCCATGCCTTTGTTTGTAATTATGGAGTACCATAGCTTGAGTCAATCGAGCTCTACTTTTGCTACAAAATGTTTCCTGGCAGATTGTTTACATGTTATTCAATTTTGCCAAGGTTGTTGTAGTTGATCCGTGTACGCTATGATGTTGTTCTTGCCATGTATATCTTCTATGCCATGTCTTCTTGATGTATGTATGCTTAGTTTATCATGAAAGGCTCTGTAGTGAGTGCTTTGAGCTCTTAAACATGCCTACTTGTTATCTGTTTTTGTCATGCCCTGTTGCTGAATCTGTTAACGAAACTTGCTATTTTGACATGGGTGTTACTATATTTTCCGATCCTTTTTGGCTTATGGTCAGTAAGGGACTTTTGTTCTATGCTTTGAGTAGATTCATGCCATGCCTTGTTTTGCTATTATAAGTTCCTGTAGCATGTTGTTTTCTTGCTCTGAACATTGCTACCTGATGCTGTTTTTGCCATGTTCAGTAATTTCACCAAGTCTGTGAAGCTGATATGTTTTGCACTTTTGCCATGCTTGTTTGAACCTGTTATGATGTGAATTAGCCGTAGCTCAGTGCTCATATTTTGTCAAGCATCTTGAGTAGATCACTTCCATATGCTTTGTTGGCACGTTTGGGTGCAGTAGCTTAATTTCTTGTTGCTTGCTAAGTGGCATCATGCTGTTAATGGCAGATTTGTGCCATTCTTGTTTTGCTTGTCATTTGCAAACCGTGCATCCGATTCCGGTGATCTTTATATCGATTTCAACCGAAATCATCTCATCTTTCCAGCGGCATACTTGGTTTGCCAAGTTGATGCCTGGTTCATCATTTTCCTTCCGGAGCGCGCATACGCATTGCATATCACATCCCGCATATCATGCCATATATTGCATCATGTTGCTTGTGCATTGCACCGTGATTTATTGTGGTTCCTTTGTTTGTGTTCTTGCTTTGGGTAGAGCCGGGAGACGAGTACATGAACGAGGAACCTGTTGAGAACGCTTACGAGGATCAAGCTTTCGACAACTCTGAGAACTTTGCAGGCAAGATGACCATACCCTCGAAATCACTTCTATCTTTGCTATGCTAGATGCTCGCTCTTTTGCTATGCCTATGCTACGATGCCTATCACTTGCTTATCATGCCACTCATATTTCCATGTCAGCCCCTAACCATCCTTTCCTAGCAAACCGTTGTTTGGCTATGTTACCGCTTTGCTCAGCCCCTCTTATAGCGTTGCTAGCTGCAGGTGAAGATGAAGTTTGTTCCTTGTTGGAACATGGAGATGTTGTTCCTTGTTGGAACATGTTTACTTGTTGGGGATATCACAATATATCTGCTATAACTAATGCATCTATATACTTGGTAAAGGGTGGAAGGCTCGGCCTTATGCCTGGTGTTTTGTTCCACTCTTGCCACCCTAGTTTCCGTCATACTGGTGTTATCTTCCTTGATTTCGCGTTCCTTACGCGGTTGGGTGATTTATGGGACCCCCTTGACAGTTTGCTTTGAATAAGACTCCTCCAAAAAGGCCCAACTTTGGTTTTACCATTTGCCACCTAAGCCTTTTTCCCGGGTTTTCGCGAGCCCGAGGGTCATCTTTATTTTAACCCCGGACCAGTGCTCCTTCGAGTGCTGGCCCGACCGAAGCAGATCGCTGGGCCACCACGGGCAACTCGAGGGCTGGTTTTACTCGTAGGTGACCTATCCGGTGTGCCACGAGAACGAGATATGTGCAGCTCCTATCGGGATTTGTCGGCACGGTCGGGTGGCTTTGCTGGTCTTGTTTTATTGGTGTCGAAATGTCTTGTAGTCAGGGATTCCGAGATTGATCGGGTCTTCCTGTAGAAGGAATATCCTTCGTTGACCGTGAGAGCTTATAATGGGCTAAGTTGGGACACCCTGCAGGTATTATCTTTCAAAGCCGTGCCGCGGTTATGAGGCAGATGGGAATTTGTTAATGTCCGGTTGTAGAAAACCCGAAGTTGACCTCAATTAAAATACACATCAACCGCGTGTGTAACCGTGATGGTCTCTTCTCGGCGGAGTCCGGGAAGTGAACATGGTGTTGGAGTTATGATTGACGTAAGTAGTTCAGGATCACTTCTTGATCGCTACTAGCTTCACGACCGTGCCTTGCTTCTCTTCTCGCTCTCTTTTGCGATGTAGCCACCATATATGCTAGTCGCTTGTTGCAGCTCCACCTCACAACTCTGTCCTTCCTATAAGCTTAAATAGTCTTGATCTCGCGGGTGTGGGATTGCTGAGTCCCCGTGACTCACAGATTCTACCAAAACAGTTCAGAGTGCCGGCGATGCCAGTCAGGTGTGACGCAACCGAGCTCAAGTGGGAGTTCGATGAGGAACGTGGTCGTTACTATGTGTCTTTTCCTCGATGATCATGAGTGGAGCCAGTTGGGACGATCGGGGATCTGTGTAGCATTTGGGGTATCTTCTTTTATTTTGGTTCCGTAGTCGGACCTTGAGTGTAATCTTAATGATGGATGTTTATTTATGTACTGTGTGAAGTGGCGACTGTAAGCCAACTATGTATCTTTTCCCTTATGTATTACATGGGCTGTGTGAAGATTACCTCACTTGCGACATTGCTTTCAATGCGGTTATGCCTCTAAGTCGTGCTTCGACACGTGGGAGATATAGCCGCATCGAGGGCGTTACAACTGTGCACCGCCCACAGTGGTGCAGCGAGGACCTCGTCAAGACCAAGCTCCGCCTCCGAAGCGGGCCCCGGCAACCACGGCTGGCTGCCGTGCCTTCACCCCCGAGCTGCGTAGCATCGCCTGGTCAGGCAAGTTCAAGCCAGATCTGCCTCCTCGCTACGACGACACCGTTGACCCCGCAGAGTTCCTGCAGCTCTATGAGCTGAGCATCGAAGTGTCCAACGACGACGAAAAGGTCATGACGAACTGGTTTCCCATGGCTCTCAAGGATGGAGCCCGCTCCTGGCTTCTGAACCTGCAGCATGGCTCGATCTCCTCCTGGGGCGAGATGCGCGACCGCTTTGTCGCCAACTTCCAGGGCACTCGCGACCGCCCCCCGGCTGCGGGTGATCTATGCCGCATCAAGCAACAACCAGGAGAGATCCTCCAGAAGTACATCCAGCGCTTCAACAACACTCGCCTCAAGATCCCCAAGGTCACGGACGAGGCCATCATCTCCGTGTTCTCCGACGGCGTCCGTGACGTCAAGATGAAGGAAGAGCTCGCTATCCATGAGGAGTTGTGCACATCTCAGGAGCTGTTCAACCTGGCGACCAAGTGCGCAAGAGCTGAGGAGGGGCGCCTCTCTCCTCTCGAGCTGCCACCGCAAGAGCAGAGGAGAAGAAGGCCAAGGCCAGGGCGTGAAGCGCAAGGAGGCGATTGTGCTCGCAGCAGAGCGACACCAAGCGGGCGTAGATCAGCCCGAGTCTTCCAAGAACAGCCGACCGTTTCATGCCTTCCACAACCTGAACACCCACAACACCAGCCGATCGTCGGGGAGCTCGAGCCATCTGAGAAGGGCGCTTGGTCGGCGCCTCGGCGCAGCGACCGGGGCTACGGCCGCGGAGGAGGACGTGGAGGCGGACGCTGGGACGACTGTGTCCCACGCCAGGAATGGCGCGTCCGGCCTCGTGAGGACCGCTGGCAGGACCAACCTCGCGAGGGCGCCTGGAGGGACCCGCCTCGTGAGGATCGCCCCCAGGGCAACACCGGTCTTCCCCCGCTGCCGCCACCAAGAAGAAATGATGACCACCACCAGGACGAGGGGGCTGGGGGCTTCCAGGAGCCGCGTGCAATTGCCTGCATCTTGGGCGGCGCCTAGGCCCCAGCCTCTCAGCACATCTTCAAACAGTTCGCTCGCGAGGTGAACGCGGTGCTCCCCAAACTCGAGGCCATGCGCCCGCTCAAGTGGTCCCAATGCGCCATCACTTTCAACTCGACAGATCAACTCAAGTGCGCAGCCACCGCTGGCGCCCTCCCTATGTTGTGTTCCCCAGTCATCAGCAATATGCAGGTCACCAAGACCCTCATCGACGGCGGCGCAGGGCTCAACGTCCTGTCCGTCGACACGTTCGACAACCTCCAAGTGCCATATGAACAGCTCCATCCCACCAAGCCTTTCTCAGGAGTGACCGACGGTTCCACCACACCGATAGGGCAGGTCCGCCTGCCTGTCACCTTCAGGGAGCGCAAGAACTACCGCACCGAGCTCATCGACTTCGACGTCGCGCACATCCGCCTGTCGTACAATGCCATCCTCGGGTATCCAGCCCTGGCCAAGTTCATGGCAGTCACCCATCACAGCTACAACGTTCTCAAGATGCCAGGAAGCGGAGGAATCATCACGGTCCCGTGTGAAGAGGGGGATGCGGTGTGCTCCCTCGAGCGCGCCTTTCAAGCCGCAGCAATCGACGACCCCGACAGCAGAAGTGAAGGCCCTCTAGAGACCATTCCCAGGAAGAAGCAGTTGCCCCGCGCAGGACCTCAGGAGGATGGCATCGTGGCAGGAGTCTCATCAGGATCAGCGTCCGTCCCAGGGGCGCCTCCCTCCATCGCATAGGAAGGCGTGCCCAGCGCCCTCCTCGGGCAGGGCTCGGGGGCTCTCTTCTGGAGGACCTCAGACCTTGCCAACCTCACGAGGGAGGCGCTTGGGCACCACTTGGAAGCGTGCTTCGCGGCACATCTTCCTCGGGAGAGCACGGGGCAAGGGGTGCCCACCACCCAGGAGTTCATCACCAAGACCACCCAGGAACTGCAAGACGCAAGAGCCATGCGCGGCGGCCGCCGCTCACGAGGCACAGCCCCCCATCCTGGCGAGGATGCTGGTCTGCGTGTCTGCATCAACGTCCCAGGGCTCAACAGGGCTGCATCTCAGGAGCGCTTCTGGCCTTCGCGTCTGGGCCGCTGCGAGGGCCCGCCGCACAGCTATGTTCGCATGCCCTTCGGCTTGCCGAGCATGGCGTCGGCCTATCAGCGCAACATGCAGCGTGTCCTGGCGGCTCAGGAGGCCAGGTACCACGCCGTCCTGGAGGAGATGGAGACGGCCTTCAGGGAACCTTCCGAGCCCCCAGAGCCTCCCGAGGCTCAGGGCTCCAGCGGTTCATGAGGAGTCATTTCTTTGACGCACGCCTTCAGCTGCACCAACTCTACTTCGTCTATAGAACCAGGTGACATCTTCCAAGCTCATTTAGCTGGGAGCGCCCCTCGGGCTGCACTATTCCCAGGCTGCATGGGTCCGTCCCTGTGGCATGTATCCCTTTTGCTTATGTCTTTAGCTTACCTTGCTGGGGGCGCCCCTCGGGCTGCATCATCCCCAAGCCGCTCGGGCCAGACCAGTGGCATATATCTTCCTGCATTTATCCAAACTGATCTTCTTTCCATACTTAACCTGCCCACGGCTATCGCCCGATGCTGGTGCATGGGTCCGTCCCTGCCACGTCGACAAATCTGAGCGGTCGAGCTCTGGCTCGCGGCACACTCGCGCACGTCACCTCACCAGGCCCTCAGTGCCTTCACCTCATCCAGAGCAACCAGCGGCAAGCTGGCAACCATAACGGCAAACCAAGTTTCTGCTTGTGCCTGTTCACAAGGATCCCATGGGAAGGATAGTAGGCGGCACCGCGAGTCTCCTTTTCCCTCGTGCAATTCGCTTGCGCGTTAAAGGGGGGGGGCTCCTGAGCATCGCGACTCAGGAGCTCTTACTGGCTCTCCAGCCCTCACCCCCTGGCCTTGACCACGGCATCGCGACCTGGAATACCAGCGGCGGCTGAGCTCGCTCGAGGGCCGGGACCTGAGGACGTAGAGCACTAGGGAGAACAAGAAACTCGTATGGGTCGGCCTAGCTATGCCTCACAAGTTGGCGCGCAGCCCTAGCGCAACGTCAGGAATCGCCACGAAGTCAACAAGATAAGTCCCGCCCTCGGATCGGCTAAATATTTGGACCTAACGGTCATTCACGCCCTGCCGCAACCCCGTTGCGGCCAAGTCATCACTCTTTCTTGCCTTACCATGGCTGCTTGAGCGCTAAGGGGGACCTCCTGAGCATCGTGCCTCAGGGGCTCTTACTGGACCTCGGGCCACACACCTCCTGGCCTTGACCACGGCACGCGACCTGGCATACCAGCGACGGCTGTGGCCGCCTGGGGACCGGGACCCATCAGTGTAGAGCAACAAGCTATCGCGAGGAAAGAAAGGGGGACCGAGCCTTAACGGGACATGCGTTCGCCAAATTTTCATAACAGGGAAGATAAGTACAAAAGGCATTGCAGATCCTTACATGCCCCCACGGGTGATTCATGATTCTTCGCAGGAAACAAAAGCTGATACTAAGGGGAATCCTATCTACACCCTTCCGTGGCGGACGCCATCATCAACAGTGGGCCACGGGGGGCCGGCGCCAACCCCATCCAGATCAGCGGCGGCGACGGCCGGGCACCGCAGCTCTGCTCCGAGCGCGGCGAGAGCTCGGGGGCACGTAGCTATCATCGCTCGTCTCCGGAGTCTCGTAAAGCTCAGGAGAGCTACTGGACTCCCAAGGGCTGCTGCAGCTGGAGTAGCCGCGAGCGGAGCGCGCGTCAGTTTGGCGCTCCTCTCCGGAGCAGCACTCCAGGCAGCGGCCCTCGGCGTCGACGACCTTGAAGAAGAGCGTGGAAGCGTCGTCGTACTCGAAGTGGATCGCGAGGGCGCCCCTCGCACGGCAGACCCGTGCGATCTCCCCCTAGCCGCGGGTCATGAAAATCTTGCCGGTGGGAACCGCTTTGATCTCCGCTCCGGTCCCCGGAGCGCTGCGATCGGTGTCTTTGCAACCGAGCTCGAAGGCCCCTCGGCGGCATCACGTCGAGAAGAACCGCGGGAAGCAGATCCAGAGCTTGGAGGCATCGGCGCCCAGCACCAACTCGCGCGAGTCGCGCGTGGATCGAGTGGGCGGCGGCAGCGCCGCCATGGCGCGCGACCCGGACCGGCGGCGGGCGGCGCTGCTCACCACTCCATCCTCTCGAGCCCTCGGCTCGGGCGTACAAGGGTAGCGGGTACCCAGGAGGAGGCCGCTCGCACCAAGGCCTCGACACCACCTGCATCGCCGCTTCATCATGGCGATGGATCGACCTCTTCTTCGGCGGAAGTGGACCGGGATCATCACGGGGAGCCTTTCCTTTCTCTTCAGCAGAAAACCTTCTGATAGGCACCATTGTTGTCTGTAGTGGAACGGGGAGGAAGAAGCAAACAAGCAAGCAAGAGATGGGCGATGGGGGCTCCACCCCCTCCCATTTATAGCAAGGGAAGGCCAACCGGTGTCTCCCACGATCGCATGCAATGATGGTTTTCCTTACATGTCGCAGGGACTTGTCAAGTTGTGTAGTTGCCGAGGCAGCGTGGGGAAGCGGAGACGCCCACGCCCAATCAACCGCCACACGTCAACCGAGACCGCAGGCTTTTTGGGGCCCGCGGTGCTCCGAACTTGACCCTTGGCCGCCCTGGCCAAGCCCGCCAGCGCACCTTTGGGCCCGGGCTCTTGTCGGCGTTCGGGAACGGGGTTCCCAGACTTGCTCGCTCATGCGGCCACACGTGGCTAAGCCAGCAGGCCGGGCGACCCATCTTCATCAATAAGGCATCCAGGACCCTCGCGAGGGTCCAAGCCTCGCGAGGCAGACGACGCAAGACCTCCTCTGGAGTGGCCTAGCCAGGTAGGCTCACGAGGAGTGGAGATATCAAGGCGGGGCAAACCTCATGAGGCACTCGTGACGTGAGCCATGACGAACGACACCAGGCGGGCGCCAGCGCGCGCAACATCCTTATTTCCTCCTTGGTGCTAATGAGGCCAACGCAGGCGAAGAGTACCGAGGCATCAGGCAAAGGTTGCTATATTGGTGCAACGAGACCGAGACCAGGAGGACAGCAAGAAGGAGGTCATCGTGGAGCCCAAGACGGCGTCACCACCAGAGCTTTTCGCAGGCGAAGACCACTTTTGTCAGGATAGCTTGTACTAGCTGCCCCCCTTCAATTTTGCCCGCCGTTGTTGGCTCCCTTCCCGCTCGATATTTGGGAAGAGGACCAGGGCCTATATACATAGAGCTAGCCACCACAGTAGGGGGAGCTGATCTCATCTTAGCTTGATCCAGCCCGATCGAGAGCCTACCCTAGCCACAAGAACACCTCAACCTCAGGAGGCTGTTCTTCCTTTGTACTGTTCATCATCAGCCCTAGAGGCAATCCACCACCACACTGGAGTAGGGTATTACACCACAACGGTGGCCCGAACCAGTATAAACCTCGTGTCTTTTTGCGTTGCGAGTTCGTCGAGTTCGTCCGCGAGATCTTAGCGAGCTAGGGCGTAGATCGGTAGGAGGGAAAGACTTCGCGTGCACCCCAGTGTTCGAACCTTAAGGGTTTGCCGGAACCCCACATCAGACAATGATGACACGGCAGGTAGAGATATCTAGGCAACGGTATCCCTTGTGATTGGACGGGTATCCGAGGAAGACGCAAATAGTGGACCGAGGGGATAGTTTATGCTTGGTCGTAGCGGATTGCTTGGGATAGCAGAGGCAACCAAAGACATAAAGAGCGGCATAGTTCGGTTGTGTGTCGTAGAGGCGAATGTAGGGAACCGAAAAACCGATGGATTGTGAAGGGCGTATATTGACAAGGTATGTTGCCATTGCGAGAGCCTCGGCCCGGTAGGAGGGTGGCATGGAGGATTGGAATAGGAGAGTGCGAGTGATGTCGTTGATCGTGCGGATAGCACGTTCGGCCTTGCCGTTTTGGGCGGACGTGTAGGGGCATGAAAAACGAAGGTGAATACCGTGAGTGGAAAAGAAAGAGGTGATCGTGGAGTTGATAAACTCGGTCCCATTGTCGGCTTGCATGGCTACAAGAGGACGTGAAAATTGTGTGCGAATGTAGGCAACAAAGTTAAGAAGAATACCCGCGGTGTCGGACTTTTTCCGGAGAGGAAAGGTCCACATAAAATGAGAAAAATCGTCAACAATAACAAGATAGTATCGGAAACCAGAATTACTCAAAATTAGAGAAGTCCAAAGATCACAATGTATCAACTTAAATGGTTCGACGCTTATTGAGGTAGACCTAGCGAAGGGCAAGCGCACGTGTTTGCCAAGCTGACAAACATGACAAATATGTGAGACTGCCTTATTACATGAAATAAAGGAGTTCTTGTGAAGTTGGGACATGGCGTCGCGTCCTGGATGTCCTAAGCGACGGTGCCAAAGCTCGGTGGAGGTGGTGGCGAGGAGTCCATGAGCGTGGTGGTGGATGACCGATGATTGGAAGACGTAGAGGTCGTCGAGACTATTGCAGCGAAGAATCACGGCCTTGGTGCGAAGGTCCTTCACAAAAAAGCCGAGGGGATCAAACTCGATTGAACAAAGATTATCAATGGTAGAGCGATGAATGGAAAGTAAATTCTTGATGATATGTGGAACAAGTAATACATTGCGAAGGAAGAGAGAACGAGTGGAAGCGGGTATAGAGGTGTGTCTAGTGTGTGATATAGGCAAGGTAGAGCCATTGCCCATGGTGACGACAGAGGAGGAGGCAGAAGGTGTGAGATGTTGAAGCATACCGGGGTCGGAGGTCATATGCGATGTGGCTCCGGAGTCCATTACCCATTCACCTACTGTCGACGGAGTCGCGGCGTTGTTCAGTGCAACGAGGAGGGCGGAGCAGTCCCACACCGGAGAGCCGCCGTAGGCAGGAGTGGGCGGTGGGTTGGTGCCGAAAGCCTAGCCGTGCAGCGGGGCAAGGGAGGTGAAAGCCTGGGCCGACGGAAGGACGGGAGGTCGCAGCCCGAGGAGGCCAGCACCTGCGTTGGGCCTTCCTGTCGGGGGCGCCGGAAGGAGCTGCTGGGCCTGCCCCGTATAGGGATTGAAGCAGACCCAGGGACCGACGGACGAGGGCGCCCCGCGCTGGAAGTTCCGGCGTAGAAGTTGGAGTGGCCGCCGCCACCGTTCCCGCCGCCGGAGCCCTTCTTCTTCTTCTTCCAGTTGCTATTGTTGCGGTGTCCGCCGGAGGAGGCACCCCCGGAGGTGTTCCCGTAGCGAGGGCCGTCACTGCCGTGCTGAGCGTCGTCGCCGCGGTCCGGGCCGCGGTGCTGTCCAGAGGAGGTGGAGCTGCTGCCGCCATGGGGAGGCGCACCCACATAGAGCGCCGTCTGGTGCCCAATCACGACGGAATTCGCGAGCTGGGTCTCGCGGAGGGTCAATAGCGATCTCGTCTGGCTGGACGAGGGAAGGGGGTTCTGCATGGTGACAATCTTCGTGATGTCCGAAAATCGCGGACTGAGACCACGAAGGCAATTGAGGACAAGTGTCTGGTCGGAGATGGGGGTGCCAACGTCGCTGAGAGCATCGGAGAGCGGCTTCAAACGGTGGCAGTAAGCGGTGATGGAGAGCTCGCCCTGGACGAGGCCCCGGAACTCCGCCTCAAGGTAGACGGCGCGCGTCATCTGATTATCAAGAAACAGATTGGAGATGAGTGTCCAAGCTTCTTGCGCCGTCTGTTCCTCCGCCATGATTATGTCGAGGATTTCATCCGAGATCTAACCATAGAGCCACGAGCAGACAATATAGTCCTCGCGAACCCAGTCGGCGGTGCGGTCCGCCTCAGCAGTGGCGGTGTTGACGTGGGAAAGCAGATCGTACTTGCCGAGAAGCACGCGGATGAGCATCCTCCACTTGGTGAAGTTGGAGGCGTGGAGGTCCAGTGTCACGGGGACATGGGTGCGGACACTGGCGACGTTAACAGCGGGAGACGCAGCAGCGGGCATGACGGCAGCGACCACGGCGCCGGTGGTGGAGTTCATGGTGGTGGGGAGGGTTGAGGTGGTGAGGGAGGAGCTGGTGTTCATGGCTGGGCGGTGCTGCGAGGAGGCAGGGAGCGAGCGGGGCGATCAGGTAGGATCGTGTGTATCTGATACCAAGAAACAATGCAGGATTTGTGATTCACGCCACACTTGAGGCGGCCCTTGTATTCACAATATATAGGATTACATGCCTTGGTAATCAAGGTGAATCAAAGCAAATCCTCAACCGAATCATACAACAATATTCGGTGGGATATTGTGCTAGTTTCCTATTACAAGAAATATAGACAAAAGGAATACTTTAACATGCTGGGATGCGCCGGCTATCTCGACGAGGACACACGGGCGGCTCTAGAGAGGTGGACCACGTGGGATTGTGGGGAGGGAGGGGTTCCTGACTAGTGGGCCATTTATCTAATTTAACAGTCAACATCGTTTTCTTTGACTTTTAGTGCCACCACAGCGCTTACAGGTGGGCCCTTTTGTCAGAAATTGGATTAAATCATCCCAAATCGATCATTAGTGTTTATTGAAAAATTAGCAAGGAAAGTAGTAGATTTTTAGGGCGTCCAAGGAATGTAGTGGCAAATCCGGATGTAAACTTAAAATGTGGTGGTTTTTTGCAATTCACTCACTTCCTAGAGAATGAGAAAATGAGTTGCCCATGTCTGATTACTTTCCTATTCTAATGTCAATTGGTCATCTTGATTTATTAAAAAAGAAGGTCATCTTGATTGTTAGAACTATTAACAGTTACTCAAACTACTCATTGATGGCTACCGCATAGAGAAAGAGAAAAGAATTGCACACATAGATAATTGGCCTGAACTAACAACTAGATATAGAAAATCTATGACTGTTCACATGAGTTAGCTAGTGTACTTGGTTATCCACTTTCATTTGGTGTGTGACATTGAAAATTAGACACCCATGCAATGCATCAATTTGTAGACACTATTTTGCATACAAGCCCTCGAGTTTTTCCACCTTCAACCTGCAATCCACCCTTATCCCGGGACACACCGTACTCCACTAGTCTGTGCTCCCCAAGGACGCATCTCTCCTCCATCACGTTTCTTTCTCGAGATATCTTCTTTCTCTCTCCTGATGCATCTCCCTGCAGCTTCGGCGTCTCCGCCTCACGCCCAGGAACCACATCGCCCCCACGAACCACGACCCCATGCCGGCACGTGCGTGCATTGGTTGTACGATGTGCGGCGCTCCGTCGAGCTCGCCTGCCCGTGTGTTGGCCGGTGGAGGGGAGAGCCGACCAGAGTCCTCCGCCACTGGCCGCCCCACTTTTCTTCCCCGATCCAGAACCCAGCTCCCCGCGCGCGCGACCACCACCACGAGGAGGCCGAGGTCGACAAGGTAGGGTCTCGCCCAGCGTGGTGACCTTCACATCCAAAGGTCCATTTTTCTTTCTTCTTTCCAATCCATTGTTGCAATGCTTATCTTGCTTTCTTGATGATGCATGTCTCCATTTATTTAGTGCTTGCTTCTGCTGATCACAGGAGTACAAATGCTGGAGTTCTTAATTGTAATACAGATGAAGTGTCCTGTTGCCTTGATCATATCTTTTGCTTGAACAAGCTTTTGCATGTTTCCTGGTGCTAAATTGCATGTTTTCATATTTCTTGGAGCATTGATTATCAATACAGATGATACTATGTTGATATTTCTATGTTTATTCAAGTATAAAAATTTAGATGATGTTATTTTCATGTTTTCATGTTTGTTTGCATGTGTCGTGATCTTGCTGTCTAGTGGAAAATTTGGAATAGACGGGATGTATTGTTGCGGCTACTAGCAGAAGGACTAATGGCATGCTTGTGTTTGCGACTATCTGGAGTATTGGAATAGAGAACAGTAGCCAATTTTTTTATCAACATGCTTGCATTATTACTAAACAGTAAAACGGAGCTAGCTACAGCTACCCACAGATATTTGAAGTTTTATCCGTCGGATCATGCGTACGAAGCACAGGATTAACTTGGTAATCCAGATCGTTGCGCTAATTATGTAGGGCACCTAGAAAGCAACGTTCCGCGGGCCGCTGCTCCGCAGAATGAGTTGCGGCTTTCGTCCAAGGTCGGGCCGTAAGATATAAGGCCCAGTCCAGTCCAACGCGCGTATAGGTTCACCTCAAAAACAAAAACAAAAAATCCTGACACGTCCAGTTTCCTCTCTTTTGCTCAAAAAAAAGTCCAGGTTTCCTCTCGTGGCGCTATCCCCATCCCGAGCTGCGAATTGCTCATCTGTTCCTCGATGTCGGCCGCCGCCGACCTCCATCTCCGTGTCGAGCTTCTACAGAAGGCTTGCTTCTGCCCCTGTGCCCTCCACTGCTCCTCTAGACCTCTACTCTTCCTCCGCAAGCCCCCACGAAGGCTCTCTTCTTTACCTCTGTTTTAATGTCGCGTCCTGCAGCGTTCCTCCATGGCTGCTGCGCGGCCGAACGCGTCGTCGGTGTCCGTCGCCGGATGTCTTTCTCCTACACCCGTCTCCTTGCCCTTGCAGCTTTATCGCGCGTCCCTCCCCATTCCATACCTAAAGATGATCATCCTGTCCCGAGGGAAGCGGCGGGGGAAGCGGCGGCGGAATCATGGCGATGAAGCTTGACGCGCCGGTGCTGGACGTTATTTACTATCAGTTTGCCTATTTTTGTTGCAGAGCTTTTTTCCATACGAGATTGTTTTAGACCATCTCCCTTTCCACTCATGCGTGTTTGTTTCTGTAATTTTCAGATTATGACGGTAAAGCCAGCCTAAGGCTGTGACCTACTATGTAACTTCTCTGCTTTAGATCTCAAGGAATACAAAAAATGAGGTCCAATGCATTTGCCGCTTATGGTGCTCTGACTGACTAGGGAGTTCATTCACATCACCATGCTTTTCTTGAGCAGGTAACACCCAACTTCTACTCCGGTTATTTTAACAGTACATCATTAGCAGGGAGCTGTTATCATTTAAGCCTTATTATAGGATGTTGTTGTGGTGGTCTGGTCCCAGGAAGTGTTGAGGCAGTTTTATGGATTGTTAAGGGCTTAAGGCAATTGTAAGGATTCTTTACTTATGCATCTCAAGCTACCTTGCTGCATGTTGTTGCAGATACCAAATGCCACCCTTCTGCGTTTGATCCTCCACGTTCTTGAAAATTACCTAAGTTTCACCTTGCCTGACGCTTTGTTTTTACTTACTAAAATTTCCCTGAACGTGCATATCTTGATATTCATGATTTCAAAACATAATACATTGCAGCTCCTAACGCCTTTTATCCTAGAAGCTTAGTTTATTTTGTTATCGTGGGAAGCTATAAAATTTCCTGACAATGACAAGCATACTATTTCTTGACATGAGTTTCCAAAGTACTAGAATCAAGAACATCTTATAGACCAACTGCAAATTAGAAAAATCAAGAATGCATGATTTGACAAAATACCAGAAAGGAGAAGAAATTAGTTAGAACCATCAAATAAACCAAATCAGAATCAATAGAAGCGTGGGACACTTCAGGTATAGTTCATCCGTAATCTACTCTGCAACCTATTTATCAGACATGCCCCACTATAAGACTTTGTAATTTTTTCTTTCAAACTATCCAATGCGTATACTATTTCATTTTTCTGTAATATTTAATTCATTTCATTGCTAAGATGACGAGCGCGGCAACGAGCGCGTTCATGTTCTAGTTTATTCATATATCTGGTGTATTTATTCATATTTTTTTCTTGTGTACAATGTTCAGTGTTCTCTTGTGGAGGAGCAAGGGTCGTGCTGGGAAGGATAGCGCCGGAGAGAAACCCCTCCAGTGATTTTGTGGGCTGCGGTTCGACCGACGAGCTGGCCGAGCAGGAGCAGGGGTTCGGGGATGCCCTCCGCGCCGACATGGTTAGCATCCTCTCCCCCATCCCCTCTCTGGATGTGATTGCTTAGATGTGTTGCTTACTCACTGCAGTCCTCATTGCAGTCAGTTTAGTCGAACTGTAAAGAACTTGGCGGCTGCTAGGCGTCATCCGCCTGCAAATCTCGCAATTAGCATCCTGCAAGACAGCCCTTGGATTTAATTATGCGCGGCTGTCGGATTCAAGCCACGTATTCACCCTCCCTACGAAGATCCCGTTGTCCTTCCCCGCGTTGCTGCAACGGTTTTCGTGGAAGCAAAATCCCCACCTCCTCTGCAGCTCCTCTGCACCCGCCCGAGGCCAGGGCGAGGAGGAGATCCACGCCGCCAACGCCGCGTTGCCTCTACCACAGCCGTCGCCAACGCCGCACCGGCTCTACCATCGCCGCAGACGACGCAGCATCGCCTCAACCTCGCCGCCGTCGACGCATCAACGCTCCCGTACACCTTCCAACGCCATGGCAGCTCACCACATAGTTCGATCTATGTTGTCGGCCGCCATGGATCGAAGCTCCGGTGCTCCATCGAGCAGCATGCGAGCGATCGCCCGATTCTCGCCGGTGAGCCGATTCGCGATCTGAATCGCAAGGGAGCTCCGCAATCCTCCCGTTCTCTCTTGAAGCATCCGGCAAGCTCCTCGAAGCTTGGGTAAGTTCCAAGATACTTGCGGCATGAAGCATGATGTTGTTTTGATTCGCCATGTTCATAATTTTGTATCTCTCTGATCACTGTCCTCAGAAAAAAATACAGTATCAATTGCAGCATGTCTCCTTATGTTAACTTTCCAATTTCAGTTTAATAACTGCTCCAGCAATGTGCAGGGGAACAACTGAAAACTGTGTATACTTGCCCTTACACTTTCAAAATTTTTTTAAATGCAGCAAAAAAATGTTCAGGAGGGAGTCAACTGAAACCCATGTATAATTTGCTCCTTGCAGTTTCAGTTTAAGATTTGTAAAAACAGAAAATGTGCAACATGTGTGGTGAATGCTCCTAACAAAGTACAAAATCAAAGTTAAAAAAAATCCCCAATATGAGCTTATTTGTAAGGCTAATGCTGCATTTCTTGTGAAAAAAATGAAGCACTAGTTCTATTTGACTATGGTGCATGCTTTAAGCAGTTGATCCTGTTGGACAAAGTTCCTTCATTAGAAAAATGTTAGATAGAAGATGTTGCATCTAGTAGGAAAAGCCAATTTGTATTACAAAACCCCAAAATCAACTTTATTACTTTGCTTGTAGCACTGTGATCATTGTATTAGAAGATGTTGAAGCATTTTATTTTGTATCATGAGTGTGAAACAGATATGATGCTGCTTTCACTGACAAATGGATTTTATTAGAAGATGAAACAAATCTGATGTAAATACATGTTTTATGCTAGAAGCACTAGTTTCTTGCACATTCTACCTTTTCTTACTGACAATGTGATAACTTTTTTCTGTAACAACAAAAAATAGGTTGTTGGTGCTGGAG
The DNA here is from genome assembly GCA_021605205.1 of Aegilops longissima. Taxonomy (NCBI): domain Eukaryota; kingdom Viridiplantae; phylum Streptophyta; class Magnoliopsida; order Poales; family Poaceae; genus Aegilops; species Aegilops longissima. The sequence continues at coordinate 520,288,797 of CM038677.1, read as the reverse complement.
TTGGTGATGAGAGCAACATTATGGCGCAAATGTCTGCTGCTAATGGGGTCAGTATGGAAGGGATGATTAATGCTGCTGATGTGCAACAAGATATGGATGATGCAGATGATGATGCGATATCATCGCAACCACTTGTTCCATATGTGGGCATGACCTTTGATTCAGTTGACGATGCAAGGAAATTCTACAACACATATGCTTTCAGGCACGGGTTTGGAATCAGAACATCTGCTTCAAAAAACAGTCAGGCGAGAGGACCCACAAAGCTAATTAGCAGGACTTTCACATGTGTTCATGCACGACCTGATGGAAGCAAAAGTGAATCTGATAGCACTGCAGATAGTATTGCAACAGAGTCAAGCAACACTAGCAAACGCCCTAGACTTTGGATGAACATGGCTGACACAAGAAAAAGGAATAGGTTGCAACATCACGATTGCAAGGCTCACATGATCGTTGGACTCCGAGATAACCGATGGACCGTCACATGCTTTACAGAAGACCATACACATACTCTGCTGAAACAGGAAGAGAAGGTTAGGTTTTACCGGTCTCATCGAAAGATCCCACGAGAAGACCTCCAAATGATAAGGACGTTGCATGAACGCAACTTGTCAACCTCAGATTGCATGGGAATCCTTGGAGATTGTCACGGAGGTGATCGAGGCGCTTTGGATATGTCAAAGAGATGTTTCAAATGCACGGTCCGAGATGCGGGAAACCATGGCATTTCAGGACATGGCCATGACAGTCGAATACTTTGAGAGGCGGCAAGCTGAAAGCCCACAATTCTTCTATGCAACACAAGTGAATAAGGAGACAAATGCTGTAGAAGCATTGTTTTGGGTGGATGGAAGGACAAGAGCACTATACCCGAAGTACAAGGACTGTGTCTTTTTTGATACAACCTTTTGCACGAACAAATACAACATGCCTTTTGCTCCGATCGTTGGCATCAACAACCATCTTCAGACTATTGTCCTAGGTTGTGCGTTGCTTCCAAATGAGCAAATTGAAACCTTCAAGTGGGTCTTTCGGCAATGGTTGCTTCATGATGAACAACGAGTACCCAACAAACCTTATGACCGACCAAAGGCAAAGCAATGGAAACTGCAATTCGATGTGTTCCCTCACACACCCATAGGTGTTGCAAGTGGCATGTACAACGGAAGGCGTGAGAAACTTGGGAGGTTGCGTACAAGGGATTCAATTTTGAGAAAGCTTTCTTAATGCATCAATGAATCCGAGACAGTGGATGAATTTGAAGAAACATGGCAGCACATGCTGCATTGCTTGATACACAGAGAATAGGCACTTACGAACATGTGGGAATGCCGTCGGACATGGGCTCCTGCAGACTTCAAGAATGATTTCTTCCTTTCACAAGCACAACCGGGCGTCGGAAGGGCTGAATTCTTATTTCAAGACGTTAGTGCATCCACAAAACTCGGTTTTTACATTTGTAAGGCAGTATGAACTACTACAAGAAACAATGCTAGACCGTGAAGATAATGCTGCTTTCACTGGAGAAACGACAACAGCACCACTATGGGGAAAATACAAGATAGAGCGTCAAGCTGTTAACTTCTACACACGCAGCGTCTTTGGCAAGTTCCAAGAGCAAGTGGCAGCATCTACAGCTTATATAATCAACCAAGTGCCGAATCTTGAGAAGGAAGGTATCATGTTTGAGCTTTACTCAAACTTGTATGATAATCCAAAGTTGTACCATGTGCATGCTGTGATAGAGGAGGGGCTGTACTCATGTAGCTGCCATTACTTTGAGATGAATGGTGTGCTTTGCTCACACATCATAAGGGTGATGATACAAATTAATGTGCAAGAAATTCCAAGTAGATACATGCTGGAAAGGTGGTCCGAAGCAGCTACGACAAACATGGACACCTCTGGGAGGTTCCTTGAGTTTGGACTACCAGAAACAAACACTCTCAAGTACAACTCACTATGTAGAGATATGAATGCATTGGCAGCAGAAGCATGCTCAGTTGATCCAGCTTACAACTTCCTGACAGATGTAATAAAGCAGCTCTGGCCCATAATTGCTTCGATGAAAAAAGATCAAATGTCCAGGGAAGAGGTGGTGCAGCAGCAGCAACCCCCTCAAGCAAGTGCATTTAATGTTGCAACTGGAGCAAACCAACAATCATCAGCACCACTGCAAAATCCTGCTCGTGTGCCGAAGCAAGGTCGGCCAACAGAGCGAGCAAAAAGAAAAAAGACATTGTTGGAGCAGCGAGAAGATGAGCATAAGAAGAAGCTTCAGAAAGAAGCCAAGAAAGAAAGCAAGAGAAAAGCCAAGAAAGAAAGCGCGAAAGAAGACAATGTGGAGTCGTCAAGCAAGCCAAAACCTAGGAGGAAAGTTACTTGTTCATTTTGCAGTGAAGAAGAACACACTATCAAAACCTGCAAATCATTCCTCGAGTACAAGGCTATGATGGCTGCTAACCTTACAACAAAATGTCAGTTTTGCTCCGAGGAAGGCCATACAATGCAGTCTTGCATTCAGTTTCAAACTGCGATGGCGAAAGTGGAGCAACATGCTCAATAGTTAGTTTTTACTTCTGTAGTTGAATTCAAAGTACAAGAAAACAGTAGCAGTAACTTGAAAAGCTTATTTTCGAAGAAGACATATTTGTACTCTGTGTACGTACTGAATTTTGTTTGAACTTCACATGGATCATTTTGGAGTGGGGAATGAAGAGAAATGAAACATTGATATTATGTTTGATATTATGTTTATATACAATTTCCAGTTATTATGTTTATATTTTGGAGTGGGAGCAATACATAATTTTTAACTTTACATAGATCATTGTGCTAAAAAAAGATTATATTGCTACTGCAAAAAGTGGGAGTGAAAAAGAAATGAAACATTGATATTATGTTTGCGCTAAAAAATCATCGCGGTCATGGAGGTACAACATTAACTTCAAGAACCAGAACAAAGGCTGATCTTCTAGCATGTTGTCTTAAATCATATGCAACAATTTCATTTTCCCAACTCTGATTAGCGAAATCCCCAACCATATTCTAGTGGCTGCACATACTTGTTGTAGTCCTGTAAAATGCTACTTGTGCGCGTTCGTACCACTGACATTGCCATGGCTGGAAGTTTTGTTCCAACTCAGTAATGCTGCTATGAAAACATTGCAAATGGCTGACTAAAGAGGAATAGATACAACTTATATAGATTACAAGTATCACCAACAGTACACAAACTGGAAAGCTCGAAAGATGGATCAGCCGAAGCTTGTCTAACGACAGCGTCAAAGAATGTTGCCGGGCAACAGAAAACTACCACTTACTGATGATAAAAAATGTTCATTAAGCATTGTTTTAGAGCCTCTCCCAGGATTGGCAAAAAAAAATACACAATTTTCAGTTATTAAAAAAGTGTGTTTCTCAAAATGTACTGATTGCTCAGAAGCATTCGACTAAAAAAATAAGTTGATTGCTTCAAGTAGTAGGACATACAAGCCGAAAAAAATACTTCTTCCAGCAACTATCACAAGCTGATACTTTCGAAAAAAGTCAATGTTTCATGAGCAGTTTTCTTTCCAGTAATTCCTCGAACGTATGATTGTCATAAAAATTATGATGCCAACAGGATGCTAGAAAACACACATGAAACAAAAAGATTTGCTTTACATGAAGTTTCATTTGACATAAAAGATAACATGACACACTACTGGCAAGCTACATTCCTAGGATTATCAAGTTGCATCTTCAAAACGCTGCTGCGGTCGCCTTCTTGAATGCCTTCTTGAATGCACTATGATTCACCTACTTCAACACACTGTGATTTCCTTATGCACATCAGCAGGGCAGATCTTGTTCAGCGGATGGGAAAACAGCTTCGAAGCAATCGTCTTCCGCACATCAAGCATATTTTGCTTCATAAGAAAAAATGGTAAAAAAGAGTGCAAAAGTATATCAGACACGCAACACATGCAAAAAGTACCCCCAAAAAACATGATTATGAATTTTTACCTTCTTAAAATCTTTCATCCTAATGCCATCGAAATTTTCCAAGTACAGAGTTGCAAAAAGTCCACAATCAAAGCTGTTTTGTGATGCCATACAGAAAAATGTGTAGAAGATGGTTAAGATGGGTACAAAAAAGGACACGAAAGAACTACTATTATGGAGGGTGATGTTCATCGAAGCTTACTGAGTTGCCTGTTGTGGGTAGTCAAGCAGCGGCCAGTCGGATTTGAAAGAAGATAGGTCCACTGTGAAAGCTGGCTCTTCTGAAGCAATCCTCTTGAAATTGGTAAACTAGAACAAATAGCAAAACATCAGCAAAAAAAGTTACAGGTGCTTTGTAAACCAACAAGTAAAAATGGAAGAAAAATTGCTACCACCACTAAAACTTCAAGTTATTGCTCTCTTTTTACATTAAATGAAACATTAATGAAACAAAGAAAACTACAAATAAAAGGATGAGATGTCACTTGCCAGATTCCTTGCAGTAATATCCAGTTTTCCATTATCCAATGAGTCAAACAAGTTAAACTCCTTGTGCAAGAGGTTAATGACACAAACAATCCAGTGGCCATCGCGGACAATGGTGAAGTAAAGCTAGAAAAAGCAGTAAATACAAGATAGAAGTGAATAAACTTGAAAGCAACAAAAACTGAAGGAAACACATAAATTGATATAAAAAAGTGTTGGGTGCAGTCTTACTAGGTCAAAAACAGAAATCTGAAAATTTTGGCACGCCCTCCTCAGCTCTTTTGCACAAACACTTGGATCAAATACTTCTGGGTGGATAGAGAGTTGAAGTTGCAGCACATGTGGACGCAGCAAACACAAAATCAAGAAAAGGATGAATAGATATCTGCTGTAGTAGGGTATACACAAAAAAAACTTTAGAAAAAGTGATAGCAATAAAAAGGATAGAAAGTAGATGGGAACTAACACTCATTAAAACAGAGAAAGCAAATTTCTTCTGCTTATTTGAAGACGACAACTATTCACTGTTGAAGCTTCCAATGAATAATGACATGACTTCACTACAAATATGAGCGCGTGGCTTCAACGACTTCTGGAAGTTCGTGTACGTAATGTGGAAATCACCAATCCTAATGAAATGAGGCCTGCAAAGAATAAGGAAGAAAACCATAGTAGTGAGGACTGTTTGACAAAGATGAAAAATGTATTAATACAAGATAACAAAAATGTTGGAAGCAAAATTCAGAAAAAGATGCCACTTACTCAACTTCCCCTCTCTTCATCTTCTTCATCTTGTACCTCTTCATGACATAGTGCTGGTACATTGCTTCCATGTTCGAATCTGTCTTTATTTTCTTGTACTTTGCTCCGGCTGACAGTGGACTCCCTACTCTTTTCTTGCTCTTGAGTTTGTTCTCATCCTTCCTCTTCAACTTCTCCTCGTCAAGGTTGGGGCTTGGTTCCCTGCTGCTAACTAGAACAACTGGCTCTTCTTGTGGCTTTGATGGTCCATCTGAAAAAAAGCCAGTAGAAAAATGATTTTACAGAAAAATGTTGCGATGAGAGTTTTGTTCAAAGATATACATGGCAGAGCATACCTGCAGCCCCACTTGATAATGGAGCCATGGAGATTGGTGTGACATCGTACACAGGAGCTTCTACTCCTCTTGATATTGCAGCCTGAGGAGTGACATCAAAAACACCACAAGACTTTGGTGTTGTGGCAGTGTTGCCATGAGTTGGAGCATTGGACTTCGGATCTTGACTTTGGACACTAATCCACCAATCGTACTCCTCGGTGCCCTCTTGGAACAGGCACATTGACGGCGCATCACTCCAATCTCCAGCCACGCTAGTGTGCACAGAGTCATTGCGCTCGATGAATTGGTCACCATGCTCAATATCTTCACCACTAGACACTTTCTCCCTTGCATTCTCAAAACACTGTGCAGGGGGCTCACTGACAACAGAACTAGTTCGTGTGCCCATCTCAACCACATTGCCGCCATTAGACTCATGATCAATGCCGGTTGCATGGTTGCTTCGAGCTCCTTCACCCGGCTCAACCACCTTGTCTGTTGTTGGCTCATCTGCGGCTTTCCTGATATAGCTTTCGTTGGCACATCCATGATGATCTGACTTGTCTACATCATTGCTGCGAGGGGGTGGCACATCAAAACTAACATCCGTTGCTCCCTGATAACTTCGTGAAGCAGCGTCCACATCTTTGAGGAGTTGCCCCAAATGCTTGCAATGTATTGCTTGCAACACTTGCCCAAAAGAGCTTAGAGCCCCTTTTAACTCTGAAGAATAACGTTTTGTTTGCTTGTCGTAGATTGCAGCCAGATGTGGTGGTAGCTGAAAAATGTGTGGAACAAATGATGGTCATCAGTATTGAAGCAACTTAACATATAATGGAACTAGAAGAAAGCAAATAGAAAGGTATTTAATAAAAATAAAGAACAAAAATAAAAACACAAAAAGAATAAGGAATAACCTCGCCTCAAGCTCTACACCAAATGGTGCTGGGTTTTTGAAGCCAATCATCCAGTGAACCGCACACATCTTCGTCTGTGCTTTTGCCATGTTCCGTTGGATTGTTACCACCTTCCGTAGGATTCTCTTCCTCAGCCACATCAGCTTGGTTGTCATTAATGTTGACATTTTCAGCCCCACAATCTTCAGTATGAACACAATCCGGGCTGTCCGAAACCTGCTGATCTTGATCAACTTCACTCCTGTTGCCTACCGGGCCTTTGGCAGGCAATGCTGCGTACGGTGTCTCCGATAGAGGGCGAAACTACATGACACAAAGTAAAAAGAAAACAAAAAAGAATTAAAACCATTAGTACACAAACAACAGAAATAAAATAAGGAAAACACAAAAATGGGAAGAAACAATAATGCAATGGATGAGGAAGGTAAAAACACACAAAACTTACACGACACTTCCCGAATGAAGCTTTGCCCAAAGATAGCTTGTTCTTGTCAAATTCCAATACAAGATCAAAGTCCGTCTGATGTACGAAGCAAGCCCTTGGAAGAGAATAATTCAGCTGGTGCTCATTGATGGCAACTTGGGGGAATATCAAATGGTCCATGTAAATAACCTGAATAAGAAAGACAAGAAATAATTTCTCAGACACAAAAAAGATAAAATGTGATTATGACAAACAAAGACATGTTGCGATAGATAGAAACAATCTAACAAGAAAAGAAAGTATACCGCAAGCATAGGGAAACAACCCCCAACCCAGAATGAAGAAGTAGCTTGTGATTTTATCTTGTCCTGACACTTCTTGACCTCCCTCATTGCAACACTTAAAACATGCTCATCCCAAGCGAATTCAGCAACCTTGTCCATTTTTTCAAGGCTTTTCAAGTACTCTAGGGGCACCATGTTTCCAGTGCTTGGAGTTAAAACGGTTGCAAGCGCCAAGAGCACCCATGATCTCTTCGTAGTATCGCCATCATCATTCCTTGCTCGGTGAAGCACATTCACTGTATGCGCAATTGGAGCCCTGCCATTCTTATGATAAATGTTGCGTAGCTCACACTGCTCGTGTCTCTTGAAAAGCTCAACTGGTTTGTTGCCTGATGGGATATTGAAAACCTTCTTCACCATGTCTCTAGTAAACACAATCACCTTAGTCCGACTCAGCCTGAAAACCCACAAATAAAAATGTATTCATTGGTTACTAGCAAAAACATAACCTAAGAAAGAAAAGAAAGTATATGTTGCAGACATGCATGATGCAGGAGAAAAAAAAGAAATGAGGTGGGTGCAATACCTGAGCTCACGCTTTTCAGTGTCAATGTTCATAGTTAACCACTCCATCAGATCAGGTGGCGCTTTGAAATGAGAAATGGTCATCAGATCACCAAAGCCAGTTTCATTTATGTAGCTCTTCTTGGTGGGATTAAGTTTTGTCTTCGCAACTTCACGCAAACGTTTTGCTGCAAAACGTTGACTGAATGCAGTACCAGACTCCATTACTTCTTCGTCTGACATGTAGCTGCAGAAAATTACATGAAGCAAAAACACTATAAGATGGAAAAAATCTTGTATATATGTAGAAATAAAACAAACAATAAGACACTGGCTGCACTGACTTTCATCTAAAACAACGTAATTTAAACAACAAAATGCATCTAAACAAACAAAAAAATGCAGCATAAACCTAATCTTTACTGACCAGATAGCATCATCACAAATTAGACCACTGAGAAATCTAGTCATCCAACTCTGAAAATCTTAACACCTACGACTACAACCCTGACCCCTACATCTAAAATCTCAACTATAAACCCTCCACTTTCAGCTAGACCCATCTACAAAGCTAGGTACACCCTCCTCTTTTAGCTAGATTATTATCCATATTATTATTTCAATTCTCAAGTATGTATATTGGCATAGTATGCTGGTATTTTGGAAGTTTATAGTTAAATAGGTGGTTTGCAGCAATATTCATCACATTTTGCACGTTTATTGTTAAAAATGTGGTTTGCAGCAAGTAAGTTGTAGAGAACAGACTTCATTCACCAGAGAGAAGTGTGATGAATATTGCTTGCATGATCGCTCTCTCGTACGCCTTGGTAGAGATGTTTTTCATGCAACAGAAGGCGTGGTCATTTGACACTCATGTTGTGTTAATATTTGTTACATGTTCTACAGACTCTTAAACTGGCTGCCAGACGAAGCTCCATGTCCAACTCTAAAAATCTCATCACCTACCACTACAACCTTGTCCCCTACCTCTAAAATCACAAGTATAAACCCTAGCTACAACATGGAACCAAATTAATCTGATGTACACAACAAAACCTAGGTGAAATGGGGATGAATTTGGGGACCTGGAGGGAGTAACGGCTCAACTGAAACCAAATTAATCTATGCTATGCATTCGCCCGGATCTACTCGTCCAAATTTGGGAACCACCGAATTAAGCTCAAGGAGATCAATCAGCGGGGAGAAAATGTCTGCAATTGCAGTGCCACCATACCTCTCGTCCGCCGCCGCAAAAACAGGGGGTCGTGTAGCTCGGCCGTGGTCGACGATGCTCGGCGCCGCCGACGATGCTCGCCGCGGTCGTCCGGCGAAGATCCGATCCCCGCCACCGCCATTTATCTCGATCTCGGACTCGCCTGCGCCGTCGTCAGAGCTAGAGATGGGGATGTGGATGGAAAACGATGGAAGCAGACAAGGGCACCGAGCTAACGGGGTGGAAGCAAAAAAAATCACCTGAGGCACGCGCGTCCACACACCTGGAAAGAACGCCTCCGCACCGTTCGATGCCGCGTGATCCGACGGCACACGAGACGGTTGCTCAGCCGGCTGCGTGCATCCGGCTGCGAATAAGCGTTTTCCAAAGAACTTGTAGCTGGAATAAAACACAATAACAGTCGCGTAAGGTGCGGACGCTCGCGCATGCCACGTCGCCCGACGTACTGTTTCTGCAGTAGTTAGCGACTGGGGAGAAGGAAAAGCGGGACTGGATTGGTTGGGCCAAGTCGTCTCGCTCGATCCAGATGGGCCATGACCTAGTCCGGGTCTCTCCCACGACTCCCTTCCCTCTTGCCGTCGCCGCCTCCTCTCATCTTCCCTTATCCTCTCGACGACGCCGCCGCCCCTGTCCTTCCTTCTCCCCTCTTCCCACCCTCTCCTCCACTGCCCCATCTCCGTCGCCGGCCCCCTTCTCTTTGCCACGCCGCTGACGAGGCATCCCCGATCCGCCCGACCCCGACGACTCGGCTTCTTCCTGCCACCACCAGGTACTCCTCTCTGCTTGATGCCGCTGCCGTGCTCGCCTCTGCTTATGTATTTATTTTTTATCTGCATCTAAGAGATTGCAGTCGATGATTCCAATCATGAGCACCACCACCAGCACCGCGATGAGTTCCAGCAGCTGCTATCGGAGGAACTGGCTGAGGAGGCAGACCTCGTGCTTGACAGCATCATCCGCGACCACTATCACCACCGCGATTTCCAGCCAGAGACAACACCCTTGGGTCAGGATTTTTACCTGTTCTTTCATGTATAAGCGATTTTGCGCGTCAATGACAGTATGGTCATCCAGAGTAGATGCTGGTCACGAAATTTGACCCCGTTGGTTTTTCCATGGATGACTATGATGCTGGTCATGAAATTTCCCTTTGCTGCACATGAGTATTATTTTGTCAGCTGCAAGGATGCAATCATGTTCGAATCTGACAGAGGTAGCAATTTGTTAGTCCAAAGCACACTGAAAACATGGACTATGACCCCGTGTGACTCTGTGTATTTAGGCAGGTTGAGAGAATCCTTAATATCCAGATAGGTTGTTTATGGTCACTTAGTAACAAATCATATGATTGTAATTCGGTTATGCGAAGCTATCAGTTCATGATCATACAATTTTTTACTCATTGTGCCTGCAATGTTTTTTATTGTCCGCTTTTTACTCATTCCAACACCTGTATCTAAAGAACATCAAAGGAGACGATGGCACTATCACGCAGTATGAGGACATGTTTGCATAGTCAAAGACTTGCTGCCCTAGCAATATTAGTTGCTGGTGGAATTGTCTTGTAGATTTTGGTAAGCTTGGAGATTTAACATCTTAGCGTCAGTTTTTTTATCCTTTTTAGATATTGCCTAAATCTCTGCAACTCTGTCTTCTTTAGGTATGTGATCTTTATAATGTTAACCGGTTAGAGGCACTTGTGCAGAATGTGTGATTTCTAGGCATGCTACGCCCCGACACAACTGATAATTTTTGGGGATTTGGCAGGCATGTGGCCGAGAGTGATGGGGTGCTCACTGCTCGTTCATTAGCATGGCATTGCTCGTCTGCCTCTTCCTCCTCCCAGTGATCTTCTGTGAGTTCCGTGCTTTGATCCACGGCAACCATTCTTCTGAATACGTGCTTACATTCTCACTGTTTGTTTTATTTGCATCAGAATCTTTTGAAGACAAATATCAAGTTAGGAAGGCAGTTTGATTCACCATGTCTAAACTTGAGGTAATGCATCACGTACCTCCCATCACCAGGATTGATCACCTGTGACTTAGTATCTATAGCAAGTGAACTCAACTGGGTCTGCAACGATGCACATGGTTTATTCTCAAATTGTGATCTGGTTTTAAGGCTGCAGATGTGAGCACCTTCTGTTTGTAATTGTATAAATGCTCAGGGAAGAACATTTGTATTTGAGAGAGAGGGATGGAAAGGTGGGGATGGATTAAGAGGAGAAGAGGAAGGAGTGGAACCAATTGATGTCTCTTTGTCATCGACGCTATCCCACCATTACAGAGTTGCTCTCTCCCTTCCACTCCATCTCCATTGATACCCTTTTCTGGTTCTTCTCTCCACTACTTTTATGATTTTTTTATTTTCAAATGCTAATTCAGGCAGTTGTGCTAATTTAATTGATGTGGTGTTGTGCTAATTGAGGTCTTGCAGGACCGTGTGTTAATTTTCTTGATGCTTCATCATGTTTTACTCTTTCACGGAGCATTATAGCATCGTTCCGTGCTGTATTAATGAATTGTGTTCTTGTGATTCGACAGGCTTATCCTCTTTCTTTCACCTGGTCCTCGGAAATTGTTTCTTGATGTTGCTGATGATGGAGATGGAGATGATGTTGCTGATGGAGATGTAGATGATGCAGAAGGTGATGGAGACCAGGATGCTGATGCTCTAACTGGAGAGAGGTTACACTCGACTCTCTTATGAAATTTTAGTAATTATGAATTAAAGTTGTATGATTTTGGCTTCAGTACATGATACTTCTAATCTCAAGGCTTTTCTGAGTGGTACATGTTAATGCCGGTTGCTTAGTGTCACATTGTCATTCACTATTTTTGACATGTTCATATATTCTGTGAAATGAGTTAGTTTTTCAGAAAGTTGGGTGCTGCTAAAGTGTTGTCTTATTCTTCCACGTGGATTGCAGTTCACATTCTAGACCCCGATTAGAAGATTTTGTGCTTTTTAACATACCCTTTTGATGTTTCAATATGAATGTTGTAGTCTTGATTTGCCAAAATATTATGGAATAGCTGTTGTGGCGAGTTTATCTTTATAGATGATATTTTTTAATGGTGTGATTTATTAATTCCAGGAAGACCATAACCAAAAGGGTCACAAGAGTGGAACTGGAAAAAAGGGCTCATCGTAAAACAGAAGCAGATGCAAAGAAACTGGAAGTTCTTTCAAAGCAAATAGACAGGCAGGTTACATTCCTGTGTCATCAAGCTCTCAAGAATGGTCCTCTTTTAGTTGTCAGATTACAATATTTTTGTTATTTTTTCCAGCTTGCCAAATATATTAGAGGAGACAGCGGCTAAGCACGAAAGATTCGAGTCAGCCCCATGTCGTCTGGGTAGACACAAGTACATTTCTAACACGGGTTTGATTCTTGTGCCTTGAATAGACTTGATAACGGTAGCTATGCCTTGTTGAGGTTGTTTGGGAAAAAATGACTGAGATTTTTTATGTTGAGGTTGTTTCCAGTAGACTTGAGTAGTGGTTCATTTTTCATTTTTGATGAAGGTGACACTGTTTCGTTCCAGAAGCTCTCTTCCTGATATTGTGCATCTAATAAGTGCTTGTTGTGCTTCTTACGACAGGAAAATAGTTTTTCAAACAGTTGCAAGTCTGAGCTACATATGTTAGTGTTGCTATTTTGTAGATGCTCCTTGATAGATAGACACTAAGCTTATATGACTTTAACTCTAGCTTTTGTGTGCTAATACTTCCACAAAAATGTATGGCCATCTTTGCATTGTACAGCATAAGCCTGATTATTTGTAAGTCAGGTTGAAAGCATAAATGCATCATTCATCCATCAACCCATCCATCGATCCAGTATGATTGCTCAGATCTAGCCGGGTATTCCTTGCTGCTAGCTTGATACTATGTAGAGCATATTCTTTTTCCATTTGTTTAATTGAAGTGACGGCGGTATCGAGCGGTCGGCCATTCGCACTGTCGTGCAGGTGCCACGCAGATCATTTCCCACGAGGTCGTCGGTGACGTGTTGCGTGAGTGGGACAGCGGGATCTGCTCCGGGCGGTGCGGGACATGCTGTCGTCACTCGTGCAGCAGATCGGCGGCCGCAACGACGCGTCTGGAGAGACCTGCGTCGACCTGATCTTGTGGAGGGTAAGCGAATTCTTTCTGTTTTTTTTTTGTCCTTTCCCTGTTCTTGCTACTACGATCTGGCAGTTAGAGTCTATTTTTCGTACATCGACAAACAATCTCAGGATTTGGTACATATGCAATCTTCATAGTCTATCATCTTTGATACAGAGTCGAACCAGAACATGTATCAAGGGACCATGACATCTCTAGCATCGGTATCTGAAGATGGCAAGATTTGGTCATGGCATCTGACTTTTGACAAGTCAGTATCTTCCAAGAAATTTAATCCCCCTCGGCCTCTTTGCGTCATTCGTGGAGCGCTGGGTCGTGCCATTCTTCAACTGGGTGCCCCTTGCGGCCGCCGTCTGGGTGACCATTCAGGTAGTTGTTGTTTCTTTCCCCTGTGTTGGTCAGATCATGAATGGATTCATAGCTCGTTTGATGCCATCTTACTTTTAGTATAGCATGTATAATGTCTCATCTTGGGCGTTCACATGATACTTTGTAATTTCTGAAAGAGAAACAGAGTGTGAACTATAGCTTTTTATTTGTTAGGAAATTCTGATCTGTTTTGTATTGTTAAGTGCTAATAATGATTTTGAATGTGAGATTAGCAGCAAACAATATTTTATCTTGGTCCCTAATGGTTTCGTTTGTCTTCTGAGTTCTCAACACTTATGTATCCCTGATGCAGTATGAGAGGTTTAAACGGAAGATGGCTGTAGAAGATTTGAACAAAAGATGGAAGCACCTTATACTGAAAACAACAGTATGTGATGTTCCCTTGCTCTATTTACGTTATTGTTTGTTTATGGAGATAGTCATGCTCATTTTACCTCTGTTGTAGCCTACCACTCCAATAGAGCCTTGGGGAGTGGTTGAACAAACTTTTGATTGAAGTTTGGCCCAACTACATGGAATCGAAACTATCAAGAAAGTTCCAATTTACTGTCGAGGTGAGCTTCTGCCTGAAATTATATTTTGTGCTTGGATGCAACTTAGCAGTTGGTAGTTCAAAAGGTTTCGCGAGTCAAATTAGACTGTACTATGTGCCTTTAATCCATGGAAGTTGATTATGTAGAATCAAATCATTTCAAAAGTCCTCTAGATTCTGTTAATTTGAGGTAGAGGGTACACCTGCTGCAGCGGACTTTGTCGTCTCATTGGCATGCTCGCCCGCGACAGTACACCTGCTGCAGCTCCGGCGAGACGCTGGAGCTCACGGTGGTGTGCCTCGTACTGTACCTCAACTAGCATATTGATCTTGTACTTCTTTTCTGATCAAACTTTGAATCATACTATTCTCTTTCTGTCCAGTAAGCCCCACTAATCGCTACGTCTCATTACTTTTTCTATGCAACGTGGCATGCGCGAGTGGCGGATATAGGTTGCCACGAAATGCCCAACCAATGCACTTGTCGATCGTCTTGCTCTTATTAGGTAGTCGTTTCAATAAAAGTATATTTGCCGCTTGTTCATTTTCCAATTCATTTTCAGTAGACCGTTTGCATTATCTTTTTTTTCTGGGAGTTGAAGCAAAGGATTAGTTCTGTTTCCTTATGCTGTGAATCTGAAGTATTTCTTGCTATGTCACTTCAGACTAAGAACCCTGCACAGCTAGATGTTGCATTGTCCATCCTGAATCTGTGAATATTGGTAAGTTTGAAGAAGCATATGGTGTAGGTATGTTTTTGTAATCAGTATATATATTTATATGCTTCTGCAAATTATAAATCATGTAGTTACATTCACTAACTGTCCACTAAATAGTTCTACCAGGGTGATTTGATAATGTGGTTGTTTGGATGCCAAAAGAATAATGAATCAGTGCACATTTTTTATGATCAGACATGGAAGGGCCAATGTTTTGTTGGTAGTCGCTTATTCTTGGTAAATCCTTCCACTTTACAAAGCTAATGAGGGTGATCAAGCACTTATTATTCTTACCTGTACCAAAGGATTTGAGGAATGGTTTCACACTTTTGATGAATGTGGGTGCAACCATATTCCTGTATTCAGTGATTCAATAGTAGTCGCATTTTCCTTCCAGTTTTTATATTGCTTCTTTCATGTCCAGTCGTTGAATACATGAGCAGACTGATTTTTGGTCACTGGATTTTATACCTACTCTTAAAGATTTTGTCGTGACCACATATTTTTGCTCTTGGCTCTATGCTTTTTGTTAAACTTCCTCATAAAGCATGTAACTTTGAACAGTGCAATGAAATCAGTAGAAGCATCCAATGTATTCGTCTTTGTAAGCATTAAGAATTGTAACAACAAGATAAGTACGCTGAATTACGTCTCAGGAGGCACGCCTAGGGCGCGCCCCAGCCACTAGTATAATTTAGAAGTTTCATGCTGCTCTAGTTTTGCATCAAATGAATCTTGTGGGCAGAGAAAATGTCATGCTGCTCTGGTAGATGATGCAACAATTTGAAAATAAGGAATCTGCAGGAACATGAATTACCTTTTCTCTTTACCCCTACTTTTCTACATACTCCCTCCGTTCCTAAATATAATTCATTTTAGAGATTCCACTATGGACTAGATACGGATCGAAATGAGTGAAACTATACTCTAAAATATGTCCATATACATCCGTATGTAGTTTGTAGTGGAATCTCTAAAAGGACTTACATTTAGGAACCGAGGGAGTACATGATTTATAAACTTGCTTATCATTGTTTCACTAATTATTGCTCATGCCCTGCTCTCCTGTTTGCTGTAGGCAGCAAGATGTTCGTGCAACTGAGATTGCAAACCTAAAACAGCGATGGCGGGTTGCTACGACAACTAAAAGGACGGCAATGCACTGCCGATTTTTAGAGCATCTCTGGCAGACCCCGTAAAAGTCGGACCCGGAAAACGCGTTTACAGTTTGCTGCAGATAAGATTTGTGGGGCGAATTCATGCGCTGCAGATCAGACCTCGCATATGAAACTGTAAAATTTGAAAGAAAAAAAAGACATTCGCGGAAGAAACTTGTAACGACATTCATCATACATAGTTGATCATCATACTACATCATAGATAGTTGTTCATCATACTACATCATAGTACTACATAGGGGGATCTGCGGGCCGTGCAACGTACCCGAGCCTAGGCTACCAAAATCGACGGGTGCGGCGACGACGACGCGACTGAGGAGCCGGAGGAGCTTAGTCCTCGTCAGAGTCGAGCTCCTCCTCCCTCGCCGATCGCTCCATTATGGCGTGCTTGAGGTGGTCCTCCTGCCCCATGGGGAGGACGCCTCGACGCGGCGGCCTCGAGCTTGACGGCGAGGGCCCCGAGCTCCTCCGGCTCTCTCTTGACCGGAGTGAGGCGCTCGCGAACGAGCCCCTCGTGGCAGCGGACCGTGAGCTCGCGGCGTTCGAACGTCGGCGGCGATCGGCTCGCATAGTTGAGCAACTTCCGCCCCCCTCCCCCCGCTTGCGTGCGGCGTCGGAGATGCAGTGGCGGCGGCCCTCCGCGTCATCCCCACTACTTCCGTAGCCGTCCATGGGTCGGGATCCGTATCCGAGCGATGAAACCGCATAAATAGGGTGGAGAGGGTCTTTTTCCAGGCCACGGTAAACTTTTTACGAGACGGGCCCGGGATACGGAGTCTGTTCTGGCAAGAAAAATAGACCGAACCTATATACTCGCCGGAACTATATGGGTTCAGCCCTTTTACGGGGTCTGCTAGAGATGCTCTTAGGCGAAAGGATCCAAGGGCGGAGCCAGAATTTGGAAATAGGGGGGGTGGTGGTGACGGTCACAAGTACAGTATGATGTATCTACCGAAATAGTATATCAACGTATGTTTGTTAATACACGTATATATCAATAATAAATCCTCTCAAATACTAAAGTTCATAGTTTCCAAAAAAAGCCTTTGAAATTGATAAGCAAACACATATGTTTGGCTACTTTTTTTAACAAAAGTATAGTTCAAATGTCACCATTCACCAATGTCTCCAAATTTTCGGCACTATCACAGATTTGACATCGAGGCTATTGGCGTGAAAAATTATCTTCATTTTTCAACAAAGTATAGCCAAACAAAACCAAAAAGAGGATTACATCATACTAGCAAAACTTCTATATGGAGATATAGTAATACCGTGTATGTGCCTGGTTGTGTGTGGACGTAGTCAAGCGAACAAGGACGATCGGCGGGCGGCGGCAGCCGCGGTACTCGCCGCTACTCCGCTGCCTTGACAAGCCGGCAATCAAGCCCAAGGTCAGCGACTTTGGACCGGCGGTAGACATTTTTTTGGGACCGTCGGCGAGGCGAGAAAGATAGATCGATCTGATCTGATCCAATCGTGAGGCGTGAGAAACTGAACGACCAGGGCACCGCCGCACCAGGCGTCCATGGTCTATCATCTGTATGATATAGGCATCAAGGTAGATGGGCTACCACAGGGATTAAAGAGGATCGGGGAGGTTTTAGGGGAATTTTGACCTGCAAGGGATTGAATCCCTTTCAAACCTTTCCATTCCCTGCCTAACCGAACGAGGCCGAAAGGATCAACGAGATGACGCGTCCGCAAGAAAAAAAAAAGCATCACAGGATCTCTAATCAAGAACACGCGTCTCATTTTAGTTCCAATCGCACTTGTCACGGGTTCGCCACTACGTCCCCGAAACCAGCATATCTCCCACCCAACGTCACCTTCCAAATTCCAGGTGTCCAGCCAGCTTCAGCCCGCGGTCGCCAAGCCCATGCACGCACCGCCCACAGCCAGACTCCCAGCCGAGATCTCCGATAAAAAATGTGTGTCGCCTTCGGTTCATAAGATAGAAAAATCATAAAAATAGAAAAGTCATAGAATTTAAGATACATGAGTAAGAATAAGAAAAGAGATGTCCTTTAGTTCACATCATATGATTTTTTTCATTGAGTATAGATTAATGTTCATTTTTTATGAAATATGAATGATAGGTAAAATTCCTTCATAGAAATAGAACTTCATTCCTACAAATCAAATGGTTCTATAGGAAAAAAAATTATAATTTTTTTTCGAGAGTACGCCAATGGCGTATCATATTTTTATAGAAGGCAGAAAGAATATTTACAAGACGCTAGCGTAGAATGCGAACATTCGAGCCAGCCAACTCCAAACAGACGGACTAAGACTACTCTCTCACAAAACGCTGAAGACCTCCTACTCCTACCCCTGCAGTCCTAAGATCCTTCATCTCCTTCCCGATTTGGCCAACAGTTGCGTAGGGTTCATGAATTGCCGCGGCCTGTTAAACACCCGAGCATTTCTTTGCTTCCACAATACTCAGGTCGTGATGATAACCAGAGAGTATCAAAACTGTTAAACGTAGGATTTGTGGCAACTGGCTCAACCCTCTAGGGGTGGCCTATCACATATATTTATAATGGTACACAATATACATATTACACAGTTGGGCTACATTACAAAGTCTAACACCCTCGCTCAATCTCAACTCACTCCTGATACATCTAGGAGGTTGAGATTGCGCCTACAGACCTCAAACATGGGAGAAGGTAGAGGTTTGGTGAAGATGTCGGCAAGTTGATCCTTTGAGGAGATAAACTTGATCTGTAGTAGCTTCTGTGCAACACGTTCCCTCACAAAATGATAGTCAATCTCAATGTGTTTGGTTCGTGCATGGAACACCATATTTGTCGAAAGAAACGTAGCACCGATGTTGTCACACCAAAGAACTGGAGGATGTGACTGGGAGATTCCCAGCTCTCGAAGCAAAGACTCAATCCAGATAAGCTCGTGATCGATTGGCAATCGCTTTGTACTCAACCTCTGTCTTGCTACGAGAAACAAGGGCTTGCTTGTGTGCACTCCAGCGATCAAATTAGGACCCAGAAATACAGCATGTCCCCCCGTGGATCGCCTGTCATCCGGACACCCAGCCCAATCAACATCTGAGAATGCAAATAGAACAACAGAGGAACTAGGTCGCAGATGAATACCATAGGAGACAAGTGAGACACACATAACGAAGAATGCGCTTCACAATGAGACAAAGGCACATCTGAGGAGCATGAAGATACCGGCATACCACGTTAACCGCAATTGAAAGATCAGACGGGTGATAGTCGACATCGCAAGCCACCAACAATACTCCGATACTCCGTAGCATCCGTAGAAGAGAGAGGAGAACCAGCGAGAGAGAGCTTGTCGATAGATGACATGGGCGTGGGTGACGGTTTACACTTGAGGATACCAAAGACCGCGCAAGAGATCAAGGGAGTACTTTTTCGGGTGAGAGCCAAGCTGCCACGACCGATGTGCAACTTCAATGCCCAGAAGAAGTGTAGCTGTTCCAAGTCTTTAATCACAAATCTCGCCAAGAGCAATCACAAGAGCATCGGCAGCCGTGGCGTAAGAACCGACTGAATAATGTCATCCACGTACACAAGCAAATACACAATCGATCAAGGCCAAATAAGAACAATGAATCGTCGGTTGTCGATGGAACGAATCCATGAGTACGAAGGGCAAGCAAGACGAGCATGCCAGGCACGAGGTGCCTGTTTCAGCCCGTAGAGAGCCTTCGTCAGACGACAGAGATGATGAGGCTGATCTGGATCAACAAACCCTGGTGGCTGCCGCATGTAAACCTCCTCTTCAAGCAACCCATGGAGAAAAGCATTCTGCACATCAAGTTGTCGAAGAGACCAACCACGAGAAACTGCAAGAGACAGAAGAAGTCGGATGGTAGTAGGCTTAACAACCGGGCTGAATGTGTCCTCGTAGTCCAGATCCTGTCGCTGTTTAAACCCTCTAGCCACGAGACGCGCCTTGTAGCGCCCAATAGATCCGTCTGCATGTCTCTTGACTTTGAAAACCCACTTCGAATCAATGATGTTGACGCGAGGCAGAGGAGGAACCAATGTCCATGTCTCATTATGCATAAGAGCGTGATACTATTGCTCCATAGCTGCCCGCCAGTGAGGGATACTCATAGCGGCCTCGTAGTTGCGTGGTTCATCAGTAGGATCTGCAACAGAATGAGCAAGACAGGCAGCCAAATATGTGACAGTACCATCATGACGCTGCTTGGGTTGGACAATACCGCTGCAGCTGCGAGTATGTGGTCATTGCGGTGCAACGGGAACAGGAGCCGGCGGCGCCAACACGGGAGATGATGACGGCAGGGCGGGCGACGGGAGCCCAGGCGAGAGCTCAGGCGAGTCGACGGTAGGCCCAGCCAACCCAGGTGAAAGGGGCGGCAGGGACATACGGGCGGGTGACGAAGGCGACGACGGAGGCGACGACAGAGGCGAGGCCGGGCGTGGAGACGGTGACGGGGACCGCTCGAGCCGCCTAGGGAAGACTATCGGGGTCATGGGTCGCGCCTCGACTATCGTGGGCCGCGCCTCGGATGGCACCGGCCATGGGTGGGCACTGCGCCAGAGACAGGGTCGACTATGGGTGCATGCACGTGCACCGGCCGATCAACATGCGTGACAGGAGTTGTATCCGGAAGAAGTTCCAGGCGAGCACCACGTCCAACACCTGCACCATGGTTAGGTAACAACACAGGCGAATATGCAACATCTTCAAATTGGCCAAGCATAAGAGGAGATGAATGCATAGATGGGGGTGTGGCAGGTTGTTGTGGCATGGCGGAAAAGGGGAAGACGTTCTCATCAAAGACAACATCACGGGATATATATACACGATTTGTTGGCACATGAAGGCACTTGTAGCCTTTATGAAGAGAACTATAACCCAGAAACACACATTTCTTAGACCGAAACTCAAGCTTTCTATGATTATATGGACGAAGATGGGGCAACAGGCACACCCGAACACCTTAAAAAAGGTATAATCAGGAATTTCATGTAAAAGGAGATTAATAGGAGTTTTCATATTAATGACACGCGTAGGTAGTCGGTTAATAAGAAAACATGCTGTAGCAAAGGCATCACTCCAAAAACGAAAGGGTACAGACGCATGAGCCAGGAGCGTGAGTCCGGTCTCAACTATATGTCGATGCTTGCGCTCAACAGCGCCGTTCTGCTGATGTGTATGAGGACATGATAAACGATAAGAGATCCCAAGCTTATTAAAGAAAGTATTGAGGTTGCGATATCCGCCCCCAATCGATGAACATGAATAATCTTATGCTTGAGAAGATGTTCTACATGCACTTGAAACTGAATGAATATATCAAACACATCAGATTTGCGCTTAAGAAGATAAAGCCAGGTAAAGCGACTATAGGCATCAATAAAGCTAACATAATAGTTGTGACCACTCACACACGTTTGGGCGAGACCCCACACATCAGAGAACACAAGTTCAAGAGGACTCGTTACTTGACGAGTAGAAGAAACAAATGGTAACTGATGACTTTTGCCTTGTTGACAGGCATCACACACGGACATCTCCTTATTGCTAGACTCAATAGGCAGCTCATGACGGTGAAGTACATGACGAACTATGGGAGTGGCAGGGTGACCAAGGCGAGAGTGCCACTGGGACGGAGACACACGAACACCACTGAAGACGCGCGGGGCGGATGGATCCTCCAAGCGGTATAAGCCATGGCTGAGACAACCACTAAGCAGAATTTCCCGGGTGATCGGTCCTTAACAAAAAGATCAAACGGGTGAAATTCACATAGGACATTGTTATCAAGAGTGAGCTTTGGAACAGATAACAGATTAAGAGTCACCGAGGGGACCCGTAAAATATTACGAAGATGAAGCTGCCTAGATGGATGACTAGTTAAGAGAGATGCTTGACCAACGTGAGAGATGGGCATACCTACACCGTTGGTGGTGTGAACCTTGTCGTGGCCGGAGTATGGCTGGTGGGTGGACAACTTGGTGAGCTCGTTCGTCATATGATTCGTGGCGCCAGTGTCCATATACCACGCAAGATCAATCGGATATGACGGTGTATAGCCGGGGTCGACGCGTGTATCCTTGCTCTTGGCAGCAACATGAGTAGCAGGAGGGCCAAAATCCGCCATGGCAAACTGTCGCTCATACCTTTTCCATCATTACCAATGCCCAAGAAGCTCCGCTGAAACCTCTTGTGGCACTTGGAGGCGAGATGCCTCTCACGCCCATAAAGTCGACAACAAGACAGGCCTCCGCCGAGTGTGGCGCAATGGGTGGTGACTCGGCAGCGGCGAAGGTGCGGGGCCGCCACACGATGCCCAAAAGGCCG
This sequence comes from Aegilops longissima, assembly GCA_021605205.1. Classification (NCBI taxonomy): domain Eukaryota; kingdom Viridiplantae; phylum Streptophyta; class Magnoliopsida; order Poales; family Poaceae; genus Aegilops; species Aegilops longissima. The sequence continues at coordinate 520,266,533 of CM038677.1, read as the reverse complement.
CTGGCTGGTCGGCGATGGAGTTGGTGGAGCGGCGAGCTTCGATGCGTTGCTCGGTGAAGAGCAGACGGGAGAAGAGCTCGTGCGGAGGAAGCGACGGCTTGGCGTTGTGGACGGCCTCGGCAAGGTTGTCGTAGTCGGCATCAAGGCCCTTAATAACATAGCCGGCGAACTCCTCATCACTCAACGGTCGACCGATAGAGGTCAACGTATCCGCCAAGACCTTGAGTTTGTTGAAGTATGTTGTGGCAGAGGAGTCCAGTTTCTTGACATCATCAAGATTGCTGCGAAGAGCCATCGCGTGAGCGGTGGAGGTCTGGGCAAACGCATGTTCCAGAGTCGTCCACGCGTCCAAGGAGGAGGCAGCAAAGAGACAAAGGCCAGCGACCCCGTCTCCGAGGGAACCCTGGATGGCGGAGAGGATCGCTTGGTCTTGCTGCACCCACACACGGTGCGCCGGGTTGATGGCCGGGCCATGGACGGTGTGGAGGACCTGCGGCGGACACGGCAGAGAGCCATCGACATAACCAAGGAGGGAGCGGCTGCGGAGCAGCGGTAGAACCTTGGCGCGCCAAAACAAATAGTTGTCCGGCGTGAGACGAGTCGTGATGAGGTTGTCGAAGTGGAACGGCCCGGAGATCATGGCGGCGTCGGTGGTAGCAACCGCGGAGACCGCCGGGGCTGCGGGTGCCACACCCGCACGCCGATCATCGGAGTTTCGAGGCCGCCAAAGATAATGGCGAGTGTCGGGACGAGCCAGAGAGTCAGCGGGTGACGCCAACATCGCGGCGGTGGAGGCCGCCATCGCCGACGCGGCGAGAGACGGTGGGATCGGGCCGAACACAACGAGCCTGACGATCGTGGTGCCAAGAAGTGTGGCGTCGGCGATGCACCAGTCAAGAGCGGGAAGGTTGAGTAGGGCGCCGATGATGCGGGTATGGTCCCGAGTGGCGGAGCTAGAGGCGAAGCGATCATGGCGGCGCGCGGCGGCGGCCCTATGGTTTAGGCGCGGCGGGCAAAGGAAGTGGAGGTGGAGTAGGTCCTAGGTTTAGGCTAATACCATGTTAAACGTAGGATTTGGGGGAACTGGCTCAACCCTCTAGGGGTGGCCTATCACATATATTTATAATGATACACAATATACATATTACACAGTTGGGCTACGTTACAAAGTCTAACGAAAACCATGCCGCTCGGCACACCTGAAGTGGCCCCTCGCCCGAAGCCACCATTCCTTCAATGTATCTTGAGGCTCCGGTGTCCTGATTTGGATGTTGAGCTCTTGAAAACCTAAATACTACACCTCTCTTGCGTAAACATATTGGATCAGGATGTGCTCGATATTGTCTTGGTCCTGGAGGCAAATGAAGCAAGGAGAGGGATGATCTTGCAATCCATCTCTGGCACAGCGATCCGAGGTCCATAAACACAGCTGCACGGCCAACCAGGCAAAGATTTTGCACCTAAGGGGTGACCAGCTCCTCCAAATACACTTTGCAAAGATTCCTCGAACCAAAAAAGCCTTAGTTCCTCCAATCACACATGTCACGGGTTCGGGTTCGCCCGCGGTCGCCAAGCCCACGCACGCACCAGTCCATTACGCACGCCCACAGCCAGAGACTCCCGAGACTGCTGCATGTCACACACATGGAGGCCGGAACCAGCGACCCAGAGAGCGGTGTGGGCAGGGTACGTACACCCCTTGCCACGCGAGAAAAATAATGGGGACAGCATTCCGCTTGCGCCCTGCCACGGCCCTGCCGCCTCCCGCTCCGCGCGAGGGAGAGGAGAGACTTTGTGCGCGCGCCCCGGGGCAAAGCTAGTGCCATCACTGTTCGGCGCGGTGGTCTCGGCGAAAGAAACAGACAGACAGAGCTTGGTGGATAGAGGGGAGAGAGAGAGAGAGTAGGCGACATCTCCAATGGAGAGGGGATGGTGGGGATAAAGCGGTGCCTCTTCTTGCCCACAGTCACGGACGGCCAGCGGCGGCTCGGGGCGTCGCCATTGATGCGCCCATTGCTCCCCTCGGCGCCGCCTGTTCTTGGTATGTTAGCTGTACATCTTCTTCCTCCTCGCATCTAGTTCTTGGATTGGGGAATCGCTCGCTCGCAGCCTGCCTGTTCGGTGCGCCAGATGGATGGTGTGATCGATCTGTCTGCCCTGCGAGTGCGGACGGGTGAAATACCGTAATGTTGGGTAGAGCTCTTGATACACGCGGATGTAGGGTGGGGGTGGTTATTTTGCCCCCTTTTTTGCTCTTATGGGATGGCGATTGATTTATCATTTTGTTTTGGGAAAAAAATCCTGCTACCATCCGCGTTGTGATGATGAAATGCTATTCTGGTTCAGGTCCAGCCTTTCAGGGCGTGCTACTCTGATGTGTGGTTCAGTTCAGTACAATCACTATTGAGGCAAAAATTAATAGTTGAAATGCAACTATCATTACTCTGTCCCGGTTTTACTTCAGTTCTTGGTGCCCTATTGGTGTTACATGTCTCTGCTTTTGGCAGTCGTAGCTTACCTCTTTTGGTGCTTTTGGTGATTCTTTTGTGCATTTAGTTAGAGACTGCCAAGTTGTGATTTTTCTGATGTTGCAAATATGTGTGCTCTAACTTTGTTTATGCCTTCATTGCAGTGTGATTGCTTCAGTTTGCACCACTAAACAGGATGGATGAGGTAGACTTCCTGGTGGGAATAGGCATGAAGGAGGAGGATATTGCAACAATGCTGTTTGGAGAGAAAGTTGCTGAGCTGAGAGAAGACACATTTGATGGTTCTGAGCAGGAAAAACAAATCCTTGAGGGCATTTTTGGCAGCGGACAGACCACTTCGCTACCAGGCGCAATCAAAGCATTGGTACCAGCTAGCACACCATCCAGCTCTGCATCCAGCAACAGGATGGTCTACTGCCGCATAGTCGAGTCCTTTACTCACGGCAGCCTATCAAGCTATCATGTCTTATATCATAGTGCTAACCAACAGATGCAGAATGCAATGCCTTGTACAGATCATCATGGCAGGCCTTCTGAATGTGAACTCGTGGTACAAGAGACGCCACCTTCCGGTGATCGGGTGTACACTCGCAGGGCTGTGATACGCAGGAGCCAGAGAGCAAAACAATGCAGTATTCTGGATTGGGAGAGAGTTGACATTAACAGTGTGGTCGCACAGCGACGGGATGGCCGTGGTGGCTTTGGAATGCTCTGGAACCATCTCCGGCTGCACGCACATCTTCTGATGATGGACGCCGGGTGGAAGATCGAGGGCAAGGAAAGGGGGGACAAGAGTAAGGTCGACCTCATGTTCGAGTCGCCCGACAAAGAAATCCGCCTAGCTTCTCTTCCTAAGGCTTGGAAATGCTTTGGCCAGTGGTTGCTTATTCATTCGCCCCGATTTGATGGGAATTACTATGGAAAGGAATGGTTCAACATGTATGAATTTTGTTGTGATTTGAAGAACACACTGTTATGCTTAGAGCACGAGGTCCGGCGCCCGAAGCAATCTCTATCCTTCCTCCACCAGTGGCAGCTCCTCGATCCTTTCATGGCAGTAGTTTGCATCGATAAGAAGGTCGCAGCTCTGCGGAACGGAGTGGCACTGAAAGCTGTGAACAGCAGAGTTACAATCCTCAATTGCAGCGACATTAAGCTGTTGAGTCGCAGGAATGTTAACAAGCCAGTTGCAATTAAGTATTCAAGCAACTATAACGGCACACATCCCAAGTCACGGAGAAGTCTTCTGCCGCTTCTTCTATCTGATGGCCAACCTCACAAAGAGGAAAATTCTCTGCACAATGAGCAGTCTTTTTTATTTGGAACAAGCAAGCATAGCCAATATGAAGTGCAGCAAAGGTACTTGACCATGGAAGAAATGAATGAAAGAAGCGTCAGAAATATTCCTCATCGTATAGTGAAAGGTTTCCAAGATGCAACAGAGCCCAGTTCAATGCCTAATTGCTTTAATACAAAAGGAGAATTTCCATACTCTAAAATGGTTCAGGATATTCGAGATGAGTCCGACCCACTATATTTCCTGCCTAGTTATGCTTCAGATCACCTGGTTGAAAATGTGCAAATCAAGGGTCCAAGTTCTCATGCCGGTGAAGCGATGGAAATCGCCGCCGATATGGGTAACTCTGCAGACAGTCCTTCTGACGAGTTGCTCATAAGACCAGACCTGCTGTTTTCTCACGAGGTGGATGAGATGATCCTTGGAACGACAGATGGTGTAAGCAGTGAACATCATGCTGCTGCAGTTGTCTCTGATTACCAAGCAGGAAATGAGGATGTAAGGGGTGGACCTTCGTCTGGTACATCATCACTACTAGAAGAAAAGGATGCACGCTTAGAAGCTATCAGAGACGATGTCAACAATGAACATGATGTTGTTGTAACTGGATTCCAAGCGGGAAATGTACATGTGAGGGATGAACCTTCAGCTGGTGCATTGTCTCTGTTAGCAGAAAAGGATAAACCCTTAGACGTTATCAGAGATGATATCAACAATGAACACGATGTTGTCGTTGTACCTGGATTCCAAGTGGGAAATGATGATGTAAGGGGTGGACCTTCCTCTGGTACACTGTCACTATTAAAAGAGAAGGATACAAACTTGGAAGCTAAAGACATGAGCTTGGAACAGATGACAAAAACAGGATGGGTACCATCTGGAGCCACTGGTGGCCCATTGAAGATCTCCGAACCACAAGTACTGTTTGTGTCCCCGCAAGACGGGAGACTCTCTTTCATGAACAACAGTACATTTAATCAAGAGACGTTGAGTTGTCTTAATCTTTCCCATGATAGCATGGGGGCAAACATGCAGCTGGACATCCAGACATCTGCCTATGAAGCGAGCTTGATTCAGGGATTTTTATATCTTGATAGTGAGGGTTCTCCAATTGGTTGGGAAGTCATAAACCCAGAACCTCCTAACCAGTTGATCTGTGCCCCTTCTTCTGAACCAAACTCAAAGGTGTCTGGACATTGTGGTGAGCTGAACATGCAGAATGAAGCACGAACATCTGAACAAAGGGGGAGATCAGAGTCTGATCCAAGTAAAAATGGTCAAAAAAGGTCTGAGAAGGTTGCAGGTATCAATGATGTCCGTAGAAAGAAACAGAGAGTAAATAGTGTTCATGCAAGTCATTGTGCAATTGGTAAGAATATGGACATTACAACTGAGGTTCCAGCTAGCTGTGTAGTTCACAATGGGAAAGAACAGATAGGTGCAACAAGCAGTGAGCATGCTTCTTCGAATAAAAAAAGGTCACAGGAAGCTGCAGATATCCAAGACGAAGTTCGTGAAAAGAAACAGAAAGTAAATGATGGTCTTATAAGCGACTCCATAATTGGTCAATGCATGGATAGTAGTACAGCTGAGAATCCTACTAGGTGTGTGACACGTTGTGAGGAAGTACAGATAAGTGCATCAAGTAGTGAGCAGGTCCCTTTGACTCTAGTGCCCCAAATTAAAGGGCACAAGGAACAAGCTGAAGATAGCAGTGAACCCCCAAAACAGCACGTGTCAGAACAACCACCCAAAAAGGATGTCAAATTTCGAAAGAAACAACCATGGAGGCGTAAATGCAGGTTTGACGAGGATGATCTTTTGATGACAGCTGTAATACATAGGCTGACCGCGCGTTACAGGAACCATTATAATCGAATGCTCATAAATAGAATTGGCTTGAAATCTCTTCCGAGGTCTCGCCTGGAGAATGAAAAAAAATGCGGCCGGCAGAAGTTCCCTAAAAGTGCAAGAACGGTGTTGAGCAAATTACTTGAGATGGGCATTGTTTGTACAATGAATATTCTCCAGTATAGAAGGCCAGGACCTAAGAACGTGTTGAAAGATGGGAACATAACCGAGCATGGCATAAGGTGCCGGTGTTGTGACACCATATTTACAATGTCCAACTTTAGGTGCCATGCAGGTCTCAAACAAGAAACTCTGACCCTGAATCTTTTCTTGGGTTCTGGTAAATCTTACAGCCTATGTCAGCTTCAAGCGTGGTTTATAGAGCAGAAGAAGAGGAAAGAAAGTGCAAAAGATACTATGTCAGTACAAGCAGATGAAAATGATGACACTTGTGGATTATGTGGTGATGTCGGTGAACTAATATGCTGTGACAACTGCCCTGCTAGTTACCATCAGGCCTGCTTGCCTTGTCAGGTTTGTTTTCGAAATGTTTCCCTTTTCTTTAGTTAGCCAAAATATAGAGCTATGTAGATGTACTTTCTGGGAAACTAACCAAATCAGAAATCAGTTTATGACGACTCTGAAATGAACTATGAACAACAAAGCCTGTCATTCCCAAAATGGTTGGGGTAGGCTAGAGTTGAAATTCATAAGATCTCAAAACCTAGTCATGGTTCTGTCATGTGGATAGCTAACTTTCACACACCACTCTCCATGACTAGTTCTTTGGTGATATTCCAGTCCTTCGGGTCTCTCTTTATGGACTCCCCCATGTCAAGTTTGGTTTATCCCGACCTCTCTTGATATTATCAGCACACTTTATCCTTCCGCTATGTACAGGCGTTTTTGGAGGACCATGTTGTATATTTGGTGCTATCCTAACTCTTATCACGTATATCATCATTTCAGACCCGATCCTTTCTTGTGTGGCCCCATATCCATCTCAGCATGTGCATCTCTGCTACGCTTAACTATTGGACATGTCGCCTTTTAGTTGGCCAATATTTTGCACCATGCAACATCACAGGTCGAATCGTCGTCCTATAGAAATTGCCTTTTCACTTTTGTTGCAACCTCTTGTCACAAAGGGCGCCAGAAGCTTGGTGCAACTTCATCCATCCGACTTCGGTTCAATGACTTAGATCTTCGTCGATATCACCATCCTTCTGCAACAGTGACCCACATATCAAAAGGTGTCCTTCTGAGGTACCGCCTGTCCATAAAGGCTAACCTCTTCCTCGTGCCTAGTAGTACTGAAACTACACCTCATGTACTCAGTTTTAGATCTACTAAGCTTAAACATTTCTATACCAAAGTTTGTTTCCACAGTTCTAACTTTCTATTAATGCCTATCTGATTATCATCGACTAGCACCACATGATCCGCAAAGAGCATACACCATGGGATATCTCTTTGCATATCCCTTGTGACCTCATTATCACCAAAGCAAACAATATAAGGGCTCAAAGCCGACCCTTGATGCAGTCCTATTTTAATTGGAAAGTCATCAGTGGCACCATCACTTGTTCGAACACTTGTCAAAACATTATCGTGCATGTCTTTGATGACGACAATGTACTTTGTTGGGACTTTGTATTTCTTCAAGGTCCATCACATGACATTTCCCGGTATCTTATCGTAGGCCTTCTCCAAGTTAATGATGAAGGTCCTTCTTTTTCTCCTTGTATCTCTCCATAAGTTTGAGTGCCAAGGAAAATAGCTTTCATGGCCGACCTCCCAGGCATGAAACCAAACTTCTGTTTCGTCACGCTTGTCATTCTTAATCGGTGGTCAATGGCTCTCTCCCATAGCTTCATTGTATGGCTCATCAATTTAGTTCCATGGTAATTAGTAAAACTTTGAACATCCCTCTTACTCTTGAAGATTGGTACAAATATACTCCGCCTTCATTCTTCGGGCATCTTGTTGACCGAAAAATAAGGTTGAAAAGCTTAGTTAGTCATACTATCGTTGTTTCTCCCAGGCATTTCCACACCTCAATGGGGATACAATCATGGATCATGACCTTGCCTCCTTTCATCCTTTTTAAAGTCTCACTGATCTTAGGCTACTGGATTCGTCGCACAAAACGCCTGCTGGTATCATCAAAGGAGTCGCCCAACTCAATGGCAGATCTCTCGTTCTCTCCATTGAGCGGTTCGTCAAAGTACTATCACCATCTATTCTTGATCTCCTCATCCTTCACCAGTAGTCGATCTGCTCCATATTTGATGCATTTGACTTGGCTCACATCCTTGGTCGACCTAGTTCGGATCTTGGCCATCTTAAGATGTCCCTTTTGCCTTCCCTCATATTTAAACGTTGCAAGTCCTCATACGCTCGAACCCTTGCTTCACTCACAGCTCGCCTTGCGGTCTTCTTTGCCACCTTGTACTTCTTTATATTGTCTGCACTCCTATCTAGGTGTAGGTGTCTGAATCAGTCTTTCTTCTCCTTAATAGCCACCACAAGCTTTTGTTAATAGACAACACTCTTTCCATGTATCACCTTACAATCTAGGCAAACACGTCTGTCTTCTTGTCTCGAGAGAACGAAATTAATCTGGCTAGAGTGTTGACCACTACTAAAAGTTACTACATGGGATACCCTCCTTTTAAAGATGGTGTTAGCTACGATCATGTTGTAGGCTAAAGCAAAGCTTAAGACATCCTCTTCTTCTTGATTCATGCTGCTATAACCAAAGCCCCTATGCACTGCGAATCTTAATAGCCTTTTGGACATCATCGCTCCACCATTGAGTATCTTTAGCTTCGCTTCTACTTTCCTTGGTCACCCCTAACTCCTCTGAAGCCACCTTCCGAACACAAGTCACCATCTTCATTCACATATTGTTTACATCACCTCCTTCCTCCCAAGAGCCCTCCTTAATAACCCTCTCATTGAATGCCGGAAATGCCTCCCCTTGAGCTTCCACCACTTTGGTGCGCTTATCACACCGGACATGTATCCGGAAGCTAAGTTAGCATCCACGAGCTTATCTTGAGGGACAACATTCTCTCCAGATATCACCTTACAATCCAGGCAAGCACGCCTGTATTCTCATCTCGAGAGGATGAAATTAATCTGGCTAGAGTGTTGACCACTACTAAAAGTCACCAGATGAGATTCTCTTTTTTTAAAGAGGGTGTTAGGTACTATCATGTCATAGGCTAAATCAAAGCTTAAGACATCCTCTCCTTGATTTTTGCTGCCATAGCCAAAAAACCCATGCACCACGAGTCCGGAACGAACTATGTGTAGGAACAAAATATGTCGACCAGAGGGGGGTGAATGGGAGATTTAAAGTTTCTTTTAGGAAACTTCAGATCTCTCAAAACACGACAACGGAAAAGAAGTAAACAGATACAAGACTAGTTGGAAAACTACCGAAGCAAATTAAGCATGAGTACCGAAGAGAATTCACATGACTGAAACTTAACCGAGGATAAACAAGCGAAGGTAAACAAGGTTAAGATGAAACCGGTGATGCTCGATGGCGACAAGGGATTTGGTAGACCAGTTCACTCTTCTGCAAAGGAGCTACGTCTGGTTGGAGGGACTTGTGATTTAACACAGAAGATAAACTATTTTCGTCTTGTTCTCCTCGACAACAAGTTCGTCAACTCATGCCAATTACTCGAGGTAGATACTTGAGGCGATCTCCATAACCGTCACAAACTTTGTCTTCGTGAACCACAATTACTCTTGGTCACTGAAGAACTTGACACCTAACCGTCTAGAGAGTTGGCAGCTCTCAAGAGTAAAAGAGTAAAAGGTGGAGCATGCTAAACTTAGATCTTTGTGATGCTAAACCACTATCTAGTTTTTTGGCTCTGGGGGTTTCTCTCGGTGGATTTTTAAACTCAAATCTTTCGAAGAGTGGGTGCTCATAGAAACTAGTCAGAATCACACCGAGCAGCCAACGGTTCACGTTGGAATGGGGTGGCTATTTATAGCCGCGGTCTTTCCAAGGGGGAAAAGGCCATTTTGGACATGACAACTAGCCAATGACCAACCGACACGTTTCCAACGGTCGGATTTCAAACGCACCCGGCAACTTTACTTGAGGAACAAGTAAGTTGACTCTTCGGTCCGAAGCATATCTCTCGCAGCCTAGAAGAACAACGTCTCTGGCTGGCAAGTAATGTTTCGGAGCGCAAAGAGATTTATCTCAACTCTCGTAGGTTTCAGTTTAGCATCAGAGAAACAAAAGTTTCGAACACTATACCCCTTTTAATAGTATGGTGGTCCTATGACTCAAGAAAGAGAAAATGAACTACGAAAGAAAATACTACGTCTTTTCTCCGCCTCCATTCTTCTCAGCTGCAGTCAAATCTCTCGGACCATGTACCACGGCAATTGCTTCACGTCAGCAATTTTTTGGGGGTCAACTTCGTCATGCATAATCTTCGATGATAATCTTCACTGCAGCACAGGTGATTATCTTCGGAGTTTGTACCAAACTCCTCTTGACTCCAGGGACCTATACTCTCTGTGTGCACTAGCAAAACATTAGTCCTTCGCTGTTTCTGACAGTAATCTCCAAAACACAAGTGAGGCAAATTATTACACCAACACTGTCTCTTTTAATCCTTGGATGCAACTGAAATGACGTTACCAAAAATTGTTGTGCCACTGATATAATGTGCCAAAAGAAAAAGAATGTTTTGTCACTACTAATCGTGTCCCCGTGATTGTTCTAACTGCCATGCCACACCCAAATCAACTTCATAGCAATAAGCAGTCTTTATTCACTGCTACATCTTTTTTATCATGGCTTTGTCTGTATTCGATTGATTGGTGCAGACATGTACTTAATACTTTACTTTCATCCTGAATGTGATATAATTGTTGTACCCATTCTGGAAATCATATTTTGCATCGGCATGACAGGACAACTTTTTTGTAACTTACATTATTGATTTAACTATTGTATTTGCCATAACCATGAGTACATATTTGTTATCGATCTTGTCATCTTTAGCACAGTAAGACACAAGTTTTAACTAATATTAACTGATTTGTTCCTATTGCATTGTATTTTTATCAGGAAGTTCCAGATGGCAGCTGGTATTGCTCTAGTTGCCTGTGCAATGTTTGTGGGGAAGTGGTCAATTCAAAGGCTCCAGGAGGTCTCCTACATGCTTTAGAATGCTCACAGTGTGAATATCGATGTAATGTCTCACTTGCACTGTCATTGGTATCTTATCGTATTTCTTTATTTGACAAAAGATAGTTCGCATCCCATATGTATTTGTTACTGTATTTAAGGGTAAATATTTTAATATTGTTATTATCCATACTTTTTGTAAAAAAGCTTAGTGGTGCGCTGGAGAACCGAGCGGCGCTTGGCCGATGAGGCAGAATTTATTCTGCGGACTGACCAGTGTTTGGGTCGTTTTTAATACAATACCATAGGTCGTAGTGCCTGGTTGGTCGAGTATTTTTTCGATTGAAGTTTTTTTCTCATACATTGTTGATTCAGAACTGATCAAACACAGACACAGGCACAGCTTATGAGTATTTGTTTATGTAATCTTCATGTTGTAGCAATAGTTAATCTACATCAGTAGCCATCCATTTTATGGCAATACAATTCCAGATTGCAAAAAACTTCTTACCCTAGTTCTGGATTCAAATATTACTCAGGCTTAGAGAAAGACCTAACAGTTCTTAGAATATCTTTGTTAATAGCTCATTCATTACGTTGCTTGTTCAATTTTAATGGGTATATTTTATTTATCTATTCATTTCCTCCAGATCACGTAAAATGCATATCTGGTAAAGTTGTGTGTGATCAGAGAAGTGGACTTGGTACTTGGTTTTGTGAAAGAAGGTGCCAGCAGGTACACTCAAAGATTATTCTTGTTCTAGAACTTCTATAGCTGTATATGTTGCTGAAGATAGCAGAAACCTTTACTTAATGAGGCTGGTCTTGTTCTGTAACTTTCAGATTTATACGAGCATGCGTTCTCGTGTTGGAATGCCTGACCACCTTGATGATGGCTTTTCTTGCACCATACTTCGTAATAATGATGATCAAAAGGTTCACTCGGCTTCAGACATTGCTCTCCTGGCTGAGTGCAGCATGAAATTAATTATTGCTTTGAGTATTTTGGAAGAATGCTTCTTGCCCATCTTCGACCCGAGGACAGGGGTAGACATAATGCCCCCTATTGTGTATAACTGGAGGTGAGCTGAATCAGAAATTTTTTTAACTCCTTAACGTGCTCACTGCATATTTACTTTATTTTGCTTATTTTAGTTCCCTACAATCTCATGTGTATTACTTAAGACCTCCATTTTACACTTTATATTTCTTTGCCAGGTCGGACTTTGTACATTTGGATTACAAGGGGTTCTATACTGTAGTCCTGGAAAAGGATGACAACCTCCTTTCCGTGGCATCCATCAGGTATTATGTTTACAGATAATTTCTAGTGATAAGCGGTGAGCATGTGGAGTTAAAATATTGCTGTCGCTGCAGGTTACATGGCACAACTGTAGCAGAGATGCCGCTAATAGCTACTTGTTCTGAGAATCGGCAACAGGGGATGTGCAGGCAACTGGTGGATTACATTGAGGAGGTATGAAGATAAGTAGGCATTGGCGCTTTTGTTGCCTGCTTGGACTGTTTCTTAAAGTTGTGTTGCCTTGCCGAAGCATCATATTAAGTATAATCCGTGTGTATAGCCGTCTTAGGACATGAATATCTACCTGTAGGTTCCTTCCCAGATTTGCTCGGCTAGCTATCAACTTTTGCGAAGTACTCCCTCCGTCCCATAATGTAAGACGTTTTTTGACTCTAGTGTAGTGTCAAAAAACGTCTTACATTATGGGACAGAGGGAGTACTTAAATTCAGAACCAATTGATTATCTTTCTTGGGAGTAAAAAACAACTAATGGTTTATTGAACAGCAGCTGTATGTTTTGCATGACTTGTACTGCATAAAATATCTTCTACTTTTTCCCATGTGTACAGTTTAATAATTCAGATAAAGTTGCTACCCTAAAACTTACGCATGCCCGATATTTTCGACAGATGCTGAAATCGCTGGAGGTGGAAATGCTGCTTCTGTTCGCGATACCAAACATAGTCGATACATGGACATCAGCATTCGGGTTCAGGCCGATCGAAGACTGTGACAAGAAGAAGCTGAGCAAGATCAGGCTGGTCTCGATCCCTGGAACTGTTCTACTGAAGAAGGATCTGTACGAAAGAAGTTCAGAAACAGAGGCGGGTGCGCTGCGAACCGAACAGCCGCAGCCATTGGAGGACACCGGACCCGTTTGCGCAACGGAGACCAACCTCGCCGAGCTAGGAGGCTTGGAGACCAACCCGCCCCTCGCCGATCCTCCGTCTGCTGTTGCTCTCGGGAAATGTCATGTAGATTAGTGCTTAGCGCTGAGTTGCGTTGTGCGAATGTCCTTCACTATGCTGACTGAGCCCTGAACATCTACCAGGGATCCGGCTTGAACTTCCGCTAGTGACAATTATGCACTTATGCCCAAGGTTTCTTTTCTCCACTGCAGTGAAAGTCGAGACTCGAGAGCTAATGTCTCCTCGCTTAGGGCGTGACATTGACACGATGGAAACGAGATTTTCTCTGCTTGAAAATAAGTTCCAGGCATGGCATTACGTGCAGGCCCCCCACTCGGGCGGGATCTGAAACTCTAGCCGCCGGGGGTCCTCATCCTTCCTCCCCTCCCTCCGCCGCCGCCGAAGGACGCCGCCGGCGATAGCCCGGGGCTTACGGCGGTGGCGGGGGTCTTCCCTCTTGCCTGCGCCGTGGGGGCGGTGTGGAGCCCCGCGGTGTGGGTGGCACGGCCGATCTGGCCTGGCGGCGCGGCGGGCGGCGATGGTGGGGTGCGGCGGCGGGCTACGCCTCGGGCAGCGTGGTGGCGTTCGGTGGCGGCGCCAAGTCTGCGGCGACAAACCATCTGACCTCGGATTGGCGGTGGCGGCATGGAGGGCCTGGTGGTTGGGTTTGGCATCATGCGGGTTGTGCCCTCGGGACAGATCTCGATCGGCCGGTGCGGCTCGCTTCGATGTCTGGCGGCTCGAGATCGGCGGCGACCCGTGCACACAATACGTGATGGAGGTTCTTCGAGCGGATCTGGGTGAAAACCTTGTGCTGAGGAGTGCCTTGTGAGAAGACAGCTAGGAGCATCAGTAAGACATACAGTGGCTCTGAGTTTCATTAGCCCCTTCCCCTCACGTCGCGCCCGCGAGCGGCCGAGGGGACTCACCCGCCGCCGGCCTCTAGGCCTCCTCCTCCTCCTCCTTCCCCTCGCCGCCGCCGCGATGCCGCCGCAAAGCCCAAGAGTCTTTGGCGGCGGCGGGCCTCGCTCTCTCCTAGCGCGGCGGAGATCGGCGCGGGCGGCGTCCTGCGTGGGCCTTCTGCTGGTCCGGGCGGCGCGACATCTGGCGGCTCGGCGCGCCTGGGCTTCCTTGGCGGCGGGTGGGTTCGCTCTGTGTGGGAGGGCCGCGGTGTCTTTGTGGCGGCGGGGTGTGCTCGGGGTGGTGGCGGGCGACAGATCCGATCTGATCGGTGTCTCCTCATTGCCGCGGTCATGGCAGCCTGGCTGGCGGCGGCGTGGCTGGCCGCTTCTTGTCGCCGCGATGGTGGTGGTGGTGCGGGCCGGAGGCCGAGTCGGCGGCCAGCGGCGGCTTTTTCCAGATCCGCCTCTCGGCGGCGCGGGCGCGACGGCTAGGGCTGCGGGCGGCGGCCTGACCGAGGCCCCTCGGTGGTCGGGTGGCGGTGCGATGGCGGTGGCTCGGTGGTGCGTGCGCGGCTCCGGCTCTTGAGCTCGCCGGGCGGCGCGGTTGGCGGCGGCCGGGCGTGGCGGCCGCTCCGCCGTGGGCGGCGGCATGGGCAGGTCTCGATGGCCTCCGGTGTCGTGGCGGCTTCACGGTGGCTCGATGGATCTGTCGCGGCAACGGCCGCTTCTCGGCGTCGGTTTGTCTGCGTTCGGGCCATCTCGACCTTCACCCCATCTCCTCGTCGCCGGTCGCTGCTCCCATCAAAGGGCTGGTCCTCTCCCGGTACGGTCCACCGCTTCGTCTCGTGCCCGTTGCCGCGGGACAGAGCTCGCTCTCGCGCCGCGATGCAGCAGGACCGAGCTCGTCTCGCGCCGACGATGCAGCAGGATCGACCTCGTCCCCTCTCGTTCTGCCGCAGACCGAGCTCATCTCGCGCTTGGGGCAGCAGGATGGGTTGGTGGATGCCAGTTCTGGCTGACCTATTGGGTCTCGACGCTGGGGGTCGCCCAGGGGCACGAAAGGTGGGACCTTTCCGCTCGTCTCTTTCGTTGGGGTGCGACGGGTCACTAGTGAGGTGGTGTCGAGGTCTTGGGTGCTGGGGCGGCGGTCCTGGTGATGGTGGTTGCGCGGTGCTCTTGGACAAAGCCCGTGCCTTGGTGCTGCCCGGTCATCATGGTCGTGTGGGCGGCGTGGTTGCCGGGGTGTGGCGTTCGGTGGCGATGATTGTTGGCCGAGGTGAAAACCTGCTCTATCTTCGGACGGACCGGCGGCGACGAAGATCGTTTCCTTCTTGAAGGCGTCGTCACTGCTCTCATTGCCCGTCATGCGGCTCCGGGGGAAACTCTGATCCTTGAATCGGGCGGTGGCGGCGCTCCGACGTCGTATCCTTCCTGAAGGCACCGCCTTGAAGCGCATGGTTCGTCATATGTAGCTTCATTTCTTCAGGACGGTAGTGCTAGGAGGGGTGTTGCTGCGCTCAGCGCCTATGTATCCTGTCTTGGGTGGGTGCGTGTGTTGCGGTGGCGTGGCGTGTGGTTGTACTGGATGCTTGTGGTTTGGTGCTTTATATATAAAGCGGGGCGAAAGCCTTTTTCAGTAAAACCTTGTGCTCGGCTTGATGCCAAGACCGGCGTTGGTGGCACCATTTTGTGTCATTACCTTCTTGAAGGCATCGCCGTGAAGAAGCTCTAGACCTCTATCCGCTACCTCCGGGGGAAACCCTAAATCAGTTGATCGGATGACGGCGGCGCATTGGTGTCGTTTCGTCCTGGGGGTGTCATTCTTGGAGGCGTACACGAGATCAAGGGATCAGCGGGCGCCTTTTTTGGTGGAGCGGTGCTTCATCCTTCACATTGATGACGGCGGATCTCGGCGGCGTGGTGCAGTGGAGACTCGGCGCCCGCGCTTGTGATGATGGACTCGCGCAGTGGAGGTAGTTGTCCGGCATCAAGGTGGCGTCGATGACGGAGTGACTCGACAAGGTAGAAGCCTCAATATCTGCTCAAGACGGACTGTGGAAGATGACGGCGACGACACATGTGAGTCGTCGCTGACCAGTTTATGCCCTGCACCGGTATGTGGCTCGGCTTGGGCTTCTGGCTTTTGATGATAGGCTTAGGTGAGTAGTCCGGATATTTGGCCCAGGTAGCACCCCTTCATCATATGGATAGGAGTAGTGGCATATGTTGCCAAAATGGCAGATTCAGGCATATTGTTGTAATACTTTGTAAGGTCCTCGAGAATAATCAATAAAGTGGCCGTATACATCTCCCAGATGCAGAGGCCGAGGGTCATCCTTTTTTTCTAAAAAAATGGCATTATATACAAGGGTCATGGGTTACGGACTACTGCTAACATTTTCAGGGAAATAATACGTGGGGCGCCACGAGAGAAAGAGAAACGTGGGGCGCCACCTGCTCGAGCGCGCTGGAACCAGGTGATCTTTCCACCACGGCATTAGAAATCGTCTGTCGCCTAGTGCAAACCGTAATGAAGAATGTTCCACCCTTTTCTCCCTCGGATCTCAAAATGGTGAAAGTCACTCGTTTGAGAGAGTGCAAACATGGACAATTTTAAAAGAAAAAACAAAATCTGGATATCTTTTTTTACAATCCCCACTAAGAGCAACTCTAACAGTCACATGGGACATGGAGGGCACTTCATATATTGATTTTTTTTTTTGGATAAAGGATATTTCATTGAATTGATATATGAAGGTGATACAACCGCATCCAAGGAATGTTCGGTCTCTGCATAGCAAGATGCACGCAGCCAACAAGTCCAACAGACCCAAAAATAAACATCGTTTAATAGTAAAAAGTAAACCAATCCAGCCTAGGGTGCGGCAGTTCCTATCGGAGATTACAATGCCATCCATGGAGCGGGAAAATCTCATTGGCCGTATGCTCCAGCCGTGTAGACGCCATCATAGTTTCTGTCCTCCGGCCTCTGCATGATATACCAAGTACGGAGCCATCGCATGCATGCATGAATAATCTGCACAAGACATGAAACACATTTATTGTTAAAAATCACATCATTCCTGGTAAGCCACAATCCCGAGCATAAGGCAGCTGCCCCCAAAAGGATATATGCAGAAAATTGTTTATCAATATCACACAACCAATTGCCGAACATGTTATGTGCACTACGTGGGGTATAGATTTGAAGCTACTTGAACTATGGCCCAGACTACACAAGCGAACTTGCACTCTAAAAAATAAGTGTTTAATGGACTTGTCATGTTGACAAAAGACACTTGTCTTGCTATCCTGCCAATTACGTCGTGCCAAATTATCTCTAGTCAAGATGACCCCTCTGTTTAGAAACCAGAGGAAAATCTTCACTCTTAGAGGAATTTTGAGCTTCCACAATTTCTTGTTATCAACCGGAACATCACAATGAACCATTGCATTGTACAAGGATTTGAGTGAAAACCTGTCGTTTTGATGCAAATTCCATGGAAACTTATCCGGTTCGCCTGACCGTTGAATGGCCTACATATGAAGGAGTAATTCATTCCATGATGCCAAGCGAGGTCCTAAAAGGTCCCTCCGGAAAGAAATATCAGGGTTTTCGTGTCCCAAAACTTGTTTGACCGTGATGAATTTATGTCAAACGATCCTGTACAAGCTAGGGTATTGCACCTTAAGTGGGGTGGCCCCCAGCCAGGTGTCTTCCCAGAAACGAACATGAGAACCGTCCCTAGCCGAGAAAGTGCCAAATTGGAAAAAGAATTCCTTGGCCTTCATCGCGCCACTCAAAAAATGTGAATCATCGGGTTTTCAATGAACTTGAGAAATGGCTTTGGACCTCACGTACTTGTTACGAATGATTTCCTGCCACACTCCATTCTCAGTGAGTAGTTTGTAAATCCATTTACTCAAAAGAGGGATGTTTTTATCTCGAGATCTTGAATCCCGAGGCCCCCTTGACTTTTAGGTTGGCATAATAAGCTCCACCTAGCCAGTCGATATTTCTTGGATTCATTATCACACTGCCAAAAAAAATCCGGATCTGAAGTAATCGAGACGTTGAAGAACCCATTTCGGTAAGTGAAAGAATGACAGCATGTATAGAACCATATTGTCGAGGACGGAATTGATCAAAATCAATAGCCCCCAATATGACAAGAGTTTAGCCTTCCAACTGGCTAGACGCTTCTCAAGTCTTTTTTCCACGTGCTTCCACTCAGCGATAGTTAAACGACGATAGTGTATCGGAATACCTAGATACCGAATTGGAAATGCCCGAGCTGGCAGCCAAAAATATCAGCATACTCAGATGCGGACTCAGCAGCATGGCCGAAGCAGAAAAGCTTATGGAAATTAATTTTGAGACTAGAGAGTTTCTCAAAGGCACATAAAAGCAGCTTGAGGTATCTTGCTTTATCTAGGTCGCGATCCATAAAAAGATAGTGTTATCCACGTATTGTAGGATAGATAGACCGTCTTCTACCAAATGACGAATGGCACCGCTAATCTGACCGGCCACCTTAGCCTGCTCAACAAGGATGGCTAACATATCGGCCATAATGTTGAATAAAGTAGGGGATATGGGGTCCCCTAGGCGAAGCCCCTTCCTAGTCTGAAAGTAGTTGCTAACATCATCGTTGACTTTGATAGCCACACTACCTTCACAAAACAAAACTCCCTACCCATCTACACCATTTTGGAGAAAAACCTTTCATGCGTAAAGTTTGCAAAAGAAAGGGCCATTTTACTTTATCATAGGCTTCTTTGAAGTCAATTTTGAAGATGACTCCACTCAACTTTTTACGATGAAGCTCATGAACAGTTTCATGCAGTACAACAACTCCATCTAATATGTTGCGTCCTTGCATAAATGTTGTTTGAGTGGGTTTGCCCACGTGGTCAGCTACCCCGTTCAACCGATTGGTTGCAACCTTCATAAAGATTTTAAAGCTAACATTTAGAAGGCAAATCGGTCAATATTGTCGAATACGACTAGCCTCCTTAGTATTGGGTAATAGAATAATTTCCCCAAAGTTTAAACAGGCAATATCAAGGTTTTTGGCATGCAATTGGTTAAACAATTGAACCAAGTCCACCTTAATCATATATTCATATCCTAGAAACATTAATAAAACTCCACCGGAAAACCGTCCGGTCCCGGAGACTTGTTGTGTTCCATTTGAAACACTGCGGTCTGAATTTCCTCCTCGAAGAATGGAAAGGATAAAAACTCATTTTCCGCCACCGAAACTTGAGGGATGTCATGGTTAAGAGGCTCGTCCAGCTCAAAAGGACTTTCAGCTGAAGGTCCAAAGAGCTCTTTGTAGTACTTAGTAATGAAGTTTTTGAGCGGCGCATTCCCCTCAATATGGCCTTCGTTCTGGTCAAGAGCGAAGATATGTTTCTTTCTATGCCTTCCATTGGCCAGCATTTGAAAGTATTTCATTTTTATCATCCCCTTGAACAAGCGAGTTGGCCTTGCAACGTTGGTACAACTTAATCTCTTCCTCGTGTAAAAGGCGGGCAATCTGCTCATTTAGATGCCTTTTTTTGCTCAATCTCCTTGGCAGAAAGAGCCTCAAACCCCTGCAATTTTATCAAGGGTATTGATTAAGGTAGATAGTTGCAACTTTTCTTTTTTGTATATTCCGATGATGTGTTTAGCCCATCCATGAAGGAATCGGCGCAAGGCGCGAATTGAATTGTTCCATCTTTGAATGGGCGTGTTACCCCGAGGTTGACGCACCCACACTTTCTGAACAAGGTCGTGGAATCCCTCTCTAGTGATCCATCCCAGTTCAAATTTAAACTATGGACGGTTAGAGCCTAGAGTTGGTTGACCAAAATCGGTTAGCAATGAAGCATGATCCGATAAGGCCTCAATTCTTTCTGGTGCCCGAACCAAGGCAAGGAGATATTTATATTCCTAGTCAGGGCATGTTACCCCGAGGTTGACGCGTCCACACTTTCTGAACAAGGTCGTGGAATCCCTCTCTAGTGATCCATCCCAGTTCAAATTTAAACTATGGACGGTAAGAGCCTAGAGTTGGTTGACCACAATCGATTAGCAATGAAGCATGATCCGATAAGGCCTCAATTCTTTCTAGTGCCCGAACCAAGGCAAGGAGATATTTATATTCCTAGTCAGTGGTTAGTAGCACCCGCTCAAGTTTCTCAAAAGTTAGAACAGATCGATTATTGGCCCAGGTGTACCAGCGACCAGACATGGTGAGCTCTCGCAGGTCTAGGCTATCAATAACAACATTGAAGAGAAAAGGACACCTAGTGTCAAACCGGTCATTGTTTTTTTCTGGCTAATATAGAAGGATATTGACCCCCCCCAATTAAAAAGGGATGGGGATTGTCTCGGCAGTGAAGGAAATATGCCCTAGAGGCAATAATAAAGTTGTTATTTATATTTCCTTATATCATGATAAATGTTTATTATTCATGCTAGAATTGTATTAACCGGAAACTTAGTACATGTGTGAATACATAGACAAACAGAGTGTCACTAGTATGCCTCTACTTGACTAGCTCGTTGAATAAAAGATGGTTAAGTTTCCTAGCCATAGACATGAGTTGTCATTTGATTAACAGGATCACATCATTAGAGAATGATGTGATTGACTTGACCCATTCTGTTAGCTTAGCACTTGATCGTTTAGTATGTTGTTATCGCTTTCTTCATGACTTATACATGTTCCTATGACTATGAGATTATGCAACTCCCGGATACCGAAGGAACACTTAGTGTGCTACCAAACGTCACAACGTAACTGGGTGATTATAAAGGTGCTCTACAGGTGTCTTCGATGGTACTTGTTGAGTTTGCATAGATCGAGATTAGGATTTGTCACTCCGATTGTCGGAGAGGTATCTCTGGGCCCTCTCGGTAATGCACATCACTATAAGCCTTGCAAGCAATGTGACTAATGAGTTAGTTGCGGGATGATGCATTACGGAACGAGTAAAGAGACTTGCCGGTAATGAGATTGAACTAGGTATTGAGATACCGACGATCGAATCTCGGGCAAGTAACATACCGATGACAAAGGGAACAAACGTATGTTGTTATGCGGTTTGACCGATAAAGATCTTCGTAGAATATGTAGGATCCAATATGAGCATCCAGGTTCCGCTATTGGTTATTGACCGGAGACGTGTCTCGGTCATGTCTACATAGTTCTCGAACCCGTAGGGTCCGCACGCTTAACGTTCGATGACGATCGGTATTATGAGTTTATGTGTTTTGATGTACCGAAGGTAGTTCGGAGTCCCGATGTGATCACGGACATGACGAGGAGTCTCAAAATGGTCGAGACATGAAGATTGATTTATTGGAAGGTTATGTTTGGAAACCGGAAAGATTTCGGATGAGTTCGGGCATTTTCCGGAGTACCGGGGGGTTACCGGAACCCCCTCGGGAGTTAATGGGCCTTGATGGGCCATAGTGGAAGAGAGGAGGAGGCGGCCAAGTGTGGCGTGCGCCCCCTAGGCCCAATCCGAATTGGGGTAGGGTTTGGGGGGAGGGGGCGCCCCCCCTTTCCTTCTCTCCCTCTTCCCTTTCTTCCCCCTCCTAGTTGGACTAGGAAAGGGGGGAAACCTACTTCTAGTAGGAGTAGGAACCCCCCTTGGGGCGCGCCCTAGGAGGATGGCCCTTCCCCTCCTCCACTCCTTTATATACGGGGGAGGGGGGCACCCCATAGACACACAAGTTTATTCTTAGCCGTGTGCGGTGCCCCCCTCCACAGATTTCCACCTCGGTCATATTGTCATAGTGCTTAGGTGAAGCCCTGCGTCGGTAACTTCATCATCACCGTCAACACGCCGTCGTGCCGACGAAACTCTCGCTCGACCTCAGTTGGATCTAGAGTTCGTGGGACGTCACCAAGCTGAACGCGTGTGCAGATCGCGGAGGTGCCGTGCGTTCGGTACTTGATTGGTTGGATCGCGAAGACGTTCGACTACATCAACCGCGTTACTTAACGCTTCCGCTTTCGGTCTACAAGGGTACGTGGACACACTCTCCCCTCTCGGTGCTATGCTTCTCCTAGATAGATCTTGCGTGATCGTAGGAATTTTTTTTTGAAATACTACGTTCCCCAATAGTGGCATCCGAGCCAGGTCTATGCGTAGATGTTATATGCACGAGTTCAACACAAAGAGTTCTGCGCGATAATAGTCATACTTCTTACCAGCATGTCATACTTTGATTTGGCGGTATTGTTGGATGAAGCGGCCCAGACCGACATTACATGACCGGCTTCATGAGACTGGTTCTACCGACGTGCTTCGCACACAGGTGGCTAGTGGGTGTCTATTTCTCCAACTTTAGTTGAATCGAGTGTGACTACGCCCGGTCCTTGTTGAAGGTTAAAACAACACACTTGACGAAAAATCGTTGTCGTTTTTGATGTGTAGGTAAGAACGGTTCTTGCTAAGCCCATAGCAGCCACGCAAAATTTGCAACAACAAGTAGAGGACATCTAACTTGTTTTTGCAGGGCATGTTGTGATGTGATATGGTCAAGACATGATGATATATATATATATATATATATATATATATATATATATATATAAATTTTTGTATGAGATGGTCATGTTATGTAAAAGTTATCGGCAACTGGCAGGAGCCTTATGGTTGTCTATTTATTGTATGAAATGCAATTGCCATGTAATTGAAGGAAATATGCCCTAGAGGCAATAATAAAGTTGTTATTTATATTTCCTTATATCATGATAAATGTTTATTATTCATGCTAGAATTGTGTTAACCGGAAACTTAGTACATGTGTGAATACATAGACAAACAAAGTTCACTAATATGCCTCTACTTGACTAGCTTGTTGAATAAAAGATGGTTAAGTTTCCTAGCCATAGACATGAGTTGTCATTTGATTAATGGGATCAGATCATTAGAGAATGATGTGATTGACTTGACCCATTCCGTTAGCTTTGCACTTGATCGTTTAGTATGTTGTTATTGCTTTCTTCATGACTTATACATGTTCCTATGACTATGATATTATGCAACTCCCGAATACCAGAGGAACACTTAGTGTGCTACCAAACGTCACAACGTAACTGGGTGATTATAAAGGTGCTCTACAGGTGTCTCCGATGGTACTTGTTGAGTTGGCATAGATCGAGATTAGGATTTGTCACTCCGATTGTCGGAGAGGTATCTCTGGGCCCTCTCGGTAATGCACATCACTATAAGCCTTGCAAGCAATGTGACTAATGAGTTAGTTGCGGGATGATGCATTATGGAACGAGTAAAGAGACTTGCCGATAACGAGATTGAACTAGGTATTGAGATACCGACGATCGAATCTCGGGCAAGTAACATACCGATGACAAAGGGAACAACGTATATTGTTATGCGGTTTGACCGATAAAGATCTTTGTAGAATATGTGGGAGCCAATATGAACATCCAGGTTTCGCTATTGGTTATTGACCGGAGACGTGTCTCGGTCATGTCTACATAGTTCTCGAACCCGTAGGGTCCGCACGCTTAACGGTCGGTGACGACCGGTATTATGAGTTTATGTGTTTTGATGTACCGAAGATAGTTCAGAGTCCCGGATGTGATCACGGACATGAAGAGGAGTCTCGAAATGGTGAGACATAAAGATTGATATATTGGATGACTATATTCGGACACTGGATGAGTTCCGGGGGTCACCGGATAATTATCGGAGTGACGGGGGGTTATCGGAACCCCCGGGGGAACTAATGGGCCAACATGGGCCTTGTGAGAGAGAGAGAGAGGAGGGGGCCTTGGCTGGCCGCCACCCCCCCCTTGAGGAGTCCGAATTTTACAAGGAGGGGGGCGGCGCCCCCTCTTTCCCTCCCTCTCTCCCTCTCCTTCCTTCCCCCTCCCTCCTCCTAGTTGGACTAGGAAAGGGGGAGTCCTACTCCTACTAGGAGGAGGACTCCTCCCCTCCTTGGAGCGCCCAAGGGCCGGCCGGCCTCCCCCCTTGATCCTTTATATACGGGGCAGGGGGGCACCCTATAACACAACAACATACATTGTCTTAGCCGTGTGCGTTGCCCCCCTCCACCATAATCCACCTCGGTCATATCGTCGCAGTGCTTAGGCGAAGCCCTGTGTCGGTAGCTTCATCATCACCGTCATCACGCCGTCCTGCTGACGAAGCTATCCCTTGACACTCAGCTGGATCGAGAGTTCGTGGGACGTCACCGAGCCGAACGTGTGCAGATCGCGGAGGTGCCGTACTTTCGGTACTAGGATCGGTCGGATCATGAAGACGTATGACTACATCAACCGCGTTGACATAACGCTTCCGCTTACGGTCTACGAGGGTATGCAGACTACACTCTCCCCTCTCGTTGCTATGCATCACCATGATCTTGCGTGTGCGTAGGATTTTTTTTGAAATTATTGCGTTCCCCAACAGTAATTGCTTTACTTTATCACTAAGCGGTAGCGATAGTCGTAGAAGCAATAGTTGGCGAGATGACAACGATGCTTCGATGGAGATCAAGGTGTCAAGCCAGTGACGACGGTGATCATGGTGGTGCTTTGGAGATGGAAATCTAAGGCACAAGATGATGATGGTCATATCATATCACTTATATTGATTGCATTTGATGTTTATCCTTTATGCATCTTATTTTGCTTAGTTCGGCGGTAGCATTATAAGATGATCTCTCACTAAATTTCAAGGTACAAGTGTTCTCCCTGAGTATGCACCGTTGCGACAGTTCGTCGTGCCGAGACACCACGTGATGATCGGCTGTGATAAGCTCTATGTTCACATACAACGGGTGCAAGCTAGTTTTGCACACGCAGTATACTCGGGTTAAACTTGACGAGCCTAGCATATGCAGATATGGCCTTGGAACACTGAGACCAAAAGGTCGAGCGTGAATCATATAGTAGATATGATCAACATAGTGATGTTCACCGTTGAAAACTAATCCATCTCACGTGATGATCGGACATGGTTTAGTTGATTTGGATCACATGATTACTTATATGATTAGAGGGATGTCTATCTAAGTGGGAGTTCTTATGTAATATGATTAATTGAACTTTAATTTATCATGAACTTAGTACCGATAGTATTTTGCATGTCTATGTTGTTGTAGATCAATGGCCCGTACTCTGTTCCTTTGAATTTTAATGCGTTCCTAGAAAGCTAAGTTGAAAGATGATGGTAGCAACTACACGGACTGGGTCCGTAACTTGAGGATTATCCTCATTGCTGCACAGAAGAATTACGTCCTGGAAGCACCGCTAGGTGCCAGGCCTGCTGCAGATGATGCTGATGATGTCAAGAACGTCTGGCAGAGTAAAGCTGATGACTACTCAATAGTTCAGTGTGCCATGCTTTATGGCTTAGAACCGGGACTTCAACGATGTTTTGAACATCATGGAGCATATGAGATGTTCCAGGAGTTGAAGTTAATATTTCAAGCAAATGCCCGGATTGAGAGATATAAAGTCTCCAATAAATTCTACAACTGCAAAATGCAGGAGAATAGTTCTGACAGTGAGCATATACTCAAAATGTTTGGGTATCATAATCACTTGACTCAGTTGGGAGTTAATCTTCCAGTTGATAGTGTCATTGACAGAGTTCTTCAATCACTGCCACCAAGCTACAAGAGCTTCATGATGAACTATAATATGCAAGGGATGGATAAGATGATTCCCGAGCTCTTCGCGATGCTAAAAGCTACGGAGGTAGAAATCAAGAAGGAGCATCAAGTGTTGATGGTAAATAAGACCACCAGTTTCAAAAAAAGGGTAAAGGGAAGAAGGGGAACTTCAAGAAGAACGGCAAGCAAGTTGCTGCTCAAGTGAAGAAGCCCAAATCTGGACCTAAGCCTGAAACTGAGTGCTTCTACTGCAAAGGTACTGGTCATTGGAAGTGGAACTACCCCAAGTATTTGGCAGATAAGAATGATGGCAAGGTGAACAAAGGTATATGATATACATGTTATTGATGTGTACCTTACTAATGCTCGCAGATAGTGCACAGGTATTTGATCTTGGTTACATTGCTCATATTTGCAACTCGAAACAGGGACTACGGATTAAGCGAAGATTGGCTAAGGACGAGGTGACAATGCGCGTGGGAAATGGTTCCAAAGTCGATGTGATCGCCGTCGGCACGCTACCTCTACATCTACCTACGGGGTTAGTTTTAGACCTGAATAATTGTTATTTGGTGCCAGCGTTAAGCATGGACATTATATCTGGATCTTGTTTGATGCGAGATAGTTATTCATTTAAATCACAGAATAATGGCTTTTCTATTTATATGAGTAATATCTTTTATGGTCATGCACCCTTGAAGAGTGGTCTCTTTTTGTTGAATCTCGATAGTAGTGACACACATATTCGTACTATTGAAGCCAAAAGATGCAGAGTTGATAATGATAGTGCAACTTATTTGTGGCACTTACGTTTAGGTCATATTGGTGTAAAGCGCGTGAAGAAACTCCATGCTATGGGCTTTTGGAATCACTTGATGCTTGCAAACCATGCCTCATGGGCAAGATGACTAAGACTCCGTTCTTCGGAACAATGGAGCGAGCAACAGACTTGTTGGAAATAATACATACCGATGTATGCAGTCCGATGAGTGTTGAGGCTCGCGGCGGGTATCGTTATTTTCTTACCTTCACAGATGATTTAAGCAGATATGGGTATATATACTTGATGAAACATAAGTCTGAAACATTTGAAAAGTTCAAAGAATTTCAGAGTGAAGTGGAAAATCATCGTAACAAGAAAATAAAGTTTCTACGATCTGATCGTGGAGGAGAATATTTGAGTTACGAGTTTGGTCTTCATTTGAAACAATGCGGAATAGTTTCACAACTCACGCCACTCGGAACACCACAACGCAATGGTGTGTCCGAACGTCGTAACCGCACTTTATTAGATATAGGTGCGATCTATGATGTCTCTTACTGATTTACCGCTATCTTTTTTGGGGTTATGCTTTAGAGACAGCTGCATTCACGTTAAATAGGGCACCATCTAAATCTGTTGAGACAACACCATATGAACTGTGGTTTGGCAAGAAACCCAAGTTGTCGTTTCTTAAAGTTTGGGGCTGCAATGCTTATGTGAAAAAGCTTCAACCTGATAAGCTCGAACCCAAATCGGAGAAAAGTGTCTTCATAGGATACCCAAAGGAGACTGTTGGGTACACCTTCTATCACAGATCCGAAGGCAAGATATTCGTTGCTAAGAATGGATCCTTTCTAAAGAAGGAGTTTCTCTCGAAAGAAGTGAGTGGGAGGAAAGTAGAACTTGATGAGGTAACTGTACCTGCTCCCTTATTGGAAAGTAGTTCATCACGAAATCAGTTCCTGTGATTCCTACACCAATTAGTGAGGAAGCTAATGATGATAATCATGAAACTTCTGATCAAGGTACTACCGAACCTCGTAGGTCAACCAGAGTAAGATCCACACCAGAGTGGTACGGTAATCCTGTTCTGGAGGTCATGTTACTTGACCATGACGAACCTACGAACTATGAGGAAGCGATGATGAGCCCAGATTCCGCGAAATGGCTTGAGGCCATGAAATCTGAGATGGGATCCATGTATGAGAAGGAAGTGTGGACTTTGGTTGACTTGCCCGATGATCGGCAAGCCATAGAGAATAAATGGATCTTTAAGAAGAAGACTGACGTTGTCGGTAAAGTTACTGTCAATAAAGCTCGGCTTGTTGTGAAAGGTTTTCGACAAGTTCAAGAAGTTGACTACGATGAGACCTTCTCACCCGTAGCGATGCTTAAGTCCGTCCGAATCATGTTAGCAATTGCCGCATTTTATGATTATGAAATTTGGCAAATGGGTGTCAAAACTGCATTCCAGAATGGATTTCTGGAAGAAGAGTTATTTATGATGCAACCCGAAGGTTTTATCGATCCAAAGGATGCTAACAAAGTGTGCAAGCTCCAGCGATCCATTTATGGACTCGTGCAAGCATCTCGGAGTTGGAATAGACGTTTTGATAGTGTGATCAAAGCATATGGTTTTATACAGACTTTTGGAGAAGCCTGTATTTACAAGAAAGTGTGTGGGAGCTCTGTAGCATTTCTAATATTATATGTAGATGACATATTGTTGATTGGAAATGATATAGAATTTCTGGATAGCATAAAAGGATATTTGAATAAGAGTTTTACAATGAAAGACCTCGGTGAAGTTGCTTATATATTGGGCATCAAGATCTATATAGATCAAGACACTTAGTTGGACTTGCACAAAGCACATACCTTGATAAAGTTTTGAAGAAGTTCAAAATGGATCAAGCAAAGAAAGGTTCTTGCATGTGTTACAAGGTGTGAAGTTGAGTCAGACTCAATGCCCGACCACTTCAGAAGATAGAGAGAAAATGAAAGTCATTCCCTATGCTTCAGCCATAGGTTCTATCATGTATGCAATGCTGTGTACCAGACCTGATGTGTGCCTTGCTATTAGTTTAGCAGGGAGGTACCAAAGTAATCCAGGAGTGGATCACAGGACAGCGGTCAAGAACATCCTGAAATACCTGAAAAGGACTAAGGATATGTTTCTCGTTTATGCAGGTGACAAAGATCTTGTTGTAAATGGTTACGTCGATGCAAGCTTTGCCACTGATCCGGACGACTC